>CM017576.2:0-1331250 GCA_007844105.2 Rhamnella rubrinervis
TTCCTCCCATCTTCTGCGATCCACTCCAGCAACTTCCTCTAGCCTCCAACATCTACACTGCGGACCTCCAAAACTATCTCGACCACTCAACAACTTCCTCGGCCACCAGCAACTCCTTGCAGGCCACCAGGCAACTACTGACCTGGGCAGGCATCCTCGACGACCTCAGCCTTCCTAAGGCCTGGACATCTTTCTCGGCCTCAAGCGACTTCAAGCCTCCCCTCGACTTCGGTAGCCTCCCAACATCTTCTAGCGGCCTACCCAACATGCTGCGGCCCCAACAACTTTCTACGGCGCTGGCAACCCTCCAGGCCTCCCAACATCTTCTAAGGCCGTCCCCATGACTTCCTACGACCACCAGCAACTTTCTGACCTCCAACATCTTACTTGTGGCCTCAACGTCTTCATCTTACCTCCCGTGAAACATTCGGCCACTCCAATATCTTCTACGATCACCAAAGAAGCCTATCTACGTCCCTCCAACAACTTCCTACGGCCCTCCAACACCTCCTTACAACCCTCCAACAATTTCCTACGGCCCTCCAACAACTTCCCTCTGACCACTCCAACAACTTTCCCGTCCGCTGACAACCTTTACGGCCGGAGAACAACTTCAGGGCCACCACAACTTCCTGACCCTGCTCCAGCAACTTCCTCATGCATCCAATAGCTTCCCTGACACGCCAACAACTTTTCCGTCTCTCCACAACTTCCTCTGACCTCAACATCTTCTGGCCTCTCTCAACTTCCTATGGTCCATGACAATTTCCTACGATTTTCTCCAATAACTTCATGCGGTTATTCGATAACTTTCTACGGCCATCCCATAATTTCCTCGACACGCCAAGAGAACTTCCCTCTGAACCTACAACAGTTCCCTCACGTCCTTCCAACAACTTCACTGACCCTTGACAACTTCCCTCGCACACTTGACAATCTCACTTACAGGCTCCACAACTTCCCTACGGCACATGACAACACTACGATTCTCTCCAATAACTTCCTAAGGCCATCCAATAACTTCCTACAGCCATCCAATATCTTCCAACGGCTCGCCAAAAACTTCCCACCGGCATCCAACAACCTCCTACGGCTTTCCAACTACTTCCACCACAACCACCGACAGCATCCTACGCCGGCCCGCCGACAGCTTGGCTTTGGCCGTCCAACAACATCCTATGGCTATGGAACAATTTCCTACGGCTCTCCAACAACTTCCTATGGCCTTCCAACAACTTCCTAGGGCCATCCAACAACTTACTATTGCTAGCAACAACCTCCTACGACCCTCCAACATCTTCAGACGACCCTCCAACATCTTTATACGGCCATCCAATAACTTTTCGGCCCTCCAACAACTTCCTGCTGCCCTCCAATAACTTCTTAGAGCTTTTCGACAATTTCCTAGGGCCATCCAACAACTTACTACTGCCTTGTAACAACTTCCTACGGCTTTCCAAACACTTAGCCTTTGGCATGCTTTCCAGTACTTTATAAACTTAACACATCTTTTACCTCGACCTTCCAACAACTTCTTATGGCGCACAATAGCTTTGATCTGACACCAAAAACTTCCTCTGACTTGCTAACAAATTCCACACATGGCCTACATTAGAGACTTATACGGTCCCTTAACAACTTTAAAACCACTCAATGACTTACTACTGACGCCAAATGACTTTTCTACAGTATAAAGACCTCCCTGCAATTTATCCCAACAACTTTGCAGTCCTCCAACAACATCCAGCGGCCACACACAACAACTTCCCTATGTGCTTTAACAACTTTCTTAGGCCATCCAACAACTTTGCTACTACCACTCCAACAACTTCCTAAGCCATGACAACTTCTCAGTAACAACTACTTCACGACCCGCCAACAACTTCACTACGGCCTGCTCCAGCAAGCCCTGCTTTGGTCATCCAATAACTTCCCCTACGGCACGCCAGCAACTCTGGCTGCAATCCAGCAACTCCACGACCCCGCCAATATCTTCCTACGATCCTCTCCAATAACTTCATGCGACCATCCAATAACTTTCTACGGCCATCCCAATAATACCAACACTGCAAGAGAACTTTCTCTGACCACTCCATGACTTTTACATCCACCCAAACCACTTACGTGGGCCACCGGCAACTTCCTAAGTCCCAGCAACAACTTCTTTCGGCTAGCCAACAACTTCCTACGTCCTGCTAAGAACTTCTTACGGCCCTCCAATAACTTCCTACGGCCTTGGAGCAACTTTCTGACGCCCCAATACTTTTCACGGTTTTCCTACAACTTCCTAGGGTCATCCCACAACTTCCCTACAGCCACACCCGACAACTTACATGCACAAAAACTTTCTGCTACCCTCCAACAACTTCTTACGGCCCTCTAACAACTTCTAACTGTCCTCCAACAACTTCATACTACCCTCCAACAAATTCGTATGGCATTCTAACAACTTCCTACGGCTTTTCAACTACTTCTTACAGCCTTTCAACAACTTCCTATGGCCCTCCAACAACTTCTTACAACTTTTATACGACCTTCTAACAACTTTCTATAGCCTTGCAACAACTTGCTACGACCTTCTAAAAAACTTCTACTACACGCGGGAACTTCCTCTGACCTGAGACCTCCTACACTCTCTGCAGACAACTTCCTAGGCACAGACAACTTCCCTCAGCCCTCCAACAACTCAGGTATGGCCATCAACAACTTCCTCACAGGTCACCTGGAAATAAGAAGAAGGCGGACCGAGCGAGGCGATGAGTCGATCAAGCCGAAACGAGGTCGAGAAAACCCAGAATGAAGTAGGACCAGGCTAGAACGAGGTCGGACCTGGCCGTAATGTGGTCGAACTTAGCCGGAATAAGGTTGAACCAAGCCGGAACAAAGTCGAACCAAGCTCGAATGTGGTCAGATTAAAGCCGGACCAAGTCGAAAGGAAGTAAGACTTAGCTGGAACATAGTCGAAATATGGTCAAACTAAGCTGGAACGTGGTCAAACCAAGTCAAAACGAGGTCGGACCAAGCTGGATCGAGGACGAAATGAGGTCGGACCAATTCGGAACATAGTCGGCCAAGCCAGAACGTGGTCAAACCAAGACAGAAGCAGGTCGGACCAAGCTAGAACAAGGTTGGATCAAGCTGGAATGAGGTCTGACCAGGCGGAAACATGATCGAACCAAACCAAAAGAATGTCGAACCGAGCCAAAATGTGGTTGGTCCAAGCAGGAAGAAGGTTGGACCAAGCTGGAACTTGGTCGGACCCAGCTGAAACGTGGTCAAACCAAGACAAAATGTGGTCGGATAAAGCCGTAATGAGGTCGATCAAACAGAAGAGCGAGGAATTCGGACCTAAGCGAAATGTGGTGAACATTGGAGCCCGGAGCGTAATGAACAAGTAACATTTTACATTTTAAATGAAATGTGGTTGGATAAAGCCGGAACGATGTCAGACCAAGTCCAAAGAGGTCGGACCAAGCCGGAACGTGCTTGGACATAGCCGAAACGAGATCGGACCAAGCGAGCGAATTGAACCAATGGCCGGAATGAGGTCGGACCAAGCCAGAACGAGGTCGGATCAAGCCAGAACGAGTCGGACCAAGCCAGAACGAGGTTGGACCAAGCCGGAACGAGGTCGGACCAAGTCGGAAGGAGGTTGGCCCAAGCCTTGGACCAAGCCAGAAAGTAGTCGGACCAAGCAGGAAGGAGGTTGGACCAAGCCGAAATGTAGTCGAACCAAGCCGATTCAAGGTTGGAACAAGTTCGGACCAATCCCAAAGGAGGTCGGATCAAGCTGGAACGTGGTCGAACCAAGCTAAAATGAAGTCGGACCAAGCCCGAACGTGGCCGGACCAAGTCGGAACGTGGTCAGACCAATGCAGGCGTGGTTGGACCAACCCGGAAATGGTCGGATCAAGCCAGAATGAGGTCGGACCAAGCTCGAATAAGGTCGGACCAAGCCGAAATAAGGTCGAAACAAGTGCGGAACAAGCCGGAAGGAGGTCGAACCAAGCCGGTACGTGGTTGGACCAAGACAAAATAAGGTCGAACCAAGCCCAAACATAGTCGGACCATGCCGGAAGGAAATCGGACCAAGAGACGAGGCAGTAGAACTATAGGCCGAGGAAGGGGTCGGACCAAACCGAGAATGTGATGGGACCAAGCGGAACATGAGTCGGACAAGCGAGAGAAGGCCAGAACCAAGGAAGGCGGATGTGGTGCGGACCAAAGAGCAGGTATGGTGGACCAAGCTGGGCATGGTCAAACCAAGTCGGAACATGGTTGGACCGAGTCGTAAATGTGATCGGGCCAAGTCGGAACATGGGCGGACCAAGCCGGAACGAGGTCGAACCAAGCCAGAACATAGTCGGACTAAACCAAAACATGACCGGACCAAGCTGGAATGAGGTCGGACCAAGCTGGAACGAGGTCGGACCAAGCCAGAAAATGGTCGGA
Organism: Rhamnella rubrinervis; assembly: GCA_007844105.2. Classification (NCBI taxonomy): domain Eukaryota; kingdom Viridiplantae; phylum Streptophyta; class Magnoliopsida; order Rosales; family Rhamnaceae; genus Rhamnella; species Rhamnella rubrinervis. Next base: position 4,453 of record CM017576.2, read on the forward strand.
CCAAGACGGAACATAATCGGTCCAAGCCGGAACAAGGTCAGACCAAGCGAGAACATGATCGGTCCAAGCTGGAATAAGGTCCGGACCAAAGCAAAGTGGTGAGACCAAGCACGAATTTGATGAATCGGGCAGGAGCGTGGTGGACAAACCCGAAGCGATGTATTACCTGCGGGAAGAGGTGGAGACCATAAAGGAATGAGGTTGGTCCTCGCAAAAAGAGATCGGACCATAAAGAAACGAGGTTGGTCCTCCGCGGAGGAAAGGTCGGACCATCACGGAGAATGAGTCGGACACGTTAGAAGGTCAAACCTGCGGAAGGGACCGGACCATATAGAAACGAGGTCGGACCACATAATAATGAAGTCAGACCTAGTAAGAAAAAGGTCAGACCATATAAGAACAGGCTCGGCCTCATATATAGGAATGAGATCAAACCTCACAAGAAAGATATCGGACCATACAAAGGTGGTCAAACCTCATAAGAAAGAGGTCGGATAATACAGGAACGAGGTCGGACCTCACAGGAAGGAGGTCGATTCATACAGGAACGAAGTTGGACCATACAGGAAAGAGGTCGGACCTTGCAGGAAGGAGGTCGGACCATACAGGAAGAAGGTTGGACCTCGCAGGAAAGAGATCGGATCATATAGGAGCGAGATGTGAAACTTCGGCGAGGATAAAGGTCAAACCATACGAGCGTGGATTTGGACTTGGCGAAGGGGAAGCCGTATCACGAGGGCGAGGTGGGACCTCGAAGGAAGGAGGTCGGAACATACAAAAACAACGTCGAGATCGGTTCTCTAACAACTTCCTACAGCCTTCCAACAACTTCCTACGGCCTAACTACAACTTTCTACGGCCTTCCAACAATTTTCTACATCTTACCAATAATTTTTTACGGTCTTCCAACAACTTCCTTCGCCCATCCAACAACCTCCTACAACCTTTCAATAACTTCTTAAAACCTTCCAACAATTTACTACGGCCTTCTAACAACTTACTACGGCGTACCAATAAATTCCTACGGCTTTCTAACAACTTCTTATGACCTTCAAACAACTTTCTACGGTCTTCCAATAACTTTCTGTAAACTTCAATTATCTTCCTATAGGCTTTCAATAACTTCCTACAGTCTTAAATTAACTTTCTATGGCCTATTAACAACTTTCTAATGCCTTCCAACAACTTTCAAGTAATTTTTTACAACATTCCAACAACTTTCTACAACATTCTAACAACTTCCTAGGACCTTCCAATAACTTCCTAAGACCTTCAAATAACTTCCTACGACCTTCTAATAACTTTATACGGCTTTCAATCAACTTCCTACTTCCTTCCAACAATATACTACGATTCTCTAACAACTTCCTACAGCCTTCCAATAACTTTCTACTGCCCAACTATAACTTCCTACGGCCTTTTAACAACTTTTTACGGCCTACCAATAACTTTCTACAGCCTTCCAATAACTTTTTAGGTGCTTTCAACAACCTCCAATAGCCTTCCAATAACTTCCTACAGCCTTCCAATAATTTTCTACTATTTTCCAACAACTTGCTACAGCCTACCAGCAAATTGTTACGGCTTTCCAATAACTTCTTACAGCCTTCAAACAACTTCCTACGGCCTTCCATTAGCTTCCTGCAAACTTCAATCCTCTTTCAACAGGCTTCCAATAACTTTCTACGACCTTAAATTAACTTTCTACGGCCTACCAACAACTTTCTACGGCCTTCCAACAACTTCTTATGGCCTTTAATCAACTTCTTAATGCCTTCAAACAACTTCCTACAGCCTTCCAACAACTTTCATTAGCCTTCTAAAATCTTCCTACAGGCTTCAATTAACTTTTCACGGCCTTCCAATAACTTTTCACAGCCTTCCAATAAGTTTCTACGACCATCCAACAACTTTCTACGGCCTTCGATAAACTTCTTACGGCCTTACAACGACTTCCCACGGCCTTTCAACAACTTCCTTCGGCCTTCAAACTAGTTCATATGACCTTCCAATAACTTTCTACGGCCTTAAAACAACTTCCTACAACCTTCTAACAACTTCCTACGGCCTTCCTATAACTTTTCACGGCCATCCAACAACTTCCTACATCTTTCCAACAACTTCCTACGTCATTCCTATAACTTTATACGGTCTTCAAATAACTTCCTACGGCATTCCAATAACTTTCTACGGCCTTCCAACTAAACGGGAACGAGGTCACACCAAGTCAAAACAAGGTTGGACGAGATGGAGCGAGTCGGACCCTAGGAACAACGTACAACAATCGAGCGAGATCGAACCAAAGAGGAGCGAGATCGGACTGATGCTGAGGGTTGGATTTAGCCTAAATAAGGACAGACCATGTCTAAATAAATTCAAACCAAGTAGGAACGAAGTCAAACCAAGCGAAAATAGTCAAACCAAGCAGGAATGGGGTCGGACCAAAGAGGAATAAGGTCGAATCCAATTGGAACGAGGTCGGACCAAACCAGAATGAGATTAGACCAAGTGGAACGAGGTCAGACTAAGTGGTAATGACGTCGAATCAAGATAGAACGAGGTCAGATCATGCGAAAACAAGGTTGCACCCAGCCAAAATAAGGTCGGACCAAGTTCAAATGAGGTCAGACTAAGATGTAACGAAGTCGAACTAAGATAGAATGAGGTTGAACCAAGGAAGAACAAGGTCAGACTAATCCTGAACGAGGTCGGACAAAGCCAAATTATGGTCGGTACCAAATATAATGTTAAATATTTTTATTTTTGTTTTTATTATTGTTTGTGGGATATAATAGAATATTTTAGTTTTCTTATAACTCTTCAAAAGGTAATTATTTATTCCTACAATACATTAGCGCTTTGTAGATATTGATAAAATTGATGTTTAGCAGGATTTTTTATTGATATCTTGATTTCTTAGTATCGTACATGTTAGAATGGATCGATACCATGACATGCAATAGATATGAACATATTTATGAATTTGCTTAAAGAAAGCAGTGATGATGCTACCGGGTTACACAAAAATACACAATATTAACTATTTTTCTATCTTTTAATTTACTGTAAGGTGAGGGGGTGAGTTCTTATATGTAATGTTAAATTTATGGAGAGGGTATGGGACATGGGTTTCTGTACGATTTATTTTGGGTGTGGTTCAATCATGAGATTCTGCTTCAGGGCATGGGTTCCTTTCTGGTGAATTAGGGAATGGTATCCTGCATGTTCTCAAAGATTACCTTTGTATATATACTGATGCTTTTAGTTATATGTTAGAATGGAAAAAATAAAACCTTAGCTTCACCATGGGCACCAAGTTTAGAGTCTGGTAACTTGTAATGTTATACAAAAAATAAAATAAATAAAAGAAAAAACGACGCTACAATATGTAAAGAAAAAAATATTCATTGGCCCACGATACCTTTTGTGCTATCGTTAAGCCCACCATACCTTTTATTTTTTCAGCAAGCCCACCGCGAGGTATTGATGGGCTTAAGAAAAGTTATAAACCACCCCCAAAGGCCTAACAAAACAAAGGGAAAAATCATAAATATGTCATGGTCAACCCCAATTTTATTTAATAAAAAATAATTTAAAAATTATATAATTAAAAAAAATTTAAAATTATCTTAATTAAAAAAATAGTTCAAAATTATTTTTATATGTTTATGAACAGTCTCATTTTAACATAGTTTTTTTATATCAATTTTTTTTAGCCACGTTTTATAAGAATAAAATTTTTAATCCATTTTATAAATATTTTTACCTAACTACCTTTCTTATTTTCTTCTTCCTAATTAATGCATATACCTCCTATATTCTCCTCAATTAATGTGCACACCTTCTACCATCTTTTCAAATTAAATGCATATATAAATAGTAATTTTTTTAAACAATAAAAAAATATTTTATTAATCTGTATTTCAATCGAATTACACATTTCCTTTGTCTTTATCAAACCAACCATTAATGTGCATTTAAGCTTATGTAAATTAATATTAACATTAATTCTTACTTTTTTTTAATCTATTATTAATTAGGTTGTTAATTTATCTATTGATTTTGGGTTTGATATGGGTTTTTCACGCGCAAATACTAAACTGTAAAAAATCACGTTTTTTTGAAAAATTTCGCACCGTATCGAAGAAGAAGATGAATAGTATAAATAAAGGTAAACCTCTTAACCTAAATCAATCTAGAAAATTTTTAAAAAATATTCAAAAAAAAAAAAACTTATTCTCCTAACTTTCTAACCATATATCATTTACCTCAATCCGATATTGGAAAGGTTTCCAAATATAATTTCTACGAAAATTATACAAATCCACCGATACACCGCGTCGGCGGATTTAAAAATGGTCTGGTGGTGGGGTGGTGGTGGCCACCACCAGGCCAAGGTGTCCATCGGTGGCCCTACCCGTTAATGGTCCCACCAATAGGCACCTTGGCCCAATGGTTGGCCGCCACCACAACGCCATTTTCAAATGCACTCGGCAGATTTGTATTGTTTTAGTAGAAATTATATTTAGAGACCTGCTCGATAGATCGGATTAAAGCAAATGATATATGTTGGAAAGCTAAGAGAATAAGTTTTTTTAAAATATTTTTTCATAATTTTCTGGATTAATTTATGCCATAAACTGATACTTCAAACCTTACTCACATGATGTCTCGGCAAATTTATATAGTTTTCGTAGAAATTATATTTGAAAATATTTCCGGTATCGGATTAAGGCATATGATTTATGATTGAAAAATTAAGAGGATGAGTTTTAATTTGAATATTTTTTCAGAATTTTTGGATGATGTGGGTGGGCCCACGGACGGCCCATCTTTGGGCCCACGAAAGCTCTAGTGTTGTCTAAGCAGATTTGTACAGTTTTACGAAAAATTAAATTTGAAGACTTTTCCAAATTCGAATTAAGACATATGATATATGATTGAAAAGCTAAGAGGATGAGATTTAATTTAAATATTTTTTCAGAATTTTCTGATGGCATAGGTGAGCCTACCAACTGTTTGTTATTGGGCCCACCGACGTTCTAGTGTTGTCTAGGCAGATTTGTATAATTTTTCTAAAAATTAAATTTGAATACCTTTCCGATATCGGATTGAGGCAAATAATATATGGTTGAAAAACTAAGAGAATAAACTTTTTTTTAATATTTTTTTTATAATTTTTTGAGTATATTTAAGGCCTTCAAATCATGTATCAAATTTGATTCATATGCAATTGACAAATACAACTTCAGAAAATAATATAGGTTCTGGTGGTGGGGTGGTGGTAACCAAAACAAGAAACAAGATGTCGATGGGACCATCGATGCTGGATTAGTAAGCCTAAACAAACTTTTGGCTGATGGTGGGCCAAATATACACCAGAGTCATTTCAAATTTACTGGATGTAATGTATAGAAGTTTATATAGTTTTCTTAGAAATTATATTTTATGGCATAAATTAACCCAAAAAATTATGAAAAAATATTCAAAAAAAAAATTTATTCTCATAACTTTTCAAATATATATCATTTGCTTCAATCCGATATCGAAAATGTCTCAAAATATAATTTCTACTAAAACAAAATAAATTTGCAGTATATTTGAAAATGAAGCGGTGGTGGAGTGGTGGCGATAACCAATTCAAGTGCCGTTATGGGACAATAGATAGTCTTGTTAGTAAATCGACAAAGCACCTTACTTTGGTAGTAGCCACTAGCACCCCACTACTAGGTCATTTATAAATCCGTCTACGTGGTATATCTACGAATTTGTTTAATTTTTATAAAAATTATATTTGAAGACTTCCGATATCGAATTAAGACAAATAATATATAATTAAAAAACTAAGAGAATAAATTTTTTTAAAATATTTTTTAAGAATTTTCTTGGTTGATTTAGGCTAAGATGTTTACTTTTTATTTATACTGTTCACCTTCTTCTTTGATACGGTGCGAAATTTTTCCAATAAACATAATTTTTTACAGTTTAGTATTTATGCGTGAAAAATCCGTATCAAGCCCAAAATCATTAACAAATTAACAACTCAGTCAATAATAGATAAAAAATAAATAAAAAATTAATGTTAATATTAACTAACATAAGCTTAAATGTGCATTAATAGTCAGTTTCACGAAGACAAAGAAAATATATAATTCAATTGAAATACATATTAATAAAAATATTTTTTTATTATTTATACATGTATTTAATTTGAAAAGATAATAGAAAATATGCGCATTAATTAAGAACAATATAGGAGGTGTGCGCATTAATTGAGAAAAAAAATAAAAAAGGTCGTTAGGTAAAAATATTTATAAAATGGATTAAAAATTTTATTCTTACAAAACGTGGCTAAAAAAAATTAAAAACCTAAGTATCATTGGTTTCTTCATCTTTTACCTTCAGCCCAATAATGGATTAATGGCTTTTAACATCAGCTCCTGAAACCAGCTCTTTCAAAGATGTGAGTGGCGAATTGTATCCATATACCACGGTGTCTCTCCACAAAGCCATTCCTGTTTTAATGGGACAGGCATATCATAATATCTATGTTAGATCTCGGTTGCCTACAAATTTATTTCCAACACTATTTTCACAGCACAAATATAAAACACTGGCAATACTTGGAATAAAGAGACAACCTATCCATGAAAACAAAATAGCTGTTGCTGCCAAGAAGAATTCTCTGCTGATACTGTTAAACCTGTAATGTGAGCAAAATAGCCTTTTAAGTTGAGATCAAAGTACTATCCAACCAACGTCAGAAACATATTGCCGGAACCAAAATTTAAGAATTGCCTACCAGTACATGCAGGCAATATTTCCGTACCCATAAAACAAGGAAGCCCAAGAAGAACCAATGAACCTGTAGGTATGGTTGAGATCCATAGTTATTATCCCCAATACATAAAAGTGGTCTCAAAAGCATCTCTGAGGTGGTCAAGAAGGCATAAAAAAAGGTAAGCATACTAATTTTTATATGAAGGGAAGAGCTCAATCATTTCAAAACCAAGCCTCCATCAATGTTTATCAACTACAGATGATTCTATGTTCATATTTCTTGGCAACCTTTATAATAAGATTAAAAAAAAGCCAGGTTCAAAAATAGCATTACCACATAAAATCACGAATAAAAAGGGCACGTGGGATCATGAGTCCATTCCCAATCATTGCAAGTAACATTGAAAAGGCTGATAAGCCTTTGATGTTGTCGGGATTCAGGAAATTTGTCCACTGTACAGGATGAACCAACCATGATCAATTGCAATATAATTACTGACATGTCAAATTTCTGTAAAATGGTAATAAAACATAGATCACCATTTGTGATACTGGCATCCACATGAAGAGAAGTGTAGCTGTCCATCCAGATATTGCTCCAACAAATTTAACGCCTTTCTCAGATAGTTTCCCCATTCGCGCCTGCAAATCTTAATGTTTAAAAGGATGCTGAGTAGCATTGCCATCTCTTTATTGCAGCACAAAGACAAATATGAAAGGGTTAAAAGGGAAAAGACAAAAAAAATTCAACTAAAAACCACTAAATTCTGTTTAGTTGAAGTATCATCATACATAAAACATGTAATCCTAGGAGCTAAGATCCAAATGTGCAAAAATCCTGAATTAGCATCCATTATTCTTTCCAGTAGTTTGTTAACAAAAAGATCATGATTTTTCTTCTCTATCAAAAGGAGTTTGTCCTAAAATCCTTCAAGAAAACTGTCCTCGTCATGAGAGTTTGATTTCATTTCTAAGAGGCAGCAATTAAGGAGACTCCACACAGAGCAGCTAACACCTAAACAAGTGAGACCCCTTTTTCCCTAAGAAAAAAATACTTCATGCACATCATTCACATGCATTGCACCTGAGAATTGACAATAACCGCCAAGTCATGCAGCAAAGATCTGGTGTGTTTTGATGGGCTGAGGTCAAAAATGCCCATGGCACAAATTTTCTACACATTCCATTAAAGAAAAAAAATGCCCTTATCACTACTTGACTGACAAAGTTCATCACACATCTAAATCAGGGAACCATTAGAATTCCATTTTCACAAAGTGCAGATGCTTGAGTTCTAACTGTGGTTTGTTTTCTACATAATGAGGTCTAATTATGAGAAGGCAATTTCACCATCTAAAACTCAATAAAATAAAGGATCCAATGAGTTACTTTCCACCTTGTTAAATTCACTCAGCATGATTTTGCATAATATGTTCCGTAGTGATCCACACACAAAAAAGGAAAAAAACGAAAGATGTATTAAGTTAAGAGGGACAAACGCTCTAAATGTGGTTTTTAATAGATTTTTATCCCTCTTTCTCTCAGGACCACAAAATTATCAGTCTTAGAAAGGAAAAAAATTAACAGGTTATGTAAAACATTGATATTGGTCGTTAATAAAGTTTTTGACGTTTGTATCTTAATACACCAAATGACTAAATGGAAGAATAAATGAGGAAAAAGGTAGAGCTAACCATTATAACAGCTGCTAGAGCTACAAAAAAAGCCAATGCCCCAGGAAAGATACTATACGGTATATAGGGGACAAAGGTAGACCACATAACCTGCATTTGCATTTGTAAATAAAAGGGTCAACAATAAAGCTGAAGAAATAAAATTAATTCCTATTATGTGCCCCAATTACCAAGATGAATGTCTTAAATTTGGACAACGAATGATATTGGTGCTTGCATGTGCAAATGAGAGAGAAAGAGATAGAAAGAGTACTTGGGGAAGGGCTGATAGCCCTCCAACAGTAATAAAATCTTCCCAAAAGCGCCAGATTCCAGCATTAAGCAAATCAAAGTAATTCATAAAATTCAGAAGAAGACCAGTTGCCACAACAATGGAGGTGACTACAAAGTACGACAGAGGCATAGCTTCTGCCATTGCAAGCTGAGCGAATACCACATATGTTGAAATTACACCCAATGTTTGCACAATAATAACCTCCTTTTCCCTCTTCTTTACAAAGTAAGAAAGCAATGAAAGATTTCCAAGCAAACCAGTAAACATTCCCTGCATTAATAACCTTCGTCCATTAAGTTCCAAAAAAACACATGGCCACTGTTTGGTTGAGTACATGTAATAGGCCAAAACGACTCAAACTTTTAAAATTTATTGAATTTTCTAGTACAAACTCCCACGAAGATTAGACTAATACAATTAGCCAACCAAGCCTCTAAAAGAACACAATTAGTCAGTCAAGATTTTAATTTCATTGATCAAATGACACAAAGCCCTTGAAATTCCAATCTCTACTTCTACACCACTATATTCTAAGAAACCAAGAGGAGGCAATCAAAAACAACCAACAAACGAAACAAATTTAATAAGTAATGCCGCTATCAAAAACCAAGAAGCTGCTGCAACGATTTACCAGCCATGGGACAGCCAAAAGAGCAACTTTATCACCCGCCAAAAGGTTGCGAGCATTGAGGACGATCTGGGGCAGTTGCAATAACAAAAAAGGGATATTTGATGCTCCAGAGAACTTTGCCGTTAGGGAATCCCAGTGCTCAAACCTCTTACTGCTTTTGAATTCCACTGATCCCTGGTAAACAATTATTTCCCAAATTTTGGGATGACATGAGGTGTCAATATTTCAATTACTCTTACTTGGTTGGACGTATTGATCTTTAACAAACAGGAATTCGTTGTAGAACTTGGTATCCAAAGAAGTTGGCGAATCTTAGTATTATAGAAAATATAGCATTGCAGCAGTTACAGTGTGAAATTTCTAAAACAAACCTTACTTACAAAGTGAATTTAAATGTCATAAGCATTCGAGAAGGATTCGGGAAATGAATCAACTGACGGTCAGAGAGAGAGGAAGTATCGAGTTACCTGGTGAAGCGGGTGCGAAACGTCGGAGCCAAGGGCAGCGGAAACTGAAGAACTGATTGGGCGGTGGACGAAAGTGAGGGGTCTATAGCAACAGGAAGACAGAGTTCTGTAGGAGAATCGTTGGGGGCAAAAGAAAGTCAATGGTCTGAGGGAGTATGGATGTTGTTGATGATGCAATTGATGAAAATGTAAAGGGGCTTTGCTGGTTGCGCCACAGGAATATTGCACTACCATGGCCATTGGAGTTCAACGAACACTATCAAAGAGATGGAGATGGACGCAGACCGGGGAGCTGGCAAGGACGACCGGGAAGGGTGGTAAGAGTTTTGTAGCCCAGTATCATTGTAGGGTTATCTTTTTTCTTTTTTCTATTCTTTATCAACCGTCTCGGTACGATTGCCCAGTACAAGATGTGAGTATCTCGATAGAACACGTGTAAAGCAGCCATGACATTTGCTGCTTTCTTACGGTGTCTTGCACATATGAGGGCAGCTTGGGATGCGAAAATTTGAGATATTATGAATTCGACGGTGATGCTTTTCTTGACTGGAGTTTACTTCCAGTCAATTATTTCTGAAATAATAATTCAAAAAATAATTAATTTGCGGCATCTATTATATATTATTTTCTTCGAACAGTACGCTGCCTGCACGTGGCGTTATTCTGCGTGGAGGCGTTAAATTATTAGGAAAAAGGGCAGTAACTTCGGTATTTTTTGAGCAAATATCATCGACACACGTATTTGGTTTGGCCGCGTAACTACATACGCATTCCCTTACTCTTTGTTTGGATGTGCTGCGTTTTTCTAATGATGCTTTTTATTTATAGTATTTTAATTAAGAAGCACTATAAAAAAAATATTTTAAAAATATTTATTTGATTATTTAATTAAAAAAATATTTTTAATTATGATAAATTATTAAATAAATTATTTTGAAACGAAGTGGAAATTTAAAATTAAAAAAAATATCTCTAAGCTAAATTTATATAATTAAAAATATGTCTTTATAGATAATATTAGCATTGACTGTTAAATTTAAAGGGAATAAGTTAACGAGCGGTAAGTTTTTGATAATTTTAAAAAAATTATGAAAATATAATTAGGGCAAAACTAACGAGTTTTATACTATTTGTCCAAAAACATATATTAAAAAATAATATTATTTTTTAACTATTAAATCTACTAGAAATAAGCTAACGGATAGTAAATATTTGTATAGTTTTTAAAATCATAGTGAATAAATATACTTTCCTCAAACCTCAAAAGAGTCTTAGAAGATTTTTCCCTAATATTTAAGGTTAATAATAAATACATGAATATTTTATATTAATGAAAAATAAAATAAAATTTTAAATAAAAATTAATTATCATAATTTTATATAAAAAAAACAAATAAATTTGATTGTTTATATATATATATACATATATATATATATGTATATATATATATATAAGGTCAATGTCATTCAATTCATTCTATTGTGTTGTTACTAATATTTTTCTAATGAATTTATTAAATAATTATTACATAATGTTATCTTTATATTTTTTATAAATTATTCATTTTTTAAAAGGACGTGAATGATTGTTTAAAAAAATTTATTTTATTAATGTATGGGTGGGGAGTTAAAAAAATAGAGCAAGTAAATATATTTACCTTCTGTATTTTAGTTTTTTCTAATTCCGGATCATGATCAGCCGACTAACGAAGGGTTCATGGACAAGGCAACCATTGAGTTCATAAAGCCAGCTTAGTCTAATTGGGTTAGGTGATACGTAATATATTCCATCAATTATTTTAAACGACACTATCAATTGGTGCAAAGTAAACTAAATTAGATAATTCAATGAGGAAATTGATCAATCGAAAGCTTATGTGACAAAGTGCAAATCTCGTGATAATTGTAGAGTGTAATTAACCCCACTTTATACTTAAATATATAACATATAAATTTATATATATATATATATATATATATAGTTCTGTACATTTATTTGTTAAATTACAGAAAATATAACATATACCTATTGGTCAATTATAAAATAACAAATATAAAGATATTCTTGGCAAGGATGTTTTTATAAAAACAATAATAATAATAACAGGTAAACGGGGTGCAAATGGATGAACGATTTGAGTTTGTGACAGAACTTTTAATGTATGTATAGTCTAAAAAGGCATGCCTCTATACCAAAAGAGCATTGGGTTCTATACAATACGAGAAAGAACTTGCGATTCCTAGATTTTCTTTTTATTTTCTTTCTTTAACAAATAACACGTTAATTTTCCTTCCAATTCAGCAGCTATTAATCAGTGTTTCTTACTAGTTACATAAAATTCGGGTCATGGACCCTTGGATAATCTTCTATACTAACTCATATCAGAGAATAAATGGAAAGTATAGTTTCCTTTCTGTATATATATATATATATATATATATAGTGTCTTTCTGTGTTGTAAATATAACATACCAAATTAATGTTTGACAAGCATGGTCTCCATCCTTTTCTTTCTTGCAGCATGTTTTAGTTTCTCCAGGGCGACAAGTCCGACTTGCCTGACTCTTTCTCTGGATAAACCTATACTGTACAGACAGGAAATATGATGTTAAAACAAACAAATTCAAGAATTCGGAAAAAAGGAAGGAGCAATTCTGCATGCAAGAAAGAAACAGGAGTCCAGAGAATACAATGTGCTTCAAAAACACATTTTAAACCATTCAACAAAACCAATACATGACCCCTGCCATATTAGTAATCTAACTTTTCTTTTTCCCCCTTGAGGATTGGTAATATAACATGGTTAAATGTTTTCCAAATGACCAAATGCAGTTATGACCATCCATTACTTGAACAAGGTAGGATTGCCCTGACTGTTCATGAAACCCCACAAGATGCACGTATGTAAACACGTCCACTTTATTCTTTTCTCTTTCCCCATTTTAACTCCACGATGAAAATTCGCATATTGGACGAATAGAGGTACCATATTTCTTGCTTCTCAAATTGAAGAATAATTATTGTGGTAGCCAGAGCTATACACAGCCTAGCAACAACAGACGGATTCAACACTTACACATGCTGGACTGCACGTATCATGGCAGGGTATGAAGAGTTAAACAAGTCCACTAAATTTTTTGACTCCATACATAAGTAGCATTACGTTTATCGAACTCACCATTTGCTAAATGCAAAGAGTTAAATAAGTCCAATTTTTTGACCCAGATAAAAGTTGCATTGTTTGAAACTAACTCACCGTTTGCTAATATCCTCCCAAGTGAGACATTCATTATCCAGACCATAGTACAGGCGTATAATCTCTCTCTCTCGTTCACCAAGTGTCGTAATAATGAGCTTGTTCACTTCATCCTGCATATAGACCAATGGTAACATAAAATTTTCTTCACAAATACAGAACATAAACACCATCAGATTTAAAAATTCATGGCTCAAGAAACTAACAAGCGTGCAGGCACACACACAACACATAAAAGGTAATGTGCCTGAAATTGTGTTACTCATCCAATTGCATGAAAGTACATATTGAATTCGATTATTCTTGATAAGGAGCCTTTAATCAGCATTTGCCTATTTACAAGAAGTGGTTTTTGTTTCTAGGAAGTCAAAACCTGAAAGAATGACCATATACAAAATATGTGACCAATTTGGTGGATTAGGACGAGAGAAATTATGAAATATTTAAAATTTCTCTTGTAAAGCTTGAGCAGCCATTGGTAAACACCCTGTAATTTAGACATGTCCCACTGTTACATTTTTTACTCCATTTTGTTCATTAATTACTCTTTACCTTCAATGCTGACTCATCTACTCCATGCCACGGGATGTTCTCAAGACAACTATCTGCAATGTACTGAGAAAATTCAAAAAGAAAAGGTCAAAAATGAATGCTGAAGAAGACATGCAAGGGTGGCCAAAAACTCTCTTGTAAGTAGATTTGAAGACATTGAGGTTCAGTAACCAAACATACACTATGATGGGTTTCTCCTGGAAGACCATTCAAAGAGGGGAATGCCTCCCTATCAAGTGAGAATACTTTGCTGATTGCCTACGTACATATTGCAACATGGTAAGTACACATGTATGGAAGAAAAGCAAAAGGTAACAGAGTAGTAACAAATCCTAAGCATTTGGTACCTCCGTAGCATTCTTAACTTTCTTTTTGGACATGTTCAGACATTCTGCTATCCTCTGAAACAAGTAGACACAGCAAATAAATAAATGTCAGGAGTAGGGTAACACACTGAAATTCAATAATAGCTTCTTTGACTTGCAGTTGAAACCAAAATAACTGATATTTATGATTGGCGGGATTGGGCATGTCACAATTACTTTACAGGAAAAAGTTGAAAATCTCACACATACTACTGCTTTTAGAAGGTAACAACAATCACTTACATCAATTGATGGAGTTATTCCTTTCTCTTCCAGTCTAGTTTTTGCATTACGAATTAAGCTTAACCTTTCATGCAAATGTGTAGGCAGTCTTAGGGTTCTCGAATTTTCAACCAGCGCTCTTGAAACGCCCTGACAACAAAAGAAAAATTTACACAAGATTTAGATTTATCTTATTAGTAAACATACTAATATCAGAATGATGAGTGGAATGATAACATTTACAAGACAAATAAAATTAGTTGTAGCAAACTGAGCCAATAAATCTGTCAGAAAAAGAAGAAAGAATCACACACACACACACCACACAGACATATATATATATATATATATATATATATATATACATATATATATATGTATATATAGAAAGAGAGAGCTAAGAGACACCCTATGGACGTTTAATTAAAAACCACACGGGGCCGGGAAGTGAACTTCAAATTAAAATCCAAGGATAACAAACAGATGTAATATACTGTCTCATAGTTTAAGCTTTTAAGGCCATTGGTTCAGCAACATCGTATTAGAGTTCCAAGGTGTTGGTGAATACGTGCTTGCTATGCATTATGTCAACCCATTTTAAATGGCTAAAACTTATGCAATAATTGATTAAGTCATTATGGCAACAAAGCGCTTCTCAGAAGGTCTTTTATACCTGTACTTCATATTTCCACCAATTGATCCTACTCTGCATGTTCCAGGTTCTAGTTATTAGTTCAAAGAAATATTTCCATCTTGTAACATTGATGCTAAGCAGGAATAGCAACTAGAGAGTGGCTAATATCAATTAATTTCTTTAAAGTGAAAGCAGGATGATGTCAGATTCACTTAGTGTCAATAGTAATCAGGATCAGCCAGATTTATTGCAATCCTCAGAACTGGGTTATAGCGAGGCAAACTAGAAGGAAAGGCCTCATGTAGTTCCTATGTCTCAATTTGTTACAGAATCAACAGGAAACTGCTAATTGTGTTCAAGGGTATTTGTTGTCCGTGGTTACTATGCCCCTTATTTCTTTCAGTTGTAACAAACCAAATTAAGCATCTCAAGGTTTAACTTTTTAGCAACAGTTAATATAATTTTCATTTCCAAAAAGCTAAAACTTGGTCAATTATCATTCTGAAGCCATTAATAATAGCACTAGAGTCTGAAGTTTCAAGTGATGACAAGTGCTATACTACTATTATGCCAAATGGTAAGCTGTTTACCATATTGAGGGAAATTGTAAGTCTTACCTGACGTATCCACCAATAAACATAAGTAGAAATTTTGAACCCCTTTGAAGAATCAAATTTCTCAATCCCACGCAATAGTCCAATTAAACCGCCCTATAAGAGATATAGTGAAATTCTCTTAAAACGGGAATTCACAACTCTATGTTTTGGAAAATATCTGAAAAGAATTCCAGATTTCAATTGAAAGAACACAAAAAAGTACCTGAATAAGGTCAGCCATTTCAGCGCCCATATTATCATATCTTTGAGCAATGGACATAACAAGACGAACATTGCTCATTGCCAACTTCTCTCTTGCCAAAGACGACTCGATCAGTTTTGACTGTAACTCGGCACGAGAAATCCTCAACGAATCTGCAAGTTGTTCATCAGAAGGCTCACATCCCAGTCTTTCCTTCAGTCTGAAATAAGTCCATAAATACAGTAACATCAGTATGCTTCCCAAGTCACAACTGGATGAATAAGAATAAAGTCAAATTATTTTGATGCAACACATTAAATTATAGTCCACAATATATCGGTTCCTAAACCTTTTACCAAAGCAGGAGCAGGAAATAGAACAGTTCTGAAAAGATGGATAAATGTCAAGATAAATTAAATTGTAGAGGAAACAGATCTTGTTGTAGCATATGTATTACTTCATTAATAACGAATGTGCTGAAATAAACAACTTACTAATAATAAAAAATTTAAGAGAAAGGGTGTCTTTTTTACCTAGATTTTTGCTGCTCTAAGGAAAGACCAATTTTAATTTTCTTCGATAACCATACAACCTCTGAATGGGTGAGCAACTCTTCACTAATTACACCCTTCACATAACCCTTCAAACGATTCTGAAGTAGCTCTGGGCTGATAATTGCTCTCACATTTTTAGCGGTGCTAGGCCGGATAATAGAAATGCTTTTGCTGGAAGTTCTCTTCTTAGCAGTCATCCTCCTCTGCCGAGCAGATACCCCAGAACAAGTGATTGGTGTCTTCTTATTACTTTTTTCTCTCGGTAAATCAGGTAACACTTTTCTCTCGAAGGAAAGACTCCATTGCTTTTCCAGCATAGACTTTTGAAGCAGAAGAAGTGCCTCCACCGAATATCCTAGCTGGGAAGTTTCCTCCTCCAAGTCGTTAGACTCCTGAAGCCATGGCTGTGCAGTTGAAGGATCAGACGCAGTATCGACATGTTCTTTAAGAGCCCTGACTGACTGCTCCTGTTGATTTGAAAATGGAAAACTGGGACTGTATTTGGAAGATTTTCTTGAAACGATCACATTTTTCATTGAAGCAAATTGATAATGTGCCAACCCATGGTCGTTAACATAGGAGAACTTATCTGATATATCAGAATAATAGAAGGAGGAACTCAAGAACCTCTTCCCCGTACTAAGCCCAATAACTGCAGCGGTGGCCATCAGACGGCTACTTCTAGCTTGCACACAATCACCATACGAAGTGCTTAACAAATCTGACGAACTCAATCAATGTCGCGTGATTCTTCAAATTTCCATGCTTCGCTAACCGCGATAAAATTGATGAACTGTTTCCTATGGCCTTTCCTGAATCAATTCTATGGACATTTGGTAAGGCAAAACTGAGGGGAAAATTAAGAAAGAAAAAAATGTATAGTTATTCATAAGATTAGATTCTCAGCGTACTTAAATGGCATCCAGTGCAGGTGTGTTCATATTAGGTGAAAGATAAAAATAAGTTTTGTTAGCTAAAAACCATAAAATAAATAAATAAATAAATAAATAATAAGTTGGTAAACCATTGTGCATAATTTAGCGCTTTCTATATAATCAACGCAAGAATGTAAAAGCAGTTGATACGTATCAAACACAGCTGACGATGATGATATAAAGTAGAGAAAAACAACAGCAGATGATTTGTTGGCATCATTGACCTTTAAGATGCTATTGAGAACCTTAAATGTGGAAGTGAAAATTTTAACATCCGGCTTTTTCTTTTCTTTTCCTTTTTTATCTAAACCAAAGCAACAACAGATGGCGTACCTGAGTTCTGAGTAATGCCTTCTCTCTTAGAGTAGAAGACGACTTGACGGATGACCCAAAGTGAAGAGAATGAATAAAGATAGTATTGGAAGCTGGGGATTTGAAGAGAGCTGTCTTCCTAGTAGTTGAACGAACATGAATTCTGTTTTCCTTTTTTATCTGTTTTCTTTCTTTATATTATTATTATTTTGGCGCATGAATTATTATTATCCTCTATATCAAAATCGAAAGTTTCTCGATTAGTTGGAGAAATATAAAGCCTATTCTGTTAGTAGAAGATATGGGAGGGATGGATTCAATTGGCTGGAACAGATATTGGGCCCTGCTTTGGGTGGTGTGCAGCCTCCCATTTATACATGGAGCCAAATCCTTTTGATTTTTTCTTTTTCTTTTTCTTTTTTTTTTTTCAAACAAAAAAAAGAAAGAAAAAATTCAGCAGCGCTACAAAATCCGCGAGAAACTCGAAGAGACGCAGCTCTGTATTTTTTGACATTCTATTTTGTAAAATTACAATATAGCTCCTCATATTTTATTTTTATTTCAATTTAACCATTTTTGTTAGTTTGTACTTTGTTGAACTTGAAAATAACATCTCTTCTATTTTTACATATAAAATACATTGTCAAACACATTTTTTAAATTGGAATAAATTAATATATATTTAACTAAAAAAGAATAAATTGATCATTTTTATATTAAATAGATTAAAGCGAAACAAAAAATATAAAAGTGATTTGTGAGGGACTATAATGCAATTTCTCAAATTAAAGAGGTTATTCTATAAAAACATCAAAATACAAGGGGCTATTTTGAATTTTATACTTCATGATAACGCATGATGCAAAAGACACAACTCAATATATTTAGAAGGATCTGGTTAGATTTTACCAAAAAAAAAAAAAAAGGATCTGGTTAGAATAAAATATCACCCCAAGTATCTCAAATTTTTAATACTACAAACTGCATTCCTTTTCTCCTCAAATTTTACACGCCAAGAACATTAATTCCTAAATTCTCTTAATCCAGTTCCTAGCTGTCCTCCGTTCCAAGTTCCCAACAAGGCAAAACTCCTTGGTACCAGATCTATAATGTAATAAAAAATCCAAAATATTAAGAATACTTCAGCAAGCCAGCCGCTCAGAAATCACCCAGTAACCTGTTTGGTTGTTGATGAAACACTAAGCTTAATGCAATTAACATATATAATGGTTAAGTTGATTTCTCCACTCATCAACTTCGCCCAAAACTCCTGAAATTCCTTTTCACGGCGCAATTTACCTCATTAAAAGGTTAAATTTCTTCTAAGTTAAAACAGATAGTAGGCAGTCTAAAAATCCGAAAAGAATGTAAATTTAGAAGCCTGAGGCCGCTGTAGGATCATAACCAAAAGAACACTGATAAAAATGCAAATCTAGAAAGAAACCAAAAAATTAACCATATATTATATTTATGCAAGCACAATGAATGATCATAATTCGGATGAAGATTTTCTTAGCATGAGCTCACTAGGCACGTTTTAAGTACAAATTTCTCGCCAACTTGCAGAATGGGATCCATCACCGTAGAAAGAAAACAAGGTTATACAATCCTTCCATAGTCCTTTCTTCCACGGGATGCTGGTGGAATGCTCGAGACAGGATGATTAGCCCGACGCCCTACAATAGAATGTCAGGATAAGTTAAAACTATATCAGCTTCCCATCAGTACAATTTAAATCCCAATTCACCCACAGAAAGAATTTATATTCAATATTTTGAAGTGTATTCCGAAGAAGAAGCAGAGTAAACAAAAAAACAGAAAGTCGGAGTTACTAGACAGTATCAACTCAGGAAATACCCCATGGCATGCCATTGCTGAATGAGCTATTTCCTGGAGAACGTGGGCCCCCGGAGTTAAAGCTAGAAGGAGGAGGCTGGACCTTCATATGATTCCAATCACTACCCCTAACTGAGATGGATCTCCCATGATTGTAACGTTGAGGTTGCTGTCCCAAACGGCTTGGAGAACTTTGTGAAAAATGAGGCATGAAATGAGAAGGTTTTGACACCATCCGTACATATCCAGCATGCATTTCATTAGCGGGAGGGCCACCCACATCTATTCGTGAAAATGATTGAAGTGGTCCATTTTGTCTTTGGAACAAATCACATCATAAACCAAAATTAAAATCCCAAATAATGAACAAGAAATCCCCACAATAACATATATCACACTGAAGATACAAGGTAGCAATGTCGTTTTCAGTTCAGGAAACAATGAATGCAGACTGCAGGCACATAAAAACCTGTAGGCAGAAAGAAATTAATTATATCCCCTAGTTAGACAATATAACCTACCTTTGGAAGGTCATATTTGAGTTTGTACTGGACCAGTAGTTGAGTTTTCCAGCTCCATCCAATGCTTCTGCAGAACCAAGATCCATACCTTTTCCAAACTCAGTAGTTATACAGCTCACATCTGAACCATCGTCTTGCAAAAGAAGTTCATCACTGAAACAGAAAATTAAAAAATAAAAAATAATATAGAACAAGGCAAACTTATCAGAAGTCAAACAAATGCAAGATATTAAGCACAAGTGAGAAACCCCAAAAAAACATTAAACTTAAAATGCTATTACATGCATACCAATTGAAGTCTAAGTATTTATTAGTTAACAAATATTAGTTTTTTTTTTTTTCTTCTAAACAACAAATATTAGTTCACTACTCTCAAATATGCATCTATTTTGATCCACACATTTTTTTACATAATGGTTATGATGCACTTAAATTGTTCATGTTACTCCTGAGAAACTGCTAAATACTCAATACTGCAAGAAATATCAATGACTAGAGCCAATTAGAAGATGTCTATAGGTAACGATGAGTGGAAAGGTCGCTACAAAACTGGATAACCAGCACCAGAAGCATGCAACTAGTCTTTACCCAGAGTGCAGCAAGCTCTATGAAGCTAGCATCTTGGTTGCTGCTTCATGTCCTCTGAGTAACATCACTACAAACTCAAAAAATGGATATAGAAGCTAAGCACTAAAATAAATTGAGTTAGAATTAGCACCAACAAAGTTGGTTTCCAATTTAATTGCTAATACACATTAGTGGATGTAGAGCATGCTGCAAAAAGCACAGAAAAAAAGTTTATCTTTAGGTTGCAATTAAGATGGTCGCCTAACCTATAATTGGGATCCCAATCCCCAGGATCAGGCAATGACAGGATACTCTCATGCTTGTCATGAGGCATTCCTGTCGTTTGTGAATATTGTATACTAGAACCAAGCGAACAGGAGCCTGTCATGTTCTGAATGGCAGAGTAACCAGCAGAAATATTATTGCCTCCTCTGTGCTGCTTCCAGCTTGCAGCATTTGAATTTGGATGATGTTGATATGATGGCAAACTACCAAGTAGCTGCATGTTCCCTTCAGCTTGACTGGAGCTGGTGCCATCAGTAGGTTGACCTGCCCAATGTGAAGACAAATTCTCTTGAGATTGAGTGCTTCCAGGATATCCCCAACTTTTTCTTCTATTAAACTGGCTAGCTGCAGCCATCTTTCCTAAAGGTGATCCATGACAACTGCCTCTTGCTGGAGAAGTTGGACCATAATGCACTGGAGAACCAGTAGACACTTGACCATAGGAGCTTGGTGGAGTAAATTGTGAAGGACTAACACCAAGAGGCAATGGAGCAAAATTTCCTGCTGAGGGACTTGCACCAAGTCCATTTCCATGTGAAAACTGAATAATTCTCCGTCTTGCATCAGGACTACTTCCAAGCATTGACACATTGCCTGGTGCATGCACGTTCATGCCAGAGGGTCCAACAGGTGAATAATATGCAAACATATTACTCGTATCTCCATAACTTCCATAGCTGCTTCCTAGCCCAGTACTATCATTATAGCTACCATAGCTTCCTACACTGCCATAACTATTAGCATGTGAGTACGGCACTACCTGAAAATGTGGGCTATTACGCACAGCAACCCTGTTCCTGCCTGGAATCTGCACAAAAGATGCCACTATAATCAAGCAAGGGAAACTATGATTTAAGTTATAGCAAGCTGCAAGACAATGATTAAAATGTGTAGAGTCCCAATTAAAACAATAGTATTTCTCAAAGGAAGCAAGCTCACATTAGGGGAGAGACCAGCAGCAAACCAATGCCCTCCACCAGGATGATGGTCCACCCTCATATTTTGTGCAACAGGCTAAGGAAGAAGGAAAGAAAGAGAAAGCGAGGAGAAAAACAGGTCAGTATAACTTGCTTAATAAATTTTAAATTAGATTATATGGACTTGTTCATTAGGATGCAGAAGCACACATTTTATATTTACTTTTCTTTTTATAGAGATGAGTCATGCTTGTGAAGGAACTAGCATTTCATGAGACAGCACAACTCAAAGACATAGCATTAGTATGTTAGTAGGGACATATGGCGTAATAACTGCGTTCTGAGCCCTATTTTGTATCTAGAGATTTTTGTGCATTTTAAATGAATGCTTCTCCCTTGATGATATGTCAAGGGTCAATGTCATGCCATAAACACACGAGCAGTGTTTTACCATTTATCATTTCATAATAAATTTTTATTCACGTCTAATTGAAATGTGGTATGATATATTTCCTCCAGACCTTGTACTCTAGAAAATAACAAAGTCCTAGATTCTAAGTGACAGTCTAAAAAAATCTAGCAAGCGTTGGTGGATGAACTAGAGTATAGGCAGTACAGGAACAAATTAACAGACCAATCTTATGTCACTCTCACAGACAAATAGCTTTGTCTTTTATTTTCCTTTAAAAGAGTTAAAAAATAAAATGACATGGGTACTGCTCATAATTCATCATCCCCATACAATCAGGATGAGTACAAGCATAATTAAATAATCCCAAAACCTAAACAGCAAAATGCAAAAATACCAAAATCTAAAAGATAATTAGAGAAATCAACAGAACAGAATGCATACTGTTAGATTACCACTGTTTCCAAAAGCTTAAGCTGTTAAGAAGTGGGTTTAATATGTATATCAAGCTACGATAGAGATAGATAGAGTGTCAATATTCCCCCTCGCTTTTAGGCCACTTTGGTCCTTACAAGTTAATTCCTTTTAATGGGAGGTAATGTTATGATAGTGAGACTTGAACCTAGGCGTCTAGGATTTTGGGCTATGATACCGTGTTTAATTACCACTATTCTCAAAAGCTTAAGCTGGTAAGAAGTGGGTTTAATATGTATATCAAGCTATGATAGAGAGTGTGTGTGTCAACACAAGCCATTGTTGACTCCTCAACAATAATAGTTGGAAGTATTCATGAAGTTTGTAATGTAAAATTATGATCAAATCTAAACAGTTCAATACATGGATCCACTTACCACACGAGGGGTCTCTGGTGGAGGTTTGTAAGGGCATGTGAAAGGTTCCCCTGTTACAAAAGGATGTTTTGAAGCCTGCAGGAACATGTTCACCTCTAACAATTTATAATCATGAACTTATTTTGCATTAACTTAAAGATAGGATAACTTAATAACCTGAAAAGGCGACCACCGCTTTGCAGGATCAAACTCAACAAGTCCCCTCAAGAAATCAATCAAAGCTAGTCTTGTTTGACTTTCTGCCAGACATTTGACACAACATTTGTCAATGATTTGAAAGAACATAACCGTAGTCAATTGTACCAGCCTTTTCTGCATTGAATATGAAGATATATAAATACCAACCTCTTACAATGTCTTCCTTAGGCAAGTTCTTTCTATATGGATAGTTGTTAACAATTGCTTCAAGGTTCATATGATTGAAATACTCTTTCCCAATTGAAGGTTTTTTCAACTCTCTCTGAAAAAAAAAATCAGCAAATAAAAGAGGAATCAATTAATTATAAAATATTAAAGAAAATATATATATATATATATATATATAAACAGGACTACAGTCGGTAAATTCCTAAAAGTTTTAAAAGATATTTATACATGCCAAACCACTTCAAGTGGGACACTCGTCCATTTATCTTAACTATTTGTTGATTTTCCTTTACTGAGAAGGATCAACATGAGGCACTTACAGCTTCATATTCTTCTTCTGTTAATGCTTGATAAGCACTTCTGCTACTTGCAGAAACTTCTCCACTCTCTATATTGTGGATGCTCGCTATGCACTTAAAAAACTTGCCTGTGTTTTTTGCCTCCTTGAGTACATAATCAGGAGGTTGTCCTCTATAAATTCCAACCAAAAAGGATTTAAAAGCATTGGAGATTAATAGAATAAGCATATGTAATTAGGTAATGATCCAGCAAAAAAATTATGATCTCCACATGCAGCCATGAAGAGGAAATAAATCCAAGCAGTTCAATAACACAACAATAGTGACTTTTGACTCACTATACTTGACAAAACTTACGCACAAATTTTTTTCCTCAACCAAACTGGGATTTGTAGCCACCTATTTCTCATTGGCCATAACATTATGAGAAACATTTCTCATAAACAGTAAGAATCATAAAGTCGATGTAAAAGTCAGTTTATAAATAGTCACATAAACAGGCTAAAAGATAAAAAAAATCTAAAAACCCAGAATAGAAGGAAATATAGTGAAAATAGCTGAGCAGGCAGCCTAAAACACTAAATATCAAAGAAAAATCTTGAGTAATGAAATTAATCAAAGAATGAAGACAAAAGGCAAACTTGTTCGTTCAGTAGAGCAGATCTGCAAATTCAAGGAGGGCGGAGGGACCTTGGCCTGAGGGAATAATAGCTCTGCCATACTGCTGTCTACCCTAGGGACAAAATATCATATTTCATCTGCTACAGATTAAGTATTTTAGGCCATTGGGTGTAATGTCGTTTAAAACCGACTCTTCTCACCTTTCAGTAATACAAATCTTATTATCTTTGGGTAAGCAATTAATCCAAAAAATTAGTTATGCTTGCCAAAAGCATAACAATACCTCTACATTAGATGAATGCACCTTTATTATCAACAATAAAGGAGGAGGCATACCCAAGTATCTCAATCATTCTCCTCAGAAGATCAAATTCCGAGGCTCCTGGGAATAATGGCAATCCCAAGAACAATTCAGCAACTATACATCCAAAGGACCACATATCAATAGCTGTAGTATATCTGAACACGGGTTAAGGACAAAAACAATACCACATGAAACAAGGATGAAACATAAGTAAACTTTCATCATAATCAACATCCCTTATACATCTATTACAAACTAGACTATACATAATTTTCATAATCTTTGTTGGATCACTACAATTAAAGGATATTTTTTTCAGTTTACATAGAAAATCACGGTAATTTTGCAGAATGCAAAATGAAATAGCTACAGAAAGGAACAAAAGTAAAGCAGCAAGCTAGCTCATTTTGCTCATTTGGAGGCCAATAACGTCCTAGCCAACAGTACTAATTCTTTACAGTAATCAATCACAGATCCAGTTCAATCAAGTTAATCAACCTTGGCCAAATCAAATGTTCACTTGATGCTGGAGTAACTATAATGCTTGTTTTCTAGAATACCCTGTAATGTGTTTGTCATCACTTGCACATCACGTTAACTTTTGTAAAAAGTTTTCAAGAAAAAGAATTAAATGATCTTCCACTAAAATCTCGAGCTGAAATCAATTCCCAACCTATGACACTGAACTAGATTAAAATATTATCAAGTTCCACCCACGTGCAACCCAGCAGAAAAGTGAAAAAAGAGAAGGAAAACTACTAGAATGGATGAAACGAAAATCAACAATAATATAAAGTTAAAAGTTCATTTACAAGGATACTGATACCCAAGAAGAACTTCAGGAGATCTGTAATAACGACTCTGCAGAGAACATGGAAATTATTTATGAACTCTCCTCTGCAAGATAAGAATGAAACAGAAACCTAGAAGTAAGCACTATATCAAACCTGAATGTAGGAGTAAACAGTGCGATCCTCCATGCATGCTGATCCAAAGTCAATAATCTTAATTTCTGCTGGCTTAACACTGTCATTTTCAAGAACCACGTAAGTTTACAACAAAAATATTTACTAAACAAATTATCAAAATTCATCATCATAAGTAATCCACCTTGTTGTACACAAAAGTATGTTTTCTGGCTTCAGATCACAATGGATTATCCCAGCTTCTTTTAACAGAGCCAATCCTCTTAGAATCTAAATTAGAGAGAGAGGAGAGAAACAGGTGGAGAGGATAGGAAACAACATCATTCAACAGAGCATACATAATCTATATATCAATAACAAAATGTATTATAAAGCCAAATCCAATCTAAACAAGAAGCATTATACCTGTTTTGAAAAGAGTTGTACAATGCTCAGTGATAATCCCCTAAAATGATTCATCTTAATAAGCTCATACCTGAATGACTACAAAATGTCAAACTATCGTGCCAAAAAGGAAATAAGAGCAATAAGTCTATATACTTAAGGACAAATACACCAAATCAACAAAAAATTAGTTGCAATTACAGACTTACAGTTGCTGAAATTCAAAAAGATATAGTCCTATGACTTACAGATTTGTGTCCAGCAGTTCAAAGCAAATGCATAAGTGACGTTGATATACGAAGTAATCATAAATACGAACAATGTGATGCTTATCCTCAGGATCATACTTCTTATTTAACTGCAAACAGAAAACAATAAGAGCCACTTATATAGTTGAGAACTAGTATCAGATACAAATGGCAAAAATATTGCAAAAGTTACCGTTGTCAAAATAGATACTTCAACCAGTGCCTGTTGATAGTATGCAGGTTGATTTTTAATGATCTTCACGGCAACAAAACTGCTGGTTTCTGGAACCCAGCATTTTGCAACCTGCCCAAATGTGCCATGGCCTAGAACATCTTTGACAATGTATCTGCACAATATTAAAGGAAAAAATACCAATTATTCTAATCTAAAGAAGGGTAAATCAATTAGCAAGTCACCTTAAAAACACATCTATGCCTCAGCTATTTCATCATAAATCATTAACGCTTGAGGCGCTATCAGGGCAATAGGAAATTAGAATTGCACAGCAAATCCATACAATATGAATATACGAAACTGTATACTACATGATAAGAGACTATAACAGTCTTTAAATAAATACTAATAATAATAAAAAAAAGCAAGTCCAGCACCCCCAAGGATGGAACTACCAGTTCTGAAATACCTATTGTGTTCATAAACTTAGGATGAGCCCACCAGAAACACAAAGCCTCAACTAGCAGGCACAAAAGTGAACATAGACTATTATAAGAATATATATAAAATAAAATTTTTAACATTATTGAGATGCAGAAAGTTGACAAGCCAGAGGCTGACTAGATGCTAACCATATAACTTAGAAATCTAATGACTGCAAGCAAGCAACTACGGGTATATCTTAGCTGGTGTTTCCTTCGATGAAATTTACTTGACTTTAGTAAAACAAATGAGATATTCAGAAGAAAAACTATACTTAAAAGAACTACAAATGTGGTCCAAATATTTGACTTCATATCAACTCTTGAGTGCCATTTATACAACAAACAAATGAAGCAAAAATGAAATAGATGTACATAAAATTAGAAGATACCATAATTAATAAGTGAACATAAATTGGAAATGAATGACAGAACCAACCTTCGTTGTGTGTCTGAATTCACCAAAACATAGTTCACAGTAAGAATAAGATCTGAGTTAACATTATCATAGCCATCATTGAGGACTCCAGTTGATGGGCTGGTCAAATATCTCTTTGGATTCAATTCTTCTGAATACTTAAATTGTGAATTGCATATTTGGTACGTTTCAATTATGTCCTTGGTCAGTCTTGCCACCAACTGCACAAGTTGAATTGCCATGTCAGAACCAGAAATATGCCAATTACAGAGCTCACAATTCCATAATATGAAATCTCAAAGTAATTCTATATAAAAAAATTCAAGATCTATATATGGCAGTTTAAAAAGAATTTGCACATACAATGCATAAAAGTAGATGTTACAACACGAGCAAGTTAAGGTCAGCCAATCAATCAACCACATCAAGATTTTGTGGAATGGATGGACCAATTCCTAGGGAACACACAGGTTTTAAAGGCCACTTTCATTCAAACTACAACCCGAAAGCAAATATATTATTAACTGATAATTCTGCAATGTAATTTAGTAATCCCCACTTTTATTTGTTGTCACTTGTCAAAATGTTTGGAAATTTTCCAAGTGGAATACATACCCACCTAGAGTTCAAGATGAATCCTGCTTTCTTCCAAAATTTTAAATGAAAGTTGGGGTCAGTTAAAGATTAGAGTTGCCACTTAAAACAAGTTTTATATATTGTCCAAGTAGTGTACTTACTAATCCTGATCAAATTAAAGGACTCGGCCATACTTTAGCACGAACTAAGATGGAACCATAATCTTATTGGTGGCTAGGCAAGATGGCAAGGCGCAGATTGGCTACCTACATTTTACTCATTAACCACTCGTAGACAAGGGCCTACAGGGGAAGAAATAAAATTAAAAACCTCAATAAAAATTTTTGCAATACAGTCACAAATAAAGGGAGCAAGCATCTGAGAAACAGTATGAGATAAAGGAATAACATATGAAAATTCTTTGGCTATCATAAATGTTAAAAATGAATATTAAAAAGCTTAGAAAAATTATTTCCATCCCCACATGCTTGGAGACAACCAAAAATTAGAAAAATCCAAAAGAATCAATTTAGATAGACTACACCGTCATCAGTACTGTAATACCATAACTGTTCGAGAATTATGGAGATCAGAATCAACATGAACCCATTCTCTATCAATTTAAATGAAACATTAACACTTAGTATACATCAATACTTCAGGTCGAACAAACTATTTACTACCTAGAAGTTTTACTAGGACAGGAAAACTAAATATGAATTATTATTTGAACTAGTTATCTACACTTTTGCTCCATCTTTCGTACTATTATCATTTTCCTCGAACTTCCTCATCTGAAACAGCCCATAATATAAGGCCATAGGCTCTCATAGTCGTGCGAGTGCAATAATGAGGATAAAGTTCTTGTACAAAATACAATATGAGGAGTCCAATGGAAGATCACTTGAACTATATATTCTTGCCAATCATGGATAACGCAAGATTGATCAGGTCCTAGCCAAGAAAAATTTAAGAAAATACAATTTTTTATTAATGAGTTTTTTTTATTTCCAACATGGTTTTGACTGCAGTAAAAAACACATATCTTTCAAATTACAAAACCATTACAAGTGCTTTTCAGCTCCAATTTGTTACTTTTCTAAATAGTACTACAACTAAAAATAGCACCAAACAGCCATTACATGGGTATGGTTCATATATAAGTTTCCTCGACCAACACTATAAACCATATGGAGTATCATCTATATTAAACAAGAAATAAAATAGCAAATTCAAATGACATGATGCATAGGCATAAAGGAGAATTAACATTCCCAACATATGCAAGAAGCCTTCCTCTAGCCCAAAGTCGCCTCAATTCCACATTTGATGCATACAATTCTCCAGTCTTAATGAAATATCCTAACTTAGGGCATTACAATCATAGATTTTTTTATTTTTTTTAAATAAGTCCAAATATTAGAAGCTTTTTAACCCTGTCACTCTTTTGGAGTTCTGAATAATTTCCGTTATTCAAAATAGTGACTCCTAATATTCATAGTTTACCAAAATCATGACAGTTAAATAATCGTTCAAAAAGTTTTTTCCATGATATAGAGTGCATATTATCTCATGGTTGTCTAATTTTGCAATAATGGAAACCATGGTAAAAAACTATAACGAGAAGGGAAAGATTGCCAAAAATTATGACACTCCACCATAGAAATTGAAAATTATGATACATCTTCACCATAAAAATTGGGGACTTAACATATCATACATTTCGGACTCCATTTTAGCATTAGAATGCTGAACCCAAACTACAGATTTCAGCATGCCACCAGTTCAAACATCTCTATCTGTGAAAAGTTAGCAACGAGTAAACGATTCAACCAATAGCCAATAAAATTCTAAGCAAACAACGATAGTGCTTACGGGTCTTCTGACGACAACGCGCAAAGTATGGGATTTGTTGGAAACAGCTTCATCCGGCGGCGAATACGGTTTAAACAGAAGCTGTCTCGGACTCCATCGAGACCTTGTTGATTCTGACGACACAGATGATGATGAGGAGAAATCGCTGGCGTAACCAGAGCCTCTGGATTGTGGTTGGTCAGTTCCATTACTAGCGCTGAGCTCATCCATGACCAAGAAGCAGGTTGAATATTCAAGAATCGACCCAGAAATCAACCTTGTCCGACGCCTCCATTGTTGCTATCACTACGAACATACACAACAACAATAACAGAAGAGATTACCCGATTCGTATCGGTCAGTTAAAGGTAGGCCGGGCACATGCGTTGCACTACTTGGGTTTCTGCCGCAACTTCAGAGAGAACCTACCGACCGATTCCAATCCCATCCTTCATTCACAGGAGTAAATCCCTTCAATCACAATATCACACTGCCACCGCCGCCACCACCACCCGAAGAATACATCCACATGAGAAATCAATCACTCAATCTACCACAGACTATTTAGATGATTCTGCCTCTACTATTTTGAGAACCAATCAGACAAATGGATTTGGGAATTAGAGATCAGCCAATGAATAAGATTTTCAATTAACACAATCCGACATAAATACTTAATATAATATCTTACAGTATTAGTATTTACAAATAATACAAGATAGATTATCGTAGATGAAGACGCAGACTGGAGGTGGACGGAGAGATAGAGATATAGAGAGAGAAGAGAAGGAATGTGTTGAAATGGCTGTCATAGAGAAATCGTGTATGCGAGGGACACCCACCGTCTTTCTTCTTTCCTCTCATTCCAAGTGGAGTGTTTTATTTTTTATTTATTTATTTATTTTTACATTTGTTTTCTTTCCACTTTTTTAAAATTAAAAAAAAATTAATAATTTTTTAGACGGATAATTAATATATTAGTTTTTTATTGAAAAAAAAATCTTATTTTATGTGATAAAATACAAAAAGAAAAAGAAAATTTGTGACGAAATTCAGGAATTATTATTTATTTTTGTTAAAAAAATCTTTACAAATGTGCAACATATCCCTAAAAAAAAAATGGGCAAAAAAATTCCTTACATTTGAAAGGTGAAACTTTAATGGAGATATACTGCATATTTTTCTTAAATAATTGGAATTTTGGTGGAATTAAATTCCATCACAAACGTTTGTATTTTAACATATTTTTATAAATTTTTTAATAGAAATTAATATATTAATTCCAAAATGCATATATAAACACCAAATGAATAATAAAATTAAAAAAGAGAAGAGGATCCAAATTCAAAATGTTTAATAAATTTAAGACGGTTTCAGAAAAAACGTAGAACACCGGTTTAAATTTTAATTCTACATTAACTTGCCTAAATTTCTTTAAATGGGACCGGATAATGATCAAGATATATTTGACCCCAATAAAAACCGTATACTTTTTTTTTTTTCTCTAGCACAAACAAAAGCCGTAATGTGTTTGCGCTACCCAGACGATTTCTTGTGCTAAAGATTCTAAGAATGTGGGCGAAGACGATAAGGATGCGTCCCTTGGTCCGTCAAGCGCTGCCATTCATTTTCGGATCCGGCAGGACCTCTTTGGCTTTTCAGAAGCAGAGCTTAATATTGTTGAATAAAGCGAGTGGCCACACGGCCCGTCTCCGAATTCAAAAGCATGAGTGCGGAAAATTTTCGTCAACACCATCATCAACATCCAAATCTGAGATGGACGGTCAGAGGTGCTTCACTACTAGTATTCGAGCCACGCATGTGGATGATGCTGGCTCCATGGATTCCCCTCTTATGCAGTCCATGGAAAACAAGGTTTCTCTTCAACTCCTTTATATATATATATATATATATATATATATATATATATACACCTGAAA
The DNA here is from genome assembly GCA_007844105.2 of Rhamnella rubrinervis. Lineage (NCBI taxonomy): Eukaryota > Viridiplantae > Streptophyta > Magnoliopsida > Rosales > Rhamnaceae > Rhamnella > Rhamnella rubrinervis. The sequence continues at coordinate 35,907 of CM017576.2, forward strand.
TTATGCGTGTGTAGTCTTTTCTGCAACATGTTTTCCTCTATATTAAGGGAAAAATATCAGGATGTCAATATCTGCTAAGTTCGCTTTTGGTTCCTTTTCCCCTTCCGTATTCTCATTAGGTTAATTCCTTTTAATGAGTTATGCTATGGTAATCTTCAAATTTGGAATTTCTCTTAATCTTATAAAACCATTTGGCCTCGGCCGTGCTTAGGGGTGTTTCACAAGCGGGATTTCCTATCCATTTTCTTTACCTACTGCTTGTTTAGTGTATTTTGAAAGTTGTTAAAACTTAAAGGGATATATATATATTCAACAAATTTGGTGGTGCATATAATCAAACTCGGGTTCATTCAGTGGAGAGTTGGGTCGGAACGTGGAAGATGTGACAGCAATGATGGAAAAAAATAGTGAAAGTACAGGGGGACAGAGACATGAAGCAGGCAGCTAGAAGATGATATTAACTCAAACACAGCCAGGAGCTAGAAAATGGTATTGACCCTAAAAAGGATGGACGAAACCGAGAGGGGAAAAGTAAGAAAATGAAAATTTTAAAAGGGATATTCATTGTTTTATGGTTGTTTGTTGAGTTAGCATCCGGATAGTCATTGTTTTAAGGTTGTTTACTGACTTAGCATCCCTTCAGACTTTTTGTTTCTTTTTTCTTTTTTCTTTCTTTTTTTCCCCAAAATAGGATTAAAATCTAGTAATCTCTTTCCACCTGACAAAGGCGTGTCTTCCACAGAAGGATTGGGCCGTGCGGCACTTGATCTCCCTATAGTGAGTAGCAAGCAATCTAAAATTTACCTTGCAAAAATGATAGAACACATCAACGACAAAGTAACAACTTTACTACGAATGCAGTGGAAAATTGAGAATAATTGTTTTGATGGATAATGTTGCTAATGTTATTAATGAGAAGAAACGTCTAGCAATTGAAGTTTAAATGGGGAGCAGGAAGACTTTGACTGACCTAAGCTACTGTCTAGCCAAAATGGATGACCATTTTATTTTTTATTTTAAAGTGACTAGATTCTTTTAATTGCCCTGTTAAGTATAATGATGCAGTTTTCTTCTACAGATCAAGAAACATCTAAATGCAGAATCAGTTACCGTAAAGGATTCTTATGGGGATGGTCGGCATGTCAGGCAAGTGCACATATTATTAGCTTATGTTGGATGGAAGTACAGATAAGTCTTACATTTCGTCTAATGAACTAATAGTCCTGTTATATTTTCATATGACTGAAAGGTTAACTTGGAACCATGTGCTTTGGTGAATGAATGGTTTGAAGAAAATTAAGTAACTGCTGATCTTTTCTATTTCCAAAAATTTTTCATGGAAACATGCATAGGTAAACTTTTCACAATTTGACTAAGAGAAAGAATACTGTGATATGAATAATGATTTGTTGTCTATGCTGTAGTTGATGCATGACTATTGGTGGTCTGATTATCAAAAAGTGCCTTCCATGTTTGCATACCTCATTTAGCTTGGACCAAAATAGACAGACCTATTTCAACACCAAGGCCATTACTAAAATCCTCAAAAAGATCATATTCCATGTGGTTTCAAACTTCCAACTTAACCAAAAGTGTCCTATTTAATCTTGCTAAATCAACTCTCCTGTTTAATCTTGCTAAGTCAACTCATCCTATTTAATCTTGCTTTGTAGATTGAGTTATTGAACTTGATCTTGCTTGTGTTGTAGGATTGGGTTATAGAACTTGCAATTTTGGTGAGCGTCCCTGTAAGACAATGGAAATAAACTCATACTCATTCTTTTTTACTTTCACATTTTTCTGTTGTTATGTCTCACTCTCATGTACTTGATTCGCACACTAGGTTTTTAAGTCTTGCTTGATAAACAATGCGTTTGAACTTAACTAAATTGCATTTATCAAGGGTTGGGATATAAAGCTTGCACTTTTCTTGTCTCTTATTTTGGCGAGTGTCCCTGTAAGGCGATGGATATACATGATAGACTCGAACTCATTCTTCTTTCCTTTCATGTTGTCTGTTGTTTTTTGTCAGTCTCACCTACTTTTCTCATGTTAGGTGTTTTAAGTCTCACCTTCTTTTCTCATGTTAGGTGTTTTAAGTCTGTCTGGCTTGAAAAACAATGCACTTGAACTTGATTAAATTGCATGTATCTGCCATGTTTTTGCACTCTGCAGCATTGTTGTTGTTTCTTCAGCCTTTGAGGGCCAATCAGCTGTAAATAGGCAGAGAATGGTGTACAAAGCCATATGGGAGGAACTTCAGAGCACAGTGCATGCAGTTGATCAGATGACTACCAAAACCCCAAATGAAGCATCTGCTGAGAAGTGATAGAGCGTTGGGGAAAGTCAGTCAGGTTACAGTTCCCTCTCCATGTTCGAACTTGAAACTGAACAATACTTGTTGTGCGTCCAAGTCTAATCATTTATTTAAACTGCGTTGCTCTAACATATGTTTCATTACTATTGATATGGCATTCGGTAACTAACTCTTTTAAGGACATGTACCTTGGGTTCAATTTTAAAATAAGATTTTTTACATCAATGCCTTTGAACTGTGCAGAAGGTTGCAAATTGCTTCTTAAATTATAAAATGAGCATCAATATCCCTGAATTTTAGAAAACAGTTGCAAATTGCTCCCTTAACTATGGAATTGACATCAATACTCGTGTGAATTTTATAAATAGTTGCAAATTATCCTCTAAACAAGTATTCTCTCTGAGTTTTAAAAACAGCTCATAGAGGTAGTATATTTTTGCCTTAAATATAATATTCTTTTTAACTGTGCAAAAGTATTACTTTGTGTAAATAATGCAAACTAGTTTAATTTTTACTATTGTTATTTATCTTAACCTTTAACATTAAAAAAATACATCTAAATAGTTAAAAAATATATTGTATTAATAAGTTATGAATAATTTGCAATTAATTTTAAAGTTAAAAGGAAATTTTTAAAGCTTGCGGTATTAGTGTTAATTTTATAATTTTGTGCATAGTATTGTAATGGCAAAGGTATATTACATAAAAGGAAAATAATATGTGATAGCAACAACGTTTTGTCCAGTTTATTGTAAGCCTGAAGCCTTTCACGGTTTCACCTTAATTTACTATGGCTGCAAGATTGGCTACCCCAACTGAAACGTCACCTTCGACTCGTGTATAGTGTCGGCTTGATGGACCTGAAGGTGGAAGTGGTGTGGCTCTGGGGAAGAAACCAAACGTAGCTGTAAGCCTAAGACTTTCTGGCTTATAATTATGGGCGGAAAGGATTGCTTCGTCTCCAGTTGGCTCAGTTTGATGTTGATTGTTGTGGTGGTGATCGAGTCATTCAAGTAAACATATGATCCACCTATGTCTGGAGTTTATGAAGAAAGTGCATGGTTCCTTTAGTCTGTTTGATTGGGAGACCGAATCATGAAAGAGAAAATTAACAAAAAGACGAAGCATTCTCGAACCACAATAGTATATTCGTACTACTAACAAAATAAGAAAATGTCAAGGGTGTTCAAGAGTAACGTATGCTGACAGAAGAAGGCCCAAGTACTAATGAGGTTTTGAGAAAATAAGAGACAACTGGGAGTATTAATTGAGGCAGAAACGGGTTTGCCATAGGGTTGCAAGGTTGCTCGCAGCAAGAGAAGTAAAACAGAATTGGGAGAATCTCACAAATAAGTTTGTAACTTATTTTCCAGTAAACCTCCTCTCTCTCTCTTTCTATTTAGTAATAGGGTTGATCTAGTCATACTGTAGTTGAGATGAATTTATTATTAAGCACCAAAGAGGAATTCCTCGGAAAATAAATAGAAAGCTTCTTATTCTTTTCTCTCTATATGCTATGCAAGAAGAAATCATATTATTATTAAGCTACACAATTAAGAATTTCCTTCTTTCTTTTAACTATTTCATGCCACATGGGTTAACACATAACCAGCTGAAACACCTAGCTACTCCATGATTATTCTATTTAACCTTCTAGTTTTGATAGAAATGACGAGGCATCGGTTACTAACAAAACCAACAGATAACCAATAATCAATCATTTGAAAATATATTACTGATTTTGAAATTATATACAAGTTAGGAATCAATAATTTGTTCCGTGTATATACAAAAAAGAAAATGATACTAATGTAATTACTATAATTTTTCCTCTTGTTAGCCAAATAAAACACCACGCAGAATGACTGCAGAGCAGATTTTGGCGGAATAGGAGAACAAGTATGAAGAATTGCATTTCCCAGGACCTCCCAGAATTTTCTACTCGGAAAAAAATGTGAAATTGTGTATTTGGGTCCATTCATGCAATTTAATTAATGGACGGTAACAGAGGATTCATACCAAGTCCAGATCCCCCAAAAGTGCCAGGCTCTACATGTTTCACCAAACCAAAATAGCGGATATGACGTAAGAGCCTCGCCAGGAAGGTGTTGTGGCATATTGTTGAGCTATCGCACACAACAGCTACGTGTTTGCGTGCCCTTGTTATGGCAACATTCATTCGCCTACTATCTCCCAGGAATCCAACAGCTCCTAAAGTGTTTGACCGCACCTAAAACATAAAAGAAGCAGGCATCATACTCCGTCAGTAAAAATAAACAAGAATAATCCTAGCAGCTAAAAACCTCTAAGGTGATAATTGTATGCCATCCATTATGCCCCTTTCACAAGCAAAAATACCTGTACATTTAACTATAGATACATTACATCATACATTGATATTTCATAGACTTCAATTGAGGTGTCTGAGTCTCAGTGAGAAAATATTTTATGTTTCATTTCACTCTGTATGACATTATACCATTGATATGATTACTGCATCAGCTTCTCGGCCTTGAAAGCTATCAATTGTGGCAACCTCAACGCCTGCAGCTTCTGGAAGTTCATCTAGTAGGTCCCTCAAGAGTTGTACTTGAGCAACATAAGGGGATTGCACTGCAATAGCTGATGGACAAACACCTGCATATAAGAAACACAGCTTTAGCTAATAAGTTGTCAGCATTAGAATAATCCGAGAACATGTGCACCGCATTCGAAGTCAAATTTCATTTGCTATCATAGAGGAAATCAATGATTATAAACATACTGGTATATTTTGAAGGAATGAGCTCATAAAGTTAAGAATACTCCAATTGAATGGGAATGTATTATCTGGGTGCATATTGAGAAGATGGAAAGCTAACCAGCATCTATCAAAGAAAAGACATGTTGCACAACAATATCTGCCTCCCCTTCGTTGTAAAACGACCCTGTGCCAGCTGGATCTAAATGCTCGTTGCAGCCAATTGACAAATTTCCATATGGCATTCTTGTGTCAAGTAGCAGAAGTGGGCATTGTGTAATCCATGTAGGCTGCAATATGCACAAAAGATATCTTTTTCACCTTGGTAGAAGGAAGGTTGGTCATGGTGAAAATTTTTGTCATAATAATGTAAACAACTACCAGAACCACACTTTTGTTAATACTTTAATTTAATAGATTTCAGCCTTAATATTGTCTACTCAGTATCCAAAAATACATTCTGAATCTGACATGCCCTATCCAAACTAAAGAACTCAAAGATTCCAATAAAGAGAAACTAGTAGTTGTACATGGACTGCACACCAAGAGAAATTATATATTTTGTTTATAGCAGCTTAGTAGTTTGTAAATTATAACTCATCCTAAGGATCTTGTTTAATTCGATATTACCTGCATTAGTAATACCTGTTTTGAGTTATAAGAGTTGGCTAAAAATTTCCTGGTTGACTATGTCTTGACAGGTCTATTGGTGCTAGGTACAATAATGTCGAAAAACTAATTAATAAATGGAGCAACAAATAAGTTGCCCATGTTACCACTTACCACTTGGGTTGGTAAGATTTTGAGAAGCTAACAAGAATTTTATCGTAAGATGTTTATGTTCTTTATTAGTGTTATTATCATTCTTTAACACCTCATAGTGATTGATGATTCATTAAACAACAACCACAAGAGAAGAAAAAACAGGTTTGCGAAGCCAAAAACAAAAGTAATTAAATCCTTATTCTTACAAAAACTTGGATTCCAAGTAAAAAAATTTCTTTCATGGGAAGCTTATTCTAAAGCTATCCCAAAATGAGTTTAATTTTCTGATCATTTTCAGATAATTGATTGTCTATCACAGCAGCAATCACGACACAAACTAGGTGCCACAGAGATCTTCAATGCACAAGAAAAGGGAAAAACAATGCTGAAGTAGAAGTTCAAAACATAATTAATATTCAAAACATAGCATTTCAACTAGCAGCTTATGTTTCATACATTTAACATGCAAATATCAAATGCATGGAGAGGTCATGGATAGGCTTGATACCTTGACAAATGGAGAATCTACCAAAAGATGAGATGACACAGTTTTAGACGACTTCAATGATCCGCTATACATCTCCCTTGAGACCCAACTGGCTATCGCATTATTCATACGGTATTGTATTGTTAACTTTGTGGCAAGAAGACCTCCATGCAAAATAGCAGCTCTCTCCAATAAAGATATTCCTAGACCACCTTCTAGGGCTTTTCTAGATAGAACAACTGGAGCAAGCTGGAACTCATCACCAGCAAGAATACAGCGCTTTCCCTGCAAAATTGGGATCCAGCAAGAAGGTTCAATTGCTTGTGCTGCTTCATCTATAACAACAAGGTCAAAAACATCCAGTTTTCTTATCAAAGGATCGGCTGCTCCATTGTTAGTTGCGAGTACAACTTGAGCATTAGATAGCACTTCCCTCACAGTCTCCTTCTCCTTCTTCTTCAGTGTCTTTCCTAGCTGTTTTAAAAGCTGGCGTATGCCAGCAGCTAATGAATCATTCTTCAAACAATGCCTCAGGTCTTTTCTTAGATCTGACTTCTTCCGTTCAAACTCTGATCGGAAACGGGCAAGCTTAGAATTCACAATTTCTCCCAGAGATTTTGAAGCTACAGTTTTAGATATACGTGCTGGATTGCCAACACGGACAACATTTAATCCAATACCTGAAAGTTTGTCAACCATGTTGTCAACAGCTGCATTTGTGGGTGCTGTTACAAGCACTCTTTCACCTTGTTGAACGGCAAGTGCCACTAATTCTTTAAGCAAACCTGATTTCCCAGTACCAGGAGGTCCTTGAATTATCAATAAGGGTCGCTTCTTATTCAAACCTAAGGCAATTGCTCTCCGCTGAGACTCATCGAAAGTTTCATTCCTCAAAAGTCCATTCAATTCTTCTTCATCCCAATCTACAACATGATTCTCCTCCAGCCATCCAACATCTTCCTCGTCTCCAAATAGTGTAGTTACAACAGCAACAGAAGGATTCTTCTTCTGCAAACCATTCTTCTGAAGCAGCATCAAGGCCTCACAATTGCGCTGTAAAAGGAAAGCTAGTTAGTATGTAACTGCACAAGCACCAATCAAGAGAATCTAAAGAAGCAGAGGAAAGAGCATTCTTTACACTGAGTGAAGAAGTTAATGTTATGCATTATGTATGCAGACATAAGATAAGATGCCACAATTAAGTAAACAACTGTTTTTCATTAATTTGGCTTCTCCAACATCTTAACAAGGGAGGGAGATTCTTATAAAGAAGCATGTGCTGAGCACCTAAATTAGGTAGTGTAGCTACGCATCAACAAGTCAAGAAATGTTGGTTGTTTGCATGTTTTTCCCATAGAATTATATGAGAATTTTCGAGATAAAATTTTGAAACATATATTGAATTGCCACAAAATAGTCCCTTTCACCAGTGAACAATCAGAATAAAAACACCCTAAAAGAATAATGATACCGTATATGTACAATACGAAAATGGTGCCAGGCTACCAACAATATAGATTGAAACTTATAGGCGAGATCTCTGACCAGAACGTAAGACAGAGAAACTTATGTTGACCACAAACAAGACGCTATAGCCTTTAGAATCCTACTCAGAATGGACAATGCAAAGAAAGAAACTGGAAGGGGAATGAATGTCCAAATACATACATGGCAGTACTTTGAGGATTGGAAATTTCAAACATTGTGACCCAGCTGGGGGAAGGCAATACTGGCAAATACCATCTGGAGGAAACACAGCAGGCAGAAAGATTAATAGGCCTGAGCAAGGGAGCATGGTATACAGAGGAAAGGAAGCCCAGATAGTGAAGAAAACATAGAAAATGAGAGACCACAAGAGCAAGAAATCCGAATCAATGGAAAAGCTTAGCAGAAAGGCAAGTATGAACCAGGAGATTTAAGAGAATATGCATGAAACGACATAATTCTCGACAATGCAACTCCAAAAGCTAAGGGGCTTTAAAATAACTAGGATTTCTTTATTCCTTTCAATTTAAGCCTCTGCACAGCAACAAGTCTAAATGAAACCATATGCGAGTCTCAGTCATCAAGTACCTCGTATGTAAGTGCATCAGCCAATCCTTGAATACGATCAATGCGCACGCTCTTGCCAAATAGTTTAGAGAAGGTCGGATCACCATGACGAGATTCTAACGCAACAATGATGCTACAGCCATCTTCCCCGAGGTTATTAACGAATCCCTGCATGCACGAAGTTGCACCTGCACCCCTGCTATCGCAGGTTCTCACACACACCATGTCTCCAGGAGATAGAGTAGTCGGCGGTAACCGGTGATTCCCCTCAACCCTGAATAAAACTAAATGCATTCCACCTAATCCTGTTTACAAAATTAGATTGGTTCATATGATACAAATAATGGACTTTTGGGTTCACAAAATGATAAAACTAAAACAGTTCACACGAACACGGATTAAAATTGAATAGATAGCTGTAAATAAAATGCTGATAGAAAATAAATTTGTGAAAATAAAAACAACAAGAAGAGTTGATAAATTGGAGCTGACCTGTAGATGTGCTGACTGCATTCAGATTGCAGATGGTATCACAGAGTTCTTGCTGAGCCTGGCCATGGCTGACTAAGAACTCGATGGGCCTGGAGGAGTGAGAGGTCTTGTCCGGAGTAGGGGTAGGAACAGCGTCCAACTCCTCCTGAGTAAACTCCAATTCAGCATCTCTTTCAATACGAAGTAGCTCAGACATGCGCTTGGTGAATTCGTCGATCCTGATCTGAATAGCTTTGGCCTTCTCCAGATCCATTCCTAGTACACCTTGGACAGTCTTTTGCCGCACAGCCTTGCGTGCGATTGCTCTATGTTGAGCTGAATTAGCAAGTTCCTTGAGCAGCTTCCATGATTGGGTATCGCGCCAGTTCTGGAGCAGCGTTTTGCGCTGGAGGTCTTGGAGAACATCTCGAAGCTCCCTTTGGAAGTGGTCGAAAAGAGTGGGGTAATGAGTGCAAGCCTTCAAGCAAATGGCTTCGAGGCCGAGGGGCATGGGTACGGCGTTGAGATAAGGCTGGGCTTGGATTACGAAAGTGAGACCTGGTCCCATGCGGTGTTTGAGATCCGAGAACTCCCCACATACCTCAGCAGAAGCGAAGTTGGATGCCATGGCTCTCATTCCCTGGGAAATCCACCTCACCACGCTCTTCCCTATATCTCTGTGGCCCAGTGGGTCCCCATTCTGGTGGAGACCTCGCAATTTGATTTTGACGTTCGCGTTCATCGGCAGTGCTCCATCATTCTTGGCCTTCAGATCCTTGTTGTTTGTGGTTTCAGTAACAGTACTAGTAGTAGTATGGACAGTAACGGTACCAGTGGTGTCGGGATTATTATTAATCTTCCTTGAGCCGCTGCTGCGATTTCTTCTCTTAGAATTGGAATGCTTTGCCTTAGTGCGGGTGGCGGTGTCGGAGCTGTTCCAAACGACTAGCGGCTGCAATCTGAGAGTTTGGCTGCTAAACAGGCAGATAGATTCCAAGGAAGGCTTGCGTGCATTTATGTTTATGTTACGACGGTAGAAGCGCAGACTGGAAAAACACGAAGAAGAAGATACTGCTGCTGCTGCTGTTTCCATAATTCTTTTTCCAATTAAATCAGTCGTCGATCAACAATCTCCAGTAGGGCCAGCAGCCGCCATATGCTACGACATTTCAAGTGCACATTCTGTAAACACTAGAAACAATTAAACCAACCAGCAGCAGCTACTTATATATTGTACTATTACTTCAATAATTAAATATCTTTGCGAGAAAAAGAAGGGATCTCAAATTTAAGCCGCCAACCAATAATTGAGGCGAGGAGAAGTGCATTTTTCTCCTCTACTGGTTTTGGGATATTCTTCATGTCATTTTTATGTTATTTTCTTTATATGTATATATATATATATATATATATATCTATACATATGCGCGCGCACCCGTTTGAGAGGCTACGGAAGTAAGGGAAAGTCGTTTTCTGAATCTACCGGCGTTGAGATTTGGAAGGGAGGTCCAAGAGAGCGATTAGGAGGGGAAGATCTCCAAGGCGTCCTCTGATTGGGCACTCGAATATTTTGAGGCGTGGTTTCATCCGACGTGTTCTATTATTGTTCTATCCCTTCCCCTTCGTGTTGATTCTTGGTGCCGAAGACCATTTATCGTTCAATTCGTGTTCTCTTATATGCCACCAAAAAACAATAAAAAAATAACATTGACAAACTAATATGTCAATTTATAGAATTATTTAATTTTGGGTATATATAATGATGTGGGCATCAAAAAATCCAGAAAAAAAAATAATGTGTGGTAATTGTTCAGGATAAGAGATTAATATAGAAAATTAAATTGAGGATAAATAGCAAACTCATCTTAATCCATAAAAAAACCTTCTTGATAGATTGAATGAGAGAAATTTTCACCAATCTATTTTTTCTCCTTTTTACCTCTACTATCATACATATCTATAATTTAATATAAAGAAACAAAATTTACTATATGTAATATCATATAGTTGAAAATTAAAATAGCTAACTTTTGTTAACATATGTTATTGTTATTATAAGTTAATTAGGACTATTATTATATTACACCACCTATATATGTTTGGGAAAATTATATCAAACATCCTGCCATTAGCTGACTGTTGCTAAAATTAATAGATAAAAGATAAAAAATATATATATTTAATGATTTTGTGAGAAAAATGAGCCGATCGGCTCTTATCATGTTGTTATGGCTTCCTAAGTTTGGAAATACAACAAAAAAACACACACACACAGATAAACAAGCGACAAGTATTTGTTATTTTTTTTACAATTAAAAGAAAAAAAAATTGCATCTGGGATTAAGGAAGCCAACCAAACCCCCACACGTTTACAAGAGTTATCGTTCAGTCTTCTGCAGTTCTCGTTGGATCTTGGGCATCTTCCTAAAATATCAGATGGAGGGAAAACTATTAAGGGAGTAGACTTACTGCTTTAAACTCTTATAGAGTTGTAAAACTAGAGCAACAATAAGATCTTATCTCCAAATAGAATTATAGGCTAATGATTCTCACATCAATGCCCTTTTTATTCATAAAAAAAAATTTGATATGTCATTGGTATTGAAAGAAAATGACTTATTCATAAAAAAAAATTGATGTGTCATTGGTATAGAAAGAAAATGACCTAACCCAGTTCATAAAAAGAGAAGAGAGAGTCAGAGCTTAATAGGTAGAGAAAAAAGTGAGTCAGGTGGAGGAGACGATATTATTGGTGGCGATAAATGACGGTGAGAGAGGAGAGAGAGAAAATAGAAGGGGGCAGTGAGAGTGAGCACGAGGAGAGAGAGAGATGGAGAGGAAAATATATGAGTGATTAAAGAAAAAATTGCTTTTTAAAATATTTTAATTTTACAAATTTTTATAGTTCTATATTATTTAACAAGCTTTATAACTTTAAATATGTAATATAATTTAAGGGTAAAAATATCATTTGTATAGAAGAGAGAAATTTTTTTACCAACATATATTAATTTTAAGAACAACATAATTTTAACTACAAATGGAGAATTTTATTATAATTTTTTAAATCTGTGTAGATTAATAGAAATTGAACTAAATTTTAGAAAGTTATATTATGTAGCTTGAGTTTATTATATCACATTAGTTGGAAAATAAATAAATAATTTTTGTTTATTAGTTTTTTTTTGTGAATGAAAAAAGATTTAGATGTAGATCTCAAAATTCTGGATAAAACTTTTATATTGTCTCCGATTTTGTTTTGTTTTGTTTTTATATATTTAAATATTATATTGTAAATTTAATTGAATTTTGTTTGCTTCTTAAATGCAATATTGCAAAAAAAAAAAAAGTATAATTTTTGAAAAAAAGAAGAAGATTGAAAAAATAAATAAAAAACATTTGAGCTTAAAAATAAATTTGTCAAAAAATGCCCAACCGAATTTCACGGGGGATTGGTTAGTTTTACAGCTGAATTTTTATAATTATGTTCAATATAACTGACCCGACCACAATGATTTGAAAAAACGTTTGGCATTGAAACAAAATTTTTAAAGTATATCAAGATTGAATTAGATATAAAGGAAAAGAAAAGATAAAATATAAGAGAAAAGAAAAAAATATCATTTAAATAATTATTTAATTAAAAATAAAAATGACAAATTAATTAATACAATTTATATTTATATTAATAAAAAAATTACTAGTATATAAAAGTTAATAAATTTTTTCATACGATATTAATAAAGGTAATTTATAAAATATTAGGAAGTTTCGTAAAGCTATTTTTCTTTACTTCCTAATCCTCTTAATTTATGATGAAAAAAAAACTCACCACTAATATTTTATTCTTATTTTATAAAAAAAAATTAATTTTTTTGCTCTTTTATTTTATTTTATTTGAACTCATTTTTAACAGTCAAAACACAAATTATATTTCCCTACTCCGTCAATCCATTTCCCTCCTACTTCATGAATGCATAAACACTTTTCAGAAATAATAAATAAAGGTAAAAAAGAAAAGAAAAAAAGAGAAGCACTGCTCACGTATTTTACAGTTTCCATGAAAATATCCGGAAGAAAATATACCTCTAAATTTCCATGAAAAAAAAAAAAACTCTAAACGGCTAAAAGCCTCAAAACCCTAGCCCCTGTTCGAAATTCTCTCAGAAAATCGGTTGCAACTCTGATTCTCACTGTCAAATGAACAGACAGGACTAGAGCTACGAAATGACTAAATCACAGCCATTTTTATGGTCTCGTATCATCCTCAGGCAAGCCCTCAAAAAACACACTAAACCCACACTTCCCTTCTCCCGAAATATTTCCACTTTCCAACATTTTCCCACCACTCAAACCCCGAAACCCTCGTTTCCAGGAAAGGTCTCTTACTCCACGGTATCATCAGGAGCGATCCAGGGCCTTCTGGCCGAGGTGGAGAAGGAAAGACAGAGAGAAAGAGAGCAAAGGAGGAGGGCTGGTCTAGATACCAAAGACATTGATCAAGAAGATGATGAGGACTACCTGGGTGTGATGCCATTAATAAAGAATCTCGAAAAGGAGAAGCTCAAGAACACGGGAGACTTGAACATGTACGAAGAACCCACGGACTCCGATAGCGATGAAGACGATGAGAGGTTCGCCCCTGACGTGGTCAAGAAGAGGTTCGAAGTGTTTCAGAGGAAGGCCATGCGGCACCAGGAGTTGCTCAAGAACTTCACTGAGTCTGGTATGATGTGCCCTTCTTCATCTTTTTGTTGGTTTATTTAACTGGATTGTTTTTTTTTTTGCTACGAGTTGGTATCTAAGTTAGCATGCGATGGCACGTTTTGATTCATACAAATTTTAGAAGAAATGTTGAGATGGAAAAAAAAAAAAAAAAGAAGGAAAAAGTTAGGCTTTGCATCCTTGTACCTGCTCTCAAAAGAAATATTAGATATTCTTGATTGATTTCTTACAGTTATTTTGAAAAACATCTACTGAGCAATGGAAAGATTACATTCAGCGGTCAGCATTGGATTTGCCTGGTTTTCTGTTTCATTTTCTAACATGTTTTATAATGAAATCTGGAGTGCTTCTATGGATGTCATGATAATATTTATTAATAACTCCTTAGTTTTTCTCCGGTTGACATGAGCTTGTATGTTTGTTAAATGGATTTTATGTGTGATAATGTGGAACGTGTGATAAAACTTGTTATTTTGCATTTTCTGACAGAGACACTTGATGATGCCTTCAAATGGAGGGATAAGATTGACAAGTTTGAGCAAAAACATTTTCAGCTTCGCCCTGAATATAGGGTCATTGGTGAGTTGATGAACCGTCTTAAAGTTGCAGAGGGCAAAGATAAATTCATTCTTCAGCAGAAATTAAATAGGGCTATGAGGTTAGTGGAATGGAAGGAAGCTTATGATCCAAATAATCCTGCGAATTATGGAGTTATTCAGCATGAACAAGTTGAGCCTTCAGTTGATCTCTTGGAACATGCTGGATTTGAAAAGGAGAAGGCCATAATACAAGGGGTTGACGATGATGATGAAGAAGAGTTCGATGACATGAAGGAAAAGGATGACATACTGTTAGAGAAACTAAATGCTATTGACAAGAAACTTGAAGAGAAGCTAGCAGAGTTGGATCATACATTCGGTAAAAAGGGTAAAGTTCTAGAGGAAGAGATCAGAGATCTTGCGGAGGAAAGAAATACTTTGACAGAGAAAAAGAGAAGACCTCTCTACAGAAAAGTAAGTGCATGCGTCACTAACTTAGCTTCTTATTAATTGTAGAACCTCTTATTTAGTGGTTACAGGTTAATATCGGTTGATTCAAATAAGTATTTGGAAGTTGAGAAATGGTGGTGAGCTAATACTGATGTTTCTTTCATTCTTCTATTTAGCTTCTTTTCTTACGTCCCAAATCTTGCAAGCATAGTAAAAAAAAAATTTGTATTCCATTTTATATTTTTTTTTTCTTTTCCCTATTTTGTTTACTCATAAAGAGTTTAGTATTACCACAGTCTGTTGGCCTTACAATAATGCAAGATATGATGAAAATAATGGATTAGTGGTGAATGTATCTTTTTATGATAGTTGAATATGTGGATAGTTGCCTATGTTACATTGACTCTGTGCTGATGTTAGATGTGAATGCGTGCCTAAAGTCCAGTTTCATCAATTTCTAAAGATTTGGATAGAGGGGCTCTGCTAAAAATAGTTAAACTTTGGAAACCGTTACTTGGACATGGCAATATTATTTTTCTTTCGCCTTCTCTTTGAAGTTAAAAGCCCAAATCCATAAGAACATAATAAAATGGCTATTTGTTTGTTTTAATGGTCAAAGATTAAATTAAAGAAAAATTCTTCTCCTCCTCCATGACCATACCCACCTGCTCCAGTTATAATATGTGGCTGCAATTTAACTGAAAGCTGTAGCTGTAAAGTGTAACTATATAATGTACTATGCAACTATGGCTGCCATAGCTGAGCCTGAGGTGCAATTTCGCCAAGTTTGATGCGTAATCTGTAGCCCTACCAAAGTTGTGTTTTGTTAACATAGGTATTTCGACCTCCATCACTGAGTCCGTGCTACATAGGTAGTTACATGAATATTTGGTATTTCTAAATGAATTATATTGCAAGTAATTTATCGAATACATGTTTTGCTATTTGATATCAGTATCTGATACTCATGTTTAGATTAATTTACAGTTATCAAATACTGGCAGGGTTTCGATGTGAAATTGATTGATGTAAACCGAACTTGCAAAGTTACAAAGGTATTGCCCGGGGTATTGCCCACCTTGTTATGTATTTATTTTCTGTAGAGAATAAAGTATTCACAATGTTTATATGTTCGTATTATTTTTTTTTTCTAGGGCGGGCAAGTGCTTAAATATACTGAAGTATTTCACAATGTTTATATGTTCATACTAT
Organism: Rhamnella rubrinervis; assembly: GCA_007844105.2. Taxonomy (NCBI): domain Eukaryota; kingdom Viridiplantae; phylum Streptophyta; class Magnoliopsida; order Rosales; family Rhamnaceae; genus Rhamnella; species Rhamnella rubrinervis. Next base: position 51,665 of record CM017576.2, read on the forward strand.
TTTTTTTAGGGCGGGCAAGTTGTTAAATATGCTGCTATATTAGCCTGTGGAAATTATCATGGGGTTGTTGGTTATGCGAAAGCCAAAGGCCCAGCAGTTCCAATTGCTCTTCAGAAGGTACTTTATGTCGGATCCATGCGTTCTTTATAAAGATTTGTCTAATTCCTTTTATAGTGTCAAATGAGAGATGGATTTACTTATTTTTAGTGCTTAAGAATTATCACTCAAGTGTAATTTTGTGAAGTCTGCATTCACTGCTAAGTACTAATTGGATCTGGCTTGGATTATTTTCAATAGGGCTATGACATATTCAGATATATTTGTATAATCTTAGTCAGTTACTGGGCTTCACTTAAGTTCATTTATGTAGATATGCTAAAGTATTAATTTTCTTTATATTATATTCTAGTTGAATGTGTAAGAATTCTTTTGTATGTTACAAGGAATCCAGAAATGAGTAGATGAATCATCATTACTATCAGTGGTGACTTTGTCTGCCACTTTAATTTTGAATCCTTTACGAAGTTGTTTTTCATGGTATGTCTAGGTCTAGGGTTTAGATGTGGGCAGGGAGGTGACTTTCAGGCAGATTTTGGTTTTATCTATTTTAGAGCACATTGAGAAAATTTCGAAGTGTCATTTGAGTTGTTTGTTGTCTTTTTTGAGAATTAAATTGATTGTACTGGGATTATCTTTGACAAGATTGGATTCGGTGTCATCATAACCATTAAAGATTTTATAAGATTGTTATCTCAAATTTAACTAAGGACTTCCATGTGCAACGGTCATGAAGTAAAGGACTTGTCAACTATGCTTTGTGATTAGTCAATCATAAAGCTGGGTTAGTTAAGGTAATGCTTAAATCTACTGGGGAAATGGTTATTAAACTTAGGAAGATGGTTAATTCTAATTTGAAATAAAGTGGAAAATTTGAGTGCATGTTCTGTGTCTTGCATGGAAACTTTTCTTTCTAATCTTACTGCAGTGTTTACTGGTTTTTCCATTTTCTGGGTTGGGTGGGAAACTTGGAATGATGGTGCTGATTTACTGATTGATTGTAATCAGGCATATGAGAAATGCTTTCAGAATCTCCACTATGTGGAGAGACATGAGGAACATACAATAGCTCATGCAATACGAACAGCATATAAAAAAACCAAGGTAATCAAGTCAGTTATAATGTTCATTTTTTTTATTTTTTGTTAGTAAGCGTTTCTATCTTTTCAATTTTTGCCTTTCTTATGGTTTTTAAGTGTATGTATCGCTTATCTTTTAATTTGTAATTAAGGTGTATCTCTGGCCCGCATCCACTAGAACGGGCATGAAAGCAGGAAGAACTGTCCAAACCATTTTAAACTTAGCTGGTTTTAAGAATGTGAAGTCTAAGGTAATTTACTCGGCAAACTGAACCCATATCAAATTATGATTCCAGTGATAATTGTTTTTGCTCAAACTTCAAAACTTCTGTTAGGTTGTTGGATCAAGAAATCCTCACAACACAGTTAAGGCTCTCTTCAAGGCCCTTAATGCAGTAAGTGGTTCGGTGTCTTGCTGATATGAATTTCTATTTGTTAATCTTGACATTGACCATCTTCTTCTCTATGTTTGCCAGATCGAAACTCCCAAGGATGTCCAAGAAAAGTTCGGTCGGACCGTTGTGGAGAAGTACCTGCTTTGATGGGCTTTTATTTATAAATAACAAATTTCATTTAATTCTAAATTTTCGAAATTTAAATTTGCTATTAGTATTTTTTCTACTTCACATCTGTTAATTCTATATTTTTAGAAAGGTTCTCAAAAATCTCTTCTTCTAAACACCTTCTAGGATTATGAAAGAGTAATTTTAATATATGGTCTCTATTTATTTTAAATGTTTTATCTTTATTTATCGGAGATTCTATATTATATGACATCAATTTCTACTTCTTCTATTTCTATTTCTGGATTATTTGTAAGGGTCGATTCTGTAGGGGTTGTGGTTATTTCTTTTGTGGATTCTAAGTGGGCATTAAATTCTTCTTCTTCTTTTTTGGGTAAATTATATGGTATTAAATTCTGTTTGATCAGGAAATGAGTCATTAAATAATAATAATAATAAGTAAGATTAATTTTTTTTGGTAGAAAATAAGTAAGATTAATTAAGAATTACGTTCGCCTATTACCGAGCATTTTACAAGATCAATGGGCCCCCCGGACTAGCTGTAATCCCCAGAAAACAAGAAGAGTAATCTCTTTTTGTCCGCAATCGAGGAGCCCTGTTTTTCTTGTGCTCCAAGGGTCAACCAACCGTTTGATTCTATCCATTTCGATCGTTTGGCTGAGCAGAGAGCATTTGCAATGTTGTATTTGCATCTTTTAGCTTAGGCTTCAAGGCAATCGTATCCCTGTATTAGAACGACGCGTACGATGGAAGGGAAGACTTGACGTGTTCTAGTCCTAAGCTATTTAGTGACTGCCACCGACTGTGTGAACATCACGATGGAAACATGGTATCTTCTCATCCTCATCTCCCTCAGCATCTCTATCCTTCTCAAAACCATTCTCAACCTTCTTTTCCCTTCCGAACCCAAACCCACCAGAAAACTCCCTCCAGGACCCATTATCCTTCCCATCATCGGCAGGATCCTCTGGCTCCGCAAATCTTTTGCCGAAATCGAGCTTATCCTCCGAAACCTCAATGACAAGTACGGTTCCATCGTCACCCTCCATATCGGCCGCCGCCCAGCTATCTTCATTCGCAATCGTTCCCTCGCCCACCAAGCCTTAATCCAAAACGGTGCTGTCTATGCGGACCGCCCGCCGGCCCTCGCTGCCAATAAGATTTTCAGCAGTAATCAGCACAACATCAGCTCCGCCGTCTACGGCTCCACCTGGCGCCTCCTCCGCCGTAACCTTACATCCGAAATCCTCCACCCTTCGCGGGTCAAGTCCTATTCTAGTGCCCGCAAATGGATCTTGGAAATCCTCATCAAGTGCCTCCAACCTTCTCACTCCAAAGTATCCCTCCGTGTGAAAGACCATTTCCAGTATGCCATGTTCTGTTTGTTAGCCTTGATGTGTTTTGGCGACAAGCTTGAAGAAAAACAGATCAAGGAAATCGAGGCAGTCCAGCGTCGCTTGCTGTTGGGCTTTGGACGCTTTAATATCCTCAATTTTTTTCCCAGGTTGACAAAGATTTTGCTCCCAAAGCGGTGGGAGGAGCTGTTGCAGCTTCGCAAAGACCAAGAAGGGGTTCTGGTCCCCCTAATACATGCGCGAAAGACAAAGCTGAGCGAGGTGGTCAAAGCTGATTCAAACGACGAATTCGTGGTATCATACGTGGATACTTTATTTGAAATGTATCTCCCGGACGAGAAGAGAAAGCTTGACGAAGGGGAAATTGTTAGTTTATGCTCGGAATTTCTCAACGCAGGAACGGACACAACGTCTACAGCGTTGGAATGGATTATGGCGAATATAGTGAAATATCCACGTATTCAAGAAAGGCTCGTAAAGGAGATTAAAGGGGTGGTTGGTGACGGAGAGGAAGAAGATGAGGTTAAAGAGGAGGATTTACAGAAGATGTCGTACCTAAAAGCGGTTGTATTGGAAGGTCTAAGGCGTCACCCACCAGCACACTTTGTGCTACCCCACGCAGTTACAGAGGACGTAGTTCTGGATGGTTATTTGGTGCCCAAGAACGGTTCTGTCAACTTCTTGGTGGCGGAGATGGGATGGGACCCCAAGGTGTGGGAAGATCCCATGGCCTTCAATCCCGAAAGGTTTTTGAGAGATTATGGTAATGGAAATGGAGGGGAAGCTTTTGATTTAACAGGTAGCAGGGAGATTAAGATGATGCCGTTTGGGGTAGGGAGGAGGATTTGCCCTGGGTCTGCTTTGGCAATGCTTCATCTAGAGTATTTTGTGGCCAATTTGGTTTGGAAATTTCAGTGGACGGCTGATGATGGAGATGAAGTAGATTTGTCGGAAAAACAGGAGTTCACCATGGTGATGAAGCATCCATTGCAGGCACGCATATCTCCAAGGTTGAACAGGTGATATGACCTCTATGTATTATATGCTGAGTTTGAGGTTTATTGTTTCTATGTAAGATTCAGTGACGCCTTAAATCTATGTTTATAATCCCAGTCAGCCACTCAGCCTCAGCTGTGTGTGGGTTAAATTAATAAGGCTTTTCCCTTTTTTTCATTGTTTAAATGAAGCTTTTACATGTTCTACAGAACATTGCTATTCGTATGTATAATCACCCGTGAGTGGGTTTGTATTTGATCTTCTTTTTACTTTTCGCTTATTTAGGCCATGATAAGGAACTCCAAGGCAATAGAACATCATGCTGACAGCTCCAAATCTTGGTTAACTCAACTATGGCGTTCTATATCTCATTTCATTGTGAGGGTCCTGAGGAAATTTAATCAACGGACAATTACTAGTAATCTATCATTCAGCCATGCCATATATCCTAAATGTTACAAGCTAGCACGCAGGCTAACTTTTTTTCTCGACGAATAGAAAAAAAGCCTCGTTATAGTAATCATACTCCAAAAATTAAAACCTCAGAAATTAAATCTTCTCCATCTGTCATACAAGGTAGTAAACGATTTATTAAAATTCAAACGCGAACTCTTTCAAATACAGTTTCCTTCGGATTGCACCGCAATCCCCGATTAAAGTAATATTAGTATTCTCCTAAGTAAATTCTACATTTTATATGAAAAAATTACAAACATAGAGATAATATTGTGTCTTTCATATAAAAAATTTCTTATGACTCCGAAATGGAGATCGGTTGTGTAGTTTTCCATGAACTTCACGCATCAACAATTTTGAGTTGTCATTCGCTTGCTATCAAAAACAATGTCACTACATAACTCATGTCTGGCTGCTGGCTTGAGTAATCTTAATCTAGTGTCGAGTAATTTAAATTCAGCAAGAGGATCCATGATTTACTACACAACTCCTTTGCAGGCTGGACATGCTTCCACCATAAATCGGAGGGGCTGTTTTCAACACATTCCAGTATTCATGATCTCGGTATAGCCTAAATAAGCAGCTTCCTTTAGGAGTCCAAACATAGAAATCCATCCAATCCCTATCAATTATTTCCATCAAGCCCTGAGCCTCTGGAACACAGTAAAGAGGGATTCGTGACCAAGGGGAAGCATTCGCCATGTCTCCATTGAAAAATGGACACTTAATCTCCAGCACTCCTCGTGAGGGCAATTCAGAAACTAGCCTGTCAACTATCCCATCAGGTGAAGCTCCTAGCCAATTGTCTCCAGGGTTCTCATTTGTATTACCATAGACTTGAAACTCTGGAAACAATACTGTATTTCCAGTTATAAGCTTGTATCTTTCAAGCGCCTCCTCTTCTTTGATATTGCTCCAACATGTAGACAGATTACCAGAAAATGTCTCAATTGCCCCAATCTTCTCCAACCATAGTTGGACTCTTCTGTGACGCCAAAATCCAATAGCCCGCGGGAAAAGTGCTTGCTGTCTCAGTTCTTGCCAATTCTTGAACCAATGCTGAAGAACACTTGATCGAAGAACAGGATAAGTTCCACCAGTTGCAAATTTTGGAGAACCAGCACAAACTTTGAGGATCTGAAAATCAATACAAAGCTTTCTAGAATCAGATACAAGTTTTGGCTGCAATAGTTCCCTTTAATACAATAATCTCTCACAAGCAAACATAGAATACAGCTACTTTTACACTTGTGATATGACAGACGAACAACAAAGGGGAAGCAATAAGCAAGTTCTTCACTGCATTGCATGGTAAGAACAAAAAATTAGTTATACCAAACAAAAGTACCAATTGTTAATAACCTAATAAATGTGTATAGGTATAGAAGTAAAATCAATTCTTGATTATTTTTTTTCCTTCACTGAAAAATAATTATACCTCAAGAACTGAAATTCCAATTCAAGATGTTTGCAAGAATCTTTTGTCTTTTGAAGCAAAAAAATAATTATAATAATAATAATAACAATGGTACTCTGGAGGATGATATATATATATGAACAAAGAGAAGTGTATAAACAGCGGCGGAATGGGCTAACCGGTCAATCCTATGCCGAGAGCTCCAATGCATAGAGACACCAATTGAACTTCGACAATAGGATATGCGGACCCTTTTGTGAATGGTTCAGAGAAAGTGCCCAAAGCATCCAAAAAGAATTTAAACAATAAATTAAGAATAAATATATATAAATACCCTGAGAAAAGGCGATGGTTGCAATGCTGTGATAAGGTGAACAAAAGAGGGTCTGAGAGAGAGGACGGAGAAGGTGGACGAGGTCACTGATTTGGCTGCCGTTATGGAAAGCAGGCTTGAAGCTTTTCCTTCGCTCTTCCACAGAATGGCCTCCAAATAGGGTGCGTCAATGCGTGCAGGGTTTAGGCTTTCAGCAAATCCATTTTCCCAAAAAAAAAAAAAATGAAGAATACCCTCTTAATATAAATAATAAATAAAGCATTAATTTTAACATATATTGTTTAATTAATTAATTTCATTAAGCCTCTGAAATACAATAAACAGGAAGTAATTCGGATCATTCGAGGACCAGAGACCATATATATAATAAAAGTGTTTGTGTGACATCCTAGTCAATATTTATGAGCGATTATGCGTAAAAAAAATACAATTGTGACATCTTTTTAATAATAATACGGAAAAAAAAATTACTGTGTAATTAAAAGATCTTTATATACAAAAATTTATATAATTAAAAGTATTATAGAGAAGAATAATTGAAACAAGGATGAGTTTAATCTCTAAAAGATGGATTTCATAATTATATCCAAAATATACAAATGCATATATTATACATAACTTAATTACAACACGTTTTTTAAGTATAATATTTTTTTTTCACATATATATAATTGAAGTTTTTTGATTTATTCATTAACACTGGGGTTAGGGGATTCTAATGGAATTATTGCCCATATGAACTAGTAAAGTCTAATTAATGACAAAAACATCTTTTTTTTTCCTAACTAAATATTTTATGTTGTCTAAATTGTTATTATATATATATATATATATATTACTGAATGACTCGTTATTACTTTAATAGTCTAAATTACCTTTTTTGATTATATATATATGCTATTAATTTTTTTACCTTGTATTAATTAGATAAATTTATAAAAATAATATTTAGATAAACGTCTAAAAAACATTTTGTTAGTATCTAAAATAAATTAATGGAATTAACTTACTTTCTCAATCAGTCCATCCTAGGTCTTTTATTAATTTCACGTCCTGAATTAGATCATTGATTTATATTATTTGAGTGAGGGATTAGGGTTTAAATATACTATTCTTTTTCAATACATTGAAAAATAAAAATATCAATAATAATATGTCGATTTAAAATAATAATAAAAAAGGGAAAAAAGAAGTTAATTGGAAAGCCCTATCACCCTCATCCATTGTCTATCTACCCTGATAAAATTAAAAAGCTTCAGGGATGGACATTTCGGTCGAAGAAGAACGTACAATTCATTTGTAAACAAACAAAAGTCAATTTGTATGATATAGCCCCCAGAGATATAGATATGGAAGAGGAAGCAAAGGCATTGGCTCAACACCAACACCAACAGCAACTGCTTCTACAACATCATCATCATCAGCAGCAGCAACAAGCGCAGCAGCAGCAGCAGCAGCAGCAACAGCAACAGTTGATGCTTTTCCAACAACTACAGAAACAACAGCAGCAAGCCCAACAACAGGCTTCTGCCATTTCTCGCTTCCCCTCCAACATCGACGCCCACTTACGCCCCCTCCGCCCCATTAATCTCCCGCAAAACCCTAACCCTAACCCTAACCCTACCCCTAGCCCCAATCCCAACCCTAACCCCAACCCCAATTCTGTCCCCAATCTCCAGCAAAATCCTAGTGCGAATCAGCATCAACAGCAGAAGGCAATCCGACCCGGAAACCATGCCGAGCTTCAGATGGCATACCAGGATGCCTGGCGGGTTTGCCATCCCGACTTCAAGCGCCCCTTCTCCTCCCTGGAAGACGCCTGCGAGAGGTTCGATTCCATTTTCAGACTTTGTTTATTTATTTAGGTTTAATTGAATTGCATGCCTGGGAAGTTCTAATTTTTATGAAATTATCACATTGATGTGTTGTTTGTCAAATCCTAGTTTATTATATACATTTATACAAGAAAAGAATACAGTGGTGGGAGAGCGTTAATGGATGAGATTACACTCAAGGACGCAGTCATTTGCGCAAATTTGCATATCCTCCTGTTTCTTTGCTCATATCTTACCTCATCTTTATCCGACTTCACTTGTAATGGGTAGCTTTTGTTCATTATTTTTTTAGCATAGTTCTAAATTTTCAAGAAACTATATGTATTATAATCTGTATCTCTCCGAAGGAGATGGTGTATTTGCATGCTGTCTGTTTTTCTTTGCTTTACTTCATGATGTAAATGTTCCTATCAACAAAATAAAATAAGAAGGGAAGAAGTTTTATTGACTATGGACTTTAGAATTTTCTTGTTGTTTTAGCTGGAACTTTGGTGTTTTGTGTGAGTAAATGTAGAAATTTCATGTTTATGGAAGCATTTTATCATTGAATTCTAAAATGAGCTACCTTTCTTTGTATTTTCTTTATGAATTCATATCAATTTCTTTTTTTCTGTTTTCCCTAGACTGTCATTGGTTAATAGGTCAGCAATGAGCATGTTCCTGGTTGTCTTTTTGGTGGCCTCATATAACAAGAAAGAATGTATTGACATTGAGGCTCAAAGAAAAGGCATCAACTATAAAGTATTGTTGAATTTTTGTCCTACATAATCATTATTGTCATCTTCTTCTCTGCTTATTATTATGACAAGTTTGTCTAAACTGGGTTCAAGAAGGATAGATGGATGTGATGTAAATGATATTGACATATATATTATTTCCCTTTTCTCTTGGTTGACCTTGATATAAGGGTTCTTTGTTCTCCTACAGTAAATTTTTTCAATTTATGCATTTATTCTGCCATAGGAAGGTTGTCAACTAGTTTAATTTATTTCTTATACGCTTCATGATGACTCAAATGGGAGCTACTTCATGCATATTTTCTTCAGATAATGCAAAACAGTTCTCAATATGTATCTATATGATATTTGCAACTCAAAAGTTTTATCAATTTATAGGCAGTCAGTTTGCTAGGGCTTCTCTGATTTATGAAAATATCAAGATTTTTCTCCAAGGACTCGGTGACGGTATGTATTTGGGTGATGTAAGATGGAATTTGTTACTGCATGTTCTTCAATCATTAAATGCCCACGTAACTGTAATGACCAACAGGTTATTATCTATCTTTTGCTTTGTAAAACAGCACAAATATAATTTTAGCACCTCTGTACACTTAGATTGTTTAAATGTCATTGTGAATTTTTCATGTTCTATACCCTTATGTTTCTCTGAGGCTTCTATGTTGCTGTACCTTAATTATGGTACTTTAGATACTTATAAAGAGAAACCGATGTGTTGGCTCCTATTTGATGACTGAAATTTAAGCCAAATATGCAGATTATTGCCTTATCATGTGGTAGCTGATTATGAAGCGGAAGAAGATGATAGAATCCTTGACTCTGACACCACAGGCCAAATGCCTTCACGTTCTCAGCAGTGGGATCACAACATATCTGCTAAAGTTGCAGAGTTTACAGCCACATTTGAGAAGCAAGCTCTGGCCTTTAACATCATTTCCCGCAAACGGGCTCTAGGAGAGTTCCGGTCTGAAGAGAGAATGATGGTAGAGCAAGCTCTATGCCAAGAGGAAAAGCGGACATTTATGGAATTGAAAGCAGAGATTGAATCAAGAGAGAAAGCTGGCCGGGAGGCTCATGAAGCTAAATTGCGAATGGCAGCCATGGTTCAAGCAGAGCAAGCTCGAGCTGAGTCCCAAGCACATGCCGAAATGATGGGTCGAGCCCCAATAAGGACAAGTGCATTTGGTTCCCAAGGCCACGATATGTCAATTGGTCATAACATGGTAGAGCAGGAACACGGAGTTAACCCAGATGAGATGATAAATGGATGGGGAAACAGTACACAAAGAGACGAAAAAGAGCCTTCTGAAGATTTTTTAAACGATGAGGAGACTGAGAATGGAGACACGGGCATGCAGGATGGTTGGCGTGAAGTTGGAGAATTTGATTTAAACACTAGATAAACTTTTAGAAGTAGAGTTGGCAAAAATAATATTGAGGCTTGTAAACCTTTGATGACGTTGGAGACCTGGGATTATTGCTCTGTTTGAGCTCCATTTTGTGAAAAAGGATCTCGACGGATTTAGTTTGTATCAAAATTGAATGTAATGTATTTTAAGTAGTTAAAATGGCATGATTATGCCCACCATTCGTAAAGATTTTCAATGTCGATATAATAATGTTGGCTTCCTTTTATGTCCAACAAAAGATATAGGTACAAAATTTGGTTGGATTCTAATATTGACACATCCATATTAATTAATATATATGAAATTAATATGTCAGTTGAAAAATCAATAAAAATGTCGAAGGTATCCTCTGATATTTTTTATATTTGTATTTCCACCAATTCTCATTAAAAATATATGCAGTGGAAAGCTGTAATATCTGTCTACTTTTCAAATTCCCATGAAAATATGTACAAAAATATTTTTTTGCAATTGATCAGTTAATTTTTTAACCTCAATCATCGGAAAGCAAAATTTGTGTTGCAAATTCGTTTATCATAGGAGTAATTTCTTTGCTAGGAAATTCTTTAGTAGCTCCACAGCTCGCAGTCACCCACATATTTTTATTTAGATATATAGGAATAGGATTGTAAGATGTGAAATAAAACCATTTCCTTACTTGATTGATAAATAATTATAGGAGCAGCCAATTTAAATGTCTAGTATTTATAGTAAACAAATATACTCATTGTATAATTATTAAGTAGTCTATTTTCTCACCCAAATCATCCCAGGCAAGGTCATTGAACTCGGCCTGATTCTAATCTTCACAGCTAGGTTTCTCAAACATTCAAATTCGTTTTTGAGTTGAAATAGAAATGGTTAACTTGGTATTTGTATTGAAAAGAAGAAGTGCATGCCCACCATGAACAAAAAAATAAATAAATAACGTGAGATGGGTAATAATAAAATTAATGGGCCACAAAGCCCCAGCAAAATATGGCCTTCATCTGGATCGGTGGTCTTTCCCCATCACTTATTACTTATGGCATTCATGAGATCGGTGGTCAAATGGTAGTGGAAATAGCTGCTTATTGATCAGGTTTTCGACATGTAATAACGGCAAACTTAATCAGATTCTTCTTGTATCCTTGAATCATCAACGGCATTGCCAAGGCTCCTTTTATTGTTTTCATTCCTGGTCATCATCATCATCAATAACATAGGCGAAAAGATCAGATGGATTAACAAAAACTATGAAACCTTCAAATTATCAATTACGTACCACTGCGCAATAGAGACGTGAGGCCTTTCCATGTTAGTGCTGACCGTATCACCGCCGGCCAGAATGGAGCAACATTCTGAGACCAATCTGCTGCCTTGACGTCCTGCTTTTATGTTTTCGAATGCAATTAATTATATATTTTATCAATAGTATTAATTCCTTGTAATTGCATAAGAAATGATATACTACTAATTAAAACTACCTGGAGAGATAGGGAGTGAAGTAATCGAACGTAATCGGCTGTGGAACACCAGGCAGGAAGATAATAAGCATCACATATTTTGTTGAGCAGAGTTTTCTCCCACGGCTGCAACGATTCTTCACCAGGCTCAAGATCCCTATGGCACCATGTTACTATTATTATAGTCCCTCCTGGGGCTGCAACTCGAACCAGCTCGTTAACGAACTGCATACATCCATATATATATATATAGTTGATCAGATCAGATACTTGAGAATATTGAACTAATCTCTGTAAATTATATTTAGTTGAGGATGAACGATTTAAATATGAGGAGGAACGAGGGAGGACCACCTCACCTTTGTTTTGTCAGGCATGTGTTCGCCGCTTTCCATGGACCAAACCAGATCAAATTGCCCATCACCAAATGGTTGCTCCAAAGCATCTGCAACTTGAAAGGAGACCTGCAGGAACGCATGCAACATAAGCATTAGACAGGCAGGCAGGTAATTATAATCAAGTCTAACTCCAAGAACAATCATCACCATCTGTGTTTATCAGCTAATTGCAGGTACAGAAAACACCAATTAACCACGAAGAATATAGTATTAGTAATGACCTTGTCCGACAATCCTTGAGCAGCAGCAAGAGCATTAGCCCTTTGGGCTTGGAAAGGACTCAAGGTTATGCCCTGGGATTTGGCCCCATATTTGGCTGCTATGTATCTAGAGCTGCCCCCTATCCCACATCCAACGTCGACCATACTCTTAGGCCTTTTACTTTTCCTTTTCCTTATTGTACTCTCTCCTTCCCCTGCCTCTGCCTCTGCAGTCCAACACCATACCACATATATCAGAGAGACTCATAAGTTACGATCAATAATACATCATAATCATGAAGACCATCCATTTAATATTTGATTATATATACAGGACAGAATCTCTACAGATTAATATTACACCAAAAAAAAAAAAAAAAGATAAAAACGATAATTGTATATATATGATAGAAATTGATTAAATAAACTTCACCCACCAGCATCAACAGAAAGCCCCGCGAATCGGAGAGCCTCCTCGATCATCCGGATCTGAGCGACCCGGTGATCGGAAACAGAAGGTAGGGCATTGGTATCGTAAAATCCATGGTGCATGTGGTCTCCCCAGATGTCCTCCCATAAACCAGACGACTGGTTGTAGAAGTCTGCTATGCCCTTCTGCAGCAACGCTTTCTCCTCCTTCATCTTAATGCTGTTGACCTTAACGACGAGGGGCGTACGTGAGCACTTGCAGTATCTGAGCCTACTGCTACCGAGGGAGTAGTAGCTGACGGCGTTTTTTGGGAAGAGATTGGCAGCTTTATGTGTATACAGATCGGTTGCCAACGCCATGGCACCTGGCGGCGTCCCACAAAGAAGCGGTGGCAGAGAACCGTACAACAGTAAGATAAGATGCTTTTTCAAAAAATATCAATACAAAATAGTAAATATAAATGGAGTGGAGTGGAGGTTGCCATGGTATTATATCATTATATATTTTTACCAATTAAAAAATATCATATCCTCACAAACACCCATTTCCCTATTTGTAGCCTGCGCTTAGGCGTCTCTTTCTTATAGAAATAAAGAGAGGCTATTGAGGCGGCTCTTTCTATGTTTACAATTTACGTTGAAAAAATATATAGAAATAAAGAGAAAGCAGACGAAATTGAGCGACTCGTGTCTTCCATTTCTCACAGAAACAAATATTTGACAACTAGTTATTGATATTTGCCTACAAAAAGTAATTTGGGTTGACATATTTGATTAAGCACACCAGTCAGGAACTCACACGTCACACTGAACAACCTGGTAGCATCTGGACAGCAGCAATATTGCATTACATACAGTGGCGTTTAAATAAATAAATAAATAAAAATAAAAAATGCACAGAATGACAAGATTTACGTCCTTTAATAGACATGCTCAAAATTACACCAGAAACCACAAACATTGAAGAAAATAAAACTACGTACATAGCTAGCTTGTTTAGCTAGTGCATGGAAGTATCGCTCTCTACAACAAAGCATCGATCACTGTCAGTAACAGTATGCCATGCCAAGTACTACTGATTCTTTTTGTAATTAATTCTTAATAATCTTGTTGGTCTCCCTCAACTTCAACTGCAAACTCACAATTCTTCCAGACATCAAACCGGGGTCCACCCTTGAGTATAATGTATGGCCTTGGGGTAAGTGGTAGGATCGTTTTCAACAAGCTTGTTATCACCCTCGAGAAAATTCTAAGGAAAGGGGATAAATCCAATTTGGTGATCCTCAAGCCACTGAAATCTATAAAGGAAAGCACCGGTTTGTGTGTTGACAAGTTGAGGCGTCAAGAGGCTGTTTTCGGGATGCCCACAATTGTACAAGACCATGTAAGACCAATTCTTCCTTGGATACACTGCACAGCCCCATCCATTTTGGTGGTCTCCTTTTGGGGTAAAATCATGTTGAACACTTACTGCATATTTATCATCAATCAATTCTCTTAGTTCCTTAATGTCAGCTGGGTAAAGAAATTCACAATCCACAAACATTGCCCAACGTTGATAATTGGCCAGACATGGCGTCAAGAACCGGGTGACGAAGTCGGTGCTCTCCAATCCTCTCTCGCTCCAACACAGTCCACTCTTTCTCATCTCCGATTGTTTTATCGGTATGATTTTTACTGGGATGGATAAGCGCTTCAAGATTGAGTGCCGACACACCTCGTATGCGATATGTTCGCGTGTATCATAACCCACAAAGATCTTAAAGGGCTTGTCCAGTGGGTGAACCTTTCCATGATCAGTACTGCTCCAACTCATCATTTCTTTTGCCGCTGAATCTGATTATAGCAAAGAATTTTTCACAGGGGAAATCCCGAGGGTTTAATCACTCGCTACCACTCAAAACAATTCAACTGTACGTACGTGTTGGTTATCGAGGAATTAATGGAATACCATATACGCATCTTTCAGTTCGGAAGAGTTCCGTTTTAAATGAAATGAAAGGAAATTTATGTGAGTTTCGAGTGTCCTCATATATTGAAAACAAAATTCTTTAGGATTCAATATGTACTCTTTTAATATACATTTAACAAAGAAAGCATAATTTGGGTTGAAGTACCAAAAAAATGAAGGTCGCTGTGATCTGGAGGAGGAATAAAGTGCATCAAACAAATGCAAACATAGATTATTGAGAGTCTATAAAGATGCAGAATGACCTGGGGGCTATGTACCCAGCTGATATTGCAGATCTTGATGAACGAGAAGTACAAGAAGTCAAGCAGTTGAAGGATGAAACTTTTTCAGTTGAAGAAGCCTAAATTCCAATGGCTAAGAATTAAAGACAGGTTATTTGATCGGAGGAGCAAGGAAGGATTGCTCGGAACAATTTTGGTTTGGGTTTTTGTAAGGAAACCAACACCAACAGACTTAACTTTTGAGTTGACCTCTAAATATGTGGCATACCAATTTGTGAATCAGTCGGTCAAATGGTAAATCTTCCTGACATTCTTGAGGTATAAAAGATTATTATTGTTGTAGTGTAGCTTTAATGGCGAAAGAAAAAACATGCACGCAGCAATAATTGTCTAGGCGCTGGTCAACACAGCGTTGACCGTTTTTGTTAACCTACACCTTAATACAAATCATCTTTTAAATGCGACACACCTTAACTGCTTAATAAGATGTGACATTATTTTAATAAAAAGAGAGTACATGAGCTGGTGGAGTAGTGAAGTTTTTCTATTCATCAAAAAAAAAAAAAAATTAGTGAAGTTTTCCTCTTACCACACATCCACGACACAAAGTTATGGCGGCAGGCAGCATATCTGAGATACTGAAAATTCACTGCTCATATCAGAAAATAGAAAAATATAATATAAACAAATGTAAAAGAAATGACTACCAAGTCCAGCGTCATAAAATCTATACATTCTATTTGTTCTAAAAGAAAATTATCATTAGAGAAATTATTACCTTTTATAATAATAAAAAAATTAGTAAAAACACAATTAAAAAAATTATTGTAAGTTTACCTAAACTGAAAAAGGAAGCTGTCCTTTTGTTGAGCATGGCTGATATCTTTAACATATAAGTGCTTACCAATATCATATTATTTACCCAAAATAATAATAGGGTTTATAACTAACAATGTTGAATTGTCAACAATAAAATACCACTCATCCAATCACAGAGAAAATAATAAGATAATTATTATTATGTAACCAGCAATAATTAACTTGGCAAAGAAGAAATTTTTACTTGACGCAAACTTAAGAAAAGACAAGTGAGCAAACAAAAATGAAATACCAATCACAACATTAAACTTGGTTACAACCCAAAGGCCACTCTCTGGACAAAATCAGGGCGTCTTTTGCTGGGCATCCGAATGAGACCAGTAATCTGCAGTTCCGTAACTGCCCTGCAAAATCGAGCTCTGTTAAAGAAAGGTTAAGGATTTTTATTTATATATCCGATGGTATTGATACTAGTCACGAAAAAGAAAAACCATGTTGTGTTAAATATATATATATATATATACACACACACACACACATACATTAATACATACATACATACATACATATATATATATATAAAACCACTAGGATACTGAATTGACGCTTCACTCTTGTTTTCAGATTCGCCGGTGTCCTTCGTTTTCTTTGGTAGCGGGGATTGCTTCAATTTGCGTTTCCCTCTCGTGCTGGCCGGGTGACTAATAATTGTTTTGAAAGATTGGAACCAGTCAGGAAGGTTGATAAGATCACCATGCTCCTGCGCCAGTGTATACCTGAAACATGACATCAACAGGCATAACAATAATGGTTAATAAAAATGCCTATTTTGGAACTACAATCATTAGTAACACGTAGAAATTGAAATAAAATGGTTCAATATCCTGCCATCTGACTCGCATCACTGTCTTACCTACAATATATAACAGTATCAAAATGGATTAAAACAGTGCCCCAAGAAAATTAAATGAAACTTAACCCCTAAAATAAAAGCATCACAAGGAAATCGAAAGGCACTAAATTTCGTAAGGTCCTTTATGGTATAATGAGAGAGATCAGTGGAGCATGTGGAGAGTCAAAAGATGTGAACGGAAGTTGTGTATAAGACTTTAAAATGTCTTATAGAAGAAATAAATCACGAAGAAATTACCTATTAGTTCAATAGCTGAATTAATCTAAGTAGCAATTCAATTGATAATAAAAATCTTAGCTTGTGCAACTAATATAACTGATGATTGTCCATCTTATAAATGACAATACTGGTAGACCCCCAAAAATTGATTTTAAGGTAATAACCTATTGACCATCCACCAGAAAAATGAGTATGTTCCTCAAATAATTTTTAAATAGTAGAGACTATTACTGAATAAAATAATTATTTTTAGAAGATTACTTATATTATGTGGACTTTTTCGTTAATAAATATTCAAGACAGTGGGGATATTGCAATAAACCCTGAAGCGACAACAAGGTAAAAATAAAAAAGGGCTCAACAATATAGAACCAATCAACAACTTTTTTCCGCGTAGGATGTTGA
The DNA here is from genome assembly GCA_007844105.2 of Rhamnella rubrinervis. Classification (NCBI taxonomy): domain Eukaryota; kingdom Viridiplantae; phylum Streptophyta; class Magnoliopsida; order Rosales; family Rhamnaceae; genus Rhamnella; species Rhamnella rubrinervis. Next base: position 68,885 of record CM017576.2, read on the forward strand.
AGGAAAAACCTCCTAATGTTGACCCCAGGCTCTATGCTTTTAGTCAGCTATTAAAGCCAGTGTATTTCAAAAGAGAAATAAGCTGCTTTTCGAAAGTACAAATGCAAAATTAACCACAGCTACCATAATCCTGGACAAAGTCGTTGTCACAATTCACAAGTTCAAAAATATTAGTTATACATAATGCTGTGGACGTACTTACATAATTGAGGTATCCGGCATAGATGGTATTGGAATATTCCCAGTCCTGCTGCAGCAATTACACTGCAGGATTTTTTGGAATTCCAAAAGATCGACTTGAACCCTTCTTCTTGGGTCCCCAATTAAAGCCTGAGATGAAAGATGTTAAATAATATAAAAGTTTTTTTTTTTTAGATGCCCCACCAACTGCTTAAAGATTTAATAGGCATAAAAAGACACTAATTTTAAGAAAAATTCTGGCACTGGTAGGAAAATTAGACCTCAAACAGTGTAATATTTGCGTATATCTAAAACATGAAACACTAGCTGTTGGGTCCTAAAGAGCACATATTTTTCAAGAACAACTTTTATCCATAGCATAAACATAAAAATATTATATAAGGAGTTAATTTCTTGCTGATTTTGGAACAGATTTTAAAACCCAGCTAATTCCTAATCATCCATTCCTGTGAAGCAATCTACTTTTTATACACATTAAATGGAAGGCCAACATCTGAAAAATTTGCAATAGTTTCTCGCAAGGTTTAGTTTCAAAATTTTATGCCAGCACCGATTAGCACAAGCACAATCAGGTTGCCTCTACAGACAACCAAATGAGGATTATTGATAAAATAATTATAAGCATGACCTATGAATATGACAAAATAATGCGAGATAACGGAGTAGATCAAACATGCAACCATATCATTTATTGATTTGGCATTGTGCATAACAAGAAAGGTGATAGAAGTGCACAGTTTAGAGTAAGAAATTTTTATGAGTGCTTACCAATTGAAGTTTCTCAACATTTTTGAAGCAAACAATTTCATGAAAAGGAATGCAATCAATGGGCCTCAGAAACTCCCTGTTATGAAACAACATCAACCACAAGAGAGAGAGAGAGAGAAGAAGAAGAAGAAGAAGAAAATCATTACTAGCAAGAAATGCTTTTCAATAACCGTAAATAAATCCACCAGAAGAAGCAGAGTAATGCAATTATAAGAGAAAATAAAGTACATGGGTTATCATCTTGAGATGATTACTTGGCAATTAACCACACAATATCTTAAAATTTATAGATCTTGGGTAATTATCTCTTTCATTTCATGCTATGAAATGGAAGCGGTAAGACCTAACATCTGCTTTGCCACATGCTTTTTTCCAACGCCCAACATGCTGAAAAGTTAATCCTCTCTAATTTTTCAGAAGAAAAGACACAAGTATAAAATCAGAACCAAAACTTCTCTTTTTAAGATTATAATTCAAAAGTTTAAATGTATTTTCTGAAACAGTTCTTGAACTCCCAATTGAGTAACCAGTTCCTGCAAATAATCTCGTAAGCAAAGCCAATTTCTCAATCTGTGTTCATCATAAGAGAATATGATGGCTTAATGAGTTCAAAGGCGAAACCATCTCTTTCAGAACCTTCATTTGAGTAACAATTTGCAAGGAAAACAAGATCTCATCCCCAACCTTTTTACCATTCTAGGGCCCTACTTATTATATGTAATATATTATGCATCTATAAATACCATTGCACTTCTATTGAATAAATATAGATGAAGTCAAAATATAAATAACACTGATATATTTACCTCACCATGCAATCTAGTAAAGAAGCAGCCTTTTCATTTATTTTCTTTGATGACTCGATTGTCAAGCGGCTCCGAGATGTATGTCTCCTGTCACATGAACACATCATACATTCTAATATGCACATATACAGGTAAAATACATATATAAGCAGGTTATTGGAGAATAGAATGCAATAATGTAAGATTTAGGTAACAAACATTACTGGAGGACAGAAGGCAATAATGTAAAATTAAGGTAACAAACATGAGGAGGGATTTTTGTGTAGGATAATAAAACATTAAATGCAGCATTTAGTTTGTAATTAAAAAATAACTTTGATATGATTTATTGAACTGAAAAATAAAATTGTATTTTGGTGTTTGTAAAACTGAAATATGTGTTTGACAGGGTAATAGTTTCTAATATTAACAACTGTTTATAAAAATAAATAACATATGATAGGGAAAAATGCGTATAACACTCTTAAATTACCAAGTAGCTCCTTAAAATAAGATGTGACATATATGACAAACATATAAAAATAACTTTTTGATGTGTTCATCACATGCCTTATCAGATTACCTAACAAGAGTTCTGAACTGAACATTAAAAAGCGTTGGCATGCATGTAATTTTGAATTTAACTTCAAGGCATTTATAAATTATTTGATTTTGTAAGGATAAATTTCCCCTTTCAAATAATTGATCATGGAAATTTAACATTTTGTCTTTGTTTTGCACTTTTTTCGCAGTTTAGGGTATTATTTGCAAAACTAAGGGGTTATTTGCAAATAGTTAAGGGGGGTTTAAAGATTTAAGAAAATCTCATTCCATCCTCCACAACTTAAAGGCCAGAGTGGTTGCATTAAGGAATTGTCTAGAGAAAAGTCATGTTTTTGCATTTTTTTTGTAGGTATTACTCAGTTTTCCAACAAGAAAAAGTCATTTTCTACCTTAATTTCTCTCTAAAGCATAGATTAAGGCTTTAGAAAACTCTTGATTGTGTCAAACAAATATCATGTTCTAAAAAGATTCTATTAAAGTTCCTAAATAGTATTTGCATGTGCTAGGGGCACCACATGAGCCTCCACAAGTCCTCAAGCTGAAGTGTCATGGTTGTGCTAGCAGTTTGTGTCACAGTGGTAGTAACTCAGAACTCTGAGGTATGGTAAGTTGAGATGTATTTGATGCACTCCTAGTAGTTTATTGCTCAATGGAGCAAAAGTCTATGCACCTTAGGGAAAAAAGGCCATAGAACTTTTCATTCTTGGTTTACTTAGGAATTTTAAGTAGCATTTCTAATTTACATATGAAGAAATATAAAGGAAATAACAGAATTAAGAATGAGAAACCGTCCTATAATCTAGAAGCAAGAGAATAAATAAGACAAAAATAAGATGTTACATGGATATGTCTGTCAAATCTTCTTTCAAAACCCTTTCATCCTCAAATTTCATCATGGACTGCAGCTCCTTCACTTTGTCATGGATCTATTCAAGCACACAAATATTTACCATTCAATAGATTATGGATCTGGTATGAAAAACTTGTAAACACTCTAAATTCAAAACAAAAGATCGAAGGGAACAAAAGGTAATAAAGATTCATATTCCGTAAAGCAACTAGTGCACAAATATGTAAGACTTGAGGTTCTTTACTATAGTAAGTTGAATATCACAAACTTATGGGTAGAAATTATTTTCCATGCAACATCCTTGCATATCTCACAATGCTAATAAAGTAGATTGACATAACATTCAGCTTTTGTTGTGGAAGTTGAATTAAGGGAGATGACAATATGGGAAGTATATTAGAATTTCCAAAAAGTTGAGAAACCTTTTCAGTATAGCATTGTTTAGTACATACAATACAAAAAGAAGACAACGATTTCACATTAAACACGCATTTTAGTACAACATATGGGTATGTTCACACATAATATATGCATGCAATTGATGACATATCATTAACATTCCAAGCAAATCACTAAACCATTTAATAACCTTTTCAAAACAGTAGCCATACCTCAAGAATATCCCTGGTGAGATTTTCCCAACTCTTAAGCAACTGAGACAATAATGCTTCTGGAAGAACCCTGTTAAATTCAAACTTAGAGTTCCGTTGAATAAAAGGAATTCACTTAGTGGCTACTTTAAAAGAAAGGTTAATCATAGTATAAGTAGCACCATTACCAAATGGACGTGATAATTTAATTGACAAACCAGAGCTTCTAGAACAACAAAAACTTGCTGCTAAAAGATTTCCATCAATCCCTATTCTATAAGAGGAAACAAAAGTTCCAATATTACCAGAACAACTAGTAGAGAAATACTGCAATAGTACCAGGAATAATCAGCAATACTTGATTAATGTAAAGCATACTCCAGTCTTCTTCTTTCTTTCTTTTTTCTTTTCTTTTTTTTTTTTTCTTTTCTTTTCTTTTTTTTCTTTTTTTTTCTGAAAAAACTAGCACATGTGTTGAACTTACAGAATAGTAGAACTACACTCTCAATAAATTTACAATAGAAAACATCACTAAACCATGTCAACAATGTGAGGACTAAAGTTTGCAGTTATATTGCTCTTAGTTAACTTTTAACTAGTACCAACAAGACAGATATTCAAAATTCTTTCACTAGTTAGATTTGCATTCCTAAGAACTCGTCGCCTACCTCACTTTTTGAATTGCTTGACAAATAAAACCACCCTTCCACATGGTAAAATGCTGTTGACCCACAAAGTGGTCACTTGGAGGAGTGAATATTCCAATCCCTTTTCTTGATCCATTGCGATTATGAGAAACCATTGAGTTGCAAACATCTGGATCAAGCGCCTCACAAAATATGTCCAGCAGTCGAATTTTATTATGTTTTCCAGCTTCGTGTAGGCACTGCAATATGCATTCCAAGTGCCAAAATTTAAGAAACAGAAAAATCTAGAACCACAACATGAAATATGACCTGCCTCAGTTGAGAGGGACATTTTGTCAAATAACAAGAAAAAATACAACTATTTCCAATCAGTGTTTTTCACTATAAAATTAACAATTGGCCTAAATGAGTTCAAAGGTGGTGTGCTAAACCAGAAAGTAAGAGACTGTGTATATAACTTTAAATATAAAGCATGAGCATGAATCAACAAGTTGAAGTTTATAGTTCATATTAGCATGAGAACAAGAAAGGATTTGAAACCTCACCAGGACAACAGTACTCCAGTATTTCTGCAATCTCTTCAACTCTCTCAAATGACAAGTCCAATTATTACCAATCTGTTCAGCCATTTGATTACTGGAAACAGATTTCCAACAAAATTCAGTATATCATATTCTTCATTTATGATACTGGTTTCATTCCCAGAGAGAAAGGGAGAGAATCATAACTTTGTTAGTTTTCAGGAATACCTTGCATGTGATAAAAGTTCAGAAGCATGCTCGAACATTGCTTCTGATAAGACACTTCTGTCACCCTGAAACTTCTTTAACAGCCAAAGACAACAAAAAATGGTTGAATTTGGAACTGAATATGTGCAAGCAGAAAATGAATGCAAAGGCTACTGAGTCTTTCAAGGGTTTATGATATTAGTAAGATAATCTAAAGAATGTAAGTCACAGAAAAGAAATATAGATATTAAGGTAGCTTTGAACTAGGAACCTTGATAAACAAGAACAAAATAGTGCAATTTGTAGAAATAGTACAAGCACAGAAAGAAGAGAAATGATCCATAAATGCTACCTCACTGTCTTCTTCAACAAGTACACCAGCAATAAAGCTTAACGGCTCCATGGAGAAATGTTGAGCACACGCAACCTGGAAAATACTTTGCAAAACATAATATCAGCCAAGGGCAAGTCACGCTGAATGGAAAAACACATTAGAAGTTGCAACACAGCATAAACATAATTCCAAAATCAGCGTAACTTAAATTACCAACCTTCAGAGCTCTAATAAAAGATGTTAATGTGCCATCCTGATTTAAGAAGTAGTTTCTCAGAAAAACTGCCACCTTGTGACCAATACTAAAACCAGAACACTGCCTCATAAGAGAAGCCTCAAGAACTGCATCCATTTTCTCAGCCGGTGATCCCAACATGAATTTACAAGTGCACAACTGCTGCAGCACATTTGATGGAAGAATGTTTCTTGGGGCATCCAAAGTTGTTGCAACTCCCATTATTAAAATCATTGGGATCTTGACAGCCCATTCACTGATTAAGATAGAAAAGTAACTGAAAAACCAAAATAGCACTAAAGCAAAACTACCAATTAAGAAGATGGAAAATCATTTACAGAATTACAGAAACGACTACTAGTGGAAAATGAAAAGGTAGTGTTTGAATCAATCTGGAGAAACTGTATAACTCATCCATGGTTCATCAGGCAAGAAAGCAAAGTCTTCAGCTATGAGACTGTATTAAGCCGCACTCTTACCCATAAAAATTATTAGACTGAAAGCAAATTATCTCACAAAGATGTAATTATCAATGGGCATATAATGTTAATACAACTATACGTACATCACTAACTTCAGCAGAAAACCACTTCCTTTAGACCTTGTGATAAAAGAGAGTTACGGTATAGTAGCAAGTCATATTGGAATACCTCAACATAAGAATGAAATCTGACAAGACAGACCGACAACATTGTTCCATATCATCTATAATTACAACCACTGGAGAATTGTAGTTTCCTTGTTCTCTGTACCATGATGCTAAGATGGACATGTCTGCTGCCTGCAAAACAGGAACATTAGAAGCCCTGATGAAATCTAAGACGATTCATATATGCTTGTAATTCAATAAACAGTAAGCGTAAAGAAAAAAACTAACTTCCAAAGAAACCATTAAAAACTGTCTCAATAAACTTTTCAGACAACCACCAATCCCATTCTTGGTCGAAAGGTCAGACGAGGAGAGGTTAGCCACGTGGCATCCATGAGATTTCAGGCAGAGACCAAGCTCTTCGAATGTCAGTAAATCATCAACATACTCCATGCTTTCTGCCAGTAAAAACTCAATCAAGAATATCCACAAGGAAAAATCAAGAGAATTAAAGGAAAAGCATGTTCATCATTGAAGTTTGAAATTTGAAAATATTAAGCGACTCCAAGAAAGTAATATAAGCTCCACTGCAAGAGAGGCCGCAAAAGGAGAATTCGTGGAGATAATGAATCCCAATAGAGTTTCATGCAAATATCCATAAAAGAGCACTGGAGCATCCATCTAGACGAATCTCTGACTTTAATGTTTGGAGCTGGAGGAGTACTTACTGGTCAGAACCAGCCCAGTGAAGAGCTGTTTAGAAGTAGCATGAGTAAGAAGGGGAAAGGACCGGGTTGCATGAGCAAAAGCAGGCATCGCAGACGATGTAATAACATGGAAGGACTGGAGAACCCAGCTATATATGTCATTGAATGCACTGATATTGATAACCCTAAGAACATCCTGGTCGCAGAAATACAAAAGGTGAAAAATCAGTGGCATTTCTAAGCAGAAATAATAATAGTGAAAAAAAAAATAGAATAGACCTTGATGGCGGAGTGAATTCGGGACCAAACAAACAGAAAAGCTTCCATTCGCAAGAGGTCTGCGGAATGCGGATGAGGTCTGTGGGTGTCCAATTTGGCGGTGGTGAAAGGTTTTGATGGAGATGGGGTGCATTTTCTGAGGGAAATTCGTGAAGAAGCTTTGTGAAGAAGAAAAAAAGGCTGTTTCCATGAATCCAATTCAGCCACATTCAGATTAGATTAGATATGTCTGAAATCATTAAAAGACAGAGACGTAGCAAGAGAGAACAAAACCTGTAGATTGTTATCAGAGTATTCAGGAGCTGTGGATTGAGATGGTGAAACAGCTCTTGTTGTAGTTGCAGAAGATGCAGCCATTTCCATGATCTGCACTGTATTTTACTCTCTCTATCTCTATCTCACTGGCCGATTATATTTTAGGGTTCATACTTTCAGCCAAAACTTCTCTTGCTCGTTTTAATTTGGCGGGAAAAATAAGACCAACTTTATTTATAATTATTACTTTTACTTTTCCTTTCATATTTTTTTTTCTTTTAATTTTCAAGAAAAACAAAGCCCATTAATCCCTTATATTGGATCGTTGGGGGTCAGAAGACACAAAATCCATGTCCAAATTTACAAACACAACACGAGTGTGTGTCGATCCTTTGGATGATCCAATTCAGTCTGGGCTCGTAGAAAAAAAGTAACTACTTTGGACTACCCATTCTATTTCCATTTCCAATTCATACCTACTGGTCCACTGCACAGCACAGTACACATCGCGGTTTCTTTTTTGAGTGCTTCTGGCCGCAGATGGGTTTGGGTATGGGAATGGGATGGGATGCTTCCATATCTCTACAAGTAAACCACAGCACCAGTGCATGGACAATGGATTAATATCGTAATGCACTGTGATCTCTATACGTCTTTATATTGTCAAACCCCTTCCTATATTTTTTTTTTTGGTAAATAAACCCCTTCCTATTTATTTACGTTCACCAGGCATGAATTGTACTTTTTATTAAATGTCAAGTATCTATTAATTAACATTTTAAATTTAAAATTTACGTGCCGTTTAACTCCAGTTTTTTTGGCTGGAAGTGATGTTGAAATGCGTCCTTTTTGATCTTGAGGATCTGTGTTTTATTTTTCTAAATTTTTTCCTTTTGGGCAAACTATGTTATTGGTACTGCTGGCTGAGTGGATTTTGTCTCATGAATCATGAATATGATATTATATTATTCGCTTTCCCTGTATGTATAAATTTATTTTTCTTGGGAAGAGGCTATGAGAGAAAGATATTAATAAGACCGCCCATTTCGTAATTCAACACCACCGGAAACATGTGACATCGGGTCCATACCCTCACTTAATTTGCACTTCAACATGTATCTCGGTTATGCACCTGATCAGCCCTACCATTTATGACCCTCTCATTGTCATAGTATACTTCGTGGAGCTATTTTTGGTCTCCTACAATTAATATCTACATCCATAAGTGAACATATAATTACATATATGCATATATATAATTAATTGGTTTAATTCAGCTGCATTCCTTTTTTTTTCCTTTTTTTGGTCTGTAGCTGCATTCCGATCGATAGAAATAAGCCGACCTTGTTATATTATATATGTATATGGCTTTGACACTCAATTAATCCAAGGCTCAGTCATGTGCTGTATTTGTGTATATGGTACGATGACCTGAGCATGGTTGCTGTATGGTCAATTCATTTTTTACTTTCTGGAAGAAAAAGCGTGTGTCTCTCCGTTCGCTGCCGGAAGAAATCATGCAGGTAATATTAAGGACTGAGATGGTAATAGTAATTACAAATGAATTGCCAATGTAGCAGTGATGGATGGATATAGTGCATAAGAGGGCATAGAGCTGATTCGTGGCACAGCATGCACCACCAAAGCTACTTTGAAGTGGAGTATGATATCAGATTCAACTTGTATTGTATTCTGTACATTGTACGTGCCATCAGCCAAATTACTATAATCCTCAACTTTTACTTCCTATTTCCTATTTGAACGTCTGAGCTACGGACTATGATACACAAAACCATTCTTTCACATTTCTGTCCTCAATGGCGAACAATATCCAAATTTGGGTACCTTGACTCCCAGAGTTAAATTTGAACACTAATTTTTTTTTTAGGAGGAGTTTTAATTTTTTTTTATAAGAAATTTTGGTCTATTTACAGTACTACACACCTAGTCAAATTTAAATGATGATAAAATATATATTTAACTCTACCATCAAATCAAATCAAACTATTATGCGTAATTTGGACACTAGCTTACTAAACTACTAATGGCATGGAGATAAAATACGTTTTTAAAAATAAAAATTTAGCTATTAATACTGATCATTTTTGTATTTTTATTTTTGCTATCAATCTAGATAGAGACCGCGTGTTGCTAAATTCAAGATATGTGGTCCACGGAGTTACATGAATGGCCACCAGACCAAGCCCAGCAGGCAATAATCCAACTGCTACCAAATGCAATGATGCAAAACCCCAAAAGTAGGAAAAACTTTGGGCCCTACTTTCATTTTGGCCCTTTTTCTTGTTCCCGCGGTGGTCCCCCAGCCGAATGTCACCTGCATTCCGGCAACCAACAGGTTCACCGGCCATGGGGGGTTTCGGTGAAGCACAGTGAAATTGGGCCTATGGGGGGCCGGTCTCGGTCCAGCCCATCACGTTTAGTTGCTGTCAGGTAAAGGAGCGGCAGTGGGTGCATGGGGGGACAAATCACGCTTGACGGCTTTTCCTCTTCAACGTTAATTACTCGTGGTTTGTCCTAAGCCTGCCGCCTGCCACCTGTCACCTGTCCCATATAAACTCCAGCTTATTTCCTTTTTTTTTTCATCCTCCCATTATATATCACCCGCCGAGTACCCAACCACTAATTTAATTTTTCTTCATTGACTACTGATTTATTATTATTATTATTATTGTTGTTTTTGCATTTTTTTCATATGGTATTGATATCGCGAATCAGTGATGGTAATTTTATATGTGACCATGTTCATATTACATGCAATTATGCATGTAAACTCGCATTTAATCTTTCAAATCCGCTGTGTTTGCCATATATTATCCATGACTTTGCGTTTTTCGTACTAGTTAATTAACGTACTGTTTGATTTGGGTTATACCGAGGAGTAGATAAAACAATCCTCTGACATACTTGTTCAGATTGCAGCAATACTCGTTTAAAACTGAAGCAATGCTTCCTCACCAATGACTATGATATTTATAAGTAAACCGGTTTCTTCCTTGCGGATGCATCTTATTTACTTTTGCTTCTAATATGGGGTATCAGCCTCTATGGAATTTATAAATTCGAGGTGAAAATCATTGACTGTTCTATGAGTTACATATTAGCTAGTAAGTCCTTTCAGCTTACAATTGATTGACTACGTTGTGTTTTTTTTTTTTGGGTAACAAGACGACATTGTTTGATATAGTTATCATATGGTGTTCAATTTAAATTTTTAATCAAAAACTTTACGAGTTCAATTTATCTGGTCGATCTGACACATCATTACCTGCGCTGTTAAGTTGTGCTTAATTATCATTAATAATTAAATTACAAGCAAGTGAAATTATATGACTATACATGAATATAACTATTCGCTGTATTTTAAAAGGCTATTATTTTTCTTTCCCGACATACTACGCCGCTGCACTTGCACATTTGAACAGCATACTATTTTTGTTAGTTTTTCCATATTCGTATTTGATATATATATATATATATATGTATATCGTACATTATATTATTACTTTGAATTAAATAATCTCAGCAACGCCAGCTACTTACGAGTGATGGTCCAAACCCATTCATATACATATTGATAAAAAAAAAAAAAAACCCATTCATATACATTTCGGCAAGTAAAACATAAACAAAAGTAAGAGCTTGCTATTTAGTAGACGCTGTGTAATTTCACATTCTAGTAATATTTGAGTAGATGACTAGGCATCAATCTAGGGGATAATATTTAATGATAGGGTTTTATTCACTTATTTATATATTATTATAATATAAAAATACTAATAGTTTTAAATTTTAAAATGCATGAGTAAATATATATATATAATTAGAAATTTACATTTCATCATAATTAAAGAATATTTGAATTTTTATATTAAAATTTTAATTAGAAAAGATGAACAAAAAGCTGATGCATTTTTTATTTTTTAATAATAATGTGTTAGAAAATAATCCAACGTTTTAAATTTTATACGCTAATACGACACTTATCAAATAAATATTATTTGAGATGTATATTCTATAATTTAGGAACTCTTAACATTTTCCATTCTAAAAAATAAGAAACCCCAAACGGATAACAGTCGGTTTACACAGTCGACCAAAACTTAGAGAACGCGTCACCTTGTGTCCTTGCGTACTCGTACAATTCACAATAAAAAACCCGTTCGTAACTAAACCCACTTCGAAGTTTGTTTCAGACACCACCAACACTACCACCACCTTTTAACGAAGCTTGTTTTAACGCAGCTTACCCGATTAATTAGCAAATTTAATATGTTTCCCCAAATAAAACGAGACCAAATCTCGGCCCTTGGGCTTCTTCCACAAGGACATTGCCCACCTTTCCCAACACACACACTAGGTGTACTCTAACACAGAGAGTGACCAAAACGTTTGAGACTCTGCCTGATCTACGTGCTTTGCTTTTTTCTGTCCTAGGCTATGTTTGAGCTTCTGGGTCTTAGTGCCAAAGTGCTATTGGGGGGTGACTACTAGTTTGGTGGTGGAAATGAATAGTAGTACTGGAGGTGGGGGTGGGAATACTGGGTTAAGGTCGCCTTTCACTGTATCTCAGTGGCAAGAGCTGGAGCACCAGGCTCTGATCTTTAAATATATGATGGCTGGTCTGCCTGTGCCTCCTGATCTTCTGCTTCCCATCCAGAAAAGTTTTGAGTCAATTTCTCATAGATTCTTCCATCATCCCACCAGTAAGCCCATCTATCTTTGTCTTTTTCATCTTTCCATACTAGGGGGTTGATTGCTATTCTGACTGTATGTGATTTGGTTTCAAGAATTTTATTATTATTTTTCGGGGTTGTTTCATGGTTTATGAAACAAACATAATGCATTTTGAAGTCTATCAAGAATATGTTTTGGTTATATGATTAGCATGTATAAACATTTTGGATGGGTTTTTCTTTTGGGTTTATAAATTAGTGATGTTCATCACAAAAGGAAAAGATTATATTCTTGTTAATCAAATGCGTCTTTACGAGTTAAAAAAAAAACAAAAAAAGAAAGAAAAAAAAGCGTCTTTACGGGCGAAAAGATTATTTTTTTAATTTGAGTGAATAGGTTTTACATCCTTCGGAGAAGTCCGGAAGAATATAGATGGGGAATGAGCCTTGGTGCAAATTAATCCACTTTGAAACGCAGTTGGGTTAGGTGGCTTAAGCCTGACAAGTGTAGTTGGATTTCATGAATTTCGTTATAGGCGCTTTTTTTTTTCTTCCTCAAGTTCATCCCAGGTCGGAAAATTCACTGGCTGAGGAGATTTTTCCAGTTAATTAGAAGGAATAATTAGTATTACATGTGGTCGCTGCATAATAGATTCTGCTAATATCATTGCTGCCGCAGCCGATTTAATGTTGCATAACTTTCTCCCCTCTGTGTTATTTTCCTGCTGGCGTTGTATTATACATAACCCTTCAAGTTGTATAAAATTTGCAGTGGGTTATTGTTCCTTCTATGGGAAGAAGGTGGACCCCGAACCGGGACGATGCAGGAGGACTGACGGCAAGAAGTGGAGGTGCTCCAAAGACGCTTACCCGGACTCCAAGTACTGTGAGCGTCACATGCACCGTGGCCGCAACCGTTCAAGAAAGCCTGTGGAATCACAAACTATAACACAGTCATCATCCACTGTGACATCACTGACAGTCACCGGAAGTAGTGGTGGAACTGGAAGTTTCCAGAACCTTCCATTAAACGCCCTTGGTAACACTCAAGGCACAGTTTCTGGAACTAGTCAATCTCATTATCAGATAGACTCCATTCCTTATGGAATACCAAACAAAGATTATAGGTATGCCAGCTTCTGCAGTTTCTGCAATTTGATGATGATCCACTTTGTTGCTAAGGAAATCCAATCAAAGAAAAGAAATTTAAACTTTAAGTTCTAGCTCACTTGGAAAGAAAGGTTCTAAAACTAGAAAATGCAAGCACAGGATGTATCTAGTTGAATTTTTCATTGTTTGGACACATAACAAATAGATAACTTTGGAGTTATTTTTGTGATTTGATGCATCCAAAGGGATATGTGGTCATTTACTTTCCACATGTTGTTGATTGATCACGCATGCCTTGTTAGAATTTCTCTTGGCATTTAGGCAAATTACTCTGTCGTTTGAATTACGGATGCGTAGGGGTTAAAATTGTCACATGGTCTTAATGTTACTCGGGCCCATATGGTTGACATTGTGTGGTGGGAGTAGACGTCTGCCATTTGGCTATTGGATTTATTGCAGTAACCTTTTTATTTTTGTCATATCCAGGGTTCTGGACCGTGATGCCCATGCTGATATTTGTTGCATTCTGTTACGTCTTCATGATGCCTTCTAGTGTTTGACGGTCTTCTTTCTGGTTGTTCTTTGCTTTTTGTTTTTCTCTGCAAAATTCTATTCAATCTTTTGCCCTCTTAATCGAGAAGTATTTAGAGCACTTCTCAGCTATCATGAAGAGGGAAATGTTTGTTGCAGAAGTCCGACAGCCATTACAAATTTTCCTAAGACATGCTGATGACAGGAGGTGCATACTGTCTCTAAGGGAAGATTGGAACAGTAGGCTTTAGGCTTTGCATGATTTATGTGTTGAGGAATGCATTAAATCTGTTTCAGAAATGATGTGCCTGTTTATGACTTCTAGTGGACTTAAAAATAACTGTAAAGAGTTAAAAATTTAAGAATCTTTACCTCTTCTATTGTCCTATCTTTGGTTCTTAAAAACGTTCTGGTGTGATATTAATTTATGAAAAGCTCCAGAACAAGTATTCTTTTATGTCTATCAAAGAATTGTTTGGTAAGAGTTACACGTAAGACTTTTAAAATCTGTATCATTATATAGCATGGAGTTGTTGATTTTCTGTCAAGGCTCAGGCTTTGAGGTGCCCTGATGTCCATAGAGAGAATTATTGAAGTCGTCTTTGCAGGGTGTGTGTCCAATAGATATCTTCTGCATTGGCTTCAATATTTTGTGTTTTCTGTTAAATTGACTGCAGCAATTTGACTTGTGATATGAATTGTGCTAAGGATATTAAAGCATCTTACTGCCATATGGTGTCTATTGATGGGGGAAGTAGGGGATGAGTGGGCTCGCCCACCTTGAAGAATATTTAGATTAAAAGGATTAATTACTTTCATTATTTATTTTGAGGAAATGGGAGTTGGAATTTTTTTTGTTTTTTCCAACATGTGACTTGAAGGAAGCTTATTGGGAACTTTGACCTGCATATTCTGTAACTCAGTACTCCCATAAAGCTTAATGATCAAGCTTGTAAATGAAACATATCTTATTGCTTTAGGATTTTGTGGGTCTGCCAAGATCTTTTGTTTGTGCACAGGGTTATGTGTTTGTGTGCTTATAATGTGCACATTTGTAGATACATAGATTTAAACTTGTGCATGTTTATGTATTCTGATTTCCTTCGGATCTTGCTTTCAAACAAATGTGTGAGTTCATTGTTTACGTTTATCATTGTGTATCAAAATGTAATTGATCGAGGTTTTGATGATGTTATAATCTTGGAATTCCACTATTTCATTGTTTTACCTCATATTTCTGATAATGTTAGTTCTGACATCACTTGCATAATGCCACATAAGCTGTTCTATGATGTGCATCGTTCAATTGTATATTTGCTGATTCAATATTGAACTGGCAATGGTAGAATATGTTTTAACTAGATTTAGTGAAATGAATAGTTAAAGCTTGTGCTTTAAATGTTTGGAGTGTAAGAAAATTAAGAAAAAGAAATCATATTCATTCATTGTTTTTGTGCATATATATTTCTATGAAACTAATAATTTATTTATTTTCTAAAATTATTCATTTGCGAAAGTATTTCCTATACAGAAGCAGCTAATGTAAGCAATTTTATTTGTCACATCACTGAGAGAGGTGATGGACCTCTTGAGAAATGTTTATAAATACATTCCATTTTACAATGCTTTTCCATGCGCGTGCTGTAGTGTTGAGAGACCATCATAGTTGCAAAATATTATAATCGTTCTTGAAAATCGGTGTCAATGTAGTTTTGAATATGAACATTGTTTTAAGCGGACATTCAGATGATATACAAGAAAAACAATAGAGTTGCCTCATCTAACTGAAATGCAAAAACCTTTTGACAGGTATATACAAGGGCCTAAAGCTGAGGTGGGTGAGCATAGTTTCTTCTCTGATGCTTCTGGAAGCAACAGGTGTCTCCATATAGACTCACCACTAGACAACACATGGCCTTTGATGCCATCCAGAGTTGCGTCATTTCCAGCATCGAAGTCGGGTGACAACCCCATTTTGCAGAATGATTATCCCCATCATTCATTTTTCAGTGGTGAATTTGCTGCGGGAGAGGCTGTGAAACAGGAAGGGCAATCTCTGCGACCTTTCTTTGATGAATGGCCTAAAAGCAGGGACTCCTGGTCTGGTCTTGAGGATGAGAGATCGAACCAGACCTCATTTTCCACAACTCAGCTTTCGATATCCATTCCAATGAATTCGTCTGACTTCTCTGCAACAAGTTCACGGTCTGCACATGGTGAGTCTCTCAGTGTACGAAGGTTAGTTTGTTGCAAGTGTTGCCTAGTTCGAAATCTGATATTTTCTATGTGAATCTTAATGCAGAAAACTGAGAGAAACCAAGGCAAAGTTGTAACGATTTTTAAGTGTGGTGCTTGAAGAATCCCCAGGCATATTTTCCATCATTATTCTCAAAGTTATCTGTGGTTGTGAGTGAGTTTTCTGCATAGCTGTTTGTTTAATCATACATTTGCAAACTTAAAAAGGATTTTAGGTTTAAATTAAATAAACAAGATGGTGGCAGGAGTTTGGGAAATCAGGACATTTGTGGATCTGTTGAATGAAAGAGCAACACTTTTTCAGCGTAGCTAGCAATTATTTTATTTGTTGGTAATTAATAAAGGTGCTCCTTGTGTCAATAAACCAACAAGCTTTCTTGGTCTTATTGTTGGTTATTACATCTCTAGTGACGTTTGTGACTGTTTATGCCGTTGGTCTGGCGAGGACGGAAATGGGAGCAGGAAGTTGGTTAATTTAGAATCCAATTATCTGTATATGTCGCAGGAGACAAGTTTTTAGGTTGCTTCAGGAAGGATTATGAGTTTTATATGCATATGCGGAGAAAGTGAGAGAGGCCCTTCGCATACTATTTTGTATTTTGTATTTTGAGAGTGGTTTTGGCTGGGAGAATGTGAAAATTGGATGATACTAACGTAGATATACAGTAGATTATTCCATGTGGAAATTGTGATCATGAACAAAATGTTGGTGGATGGGCTTTTTTGTGGTTCCCGGGAGATTCATTTTCTTGGTCATGGGTTGGTTGTTAAAAAACGTCAGCATTGCTTATCATTATTCCTCGCTGGCTTGTACAATTTTTTCTTTTTCTTTTTTTGATGAATCTCGCTACTTGTACAATGGTAATGGTGAAGGGAAGTAATTTGCTTTAGTTTAGTTTCTCCATGAGTAACACTAAAACAAAAAATAAAATTCCGTAGGAAAAAGAAATAAAATATTTGTTTTTTTTTTTATGGGAGAGGGATCTGAATAGATTGCGTGGGGGAGCGTGCACAATGGGAAGAGTGAAGAAAGTGACGTCATATAGACAGCTGGCAAAGGTGGGTTTGGTGTCAGAGTGAGAGTGGTGGCATCACGTGCTGAGTGTGGCGAACTCTCTTTTATTTGGGCATTGATGGGGGTGTTCGTGTCCACGTAATTCTATTCATCCTCATCAGGCCAATATTTGATTAAGAAAATTACAACTTGGGGAAAATTAATCGAGCTTATTATTTTAAAATTTGACTCATTATTTGGGGAAAATTAATCGGGCTTATTATTTTAAAATTTGACTCATAATTTTATCTATGTATCGGCCTTTAAAATACTGTTTTATTCTTAGTCGTCAAACATCATATGGATGGATCATATGGATGGATTGTAAGTAGTGAAACAAAGCCCATCTGGGGTAACCTGACTGGGAATTGGGCTGCTGCGGTTGGTTATGGTTGGGCTTGTTCAAATACATCTATGTGTATATAAAAAAAAAAAAAGGAAAAGAAGAAAGAAAGACAGTGGATCCAATCCAAGATAATAGAATCCAAAAGGAAAGAAAAAAGAAAAAAGAAGAGGAACAGAAGAATGGATCCATTTCTTTTTTTTCTTTTCGAAGACAGTGGATCCATCTAATTCTTCTGAATTTATTATTATTAATTACAGTAATAAGTATTTAACAGTAGCATTAAAAACAAAAACAATAACGAAAACGGCTCCTCACAATTTTCCCCAGCAAAGGTAATAGAAAAGATCAATAATCGGTTTGCTGAAGAAGAAGAAGATAAGCAAAGAGAGAGATGGGGTGGGGATGGGCGATATACGAGGGAGTGCTAGTGTTGGGATCGCTGTGGCTGCTGGGATGGGCAGGGCTTTGGTTCTTGAACCGTAGGCTCTACAAAGAATACGAAGAGAAGCGCGTCTTAGTTCAGATCATTTTCAGCGTGGTTTTCGCATTCTCTTGTAATCTTCTCCAGCTCGTCCTCTTCGAGATCATCCCCATTCTCTCTAAAGAGTATGCATTCTTTCTCTCACAAGTCACAGCCAACATTACTCTGCATTTTTTATTTTATTTTATTTAAAACTGTATTCAAACTTCTTTCTGGCTATAGGGCGCGATGGTTGAACTGGAAGCTCGATTTGTTCTGTTTGATCCTTTTACTCGTTTTTATGTTGCCTTATTATCACTGTTACTTGATGCTTTGCAACAACGGTACGCTCTTTTCCCTTCAGATTTGCTTTGCTTGCTTCGCTGCAGTTTTCAGCTATTTGTTGGGATTCATTATTTGACGCCTTACTTGCCAATTTCTCTATTGTTTCTCTTGAATTATGTGTTGATGTAAGGTTGGAAATTAACAGAATTGTCAACAAGTCCGAAGACACAGAATATATTTACTGTAATCATATTACCAGCACTTTTTTCATTTCCTTTTCAAACTGGTTCTCCTTTTCTTGCTTCTTTTATATTTGGGCTGTTGCAACCACTAGATGTTTTCTTATAAATTTTATGAAGATGCTGATATATAGAAACATTGCCTCTCTGGTGTTGCAATGTATTATGTATTGTTTTGTTTTGTTGATAACGTTTCGTGTTCTTCTTCTTTGGATTCCATTGAGGATTAAGGAAGTGCAATGAAGTAATCTTGTTTTCTGCTTCTGTTTTTTTCTTTTTTCCCTTACCAAATAGTTGATATATTGATATCAATATAGCGTTGAAACTTTGGCACGCTTAACGTATATTGATGCTGCATCTAGAAGCCAATCTTTTTTGCATTTAACATTATACTAACTTTACTGCTGTAATATATTGGTTTCTTTGGCAGTTCTTTCATTATTAATCTTTCTTCCTATAATTTCATTTGTTAAAACTCATATTCATCTCAGGTGTTAGAAAGGAACGTGCTGCTCTTGGAGCTGTCTTGTTCTTGCTGGCATTTCTTTATGGCTTTTGGCGTATGGGCATCCACTTTCCCATGCCTTCACCTGATAAAGGTTTTTATCCGCTCTCTGTTTAGACCATCGCTAATGTGAAAGCTGTACCTGTACACTTTCATACTTCAAAATTTATTTCAAATACGTGATGATCTTATGTTGAATACAGGGTTAAAAATTAATAATACCGTGACTTATTAGGAACATATATTCCATAATGAGGACTGAATATTTCTGCATGATTGTTTCAGTGATAGTACATACTAGTTTTTGCTACTGCTACTGACTTTTCACATTTTCCTTTGTAGGTTTCTTCACCATTCCTCAATTAGTCAGTAGAATTGGGGTCATTGGTGTAACTGTCATGGCTGTCTTGTCTGGTTTTGGAGCTGTAAATTTGCCATACAGTTATTTATCCCTCTTCATTAGGTAATATGTGACATTGCTTACATGTTAGTGACATCAAATCTTTATTTTTCTTTCTTTTTTATTATTTTCTTATATACTCTGATCATATTCAGATTTGCTTCATGAGAACTTTTCTTTGAGCTGTTAGAGAGACCTGTGGACCTTTCTGACATGTCACATTTGATGCATGATCTTGTAGAATATCTTATGATTGATGCAATTGTGGATGGATGACATGTTCCGTACAAATTATGTCTGACAAACCTTTGCTTGGTAAGGAGAAATAACTCAGAGAGTTCCTGGAAAAAGGTCTCAATGTGAGGACTAAAGCATCCTAGGATTAGAAGAACTACTAATGTAGATTGTGGATCTCTACTTGTGTAGATTGTAGAATATTTGCTATATAAGTTTAGTAAGCAGTGAATGACCTGTGCAGAAGTGGTTCAGATTGGTGACGAAGGGATGCCCAAAGAAGGCCATATTTGGTTCAATCATATATGAGAATGGAGTGAATAGAAAGGATTTTGTTGCGTGCTTACCTGGTTACTCAAACAATCTGTGTTTTAAAATGTGGTGTGGTCTATGATGAATTTGGATGAGGCTAGTGACCGTGCAGAAGAATGCATAACTAACCAACCATATAGATAAAGCAGACATAAAACTTTCAGAAAAATTTAAAAATTTCAGGATATTTTCTATATTCTTTTGGTTACCATTTTAAAATTACTCAAATAAACTTCAATATTAATTTAAAAAATCTACACATCACATGTTAGACCTTAAATATGAATACCCCATATGTAATGTAAGTATGGTTGCTGCAAGCCAGTTACTGATATTTATTGAGCTTCAGTATCTTGCTATAGTGGAAAGCTGGAAGCTATAAGCCAATACAGACAAATACAAGTTGAGTAACTTGAGTTCATGATTGACTGTGAGGACATATGTTTAATTGGCTTTTGTTTTCCA
Source organism: Rhamnella rubrinervis (assembly GCA_007844105.2). Lineage (NCBI taxonomy): Eukaryota > Viridiplantae > Streptophyta > Magnoliopsida > Rosales > Rhamnaceae > Rhamnella > Rhamnella rubrinervis. Next base: position 89,308 of record CM017576.2, read on the forward strand.
TCTTTTATCCTAAAGCTTACAAATTATTGTCAATCTATGTCTTTATTAAGTTAATATCAATTGTAAAAGCTTAAATTGATAGGAGGTAGGCGTCAGTATCAAGGTATCATAAATACACACTTAGCAGTCTTGAATTATGGACATGGGGAAAGCTTCAGGCAAGAATCTCATTTAATGGGGTTATATAGTTGTGCAAGTGGATTTGGTTTATTGCAAAATTTGGTTGAAGCATTGGGAAGTAGGACTTAGTAATGAATTGAAATGCTAAAAGTTGCTGCTTATCACAATATGTTTTGTGATATACCTAGTTCAGGAAGTAAACTATTGTCAGTCCTTCGTGACCGGCTTCTTGTCATAATATAGTTTGTTGGTTGGTAGTTCGTTCTTGTTATTTTCTTCCTCTGACTCAGGATTTATCCAAAAAATTAAGGTTTTTTTTTTCTTTCTTTCTTTCTTTCCCATTAAATAGTATGGTAACCTTTATTCTTAATATCTATATGTTTGATTGTTGTAGAGAGATAGAAGAATCAGAGATCAAGGCCTTGGAAAGGCAACTAATGCAATCAATTGAGACTTGTATTGCGAAGAAGAAGAAAATTATTCTGTGTCAAATGGAGATGGAGCGTATTCAAGGATCAGAAGAGGTTTGTTTAACACTTGTGTGATTAATCTTTCATTCTTTTATAATCTTGTTGTTTTATACTTGACTTAATATATTTTATTTATTATTCTGTTGGGCCTGAGGCTATTTACTTTCTACTTCTGTTACATTACTTTCTTTCATATTTTATGTCCTTTGTCAAAATATCCTATGGTTTTATGAAATATGCATCCTTGAGTTGTGTATCCATTCTATGTTGTATATGATATAAAAATATTAATTTAAACTATTGACGTGCATAAAATTACAGAGGAAAGAAGTATCTATTTTTATTTTTGGGTGAAGAAATATCTATTTTGATATTTAAGTATTATGGTTGCCTTAAGGAACGTATTGAAGTCACCTATGTTTATGTTTTCCATAAATATACACCATCGTATGTTTTATGTGATGGTCCAGGTGTTGCTTCTCATTCATTGGACTGTGTGTTATTTGGTAATTTTTGGTTATTATATGGTCTTAAGTTTATTATATGCACTTCAGGATATAATTTTCATTAATCTAATAGCATATGAAAAATATATAATCCATGTGTACTTTGCAATCAATCTCTTGTAACTAATAGTGTTTATAAATAAATTAAATTCCCAGTAGATGCTCATTCAGAGTTGTATGCTGCAGAATTTAAAGACTAGATCTTTCTTTAAACGAATTGTTGGCACTGTTGTACGATCTGTGCAGGATGACCAAAAGGAGCAAGGTTAGTCTTTTACATTTTTTAAAGGTAAATTATAGTAATCAAATACTGTTATTATTGCTATTTTTGCAAATTTTTAGTAATTCAAGTTCAAATTTTTGCAAGAGGCTTTTGTTTCTTTAGGGAAAAAGCTTTTATGTTCAAATGAATTGTTGGCCTCAAGCTTAGATATAGAGAACGTGTTTCAAAAGAAGTTAGTTGGATGATTTTGAAAGACATGATTGTTTGTTTGAGATCTGTCAAGTTATCAGTTAGCATAATTTATAACAGGTTCTTTTTTAGAAGCAGTATTTGAACAGATTAACGTTCCAAGTCTTTTTGTTTTTAAAGTTTTCATTGTGATTGTCTTTTGACTTCATTTCATAGGTTTATATTCTTACGTTCAATGCCTTAGATTATCAACAATTTGGATAATCAATGTATATGTGGTGCAATGGAGATCCTCACATTTTTGGGTAGTTTTGATCTAGATGTCTAGCCCATCTGGTCCTTATGATTTTGTTAAGATTGTTGTTAGAGGCTTTAAGATCTAACAAAAATATTTTGTCATCACATTCTGTGGATTATCATTGTTGTGATATTCTTTTGTAATGATTCGATTATTGTATCCTATTTTAGTATTGTGTTATTCCTTCCTGTGATGCCTCTTTGTTCAACTCTCTTTTTTTTTTTTGTTGGTGGGGTGGGGAATTGGTGGGGGGTTATTGTTGTTTCTTTTGGGATTATACAGATATTAAAAGCATAGAAGCAGAAGTGCAAGCATTAGAGGAGCTCTCAAAGCAGCTATTCTTGGAAATCTATGAGCTTCGGCAACAAAAGGTTTTCTGCTAAGTTATAACTCAAATGACTTTGGAACTTGTCTACACTACTGCAACTATTGTTTATATGTCTATTGCTTCACAATATTGATTGTAATGGGTTGGTGCTAAAATATTGATAGAGGGTGTGTCATTTTCACAATCTACTAAAATAATATAGCGATTTCCATATTATTGCTATTTGTAGCTCATAGAACACTTAGGTAGGGTTCCTCAGATAGCTGTGCAAGTCACTAGTTAAGTTCTAACTTTATAGGTACTAATCTCTCATATGTTATTAAAGAGCAATTCTTGGTACCTGTATATTGAGGAGTATATTCAATGGTATTATTATATGGTTATATAAAGGGTTTTTTGCATGAATGCCCCCTGAACTATGCACATGGTTGCAAATTGCCTTTAGAGTGTAGTTGTAATTTGCCCCCCTAAACTATGGAATTGGCACAAATACCCCCTGAATCTTAGAAACAGTTGCAAATTGGTCCCTGACTCATAAACACAGTATATTTTTTACTATTCAAATGTACCTTTTTTTAGTATTAAAGGCTGAGGTAAGTAGCAGCATGCAAAAATATAAAATAGTTTATATCATTCATGTGAAAAAAATATTTCTAAACAGTTTAAAAAATAGCGTGTAAGGTAAACATACATTGTGTTTTTGAGTTGGGGGCAATTTACAATTGTTTTTAAAGTTCAGAAGTATTGGTGCCGATTTCATAGTTAAGGGGGCAATTTGTAACTGTTTCTAATGTACAGGGGCAATGGTGCCAATTCTATATTTTATGAGGCAATTTGCAACTTTGTTCATAGTTCAGGGGACATTGGTGTAAAACCCTTAAATAAAATTTGATTATTTAATTTAAATATCAACAGTGATTTTGTATCCAAGTACGTGGCTTTAATCATAAATCTAACATTTAGAATAGCTACCCACAATATAAGAGCCTGTGAGGCATATGATGATATTCATGAAACATATGAGACTTGTGAAAGTGCACTTCTATTTTTATAATTATTTTAAAATAATGCGCTTGTACAATTGGAGGCATATTGTACGAGCATTTTGCTAGAACTTTTACTTAAAACTGTTTTGTATAGTGCCTTCCAAGATAAAATCTATGTTTAAAATAACTTACAATTCTTCTTACTTTGCAGGAGGCTGCCGTATATTCTCGAACTTGGAGGGGTCACATGCAGAATCTACTTGGCTATGCATGTTCAGTTTATTGTGTGTATAAAATGATTAAGGTATGGTTTTATCTAAATGGAACCCCATTTTTCTACTCAGGAATGGCTGTAAATAGCCTTACGTTGCTATTGGAAATCTATTATCTCAAACCTTTTTATTTTCTTGCAAATGCCTGATTAATTAAATTTCTCTGTGCAGTCTTTGCAAAGTGTCGTTTTCAAGGAGGTATTGTTTTCATTACTATGTGTTGGTGTGCTTGTCTCTCTCTTCTTCTTCTTTTCTTTTCTAGGGTTCTCAGGTTTCTTATCTATGGGATTTTGTTATATATTCTCATCCTTAACTTTGTGATGGTTATATTATACAGTAATTGTCTTTTTTTTTTTGACAGGCTGGTTCAGTTGACCCTGTGACAATGACAATTAGTATATTCTTGCAGTTCTTTGACATTGGAATTAATGCAACATTATTGTCACAGGTTACTCTCAATGTCACTTATAGTTGATCTGGTATTTGAAGCTAGACAATATATTAATGTATCAAGAACAATGATTTAGCAATACTGGGATTTGAGTTATCAAATTTGAATTGTAATGAGATAAAATTTCCATAACAGTATATACTTTCTGTGACTGACAAGGTTTGCTTTTTAGACCTGTAGTTATAGTTATGAGTTCTCTTTTTTCATTATTTGTTGAAATATTAATTTTAGATTTAATTCATATATACTTTATCCAACTTTAGTTAGCATTTTTCATTGTTAATGAGTTTGACTTCATGTGAAAAGGAATATGAAATGCTTGAGCACAAACCATTCCATTTTTATTACCAAGGTTTATTGCTTGATAGGTTAGACTGCTATAAACGAGGCTAACACTGCTTGTGCCTTCATTTTTCTGCAGTACATTTCACTGTTATTCATTGGAATGTTGATCGTGATATCAGTGCGTGGGTTTTTGACAAATCTCATGAAGGTAGACCCTTTTGGTGAATTCTTTTTGTCATGTAAATTCACCACTAAGTAAAAGGACACAAAAGGGATTTTAGTTTGCAATGTTTAGTTAAATGAGAAGTCTGGAGAAAAAATAAAACATAATGTAAAATTGATAATAAACTATACACATTCAAATTTAATATAAACATTCTATAAGTTAAAAATTTTCATAAGAGCACATGTGGATTATTTTAATTCTTTTCATTTTTCCCTTTTTGGTAGAATGTCCAAACATAGGGTAAAGAAAAGTCTTATACTGTGTTTTGCAAGAAAATGAAAATTGGATGACATGTTTTTTCTCTTTCTGCAAATGACCAGCTATTCCCACAATGGTCCTTGCTATTGCTTCAGTTACATCACTATTAAACGACTTAACTCATCCTTAATCTGACAGATACGTATGAGGATGATTGACAAATTTTATTTTGAAACAAAAGAAAAATGACATCATTGTTGTATTATCTTACAGTATTTATTTAGGCTCTGAAAGAACTTATTATTTTTGGCCTCATTAGTAATACATCGCTGGTGTAGTTACACGACTTCCTTTGATGCAGGTTTTGTTTACTGTTAATAATTCATTGATAACAAAGAAAATGACAAAACTAGAAAGAAAAGCTGCTTGTCTTATTGTCCTTTGATAGACTTTGGCTTAATGTTCTGTGTTTGTTGTGCACAGTTTTTCTTTGCAGTTTCCAGAGTTGGAAGTGGATCTTCGAGCAATGTTGTATTGTTTCTCTCTGAAATTATGGGAATGTATTTTGTGTCCTCTATTCTTTTGATAAGAAAAAGTTTGGCAACTGATTATCGGTATGCTCATCTTTGAATTTTCAGTATTATCATTTCTAGTACAATGGAAACTGAAAATTCCCCATTAATGCAGTTTTTCAAGAATATAAACATGTTTGTGAAATTAGAAATCAGCAGTTGCCCCTATCCTCATTTTCAGAACAGAAATATTGTCCTTTTTTAATATGAAACTTATAGGTTTCATAATGATATTGTTTGAAGCTGTTAATTGAGAAAACAATAAAATGGATTGTAGTCATGTTCTCTAGAGAAGTCTGTCTCAAGATCATAGTTGACAAACCTGGGGCAGGAGATTTGTTATGAAGACATCAATGTGAGAACGTCCAATACATTGTATGTTGAAGTAGAACCATCTGATTATGTCTGATATATAGTTATCCAGTTTCTTGGAAGTGGATTAACTGCAACTTGCTCTCTTTTGGATTTTTTTTATCAGCTGTGTTGTTCGGATAAAACAAATAAAACAACTTAATAGTGAAAAAATAAGATTTTAGTGTAGGCATGAGTGATTGACTGTTTGTAGTGAACACTTTCTTTCTACACACACACACACACACACACACACACACACACACACACATATATATATATATATATATATGCATATTTGTATCTTCCTTGATAAGTGGTATGCCACCTATTAAATACTTTAATTCATAGAGCACAAACTGTTCATTTATGTTGTATGTAAAACTAAAGAAAATCCTGAAGTATGGATGACATTTTTCATGAACTTGATGTGTATATGCCAAATCTTGAGTTTCTTAAAGGAATATTCATGCATCTGCTTTCAACTTCAATGGTGGTGATCTGCACTTCATAATCGATGTCATTCAGACAGCCTGCAATCTATAAAATTAGTTAAATTAGGATGGTTGTGTCTAAGTTATTTTCTCTTGGCAGGATCATCATAACGGATGTGTTGGGTGGAGATATTCAATTTGATTTTTACCACCGGTGGTTTGATGCAATCTTTGTGGCCAGTGCTTTCCTTTCTCTGCTTTTGCTTTCTGCACATTATACGTCTCGCCAGGCTGACAAGCACCCTATCGATTAGTGGGGTTCAACGCCAGCTGTCAAGTATGTAACAGCTGAATTGTTTCAAGTAAGTTTTCTGTAAATTGTATTTTTCTGAATCAGAATTGTCATGTAGCAGTTGTGGTATAAGTTCTGTAGGCATATGAAAGATTTTATTGAGAAAGACTCATCTTAGTATCAAATCAAATGTACGTTGTATTCTTGCCTCTCTAACGAGAGCATAATAATCATTGTTGAGGGCTTTAACTATGAGTTTGTTGACTTACTTTTTGTATGTGGAACAGGAAATATACTTGTAAAATGTTCCATACATTTTTTTAACGCTAGAAAAAGGTATGATTTCAGATCATAGCACCATCCATGTTTTTATACTTTTTACCCTCCAAACACTTGCTCAACTCTTACGTTGCCCACCTTGAATTATGGGTTTCTTGACAAATCTACTCAATCATTCAATTTCGACTAGTGAATTTGAGGAAATTAGCATACACACCTCATCATGGAATTGCAATTAGAATTTCTTTTTGTCATGGATAGTTTTTGGGGGTGTAAAAGTCTGAAGATTTAACATGAGGGCAATGTGAAGGTTTTCATTGTTTGGACGTCCAAGTTGGCGGGTAAAGTGTAACTAACCATTGACTCATTTGCATATCTTGTCAAATGTGATTTGCGAGTCCAAGATCATTTTTACAGATCAGGTGCACCTTTTCACTGTTAAAACAAAAATGGATTCTAGAATATATGTGAGGAGTCCTTTCTCACTTCATAATTATATTTCCGTAGTGGATTCTAAACTCCAGACATAGGGTTAATAAAATTTTAAATGTGCAATGATATGTTGGCTGAGGTTTTCTTTTGTGGTGTATTACAGAATTTTTTCTTGCAACTCTAGGTTCAAAAATATTTCACAGTTGTGGAGAAAAGACTATTAGACGCCTCGAAAATCGAGACTATGAGTTTGCTTGACCAAGGATTCTACCGATGTCCGTCCTCTCTTCAATGATTACAACGAACAACACTTGAAAATATATAGGGATTGAATACCTGTGTCCTCGAGTCGAGACTATCTGTTATATTAATATTATTATTTTTCTTTGTGAAAGACGATACACAAAAAACCGGGATCAATCAGTATTGTTTGTGTAATATTTGATTATGTCAATTCAATTGCAAAAAGTAACTAGTATTTATTTTTAATGAATATAGATACTGTTTTCCAATGAAAGTCGGTATTGATGGTTGGTGGTGATATAGTTACTGTGATGGTCGTATGATTGTAGCAGATTGCAAGGTTCCATTTGGTTATCTTGGTAAAATGCAATGTTGATGAGAGAGATTTTTTCAATTTGTAACGAACTTAAAACTAAGAAAACTACAATGCAGAATCAGGGTAGATATGTGATAGCATGCGATTTTGCATACAGTTTATTTAACACCAAACCATAACACCGATCTCATAATTTTGAACAAAGCAATACACTTACTATGTCTTTGGTACCAATAATTAATTAAATGTAATTCAGGGTAGATTGATGCAGGCATTTGTAAATGGGCTTACAGACGGTTCAGAGGTAATGTATATTTTTCCAAAGCTGACTTGTATGAAATTTAACAATATCGGGGGGGGGGGTACATTGTATGCAGTTATATGTTCAATTTTTAGAAAAAAAGAAAAAGAGAGAGAGTGAAACGGCACCCAAAAACAATTACCAAGACATATAAGAAAGATTTTGCTTCATTACCAAGGCTCAAAACTGCATTGGCTGTTAGCAAACCTATCCTAACAAGGAAATATAGATATATCCTTTGGAATTTCAAATAATGATAATTAAACAGCAAGATTTAGCATTCATTCATTTTTTTGGGTGAATAGTTTTAGCATTCATTCAAATATGTTTTTTTATGTGAGAATCACCAGCCAGAAATATGTTAGGAGATAAAATATTCATTCAAATCTGTAATAAAATGTATAAATCTACACACATCATAAAAATCCACATAGAAGAAGAATGCACAAGACAACAACATAAACCCTACCAAGAAGAAAACATTATTTGGAATTCGTCACAAGTTAAATACACTCTCCCTTTCACAGTAACTCCACCTTCAGGCTCTCCAGGTTCTTCAATCACTAACAGCTTGCAACCAGTCACCTTGAATGCAAGTCCCCAACCATTAGAAGAGTCGGCCCTACCTGGTAACCTCTTTACTACACTCCACAAGTTGGTTATTTACAACAGAATAAAGCGGGATATTTACAACAGCAGCAAGAGGAGAAAGCATAGCTGGCTCTGTACCTATGATGCGAACAGGGTACATATTCTCTATACTCTTCTCTGTCTCCCTCTTTATGTCATACTCTTCACCACAAGTCAAAAAATTTGTGTTGCTTGGCATAGCCCCAATTATGTAAAACTTCCCATCCATAAAAAGCCCGAACATAGCTTACATGGCATATTCGTGTCCAGCAAGGTACACCAAGTACCATGCTGAGACTTGTAAAGCTCATCAGACTTCAGAACATGACCACTCCTGTCACTTCCCCCAGCTACAATAGCAAGTTCGGGCTTAACAATGAGGCAAATTCATAAATGCGCATCTGGACCAATCACAAGTAAGCAACCTATACACCCATATTGCAAATCGTGACAACTCACGGCCAAATACAAGAAACTGAGTTCCAATTGCAAGGGACTCCATGTCAGCATAAGTAAAACATTCATCACATTGCATCCTGGTTGATCTCATCCAACTCCATACAGGATCAAAAGATTCCCAAGGCATTAATATACAAGCCATGTAAACCCAATGTTCAATGATGCCAAGCTGCCGCCACAATCTATACAAGTATCCATGGCCAATCAAGGACAGACTTGTTATTCAAACAGGCCAGTACTGGGTAGTCTGATCTACTGCTCCAGGAAAAGATATCTAATGCCGTGTCATCAGGAAGACCCGGTAAGAAACTGTCATCTGATGTTTGGTCCTCAGGATTTCCTCCAGACCTCACTGTAGCCAAAGACTTATTTTTCCTCAGTGCTACAGAGTCCAACAAAGAAGTAACATCTTTTCGTCAGGCAAGTTTTCCCCATCATTTTCTGAGTTACTGTTTCTAGCCATTAGAGAGTGTGCCCACGTATGCTCTGGTGGAAAGATTCAACACCTTGATCATGGGACATGGGAATCTGTGACTTGAGATGAACGTTGCACCTTCCATTCAAACAACTTGCGGTATGCAATGAAAGAAATGGAAAAAAGAAAAAAAGTTGTCACAAGGTGATGACGTGGAAAACCAAAACCTACTGTGCTGGTAGGAAGCCCAAAGATAAAGAAATTATCCAAGCCAAGAATCAGGTGCATCTTTCCTTCAAATATTAACAACTTACAACTTTGATATGCTTGATACACAACTTTACTGAATATCAGAATAGACAAAGCATATGAACACAGATTCCTAGAAACATAGGAAAAGCATTTGCGCGGATAGCCTATTAACAATATATAAACTTCATAGCCTATTTTTGCTCTTTAATGAATCATTCTATTGTAAGTTAACTTCATCCATAAATTTAGGTCTTAAATTCTGTACGCTCACACACTATTTTTAAAAGTGGATACCGATTTACTATTATACTGGATTTGTCTTCTTATAAATATTATTTAAAAAAATTTTGTCATAGGTTTAGCAGCTAGATTGTAAAGCATCACCTGACAACTTATGCTTACTGTTTATTATGCTACGGAAACTATGACTAGTTCATCTATCTGTATTGCAATTTTACAAAGATTTAATGTATTGTAAGGTTTAAAGCAAAGATCAAACATCTGCCCCAAACCAAACCACCAATCTACTACATAAGCTAAGATACAGCAGTATTTAATCATATAATGATTTTGAAAACCAAAATATTATCGGAAAGCGCAAAATCTTCCTCATGAAGAGCATAATCACAATGTCTCTGTATATCTGCATAATGGCAAAAGCTAAATGGATAAAGCCATAAGAAAGTAATAATTCATTTTGATGTCATTCCGCGAAGGCAGCAACTATCATCGTGGCAAATGGATTATGTTATAGGGTATTTTATAATAATAATATTTATTATATATCCATATGTTTTTAATACTAGTCCAGAACCCATTACCAGTGTGGGTAGATGGGAGAAGATCTCACCTACTACTGCAGTTATACAATAATTGCTCCGCTTGTCAGTACCCTACATTTAATTACATAGTAATCTTACTACTTGCATACTAAGCCCACACCTACTGTAGTCATTGCACCTCAACTACAATTGAGGACTCCCACTTTAGCAGATAACTGCTCACATCTACTACTCTCGTACTTCAACCGGTTACAAATCTTATGGGAACACAGGCGTGGACTGCAAGTCAAGGCATCGAGGCACACAGTAATTGTTTGTAAATAATTATTACCTCCACAACTCACTTATAAAAACCTCAAGGACACCTCCTATCAAATATGCTCTCTGACCTTATTGAATCTTTGTTCAAATCCGTTTAAATTTATAATCACTGACTTGAGTGTCGGATAATTATTGATCGGTACCATACCGGTCGGTACCATACCCGTGCCCCAGGATTACCTGATATTTTTTTATGTTTTCAGATTTTTAAACACTCCAAATCATTTCCTTTGAGCAGTGTAAGGCCTTATCTGGTTTTTTTTTACTAAAACAGATTAACTAAAGCTTGACATATCAAAATTCCTTCGTATACAATGCAGTCTGAGAAAATTTGTATGCAACCACAGCAAATTCCATAAATTACAACTTGACGGAGATTAAAACAAAAATTGCACAGTAAATACAAAGACCGATTCTAACCTTGCTGTAAGTTCCAGTACAACAATGTAATGCATTGTGGCCTTGGAAGAAAATCACGCAAGGATAATAGCCTTTTGATACAGTGTAAATGCCTTTGTTGTAAAATTTGGTGGACTCTGCTTTCTCTTATGTTCGTAGCACGCACTCTGTTTTTCATATAGTATATTATATACATGTATAGCTGCCAAAAAGCAGTTAAATTGGTAACTGCCCATCATGGGCGTTCGGTTATCAAACGTCAGTTACCAACATAATTGAATAAGAAAAGTAATAATAAATGAAGAAGAGATTATTAGGATTGTAATTGAAGAAGCCCTACTATACAAAAAGAGTAAGGTTTATTTTCTCTCCTCAAAATAATCCCTTGAAGAAAATAAAGGAAGATTTTTCTCCGTTCTTTAATTTTTTCTTTTTGGTTATGATCCTATCATTCTAAAACAAAATTCTCTACTTGACGCGTGAATTAAATTCGTATTGCAAATATAATATAAGTGAGCAAAGGTTTAATTAACAGAACCAAAAACCATCAAATTAAAATCAGCGACATAGAAACTTAGAAAGGAATATTGATATAGAGAAAATCTCCACATATATATATGGACAGGATTTTGAAGGCAAAATGAACCATTTTAGTCATAAAAGCAGAAGCTAAAAAAGGAGCAAAGAGTTGTCACCTCAAGCGGATCAAAGCTGCCAATAAAGAAAGGAGATCCCCAGAGGGGAGTGAAATCCCAGTACTCCATATTCTTCTTTTGTTCCTCCCTCTGGAGAAGGAGAAGAATCTCATTGCATGTATGTGTGTTTGTATAATATTTAGATGTGAATACGTTCATCTTCTTCGCACTTTCACTCTGTGAAAGATTGAGAGAGTTGCATAGGTTTTCGTGGTTAGTTGGGGGGGTTGTATTCATCTTCATACCCCATTGAATCCATTTGACTCCCAATTCAATTGAAACATTGTTTTCTGCCGGAATTGAATTTCTTTTGTTTTTGCATGTCTGCATTTTCAACAATTCCCCCATGACCCACCTCCTCTTAATTTCATCTTTCACCACTCTCACAGTCTCTCGCTTTTCTGCGTGTCTTGCTTGGAGAAAAATCCAAGACAATGGCTTTATATACGTACCTACATTTTATATATTCTCGATTATGCAAAGCAGCCAATTGATTAAATTGCTGTTTTAATAGAATAAAGGTGTTGTTATTGAGTAGAAGAAATAGTGATAGTAATAAAGCAAACAATTGACATTGTAGTAATACCATTACCAACATTATATGAATACATTACCAGCAATTCGCTTTGTGAGGGGAGTAGAAAGCAAAGGCACCGATCACGAGCGCGCCAGATAGTCGCGTGCAAGTCCCACGCGTGCCGCAACACACGTGCCACTCTCACTTCACCAAAACCTTTAAAAAATTAATATTTTAATGCTCCTGGTCTTCTTATATATTCTATTATAAAACAAGGCAGCCATTAAAATTTTAATTAAAGAAAAAAAAAACCCTCAACTTATTAAAATTCCAAATCTACAAATCTTACTCATTATGCGAGATTTTTATTAAGAAAAATGTTTTTTTTTTTTTGATGAATAAGAAAAATGTTTTGTACATATGAGCAAATATGTTTATATCTCATTTTTTTCTCAAATCACATTAGATAAACAGTGATTAGAAGAATATTTACTAGCGATATATTTACAGTGATAGTAAATCAATATAAATATGAATGTATTGTATTGTATTGTATTGTACTTGTATGGTCTATAGACATATGAATATGTGTATATGATCCTCTCTGGTGTATCGCAGTAGATGGTCATGTGGTTGTTGTGTGATGCCTCTATTTCTATTTCACGTTTTACAGAAAGAAATTTAGGGTTTTGCTCATTCGCAATTCAATCTCTGAATATCCTGCAACTCTGAACAAATAGCACAGACACAGAGAGATTATCCTCCATTCGGAGCATCCTATTTTGCCTTTTCGATTCGATAAGGTTGGGGCCGATCATCCCGTCGATGCTGCCCGAGCGGAAAGAACGGGCGGTCGAGGAGCTCTACGGTGCTATGGAGATGGTTATGGAACCGAAGGCATGTAATCCTTTTCCAATTAGGGTTTTTTTTAAGGCGTTTCTGATTCGATTCTCTCTTTCTTTTTTCCTGGGTGCTATTTGATTTAACGTTTGGATTATCCAATTTGGTCTATTAGTGTGCGTTTCTTTCCTGGTGCTTCCAAAATTAGGGCTTTTGGGTCATGAAAATGTTTTCCTGTTTTCCTCATAGTTCTTTTCTTGCTATTGGAAACGTTGTTGCTATAATGGTCCAACTTTAGGGTGATGATGCTGAGCACATGTGTTTAGAATTAATTAATTAGATTGTAATTAATGTAATTTCATATGCTTTTAGATCACACCAGTTCTGAGAGGGAGTTATCGCATGCAAGGCCCTGTTGATGAGACTGATCATGATACTACGAATATGGTGAGATAACAGGGTAATTTACGTTCTTCATTATTTAATACCCTTATTTTCCCTTTAATTCCTTTTTCCAATTGGTTTATCCTTTTATTCATTTCCTGAAAGTAGTAGCAAACGTTTTCGATCACCATATACTTTATGAAGATGTAATATCTGTTCAATAGATAAGTTTGTGAGAATATCACAGCCGATAGCAATTTGATAGGAGTAGTTGCATTGTTGGAGTTGGGAACAATCTGGAAACTATCATCTTTAGGTGCATAGTGTAGTTGCAGCAAATTTTTTTTTCCCTTTCAGGAAAGATTTTCAATTTGGTGTGCTTGACAGTATAATCTTTATGTGTTATTTTTCCCTTATAATAAATTATTCTTTAATTAACTAGAACATGCAATGTACTTTACTCTGTAGGATGGTTTCTGAAACTAAATATGTGTGCGATCAGTTCAATTTGTGCAGATGCTATATGGTTTGACTTCAAACATCATGTGGATTAGATCCTATGAATTCCAGTTCTTTTTAGTTGTCATGAGGATTAAACTTAAAAAGTTTCAACCAGAAAAAAAATGAAAAAATAATTTTCCGAACAAAAGCTAATAGAAAAATAGTGCAGGTATCCCTTGCTTTAATCTGGTTCTCCTTTTTTTTTTTTTCTAATTTATGTTTTATCCTTATTAGGTATTGTCTCATTCTGAAAACGAATTTGGTAAATGTTCCATGAGTCACAAAGCTCGTATGAGAGGTGAGTCTGGAGCTTGTAACGTTTGTGCTGCTCCCTGTTCATCGTGTATGCATCTTAGTCAAGCTACCATGGGGTCAAAGACTGATGAGTTTTCTGACGAGATCTTTCGTGTAAATGTGGCTAGTCAGTATTCTGTCAATGGTGGTGATACTTCAACCTCTTTTAAGAGTAAGGCATGTGACAGCTTACAGCATACCACTAGTGAAACTAGTAACCTAATTAGTGTCAATTCCAGTCATGATTCTTTATCTGAAAATGCTGACAGCAAAGCAACCTTAAGGTCCTCTAATGCATCTGATACTTTAGAAGTTGAGATGATTCCAAAGTTGTCCTCTGGTGGAAACACAGAGGAGGTTGAACTTTCTCCTAAACCTCTACGTGATTTGTATGCTGGAGCCTTTGCAAGTAAGGATGAGGATCCCAAAGGTGTAGAAGCCCATGATGATAACATTTCATGTGTTAGTAGAGCGAATGATGCATATGCCTCAGTCAGTAATAATAGTAAGAATGTAGACAGAAAGAATTTGTCATGTAGTTCAGCTTCAGTTAGTAGTATAGGTCCAGAAGAATCCAAAAAGGCACATGAGTCAGCCTTATCAGAGATGCCTCCTTCAAATAAAGAAACTGATGCTGGAAGCAGCTCACCAAAGGTGCAAAGTCCATATTTCCAGCTCTTCAGTAGTAAATCCTTTTCCTTTAATGCAAGTTTTACTGATCTCGAAAAAGATCCATCTACTGATATTCAGGAAAAGCTGCCTGAACATGCACTTGGACACATTGATTCTTCATTGGTGGAAGATCCATCAGCTGATGGTGTTCCTAACCAGAAATCTCTGGCAAGCAAGGCTGCTAATATCCCGGTGAATTTTTGTCCGAAGGAAGAAGCAGGGAATATAAATGATGGTGGGATGCCAACAGATGAAGTTTTAAAACACTTGAATTCAGGTGAACAAGAAGAGAAGTCTAGCGAGTTTGACATTAGGGAGCCTCCTTTGCCATCCGTCTCGGGGGATGACAGTGATGAATCTGACATTGTAGAGCATGATGTGAGTAAACATTTTTTATTTCTTTGGGTACACTTTCTAATGAATTGTGTACTATTTTTGTCAGCTTCAAATCCTTTCTTTTCATGTTCTTCATGATTTGTGTTTGTATTTGTTGTTCACTTTAAAACTCTGTTATTTTGTACTTCTTGTGATGTATTTGTTGGTTTTTAATTGGTTCTTGTGATTCACTTCCATGCATGTTTAGGTTTATTAGTTGGTGCCTCTTGGTTTTATGGGTCACACTGTTGTGGTTCCAACATCCTTTTCTTTTCTTCATATTAATTGGCTACAGATGAAGTTTAATTTCAGCTTTGCATATTGGAGAATGTGGCATTCTGTTTGTCGAGGTCATGTAGGAGGATTGTTTTCTCTTTCTCGAGTCTTTTTCAGAGTTTTGCCTATTAAGCAGAACTGATGCCTTCCTGTCTCGGTTGAAGGATGCTGAACCTAGGAATTGGTACCTCTGGTTTAGGGGATAGCTTTTATGTGATTTGACTGCTCTTCATTTTTGAATGGGTTAAAATTAGGGATTTGAAATATAAAATATGGTTACATTGTTTTGAAATAAATGGAGATGCTTTGCTAAATATAATAGTAAATCTTGGACCCATACCTGACAGGCTTTCTTGTACATAATCTTGATGGATCACACTTCTTTTTAATGCTCTTATTTTCATCAGTATATCAATTTGTATACCTGGAAACTAACATGTTTACTGATTTATTTTGATGAGACAGGTAAAAGTATGTGATATTTGTGGAGATGCAGGTCGGGAAGATATGCTTGCTATTTGTAGTCGATGCAGTGATGGTGCTGAACATACGTAAGTGTAGAATCTTTCATCAAGGTCTTTCTGTGTAAGGGTTTCATTGTTCATTGTGTGTTAGATAGTATGATCTGTGCTAGATGGTATGGTCTGTTCTAGCTTACTTGTAACATCATTATTGCTCTATCAGCTATTGCATGCGGAAAATGCTTAAGACTGTTCCTAGAGGTAATTGGCTGTGTGAGGAATGTAAGTTTGCTGAGGAAACCAATAGCCAGAAGCAAGGTAAAGCACAAAGCAGATTGAAAATAATCAGTTCTTTGACAAAGTTTCTGGACTTGCTATTCTCTTTGGTGAATACACACTTACCTATCTGTTAATTATAATTGAATGTTGTAGACATAGAGGGAAAAAGAATGAATAAAGGCAGTTCAAGTACACATTTCTCCAGTAAGAGGCTTGCAGAAAATATGGAAGTGGCTCCTGCTGCAAAAAAGCAGGCCCTTGAAATGAGTATGGGCTCACCAAAGTCATCAAGTCCTGTCAGAATGGGTGTGTTATCTCGTGAGTCTTCATTCAAAAATATTGAGAAGGAAAGAGTTAGGCCAGCACAACAGACTTCCTTAGGTGATCACTCTGCTAATGATATATTGGAAACATCACGTCCTTCTACTGCTGGTCAACGGCTGCAAACACCCAAGGGTGAGCAAATGATTCCCGTCGCTTTCTGTCCATGTTGTATTCTGTGTCCTCTTTGTTTCGTTTATTTCCATTGCTTGTGTGGAATTGGTTTACACATTTAGATGTCTTTTTGGACAGCTTAAGGTACTGTTGTCCCCCTTTTGATAGCCACAACTCATTGTGTTTCTTATGCAGGACCATTGTTGAAGTCGAATTCATTTAATGCCTTAAATTCAAAACCTAAAGTTAAACTTGTAGACGAAGTTGTTCCCCCGAAGCAGAAGGGGGCTAAAGAGCATACTTCATTCGACATGAAGGAGAGGCCTACTAGAATGATAAGCAAATCAATATCATTTAAATCTGTGAATTCAAGCCGGCCAAATGCTTCTGATTCGAAAGTTAAAATGCTCTCATCTAAGTTTCCCAATGTTCTTGATCTAAAAGGGATGAAACAAGCAAAAGAGCGGAATGTATTTGAGAAGAAAAATTTGTCTAAACTAGACCGCCCACCGGTTAGTTCAACAACATCTAGTTCAACTGCTTCAACACCAAAGGGTGACCAATCAACTCGTGGGGATTCAAGTTTGGTCTCATTTGCAAGCACCCATCGAGATTTGAAGGCTGGTCAATGTGAAGGAAAATCGAGTATTTCATCAAAATCTACTAGCACTGTAGCTCGTAAAGCTTTAGAAGCTTCTGTTGTTCCAGGTATGGTGTGGCCTTCTTGGCAGATGGAGTGAGCTAATTCTATTTTGGTCTGCTTAAGTTCACTCATGTCTCTTAAATTTCTTTATATAGTTTGTTTGCTGATTTTCTATCTGTATCTCTGTGAAATGATGAAGACTTAAAGACATCACATTTGTTTTTGCACATTGCAGTTGGAGCTTCATCTACTAATGGAATGTGCAGTTCTGCTGTTGAACCGAAGTTGAACCAAGTTAGCTCTAAGGATGAATCCTTATCCACTTTTTCTTCAGTTGTTGAGAAACTGTCAAATACTGCTGATGGAACTCCTCAAGATGGGTTACCTTGGTCACAGGAAACAGCAAATCAGGCTGAGAAAGCCATGGAAAGCACTGTTTGTCCAAGGCCTAGTGTTCCTACTAGTCCTAAAGGTATTTTCTGTCAAAACTGTAAAGAAATTGGTCATGCCGCTGAATTGTGTACATTTGGTAGTTCACAGCCTTCTGGTATGGATGCATTGACTGCTAGAAGTTCTAGGGAGGAGATGCATAGAGGCAGTAAACTGAAAGATGCAATTCATGCTGCTTTGCTTAGAAAGCCTGAGATATACAGAAATAAAAGAGTGATTGATCAATCTGATGAGTTTTCTACGTCAAACACAGACTTGAATAATGAAATAGCTTGTCAAGACCAAGTATTGATCTCAAATAAGTTGAAAAATATTATGTCACATGAAGGAACACAAGATGGAAAAGCAATTCTATTGAGTTCTGGCTCTGACTCTTACACACATACAACAGTCAATAATGTGATGCAGCATACGGTGCCTACAACTGATGCTGTGTTTTCTTCAAAAGTAGGTGACTCAGATTCAGCTGTTCCTTCTGTTGGAAAAGCTATGGTGAAAGACTTTTCAAGTCATGCTTCAGCAACATCGTTTCTTCTCTCAAAAATTTCACCCATTCCAGAATATGAATACATCTGGCAGTAGGATTCTCTTTCTTGCTTTGTACTAGTCTTTTTTCCCTGTAGATTTGCATATCTCCTTTGCCGTTGTGAATCCTTTTGTTCTTTGCTCCATTTGTTGCATCTGGATGATGACTAATAAACTTTCTGTTTTCTACTTGCAGGGGGTGTTTTGAGGTACAAAGAAGTGGTAATTTTTTGGATATATGTGATGGGATCCAAGCTCATCTATCAACTTGTGCATCACCTAAAGTTCTTGAGGTGGCATACAAGTTTCCGCAGAAGCTTTTCCTGAATGAAGTACCTCGCTTGAGCACCTGGCCTTCACAGTTTCTCGTTGATGGTGCTAAAGAAGATAACATTGCACTTTACTTCTTTGCCAAAGATCTTGAGAGGTAAATATATTTGTTCTTTTTGTGCTTTGAAAAAGAAATTATGTTTATTCCTACTTTAAAATATTTTGTATATATATATTTTTTTGCTAAGATTCTTTGTTGCGTATTTGGGTGCAGTTATGAGAGAAAGTACAAGAGTTTGTTGGATGGTATGATCAAGAATGATTTAGCCCTCAAAGGAAATCTCAAAGGTGTCGAACTTCTGATATTTCCATCCAATCAACTTCCTGAGAAATCACAGCGTAAGAATTTGTTTTGAAACTCTGTCATTTAAGCACTTCTCAACAAATATTTTTTATACAATTCTTTATCTCCCAACTAGAGGTTTCCAGTAATTCTAAGCTTAACTAAATCATCAGTTAGGAACTGAGAATGATGATAGTTTAAGGCTACTATATTGGCATTAATGATTCATTCATTGACAATGATATGTTGTATGTATTCTATATGTTAGATAGATTTGAAGGCTGTGTCTATGTAGTTTTGTCCCAACTTCTAGGTATTGGCCTAATGGTTTTTCTTCCTCTTGTTCTCTATGTTAAGGAAAATTTTCTCTTAAATGGCTGGCTAAACTTGTGTTCTGTCCTTAAGCACTTCTATATTGAAGCACTTTGTTGTTATCGGTGGAGCATTATACTTAGTTTACACATAATGGTCGTGTCTTCTTATGTACTTGGATCATTTACAAGGAAGCACTTTCTTGGAGGCAAAAGATGAGTTTAGGTGGGTTGATGGTGATGCAAATTCAAATTGTTTCATAATATTGTAAGCAATAGAAGGAATAAAAATATAATTAATAGGCTGGAAAGTGAAGAAGGTGTGTTATTGGAAAATTTGGTAGATTTTGAGAGAAATTTTATCCATTTTCCAAAAAATTTTGAGGTTGATAATAAGATTTTTGTTTCTATTGATGGAATTGAGTGGAGTAGTCTTAATGAAGTGAAGTCATCTTGGCTAGAAAGAGCTTTTAGTTTGGATGAAA
Organism: Rhamnella rubrinervis; assembly: GCA_007844105.2. Taxonomy (NCBI): domain Eukaryota; kingdom Viridiplantae; phylum Streptophyta; class Magnoliopsida; order Rosales; family Rhamnaceae; genus Rhamnella; species Rhamnella rubrinervis. The sequence continues at coordinate 109,094 of CM017576.2, forward strand.
TTAAGGCGGCAATTTTCAGTAGTGATAGAGAGAAATCTCCAGGTTCGGATGGTTATTCTTTATCATTTTGCAGGATTGTTGGAACTTTTTGAAATAGGATTTATTAAAGGTGTTTGAGGAGTTTTTTCCTGAATTGTGTTTTGAATGGGAATAAAAATCATACTCTTTTATACCTTATTCCAAAGAAAGCTGATTCTGTAGAAGTGAAGGTTTTGATTCTGTAAAAGTGAAGGTTTTAGGCCAAAGAAAGTTGATTCTGTAAAAGTGAAGGTTTTAGATCTATTAGTTTGGTTACGAGTCTTTATAAGATTCTTGCTAAGGTTTTACCTAACTGATTGTGTGTAAGGTAATATGATGCAAACAGCCAAGGTGCTTTTGTCAGAGATAAGACAGATTTTGGATGTGGTTCTAGTTGCTAATGAAGTTGTGGAAGAGTATAGGGTCAAGAAAAATCAGGGGCTAGTGTTTAAAATTGATTTTGAAAAGGCATATGATCATCTGAGATGGGACTTTCTGGATTTAATGCTTGAAAAGAAAGGTTTTGGTTCTAGATGGAAAAAATGGACAAGAGGTTGCATTAGCTTGGCCATTTTTTCAATAATGATCAGTGGAAGGCCAAGAGGGAGGTTTGGAGCTGCAAGAGGTTCAAGGCAAGGAGATCCACTATCTCCTTTTCTGTTTACTCTTGTAGTGGATGTTCTCAGTAGGATTATGGATAAGGTTGTCAGGAGTAATGTTGTAAAGGGTTTTAAACTAGGTTTGGAGGAAGTTTCAGTGTCTCACCTTCAATTCGCCGATGATGCTTTGTTATTTTTGGAAAATTTCAGAATTGTAGATGCCATTTTAAAGTTCTTTAGTATGTGCTCAGGACTTAAGATCAGTTTGGGAAAGAGTACAATTGTTGATATGAATGGGGATCCATGTCTAGTACAAGAGTTTGCTATGAGTTTAGGTTGTGAATTGGGGGAGTGGTCACTTGAGTATCTAGGTCTTCCTTTGGGCGGAAATTGTCTTTCTATAGAATTTTGGGATCAATTGATAGGTAAGGTGTCCAAGAGGTTAGCTGGGTGGAAAAATGTTCTTTTTATCAAGGGCATGTGGATTGACTCTTATTTAATCAGTCTTGAAAAGTATTCCCATTTATTATTTATCTACTTTTAGAATGTCATGTTTAGTTGTTAAAATTCTGGAAAATTCATGAGAAAGTTGTTATGGGATGGGAGAGAGGGAGGAAAAGTGAAAAATTTAGTAGCTTGGGATTTGATTGGCAAAAGCAAGTCTAGGGGAGGACTCGAGATTGGAAACTTGAAAAAGAAAAATCTTGCTTTATTAGGTAAATGGCTCTGGAGATTTTCCTTAGAACAAAATTCTTTTTGGGGCGTGGTCATTTGAAGCAAGTATGGGTTACATCCAGATGGCTGGGATTCAAACTTAGTGACTAGAGGTTCTTTTAGAAATCCATGGAAATATATATTTCAGGGAATTGCTTTGTTTCTCAATTTTGTAAAATGGGAAGTGGGGAGAGGTAATTGAATCTGCGTTTGGGAGGATGTGTGGCGAGGTGAGCAGCCATTTGCTTTCGCTTTTCCAAGACTTTTCAGATTGTCCAACGCTCATGGTGCCTTTGTTTCTGATTTTTGTCCTTTATCTTTTCACAATATGAGCAATTGGAACTTTTCTTTTGGAAGAAACTTGAATGATATAGAAATTGATGATTTGAGTTCTTTGTTAGAAATTTTAAGAGAGTTTTATATTAACCCTTCTTCAATCGACAAAAGAAAGTGGTCATTAGGTTCTTTGGGATTTCATGTAAATCTTATTTTCATGCTATGATTGATAGCAGTGAGGATTTGAAGTTTGGGCCTTTTGATTTTACTTGGAAATCATGTGTTCCTTAGGGAGTGAAAGTACTCTATCCTGGTGTGTTTTGGGCAAAGAGAAAGGAGAATCTTTAGGCATTTATTTCTTCATTGTGAAGTTGCAAGAAGTTTGTGGGTTAGACTATTACAATAAGCTGAATTCTGTTGGGTGTTTCCTATATTTTGTGGGTGTTTGATGGTGGAAAAACCAATTGGTTTTGGTACTAATAATTTGGCCAAAGTAAGTGGAAGTGTATAGTGTCATCTTTGCTGTGGGTCATTTGGATTGAAAGGAATAATAGAATCTTTGAAGACAAAGTCATGAGCAGTGAAGATCTTTTTGAGAAAGCTAAATTCTTGGCTGCTTTGTGGGCTTCTTCAGACAAAGCTTTCAAAGAATTTCCTTTTGCTTCTGAGTGTTCTAAATTGGAAAGATGTCATTGGTTACTGATGTGTTTCATAGTTATTAATTTCTTAATTGTTTACTTTTCTTTTTGTAATTATGTTCATGAGGATTCATTGTCCCCCTTTTATTGATTTCCTATCAATAAAAGATTGCTTCTTATCAAACAAAGAAAAGAAAAAAAAAAAAGAAGGAAAAATTATCTGCTAAAATTTCTTCTCTGTTATTGACAGGTTGGAATATGTTATTTTTCCTTTGGGGTGTCTTCAGGGCAAGGAGGGTACATGGTTCGGATTCATCCAAGAACTTACATATTCCCAGTTCAAGTATAGTGTCAGAGAATAAGCATAGCCCCACTGCTGTCACGACTTTATCAGAGAACCTGTGTTTGCCAGAGCGTATAGATGAAGAATCTTCTGCATGTGATAGATATTCTGGTGTGATTTCAATTTCCAATGCTTCTGACCAGATGTGTGCCAAAATATCTGGGGACTGTGACGACAAAAAAGCTTCTCTGGAGAAGATGTGCTTGGGTCCAAAAGCAAACTCCGTGCTGCAAGATAGCAGACTTGACTCCAAATCCACTTTCAATGTGAGCTCGTCTGTAGAAATTAGATGCACCAGCCCACCCTTGGTAACCTTCTAACCACGTATAGCTTTTAATATGCTTTTAATACAATTGAACTTGTATGTATATGGAATGATGAGGATCCATTAAATAGCCCTTGTTGCTTTTGCATGTTGTTAATTTTTTTTTTTCCTGGTTTTCATTCAGGTGGAAAATCATATTGGCTTGGCTGACATGTCTCACAAGGAATTATGTGCATAACGCATACACATTCATCCATTACATATTAATATTTTCTCTCCCTCAACTACATGCACACACACTCTCTCTCATATCCATGGACACATTACTTCCTTAGCATTTAGTTGTTGCTGCATGTTTAATTTACCTATTTTCTGTACTTTGTATTATCATATTTTAACTGGATCAATCTAGTTTGTGATTTGCAGAACATGGTCTTTTGCATTTTTCAATGTTCCTGTCTTCGAGTTAAGATATTTAGGATTTGACCACTGCTTATATGCACAGGGCATTTTGCTGAATCCATGGTTAAAAATTGAATGCAACATTTGCTTTTTTACCTTCATTGTAAATTGTTTTACTCTCTTTAAATTATTGTGTTGGTTTATTGAACGTGAGAAATCTACATATTTGTCGAAATAGTTGGCTATGCTAACATGTCAGGTTCCTTGATGTTTCTCCCTTTCTGCAGCAAGAAATTTGTCTTCCGAAGCACAGACTGGGTGTAGACCTTGGATGCTCTTTCCCAGCCACTGGAACCCATAGCTCTAATGTAGATGAGAAGATGCGATTTCACTGTAATACTTTTGTTGATAGAAATGCTACATCGGCTTTGACGGTTCCTCCTCTTTCCAATCAAGAGGTAGGTGTTTCGGGGAGTGTTTATGAGGAAAAAGTTTCAGGTGGAAGGGGTGGTGTCTTAGGAAGTGTTGGTGATGAAAAGACTCCGGATGGAATGAAAAGAGATGGGGATCAGTATACTAAACATGAGAGGGAAGTGAAGGAAGATGAGGAATATATGATTACAGAAGCAGTTTTGCCAAGAGATCCAACCAGCAAAGGGGTTAACTGTAGTCGGTCTAACCAGAGGAAACGTCTGCACATAGATCTTTTGGATACTGCTCCTCCTGCTTCGACCTTCGCAAGTCAGGAAATGTCTTGGAATGTGGTGAATAATAATATGCTGATAGATGGAGAAAGTATTGGTAAAAAGCTGAAGACAGGTTCAAATGACATGTATGGATGTAGTAGTTATAGCGAAAGGATTTCTCTGGGTGACAGTATTCCAACACAAGGGAGTGATCTACCATGTTCATTGGTTGAGGAGAAGAGATGTGTTGAAGCTTGTGATGAGAAAGTCATTCCAGAGGACTTGGGAACTACTGAAAGGTTCTTCTTTCCTGTAGATTCACGTCATGTGAAGGGGGACAACTATGCGTCTCGGAGGAGTCTGTCTACAGGAAATGAGGATCGTTTGCATGATGGATTTCCAAACCTTGAGCTTGCTTTAGGGGCAGAAACGAAACCTCAAAATAGGGGAATCTTGCCATTCTTTGTTGGGTTAGTGGACGAGAAAAATAACCGGGATAAGGCACCAGAGAAAGTGATGGATGATGACAAAGAGGATGATGTCTCTGCTTCCCTTTCACTTTCTCTTTCATTCCCGTTTCCAGACAAGGAACAACCTGTTAAACCAGTATCAAAATCAGAGCAGCTCCGACCTGAAAGGCGCCATGTGAATACCTCGCTGCTCCTCTTTGGAGGCTTTCCAGAGAAATAGAATTATTGCGTCTCTTGTCTGTCTTTGTACATTTTGTCATGCCCCCCACCACATGCAATCCAATATATGGTTTTGGTAGCTGAATACCGGAGCATGTATGATAATGACCTTTGATCGGTCGTTATAGGAGATAACCTTTTACCATCTGTTCATAACCCATACAGGCTTTACTAATAATTTTCCTGTCTTTACTTTTGTTCAGGATTTTGTGTCCGATCGTTGTAATTTTTTTCTTTCTTTTTTGAAATAGAGTTTATTTATTTTCTGAGTGCATTGTCACGGCTGTTTGTATATATAAAGAGAATGAAAGGAGCCGGCATTATTTCTTAATATCATTGCAAGACATTTTTGTTCCACTACTACTTTTTTTTTTTTAATCTTCTTAATTTAGGGCTGACATTGCTCCCTTCATATTTGGAAGGAGGCATACTTACAAGCTCTGAATCGTTGGTTGACGCGTGTATCAAAATACTATATATGGGAACTGAGAATACATTTATATAATATATGGGAGAAATCCCCTATGAAGAAACCTTAAATATATTGCTATATTTAACATTCTCTCGAGTCTACTATATACATATATGATAAAAGCACGTATTTTATTTGATAAATTTAAAACACATGTATGAGTATGAAACACTAGAGAAAAACCAAAACCAAAACCCCACAAAAAAAAAAAAAAAAATGAGAAAAAAAAAAGTTGAAAGAAATCCGAAAGAAAAAGTAAAAATGGAAAATGAAAATACAGTAGTAAAAATGAAAAGGGAGGGCGGATGAAGCAATAATAAGGAACGCAAGGGAAGAGCCGGAGGCCTTGTGCTGCATTGGGCTTAACTCCATTATTCATTTGTCTTCCCCATTTTGCCCTTTTTAAAACACGTATGTGTAGACAATAAATTTGTTTGGAAGAGCATTAGGGGTGAGGGTAGTTACGGAAATGAAAAGCAAGAGAGCAGAGTTGTTATTCATTAGATTACAATCAAGATTAGCTGATTACGATTCCCAGAAGTTAGATCCCCCTTCTCACTTCTCAGAGTGAAGAACAAGTGTGAAGTGTGAATTCTTTTTTCCCTTTTTAGTCGGTCGGTTCTCAGTTGATTAAATGGCTACCTGCTGTTTCGCTCCGCTCTCCGTCTCAGGTCTCTCTTCTCCTCCTTTCTTTCTATTTTCTTTTCTTTCTACTTTTATACAAAAATTCACAGACACAATTACCGAACAGCTCCGGCTTCTATATATACATCAATCTGGGATTGCTTATCATCGTCCTCATTCTATCATTGGAAAAAAAAATCTGCTTAGAATTTCAGATTTTTGTTATAAAAGATTTCATTTCTTGAAATTTGCCCTTTTATTTGTTTGTTGCTTTAAATGGTTGTAGTCGGATCTCAGCTCAAGACTCGTGAGCCCTTCTCCAGCAACTCCAATTCATTTGGGAAAACCCCAAAACTGACCATTCAAACGAAACCCATCCACTTGGGAACCAACCGCAGTTTCAATTTCTCGGTTCGTTCAGAGCACCGGTACGTCTTTCTGGTGACTTTTCGATGCATGAATATGTTTGTTTTAGGAATTGGCGGCAAAGAGATTTCAGTAATGTTGATTAATTGATTGATACTGATACTTTTTTTGCTAAAAGCTGCTTCTTTTTAGTTCCATTGTTACCTTGTGTCTTTAAGATCATTATTATACGTGACGCCAAAAATATAAAAATAAAGAGGGTAGTGTGAAGGTGATGTTTCTCTATGACAGGCTATGCTATATGCGTATATTCAAACAAGTATACTGGCTTCCCTTCCCATTACTTGTCTCCCATTTAGTCCTTTTCTTTTCTCACCCCCCTCCTCATATATATATATATATATATATATATATATATGTATATTTATAGTTGTATATTTTTGTATTCTGTTCTATGCAGTGATGCTAATAGCGGAGGAGGAGGTGATTTTGTTGCTGGTTTTCTTCTAGGAGGCGCTGTGTTTGGGACTTTAGCTTACATATTTGCTCCACAGGTCATTGAATATTATCCTCATTACAATTTTAATGCTGTGTTTTGCTTATGATTTTTGTGTTTGAAAATTGCATACAACGGTATGAACATCCTGCATAATTTACTGTTCACGTCACTGAGTCATTGTTGGACGTAGTCAATCTAACACCGGTACATGAGCATGAAGAAGTTAACTTTGCATTTTTGACCAAAATGAATTAGAAGTAGTTCAACTTTAAAGCCAATCCAATGCTCATCCTATATGGAAGCAATATGAATTTACAAGTGTACCTTGTTCTCAGTCTGGAAAATTTTGTATTTAAGGATCACTTTTTTGTTCCCTTTGCTGTCAATTATTAAAATCCTCTATTTATATAGCATGATTAAGTGTTTGTATTGCTATTTACTCTATAACCTCTCATGCCCGTTGCAATTCAATTTAGAAATTGGATATGGTAAAATCATCTGTGTGCATAAATCTCCAGTATTTCGCTGCTGTTAGAGGCTGTGGAATGCTATCCATGTCTGACACTTTATTTATATAGCATGATTAAGTGTTTGTATTTCTATTTACTCTATAACCTCTCATGCCCATTGCAATTCAGTCTAGAAATTGGATATAGTAAAATCATCTGTGTGCATAAATCTCCAGTATTTCGCTGCTGTTAGAGGCTACGGAATGCAATTCAATCTAGAAATTGGATATAGCAAAATCATCTGTGTGCATAAATCTCCAGTATTTCGCTGCTGTTAGAGGCTACGGAATGCAATTCAATCTAGAAATTGGATATAGTAAAATCATCTGTGTGCATAAATCTCCAGTATTTCGCTGCTGTTAGAGGCTACGGAATGCCATCCATGTCTGACACTTTATGTTTTAGAATTTTCTTTTTGCTTTGCTCCCTTTGTTTTGTGTTTTCTTATTTTTTCCCCCCTTGTATTTTTGCTTTCAACTTTGCACCCCTTGTAATCCATCTGTAATTTGTTCTCAGGAAGTGTCTTTGTGCTTTGCTCCACTCATTTTAAAGCAGTGGTATATCCTTTGATCCTGGTTTTGCTGTTTTATTGTTGTGCAGATCAGAAGATCCCTGCTTAATGAAGATGAATATGGGTTTCGGAGGGCCAGGAGACCAATATATTATGATGAAGGTTTGGAGGTATGCGAATGGATTTGCATGTAGATTTTCCTGCTAGTTGAATTGAATATGCAATTTCAATTATTAACTGACCGAGTGCTTTTCCATTTTACCTGAAAGCAGAAGACCAGGCAGACCTTGAATGAGAAAATAAGTCAGCTCAACTCGGCCATTGACAAGGTATCTTCACGTCTGAGAGGTGGAAACAACTCACCCGAAGTGCCTGTTGAAAGTGATCCCGAAGTAGAAGCTACCATATGAGAAGCTACCACATGCTATTCATATTTGAATATGTAACTCAATGTGGCCATAGCCATAATTTTGTTTTGGAGGTTGTGGGAAGTCGTTTCAGTTTCAGAACTTAACGTTGTTTCATTTCTGAGTTACACATTTACAGATTCCTGCGATTGATTATTTTGGTTGCCACGAGCTACCGCGGTTGAAATTCAAAACGGTTCCCTAATATTATACGCACAAAATTAATCTTGTTATAAAGTCGCAACATATATGTACTGTACTGTACTGTACTTGATAGTATACAATACTAAATTCTTCAGTCAGACAAATAATTAAAAGGCCGGCGAAACTTTTCTGAGGATTGAGACTAGGCATGCAATATTTATGTCTGCATTTATATTTGTACTCCTCTGGTAACATTGTATATCTCTTCTGTTAAACAGTAACTCAAAAGAACAGATTAGGAAAGGAAAATGGCTCTTCCCTGTGTGCTGGATTCTTATCCAAAAAGGGGCCACAAGTACTCTCACTTGTAAAATAATCATAATAAATAAATAAGTAGTTAAGCATACGTATCCCGTCTAGCCAGAAAAACTAATACACTCCCGACACGCACGCATTCAAACCCACCATTTTACCAACCCTCTCCATTCTTGATATTTATTAATTTATAAATATTAACCGCACCTGCGGTTTCCAGATTCCTCATCTTCAGCTTTAGGACAAAATCTCAAGTCCAGGCGGTGGTCTTCAAAATCAAAATCCAAATCCCACCACACGAACTCAAAAGTCCTTCTTGGTATGTTTTAATCGCTTCAATTCTAAGAAACACAGGAAAATATATATGTTTGTATATAATATCAGCAGCTTCTTCACGTACCGTTCACATATTCACCTCAGTTTCCCTCTTTTGCTTTCTTTTTTCAGGTCAAATGAATTGTTTTATTTTATCTCTGAATGTGCCACCAACCCTATTACCATAGCTGATGGAGGGCAGTGAGATTACCACCCGCAAGGTACTCAAAATTATATATATATATACACACACACACACACACAGTTATATATAATATGATATTTATTTTCTATCTTTGTAATTTATTTTTATTTTGTAATTAAATGGCGTCCATTAGGACTTTCTTCCTTTATTCCTTTAGGGATTGATTTGTTTGTTGGGTGAGAATGAGTAGAAAGGGAAAACGCATAATTCAGCAGTATCTCTGATTGAAGAGAATGGAGTCTCCGACCAGTTAAGCCAAGATAACATGGAACTTATAACCTGCAGATGGCTAAGTTGGGTGGCTTCATTTTTAGGTCAGATTTCGTTTAAGTGGATTAGTTGCTACAGAATTGTTAATTTCAGTGACTATAACCTAGGATAAAGTGTGCTTTTGGTAAATGGGTACAAACTATTAACTGATGAGGCACACGAATTTTGGGATTGTAACTATGCTTTAGTTGAATTTTTAAAAAATCATTTTAGTCCTCCGGAGCTACAATTTCCCTCTGCTTCTGTTAATTTGGCCTTCTGCTAGCAAGGTCCACACTAGAACTTTGTACAAGGAAGGCTGCACTATCAGTGTTTCTTTGTCTCGGTTGCTGAAGCATATGAAAATTAAAGGTGGTGGTAGAGATGTCGGTTTCTTGGTGAAAATCTGCCGCTTAAGTCGCCTAAATTCTCTATATATTACTGTTAATGGATTATTTATACACTTTTTTTCTTGGACATTTCTCATACACAGTTGAGTTATGAATTATGTATTAGTATGTTTTTCCCTAGTAAGCACCTTTAATGCTTTCTTACATGTTCTTAAATGCCAAGGGAGGCAAAACATATAAATCCGTGTAAAATTTTCTGATGGTATATATTCGGTTGCTACTTTCTGTCATTGTTGAGGAAATTATGTCACACATTTTGGTTGCTTGTTACCCAGAATTTGAGACTCTAGATTTCACTTGGATATTTGATTTTCTTTGTTGTAATCTGATGGGGGAGTTTTAACTTGTTTCAAGGATTACTACAGAGTTCTGGAGGTTGATTATGATGCAACTGATGAGAAGATCAAATTAAATTACCGAAGGCTTGCACTAGTCAGTCTTTATCCTTCTTGACTTGTTACCTTGATTGTGCCTTTACATCCCTTGATTGTGAAGTATCCTTATTCTTTAATACCAATGGATCTTGACCCAGGACATTTACATGATTCTGCTGGCTATATGTAGAAGTGGCATCCTGACAAGCACAAGGGTGACAGTACTGTTACATCAAAGTTTCAAGAGATCAATGAAGCTTACAAAGGTAATTCTTGTGGTGAAAAGAAGTGCCAAGGTCCATTTTCATGCTTGTGCGCTATTCTCCTTCACTTCATCTGGAAATTCCTTACAGGCTTTTGTTCTTCAAGGAAACTTTCTCCCCTAGTATCTTTTAGGGCATCGTGCGATGGAGAAACCCTGGATGGATGATCACTCGTGTATAGTTATGATGAACAGTCATTGACCATTTAAAGTTATGAGTTAAGAGGGAAAACTTGTAGATTCATAGGAACTACTAACTACTTATACTTTATTATATGCAAAAATATACCTCCAAGCAGATTTAGGAAATTACACAAAAAGCAAAATGTTCCTCATTGTTGCTAAATTATCCATTATTTTTTGTTGGCATGTTCCATGAGAAATTTTTAAGGTCTTTATCATGTTTTATTCAGTGGTAATATTATAACAATTGTTGTGAAGCATGAATTGATTTCATCAAGTTCTGATCATCTTTTCCTTCTCATTATTTATTTTGCAGTTCTAAGTGATCCTGCTAAGCGGCTTGATTATGACTTTACTGGAATTTATGAGATTAATAAATATACTTTGGGGGTATGTACTTTTATGAGATTATCAGGTTTACTATTATGAACTAACTGACATTGCTTTTCGGACATTCTGCAATTATAATACAGGAGTATCTTGCCAGATTTAAAGGAATGATACTTACATGCAAAGGGCTCGGTATCGATCATACATCATTATGGTAATGTGTTAGGAACCATTTCTTTTTTTTTTATTATTATTCACCTTCAAAGAAGTTCTTGTTTTTCTTGTCTATTATGCAGTGTTCTAAAAGGTGTAAGCCGTCGCAAGGCGGCGAGGTCAAACCTCAAGCCTTACGAGCTTATGCGAGATTAAGTAAAGCCTAGGCGTCAAAAGATATTTCACTAGTATATATATTATTTTAATTATTATAAAACTACTAAATAAATAAAATAATATATATTTTGAATGTTAAAGTCTATATAAGTTTATATCACCAAATACATATATATATATACACATTTAATATAAATTAATAAATACATTATCATATATATTTATGAAAACTTCGTATTTTTTAAATTTTTAATAAAAATTAATTCTAAATTATATATATTACGAGTCTATAATTATTTAATAATATATAAATTAATATATAATTTAAATATCATCATATTCTAATCAATTTTTATTTATCTTTATTATATATTATATTTTATTATTTTAAAAAAATAAAAAAAAAAATTAGTTTTAAATTATATATATTATGAGTTTATAATTATTTAATAATACCTAAATTAATATATAATTTAAGTATTATTATATTCTAATTAATTTTTATTTTTCTCTTTATTATATATTATATTATATTTTTTAAAAAAATGAAAAATTATCTTAAAAAGTTTTTATTTTTTAATATTAATTTTTTTAATATTTTTATTTTCTAATTTATTATGAATTATTTATTTTAATTTTTTAAAAAAATATTTAACGAAAAAGCTCGCGTCTTTTAGCGTCTAGGTGTGTATTAGGCGGTCAATACAGCATTGACCGCCTTTTGTTAAGTTTTACTCTAATGCAAGACGTTTTCTAAACGTTATATGTTTAAGCGCGTCTAGACGGTCCTTTTCGCGCCTTTTAAAACACTGTTATTATGTTAAAGAAGTTTTAGACCTTACATATGATCTCTACATAACAATGCAGGAGTCAACAAGTGGTGGAAACAAATGATTCTGAGGATAAATAAGGTTCGGTGGAAATATTTGTTCTACTCCGATGAACTTCCTTACTAGTAAAATTTTGTTGTATTGCTATTATGTTCACCATCATTCAAAGATAAAAGTATGAATTTCGTAGAGTGTTGTGAATGGTATCACGTTATTAGATCAGGAATAGAGTGAACGCGTACATACCCAAGTTCATTTTGAACTGTAACATAAAACGTCCGGTGTAGGTCTAAACTCTAAATGTGAAGACCAGTTGGTGTAAAACGAAGGTGATATGAATAAAGGGCTCTTCTGTTTTGTTTTTTGGTTTAGGCATTCTAGTGAGTCGGGGAAGATCAAAGCTTTAGTGGGCATCTGATCCACTATATAAAAACATTGCGATTCATATTTTTACCCTTGTTTAATAATCGGTCGCGTATGCGTTATGCTTTATAATGTTAGCAACAGTGCTCACTTGATGATTTCTACATATACATATATTAGATAAATAGGAGGACACCAAGCAATTATAAGAAGGTTAAATAGGCCACATGGTACAACAACAGTTGGGGAAGAGAAGACCAAATTATAATTTATAAAACACTAGTGCAATTTATAAAGGATGCATGGTAAAATAGTATGCTGTAGAAATGAGATAAAATAGAGCGTTAAACAGACACCAAGAGTCGTGGTGGTCAATAGCCAAATGCCCCTTTCCGTTCTCTTCCTTTACAAATAAAATACAATGCAAGACTGTGTATTATAACATTTACTTGATTACAGTTGGTAAATTACGACCCCCTGTAATTACCCCCTAAAAGAAATCCAATATGTGGCTGATTCACCTGCCTCTCCACGTGTAGCTATACGCAACTTTCCAAGTGTCAAAATTCGCATCAAGCGTTTGTTACCAACTTAGGACAACTCCGTCCAAGCAAATAAGACATTGGTGATTTTCCAATTACAAAAGTAAAACTAAAACACCTCTGGGCAAGTTCCACTTCTTCAAGTAAACGCATCCGTCTGCTGCTTACTGCTTATTCTTTTGGTTCGGATAATGGAAAGCTCAGGCTCGGTTTTAGACTTTTAATCCCAACCCCATCCTCCACCCACCACTGCAAAAAGTAGTAGCCCCACTTTCCTTTTCTTTTCTTCCCCTTTCTCTCTCTGTTTCTCAAGCCTAAAAACTGGCCATGGATGATCAGGCAATCAAACCTGAAAGCAGAATAATCATGGTTAGCCTTCAAATTTACCTTAGTTGGGCATTTTTATTCTTACTTTATTCCTTCCAGTTAATTAATGTTAAAAACTTACTATATTAATTGTACATGCATGTTTTATTAAACTGAATACTAGGGAGGAGGAGGTCCAGATGATGAAGATGATGGCAGAGAAGAAGAAGAAGAAGATGAAGATGTCAAGTGGCCGCCATGGCTGCGACCACTTTTGCAAACAAGTTTCTTTGTTCAATGCAAAGTTCACGCGAATTCCCACAAGAGTGAATGCAATATGTATTGCTTGGACTGCATCAGTGGAGCCCTTTGCTCGCTCTGCCTCGCTTCTCACAGAGACCACTGGGCTATTCAGGTATCATCTGAGTCTCATGGTGTATATATCTGGTCTAACTACTATAATTTGTATTTTAAACTGATTTGGGAATTCAAATTAATTGATCAGTTGGAGGTCTGTAACATATCTTGCCAGCTACCAAACGTACTTTGTAATTGTTTGATAGAGAAGATAAAATTTTATCTCCAATTATATATATATATATAGATATCCCGTGCCATGCATTTTAATTTTTGATATTCTTATTTATCTTAGCTACTTGTTGTAATTGTAGATAAGGAGATCATCATACCATGATGTGATAAGGGTGTCGGAGATTCAGAAATTTGTGAACATAACTGGTGTTCAGACCTACGTTATAAACAGTGCCAGAATAGTATTCTTGAATCAACGACCACAGCCTAGACCTGGTAAAGGCGTCACCAATACCTGCCAGGTCTGTCACCGTAGCCTCCTGGATTCCTTCACTTTCTGTTCCCTTGGTTGCAAGGTACATAATATACAAGTGTCTCAATTCACTGCTTCAGAAAGTTTTGAGTAATCTGCTTGTCACGTGGTTGCTTCAATATTATAATAATCTTGTTCCAAGTTCAGTTTTATTTAGATGCTTGCAATATAATTACGGAAAGAGGGTTTTTCATTCACTCATTCATTCTATTTCTAACTTTTAATTGTCCTGTTTTTATTTTTAGTACATGCGCACCATTCACTTCAAATGCCAGTATATGTATAAGCTACACATCATGCATGAGTTGTTTCTTGTGAATTTTTCTTCTTAATCGTAAATCATGATTATATTAGATTGTTGGGACATCAAAGAATTTTCGGAAAAAGAAATTGTGCGGAAAGATGAATGGTTCGGATGGTGAAGAATCCACTAGCAGTATAAGCAATAATGGAAATTTGAAGAGCAAAACGCTGAGTTTTACACCGTCGACACCGCCTCCTACCGCCATCAATTACAGAGCTGCTAAGAGGAGGAAGGGAGTTCCTCGTAGAGCTCCCATGGGAGGACTACTTCACATGGAATTCTAGGTTTTATAGTTTATATAAATGCACATTTTTACTTTAATATTATTTGAAAACGAAGAAGGAAATCCTGAAAATGCTACGCTATGCCCTACCCAGTCTTTTTCATCAGTAAATTAACCCAATAAGAAGAAGTCGAAGGTTTGCGACATCTGTGCTGGGTCTATAGCTATTGAGGCCGGTGTTGGGAACCATGGAGAATCCGAAAGCAATTAGTATGATAAGAATACTACGTTGTATAGATTTATATTCAGATGCTAAATGTAGAAACTGGTTACATATATTATATAGATTATAGCACTGTACTTGTAGTCCCCAATACTTGATGTGCATAAGATTATAACGTACATGTAGTACTTGACATTCTTATAGCTTATATTATCAGTCGACCATCGTTTATAGTTGCATCTGACATGGAAAATCTCACCTACTTATATCATTTCGATTAATTAAAAATACCATTCGGCCTCAATATGCAATTCGTGCTTGTACCGGACAATGGAATACAACACAATGGCCATTTTTTCATTTTGATGTTGGGGTGATCCTTCACTATGCCATATTAAAGCCGATGATGATGTCTGTTAATTGATGTATTGAGATTTAGAGCGGTTGGAAAGTGTATGATTAATGCAAAGAACTTCCACATTGCAACTGCATCATAGGTCACTCTATTACTACTACTTTATCTTCTAATCTTATCTAAGCAAGGAGTTAGGTCATCCATATCACCAACTTACAATTGCTTTTGACACTCTATAGTAAGCTGTTAAACCGAGTTCTAGCTTCTTGCGTGATCTTATATAAGAATTACGTAGGAATACGTGATTAGACACCAAAAAGCAAAACGAAATGGAGCAGTCATGTATGCACTAATCGTACAAAGCAGACACAAGGGCCACCATATTCTGAAGAAGCACAATGTGGACAAACTCACTACTAATGTCCCTACAACCAATTGCTTATTAAGCAACTTTACCAACTCAATTATACCATGAAATTCGAAGTGCTAAATGCTAATCAACCACCAGTATCACCACAAAAAGGCCAATTAATCCGGTTCAAAGGTAATGGTAGTTTCATTTGTCTTGAGTTTGGAACAACTGTACGTAGAGTTTACAATATACAAGAATATGAACAAGGAAATACATGTAACAAAAGAATCTCTTTTTCTTTCTTTCTTCTAGAAAAAGAAAAAGAAAAAATCATCTGGGGAATCACCAAAAACTGTCTAACACCTGCTTAAAAGCTGGATATATGATCTGAACCTATATTTGACTGAATAGTGGAACTATCAAAATGAGCTGCAAAATGTTCAGCCAATTCTACTGCATCTTGAACCCTAAGCCGAGTCCCCTGTTGACCAACCACTGTGGCTGCAACCCTAGCTGCTAGTGCACCCATTCCTTTCAAATCTGAGATGCCTCGTAGAATACCATACATAATACCAGATGCATAAGCATCCCCAGCACCAGATGTGTCCACTGGTATGCATGGAGAAGGTGGGATATATATAGCTTCTCCTTTTACACCAATGTAAGACCCTCTTGACCCATCAGTAACTGACACTAGAGGAACAAAATGGCTCAGATACCTTGTTGCTGAGATGGGGCTTTCCTTTGACGCAAAATGACATAAAGCTCTGGCTTCATCACTATTTGCAAATACAATGTCGGCATAGTTCCCAACAATTTCCCTGTGCAGTTTTCGAATGTTAGTAAAGCTGAATAAAACAAGGAAAAAAAAAAACTCCTCACATATGGAGACTACTCATTCGTAACATGAAACATATTACATATAAGTGAAATGAAAGGACAAAGTACGCTGTGAATGTACCAGAAATCATCATAGTGTTTCTCGATGCAGGAGACATCTGAAGCTGTGATGGCAACCAGGACACCACTTTGGCGTGCTTCCTCACATGCTTTTGTTATTGCCTTAATTGTATTAGGAAGTTCAAATAAATACCCTTCAACAACAAGTATATTTGTGTTGGAAAGCATACTAGCCAGGGATGAATCATAATCAAGGGTTGAAGATGTACCCTGACATGGTAAAAGCAGATATATTAGGAACTCATTTGATTAAAAAAGTGTATATGAGAAACTAAAAGAATGGAGATATCAAAAAGTTAATATGGAATTGGTTTAAAAATTAATAAGGAATTGATTTTATTATGACTTTGAAGTGCATCCAAAAATACCTTTAAAGAAATATATGATAGAAAGAAGCATCCCCAAAAAAACAGACACATAGACATCTCCCTGTGGCCTAAATAATTAAGTTTGAATTGGCAAAGTACTCAGGAAACAATTGGTTGTACAAATGCGCTATCCTGTGCCACGTAATTTCACATTATGATAATCATTGATATATATATATATATATAGTATCAAACCTAATTGGGTTGAGCAGTTTATCCTTTCCCTCTCCAAACTTTTGATAATTAGAAAATCACGTATTAAAAAATAAATAAATAAATAAAAAATCTTAGACCACTGAATAATTTGACAATGAAAATAAAATCATATCTAAAAACTCTTAAATCAAAATATTTATGACCTGATATGATAGCATTGTTCGCTGGGCGTCTGGAGTCGTGAGAACTATCACTGTCCCTGTTGTCCCATCCTTGATAGGTGCAGAAAGGAAATGGACATTTGCCCGAAGCAGTTTTGCCCTATAAAACATATAGAAGAACAAATTCAATTTTATGTGCAAGAGTTAAATAATAATCTAGTAGTTCAGTTTAACTAAACAAGTAATTTTAACTAGTAATAACGACCTTCACTCATATACAAATTTCCATACCATCATCAATAAGAATCACACTATAAGCATGAGCTTGATATACTTATGAAACAAAAACTAAAAAAAAAAAATACACTTCACTTGTCGAAAATAAATGTGAAAAAATGTAAAGTACCTTCTTTTATGAATCTTGCATTTGATTATATGGTATCCACAAATGAAACTGCAGGATAAAGTATACTTCCTAGGTTTTCTAAACTTAAAACTTGAGAACTATAGATAATGAGTTTAAAGAAATTTCAATCAGTCTTCATAATTTTAAGGAGAATACACCTTCACATTATAAGGGTCCTACCACAACCAATTGCTCCACTCCAAACAGATTTTTCAAAACAGAGGAACTGATTATCTTTTAGTTTTAAAACTTATATTCCAGGCTACATTGAGATCTTCCCAATTAAAGAGACTAAGAAAGACAAACATAAAGCGCAAGAAACAAATGATTTACATTTTGAGGGGAAAAGATAATAAAAATAACAATGTGAGTGAAGACAAGTTTGAACTAAAGTTAAAAACACTTCAAAACCCAAATCTTGTGGGAAGCTTGCCAAAACAACTGAAGCTGACCTGTAGAAACCACCCAATGGATCACTCCCTACACTGCCTGCCATGGCTACATTCAAGAGAGGGCCTCCACCGGGTGTGCTACCAAGCCTTGCTAAGGCCACCAGGCTATTGGAAAGAGACCCACCAGCTGCAGCCTTGTAGCTGCAACCATCCATAGCCCGCAAAACTCTACCTCTTTCTTCATGATTCACAACCTTCCTTGTTCCCTTCTCCAATTCCAATTTCTCCAAAAATTCATCGTCAACCATGCCAGAAAAGTCCACCTAAAATCATATCAGATGATACGATGATTAATTGATTTTCTTGTATCACCTTAACACCAGATACAATAAATTATTAAAACTAAGTTTGGAGGTAGTGAATTTTTTGAATGTTTGCGGTCTTATCCCTCCTTTATGGTCTCAACAACGCTAATACAACACGTTGTAGGATTTAGGTGAGCCTTTGGTTATTTTGGGACTTAAAAAGCATAGAACATACACCTAAAAAAACAAAATTGTGTGTCATATAGTCTAGTTCAGCTTTCTCAGCAACTGAATGGCTCCTATTAGCGAAAATTCCTAGCTTTGTAGTGGTATTCGATAAATCCCATGTAGCCTCTTAAGTAAATAGCATGTCAACATGATTGTTTGGCTTAGACAAGTTTTAGAAATGAAAGATAACATAACATAACAGAAGAAAAAAAAGATTGAAGTTTTGCTTCTGTTTATTTAGTACGTTTTTTTAGAAAATTAGAAAAAGAAAAAAAAAAAAAGAGAAGGTTATTCAGAAAAGTATATAACCAAATAAAGCATAAAGAATTCATCTTTACTAAAAAAAAGAATAAAGAATTCGTTGTCAGGCACCAGGAAATGAAATAAACATATAAAGTAAGAGTCTTTCTCAGCACCAACAGTCAAAAGAGAGGAAATGAAAAAAATAGTTTGAAATTACCATGGCTTGTCCAAGACCCAAAACATCCCATCTTTCAGGAAAGAGAGATGACCCAAATGCCCCATCAGCATCTTCGTCATCCTCGTCTCCTTGTACAACTACCACTCGTTCCTCTTCCTCGTCAGCACATTCATCATCTTCGTCTTCATCAGTGGCACTGTCAAATCCAGCAGCTCTGGAGGCAGAACAAGAGGAAAGGCAGAGAAGTCTTGAAGGGCCAGGCTTCATGGAAGCAGAGGCTGGGGTGTTTGTATGTTTGAAAAGAGAAAAAGCAGCAGAGGTAATTTGGCCATGGGGATGTGGTGGAGATGGAGGGGGTGGATATAAGAAACATGGGTGAGAATGATTGAGAGGGAAAGTCGGAGGAGAGAGCGGCGTTAAGGAAAGGATGGATATGTGAGAAGGAGAAGAAATAGGAAGGAAAGAGAGAGACATGCTCTTGTAGTCTTCTTATTATGTATCGTATCGTATCGTATCTCTCTGGTTTTCCTTCGTGTTGCTCTCCCTCTTTCTCTCTCTCTGTTATCTTCTTCTTAAAACTTCCATTCCAATTCCAATTTCCATCGCCCGCATAATCCAATGTACATATTTTATTTTCTTTTCCTGACAGATATACGTATACAACAATAATAATAACAAGAACAAATCTACCTATGCTTTTTTCTTTTGGTAAAAACAAATCTACATATACTCTTAATGCAAAAATTTTCTATATTAAATTTGAAAACAGTTACTTTAATTATTTATCAAATGCATTTTCATACTTTAAATTTATGATATAAAAAAAAAGCCTTTAAAATTATTAAATTCAACAATAACCTTTTTTATTTATTTATTAGTTTTATGAAAATTTACAAACTAAACAGAATATGTATATACATATTTAATGCCGTACCAAATTTCTATTTTTAAGAAAAAGGGTTTCGGTGGCAATGCCTCCTCAATTATCACCAAATAGTATATTGTGCCGAAAATTAAGTAGACAGTATATAAATTTAGATGATAATTTGGAGGCATTGCCACCAAAAACCAAAAAAAAAATAAAAATAAAACCCACCGAATAAGCCTTCATTATTTTTACAGTTGTTAGATATGTTGCATACAAATTTTTATTTTATTTTTTTCAACTGTACTATTTCTGAAATTTAACCCGTTTAAATAAAGACCGCAAGGCACGGCCGTAAACAGTAAAACAGATTGGGTCGTAATTGCGGATTGGGTGAAAAAAAAAAAGAAGAAGTTGGATTGATATTATAATAACAAAGTACTTAACACGTGTCTCCTACCAAGCGGAACACCAAAACAAAATAACATAATTGTAATTTGGACTCATACACACATTGTTCCCTCCCTCTTCCGTTGATCCCTTCCGGAAGCTCCTCACGAAGCCACATACCCAGACGCAGACACTGACAGGGCAAGGGTGACAGCGGTAAGTCATCCATACAAACCAATCCGAAATTTGAAACTTTAACATAATTCCTCTGAATTTGTGGTGAATTTTCAGTGAATCGGAGTTTGATCTGACTGCTCGATCTGTAGGCGTTTGAATTGGAGCTTCTCTGATAAATTTTCAATTGGGATTTCTGCTTCAAAGCGGTTTTCGCAGCAATGGACCATGTTGAGCTTGCCACTGATGAGGTCCGTGATCCAATCACTAGAGTTGATTTTTATTTTATTTTATTTATTTTAACTGTTATAACCTGATTTATAATGGGAGTTGGCTTAAATTTCAAGCTGGTTTCCAGCAAAAATGGACATTTCTTATGGATCAAAACTGTTATTTAGTATTTACGACGATTAGCCTACGCTGAAGTGCCGTAATATCAGTTTTTTTTTTCTAATATAAGTTTAGAATTGTAGGAGGGGAACCCTAAGTGGAAGATGTTTTATGGTAGTTCAGTGCTTTTTAGATTCTCAGTTAATAGCATGGAAATGTTCGGAATTTAGTGAGTTTTAGTGGTATTCTGAGTGACTTATAGTTGGGAAGATCTTGAGACGTTCAAAGTAAAGCCGACATTTTCAATTGGCGTGTAAGCTAACTAAAGTTTTGGCCTTTCAGTAGTTAGCACTAATTTGACACGTTGAACCACAAAATGTTACTTAAATGGCTGCTCATTGTACAATTTTTGTTTGATTCCTCTGGGCTGCTACTGCACGTTGTAGTGTGATTTCTCAACTGTTCGTTATCTATTTTTGTTCTGAAATTTCCATTAATTCTATTTGTTGGAACTTTCTGTCTTGTGTGTTTTTTCGCCAGACCTGTAAATTTATAATTATGTCTGGCTTACAAACCATTTGCTTGTTTAGAAAATTTGAATCGTTTGTTTTACTTTTATGGCTAAATATCCTCTTTCATTTTGAAGGTTCTGAAGAGAGACATCCCATGGGAGACGTACATGACAACTAAGTTGATCACAGGAACATGTCTTCAGCTATTAAGGCGCTATGATAATAGATCAGAGAGTTACAGAGCACAATTGCTGGATGATGTAATTATTATTATTATTATTATTATTATTATTATTATTATTATTATTATTATTATTATTATTATTATTATATGCTATCTATTTTGTGATCCAAGGATAATTTTTTTTTTCCTAATATTGTTAAATTTTGTTTGTGCATACTTTTCATTATATTGATGAGTGGGATTGATTGTGGCAGGATGGTCCAGCTTATGTTCGGGTCTTTGTTAGCATTTTACGAGACATTTTTAAGGAGGAAACAGTAGAATATGTACTGGCATTAATTGATGAAATGCTTACAGGTAATTGGAATTTTTGTGACCTGTAATTGGATAAGAACTGTGAACTGACATTAACTTACCTGTTGGTTAATTCTTTCATAGGTAACCCAAAACGAGCTAGATTGTTCCATGATAAGTCACTTTCCAGCGAGGATACTTATGAGCCTTTCTTAAGGTAAATGCATATTAAAAGTTTTAGAGTTTTAGATTATATCTGATATTTGTATAAGATTTCAATTAGCTATACTTGTATTTTTGTTTCATTTCAATTATTGGGACCTAGTTGGTCTGAAATTTTCATTGTTCCTTTGGATTAGATTTTAGTAAGTGATTAGTTGCTGATTATTATTTGTCTTTTTCACTTCATGTTCTAGATTGCTGCCTGTTGTTCCAACTGATAAAACTCTAACGACTGAGTACTTTTTTCACTTTCAGATTGCTTTGGAAAGGTAATTGGTTCATACAAGAGAAGAGCTGTAAGATACTTGCTTCAATAGTAAGGTACTTCAACTAGACATGTTTTAAGTGTAAATTTTTAGGAACTGACTTAATACAATTTTTTTTGTATAATACGTTTTTTTTTTTCAAAAAATATCATTAAAAGTGAATTTCCCTTTTATGTTGATTCAGTGCCAGGCCAAAACCTCAGCATGGCAATCTTGCAAATGGGGAAGCATCAAATTCAAAGAATAAGTTAACCACTATTGATGATGTATTGAAAGGATTGGTAGAATGGCTTTGTGCACAGGTATTCTTTCAGCTTTGCATTACTTTTAATATAAAATGCAGCTGCTATTTGCATCATCTGTGATGCCTGACAAAAATTGAGTGTTTCAGTAGTCGTTGGAAGTGTAAATAATGCTTTCTCTTTTGGATTTTTTCTACCTTTTGGGAATCATAGCCATGATTTAGCTAATTATGTGTTATGGAAAAATATTGCATACTTTTGTTTTAGGATAAACAAAACATAAGCAAACTCTTCCCTTTGTGAATACTGGATGGAGTTTTGCATTTTCTAAAAAAAGATGGACTGGATCATTTATTCATGTTATTGCTTTATTTCCTTCTGAATGCATCCCTTTTTTGTATTATTGATATGTTGTTCTTAGGGAGTTGAAAACAAATGCATTATAATTGGAACATAGTAATGTACTGTTTCTTCTTCCATGTTTCATTAGAACATGTTGGTTAGCAAAGTTTTGTGGAAACTTAGATATGGTAAAGCTATAAAGATAATCCAGAAAAGACGTAATGGTATCTCACTTTTAACAGACCTACTGTGCAAGCCCCTGAGTTAAAGTGTGTGTTCTTTTTTTTTTTTGCTAAATTTAATTAAAATGGGTTGGTCTTGCTAACCTTTCATCTGTAATTCCAGACTCTGGGTATGGATCATCATATAAGAAACTTCTCCTTTCTTAAAAGAAAATGCTGCTTTTGTGCAATTAAAATCTCATAGGCAGAAGACATGATATCATATGCTATAAAGCTTAGAAAGTTGAAATCTACAAAATATATCTTGTTTGTTTTGAGCTTTTATTCCTTGTTTTTCATGTGTCTCCTTGTTTTGGAATGCTTATGTGGGTAAAGATTATCATGGTGCATTGTATTCGCCTCTGATGAGCCATCCAATTCATTCAACCATGGTGGTTTTATTAATTTGTGGGTGTTAATCAAAATCATACTGGTCATCATACCATTTGTGTTGATGGTTAATGTCATTTTTGCAGCTGAAGAAGCCTTCCCATCCTAGTCGTGGCATCCCAACAGCCATCAATTGCCTTGCAGCGTTACTGAAGGAACCTGTGGTTAGATCTTCCTTTGTTCAAGCAGATGGAGTTAAGTTGCTTGTTCCCTTGATTTCTCCAGCATCCACCCAACAGTCTATTCAGGTAATTTTGATTGTATTCTAGATGGCCAATGAGCTTTGACATTTGTCTTCTCCCAGCTTCATACATCCCAATCGTATTGGTAATCAGATAAGCATTTCATGCATCTTATTGTTTCTGTCAAGCTAGCTCAGAGTTCTGGAATTTAAACATGAGCTTTCAATTTTATTTTTTTGCCAGCTCTACACAGTTTAATACTTAGAGATTTATATATTATTTGTGAAACAGCTTCTTTATGAAACATGTCTTTGTGTGTGGCTCTTATCCTATTACGAACCTGCAATTGAGTATTTGGCAACTTCTAGAGCCCTTCCACGACTCATAGATGTTGTCAGGAGTTCCACAAAGGAAAAGGTGAGAATCTTGCTTTATGGCATGATGAGCTTGTTTCTCATGTCAGTTTTTTCCATAGTATAATAGTACATTGTTCTAGATTGACTTGTGCATAATGATTCTGAGCAGTCACAAACTTTTGCCCTTGCATATATCCTGTTCCCATGCTTGGTTCTTTTCTTCTTTTTGCTTGATGTAAGAATGTTACACATACATTGCAGATTTCATCAATTGCAATTAGCATATGACCCATGTTTGTCTTCCTATCAGATAAGCTATTATATCATGTATTAATGGCATGGCAATTTTGTGCTAGGTTGTCAGAGTTGTTGTCTTGACCCTTAGGAATCTGCTCTCCAAAGGGACGTTTGGTGCTCAAATGGTAGACCTAGGACTGCCACAAATTGTTCAGAGTCTTAAAGCACAAGCATGGAGTGATGAGGTGAGAGAATTAAAATGTTGCTTAATTAATTTTGAAGTTGATAGTTCACATTTTATTTGGTTTTCGATGGAGTTAAATGAAGGGATATCATCTGGTGCTTGTAGTTCTCCCTCCAAGTTGATTATATTTTAATTATTAACTTGCCTTTTGAAATAAGTATAAATCAAGACAGACAATCATTGTCATCTGCATTCCACAATGAAGTTCAAAGTTCCATTTTGCTTTACTATAACAAATGGTCGATGTTAATTGTGTGATTACATCTATTCATTGCTGGATCCCTTCCTCTTTCTGGTTCCCTTATTATCCCTCTCTCTCTCTCTCTCGCACTCTCTCCCTCTCTCCAATTCCCCTTCTAAATCTCTAATCCACTTACAATTCCCTGAAAAACATATACCTGAAACTGTTAAAGACAAGGATGTTTTCTTTGATACCATTTAATTTTAACTGGCTTTATATCTTTCGTAGGATCTTTTGGAGGCTCTGAATCAACTGGAAGAAAGTCTGAAAGATAACATTAAAAAATTAAGCTCTTTCGATAAGTATAAGCAAGAAGTCCTTCTTGGTCATCTTGATTGGTCTCCAATGCACAAAGATCCAATATTCTGGCGTGAAAATATTACCAACTTTGAAGAGAATGATTTCCAGGTAGTTTATCGACCTTTGTTCCACTCTTTTGTTAATTCTACAACGCTTAGGAAAGAAAGAACTAATCATGCGACATCTCTTGATGCATTAGAAGTCCCTATACTGTGTTGGCATTAGTGGTGATGATGTCACTGCTATTGATCCGACATATAAATGGTTCCCCATCCCCCAACTCACAACACTCATTACTATAATGGGATTTGATGCAGACTGCTAAAAATGTGACGTGGGTCTACTTTTGGGATCTTCATGGCTCAGGCAGTAGTACTGGCTGTTCTTGGGTGCTTTAAATTAGATATAGATGACGTTATATTGACAAAATGGACATGGGAACAGAAAAACCAAAAGAAGGTTTAAGCTTTTAGATTATTGTTTGGAAAGAACTCAAGACGCCTATTAAGTCTAATACATGACCATGTGTTGCAGATTCTAAGGGTTCTAATTACTATTTTGGACACATCAAGTGATCCAAGGGCTTTGGCGGTTGCATGCTTTGATCTCTCACAATTTATCCAGCACCATCCAGCTGGCCGAATCATAGTGACAGACCTCAAGGCCAAGGAGCGGGTGATGAAACTGATGATCCATGAGAATGCTGAGGTTACCAAAAATGCACTACTATGCATTCAGAGGCTTTTCCTGGGTGCCAAGTATGCAAGCTTTTTGCAGGCATAGAATTCTTCATTTGGCGGTGCAGTGGGAGTGGTTGTATGGTATTTTGACCATCTACCATTTAAAAACCAAAAAAAGCATTTGTTGTTGATGACTGAGTAATGCATAATGTAGATGGTTGCATATGTACTTGTATTGGTGATATTCTTTGTGTAGGATTCATGCTTTGTTTTGTTTCTCAAACGGCTGTGCAAATTTCATTTGTTCTATTTTAATTAAGTTATTGAATAAAAAGATGAAGCTTTTTCTTTTGTAATACCTTTCTTTTTTTTGTTGCCTATTTTCCATTCAGAGAGGTTTTTTTTTTTGTCGGGATTACAACGATTTCCTCTAAATTAAATGCGACTCTGACCCAAATTCTCTCAAGGTATGGTTGTGATTTGTGAGGGGCCAATCTCTCTCGTCTTTTCAGGCCTGATTGATCGCAAAACGGATTCACTATGCTTGCCACTGTCATTATATGAAAAAAAAAGGAGAAAAAAAATAAATAATTTTTATTTATATATATATTTATTTATTTTGGTAAAATAAATGCATATTCATTGTTAACCCAATCAGAGATAAGATTAATATTAAATTTAAGAGCAATATTGAGTCATCAATTCCATTTATTAAATTTAATGTCCGACATCTCCAAATGAATTTTTTTTTTTTTTAAAGGAAAATTAGAAAGGTATGTGATGTGGCTCGAGAGATGTTTGTTTCCACCGGACCGGAATATGGTGGTGAGATTTTTTACATAAAAACGGCAAGTCGTTGGGAAACACACAGCGGTGCGAATTGTGAAGAAGAAAGACAGAGGCAATTAGGGTGGGTTTTGGATTGGATTAGAATGGAGAAGGAGAAGAGGGAGATAGAAATAGGAAAGGTGTGCAAGAGATGTAAACAAATCTACAGTCCTCGCTCAAACACCCCTTCCTCTTGCCGCTTCCACCCTTCTTTTTTCGTCTGTCGCCGTCACGACGACCAGAAAAGGTACCTCTTTTTTCTATCCTGCTTTTATTATTATTATTATTATTTTAATTTTCCGATATTCAATATGTACACGCATTGGAGCTTTGGAGATGCAATATTATAATGCCTGAAATGTATATGAATAATTGGATTTAAAGAAATTAAAAAGGTAGAGGTTGAGGTTGAGGTTGAGGTTAATGTGCTATACTGTCCATCAGACTTAATAATAATAATAATAGGTGTTGTAGTAAAATAGAATATAATAGAATGAAGTATATCTTACTTTATTTGTTGTTCCTTAGCAGCTTTGTCCCTGTGACGTTTGTGGTGTTTGGGAAAGACTAAAACATTTAACTTTGACAGCAGAAAGCTTCAGTTACTATAAAACGAAGAAATCCTTAAACTTTCATGACTAGGAGCCTGCTGCTTTTTAATTTTCTTCTAGTTGCAAATTGCAATGGTAGTAACCAATTGCCTCCATTAGTATTTCTACCTTATTCAGCAATTGGATTGTTTGGTGGGGGAAAATTGGACTTGGATAGTCGATTACATTGAACCCAACTTTTATATGCTCAGAGGCAGCTTGGAACACTAGATAAATTCAGAAATGAATTTCTTCTTTAAATGGGTTCCGATGTAATTATGAAAATTCACAAACTATTGTTACAGTCTTGTGTGTGTGTGTGTATACAACACATACACAGAGAGAAAGAGTGCTTTTCATCAAGACATTAGCCACTCTTATTGTTATGGTTGTGGTTATACATGAACAGTTTTTCATCAAGAGTTTTGTCTACTTGTTAACTTTACTTGTCTGCTTATAATTTTAAGAATGTAGATTAACTTCCATGTTCTTGTTGTTTCCTCTTATTCCTCATCTGGTACCTTTTTCTAGTTTTTAAAATACAAGTCTCCTGGTTGATGCTCGCTGGTCTTGTTGGTGTCAGGTACTATGAATTGGGGCCAGACGATCCTCCATATCCTGCCAAGTTCTATGATTGTTGTGGGGCTGAAGATCCTGAAGCATCTGGTTGCACCACTAGTTTCCATGTTTCTTATGATGATGATTGAATGATACTTTCTGCATTTCAATCTGAAACAGTGAAAAATAAATGTGTAGATGTGTATGTACCTCCTATCTTGATATATGCCAATATTTCATCTCTCTAGTTGATTTTCATATAACACGTAGTCAGTCCTATACTGCAGTGTTCATTTTCATGTTGTTTTCTATAGATGTGTATGGTTGTCCGTCTTATAACTTGCCAGTCTTGGGGAGCTTATGTTTAGCTTAAATGAATGCTCTGCTCCTTTCACTTCCTCTAGATCTCTTTTGAAAGGCTTAGAAGAACAAAAAAATGGAGAGAACTTTTGCAACGGTGGATCAAAGGAAATTATTGACACAGTGGAGAATGAAGTAAGGTTTTGAGTCAAACATGCAGTCAGTGTACTTAGGGAACGTGGGCTGGGCTAACCTTGATCCAGGCCATAGTGGGCCTGAATGCTGGGGCCACTTGGGACCAGAACTAGAGAGGAATTGATGCAAATGGCAAAGTGCAGAGGAAGATGCAGTTAGTTTTTTGAGCAGCGTACCTTTGATCTTGGATAAGTCGTCGTGATACGCATGACGTACATGAGAAATGGTACGAATTGTAAGTTGAGGTTTTTAGAGAGAGAAAGGAATTATGATTTGTCATTTTAACACATGCATTTGATAGCCTTTGCTGTATACTGCAAACTGCTTGCTCACTGCTAGTACATCTTTGTCTTTGCTTGACTTTCCTTCCTCCACTTTTTCTTTCTCTATTCCCCTTGTCCCCATGTGGGTCACAGTTTGGTTTTCCTTTATCAGAGGAGATTTCATCTCTTAGTTATTCACTTTTTTTTTGTTATGTATATATATATATATATATATATATATACCATATTATTTTATTTGAATGAAATTTGAATATGATGCTGGCTTGGCTTTTGCTACATATTTGAAGAAGTTAGTTGTTATCATTCTCCAACAATGCCACCAGAGTCAGTTCTCTGCTGTTTATATTGTTCAATTCAGTCGGTCATTGTAAACTGACTTACAAAGAGTTTGATTATTTTTTGAAGTTGCATTCTCATCATAAATGAAGAAATGATATGTTTGAAAACATGGCATGTGGGGAACATGTGCATTGTTTGCATGTGAAGTGTGATTATATGCCCCTACACATCATCATCCACTTCTCTCCTTAAAACACTCTGTCAACATACTCACTCCATTTCCCTAAACCTACCCACTTTTATCTCTTTTTATTATTGGGGTTTTGGATGATTTTTGTGGTGGGCTGTTGAATCTCTGAAGGTTATCTTAGGCTGTCTGGCAGCAAAGCAAAGCAAAGCTGCTCTGATATTGTCTTCCATTTTCAACCAAGTACTCCTATGAAACACATAAAATCTGAAACCTTTAGCATTTTGATTTTACTGAAAATTATATACCCAATATCAAATGAAACAACAGGAATGATAAAAGTGCTGGATTAGGCTCTCCAGGACCAGGATTCATTATGGATTGTATGTATATATGCGTAATGTAGAGTCACTATGAACATCATTAAAAAATTCATCACGTTTGGAGAATGAATATTTGACCAATTAATTCATGCATTTCTTTACACTCAGTTGTTTTTTTTAATATATATATTTTTATTGTTCCAGGTAAAAACATAGAGATTTTATGATCTTATAATTGTTTCCTTGGGCTACGTTAAGATACTGACAGCATTGATGCTATGGGTAACAAGCAATTATTAGAAAGTCCGTTGTCAGTCACGTAATGCGTGTTGTTACTCTATGAGAAGACAAACAAAAAGAGAAGAGAAGTAAGGTGTGGAGGAACGCAGGGATTATGCTCATCCTCTGCTTTTCTGGTGGTATTTGATCCTCGTAACCAGGCATTTGACAAAGCTTTCTAAGCTCTTAAATTTACTAATATTACATCCATGTTTTCCCCACTCATCACTCACCCTCCTTTATTAAGAAATGGAAGCATCGGCAGCATGTTGCTTGTTTTAAATATGGCAAAGGATGAGAGAGACATTTGTACCCGAATTTTTTTTTTTTTTAAAAAAAAGACTTATCTTCTTCGCAGAATGAATGTTCAGCAACTTTTAATTAAAAAATGAATTGGGATCATATACCAAAAAAAGCTTAATTAGTCTGGTTGATTAAATTGTTGGTGGGGAAGCATATATTGGCCAGCATATGTGGACCCCAAAAGCATTGAACCAATTATTTTCGGAGGATCCATGCACATGGCCTTGTGCTATTTTGATGGCTTGCATGCAATTATAAAATTATTCATGCCGAACACCTTATTCCACTCTTAGTATTGCTCACTTCAATTTACCCCCTTGGGGCTCATGTGTTGCTCGTTTCAGATTTCAAATGAAAAAAAAAAGAAAGAAAGAAAAGAAACCGTAGTCCTGGAAGTGACGAACCCACTAGTACAAGACTTAATTTCAAGTATACACACAGCATATAAGTGAAATAGGTAGTTGCACATACAATCATGACTCATGAAGTTAGTCCCTCCTTGCAGGACCACAGTTTTGGTGGAGTGATTATTACCAAGATTAGGTCAAGTTTCCGAGATCTTTTTGGAAATTTTAACCAAACCCTTGTTTGCTTATAGGGGTGGCATGTACAGGTAACACTCAAATCTTAAGCTAATTCCTTTCACCAAAACAAAAGAAGAAAATCTTAAGCTAATTCCAAGATATATATATATAGATAGATATTTATTCTATCTGTTTTAATTTCTTGGTCATGCATGCATGAATGTTTAGCTCAAATTCATATTCATTTACAGTATGAAAATTAATTCCATGTCCATACGTTGATTTGAGCATTATCGGAGTACCTCAAAGTATTTCCTATTTCACATATTGAATATTATATTTTTGGTGCTATAATAATATGCATTGAATACCAGTAACGGGTTCAAGTCTTCTATGGGATGCATGCATCAATCAAGTAATGAAATCATTGAACATATATATATATATGTATATTAATATCTAGTGTGAAATCCCACCTAATATTTATTATTAACCAGACCAAAATGCCACACCTATAAGAAAAGGGAAAGTTTGCTGGTTGCTAGTCAGCTTCCCACCATACAAAAGGTGTTTCTTTACCATATCCAATCCAATTTGAACATTGTTTAATACGCCAAGTAATTTCTGCAACTGGGTTTGTAAATTGTTGCAGTTTTCTTCTCTAAAAATTAGTACTTGAAACTAATCAAGTATTAATACTTGGGTGTATATGGAGATTAAGGCAAAGTGTTGCTCAGAATTTTAAGCTCCATAGAATTTAAAGACACAGAGAAGCAACCACATACACGCTCAACCTGTCTCCCAGGTCCTCCTAAGTCCAAGGAAAATCTTCAAAATTCATTTATTTTGAGGGGTCAATATGCAGCTTAAGTCATATTCAAATGGCTGAAACGACAAGATACTGACTACATATGCTGATATTTAAGGGATTTAGTGGAGTGTGTATAAAGCATTTTACAAAGTTTTTTGTTTGTTTAATAAACAATACCTCTGCCTTTTTTTTTGGTAATAACAATACCTCTGCTTGTTTTCAGGGTCTAAAAGGCAAAAAATTGAAACCCATTTCCTAAGTATTTGACATGAGTATTATGATTAATGCAACTGTTGGAGGCATAGACTACTTCCGTAGTCAGTCTTTCTTGTTTTAGATCATTAATAAATTATAGGAAATAGTATAATACGTAGTGCAAGTGTTGCAGCTGCGTTGGGTTGACATTAATTTTTGTGTTTATTAATGGTTATTAAATAGAGCAGAAGAGTATTATATTTCCATTACCGTACCAAAGAACAGAGCAGGGCCTCTGAGAGAGAAGTCTCATGATTCAAATCTCCTTTCCTGAAAAGCAGGGGTCAGCAGCAAATGCAATAGCATACAGTAGACACACAGACTCTGAAAAAGTTACCTCCCCATACCTTTAACAGGTTAAAGAGGAGATTATTAAGGGGTAGTTTTGTACATTCACTTCCCCAGCCAAGTGTTTTGCCTGAAAATACACCCAGGAAGAGAGAGAAGGAACCCATACAATACAACAAGAAGTTGATTTGTGTGTGTGGCCACTTGAGAGACAGGAAAACAAACCCAAATAATTTCGTTTCTCTTGTGTAAATTCCTTCTTTCCTCCTTATTTCTTTTGTGCTTCTTCTTCAAACCGAATGCTCTTTCGTTTTTCAAGAAATGAAAGAAAGAAATTAGTAATGCCAGTGTCTTCGATCTTATAATTTAATTTTATCTACAATGTTACCATTTTAGCAACCTTCCCATTTACACAAACCTACTCTTTCAACGCACACATTTCTAGTGCTCCACTACCATATCCACTTTCCAATCCCAGCACCATGGCCTCCAAGTCTAAGTAAGTACTCTCTTTCTCTCTCGGTTTCTCTACGCGTGTGTGTGTGAAGAAAGATCTGATTTGGGGTTTTCCTACGCTTTTTGGTACTCTTTAACATTTCTTTCTCTTTCAATTGAGTGTTGCGAAATTGGTTTGATCCTAATTTCCTGATTAGTGGGATAGATCTGCTTTTTTGTTTTTTTTGGATATATATTAGGGTTTTGTGATTCTCATTTCAGTTCAAAAAGGTCCACTTTTTCCTCTCTAGTTCATCTGAATTCTTCCTTTCTTTCGCTTCTGATTTGGCTTTGCATATGGGTTTTTCTTCATTTTCCATACCTGATTCTACATGAGCTCAACAGTGTAAGCGGAATTTGATATTATTGATTGAATCTGTTCTCGAACAGGGTCTGCTTTAATTTCACACATCGTACTCTCACTCTGTGCACGAGTGATTTGGTAATGTCTGCACAAATTTCTAATTTTGGGCTTAGATCCATAGTGTTTAAGAAACCTTTTCGTTTTAGGGACATGGGTTTTGTGCTTATATTGTCATGCTTGTGTGTTCCATTAAAGGAATGATTGATATGGTGCTTTAATTATGACACTTAAAAAAAAACTTGAACAGATCTTCTTTATCTGAAACTCCTAACAAAGCATCACCAGCGACTCCTAACAAAGCATCACCAGCAACTCCTAGAATTAGTAAGCTAGGCAGGGGAGGAGGTGCTAAATCAGAATCTGATTCGCCGTCTCCTTTGTATACTTCTCGGCTTTCCGTTGATCGGTCACCGCGGTCTGTTGCTTCAAAACCAAGCATCGAGCGTCGATCTCCAAAGCTTACCACTCCACCCGAAGTAAGTCTTGGCAAATGCACTTTTCATGTTTTCTCTCTTAATGGTCCAAAGCAGTATTTTTTTTTAATTTCCAAAAAGACTAGTGAAGTTACGAGAAACTTTACGTATGAAAAATATCAGATATGTATAATATTTTTTGTCAGCTAGACGGAGAATGAAAATTGGGTCACTTGAAGATTCACCGTGAAGCTTTCTAAGTGACTGTTTCTGTAGAATTCTTTTAAGTTGTCCTTTGAAAAAGGACTTAGATTTATTCTGTCTTAACTATACATTTCTTGAACTGGAACTAAATATCACTTTTATATTTTCTTTACAGTAATTGGAATTTTTATTCTGCACTGTCAATTTTCTTGATTTCAGAAACAGCCGACAAGGGTTGCAAAGGGATCAGATTTGCAGGCTCAGTTGAGTCTTGTTCAGGAAGATCTAAAGAAAGCCAAGGAACAGATAGTTTTGGTTGAGAAAGAAAAGGAAAAAGCAGTTGATGAGTTGAAGGAAGCACAAAGAGTAGCTGAGGAGGCAAATGAGAAGCTCAGAGAGGCTTTGGTGGCTCAAAAGCGAGCTGAAGAGAATTCTGAGATAGAGAAGTTCCGGGCTGTTGAATTGGAGCAGGTGGGAATTGAGTCAGCCCAGAAGAAGGAAGAAGAATGGCAGAAAGAGCTAGAAGCTGTGAGGAACCAACATGCACTGGATTTGGCTGCTCTTCTCTCTGCCACTCAGGATCTTCAAAGGGTGAAGCAAGAATTGGCAATGACATGTGATGCAAAGAACCAGGCACTGAGCCATGCTGATGATGCAACTAAGATTGCCGAAATTCATGCTGAAAAGGCAGAGATTCTTTCATCTGAGTTGACCCGGTTGAAGGCCTTGCTTGATACAAAGCATGAAACAGAGACTAGTGAAAACAATAAGATGGTGTTGAAGCTTAACTCAGAGATAGAATCCCTTAGACAAGAACTTGAGGGAGTGAAAATATATGAGAAGAAAATGATAGAGAAAGAGGCTACCATTGATCAACTTAATGTGGAGCTAGAAGCTGCAAAAATGGCTGAATCCTATGCTCGTAGTTTGGTAGAGGAGTGGAAACACAGGGTTGAGGAATTAGAGATGCGTATTGATGAAGCTAATAAATTGGAGAGATCTGCATCAGAATCGTTGGATTCTGTCATGAAACAACTTGAGGGAAACAATGATTTGTTGCATGGTGCGGAATCTGAAATTGCCACTCTCAAGGAAAGGGTAGGCTTGTTGGAAATTACAATTGGAAGACAAAAAGGGGATATTGAAGAATTAGAACATCATCTTGATAGTGCCAATAAAGGATCTTCTGAAATGGAAAAAAAGGTTGAGTCACTCAAGTCTGAGCTGGAAACTCTCAAAGATGAGAAAACCCAGGCTTTGAATAATGAGAAACTTGCAGCTTCCAGTGTCCAAAACCTGTTAGAAGAGAAAAACAAACTCATTAATGAGTTGGAAAATTCCAGGGATGAAGAAGAGAAGAGCAAAAAGGCAATGGAAAGCTTAGCATCGGCCTTACATGAGGTTTCTGCAGAAGCAAGAGAAGCCAAAGAGAAGCTTTTGTGCATTCAAGCTGAGCATGATAGTTTTGAATCCCAGATAGAAGATCTGAAATTGGTTGTGAAAGCAACAAATGAAAAGTATGAAAGCATGCTTGATGATTCAAAACATGAGATGGGTCTTCTTACAAATACTATTGAACAATCCAAGATTGAGTTCCAAAGTTCGAAGGTTGAGTGGGAAGAAAAAGAACTTCATTTGGTACATTGTGTAAAGCAATCAGAAGAAGAAAGCTCTTCTATGGAAAAAGAAATACATAGGCTGGTGAATTTACTCAAACAAACTGAGGAAGAAGCTTGTACTATGAAGGAGGAAGAAACCCAGTTGAAGGATAGCCTGAAGGAAGTTGAATCTGAGGTGATATATTTGCAGGAAGCTCTTGCAGAAGCAAAGGCTGAGAACATGAAATTGAAGGAGAGTTTATTGGACAAAGAAAATGAGTTGCAGAATATCATTCAAGAAAATGAGGAGCTCCGGTCAAAGGAAGCTGCTTCTCTGAAGAAGGCTGAAGAATTGGCCAAGGTGCTTGAAGAAGCTATGACCAAGAAGCAGCAAACTGAGGAAAATGGTGAGCTGACAGACAGTGAAAAGGAGTATGATCTGCTTCCTAAGGTAGTTGAGTTCTCTGAAGAGAATGGACATGGAAAAGATGAGAAACCTAGAATGAAGCTTCCACCACATCAAAATGAGGAACCCAGGATAGAAAATTCACAAGAGAATAATGTCTTGAATGATGATGCTGATCATTTGGGTTCTGCCAAAATTGAGGCTCTCAATGAGAAGTCAAAAGAAGATGAGAGCAGAGGGAAAGAAGATGATTCAATTGAAGTAGAATATAAGATGTGGGAGAGCTGCAAGATTGAGAAGAAAGAGTTCTCGCCAGAAAGAGAAGCAGAGCAAGAATCCTTTGAAGAGGAGGTGGACTCGAAAGTCGAGGGTAGTGAGGGTTTTGATCAGATAAATGGAGTATCTTCAACAGAAAACAATGATGATGGTGGAAACTCACCATCAAAGCAGCTACAGCCGAAGAAGAGGAAGCCCTTACTCCGCAAGTTTGGAAGTCTACTCAAGAAGAAGGGTGGCAGCAACCAGAAATAGATAAAGAAATTTGGCCTGACTTTTGTCCAACTAGCAGGCAAGTATAATATCACATAAATGTGTTTGCTTTGTTGTTATTATTGTTTTTTTTTTTCTTTCTTTCTTTCTTCCTGATTTTCAGAGTAGATTTAAAAATTGAAGAGGATTGTATCATCTCTAGGGTTTCTATTATTTTTTTCTTTTTCCAATGTGGTTCCTCATGTTGGACAGTATCTTGTATGTGATGGAGATTCTTTTTCCCTTTTCTAAAATTTTTTTCCTCGCCCTTGTTATCTAGATTTTGTGAAAAGGAGTGGTAACTTGAAATTGCCCTTGATGGGTTTTCTTCTATATGAATGGATGAATCTTTGTTCCTGTTACAATAGCTTTTAACATTTACTTTTCCGCACTTTATGATGTTTGATATAGGGAAGAAAAATGAAAATAAAAATTGGTTCCTGTCCTGCTAGTGTATATGTCAAAGTTCATCTTGAGAGCTTCAAATGTAATATCCAACTTGATGGAAGTTGATGTGATGAAAAGAAGAAAGACCGGTAGATTACCTACCTAAATTTTATAACTTAAAAGAGTTATTCAATACAAGTGTTGAATCAAAGAGTTTATAGCATGAACGTGTTACACTGCAATTTGTTTTTGAACATAAGGACGAAGCTCCTAATAATTATTTTTTGAGATATATTTTTGCACCTTTTAAGCGGCGGTGTTAACAAAATTTCACATTCGAAAATACAAAAGTGGTTGAGCATGTGCGAAAGAGGCTTCAAATGCTAAATCAAACAATATGCTTTCATGGCGGAAGGAGCCCATTGGTACGATTTGTACCAAAAAGCAAATTTCTTTTATCTTTTCTTCCTTGCTTTTACTTTATTTTTGGTGTTTTTGGGTAAATCTTGGATCATGATCTTGGATTATGTGCAACTAATTTACAAGAGACGAGGCAAGATGGGGACTGAAGGGTTGTAGTGTAGAGATTGGACCCAATTTGCATTTGCCAAACCTACAATCTAAGATTTCCACATTCCTTTTTTATATGTACCCAGATTATAATTTAACACATTATTTAAATTGACAGAAAAAAAAAATATAAAATTTTAAAGGAACATATAAAAATAATAAGTGATCTGGATTTCAAACATATCTACCATTATTTCCTTTTCTTTTTAGTTGAGTTATAGAGTTGAAACATCCCTTCAGTGAAAAAGGATTAAATAAATAAATAAATAAATAATGGAAATACAAAAAATGTTAAAAGGGAAAAGAAGCACTGCAGTTAGCTTAGTTGTTAAGCTTATGAATGGAAAGGAATGGTATTCGTCTATGTTGGGTCAATGTAAACTAAAATAAAAATCAGAAAGTATTAAACGCGCGTCTCACGCACATTTTGTGAAACAGAGACTCGTAGTCGTCAGGAATAATTATGTGATCATTCCATCGATTCGTGAATTGTCTTCTTCAAAAGCCATTTATATATTTGTAATTTACAGATTGTTCGTCTTCTCCGGCATCATGTGGATCGAGATCCTCTGCGGTCTCATCGTTTACAGATTGTTCAGGTGCTTCTTCTACGACGACGACACTTTGGATTTCGACAACTCCCATTTTCATGCCCTCTTCTCTGTCGCCGATAGGTATCATACTATATACTCTTCTCTTCTCACCAACCTTATACCCCTTCTCCAAATTTTTCTTATTTATATAAAATAAGAAAACGTCAAACTTGCTTTTTTCCAATCGCCCTATTTTAGTTTGTTTCCACCATGTTTTCAACTGAGAAAATGCGAGATAAGAACACATAACAATGGATATGTATGTACATAAATATGTAAAGAATTACTACAACTTTTTCTTCATGGCTTTTGCACTTACATAATAATAATCTTGGATGAATTGTTTATGTTTTTAGACTTGAAAAGCTCTATGGTGGAAAGGCGTATGTGGGGCTTCGGATTCCAGATGCTGATACCGGTACGCGACAGAATATAGATATGGTTCTCATCACCAAAGGGTAAACAAGTTTGAGCGTTGTTCGCTGTCATTTAATTCTCACGTATGGAACCCGTGTGTGAAAGTCATCAATCTACAAACCACAAACATAGTGATTAATACAGCCTTAATATTGGAATTCTTTATGCTGACAGCACTGAACTTCTTTGGCTTAGTTGATTAGTTTAACACATAAACTAAACAAACATAGAGATTTTTCTTAATCAATAATTATGTAGAAAATATTGAAAAATATATTTCTGTCTCTCATTTTCTTGTGTCCCAGTAGATATTAGTCATTACTGGCTTTTGTTTTTTGTCTACTCCTTGTTCACTTTCATTCTGCAATTCTGTTTTTGGTCAAAGGGAGGCAGTGGTGGTATCTGTCAAGAATCTCTCAGGATTTTTATCAACCAATGCGGATGGCAGCTGGGCTTGTGAGGGCAAGCATAAAACAGAACGTCTTCCTGATCCAGTAAGTAACTATCAAATGAATGATTTTTCTGACTTTTCTGCTTCCTACATGATAATTGCCAAAATGATATTTTCTAAATGGCTTTATTTCTTGTAGCTTTGAAGTTTGAACTTCTGACTTTTAATTAGTAGGCAATGGCTGTTTGACCAAATTATTGAAACTGCCTGATGTTTGGTTATATAATAATTATTTCATTCTACAGTTTACTTTTTATTTGGTTGTCCTAGTAATAATCTATAGTATCATTCTCCAAAACCAGGAAAGCAACTTATGAAAATTTTAAAAAATAAAATGAAATGAAAAAAAAAGGCATGCCTGACTAACTTAGATCATTGATTTTGTTTGAGCAAATAAAGACATTTTGTTTCTATTTCAACTGATAGAAATCTATCAGAGGAATTTTTTGTGATATGATATCTAAATCCAGATTGACACTCTATATTTCTATTAGATACCAGATGGAAAGTCTCGACCTTATTGTTTCTCCATGTTCCTAGGATAGGTTGTGGTACCTTAATGAAAGTAAATGTCTAGAGGGAGCAGGTCAACCTTTTTTTACCACTTAGTCTTATCCATCTTTCATTGTACATTTTTTCAGGTGGCAGAAGCTAAAAAACAAGCTTCAATTCTTGAATCATATCTTGAACAAAGAGGAGTTGCATTGCCAGAAGGATTTTTGTCTTGCAAAGTTGTACTTCCCAATCCAAAATGTTGGTATGTCTTGATTTTATTAGTAAGATTAATATAATTGTTTACTGGTTTAGATTTTAACTGGCGTTTAGATGAGAAGCAAATGTAGTATTATTGTCATTCTATGTTTTTTGGTTGCCACATGGGGAATTTTGCTTTTTGCTATGTTTCATTATTCAATAGTC
The DNA here is from genome assembly GCA_007844105.2 of Rhamnella rubrinervis. Classification (NCBI taxonomy): domain Eukaryota; kingdom Viridiplantae; phylum Streptophyta; class Magnoliopsida; order Rosales; family Rhamnaceae; genus Rhamnella; species Rhamnella rubrinervis. The sequence continues at coordinate 147,988 of CM017576.2, forward strand.
ATTGAAAGTTTCATATGTATTCTTGGTGATCCATGACATCTTTTATTGGTAATCAGTATCACAGTGTAAGATGGTGTACTTCTTCAAGAATCAGGTAAGTATCGAAGGTGATGGAAAAGTCTCCATGTTTGTTTATGGTTTTGATGCCTCTATGGTGTGTGGCTGTTCTTCAATCTTTCTGCTTTTCCCACATGCCGCATTTAAGTATTTTCTGCCTGTGCAATATCATGATGCCCTATGATGCCATTGCCAAACCTTTCTCAGCACGTGCTTTGTTATTTTCCATAGCTTTCTTATTTTACTTTCTTATATTGGGATTTTTAAGTGTCAAACCTTGGATTTTCTTTAACGTATTTGATTAAGCCATATGCTTGAATTGGTAAATATCATCTCTAGTCAGTGAAAACTGAAGGTCCTCATTTAATATCTGTTTCACAACTACACTGATTATTTCATGTTTCTAGCACATACAAACATAAGTATTCAGGCTCCTTATTATATGCTTTATTGTTTCTAGCCTTTTATAACAGTGAGCCACTCTGAATGCGTTAGTTGAAATTGAGGGTGTAATTTTTATGTGAGATGTGGCTGAAATTGATTTGTTGTTCCTGACTTGGTTATTTAGGTCACATTTGTATTCAGAAATGATTGAAGAAGCCAAACATAAGAAAGTAACTCTAACTAGTTTAGTTTTGAACTATGCTATGCAAGGAAGTTACTTTGTTAGACAGGCACAATTCTGCATCTTTTCTTGAGTTGCCTCTAGAGGCTTTAAGCATTTTCCCTTAGGTCTGGTAGAAAGAAAATACTTCAGTATTAAATTTTCTGAAGCTTGCATTTTCAAGACATGGCCACTTAACGAGTTCATTCCATAAGGAAGAAAATGAAATTATGAGATTTCTATTCAGACTTTAGAAAGAAAAAATTGGAAGTGAATTAAAAGGTTTACAGATGAGCCACCTAATTTAGAATCTAAATCGCTTCAAATGCACTAAACTTTGATGATTTTATCATAATTAGGTAGCAAAATGTGCATTCCTTATAAGATGATTTTAACTTTATGCTAATCACATTTCTTACATTTGAATAATTTTAGTTTTCAAATTTTATGATAAATAAGTAGCAAACTGTGCATTCTTTATAAGATGATATTAACTTTATGTTCATTTCTTACATTTGAATAATTTTCAATTTCATTTGAAATATCTTTTGTTGTAGTTCCATTCAAACAAGCTATTTTCCATCAGAAGTCATTACCTATGACCAATGGTCACAACTGAAACCAGAACCAAAATATATGTTTTCTGGTTGGATTAAGGGTGCATTACGAGGTGGAAAGAAAGGGATGGAAGAATCTATAGAGCAGAAGCTCAATTTTGCTCTTAGCACGGCTCCCATGTGGGATAGGTCTGTTGGTATCTATGCTTTAAAAGTTTATTTTGTCTGTTGTATGTATATTCTGTTAAGAAGCTGGAAAAGTATAAACTAGAAACAAGCATTTGATGTTTCAATGGACCCATAAATGGTTATTTAAGGAATTGTGAATACCTTTCTTCAGATTAAAAAAAAAAACCAGCCCATGAGTCTTGGCTCTTTTGAAATTTTTTCTCCTTCCAAAGAAGTCCAAACATTTTTGTGCTTTGAACAACTTGGCAGTGCTAAAATTTTCTGTCATGTTTCAAGTTCTGATGGTTGTTTGAATTTTCCTCTTGTTCCAGAGTCCAAACTATTTCATGATTTCAGCAATTTCTCAGCATTGTACTTTTGTTTGTTATGGTTTAAATACTGAAGGCACACGGCTTAAGGGGTGTTTTGTTGGGCTACAACAGCCTCTTCAACTGTTCATGGATTTGCTTCTACTGGATTCCTTTTACCTGCAAGAATTTTGTTTTAAAATTTTCCTTCTCGTTCTATAGATGATTACAGCTTCAGGAAGAGCTTAAATTTCATAGTTGGCGTGCAGGTTGGAGATGAAAGGTAATAAATATGTTCTTGGGGAATTTCTGGAATTCAAAGGAAAGCAGGAAGATACTCAGGCTTTGAGAAATGTCAGAAGATCAAAAGTTAGTCGTCTGATTATACAAAAGACAAGTATGTTTGGATTAGGTAATCCCCCAAGCCATAACAGCGCTTTTCCTTTTTTCCGAATTAAGTTGGTATGCTTGACTAGTGGAAGTAATCTGTTTTAACCATTGTATGCAATGCATGATAAACTACTAGTAGTACGTTATTATGGTTAGTTCTAACCCTGTTTCTTTTTCCTTTTATTTGGCCACCACAAATGGAAGCTCCTTCAAGACTCCAAGTTTTGTACTCTCCTTGGGATTATAGAAGTGAAGGGGCTTCAGCTTCTGAATGGAAGGAAGTACATGTAAGATCAAGTACGGAGGTTCTGTTTCAGCCGCAGAATTCTACCAAAGTGCGCAAGTTTAAGCTCTCTTCGATTGTCTCTCTGTCTCTGAGTGCCTAAAGTTGCCTCTGTTGAACGGACCTATCTTATATCCTTACAAGTTGGCAAGAAATGTCAATTGAATATTTCACTCTTTGGAATTCTCGTTTTTGTAATTTATAGCTGTATTGGTGATGTTCGTATCATATTTGTTTATGTTGGGAAATGAAAATTTATATCTTTATTTGGGAAATATTCAAAGAGAGAAGAGTACCATGGCGCTATACCACTGGCTTTTGTTGCTTTCATTTCGTTCTACTCAAGCGGCTCTTACTGGTGCATAAATTCTTCCATGCTCCGAACCAAACCACTATTTATGTACAAGCTGGTTTATATATAAAATTCCAAATTTTGTATAATGCAGAGCTAGTTTACTCCAGTTTACATTTGTAATATATGACCCTCCTTGAGTCAGCCATGGAACTAGACATGCAAAAGTTTTGGAAACCAAAGATTAAAAGGAAAAAAAAAAGGGCATCTATCTAACTAGTGCCTGGTCACTGCTGAGGCGAGGCTGCACATTAATTAACCTGAAGCCTCCTCCCTTCGTAGTCAACCATGAGTTTGTTTAGTTTCTTGTTGCTTATTCTCTGTTGGTACACTCTTGTATCCTCCAAACTGTAATCAAGAAGAAGAAAAACGTAAAATTTTAGTAACAAATTTTATTTTATTCTTTTTGTATTTTAATTTTACATCAAATGATTCGATTTTGTTTTAAGTAATTTAGTAGGAATTCATACGGCGCGGTTGAAGATTGGGAGGAGGGCAGTAGCATGTGAGCAAGCTGAAGTGCATCCTTGTTGGAATTGATGACGCGGTTGAAACAAAGATATCGTCCGTAGGATGAGATGTCTTCGAAGACGCAGATGTGTGCATCGACGATGAATTTGAGATCAACGGTGACGAATACTCCATTTTTGAACATCTCGGCTGCACCTTTAAGATAGGGGTTAGTAATGGTCAGATCAGGAGCCAGTAAAAGTCCTCCGTTGATGGACACCATGTTCAATCCTCGATCCATGGCTAGGGCCCACGCAGTCTTCTCAGCTAGGGTCTTTGATAGGGCGTGCCACAGCTGATCAAAATCAATTCAATTAAGGTTTTTTCTTGGAAAAAAATAAAATCAAAATGAAACATTTAAGCAGCAGTTTGGGGTTGGGGTGGTGGCAGTACCTTGAACTTTTTACAGAAGTTGACATCACTCCAATTTCTTTCATCGACATCGACATCGACATCGACATGGCCATCATCCTTCCAAAAGACAGCTGTTGCAGAGGACGTGAAGACGACTTTGTGAATGGTATGGGTCTGCGCACAAGCTTCCAGGACATTGTGAGCTGCTCTAACCTCTATTTCTGCCATGAATTCCTGCACCACCCAACTCCATTAGTTCAACTTGAATAAATAATATAATTGAGTGTGCATTGATTTGAGAGACATAGACATACATCATAGGAAGGCTGGTCGGATGGAGGCTCAAAGCAGTAAAACAAGCCGGAGCAACCCTTCAGTGCATCCATTATGCTGTGGTAGTCCAGTGGGTCTGATTCGAAAATCTTCAACCTTTTGTTGTTGTTGTTGTTGTTAAAGGGTAACTCTTCAAAACTTTGCGATTCACCTGCACAAACAAGCATACATGTTTTATTATCAAAGTTAATTGCTTTGCAGTCTAACAATATCATATATGCAGGAAAAAAAAAAGTTTGGTTTTTTCGTATAGCAAGTGCCTGCGCTGGGAAGTGGGAATAATCACATGATAACATAAAAAGCTGATTATTTTTTATTTTTTTTAAATTGAATCTGAAATTGGAAAAAAAGAAATACGTATGTAATGTAGGAGGAATGAGGATTGAGGATTGAGAAGAAGAAAGGAAAAGCAAACCATGGAGATGATAATGGGGTTGAAGGGCGGCATGAACAGTGTAGCCTTTGTGGAGAAGGCGGTGGACGAGAGTGGAGCCAAGGCGACCGGACGCGTCCATGACGCACACCGTCTTCGAAGTTTGATTGAGAGAGGCAGAGGCCATTGGATACTTGCAGAAAGAGGTCAAGGACTCGGGGGTGGGTTGCTTTTTGGGTTGGGTGGGTTTTATTTAAACCAGAGATAGTTAATGATAATATAGTTGGGAAGGTGGGAGTTTAATGACAAAGCCCCACTGAAAATTTGTGCTTGGTGTTTTCCTTTTCTTTTTCTTGAAATGGTCCTCTAATATGACTTGTGAGTCTGTAAATGAATAATTTGAGATTATTATTGAGTTTGTGGCAGAGAGGTTGCACATTTAGATTTATAAGAGAGGCACATAATAATCTTCTTCTTCGGATTGGAGTGGATCAATCAATGAGGTCAACTTGGTACTATGCAATTTTGGTGACAGTTGGCATCTGAAGCCTTGCCAATCACATCTCACGCTTCTTGCCATTCATTTGCACCTCTCTTTTTAGCCATCATCTATTATTCCAGCAAAATAATAATTACACACTTCAGAGTCGTTCAATTTTCTTATGAGTTTCTATTACTTGTAATTACCCTTTTAAAACTTTGCTCAAAATAGAATAAATATATAGTAGAAAAACTTCAATTTCCATTTGACTTTTCTTGCCCAAGAAATTAAGGAAGGGACATGACAATTGACAGGGACTGGTGCTTACAATGCTGGAAACCCCTTGATTAATAATAATAATAGCCTAAAATTAACCCAACTTCGATTCCTTTCGTTGCCAGCAATGTCACAGCTCTGGAGGTCCTTTTTCCTGCTAACACTCTCATTAATGGCTTTACAAAAATAAAAAGTAAAAACAACACACTGTCATAAATGGCATCGATTTCTCCATCTCAACATTTACTCACACCTCCCTCGTACTTTTTTTTTTCTTTTTTTAATAATACCTTTACTAGTAATGAACGCTCAATTACAGCCAAACTTCAACCTCTATTAATATACAGGCCTATTATTACAATTATTATATCAGAATACTCTTATATTATATTACATACGATAACATACCAGTTGTATATAATCTTGTGTGGGAGTTTGACATTCAATTTTAAAATTACAGTAATTTAAGATAGCTACACTTGTTAGTAGCTATCTTTGAAAAACTCTTATAGTTTTATTTTGAATACTCATTATATAGCAAATAATTCTGGGGAAGTTGTTTTTTTGAGACAACAGTTTTGGTTGGTTGGTTGGAAGAAATGCGTGTGGACTTGGTATGATGAGTGAGGAATAATAATTATACATTAGCATAATCATGCATGCATCACCTTCTTCTATAAACATAGTGTTCGTGTCCAAACTCCAAAACTAATTAAACTTGGAGAGATAGGTCTGATAGTGAACCATTGATTGCATGATACCTTTCTCAGTTTGAGTTTAATTTCTTTTACTTTATAATTTTTTTTTTTTCATAAGAATACATTTTTATTTCTAATGAAAAAAGAAAAAAGAAATTTGCCTTGCTCTTATCATTTTGTATATAAAAGCGGTTAACTTCGTCTAAAATTTTAAAAATTGGGGTACGGCAACGGTGTCGTTTTATTATAGCGAGGACTTTGGTTGCTTCCTCAATCCCCAAACTCGCAGAAAGGGGAAAATGCGCAACTCTGAGAAACCCACGTTCCTCTTTTAAGACTGGGAAACTGAAATCAAATCTCTTTGGCTGGAAATTTGGGAAGCAGTGTCGGATCGGTGAAAGCCTGCTTGTTTCTATTCATTGAAATCAGTATTGGGTTTAAATTTCAAGGTAGAGACTTGTTGCTAAACTCACAAAGCAAATATTTTTCCTTTGGTTTGGCTGTGTATGTATATATGTATGTATGTATTGGTATCCCCGAAAGCAATGGTCATAAGCTCATAAAGTAAAGATTTTTCCTTTGGTGCTGTGTATGTATGTCTCTCTGTGTGTTTTTTTATGTCTATCCACCGAAAGGAATGGTTCTTGGAGCTTTCTATGCTTCTGGGTAACGCTGAGAGTCAAACCATTCAGAGATATACGTTCATTCATTTGATCATCTCATTATTAGGGTTTACAAAAACCAATCAAACTACGCATCAATTTACAAAGACTAGTGGTTTGAGTCAAGCTTAGCAAGTAGAATGCTTAGGACTTGTTTATCATAGTGACCACTTGCACTATATAATGGATATTCCTCAGTTGGCAAACCACCGTCTTTCATTCGCTCCAACTTCCCTCCCTAAAATGTTAATGCACTTCGGTGTTTGTATATGTTTTTTCAAGGACCAATATCTTCTTTCCCCATAATATGTTCCGAATGATGATGAATGCTTTTGTTTTAAAAGGTTGATATAGCTTTGCATACGAATCTTGTTTCATATATGTGCATTCCTAATGCTTTTTTTTGTGCATATTAGGTCACCTTGCTAATGGGAACATTGAGACTACATTTTATTTTCTTTCCATGGGAGGAGATTCTCTACAATATTTATGGAAGTTATGAAAAACTTTAGACCAATTATCAGCAGTGTTAGAGGTGAAGTGCATGGTGGATGTGAAGTGGATTTGAATTTTCCCACAGCAGCAATGGATTCTAATATCATCATTGGCAATCCAATTTTAGAGCCTCATGATGACATGGAATTTGAATCTCATGAAGCTGCATATTCATTTTACAGAGAATATGCCAAGTCTGTGGGATTTGGCACTGCTAAGTTGAGCAGCCGTCGGTCCAGGGCATCTAGGGAATTTATTGATGCAAAATTTTCTTGCATAAGATATGGAAACAAGCAACAGTCTGATGATGCCATAAATCCTCGCCCTTCTCCTAAAATTGGTTGTAAAGCAAGCATGCATGTCAAGAGAAGACAAAACGGAAAGTGGTATGTTTATAGTTTCATAAAGGAGCACAATCATGAGCTATTACCAGCTCAGGCGCATTTTTTCCGTAGCCACAGAAATGCAGACCCACTTAAAAATGATGTTAGAGTCCGCAGACGGAAGAATTTAACTGCAGTATCTAAACTTTTCAGCGCATACCAAAATGTTGATTGTTTGGAGGGTTATTTGAGAAATCAGCATGATAAAGGTCGGAGTTTGGTTTTAGAAACAGGGGATGCTCAATTTCTTCTTGAACATTTAATGCAGATGCAGGAAGAGAATCCAAAATTCTTCTATGCAATTGATCTGAATGAAGAGCATCGGTTGAGAAATGTGTTCTGGGTTGATGCCAAAGGAATGGAAGATTATTCCAACTTTGGTGATGTGATTTCTTTTGACACCTCATTTTTCTCCAACAAGTATAAAATACCTTTGGTACTTTTTATTGGAGTGAACCATCATGTTCAACCTACATTACTTGGCTGTGCGTTGATTGCCGACGAGACAGTTTATACATTTGTTTGGTTGATGCAAACATGGTTTATAGCAATGGGGGAACAGGCTCCAAGAGTAATACTCACTGATCAGAACAATGCCATCAAAGCAGCCATTGCAGCTGTTTTTCCACGCACACGTCATTGCTTTTGTTTGTGGCATGTAATGGAGAAGATACCCAGGCAGCTTGAATTTTTGAGCGTATGGCATGATAGTTTCATGGAAAAATTCACTAAATGTATTTTCAAGTCATGGTCAGAAGAACAATTTGAAAAGAGATGGTGGAAATTGCTTGATAGATTTAATCTTAGACAGGTTGAATGGATTCAATCCTTGTATGAAGATCGTACACATTGGGTACCCACTTTTATGAGAGATATATCATTTGCTGGGTTGTCTACAACCTGCCGTGCAGAAGGTTTAAACTCTTCTTTTGACAGATATGTCCAAGGCGAAACATCGTTGAAAGAGTTTATGGAGCAATACAAGATAATTCTTGAAGATAGGTATGAAGAGGAAGCCAAAGCAAATTTTGATGCTTGGCATGAAACACCAGAGTTGAAGTCTCCATCGCCGTTTGAGAAACAAATGTCACTAGTCTACACACAGGAAGTCTTTAGGAAATTCCAAGCTGAGGTTTTGGGAGCAGCTGCTTGTCATCTTAAAAAAGAAAATGAAGATGGGACAGCAACCACATATACTGTTAAAGACTTTGAGGATAATCAGAATTATATGGTGGAATGGAGTGAATCAAAATCAGATATATATTGTTCTTGCAGATCATTTGAATATAAAGGTTATCTCTGTAGGCATGCTATTGTTGTGCTCCAAATGTCTGGTGTTTTCAGCATCCCATCCAAATATGTATTGAAGCGATGGACATATGCTGCTACAAGCAGACATTCAATTGGCGATAGACTGGACGTTGTGCAATGTAAAGTTCGTCGTTTCAATGATTTATGTCGACGGGCCATAATATTGGGGGAAGAAGGGTCACTGTCTCAAGAGAGTTACAATATAGCCTTGTGTGCCATTAAGGAAGCTTTGAAGCAGTGCACAAGTTTAAATAACTCAGAGAATTATGGAAGACCCAGCAGCTTAGTAGTAAATGGTGTCTGCGACGTTGATGAAGAGAATCCATGTAATACATCTAATTTCAATGTGTTTGATCCTAAAGCAGCCACCGTGAACAAGGCCCCTAGGAGAGCTGGGGCTGGGAAAGAGTCATCAGGTAATGAGAATAATGCCAGCAAGAAAGGAAAGGTCAGTATGTCGGTGATTGAGATGGTTTCATGTTTAATAGTTTTTTTTTTTTGCATTAAAAGAAGGGTTATGAGTTGAAAGTTTGGTTGATTTGCGTAGCAGGTACATCAGCCAGAAGCTTTGACTATTGGCACGCAAGATGGTTTTCACCAAATGGTAAGTCAGGCTCCAATCCCCGAACACAATTTTTATTTTGATTATTGTTGCTTGCTTATTTTGATAATGTTATGCATAGTGCATCAGCATCGAATTGGTGGATACTAATACAGTTGGAAATAATGTTCACTAAAGGGATGTTTGTTTATGCAATTACAGAATGTGGTGCCGATGCCAGTGCCAGTTCCAGTTCCAGTTCCCGCAGCATCAGCACAGTTACATAATTCGATTCCAACAATGTTCCAAAACGTTGCAGCTTCAGCACACTTCCATAACGTTTCTTCCTCCCATCTGCATGATAGTCGTCTTCCTCGTTAACTCCAACTTCAAAACTTCTTTTATTGTAGGTTAAAGAATGTGTTTGTACATAGAAAACTCACAAAATGCCTAATGGAATTGGAGGTGAAATTTTTTCCCTAGTGTGGGTTTTTACGGTGCATGCTTATGCACGTAGTCAATGTTTGGAATGTCAGCTGATATCAGAAAAGATTTCTCTGTTGGATCTTTGTTTATTATTTATTAAATATATATACTGGCTTCAGGTTGAAGCGGTGGATTTAGATATTTTTAGACGAATGGAATAACATTCCATGGCCGCCACGTCACCAGTTTTATTATTATTATTATGGGCAGACAGAATGGCACTTTTATTATTTGAGGAATAGGCATAAATTCTAAAGCCACCGCCGACATATAAAACGACGAACCCCACCCCGCCCCCAAACTCTTGCAAGTTCCCTCCAAGTTTTCTCGTCTCCCAATCAGATATGTCGGTTTCCGCACGCTACCGCATCGGATGCGCTCTGCCAAGCAAGAAGGTTGACAGCTTCATGCAACCCTCTCTCCTCGACCATGCCAAGCAAAACGGCGTCGATCTCGTTCCAGTCGACCTCAGCACGCCGCTGATCGACCAAGGCCCCTTCCGTTGCATCGTCCACAAATTGTACGGACAAGATTGGAAGAAAGAGCTTAAGGAATACGCATCCAAGTCTCCAAACACGGTGATAATCGACCCTCCTGAGTGCATCGAGCGGCTCCACAACCGAATCTCAATGCTGGAGATGGTGAACCGGCTGAAAATCCCTCAAGAAAGCGAGAGCAGGTTCGGGGTTCCGAATCAACTAGTGGTTGAGGAGCCTGAAGGATTGAAGAATGGTGAGTGGATGGGGTTGAAATTCCCAGTGATAGCGAAGCCCATATTGGCGAATGGGAGTGGGAAGTCGCACGAGATGTGTTTGGTGATGAATAGCAGGGGTTTGGAGAAAGTGAGGACGCCGATTGTATTGCAAGAATTTGTGAAGCATGGCGGGGTGGTATTCAAGGTGTACGTGGTTGGGGAGCGGGTGATGTGCGTGAAGCGGAGGTCGTTGCCTGATGATATTTCATGGAGGGAGGAGGAGGAGGAGCAGGAGGAGCAGGGCATCTTGAGGTTCTCTCAACTATCAAATTGTGAGAGTGACGTGGACGACAAGGTGAAGGCAGCAGAAATGCCAAGTCAGGGTTTTGTGGAGGCCCTGGCGAGAGGTCTGAGGGAGGAGTTGGGGCTTAACCTCTTTAACTTTGATCTCATAAGGGAGACCAAGATTGAAAGTGAAAGCGATTGCAACCCCAGCAACAACAACAGCAGCAACAACTATTTAGTGATTGATATCAATTACTTTCCTGGGTATGCTAAGATTCCCTGTTTCCAACAACTTCTTACGGATTTCTTTCTTAAATGTTGTGATCATCAGCCCCCTCAACAGCAGCTTCAAGACTGAGCTGCTAGTAAATTCTGCTTGCAGAACTTGTTCGAAATAAAAATGGGGTTTGTGCGCAATTTGTATTTCTTGTGTCTACACACACTTACTTTTCTATGTGTTCGTTGCTTGTGTTTGTACGAGATTTGACTGTAAGAGTACCATTGTTATGTTAATCATGAGGATTCCTGTTAACTTTCAGAAATCGGAAAAAACAGAGCAGAAAATAGCTTCCTTCTCATTCTCATTTCATCGAATAGGTTGCATACCTATGTACAGTACAAAAGCTTGATTGAAGTCTGATTATGATTCACGGCACAGCACAGTACCTGAAAAATAGGGCATGCATTCAGCCAAAACTTAAACAAAAAATCCCTTGTAAAACTTAAGAGTAGTTAGTAAAAATATGGGCAGAAAGGTGGTTTTCTAGTGCCACTCGTTCGATTTCTCATAATTTATATTCATGTTTTCCTCCTTTTTTTTTTCTTTTTAATTATAATTTGCTACTTTCTAGTTTCTCAATGATGCTCCACTCCAGTGGCTCATATGCAATGTTAACTTATTGTTTCTTTTTTCTAATTTATTGTTGGTATCGGCAACTTCTATATAACTTGTAGCAATTGTCTTCTCTTGTATTTTGGACTTCAACTGCAATTTACAGTGATTCAATGAGTGAAGATCACTTCCCAAATAAACTAAAAAAGATAGGCCAACCACTTGATTCTCAGCATAGTCATAAAAATAATTAATTAAGAGCCCCCTTAATAACCTACTACTACTGTTATTATTATTATAAAAAATTTAAGGGTAAAAATGAAATTTTAAAAAATAAATTAAATTAGTCTAAATCACTTTGTCAGAAAACAAAGAAAGCTTCTGAATAATTAAAAAAAGGGTATTATTTTATTTTAATTTTTACGTTAAATGCTGAGATAAGTGGTAATATATTAAAAAAATAAATTAATTTAAATTATTTATGTAAAAAAGTATTTTTAGATAGTTAAAAAAATATTGTAGTAAAGTTTCTAAATAGTTAAAATAGTACTGCATTTAAGGTAAATTTATATTATCAGGGGTAATTTGCATATATCTCTAAAGTTTAGAGGGTATTGATGTTGGTTATATAACTAAGAGGTAATTTATAATTTTGTGCATAATTAAGAGATAATTTGCAATTTTGTGCATAATTTAAGAATAATAGTGCAAAAATTCTAAGGCAGAATATATAACTTTTTATAAATTTTATTTTTGCCCTTGAAAAAATGACAAAAACTTAACAGAGTTGTTGACAGGGGCATTGCTTCACTTTATTCAAAATAATGGGGTTATAATGCTAAAATTAAAATTCAAAGGGTAATATACAATTAATGTAAAAATTTAGAGGGCATTACTCCCAAAAACCCTTCAAAATATACTAATCACAGTCCCTTTTCCCATATGGACACACTCACTTTTATACATTTACATAATTAATTTATATATATAGAATGGATCGAATTAATTAAAGCATATATTATATATATATATATATATATATATATTAAATAATGTTAGTGGATTCTTACGTAAAGGGAATTAATTACATTTATATATATGTGAAACGTCCCTTCTATATATAAACACCATGGCAGCAGGTAATTGTTATGTTAATTAAGTAGGATAATATACACATATAAGGGATATAAGAATGAAACTAAAACTAATAATTATTTAGTACATCAGGGGAGCAAATATAGATGATAATCAAGAATAGGTAGCTCAGCTGCAGAAAGCAAACGTCTAGTAATATGGTTGAGTCGCAGCTTCAAGACATGATGATGATCATCTATTCTATTAATAGGTCTCCCCAATTAATATCAGCGTCAAAGGTGAATGAAGTGGATGATTCAATTGAATTATAAATTGGGTTATTGTTAATATTACTACTTCCTTTTCTGCATAACAATTAGTAGTAATCCCCCAATCCTCAACATGAAGCAGCTGATGATGATCATCATCACTGACATTTGGAATTGCATATGAGGAGCTGCTGCTGCTGCCGCGCTGCTGATGGTTACGCATCTCCTTATTGCTATAACCAGCATCATCACCAGCTGGGCGGGGCACTGCAGCTTCAGAGTTGGGAATATTTGTATGAATTAAGCAGTGATAACCATCTTCATCATCATTATGATGAGTTGGATTTTGAGTAGAAAAACTTGTAAGGCCAGCAGGGCTTGTAATATTTCCAACTAAGCCATCCAATTCCAAAGAAGCCCTTGAATAACATTGATTGATCATGTCATAATTCCAGCTGCTTCTGTGTGTTAAACATTCATCATGATAAACTTGCTGCTGCTGCTGCTCCAGAGTAGTTGATGATGCTCCCAAAACGATATTACGAGCAGTAATTGCTTCCATAATCTTATTATTAATTATGGTTGTGTCGGCCATGTTGGTACTAGTACTGCTTCTAACCAGCTGGAGTAGTAGCACAAGTAATATCATATTATGCATGAATGCTGCAGCCTGCATTTTATTGTCAATTATTTGTGATGATGAGGACCTTCCGTTTGGATCATGAGCAACACCATTGATCATATTACTAATAATATTGTGGTACTGATCATCCCATGGAGTAACATTACTGAAGTGATGATTGAGATTGGAGATGAGCATATTGATAAGATGATGATGAGACGTTCTAATAATTGGCCTGTGAGTGATTGGGTCAATACCCATTTTCACAAGTTTCTTCTTTAAATGGGTATTCCACAAGTTCTTTACTTCGTTATCGGTTCTCCCTGGAAGATGTCCTGCTATCATTGACCACCTGCAGCGTAGTTGAACCATGAACATGATCATCATCAAATTAATTAATTAATTAATTAACTAATAAAAGCAAGCGCCTACTACATTAAATATACTACTTGTCGAAGCAAAAAAGAAAAAGAAAGAGGCAAGAATTAATTAATAATAATTATTACTTGTTTCCAACAAGTGCATGGAGGTTGATAATGATTTGCTCTTCTTCCTGAGAAAAGTTTCCCCTCTTGATATCAGGCCTCAGATAATTGGTCCACCTCAGCCTGCAACTTTTTCCACACCTTTTCAATCCTGCATGTTTTGGTAGTGCTCCCCAACTCCCATGTCCATGTTTCTGTATGTATTCCACCAGCTTTTCGTCTTCTTCTGGCGTCCATGCTCCTTTCTTTAATCCCTTTCCATCATTCAACATTGCTGGTGATCTTCCCATCATTCATATATATAATTCTTTATATATATATATATATATATATATATATAGCATATGATATATAATTAGGAACTGCATGTGGTACTGTATATATATACGCTAGCTAGTGATTATATATATATACATGTGTGATCGATGTGTCAATATGTATACGTAACAAGTAATTAATTAAAAGAATGAAGAGTTAAATTAGATAATTAAAAACAATAAAAGTTGAAACCTTGATTAGCTAGAGAGACTGATCAGCGAGATGCTCCCTTGGATCCCCTTGAAGATAAAACCGGATCAGATTGCTTTATTGAATTAATACATAGTTTTAACTTAATTACAGAGATAGCAGAGGACTACTTAATTATATAGTTCTGTACATGCATGGATGTTTTGGTCAAAACAAAGGTTGAGTGTGTGAGGTACAAGCTTTTTCGTTCAGGTTCATGAATATTTGAGACGTCATTTTAGACATATATTCTGTATTTCTACATATTACTATATATGATAACTCACATTTTTCCTCAACTGTGTCAGACTGTCAGTCATTTAAGTACTTTAACTAATCTTTTTTTCATATAATTGTTTATGCGTACATAAACAGATAAAAGGAATTTGAAGGATAGCATATATATATATATATATATATCATTAAATATATTCTACTATGCAACATAGAACAAATACATATATATACTACGCATATACTAATTATTATTAATCAAAATTTGACATGCAAAAGAATGAAACGTAACTCTAATTAAGATAGCTACGTGCATCACATGCATACCTATTTAAAGTAAACAACCTAGCTACAAAGATAGAGCCCTACAGGGGCTTAATTATAGAATAATTACTTAAACTTTATTAAACGTTGATACCACGTGTTTCGGTGGTTCTTTTTTAATACAATGATATTATTACCAAAATAAAAAGAATAATTACTTAAACTAATTTAAGATTGCAAGTATCATTTTCATGTTCTGTACTGTAAGAGGGGCAATTAAAAGCTAATATATACTTACGATTTATTTATACATATACATATATATATATATATATATATATAGATATTACATACCTATATTTTGGGGGGGTGGGCCGAGTTGAAAAGAACACTACAGTAGAGTTTTTTTTTTTTTGGTAGAAAAAAGAACAGTAGAGTTGCCTGGCGTACTTTTTCCTCATAAGTCATAAGCTGACCTCATTACGTACCCACATTTACAAGTTACCTTCAGCTTACATTCAAATAAGAACATGCTGTATTATTTTATGTATGTATATAATTGCAAGTATATTTTCTCATAGTCATAGATATATATATTTGCCGAGGAAACAGTTGAGTTTTTTACAATTAATTCGTTCATATGGGACTTGTATTTTTGCTCGATCATTAATTAGTAATATTATAATTTGAAAACCTTTAAGTTTCTTATTTAATATGTGGATCAAACGGTCAGTTTCCACGAATGCGTAGGTTGGACTGGAAACCAGCAGTAATAATTAAATTGGCAGACCATCATACATAATCGCCTGCCCAAACTAGACAAATTTAGGTAAAAGAAGAAGAGTCTAAAAATCGATATTATTTTGGAGATTAGTTTATTGAAGATGCATTGTATTTGCCGCCAGCGAGTACTGGGGGTATCTGTTAGTTTCCAAAAATACTGTCGGTCGAAAAGTTAAAAAGTAGAGCTGGTCATATATATATATTGCTATGGATGGTATATTAATTTTATATATTTCCTGGCGGTGTTATGGCCCGCAAATAATTCTGATGTTATGTACTTGTTTTCAAGAGTGATGATGGTGAGTACGTAGCCATAGTCAATGAGTTTGTTACGTACTTTGGTGAGAATGTATATAAAATGAAACAAAGCTATTTTTGGAATATCTCTTCTGGCTTGTAATTAGTAGTATGTGCGGCTTTAATTTAAGTAGCATATATGGTTTAATTTTGAGGTGGTTAACATGCCCAAATATGACCAAACATGAATTATATATTTTCAACAAAGATAAGAACAAGTATATATATATATTAGTGTTGAGTAAAAGGATAAGCACAGGGTAAGAATGATGTTTCGTAACGTTAAGCCCCGCCCGAGCAGGTTAAAAAGTTAATTAATAGTCATGAGTTTGAGTTTTCAACTGCACGTGGATGGGCGCAAGTGGTAAGTTTGATTTAGAAGGATAAAGGAATTGGTGGGGGCATGGTAAATTAACGTGTGTAAATTGACAATAGATATTGTGTTAATTATATATTAGGAAGTAAGATTGAGAAGCAAGCAGATAATTTTATCCGAATGAGGATGGAGGTTGAAGTAGTAACAGCTAATTTTAAGAATAATTTAGCCAACATCACATCAGATGTTGGAGGCTGATACGAAAAAACAAAATGTTTATCTCTTCCAAACCAAACCAACCATCCATCCAGATCCATGTGCTTGCAATGCCTGTTGATTGTTATGTTTACCAAAGCAAAACTCCATAATATATATACATACTAAAGATATATTATGCAGCTTATAATAAAACGAATTGACTTTTCAACTCTGATTTCGTCCTTTCTGTATGGTTGAATATATACGGCTCTATTTGACTCCATGACTTGATATATACACAGGATAATAATTAATGACTCTATCATAACCACATACAGATACAACAAGTTAATCAGATTGGTGGAGGATGGAGGATGACGTCTTCATATCCCTTAATCCCTTTATTTTTGGGTTGCAAACATATACATTTGTTTTTTTTACGTTAAAAACTATAAGATTAAAAAATTATTCTCAACTCTTGAAGGAAAACAAAGGCGTTTGCCATGTATCTTTAAAGCCAGATTGAAATTTCCAAAGCTCGGTTACTGTCACATTTTGAGATTGGAGGATTTAAATAACTATAACGATAAAATATACATGGTAGGAGGAATCTTTGGACGGCAGGACAGAAATATGCTTTGCTTTGTCGCTTGGTAGCTTATAAATTGCAGAAATACCTCCTCCACCACCACCACAGGCAGTACCACCATTAACAAATATAATTCGTCGTATACAATTTAGAATTAGTTCTGATTGATCCCATCGTCGAAAATGGCAGGCCAAGTTTCCCATGAATTGGAAGTAGACGTGGCAGCCAGCCAAGTTTGGGAGATCTACGGCGGCCTCCGACTGGCACAATTGGTTCAGCAGCAGCTTTCTAATCTCCTGGAAGACTATCAAGTTATACAAGGTGATGGAGGCGTTGGCACTGTTCTCAAGCTCACATTTGTCCCCGGTACGTACATGACATAATATACTATAGTTAATAAGCTACATAATTATTAATAACTATCAGAACTAGTTATTAGTTTTATTGAATTAGGCTTGCCATACCGGGTTGCCAAGGAGAAGTTCACCAAGGTGGATGACGAGAAGAGAGTGAAAGAAACAGAAATAATTGAAGGAGGATTTCTGGAGTTGGGATTCACTCTCTATCGAGTTCGTCTCGAAATCATTGAGAAAACCCAAGTTTCCTGCATCATCAAGTCCACAATTGAGTACCATGTCAATGAAGATGCTGCCGCCAATGCCTCACTCGTCTCCATCCAGCCATTTGCTGACATTGCTCTTACTGTCAAAAACTCTCTCCTCTCTGCCATTCCTAAATAAAATAAGCCCCTTGTGTTTATATATCAACAACTTCCTAAATAAAATAAGCCCTTTGTGTTTATATATCAACTACAATCACTACTATGAATAAAAGTTGCCTTTTTATTTTGCTCTCTCCGTCATTCACATATATGAACTAGACTTTTTTGTTTTGTGTGTATTCAAACTTCTATATATACATTTATTATGAGATATATTTGCAAAATTGAGCAAACCAATTGACTTTTGTGGTTCCTTTTACAGTTTCTTATGCGTCTAGGGTACCTAGTCAACCATTCATGTATGGATTAGATCCTATTAAGACCTTGATGTTTCCTGATAAGTAACTACAACAGCAGCAGGCAACATTACATTTGTGTTTCTCAACATTGAAAGCTATCAAATGCATAAACAGAAACAGATTTCAGAAAACATTTTACAGCTGAGTTAGATTGTGTATGATAAACTAATTAACAGACATGGCCCACTCGTATCCTCCATTCCAATTTTCTGCTCATCTCCTCAATTCTGCAGCTCATACACCTTCAGAAAGGTTGAATAACAGGAAATTATCAGCAGCTGTAATGTTACCCAATATATCATGTAGTCTAATACGAATCCAGCATACCGTTAGAACTTTGAAACATACTGATGCACAAGCATAGTTGGAGTTGGAGGGCACACAAAGACACATTCACAAACCACAAGTAGTTAGATCACACAGGTAGACAAATGTAATGTCGATGGAACTTTAAATGTACAACAAAAAAAAATGCTTGCTGATTAAGCCAACAATGACACTTCTGTACAACCGCACACACAAGTTAGAAAGTATGAATTTGGAAACAGCTAATTATCCTGTTTTACATAGAACATAGAAAAGCTGTAACCCCATCAATCATCTTCTGATAATAACTATAAATGAAAACTTGTAGGATCTGAAAGAAAGATGCCATTTTATTTTAAGTCCTTATCATGGCAATGGTCAGCATATAGATTTGGTGGCCTTTTGTCAATGATTGGCTAACAATAAAGGAAATAAACAAACATAATGGTGCAATTTAGTTTCAGGTGATTGCCTGATTGTCTCACACTCCTCCTTGTGCTGCCTCTCAATGTTACTCTGTTTCAAGTAGTTTCTTTAAAAAGATATTGAATGCCATAGTGCTTGTGAAACCTGTCTATAAATGTCGGTCTTTGAACTAGTTTAAGTTATCCTTCTGCATGATGTTGTCATCAGCAACTGCCTTGTTCTTAAGGGGCGAGATCTCAAACGTGGGCAGCTCCTGTAAGAAAACTTTTGAGGGTGACTGTAGCTACAGTGGTTATCCTGCTACCTGCTTGTTGGTCTCAAGAAGGAAAGAGGCGAAATTTGTTGTAATTGGTGGTGGCATTAGTGTTGTTACAGTTAGCAGTTGGTTTTAGTATAGTTTTTAATTTTTGTGCAAGTATATTGGTTGACCGGAGCCGTATATATATTTTTTTTTTGGTAGGAGCTTTGGTCTATTCAATGTACCGCATACCTGATCGAATGTACATATAATTTAACCCATAGGCCAAACAACGTGTTATTAATTAATTTTTATTACTATTATTATTAGTAAAAAGAAAGTAGAGGGAGGAACTTAGGTGATGTAAATGTACACATAATTTAACCAATAGGCCAAACAACGTGTTATTAATTAATTTTTATTACTATTATTATTAGTAAAAAGAAATTAGAGGGAGGAAAAAATAAAGAGACAAGTTCTTGTTTTGACAATTAGGAATATATTAGAGAAACTAATGAGAAAAAAAAAATACAATAAAATTCCTAATGATGAAAATCAAGAAGGGAATTACATAGGTGTCCAGCAAGCGGAGGTGACAGGATTCCAGAGTGCAGGTAGCAAGAACTTGGTACCCTTAACACCATGGATATTGAAAGCACCTCCAGTCTTAGGATCCACCCTCACTTTCCCTGTGTAGCCTGGGAATGCACCGCTCCCAAACATCCCTTTGCACACAGTCCCAGCACCCACAAACCCAGCGTGTCTTGGTCCCGCTTGGTAGAACCCTGTGTTGTATGGATTTGTCACTGCATCCGCCAGCCCCGACGCCAACGACATCACCATGGCGTCTGCACCCAGATTCCCGCTTGGCGGCTGTAATATCACCCCCTGTGGTCCGCCGTTGGACTTCACAAATGGCCATGCACACGCGTCTGGGCACTCTGTCTCCGGGTTCCCTACCAACACGAACACCTGCTTCCCGAATGCTCCATGCTGTGCGCATTTACCCGTGCACAAGTCTTGTACTGTCACTTGCCTGTCTGTGAATATCAGTGCCAGTGTGTTTGGCTTCCCTGCTGTCGCCTTGTCCACCAGCAACTTCACGAAATCCATTGTCATTACCTTACCAGCAGAGTACGTGCTGTCACTTATCACACTCGCCACATTCAATTGGATTTTGGGGCTTCTCCCCTTGCCACCTCTTGCGGCGGCTGCTTGGTAGCTCTCCACCACGCTCCACCACGCCGATGCCGATGGCTGTTGGGACACTTTTGTGGAGGTCAGGGACTTGAGGAAGCTACGAATTGCGTTCTTTTGGACCCGTCCTATCTGACCGTAGAAGAGCACCGACAGGTTGATGGTACCCGTCAGCATGGGTCCTCCGTGGTACGTCAAGGCTGTGGCACCGGCAACGCTTCGAGCCCTTTTGCCTTTGCCCATTGCCACATGCGTTTGGATGAGGAGCACTAATAATATTGACAGTGCAAGAAGCAGAGGGCGAGTCGGGAGAGAAGACGCCATTTTTTCTTTTTGGCGACTCTTTATTCTCCGATGGAACCTTTAAAAGAAAAAATGTGTATATATATATATATATATATATATATGTCGATCTTCTCTATCCGCCTTCCAATGCTTCCGTTGCTGCCTCTTTTATACACTTTGCTCATACCCGGAAAACAGGGCTAACCGATCTTCCACTCCACGAATTATTATCATTATGAATCTACTTGCATTTGCCATCCATCCATTTACATTGACTAACTGCATTTAACCAATTTTTGTCTATTTTTAGGAATTTTAATTATGAAATAGTCAGCCTTCCTTTGCTCAACTATGTATCATCACGTAGTATTACAATTTCATTATAATTACCACTTCTGTTGACGATCAACATATCCCTATGGTGGTGTTTAAATTTGGATTAAACAGGTCACGTTCTTTCTAAAGATTCCAACTTTTATCACCATATTATATACAACAAACCCTCATCTTCCTCATTTTCTAATATGTTTAGTTTAGTTGTTCACAACTATATGATCTTGATGGTGATGCTACTTGATTTGGATTGCATTCTTTCTAAAGAGTCCAACTTGGATGGACGAACTCTGCGTACAATTTGATAACTAATCTTCTCAGCATGCATGCGTGCGTTGCATACCAATTATTTATTACTTACAATTTACAAGCGAATCCTCGTATGCTTTGCACAAAACTCCACAGCCTCTGTTTCAAATACTAGTACTCACCATTTCGACGTTATTTTATGTCTATTAGTTATATCCCCAAATGCAAATGCAAATGCAAATGCAAATGTAAATGTAAATGTAATACATTCAGTACTCATTTCACATAACTATATAACTATATCAAACCTAACTTCCACAACGTACGTACTTACTGCTATCCTATTAAAGTTTTATTACACGTAAGGGCAAGGGGACATTATTCAACCCTACAATGAATTACATCAGGATCACAAATTGTTTTACATCACTTTATAACTTTTGACCTCTTTTTTGTTGTGCTTCCAAGGCAACCAAAAATAACCAATCAAACACACTCGCACCCTGTACACTCAGCTGTCAAGTTTCTCCTGCTTTGCGTTTTGGAAATAAGGCAATGGGTCTCTTTACATTTCGACCATTTCGAAAACTTCTTACCTTCATTCCTCCATAGTCGTGCTGACATCGACTTCAAACCATTTCTCATATAACTCACCATAACCGTCAACAGCTCTCTACAAAAACAAACATATAGAGGATTTTCAATTAAAAATAATGCCGCACTTTAGAAAACTAATTCGCACTTCTAATAGACAAGTACTTATGAAATCTGAAAAAGGGTAACAGCAGTATTAGATAGTGACTGAACCAAAAATTAAGAATTAATAATGCTTTTGCACTTACAACGGTGAGCAAGGAGACCGTCCACCATTTACATAGTAAACAAACAGGTATGAATCATAATGCTGACCATTGATCAAATAGAAACCTTGCAGTCTTCGCACAGACTTAAATGACATTTTCTTGTACAAATGGATTGCAGGATTGTTATAAGATATAACATGCAAGTAAACCGCTCGGCAAGTCTGGATACTCGAGGAATATTTTATGACCTCGCGGATCAGTGAAGAAGCTGCAAGTCCATCATTTCATCATATCAACACGGTCAAATAATGAAAGGAATTCTCAAAAACCAAATCAAAGGATAGACAAACTTCACCTATGCCAAGATTTCTGTATGTTTCCACTACTCCCAGTGTCAAAATGTAGACTAAAGTCTGATCTGATTTCAATGGATCATAACTCAGAATATCCCCTATCTACAAAACCAAATTTCTCGTCAAGTAAAGGAAAAACTAGGATGAATGAGAAAACCATTAATATATACAAAACAATCTTTTCTTACAAGAATCGTGAATGAGGACATACACTGGAACATCCAAGAGAACTTACCTCACTTTCTTTTGCAAGGACAATTTTTGCAGTTATAAACCCAATAAGTTCATCATTTTGATCATTTGGTTGGCTGCGATCAACAGCTGCCCATGAAACAATGTCACGTCCATTGACTACATTTTCAAAAAACTCAGTCTCATACCTGAAGATATTAACACAATAATTTTGAGGAGCAGTCACGTTACAGTATAGCCCATACTCATGAGAAAGCGTCAAAGAAGAATATGAACCTAATTGGAAACAAATCACTGTGAATTTGCTCTAAAATCTGAAGGTCAGATGGCCGTATAGGCCTATAGCATATGGTTGGACGATGCAAAGATTTTGGCTTCACCATTGAAGACAATTTGGTCAATCCCCAGCAAAGATTTGACACAATCGATGAATTTGTGCAAGAACTTCTTCCATTTATGCCACATCAACCAGGAAAAGCCATGCAGATGTTACTGAAAACTGAAAAAGAAATTCATGCTTTCCATCAATTCCAGTAATATAAACTGTAAAAAGAATAGGGAGGAAATGAAAGATTTCACATGGCAATCACATCATAAAGAGTGGAAAACAGAAACAATTCTGGCAATAGGTTTCCAATTGACTAAATAAGCACTGTCAGATTTTGTGATTGAAATGAAATAGCATTTGAGCAAGTTAATATGTTAGTTTACCTTTTTACTCTGAATTGATTTCACATTTAACAATACATTTTCTGCTTCAAAAACTTATACAGAATTGATTTTACATTTAACAATACATTTTCTGCTTCAAAAACTTATACAAAGCCAAAACATATGTTTGCACACAAGCTACAATGGAAGAAGAAAAAGTACTGGTAGTACATAATTACTATCAATGTATGATCTATAATAAATACCAATATACACCTACTCCTCATTGGAATACCTCACATTTCTATACAGCACACTGAAGGACATACAGATACCAGAGTTGGGATGGAACTTATTTATTATGTAATTACCTTAGCTGCATCTTTCCTTTACAATCAATGGCTCAGTCAGAAATTCAGACTCTTTAGAGATCTTTTTTTCTCAGGGGCCTGCAGGAGTCAACCAGAACAATCAAATTGTAAATAATAAAAACCTAAAGTGAAAAAAGTGGGTAAGAACACATGAGATGGTGGAAAGTTTATCAAATAAATGAAAGCAAAGGGAAAAAGAAAATTAAAATTAGGTTTGTTTGATCCACTGGAGGCGTGGATGAATCAAGATTGCACACACAAGATGCACACCATCAGGATTCAGTGTGAAGCTTCCAACGCAAAAGGAAACTGTTTACTATTTAGGAAATTCTATTCGTCCCTTATAGTTATGTAAGCTAACACTTGATTCTCCAAAAGGAGAAGAGGGAGGAGATTGGCGGCATATGGCAAGATGGAGAACTAAAACAACAGCAAAAGAAAATAACAAGAACTCAAACAAATATAAAGTCCTAGGAGATATGCAAAAAGGAGAAAGAAGTTGGAATGTAACAAAAGAAGCTCAGCAGGAAGCACTTGAGTAGAAATAAATTATGTCAGCTCCAATATGTTCCAGACAGCACATTCATAATAACAGAAGGCCTATACTTATAGCCTCTTGAAGATATCACCCACCAATCAAAGAATATTTTACCTTTGTTTTAACATGAGAAAAATATGGCTTTCCATTACTGAAACCCATCCTAATATATTTTTTCTTCTTTGTTCTGGCTAGTTAAGGTTCATTAAAACGGTTAAGGAAAGCAATTCAGGGTTCTTAAATAATTATGTAAGAATTAATGACAGCTGAATTCAAGCCTTAGACAAGAATAGAGGTTTTCTAACATATTAGAAATTACATCAATCAATCACATAGTTCATACATCCAAGAGATTCTAAAATTTTATTCAAGAGTTCACTGCAAACAATATATAACACTAATCTAAAATTCTAGTGGTCTACGAAAACATCCCAGGAAATACCAACAGCCATCACCAACTAATAGGCACGAAAAGAAGAAGCTACTAAATATAACAAACAAAAGGAACTCATACAAATTTCCCGGGAAAAAGAAATAAGTAAAGAAATCCACAAAGACACGAGATCAAACGACACACAATGACATCAAATGAATACCAATACCATCATCAGGGAAAAATAAAGAAGAAACCCAGATGGGATCTCCTCTGTAAAAACGAATTAGACCACTTACTTAGTCAAGTGCTTCGGAGAGAGAAAAGGGAGGAAGGAAGAAAGACGAAGAAAACACGAACGGAAATGAAATGTCAGCCTGTTTCTGTAAACCATACCTTTCTGGGAATCAAAGAGTTGAGATTGGAAAGTAAATTTAGAATCTTTGGATGCGCTTACTTACCGTTTCTCTCCTCAGATAATTGTAGAAGACCAAGACTTCTCTTGAAGCTACAAAATTATTTCTTCCTCCTCTTCTTTCTTTCTTTCTGGGTTTTTTCCGTTTTTTATTTTTATTATTTATTTTTTCAGCTTTAAAAGTCTTTCTATACGGCAAAGGTTTCCTTCGACCAACAAGGTTGTCTTTAATACGATTAAGATGCCCTTGGATTTTGAAGATGGACAACAACTCAAGATAGAATGGGCTAATTCAGTCCTAAACTAACGACTTCAAAATTTTAGATAGAAAAAAATTTATGAGATAAATATATTTTTCTAATTAAAATTGTTTATTATTATTTCTTTCTTTCATAAAATTTCACATTATTATTTTTTCTTTCATAAAAATATTTTAGACAGAAGTGTTAATTTTTTTTAATTAAAATTGTTTTTTTTATTGTTTTTTCTTTCCGAAAGAAGTGTTTTTTGAGGTGTGCCATATTGACTGACATAAAAGTATTGGATTTTGGCTCGAGCCTTGAGCTTTGAGTAATGTGAATGAATACTCCTTTATATAGAAGAATATGACGAAAACGTTCCAAATTTATTAAACAATGACCTGTTCCATTGTATGTCCCATAAATATAATTCACAGCTCTGATTGTTGATATTATACATTTACAATCAAAGGCCAGCAAGACAAGCAGTCTCCTTACAGTTAAACAAGTATGGTGGTGGCAGATTACTACTCAAGCAACAACAATTATAATGACGATCAGCAGGATGATCCCGAAAATCACCAACAGCAAACACGTCTGCACAGAACATTAATATATCATCCATTTGCTTCCATATAAAGAAGGAACAAGAAAGTTTAGGTTTATTTGAAATTAACATCAATATCCATAACTAG
Organism: Rhamnella rubrinervis; assembly: GCA_007844105.2. Classification (NCBI taxonomy): domain Eukaryota; kingdom Viridiplantae; phylum Streptophyta; class Magnoliopsida; order Rosales; family Rhamnaceae; genus Rhamnella; species Rhamnella rubrinervis. The sequence goes on from CM017576.2 coordinate 173,743, forward strand.
CAAACAGAAAGTGGTGACAAAACTAAGTTTACCAGAGATGAACTAGTTTTTTGGCTCTTGGATGCCTTTCTAAGTTGGGTAGTAGCTTGTGCAGTTGCAGCATGTGAATTCTCAATGTTCGAACTGATATCATCTGAAAGGAACACATGCTTAGAACTTCAAAGATGTTTGGAAAAAAAAAAACAAAGAACAAGAACAAAATTAGTATTATAGACACAGAACTCACCAATCATAGCTCCTTGCTCATGGACCAGTACAGCTAGATCTTTGAAAATCTCATTAACCTCACTGATCTGTTGTTGAACTTCTTGGATCCCTTGTTCCCTTTCTTCAATAATGGCTTCATTGAATACAAGTTCATTGTCCAATAGTAGAACCTCTTGCCTGCAGGTTACAGATCTGAGGGATAAGTGTACAAAGTAGAAAAGTTTTCATCTCCAATATCATGAAATGCCTGTATCAGGCAAGTCACTTCAGACAACTATATAACCTCATTGCTTGGGAGAGTTATGTTATTTTCAGGAAAAACTAAGCCTCATTACTGCCTGGGTATTTTCCCTTAGCCAATACAGCAACAAATTCCCTCGCTGGACTTATCTAGGTTGTTGATGTTGCAGTCTAAACTTGTATTACTGTTACTAAACACCCATAAGAAACAACAAAATCCTTGAAGGACTTGTGAACTTCAACACACCAATTGTGTGTCCTTTACAAATAATCACTAAGATAATAATGAAATCATCCATTTAATTTCTGCCATCAGTGCCTACCAATTTGCAAATCTAGATTTTAGTACTGATAATAATGCATTTGTTCACCTTTTGGACTCTAGAAGAAGAGCTTGCTGTTCATGATTCCTAAACGAACTAAACTCTTGATCATCAGCAGGGTAACTGCATATCAAAGAAAAGAAAGACAAGTATTTAAATAAATAAACAAGACTGATTATCTAGTCCATAGAACTATTAGCACAACCATGTCAAGTTAATGTAGATGCTGGCAAATATGGGTTAAACCATCTTGACGAGGAATAAATCGTCATATTTAGGCCGCATTTTATGTTTGGTAATGCTGATAAGGAAAGCATGTAAAATCAACAAAAAACTGATAGTGCTACAACTTGTAACTTCAATGAAATTGAAATATTGCAAGCAAAGACAAAATAAATCGCATGAAATCAATTTAAAACTGAATACAGTTCTAATGCGTTCAAGTAGTAATTGCCATAATGAGTCAGAATAAACAATAAAACTAACTGCATTACTCTCTGTCCTACACCTGTAGATATGGATAAAACTTAAATAATCAATAAAACTAGCTGCATTACTCTCTGTCCTACACCTGTAGATATTGATAAAACTTACTAGTTCAAGGTGGTGAGTAATTAACAATTTTATGAAACATTTTGGAAAATACTAGAATAACAAAGAAATTTCAACTCATAAACTACCTGTTGTGTGTCAATTTTACTAACACATATGACTGCTTCAGAATGACCATCTGATGTAATACCGATACCATTAAGATCCCTTTACTGATGATAGATGGAGAAGCAAGATGAAGACCTTATTTTCCCTCTCCCAATGTAAATCATAATGCATACAGGTTTAAGTAGATCATTCCACTGTGTGTGTGTGTAAAATAGCTATTAAGTTTCTTGTAACATTTACCTGAATGGTAAAACTTCTTTGGGAATGTGAGGGGCATATGTTGTTTCCCGTTCAGCTGCAAGCCTCTGAGCCTTCTGAAATTCTTTAAGAACTGACTGGAAATCTTTTGCAAGCTTTGCATCAGCAATCTTCTTAGCAGGCTATTTCAACATGTAAATTTTAGGACCCAAAAATGTAAGTAAAGCCAATCATACAACATAAAACAAATGTCAAAAGGATAAACACATAGGAAACTCCCCAGCCACCTATTCTGAATTGCATACTGAGAGAAGGTAAAGGACTTGGTTTCTCAAACCACCCCCCACCCCACAAGTACAACAGACAATCACAAGATTTGACATAGAGCCAAACCCACATGTGCACGCACGCAACAGATATATGAAAAAAAGTACTCAACCCGTTCTTCAAATATTGCTATATTAAGAGAAGGGAGGCGGGGCACGTGCAAAGAAACTGAAGGATCAAATAGAAAGGGTATCTGATAATTCAATTCTAACTCAGAAAAGCTAGTTTCGTGTAAATGCACTTACACTAACTTCCGTATGCTGATCAGTTTCACTAGCTTGCTTAAGTTGAGCTGAAGTATCCTTCACCAACTGCCCAATATGCAGCCTTGTCTTATGCCTATCAGTAAAGTACGTTATCTAAAGATTAGGGGAGATAAAAATGCTAAAATATCAAACAATCATGGGTTCCTACAAAGAAAGTTTAGAAAAAGAAGATACAAAATCAGCTTCCTATCCGAAGACAAATTATTAGAATACACTCAAATAATTCATCTTACTTGGCTCCTTAACTTCTATGCATATTAAGCTACCAAAAGGTATATATTTGGGTGGAATTACAATTTCTCAAAACATTGGAATATTGTTTACAAGCATTCGTCTTTTAAGGGAGATATAGAGAGAGAAGAGGATGATTGATTAACTATTAGGATACTTGTGATTCAATCTACAATAAGAAACACCAAAATATATTACAAAAATTTCCATAAACAAAACTTATATAAGTTGAATAAAGTCAAAGCTCCTCAGCAGCAACAAGTTCTCTGGAATAAGGACTCGAAAGAAACCCACAACGCAATAAAGATAGAAGCACTACTACGACAATCTTCCTTTCATTATGTGACACAGAACCGGATAAGAAATCATTCTCATAATAACCTAAAAGAAGAGAAATCGAAATACCCGGAAACATAAAATTAGAAAATACCCAATTGGGTATAAGAAAAAAGTAGAGGTAGAACAAAGAAAAATCAGAAATTGAAATAAACAGAGGTCCAATTGAAACAAAAGTGGAAAAGAGAAAGTATAATACGTTGAAACTTTCAAAAAAAAAAAAAGAGAGAAGGAAGACTGACAGCTTCTCCCGAAGTTGGAGAGTATCTTTGGGGGTTCCAAGGGAATTGACAAGGCGATGAAAGGAGGAAACAGCGGTGTTGATTTGGAAAATCCCAGAAGTGAGAGCCTGTGAAGGAGAAGGATATGGGTCATTTGGGCGCAACCTACCGGCCTCCAGATCTTGGAAGCTCATTCTTTTCTTTATTTCTACTCCGTCCGATTGAGATGCCCAGAAGTATAAAAGCGAAGTTATTTGTTTCTGATTCTGCTTCTGCTTCTGGTTCTAGTTGGGGAAGGAAGTTTCGTAGACTAGAATCAAACAGAGCGTTGCACCGTCCAGTACTCTATTTCACTTGTGAATTGTGATTTAAATTGTTGCTTCTCAAAGTCAAATTGGAAACTTTCATTCCAAGGGACCTAACCTTGGTCGTTGGCGCGCACCTGCCACGCATCATCATTCATCACTGCCCGCTCCCCATACGGCTTGTCGTTTTTATTTCCATTTTGACACCGCCACCATAAAAAAAATAATAATAAATAAAGAAAAAAAATTGTCTTTCAAAGTGACTAAATAATCTTAGGAAAAGGGTCAGCCAGTGTGTTTGTCATTCAAACAGGAAGCCACGTGTAGTCAAATAAAAGAGGAAAAGGACACCGTGTCCATATGATTAAGAGTTACTTGCAGAGATTAAAATTATTATTAAACGAAACTAAATTCATCAAACAACCGTCACTGCCTCTATCTCTTCCGCTCCATCCCATTTATACAAACGTAGTTGCCACGCTTTCCATTAACCCTCAGGATCTCCATCCTCTCCTCTGCCTGCCCAAGCCAAGACGTTATGGCGGTGAGAACCCCCAACTCCCTTCCTTCCTTTTTTTTCTTTTTTTTTTTTAATTTAATTCTTTTGTTAATTCATCAATCTTCCCCTATGTGATCTGCAATCCAATGCGGTAATGGCTTTCAGAATCGTTAATTTTACTTGTTTGATGTGTTTGGTTTCCCATAAACCGCTGCAAAATCCAAAAAAAGAAAGGAACTTTGGGGATGTGGATCCTCTTTCGACAAAATTATTGGGTTTATAATTGAATTCCTTTTAGGTATTTCTCTTTTGAATCTGTATAACATGGCTTTTGGCATCTTATAATTGAATTTCTTTTAGGTATTTCTCTTTTGAATCTGTATAACATGGCTTTTGGTATCCATTTTAATTTTGATTTTGTAGTCTTCTGCATGTCCAATTTTAGGAACACGGGTTGCTCATTTTTTCTTCATTCTGCGTGTTGTGTTTGCTGGATTGAAATGCCATGTCATGTTTTGTCTGATTCCTTTTTATGGCAAGTTGTAAATCTTAGATTTTCAAGGGGAAGAAAAAGAAAAGAAAAAAAAGAAGTTAAGAGCGGAAATCAGACACCTTCGGTTTCCTATTATGCATGTAAAACAATGATTCAGCTTAAAGTTTTGTTTAGTGTACAAAATCAATGGAGATTAAGTTATACTAGTGCTTCACATTGCTGTTGGGAGAATAAAGCATGATGATTTATAATATCAAACGAACAAAAAAATAAAGCAGATGCTCCTCTAGACAGAAGGGTTATGGCAATATTAGAAGCTTTCTCGGATGTTCTCGATAATGCCAAGCTAACAGATCCACCGTTTTTCTAAGTTGTGCTTTTATATGATTGTTGTTAGAAGTTGTTTTTCTTTTTCCTTTTGGTGGGTTTTTGCTTTTCTGGTTCATGGTAATGTATTGCTAAAACAACTTGAGTTTCCTTACCGAATTTATTCGGATATGGATTCTCCAGTTTTCCCTGTTAACATATTTAATATGCACCTGGATTGGAAACTCATAATTTTCTTCTTTTTCATTGCAGACAAAAACAGTGAAAGTCAGTAATGTCTCCTTGGGGGCAACTGAACAAGATATAAAGGAGTTCTTTTCCTTTTCTGGTGAAATTGAACATGTTGAAATACAGAGGTTAGCACCCCTTTCTCTCCCTTTTGGTAAACTGGAATACAGGATGGTAGAGGGAGCTTAGATAGTAAAGGTTCCAATGTAGATTTCTTCAGCAGATGGATTTTGTTTTTACTTATTTCTTTTTTACAGCGAAAATGAGAGATCTCAACTTGCATATGTTACCTTCAAAGAGCCTAAAGGGGCAGAGACTGCAGTTCTTCTTTCGGTTGATTCACTTCTCAACACCTTCCAATTTGTTTCATTGTTTATGAATTTTAATATGTCGTATCAACGTCACATTTTAAATGATGTGACCTCCTTTAATTAATTACAGAAAAGTTGTAAAGTGTAAGGTCGTTGTGGGAGAGTAGAAGTCATAAGATAAGAACCCTTTCTTGAGGAAAAATTATTTGCACATAAGAAGTTATTGGCAAATGTTCTAGTAATTTTTGTGCACTTTTGCGAATTCCAAGTTCAAGAATCTACTACTTGTTACTCTCTCTCTCCCTTCCTTAATTAGAGAGTGTCCTCTTGTTATCTTCCTCCTCTCTGTCTTAGAACTGAACGTCTTTATTTGATCTCTTTATGTTAAACCTACGTGCATCTTTCAGGGAGCAACAATAGTGGATCAGTGCATCACCATTGCTCTGGCTCCAGAGTACAAGCTGCCAGCTGCTGCCACTTCCCCACTTCCAACAGTAATATTATCTTCTCAGAGCATTACTTTGTGTTACAATTATTGTTTCTGACATGTAACTATTGTTCAATCTCGTCAGGCAACGGAGGGCACAAATTCGGGTGGTGCTGAATCTGCTGTTAAAAAGGCAGAGGATGTTGTCAGCGGCATGTTAGCCAAGGGGTATGTTTTGGGTAAAGATGCACTGAACAAAGCAAGGTCCTTCGATGAGAGGCATCAGTTCACTTCAACTGCAACAGCCAAAGTTGCATCTTTGGACCAAAAGATTGGTCTCAGTGAGAAAATTAGTGCTGGCACAACCATGATGAATGATAAAGTGAGGGAAATGGATGAGAAGTTTCAGGTTTCTGAGAAGACAAAGTCTGCATTTTCAGCTGCTGAGCAGACAGTCAGTAATGCCGGATCAGCAATCATGAAAAACCGCTATATATTGACTGGGGCAACATGGGTTACTGGTGCTTTTAGCAAGGTTGCCAAGGCTGCAGGTGAAGTGGGGCAGAAGACAAAAGACAAGGTTTTAGCCGAGGAAGAACAGGGGGGGAGCAAAGAGGGAGTCAATGCTCAAACCCACGAGTCCCAGTCTCCAGAAGCTACTACTTCTACTGAGAAACCCTCTAATCCCCCACAGCCACAAGGATTAATCCTGTGATGTGGTAGAGCCATGTATATATCCTAATTTAGCGTTTGGTTATTATTAATCATAAGGACTAGTTGTTTTGTCCTTCCAGAAAGAACAAGAAAGAAGGAAAAAAAAAAAAGTTTTTATTAGCTTGAATGTAGTAATTTAGAATGATAGGTTTTTTTCATGTGGTCGCTAGGCATGACTTTGCCAGACGCTGTTTTTCAGTATTTAATGATCTCATATATCTTCTTGTGATTCTTGCTAAGAGATATATACTTTAGTTAGCCTGTCGATCTTAGTTTTGCTGCTGCACTACACATTTTTATGTTCAATAACCGAGCTTGTTATATTTATAAAGGAAAAAATAAATTTTTCTTATATAGCTGGATCTGTTTTCATTTTAAATATATATTTAGATTTTGTTCGATCGGTCTGGTAATTGGTAGGCGGCCGCAATCCTGCACTCGGTTGTTCAGCATGATTAATTTGGATATATATATATATATATATTATTATGTAGTATTGCTACGCACTACACTCAATATATTTTGTGAATCAATTTTCTTGCTTGAGTATAAATTTATGTTTCTGATCGAACAGTGCCGAGAACTGACAATGAAATAAAGTAGGAGTATTTGGAGTCGTTCACAAGGAGTATCGCGCTTGAAGATGTCGGTTGCCAACAATTGCATGCGGCACTCAAGCCATTCTCCAACATCATCTAGCTCTTAAAATTTGTTTTAAATTTTCTAACCATGTAATTTTGGTTTATCTTAATAGAATAGCATAAAAATTATATATTTAATTAATTTGAAACCATCCAAGTGATCAAATTTTAAAAAGAAGACAATATAATCAGATCGCACAAGAAAGAAAGTGGCTGACAACTAGAATACAGAAATCATGAGAGTAAAATTGTTACTAGCTAGAACAAATTAAAAGAAAGGAACAACACATATATGAAGAGAAGGTGATTGGAAATGTCAATGTTGGTGGCAGAGGCAGAGGCAGTTCTGGTAGTCGTGTAGTCGTCGAAATTATATTCATCTGGTGGAGGGTGTTTGTGATTGGAATACATCAGTGGAGATGGTGGTGCTTTCTTATTCTCTGAATTCGATTTTAATGGTGATGGGGGCGGTGGTGGCGGCGGCAGCGGCGGCAGCGGCGGACAAGACATTCCAGACAGACAATTCCCACTTACCCTGCATTATATTTGCTTGTTATTATTCAATATATTATTTATATATATTGACAAAAAATTTCAAAAGTCCACAAAATTACTTAATTCATGAACTTACCGAAATTCCAACTTCTTATTTGTCGACAAGGAGGTGGGTATTGTCCCATTGAATCTATTATCAGACAAATCCCTGCAGCCCAATAAATATATTAAGAGGATAACTAAACTAGGTTACAAACATATATGTATTATTGTTTTCAGGATCATTATATAAGTTAGATTAAAAACTCACAGCAGTTTAAGCATTGGAAAGGAACCAAGAAAATCTGGAATGGGGCCATCCAAGCTATTGTTGTGCAGATCACTGAACAAGACAACATAAGACAAATTAATTGATTCAGTATATTCAACTAATTCATATTATTTCGGATAGTAGTCTATCTTTCATTTGATTTTGCAACTCACATAATTACAAGCGCATCCATTGAACTAAAATCTGGGAGTGATCCAAATAGACCAAAGCTACTGAGATTCCTGATGATTCGGATCATAATATAATATATAAAGAGAAAAATACGATCAGTAGATACGTCTTAAAATAATTTAATGAATATGATATAAAATTAAACATTCTCACAGTGCTGTAACACGAGGAATTCCGTGGGTACTGCATTCAACCCATTCCCATGTAAATGCTGATGGAAGACAAGGATCGCCAGTCCATGCCAGCAACTCTTGGAATTGCATTTGCAGTGCCGCCAAGCCTTCCACTAAATGTATATTACAAAACATAAGCACACGCACCAGAAGTAATTTAATATTAGTTATATATTAATTAATTAATTAATTTAATAACATAACAAATACGTACCATCTTTGAAATGGGTTCCGGGTGTCAAAGCATCACCGATGCTATAAACCTCAAAGGCGTTGATGAGAGGAGGAAGTGTGGAGTCAGAGGTGGCAACCAAAGTAAAGGAGGTGTTGGAAGAGGCAGTGATGTTAGTTATGTAAACTTCGGCTACGCTGCCGAAAGGTGGAACTATGGGTTCCGAATAAGGCTTGTCATCTACGCAAAGCTGAAACGACCTTCTCTGCAGCTTCTGCTGTGTAACTTCAGAGAAGTAGGTGGTTATGTAGACTGGAACATCGAAATCTGGTAAATTGGTAATCAACCTTATATACTCTAATGTGTTATTAGCAGTGGTTGCATTTTTCAACACTGTTTCCGGAGGACTATCCTCTGCGCTACCAACGTCAATGGACACGGCCTCACTTGTCACCTCCTCTAATCCAAAACCATATCCCGGAGCCCATTCCCGATCATATGCATCTTCAGGGTACACACACACACACACACACACATATATATGTATATATATATTAACTTAAGACATATGCATGCATGTATAATTACTCATCAATCAATATTTTTACGTGTTAACGTGCGTAACGTCTACATACGTACGTAAGTATTGAAATTAATTAATTAATAAATTAGATGATCAGAAATGCATATTCGATTAATATAGATGTAAAGATATATATATATATATATATATATACCTAACAGTCTGATAAGCTCCAAGTGCAATCCTGCTTTGCCTGAAGAGAGCATAACCAGAAGCAACATGGGCGTACATTTGGCTACCTAGGCTTCGGAGTTCAAGCGCAGTTATAAAAGGAATCTGGTGGGGCAGCGTTTGAGTAAGACAGATGCTGGTGGCATTAGTAATTTCATTGACCGTATATATGACCTCGTAGTCGACAACTTCGAGACTGAGGTACTCGGACATGTTAACCTTGGTCCAGTAGTTGCCGTCAAACTGCAATTCAAAGGTGGGCGGAGAGTTTTTTAGGTCGTAGTTACCGTAGTAAAAGCTAGCCCGGACAAGAATCCGTTGGCCGCCATCTAGTGAGTTGATGGTGTAGCAGTTCCTCCTGAGAGTTGGGAACGCTCGGAGGGTGTTGACCACCTCAGGTAATGAGCTGCTGAACTGCACCAGCTGGGACTCACCATTGCGAACGTAAGCATCATCTCCCACCCATTTTATTGAGTTTGTGTCGGTGTACGAGTCTGAGCCTCCACAGTCGATGCTCAAAAACACAGCATTAACACACCAGTACTTGGAGGAGGCCAATAATAAGACTAGAAGAGTTTTGACAATTAGCAACATGGTAATTTGGGAACTCATTTTGGTTCTTGCATTGAAAGAGATAATTAAGTTGATCATCCATATATATACTTGTACATCTACAGAGTGAGCTTATCATTAGACTTTGTAATACAAAAGTGCTTAAATTGTTGTCGTCTAGTGCTTTTACCAATTCAACTAGTCATAGTGGGATGCCATTTCTTAATTTCTTTCAGATATATTATTGAGCTGTCAAACATAGGATACACAAATATAAAATAAATAAATGAATAAAATAGATGATTAAGAACACCCCAGTTGTTAGTAGAGGTTTAATTTGCTTGTTGTCTTTAATTTCAATTGTAATATACTAAATTGTTAAGAAGTATGCCAACTAAAACATTAGATAGAGAGATAATAAAAGCATTGACAACAGAGCAAAACATCTGTTTCTTATGGGGTCGGTCGGTCGTCCAAGATCAGTAGACTTTGTGGTAGATTTAATTTAAATCTCAAATATAAGACCATTATCTACAGCACTTAAGCATAATTGTTAATTAAGCTATATGATTAAAGAGTTGACATTTTGCCAACGGGAATTTCTCTGGAAACAGATTATAAACTAAAAGAATTATTTGTGTGACACTGGGTGTAGTATGTATATATATATATATATATATATATATATATATATATAACCTGGACGAATCAAAACTGTATTTAATTTCCTATATACACATCCTAGGTTTCTTAATATATATTTATTAATTATGTTCTTAAATTAAATTTCTTTTTTTAAAAAAAAATCATATTTTAATAATTATTAGTTAAGAATTGAACTCCCCCCATTTAACATTACGAGACTAAATACATCTAAGTAGAATTTATTAAAATTTAAATTTTAACTCTTTCAAACAGAAATAAAATGTGTATTAATTTTTTTCTGTTGCGCTATATTACATATACATATTCTTAAATTGAAATAAAAACTATATATATATATATATATATATATATTGTTGCAAAGGCAATATTGTAGTTTTTTTTTTTTTTTGGTAGAAATATTGTAGTTATGTATACTACTGAAACCATACGAATATGAAACAAACAAAATATTGCAAAATGGGATATTATTGGTATGTCCGGGTTGAAATGAATTCTTAGTTTACGTGGAGCGGTGGAGGAGATTTCCGCCAACACGCGACTGCATCTGCATGGTGCGCATGTAGCCGTACGTTAGTTTAGGGAACCTACAGGCGGAAAAACTCCTCGAGATGATTATTATATCTGTTGAGATTCATAATAATTTATAAATATTTATATTTATGTGGCACAATCTCAACGAAAGACATCTTTCCGAGAAATATTTTTCTGACAACAACAATTCATATGTGATTAATATGTAAATTAATTATTATTGGATCTAGCTAGGCCATCATGTTATTTCTATATAAACCATTACAACCAAAGAATCAATAATTCAAAATTAAGTGATAAAAATATTGAATTTAACCAAAAAAAAAAAGAGTAACAAAAATATTGAAGCTTCTTCATATATTATGAAATTAATTAATTAATGTAACTAAATATATATACATGACATAAAATGTAATTTACCAGTATATATATAATCATAATAGATACCTAACCTAATTACTATTATCATAAACCCCATTAATTAGATTAGATAGGGTAGCACCACTTTGAATTAATAAATAAATAACAAAATAATTAACAACTCCTATTATAATTATCAAATGCCGCCGATGTAATGGCCGTAGTAAACTCGTGGAAATCAATACGGCCGTCACCGTCCATATCGGCCTTGAGGATCAAAGCGTCGAGCTGGTCGGGGCTGGGCGTAAGACCCAGGGATCGTAGCAGAGAACCCAGCTCCAGCTGAGTCCAGCTTTCGTCCTTGTTGCAGTCGAAGGACCTGAATATCTCACGCAGCTCCGCTATCTGCTCGCCGTCCAGCTTCGCACTTGAAGCTTCTTCTGTAGACTTCATCATGTTCATGTTCATTGCACTTGTTGGTGTTTACTCATGCTTCAACTAAATCTGGATGCTATGGAGACTTATTCTTCTTTGGATCAAATTAATTAACCACACATACATACATACATACATACATACATACATCATATAGTCTATATTTATTTGAATAAAATTCTTAGTTAATCTGATACCCAATATTGGTTTGTTAGTTATGGTTGAATTTAAGGATATCTGGACACATCGTCATGTGAAAGATACGTGTGCATAATGCTGATGGAATACAGCCAGGTAGCTAGCGACTGAAACTGAGAAAAACCAAACCTAAATATCGGGGATTTATATTTTTCCAACAAAATCCAATAAATACCATAACACACCATTAATATTAACATTAATATTATTATATATAAGATGTGATATGATGGATAATGGAAAACGTTGACGAGTGGTGCCGGTTGAGCACCGCCAATAGTTAATATCAACTACATTGTCAACTTTGGACTGCTAATTTATAAGTTGCATTAAAATAAAATTGACAAATTATTGTAAGGCACGAATTAAAATAAATATTATAATAATAATAATAAAGAAAAGAAAAGAAAAGAGAAGTCATTACCAGCATGGATGGGACGAAGATTCTTTATTAAGTGGATTAGAAAGTTGTTTGTATTATTTAATTGGTAGGTAAGTAATACCCAAAATTAACAACATTATATATCTGGAGTGTGGACTACTGAATTAATTCTTTAACTAGTTCATTGTGAACACGTATAACAAATGATAAGGAATCCAATTTAAGAACCAAAATTAATGGTTTTGATTATCGTTTTAAATTCGTACTTATATATATAATATATGGACGTGAAAACCATTATTTTTTGGCTACATATATGTGAAAAGTATACAATTTATTAATTCCTAATTACATGTCCATTTCTTTATCTTTTATTTTTTGATATCCGATGCTGTAAATAATTCATTAAAAGTATTGTCCTCCTCCGGCTTTGGCTGGTTCATCATTTGCAAAAACTAGCTATTTCTACTTGCAATTTCCCTGATACAACTGGGGCCAGCTGGTTGGCATATACAATAGAAACAGCCAAACTTTTAAAGTATGGGGCCGGTTTTTAATTTGGATTGAATTTTGATGCGGTGGGCTGCAGGAAATCCTGAGAGAGTTTTTTTTTTTTTTGGTAAATAGGAAATCCTGAGAGAGTTGCTTCTGTATATTTGAACACACAAAATATTTAAAATCATGATTTTCAGAATTGTCTTCACCACCATCATTTTCCATGATCCATCGCCATTCATATATTATGAATTCATACATACATATATATATATATATATATAAAATCATGATTTTCAGAATTGTCTTCACCACCATCATTTTCCATGATCCATCACCATTCATATATTATGAATTCATACATACATACATACATATATATATATATATATATATAAAGAGAGTGAGAGAAGAGAATGATATGGAAACAATTATCAGCATGCTCTCTCGCTCATTTTAATTCTTTCTTGGAACATGCATATAGTATATAGAAAGATGTAAATAAAAAGCTAGGTAGCTATGCAACAGTATGAAACTGCCGAGTGTATTCGAGCAAAGGCATCGAAAAGCCTCTACTGCATGCGGAACAAAACTCAATATTAACGTTAACAATATCAATGAGTGCATCCAAGAACATCATCGTATGATATCTGGGAATATACTGATCACACTCAGCTACTTCAATTTCGTCCTGCTTGGTTTAAATTAGTACCTATTGCTTCCTGCTGCACTTTAGTTGTTTTGCTGGTCATAAGTTTGGATTACAGATACTAATTAAGTTTGTTAATTGTTCTTGAGAGAGGACATGGAAACATTTGAGGATGCAGTGGAAAAGTTTGAGCAAGTGTTAATGGAGATTCAACAACAAACACAGTTATGTGGTGATGACATTTGGTTCCGCAGCTACCCAAGTTTATATACCATTTCTTTTCTTTTTTCCATTTTTAGTGAACAAAGAATATATTGAGTTCAATTAGACCACTAATTTTGTACCGTGATCTGTTGGGCCTAGGTGGTGCCAGTGTAACTTATTTGTTTAACATCGTGTGGAATTTATTTAAACGCAAGTACCTTCATTGCAAGTGTCAGAGGTACTGCTATACCTGCAATTGAAAGGAAAATCAGGTGACAGGTTGTTCATGTGGCAGAGAATAATGAGGCGAGTGATAAAGAGTAGTAGTAGAATGAGAGAATTGACATTACCTAAAAGGATCTGCAGAATAATCTGAAATGCATTAAGCCACACATTCCCTACACTAAATGTGTGCATCCAGTTGAAATGATCCACATCTGATAAAAAAGGACTTGCTGCAGCCTCAAGCATAAGTGTTAATCACATGTCTTTGACTTCCATAATCCTTGTGCTTCCATAAATTTTTTTGTAGAATTGTATCAAAATGTCAATACATTAATTAATTCCCAAAAATTTGGAATCCATAGAGTGGCACCGAACTATATACGGGCCGAAAGAAGTAGGAAAAATTCTGGGAAAATTACAACCACAACCCAAAAAGCCGCAAACATTATTGATGACTATCACCCATGACAATGACAATTGTCCTTACTTCTCAATTTAGAATCAATCTGTTTACTGTTAAGTAGGCTTTTGTTTTACTGGTCTTGGATCATAGTTTGGTTATTAAACAGGCTAATGAACTCAACCGCAACACTGAGAGCGTTGACAGCAGCTAAGGATCTTAGAGATGTTGGTAATTGTTTTCCTCCACCACCTGCCAAATCCGAGACACCACGAAACACAATACAAGGCACACCATTGGACAGACATGTCTGCACATATGCATATCCAACATGGAAACACCACCAATATTAGTATTTCACTTTCCAAAAGAGAGAAAGAAATCTTCCTAAACGTATTAAACCAATCACATTGTCTTGTGTTGTTAATGTGCTACTAACCATCATGACAGCTGCGCTCTCTTCATCAACAGTTGAAACATTGAACTGTTTGAAGAGAAAATCTCGATATGCTGCATTGTCAAGGAATGTATCAGCAGTAGAACCTCTCAACCCATATATAACTTGTGGTGTTTCGGGTAGGCAATATGTCTCGTTTAGGCATCGTTGTAACTTTAAATCCTGTAAATCGTATATTGAACATGAACTGATGTACGTAATAATTTCTTTTAGATATAATAAACGGTAAGCAATCAACTTAATGAGAGTTATACAAGACAATAACAAACCTTCAGCTGAGAGGCAATACTGAACCATTTTGGATCAATTGGAAGCCAAAAGACCTCCTGCATGGGTTTTTCACTGGAATATAATTGCTGTGGTGTAAACTCTACCTTACCCAACAAGTTATCGCCCTGAATGGGGAAATTAAAATCTGCAAACTTCAATTCCGGATATTGCCCCTTTTGTTCTGACTTGAATTCCTGCTCAATGAAAAAGAGTAGAGAAACGAAATGATAAATTTTCTTGATTGGGAAACAAAACAAGCAGAAATTAAAGGTTTGTGTTAAAACCTCGGCTCTAATTACCTTCCATTTCCAAGAACTAGTGAAAGCAACAGAAGATGGGACACTGACATCACCCACAGACAAAGAATTGTTAGTACTTCCAGCTATCCCGTAATGAACAATTCCTTTAACATCAAAAGCATCCACAAGGATTTGCACAGTTATGCCTGCATTTACCTGAATACGAAAATTAATAATACCACAGAAAAAGGTTAACCCTTTACAAATTAAGGATGATTTGAAATTAGGGAATGCTTGTTACAGGTTACTGTCTAATGACTGTAAACTATATATGGGGCAACCAATACGATAGAGAAGCAACTTACAATCTGCTCTCCAGTCATAACGTAAATTATATCAACGCCATTAATCTTTCCAATGTTGAACCTCCTTCCTAAGCAATGGGGAAGCATAATAAAATTTAACATGGATGGATGTGAAAATTGTGTGTGAAAATTAATGAAATGCAAAGAGGGATAGAGAGTAGTAACCAGCCAAGTCAAGCCAGGGGATTTGGGAGCTGGGAACAAAGTAAGCAGAGTTTTGGAGTGCGAGTTCTTCAGTAGGGTAAGCCATGACAAGCCCAATATAAGATCCTGACACTGCATTCTCATTGATTTTATCCACCGCCTGCCGCACTGTGTAACTCATTTTCAGCTGCAGAGACTGTGGGACCATAAACGATACCGCTCCAACCAGTAATACTACTAGGAACCTCATCAATCACTGTAGTCTGTGGTCGAAGACGATGATGATACTGATCAATTAGACCTGGGATATTGGAGACCAGCAACAAGTGATGGAATTGATCCAATAAAGACTCGTAACATTTCACTTTGCAAATTCATGGGGATTTTTTTTTTTATGAACATGGGCGTGTAAAGAAACACATTAATTCAATATCTAATCCTCGTTGACTCCCTGTCTGTCTCATGTCTTTTGTAGGCTGATAGCCAGTGGATCACAGCACGTGGTTCAGCTGTTCACACAAACAAATAATGGACCTTCTGTACGATCAAATTCAATTATTTCTTAATCATTATCCTTCAACTTGAAATATATTTGTCAACTTCTGTTATTTCATCCTAACAATGGCATGCAGAGTAACATTCGCGATTAGGAAGGTCTGGTTGGATCTTATTTAAATTAATTGAGAGTTTTTGTTTTACCAACAGCACAAACAAATCCTACAATGTAGACAATTTATCCACGGCGAAATATGTCAGCCATAAGCTTTCACTGAGAACAATTTCTTCAAATTTACTTTTAATGTGACTTGATTTATTTGCATAAATCTTTACATATACAAAACTCTTTTTCTGTTTCCTTTTTTTCTTTTTCTTTTTTGGTGTTATGGACTACTATAATTACACACATTATTAAAAGAAGAAGAAGAAGAAGAAGAAGAAGAAGATCCTCGTGATCATTTGGAGCTCTGCTATTCCATTAATGATACTAATAATCTCGGTATATCAGGTTCGCCAATAAAACCGCCCTATTATGTTTATGGAATCATTTGTAATCCAACTTTAACTTGGATTACCATGAAGAAATCCCATCCCAACGAATTTCGTCATCAACGTAAAAGACAGATACATAATAGAAGATTAAACGTGAATTACTGAGTTGGAAGCTGGCCAACATTCCTTTCAAAAAATAGTTGATTGCCTGCCCACGGCATCAGTGATGTCCTCCAAACTTTTTTATGCGAACGCTAAACATGCATTCACTTGACTGACGAAACCTACAGAAGTTTGAGTCCACCTGTTACATCATCAACCACTTCAACAGGTCCTGCACACGACATTTATGTGAGGAGGCAAAGAGAAATAGCTCAATAACTCTAAATATATGGTGACATGAAAAAGTAAAACTCGGAAGTTTAATAGACATTGATAGAAACCTATGGAAGAATATAAACTAACCAAGAATTGCCATCACCGTCCTTGAATCTGGAACAGGAAGAAAAACATTACGATGTGATTTAGATCATAAGAAGCTAGTCTACAACACAGATCTTATATATTTGCGGCTCAATCATGAAAAAAGAGAAGACTTCCAGAAACAATTAAGCTACTCGGACAAAATTCAAATTAAAAACAACCCCTGTGAAAGATCATCCAAATAAACAACTGAGGAGAACAATTCCCCAAAATGCTTGCCAAATGAAGTGTTAAAAGGGGACACAAAAACTTGGGAATATGTATGCTTCCGCACCTTTCAAACAAGTCCAATTCATTCAAGTCTTTTCACTTTTTACTAAGTTAGCAGCCACATTTCAAAGAAAGTATTTACAAAAACAAGAGTCAGCCCCTAGTTCTGTATAAACATTATAGATTGAAAAGTGATTTTAAGGAATACCATCAATACTTGAATATGCACAACACTAAAAAATAACATATTACACCAGTTTATAAGCATCTAGAGTTCAATGCAATTTGATAGTTGTTCCAGTCCAGGCAAGTTCTAGTTCTGCACAAAATTTAAGGCCACAATTCCACTCTGACACCAATATAAGTTAAACTACACCATGAAGAGAAGAAAACAAAGAAAAACTATCTGACAACCAAAATGATTATGAACCTTAAATATAGAAACTATAGCAACTCACTTGGTGCAATTTGAGTTCTCCCTGCATCAATTGTAATATGAGTAGGTAACTTCAGAGATTTTGCCCTCCCCTGTCAGAATCAGTAAGGGCGTTACTCTTATTTAACACTAAACGCGACACATGTAGTAAAGAAACTAGATTAGGGATAAGGACCTAGAAAAGAAGTTAAACTATAAGCCCAGTTGCTCCTTTTTCTTTCTCTCTTTCTTTCTTCAGGAGGTGGGGGCAAGAGAAGAAGAGAGTTGTAGAAACAACAGAGAAAGCAAGGGAAAGAGACTAGTAGACAATTAGCATAGGAAATGTTACATTAGTGGCATTGAGAGAACAGTGCACAGGAAATGAGGCTCCAGATAAGCCTCTAAATGGATAATGATGGTGAAACATTAAAAGGCTAAAGAACTGAGAACCAACACCAGGGCATATAAAAGAGAAAGGAGGAAAAATACAAATAACTTGTTATAACATCAATGGAAATGGGAAAAAGCTAGAAGTTTGAACTTTATTTTCTGAAAACTTGCTACAATATTAGGATAGTAACAAAAATGGATTCTTTAGAAAAGCAGAGACTTTCAGCACAAGAAAAGAGGATTAGCAATCAGTGTCTGGTGGGATTAATACTCTAATTTACTAAATTATCAGTAGCTATTATCACCCCATTATTTAAAATTTCTGACAAGTTAAGCAAAGCATCACTCAAATACGTAGTAGCAATAGAAATTGCATAATTGAAAAAGTAATGAAAGCTGGTACGTATACAACTAAAAAAGTAAAGCGGACTTTTCTACCTGATCGTAACTTTTTTGAATCATAACTAACACATTCAATTTAGGCTTTAAAGAAAAAAGATACAACGCTCACTTCAATAAATCACCAACTATAAACATCCATTTATTATTGTTTTATCAAATTAGCCACTTAACTGAGTATAAAATTGAAAAGATAGCATGTAAAAGCCATACAAGCATGTTTATTCCTCATGTAACACAAGAATAATTTGAAAGCAATACTGACTTGCAAAACAAGCATATCTTCCTCACTTTCAATTTTCACAACGACTTTAGGCTGAGCGCACATCTCCCAACTGCATATTGACATGCCATGGTCACACAAACAGGAACTTGAAAAGAAGCAAGAGTTCACTAAACACGTAATACAGATTCGAAAATTCCAGTACCTGTTCAAGGCTTTTGGTGCCCGATGGAGGAGCTTTTTATAGAGACCCAGAGTTGCATGACTAACCAATTAAGGGAAATAATGCAATTAACGCCAAAAAGAATGTAGAGAACATTAACAAAAAAAAAAATCAGATTTTCATCCATAATTTAAAATGGAAAAAACTTATGACCATCCGACCAGAAATTACTAATATTAACATAGCACCTTCAAGTCAAACACTAATTCCTATATACGAATTACATTTAGTGTTTTATATAAAGCAAAATATCTAGAAGGCAAATAAATGAAGGAAAGGCTAAAAGTGAAATTTAAAAGGTAACCTGCATTGGGCGGCAATCTTTCCTTTACCCATCTTCAGATCATTTCTTACCACCAAAACCTGAGGAAGAAAAAGGGAAAAAGTTAGAAAAGGCTGCCCTTTTCTCCTTAGAAACAATGAGAGAAGAAGAGAAAGATAAATTTCTGACCATTTTGAAATTTCCCAGAAGGTCTGCGAGCTTTTCAATTTCAAGGGGGTCTTTAGGCTTATACTTCTTGTTCTTATTGTCGGTACTGACAAGTGCACTGCCTTTAGCTAATCTGGCCGACATAAAAAATGGAGCAGGATAACGTGCGCCAATACAGTATCCCAAAGCAAGACAACCAGCCCCGACCAAAATGGCACTCAGCCAGCTCAAATCCATCCTAATATCTCACTCCACCCAAGTCCCAGACACTGTAAAGCAAGCAATTTTGAATAGCTCTCACACTCAAAAATCCACCAATATTCAAACATGTACAACTATACAGGATCAAAACATCATTCTTTATAGAGTAGCAATAGCAAGGCACTAGTATTCATATGCAAAATGCATTGAATCAAAGCTACAGTTTTCAAGAGCAATCATTTGACAAACTGAGAAGGATGATGGGGTTGCGAAGGGACCTGTGGTTTGACGAGTTCGCATTTGACGATCCGAGAGTAAATAAAACCCTAGATCGGACGGCTGTGAGCTCACGCAACCATGTCTGCGTATGGATTTTCTTTGTGCCGCGGAGCGTGTGAGAAGCTGTAAAAGAGAGCCCTCAGGAATTTCACCGAAATTAAATAAATAAAAAATGTAATATTATATTATATTATATTTTTATTTTTTTGGAGAAATACTTACCAATCGTTGTAAGGTGATGTGAGAGGGTGAGGCGCATACAGTAGACATGAATTAAATTGGTGTTGTATGCTTCATAAGATTGTATTTATGTAGTGCAGCTGGTAAGAGTGGGGCCAATGTCCCACTCGCACGGTGAATGTTTGAACCACAACTAAGCTATGCACTCACCCAACCACCCTCCACTTTGACATTTTCTCGTTTTCTTATTTTCTCATTTTTCTCAGGTCTAGTCTACGCCTTAGTTTTCCCAAGAAAAGAAAAATGTCTCGTCTAGGTTTATAAGAATATTCCATTGACTTACAGATACAACTGAAGACGCCCCAAAAAAAAAAACTTGCAAATATAATTTTAACTTTAATAAATAATAATATTATTGAAAAGAAAAAAAAATTAATAAATAATGTTACTTGTCACGCTTAAAATTTGATTAATCTTTACCTCAACAAATAAAATAATAAAAATAATAATAATAAATATAAATTTAATAGCTAAAGCTAACCTATAAGAAAAAGAGAGCGTGACTGAAACTCCAAGAAAAATCAAAACTTTTACAGGGTCTTCGAGCATTCTGGTCTCAACCCACCATCAGAACAACCATTCTCGGAGGTACGCTTGATCGGAATTTTTTATTTGTACTATTTCTTTTCGAAATTTCAGTTCAGTTGAAACAATCATAGTTAATTAGCTATTGGTTTATTCATACAAAGATGGATTCCATTTTCGTAGATTTACTAGTATCTATGTTATGGTGAGAAAGCAATGGGAATGTGGAGAAATTATAAAATCATTGATTGGTATCTGAGCTTCAATTTAAAGGTGTTTTGATGAGGTCTAATTTTGTCTAAAACAAGCCGGGTCGGTCAATTTTATCGTTTCTTTAGGGTTTTTAAAGCTTTTGGGGACATTGAATTTTGGGTTGTCGAAGGAGGTAAGATTTGGATTTTGTTATAGTCACGGTCATATTTTCTGGTTTGGTTTGGCTTAGATAATTGGGGAGAGCAAGCAAAGGTGAGATTTTTCTTTCTATGTTTTTAATGTTTTACGTAGTTTCTACTTTCCATAAGACTTTTCCTGATTCCATAATTTTGTTAGTTTCCGTTTTCAAGTTTGTTGCTTTAAAATTATGTTTCATTCATGTGTTTTAGTTTGCTGAATAGGAGATTCAGGAAGAAGGAAAACTTTTGGAGCTTTTATTTCATCAATGAATTCTACATTTTGGATCCTCTGAAAACCGAGGACAAAGATGTAGGAGTTCATTCTGTTTTTTTCTTTTTTTTATGAGTCCTAGATGTGTGCATAGTAAATTGGAAAAATCGAAGAGACAGAGAATTTTGAATTTAATCAATTTTCCCGTTGCTTTGAGATTTTAAGAGACTCTTATCTAGAGTTATATTTGTCCTTTCTTTTATAAAACAGCTACTTTACATTTGAAGATCATTATGCCAATTCCTATTTTTTTGACTTTTCAGAAAATACTTTGAAGATTGTATTTCACAGGGGACGGCAAAAATGAGTGATAATTTGATGGAGAAGGTGAATGCTTTAGGTGAGCGCCTCAAGATTGGAGGGGCTGAGGTGGGGCGAAAGATGAGTGCAGGCATGAGCTCGATGAGCTTCAAGATGAAGGAGCTCTTCCAGGGCCCCAACCAGGCAGATAAGGTGGTTGAAGATGCCACATCAGAGGCCCTTGAAGAGCCTGACTGGGCTATGAATCTTGATATTTGCGACATGATCAACACTGAAAAAATCAACAGTGTTGACCTGATCCGGGGAATAAAAAGGCGAATTATGTTGAAGAATCCTAGGGTTCAGTATTTGTCATTAGTACTACTTGAAACCTGTGTTAAGAACTGTGAGAAGGCTTTCTCAGAGGTGGCAGCTGAGAGAGTTCTTGATGAGATGGTGAAGCTGATTGATGATCCTCAGACTGTTGTTAATAATCGCAACAAGGCTTTGACACTGATTGAAGCATGGGGGGAGTCAACCAGTGAACTTCGTTATTTGCCTGTATATGAAGAAACATACAAGGTATCTGTGGACTTTGGTGCCCTTTAATATCACTCAATTCTTGATTGCAAAATTATCTTCAGAATTTTATTATGATACCAACTGACACAGTTTAAAAACACTGATATAAAAAATTGATGTAGCGCAGTAGCAATATTTTGTAACATAGAATACTTTAGCTCTATCTGTGATTTTTAAGATGGGAAACAAATAACTTAGAGATTATAAGTGGAATTGGAAAAGAAGGTTTGAACCTTGTTGGCTGTTGAGGTGCAGAAAGTTCAATAGGATTATCTGGCAGAAACTCAATCCTCAAAGCTTAATAGAAGAATGTATGAATATCCCTTAACGTATATGTGCAATCCTAGTGGGACTTGAACTTCTTATGTAGGAAGTATTAGTAGTGACACTTCTAACAATAAAAAATACATGCGCCACCAGCCTTTCTGTGGTCTTCAGTCTTCTTTTCCTGGAGTTATTTGTGGCTGTTGTGGTATTAATATATTATATTGTTGATGCAAGAAGTAGTCACAATTTTATATATTCAATACATCTTTTGTGCCCTTTTAATGTCAGAGTTTAAGATCAAGGGGTATTCGATTCCCTGGTCGTGACAATGAGAGCTTGGCACCTATCTTCACTCCCCCTCGTTCAGTCCAAGCTTCAGAACTCGAAGCTAGTCTTCCCCAGCAGATTCAGCATGATATTCCTTTGCAAAGCTTTACAGCTGATCAAACAAAGGAGGCATTTGATGTCGCAAGAAACAGCATTGAGCTTCTTACAACAGTTTTGTCTTCTTCACCCCAACAAGATGCTTTGGAGGTATTTTTATCTTGTTTTGTATGTTGGACAGCCTATTATCACTGTTGTAAATTTCCCTGATTCTAGTTCTATAAGATTCATGGTCCTTTGGAAGCTAGATGCATGCATGGAATTACAAATATATCTATTACAGTCATCCTACGAATCAATCGTATGCTGATTTACAATCCCTTGAGTACAGGATTGGCCAAATATATATATATATATATTTTGAAGAGTGTTGAACCCATGTCTGCATCTATCCATATCCTTTTAAGGATTGAAAATAGTGTTTTTAATATATATACACACATATGTATATTTATTCTATCTCAGATCTTTTATACATTTGCTTTTTAGGTTCAAATACATCAAACTTTTGTTTATAGATTTCTAGGGAAAGTGGTATGCAACTGAGTAATACTAATTGACTGACCTTAATAGGATATATGATGTTGGAGATGCTCAACTTCTAACTTTGTTAGAGGCTGGGTATCGTAATTTAATTACATGAATCAGTTTCAGTTTATAATGTTGTTGAGTACTTGGCAGGATGAGTTGACAAGCACACTAGTACAGCAGTGCCGCCAGTCTCAATTCACAGTGCAGAGAATTATAGAGACAGCTGGAGAGAACGAGGCACTGCTATTTGAAGCACTGAATGTGAACGATGAGATTCAGAAGGTACTATCCAAGTATGAAGAGATGAAGAAGCCGTCAGTTGGTGCAGCAGAGCAAGAGCCTGCCATGATACCTGTGGCAGTGGAGGCTGATGAGTCGCCCCGACATGCAAGAGAAGATGCACTGATTAGAAAACCAGCTGCTTCTCGAGGTGGTGGAGCGCAGGGGGGAGGGAGCAATGACGATATGATGGATGATCTAGACGAAATGATATTTGGCAAGAAAGGTGGAGGTGGTGGTTCTTCCACTGAAGCACCATCAGCACCACCAGTACCACCCCAACAACCTAAGAATCAGCAGCAGTCCTCCTCAAAGGATGATCTCATCTCCTTTTAAACCAGGGCTCTGTCATCTTCATAATTTCATTCCAGTGGTATGTTTTAGGTGTCCATTGTTGTCGACAATTTGAGATTGGATGTTTATTTTATTTTAATTAAAAAATGTTCAACCTTGATAAATACCAGTGGCCTCGTTTGTACTGCTTTTGTAATTTTGGTTTTATTGTTATTCCTGGGTACATGTACGAACGTGTTAGATTGTTTCTGCACATGTTGTGTCGGTGATGTGATTCATCATTCATGTGGGAATTATTTTAGCTTACACACGAACTGGGTGATGAGAGGTGTATATGAAAGATTTCACCAATGGCTTTGCTTTTGCGTTTTATTCAGTTGGTGCTAAGTGCTGAAGCTTTTATAGTTAATCTTGTCTGTTCTGCTTTTCTTATAAATGATTTACCATGTCAGTGGATAAAGGTGGTAAACAGCCCGAAAGCATGATGCATTCGATTAACATTCCCCCAGAACTCTACAGACTACAGTGCACTAGAAATTGAATGATATATTTATTCCGTCTCCACTTTATATATTATTTATGAACTGGTAACCAAAAAAAGAAGAAGGAGGAGGAGGAGAATGTGAAGTGGCGGTGGAAAGCACGTGCTGGGCCCCACGCGGTCATCATCGTTCACGTTGAACATTTCATCCATCGACGTGCGAAACATAAAAATTCCAAGCATCTGTTGCCATGTGGGACCCGGCCCCCACCCTCTTTCTACATCGCGACACATTCCAATTGTTACAGCATGCAATTAAACGAGAGCCTAAAATTTTCAAATGAAAGAAAATGGGCACCATTATCATTACATATGGTTTTATACTTTGAATTTGTAAAATGAATATATATATATATAATGAATGAGATGGAAAATACTTAAAATTTTAAATGCATTCCAAAAGAAAATAATAAATATTATGTGATTAATAATGTTTTTAAAAAAAAGAATTAATTATATTTTTTATATTATTAGAGGTCAAATCCAACATAGAATAAATTTATAAGTATTATATTAGTTGTTTTAATTAAAAAAACCAAAATATTAAAACAAAACTGGGGTGGCCCACCCAAACATTTAGTCCGTTATTTTCGCATTTAAAGTTGGAAAGGGGTATTCTGGTAAATTAAAACAGAGATTTGATTAAGAAAGTAGATTACCGCACGCCAACAGACACCACAACCAACCTCTATTAGACGTCAACACGCCTACAAATCACACACATTTTACTCCAAATAAAACCATTTCCCTATATATATATATATATATTTTTTTTTTTATTAGCATTAAGTATTACGTAAATAGTAAACACATTGCATTAATGTGTTTTGTCTCAAATATCCATAATCTTAATTTCAGGTATGGTAAACTTTCATCATTGTTTTTAAACTCCACTGGTACAACCACAAAGTCATACTAATAGTCACGTATTCTAAAAAGCCCATTTTCATTTTTCTTTGATTTTCTTTTATTTTAATAAAAAATAAGAAGAAAGATAAATGTTTTTTTTTTTATAATACAGATTGCTAAAATATATTTACCAAATATACTTTCCGGTCTAAAAGCCTACTTTTACTCTCATCTTGTCCTAATAAAATTAATTAACGTATTAAAAAATAAAAATAATAAAATAATAAAGAAAAGAGAAAAAGCAAAACACACGCACACACACCCAGAGACGCGCTTAGCAGCTCAGACACAGCAAGTAGCAGAGACGATAGCCGACCACTCACCATATACGCCACTTTCCTTAAACACGTTTCTTCCTATCTTACTTGTTCTTCCCCCCCCGCCCCCCATTAGCTCTCAGAAGCTTCTCTTTTTCACCAAATGCATTACTCTATACACCCCACATAATCCATTTCCCCTTACAAAGTCCTCTTCTTTGTTTATTTTTATATAATTTTGTTTCATTGAAAAAAGCGAGTTTTGACGTTTTTAGTAGTGGAAAAAGCCTTCAATCATGGTCTATTCGTGCTTGTAGTCTTGCTCACGACTGAGTCCTCACACTATATGTTATCTCTGTATCTTTTGTGGGTCTTTCATGAGTGTAGGCAAATGGACATTTGCAGATCAAAGGCACAAGCTATGAATTGAACAATTCCTTCCATCTCCTTCACACGAATCCCAAGCCCCTTCCCTTTCACACACGCTTTTCATACACATCAAACATCAGAGATCTGAGTTTAATACTCTCTCCATTTTGTATACCCAGGTAATCTTCCTCTTCTTTTCTGTTTTCTCCCCTTCTTCCCTCGCCTCCTTCTTCCTTCCTCCAAGTTTGGTCCCCGGGAAATGTGTCATGGCAGATTCGTCGGACATAGATTTCTACTGGGTCCTACTCGGTTGATGTGATGTGGGTTTTCTGAAATAAAAGTTTTGGTTCGCCTTTTCATTTCTCCTACTTCGTTTTCCTTAGTAACCAGGCTGAGAACTACACAGATTTTTAATTTCTGATTTCGTTGTTTTGGTTTCTAGCAAGGTAAGGAAACACAAGAATCTTTGGATCCTTTGGTATTTTAATCATTACGAATTATAGGACGCAAAAGCTTCTGTTGAGTTGTTTCTGTTGCTTCTGTGTAGCTTAGTTTATTTGAAATTTGAAGTGAAAAATAATGCCTTTTTCCTATACAGTATGTTTAGGCAGTCAAATAGAGAGTTGAGAAACTAAGATATGATCCATTCTTACTCAGCTAGTTTGATTTTGTTGGGTGCGGTGAAATCTTTCAAATGATTTCACGAAGAAGACTAACCTCTGTTTGGTTGCTGAGAAAAATATATAAAAACGATGGACTAACAGCGACGTGGCTTACTTGCTGTTTGTATATGTTGTGTCGTTTAATGTTTAAACTTCCTTCTTTTTATCTCTTGATTTTTGCCAACCAAGCATTGTAATGTCTGATGTGCTGATAATTTCTTACCCGTGCTGATAATTTCTTACCCGTGCTTTGGAACCATCCTAATGGAGTTTGAATTTTTCTTTTTAGGAATTAGTAGCGTCTGAAGATGGCCTCGAGGTCATTCAAGGCCAGCCGATCAAATCTATCGGCAACTTCCGATGTGGTCGATGGGCAAAACAGGCCTCCACTGCCGCCAACCGTGACATTTGGCCGGAGAACTTCCTCAGGCCGCTACGTCAGCTACTCGAGGGATGATCTTGATAGCGAACTTGGGAGCAGTGACTTTATGAATTATACTGTGCACATACCACCAACCCCCGACAACCAGCCCATGGATCCATCAATCTCACAGAAGGTTGAAGAGCAATATGTGTCAAATTCGCTCTTTACAGGTGGGTTTAATAGTGTTACGCGAGCTCATCTTATGGACAAGGTTATTGAATCTGAAGCAAGCCATCCTCAGATGGCGGGGTCAAAAGGGTCTTCCTGTGCAATTCCTGGTTGTGATGCAAAGGTAATGAGTGATGAACGTGGTATTGATATCCTTCCTTGTGAGTGTGACTTCAAGATATGCCGGGATTGCTATATTGATGCGGTGAAAACGGGGGGTGGGATTTGCCCAGGATGCAAGGAACCATATAAGAACACAGATTTGGATGAAGTGGCTGTGGATAATGCGAGGCCACTTCCACTTCCTCCTCCAAGTGGGATGTCTAAGATGGAGAGGAGGTTGTCACTGATGAAGTCAACAAAGTCAGTGCTAATGAGGAGCCAAACTGGGGACTTTGATCACAACAGGTGGCTGTTTGAAACTAAGGGGACTTATGGGTATGGCAATGCCATATGGCCCAAAGAAGGAGGTTTTGGAAATGGGAAAGATGATGAAGTTGTTGAGCCAACAGAGTTGTTGAACAAACCATGGCGACCACTTACACGGAAATTGAAGATTCCTGCTGCTGTACTGAGCCCATATAGGTAATAACTATATCCTTATTGTGATAATGTCCTTATTTTCTCCACATCCTGACTGTCATATGATGGCAATTCTTGACTTTTAAAGGATTGCCTTAGTTGTAAAAGGCCACTGTAGTGTATTTTATTTCATGCAGATAAGATTGGATGGTGGTGAGAAAGTCCATAGTCGCACATGTAAATGCACATACATTGTACATTTTAGCACAACACAAAGTTGCCTGACTGGGATATGACCATATGATCCCTTTTTAGGCTGCATTCAGTTTGGCTATATATTATTTAAATTTGTAACTAATGATGTTTAACGTTACAACTGCTTCATATTTCTAGTGTCTACAAAGAAGAATTTTCATGTTGTCTCACTTCATAGCGTGATCATAATTTAAATTTATTTTGTTGCAAATGGAATGGAATAAGCCTGTTACTCATTTGGATGGATATGAAATGTCATGTCAACCTTTTATAACTAACTGTTAAACTATCCTTCAAATATGGACTAATTTGAAGGGGCTTCCTTTATTTCCCTTCTCACAAGTAATTAAGTTGCGGACATCTTGAGTAATTAATCTTGTGTGGTTATAATCTTTGACATTCCTTTCAAGGTAATTCTTTTCACACTCATGCTGATATTTTCCTTTTGTTGCATATGTGTTCACAGGCTTCTAATTTGTGTTCGTATGGTTGTCCTCGGGTTGTTTTTGGCTTGGAGGGTGAAGCATCCGAACAATGATGCAGTCTGGCTTTGGGGAATGTCTGTAGTTTGTGAAATATGGTTTGCTTTTTCTTGGCTTCTTGATCAATTGCCCAAGCTCTGCCCAATAAATCGTTCAACTGATCTTAATGTCTTAAAAGATAAATTTGAAACGCCAAACCCCAACAACCCTACTGGAAAATCTGATCTCCCAGGCATCGATGTATTCGTCTCTACTGCCGATCCTGAGAAAGAACCACCTCTCGTAACTGCAAATACTATCTTGTCCATTCTTGCTGCTGATTACCCAGTTGAAAAACTTTCTTGTTATGTTTCTGACGATGGAGGTGCACTTTTGACTTTTGAAGCAATGGCAGAAGCTGCAAGCTTTGCTAATACATGGGTTCCGTTTTGCCGTAAACATGGCATTGAGCCCAGGAATCCAGAATCTTACTTCAATTTGAAGAGGGATCCCTACAAGAATAAAGTAAAACCTGATTTTGTCAAGGATCGGAGAAGGGTAAAGCGTGAGTATGATGAGTTCAAAGTTCGGATCAATGGACTGCCTGATTCTATCCGCCGCCGATCAGATGCCTACCATGCTCGTGAGGAAATCAAGGCAATGAAGCTTCAAAGACAGAACAGGACGGATGAACCTGTGGAGAGTGTCAAAATCCCCAAAGCTACTTGGATGGCTGATGGAACCCACTGGCCAGGGACTTGGTTGAGTCCTTCATCTGAGCACTCTAAGGGTGACCATGCTGGTATTATACAGGTATTTATATGAACCTCTAAATTAAATTAGTTTTCTTTTAATGTGAACAACTTATATCTGGTACACATCTTTAATGACAAAGAAAATAGAAGAACCAAGTAATTATTAGTCTGTCATGATAAGATTTGTTTCCTTATAAAAATGTTTAATGTGAAAGAAAATGAACATAAGGTGGAAGTTGAGAGATGGAGGGAGAAGAAAAAAAGTAGCTAAACATATATGTTTGAGCATGCTGACCTTCCCTTTATTGATACAGGTGATGTTAAAACCTCCTAGTGATGAGCCACTACATGGAACAGCTGATGATTCTGGGCTTATTGACCTCACTGATATTGACATCCGTCTTCCCTTGCTTGTATATGTGTCTCGAGAGAAGCGTCCAGGCTATGATCACAACAAAAAGGCAGGGGCCATGAATGCCCTGGTTCGAGCCTCTGCCATCATGTCCAATGGCCCATTCATTCTCAACCTTGACTGTGACCACTACATCTACAACTCTCAGGCAATGAGGGAGGGAATGTGCTTCATGATGGATCGCGGAGGTGACCGCATTTGTTATGTTCAGTTCCCTCAGAGATTCGAGGGTATTGACCCTTCTGATCGATATGCCAATCACAACACTGTTTTCTTTGATGTTAATATGCGAGCTCTTGATGGGCTTCAAGGTCCAGTCTATGTTGGAACTGGTTGCTTGTTTCGTAGGATTGCCCTTTATGGTTTCGACCCACCTCGAGCAAAAGAAAACCACCCAGGCTGTTGCAGCTGCTGCTTTTCTAGTCGCAAAAAGCATACCTCAGTTGCAAACACTCCAGAAGAGAACCGATCCTTAAGAATGGGCGATTCTGATGATGAAGAGATGAACCTGTCCTTGCTCCCTAAGAAGTTTGGGAACTCAACCTTCCTCATTGATTCAATCCCAGTGGCAGAATTCCAAGGTCGTCCGCTTGCTGACCACCCAGCTGTGAAGAATGGACGCCCACCCGGTGCTCTTACCATTCCCCGTGAGCTTCTGGATGCATCAACTGTTGCTGAGGCTATCAGTGTTATTTCCTGCTGGTATGAAGATAAGACTGAGTGGGGCCAGCGTGTTGGGTGGATTTACGGGTCTGTTACTGAAGATGTGGTAACTGGGTATAGGATGCACAACAGGGGATGGAAATCAGTTTACTGTGTGACGAAACGTGATGCCTTTCGAGGAACAGCTCCCATTAATCTTACGGATAGGCTGCATCAGGTGCTTCGATGGGCTACTGGCTCAGTTGAGATTTTCTTCTCCCGAAATAATGCACTCCTGGCCAGCACAAGAATGAAGTTTCTGCAGAGGATTGCATATCTCAATGTTGGAATTTACCCTTTCACCTCCATCTTCCTAATTGTCTACTGCTTCCTCCCTGCACTTTCCCTCTTCTCTGGTCAGTTCATTGTCCAGACACTCAATGTCACTTTCCTTACCTATCTCCTTACCATTACTGTAACTTTATGTATGCTTGCTGTGCTTGAGATTAAATGGTCTGGCATTGAGCTAGAAGAATGGTGGAGAAATGAACAGTTCTGGCTGATAGGAGGAACTAGTGCTCATCTAGCTGCTGTGCTTCAGGGCCTATTGAAAGTTGTTGCTGGGATTGAAATCTCTTTCACCTTGACGTCAAAATCAGGTGGTGATGATTTGGATGATGAGTTTTCCGATCTCTATATAGTCAAATGGACTTCCCTGATGATACCACCAATCACAATCATGATGACCAACTTGATTGCAATAGCAGTTGGGTTTAGCAGAACAATATACAGTGAGATACCACAATGGAGCCGCTTAATTGGTGGGGTATTCTTCAGTTTCTGGGTCTTGGCTCATCTTTACCCTTTTGCAAAAGGGTTGATGGGAAGACGGGGGAGGACACCCACCATTGTTTTTGTATGGTCAGGACTCATTGCAATCACCATATCCCTTCTTTGGGTGGCAATCAATCCCCCTTCTGGTACGGACCAAATTGGGGGTTCATTCCAATTTCCCTAATAGGTCATACATTGTTATTAAATTAAGTCCGTCAGTGACATTCCTTTATTCATTTTATTTTCAAATGAGTTAATCATGATGGGTGAAAGAACGAGGTATGCTGTTTCTTGTGTCCAATTTAATTTTGTTTAGCGGTAGGTTTCAGTAATTTGAATGCAAGTAAAGATGGATAGAACCAAGAGAAATGGGAAAATGTAGCTTTCCCGGCATTTTATATTGTAATATGATGCCTTGGATGGATTTAGTTTGAAATTCTTTATGACATGGAACATTACCATATCATAGTTGTGCTTAATATTTATTAATTTATGATTGACAATCAAAACCCAAAGCATCTGGAATTCAGCTGCTGCATATTGGTCCTTCCGTTTGGAGTAATACTTTTTTTTTTTGGTAAAACCGTTTGGAGTAATACTTGATGCATAATGAAAGCTCCTTTTGTTTTGAGCATGCATATTTGAAATGCTCGCAAAGGTAAAAATGTGCCAAAGTCGATCAAGGATTCATGGGACTACTCTTCAACTAGCAACTAGCAATACGAGTATCACCCTTGCTTTCAAATTGATCCACCTGTTGGTTTTGGATCACATACCGATCAATTCAGTCTTCACACGAATCCCATGAACATGTATGTAATGGAACAGTTTTGGGAAAAAATGCCAAACTTCTGGATCCAAAGCTAGTGGGCGGCAATCTTGATGCCCCTGTTTCCCCCACTTGCTTCAAGCACAAGGCATAGAGTAAAAGAACCCATCCCAATCCATTTAACTTTCCAACAAAAAAGACTGCGCCAAGAGAATGGAATGTTTTTAACAAAAAATCTTCTAAATAAATAAGAACTGTGGTAGCAAATTAATAAACATAAAAAATGCATGTTAGTTGTGGTAGCTAAGCAGCCTTAACCTTAAATATAGTAACAATCATGCGAAGGGTATGAAACTAAGTCGTTGATGCAGCGGAGTTGCATGTCCTTTTTAATCTAATTTCATAAACCCAAAACTAGTTGCACCCCAGTCGTTAATAAGGCCGCCAAAATCAATTAAGTAAACCAAGTGATAAAGTGACTAGAAATAATCCATCACCAAAGACAACCAACATGGCTGGTGGCAACATGACATTGCTAGTTCTCATGGCACTTTTCATGTTAGTTTGCTCTGCAGACGTTCCTCCAACAAACCAAAACAGCGACCTTCTTGTTGCCACTGAAGAGATGCAAAGAGCCAATTATTTCACCTATGTGATGCTCATCAAAATGGTTCAATTTGATAAAAGATTTCAAACGAATGTCACTTTCTTGATGCCCAACGACCGGATGCTATCAAGGATTACAATACCACAAGAGACTGTCACTGATTTCTTGCTTCGCCATTCGATACCTTCGCCTATGCTTTTCAACCATCTTGAGCATATCCCAACGGGTTCCATCATTCCCAGTTCATTGCAGGAGCACATGCTTAGAATATCCAACAATGGTAGGAGGAATTTCTATGTCGGCAATGTGAAACTCATCAGCCCGAACATATGCACTGCAGGGCCTTCCATTCGATGCCATGGCATAGATGGTGTTCTGACAGCTACTTCCACTACTAACCATTCATCTTCGTGTCCTAAAAGCTCAAATATTCCAGCTGCAGCAACTCCGACACCACCACCATCACCCTCAGCAACAACACCAACACCACCACCATCACCATCACCGTCTTCTCTAGTTAGTGGCCTTAATCCCCCTCCGTTAGTGTTAGCCCAGGCCCCAACTGGCCACTATGTCAGTCTACAAAACTCAGGGTCTTCTCCTTTTGGTGGATTATCAACAATCTGCCTCATCATTGTGTCAATATGGGGTTGTCTATGTATAACTGAACCATAATCTTTAGGCCAAGGTTAAAGCAAATATGTTTTCCTTTTTATTTTCTTTTTTTTTTGGATAAAAGGTTGAAGCAATATATGTTATATAAGGCTTGTAGCAACTGTCGTATGTTTTCTGCTTATATATAAATGAACGGTTGGCTACTCAATATCTGATTTTTGCATGTGATCGTCGAAACCTTCGATTGTCATATATTAAGGCGTTGACCAACTGAAAAGAGTGAGACAAGAAAAAGTTAATTATGTTTGTCCATTACAATTTATAAATGCTGTAGCTTTCATGCCTTCCCTGATTATTCCTTTTCCTCATTTTACATATAAAAAAAATGGAACCAAAAAGGTTCATATTTTTGTTGACAGAGAACAAGAGATCTATTACTGAGTCATACTCATAGCCATTCAATACTAAAATATTAATATCAAACACGTTCATAGCAACAAAAAGTTATACTCAGCAAGATATAAAATAACTAAAAATATAATACTCGTGTAATTTAAGTTTTAGATTTGTGTACATCTTTCTTTGTAAAGACAATTACTTGTTAGTAGGATAATTTTATTTATGAATCTACAAAATTAGGGCATAGTTCCATGCGTATTCAAGCCAATAGCCAGTATCTTAATTTTAATCTATAAATACAATTTCTTTTTTTCTGAAGAATAATAAATTTAAAAGATACAATGCATTGTGGTCTAGGCAAAAAGGCCCTTCGTGGCCCATTGCCATTTTTAACCGGCCCTGCAACTCAGCTGGGTCGTACTCGTGCCAGTGCCATCCTACGACATAGCTGCAACAGTTGTGTACGCTTCACCTACACCCTTAACTTTCTTACGAGAACAATCTTTAAGCCGCTTATCTGATTTTCTTTTCTTGACAGCCGACTTGGCAGAGTTGTGTTTTTGCTCCGGGTCTTCATCTTCTCTTACAAGGATGTCATGGATCACAGGACTCTCTTTTAGTTCCCTTGTTGCATCACCATCATTACTCTCTGGTTCAATAACCGACATCCCTGTTAGAGTGTAGTCCAACAAAAACGAGCTTCTCACAAGCCTGTCTATCCGGCTATAATGCCTCTGTGAATACGGTATCAGCCCTTCAAGAAGTTCTCCAATTGCTTTCATCTGGTGATCATATAATCACACTAAACAGGTTAGCTCAATATGCAAAGTTCTATCCTTAAATAACAGCAAAAGGATCGTTATGCTAGACCTCAATAATCTCTGTTGGAGAAAGGATGTTAAAAACAGTGAATAGAACAAATTGTGCAACATGACAGAGCTTCGGTTTTGTATTCCATTCTCGAACATATTCCAAAAGTTGACGAAGGTCTTCCTGGCCAAGAGCTTGAAGTGCTCTCCCTATATGGTTTTCAGCCTCTCTCTTCCTGCAGAGGACTTGATTAAGAAATTTGGCAAGAGTTTTCAAAAACCATCATACAGCGAAGGAACAATTACAAAACCTGCAAAGTTCGGCGAATAACTCAAAAAGCTTATGTGGCCTGCAAAGTTCAAATGCAATTTGGATTGCTTTTGTGTAGTCAGCATCCAATACAGCATTTTCCAGTTCTTGACCTTTCAAAACCCCTTCCTCCTGCATCAACATCAATAGTCCTGTTAGTCATTTAATGCATCTGGATCCCTACAATGATGAAACTATATCGACACTCCAAACAAATAGCATGAAGATGTATGGCATAAACAAATCAACAAGCCTAACATTTCTCAATATATGTTAATTTCAAAAGACAAGAATAATATTCCACCACCCTGTTATGTATATTAATCTATGAGCGAAATTGGAACCAAGGCATGGCAATAGGGAAACATATGCAACCGTCGGAATATGCTTAACTCGCCAAAAAGTGTTGTCCCATGTATAAATGGAACTCAACAAGCGTGTTCAACATGCTTAGCACACGAATTGAAGTGATCAAGTATTGTAGACCAACAAACAAAGTACTGAAAAAGCATTTCAAGATCTAGAATATAGATATACCCACTGAAAGTTAGGGTGCAGCAACTCACCTCCTTACGGAAAGCTTCCTCTTTATCAGATGCAGTAGAATCATACCATAGATTAACAACAGCATCACTGCCACCAGTTGCAAGCATCTCTGTCTTCTTCCCAACAGCTAAGGCCCAAACCTGTAGACCAGAGTCTTACGAGTAATGGAAATGGCAGCAGACTAGAAGAAAAAATTTCAGCTTATTCCACTGGGTAATGGTGGAAATGTATTTTAAATGGTCAGACAAATGCATGGTTTAAGTAGGTAGATTCTAATGCTGTTATAGTAAAACTGATTTCTAAGGATTCAAAAAAGAAAAACAAGGTGAGAAACGAGCATATGTATTCATATATGCATATATTGAGACAGCTTATAACATTCCTCAAAAAGAGAAATAGATTGAGAATATAATTTCTGTTCAGCACCTTGTCCTCATGCTGATCATATGTGGCAATGCACTCATTGGTTCTGATCGTCCATAACTTTACCAAATTATCAGCACCTGACATCATTATGAAATCAGTCTATATGTCATCAAGAGAGAGAGAGAGAGACAGGATAGATAAATATATAATATATATATATATAGAGAGAGAGAGAGAGGGATTACCACAAGAAACAAATTGGGTTCCACGGGTAAGAAAAGATGCTCTTAATACACTTGATGTATGCCCCTCAAATGTTTTCAAGCATGAACCATCAGATATAGCCCATATCTTTATCGTTTTATCCCCTGATGCTGTAATGACAAATTGATCACGAGGAGAAAATTCCACTGACCAAATCCCCCTTTTATGCCCTTTGAGTACAACTTTAAATTTCAGTTCCGGAAGCTCCCATACACAAGCAGTGTGATCCTTAGTGGGCAAAAAAAAGAGAGTAGATTAGATGAATGGAGCAACTTCAAAGCAGAGCTTCAAG
This sequence comes from Rhamnella rubrinervis, assembly GCA_007844105.2. Taxonomy (NCBI): domain Eukaryota; kingdom Viridiplantae; phylum Streptophyta; class Magnoliopsida; order Rosales; family Rhamnaceae; genus Rhamnella; species Rhamnella rubrinervis. The sequence goes on from CM017576.2 coordinate 209,801, forward strand.
AAGGCAGACCTAGGAGGGTAGAGGACCCTCTCCTCCTTCAACACATGCTAACTAAAAATAACATAGTTACCTGAGAACCACTACAAACAAAACTATCATTTGGTGCAACAGCTACAGAATTGATATCCCTGGCATGTGCTGCCACAACAGCCTTTGTTTTCAACTTATAAGGCTCTCCCACACGGTTTGAAAGGCCCTCCATACTCCAGACCTTGATAGTACGATCACTGAAGAAAAAAATTATACATGTCAATACCCCTTTAAAAGACACTAACATTGATTTTTCATATATACATACTAATATCTAATCAACAGTACTTTAATTAACAGGAATATAAAGTTTGGTAGTCTCCATTGCTTTCACAAATCTCAAATGTGAACATGACATAAAATGGAAAATAAATTTTCGACAACAGTATGCTGCGAGATTCAATTACTCACCAACTTCCACTAACAAAGAAGTCTTTCTGCTTCTTTGAAAAAGCAATGGCTCCAACAGCTCCCAGATGACCTATACCAACTCCAAGGCAACATCTGCTTTCTGATTCCCATAACCTAACCTATACCAAGAATGGAGTTGGATATTTCAGGATAAATATAACAGGAGAACAGAGAGTACATACCACAAATTGTGAACATACTGAAGTAAATTATCAACATAGATGACTTTAAATTGAATACCTACTTTATGTAACATGACTTGATGCCTTGCGGACAGATAAGTAAAACAAAACTTACACTGTTGTCCCAACTTCCAGTTGCAATAAATGTTCTTCCAGAACTTGATACATGCAGGTGTCAAGGCATACAACATTTTCAGTATGACCTGCCAATACATAAGAACATGACATGGATGCGAGATCATACACTCGTACCTGCATATGTCCAAATCGTGTAACATATTCAGAACTGACATCAAATTCCTTTGAACCACAAAAACAAAAGCAATCTGCATATGCTAAAAGTATACCAAGCATGTTGATCACATCCACTTATTAAGCACGTATAGATTTCAGCTTAATCAAGTAATTGTTACAACCAAATCCCTCACTTGCAAGCTACAAATTACATATAACTTTTCCATGGTTAGGAATGCATAACTAATTACCTGTTCAATATTTGCGACAACAGCAAGAAATTGTTCTTCATCGCCTAAAAACTTCATATCAATAATCTCTTCATTGTATCCGACAAGCCTTTTACTTAGGATCAACTCCATTCCTTCAGAATGTTTAACTGGGGAATACACAAGAAACTGCTGATCAGCAGTCACACAAAACAAACCTTGATCCAAGGGCAGCATAATGACAGAAATGAACCCCCTTCCAGACTCATTTACAACCGAGCTGACAGTGATATCCAAGGACTTCTGCTCAAAAAGGCAGACTGCTCTGTTGAAATAAAGAAAGTGAAAAAATAAATTCATCAAACACAATCCACCATAAACAATAACCATTTTGAGGATAAAAGGTTTCCCAGGTTCCACAATAAATTACACTAGTCTCCTTTCTGCTTTACATGTTTTGCAAACATGCCTTTTATTTCCAGAAATTGACCAACAATTAAATTTACTATTTATATAGGTTTCCCAAGTGCCTCCAAGTAGGGTAAATTACATTAATGTCATTTCCGCTTTACATCTTTGGCAAACATGCCTTTTATTTCCAGAAACTGACCAAAAATCGAATTTTACTATTGATGCAATGCATTATTTTGAATTGAGATTTTCAAATGTACATTGAACCTATGAAAACGCTTGAAATAAAAGTGTAACAAAAAAGAAATTTAAAAGGAGTCTCTATGAAGGTATGAAATATAAAGGCACATACGAAAAACTTGCAAAAATGGCAGAGGATAATATAATTTATCCCTCCATTTTTTTTGCTCTTTTGCAACATATACTGCCTTTAAACTCAATTATTTCATAAAAAGTATATGAAGACGACTTTATGATTTACCTTTCAGAACTCCATATCCGTACAACCCCACGTTCACCAACTGTTACAAAGTATGTTTCTAGAGACCCACTTTTCTTCCCCCCATACGAATTGTGCAGTGCCAAACATGAAGCAAAAAGAGTACCAGAATTAATTACACACACGGCTTCAAGAATTTCGTAAGTCATTACAGTCTTCTTGCAGCTATAGTCACGAAGGTCCCACAACAAAACAACCTGAAATCATACAACACATCAAGTCCAGGATGACAAACACAATATTCCAAAACATTACACAGGCAAAGCACATGTACTTATTTTTCCTTAAAACACATTCACATCCTTGTGGTTACTTAGAAACCACAATCTCAATGAGAATAAAATAGTCAATGTTAGATGATGCTATGATCAGACGTTCGATACTCATGAAAAATTCATTTGCAGCATAAACATAGGTTGAAGATAAGATAGAAAACCATATCCACACACTTACACAAATCATGCAAATTTCCTGGATAAATAATTCTAGAAAATAGAAGTCAAAATATGCTATACAAGCATGCTAAATACCCAGAGCATCTGGCAGCCCATATAAGAGCAACTCCTGTTCTCAACTTCCCACTACACAAGCCTCTCAACCAAAACATTAAGTAGACAATAAAACATGGTCAAAACAACCCGACTTATTTTATGCAAGTTAGGACATTTACTTTGCTACCTCTAGTTGGCAAAATTATGAAGTAACGACACCAAGAGATGTATACAAATTAACATGTAAAAGCAAAAATGACCAAGAATATACTAAAGCCTTGCCTTGTCTCGTCCAGCACTGAGTAAGGTCCCTCCATCTTCAGACACTGCCAAAGAAGTCACTGTTGAGTGATGTCCATTTAGGGTTGCAATGCACTTCTTCGATAAAAGATCCCAGACTTGTACAGTAGCATCATCACTTCCAGAAAAAAGCTACAATGCAAATCAGCATGATTATTTTAAAACGCATATAAGATAAAAGGAGGAAATTATGAAAACACGTTCAATTTAAGTTTTTTGAATCAAACAACTAAGATTCTTCAAACTAAATTATATCCCACAAAATTTCCAAGATTTTTAAATTAAATTAACGTACCACTGTTACAACCAAAATATTAAGCAAAAAAATTAAGATTTTCATTTAGAAAGGGAGTAAGGGGCAAAATAAGAGCAACATAGTTTTAGACTTTGAACTTACAAGTGGCTTGGTTGGATCCGGATGGAACAAAACACTTGAAACAAGCCCTTTGTGACCCTTGAAGTAATGAGTGCAGAAGCCACCATCAACATCCCAAACAAGGACTTTCCTATCAGCTCCTGCAGACGCAAGCAAACCCCCCGACGGGTGACAAGCCATACCCATCACGGGACCATCGTGGCCCTACCCAATAGAAGGAAAAGAAAAACAAAACAGTTTCATACAGACAGCCGTATGCTGGTAAAGATAATATAAGTAACAGTTAAGCTTCATGATACTGAGCTCCTATAGTTTCCTCGTCAAACAAACATTGTTGAGTCTCTGTTATGTTAAAGCTGAATTAGTAAACTCTAGCTTGGTTGACACCATACCTTCCGAGTTTCATAAAAATAATTTCTCTCAAACAATTTTTTCCTTCCAAATTTCTACTTAAGAAAACATTAACGAACGCACTCAAACTCATAGTCTCGACAACGAAAAAGAACAAAATAAAGATGAATCCAATTACCTTCCAAGACCGCACGGATTTCAAGGTGGAGAGATCCCAGACCCTAATCTGGCGGCTGTGGCCGGTGGAGAAGAGAAGTCTGTCGTCGGGGCTAAGCGCCAGCGCCGTGACGGCCTCAGAGTCGCGATCGATGGTCGAACGTACAGAGGCATTGGAGGATTCGACAATCTTGATGGACTCACCGCAAGCACAAACAATGAAGGAGCCGTCGGATGAAACTACGACGGGACCGCCACTGTAGAACTGCTGCAGAGACGGCACACATCGATAGCTTCTCTTGAGAGGTAACGAAGCCATTAAAGAGAAGTGGGAAGAACGACACAGATTCTGCAGAAGACAGTCTTAAAACCAAGCTCCAAATTAGGGTTTAAGGAGTAGGCTCATCTACGTCGTTTCGTTTATTAGTTTTCTGTACAACCGTATTTAAAAGCCCAATAAAGTACAACCGTCCGAAGCCCGACCCAACATAACAAATGAAAAAAGTTTGGATGATCGAGCCCGTAACATAGCCCAATGGACTTTGGTTTATACCAAACTTGATTAGATCAAGGTTGATACCATTGACTCGAGACATTCGGCCTCAGTAATATAATTTTCGTTTGTAACCTTTCTGTGGGTTGGAATCTATTAAATTTATCCATCAAAAGATATATTACTCATCTATTTATTTATTGTTAATTAATAAATTTAAATTTTTTTCTGTTTTATTTTGCTCTTTTTCCTTCTTTTTTTTTTCTCTCCATCTCTAGTTCTCACTCATAGCAACCTTCTTTATGATAAAATGTTAATTTTTCAATTTTAATGATGATCCTGCATGTATCTTGTGTATGTCTTACCATTTAGTATTAATTAATTTAAATTTTTTTCTACTTTTACTTTTTTTTTTCTCTCCCAGCAACCTCCTTCGTAGCAAAGTTTTAATTTTTCAACTTTTCCCTCACCTGTTGTCAACTCCTTCATACATACCCATTGAAAAATTGACCTTAGATGTTAATTTTTTTAAAAATATGTATATTAGTCATCTACTCATTTATTATTAATTAATTTAATTTTTTTATTTTTTTTATTATTCTTTTCTCTCTCCTCTCTGATTTTCACTCGTAATTATCCCTTCATTGCAAAGTTTTAATTTTTCAATTTTTTTACTTTCCTCCCACACATACTCATTGAAAAATCGACCTTGGTGCTAGAATTTTTTTTTTGGAAAGATTTGTTAGTCGTCTACTCATTTATTACTAATTAGTTTAATTTTTTTTATTTTTCTCTTTCCTCTCTACAAACCACATTTATGATAAAGTTTTAATTTGTTAATTTTTTTTACTTTCTTTTCACTTGTGTTGCCTCTCTCATACATATCCACTGAAAAAATCGACCTTAGGTGCTAGTGCTAGAATTTTTTGGAAAAACTCTCTTCCTCAATGCTCCTTCGACCAAGTTGCTGATAACTTTTTGAAATTTTTGAAAAAATTACAAAATGGAGCTTATTGAAAAGGAGATAAAAAAAAAAAAGGAAAATTTTCTCCAAGAAGAAGATTAAAATGGAAAAAATAAATTTATATGGGTTTGCAAGTTGTGGAGAAGGAAAAGAAAAAGAGATAAAATATAAATGTATGAGGAATTGAGAAGGAGAAAGAGAGAATAGGAGGAATTATAGGCTTGAGAAATCAAAAAATGCCAAAAAGGAAAAAAAAAGAGCAGGAAGAACAAAGGGGAATGAAAAAAAGAAAATGAAAAGAAAAAAATTATTTAATTATAGTGCCACGTGTTATAGTTTAAATTAATTATTAAATTATATATTTTTTATAGTGTCATGTGTTATTTTTTAATTTGTTCACATATATATTTATTTTGAGTATTTTATGAATTATTCGAGAGCATATAAATCATTTTGCACTATTATAATTATATTTAAAGTCAAAATAGATATTTTGTCAGTTAATCAAGTTAAACCATTAACTTTAACATTATTATGATAGTATTTATATAATTTTAGTATTATTAATTGCAAACTGTATTTACCCATAACGTAAAGGGTAGTTTAAAAAATTCTCCCTTAATTCAATAACATAAAATTATTTACTAAATCATTTAAAAATAATGATTTGCCAATTCTCCCTTAAATCAATGATATAAAACTATTTACTAAATCATTTAAAAATAATGATTTATCCTTTTAATATAACCAATTACAGAGGTTAATAATTCACATATTGAGGTTATATTTTCATTTATATATATAAAAAAAAACAAAGGCACAAAGGATATGAAACCTTTTTATTTGCCCAACAAATAAAGTTACTATTATAATAAATGAATTAGTAATCTAGCGCACAATATAAAGTACTAAAATATTTTTTATATATTAAAAAATAACATCCATATAAATATTACAATTTTAAAATTTTATTAATAGATATAATTTTTTTACTGTTTAAATTTTATAATTTTTTAAAAATTTGAATAATTAATTAGTACCCTAATAAACACATTAAATAAGACTGAATATGTAACAATAGTAGGGTTATATTAACACTATTTTAACTTTAGTTATTTTGATAAAATATAATAGTATTTTTATTTGTACTATATAATTATAATAGAAAAAAACACCGTGTTTAATATAAAAACCCATTTCTCGTGAAATGAGCCATACAAAAACAATTACGTGGCAGAAAATTATAAGGAAATTGAAAGTCTCTCCAATTACAATTTAACAGGTAAAAAAAGAAATTAAGTAACGGACATATTAATATTAATGGAAGAGAGACGGCCAAATATCCCATATAGGAGTCCACAGTCAAAGGTGATAAAATATTAAAGCATGACGTTGGCATGGAAATGTAGGCCAGTGTCAACTGTTAGGCGGCACCAAATGCTTCAAAAGGACGTGGCTCAAAACATAAAACTCTAGGAAGGAAGTAGTGTTACGTTGATTGGTAATTGAGAGAGCGAGAGAGAGGGGGTAGGTAAGAACAGGGCGACGTAGATATTGAATAATGGTACGTTGCAAACTTATTGAAACTTTGAAGGTGTGGTATGGCATATGTTTGCATGCATTTTCATTTAACTCTCCCGCCTCTAACCCCAATCTCCCAGCTACCACATCATGATTGACACCTTTCTCTCTACCTACCTACTACCTCCCACGCCCTCTTTCCCAGCCTCTATTCTCGCTTTATATTTATTACTTGACACGTTGCCTTTTGCCTTCTCAATATTTCCTCTCTGCTCTGATCTGTTTTCCGATCATCTTGCTCATAACCGGCCCATTCAATCCCATATACATATAAGGTATCATACGCTATCTCATAAAATAAACAGTAAGTGTAACAATGGTATCCGTTGCTTCCTCTGTTGATCTTGAGACTACTACTCCCAAACCTGTAGAAATCTCATCATCTCCAAAGATTAATTCAGCTCATGAGTCTACTACTACTTCTCCACAAACCCCAACAGCTCATCAAACCACCACCACCACCACCCATGTCTTCAAATCTAAATTACCAGACATACCCATCTCCGATCATCTTCCCCTCCACACCTACTGCCTCCACCACGCCTTAGCTCACTTCCCTGACAGACCCTGTCTGATTGTCGGCTCTACCGGTTTAACTTACACTTTCTCCCAAACCCACCTTATTGCTCAGAAAATCGCTGCGGGCCTTTCCTCTCTCGGCATCAAGAAAGGTGATGTTATCATGACCCTTCTCCAAAACTGCGCCGAGTTCGTCTTTGCATTCCTCGGAGCTTCCATGATCGGTGCCGTCACAACCACCGCCAACCCTTTTTACACTGCAGCTGAGATTTTCAAGCAATTCAACGCTTCTAAAGCCAAGCTCATCATCACCCAATCCCAATACGTCGACAAGCTTCGAGACGTACCCGCCGGCGAACAATACCCCAAGCTCGGCGAAGATTATACCGTCATCACTGTCGATGATCCGCCGGAGAAATGTCTACACTTTTCCGTGATTTCCGAGGCTAACGAGAAGGAATTACCGGAGGTAGTAATCGACGCAGAAGATCCTGTAGCATTGCCGTTCTCGTCGGGGACAACGGGGCTCCCCAAAGGAGTGATTCTGACCCACAAGAGCTTAATAACCAGTGTGGCTCAACAAGTGGACGGAGAGAATCCAAACTTGTACTTGAAGGAAGAGGATGTGTTTTTATGTGTGCTGCCAATGTTTCACATATTTTCATTGAATAGTGTGCTTCTGACATCGCTCAGAGTGGGTGCTGCGGTGCTAATAATGCACAAGTTTGAGATTGGAGCCCTGTTGGAGCTGATACAGCGGCACAGGGTGTCGGTGGCGGCGGTGGTGCCGCCGCTGGTTCTAGCATTGGCGAAGAATCCGATGGTGGACAAGTTTGATCTCAGCTCTATTCGCATGGTCTTATCTGGGGCCGCACCGCTGGGCAAGGAGCTGGAAGAGGCACTGCGAAGCAGAATCCCTCAGGCTATTCTTGGCCAGGTTAGCTCCAGTTCAACTGCTACTGTTTTCCTTATATATAAATACAAGATTTCTCCAGCGAGAGGAAGCGATTGCTTTAATTCGCACTAGTACCATTTTAGTATTATTGCTTTAATTGGCATTAACCTCTAGAATTTAGTTTCTTCGAATAGAGTTTTGTCATAGAGACCTCTGCCATACTGCAGCATATATATCGCATAAGCAATCCTCACACCCATATGTATATATATTTCCTTACAGTAAAACAGACTCGTCGTTCATGCTGTTACAGTTAAGAGAGACATGATGAGTCAAACTGGTAATTAAACTGATCCATTTTCGAGTTTAAAAATAGCAAGGGATTAATTGACAGGGTCATATTTGGAATATTACACTAAAACTGATGGGAATGGACCAATGGGCCTGTTGTGTTGTCTCGAATGATGGTTGTTTAAGGCTCAAGGCTTATGGTGAGGTGGGATTGTTTAAGATGGTTTGGGAATCCCAATCACCTATCTTGAATGCCGTGGTGACCGGTGAGAACTTGAAAGTGGGTACAAGTCGCAGGGAGTCAAATTAATTAATGAATTAAATATCTGAAAGGTGTCAGGGACGTATGCAGTAATTGGCCATTGATTTTTAAGGCCGAAAATTTGGTTCCACTGAATATTTATTGGAAGACCTGAAATAAATAAATAAATAATAGCCGAGTCTAGCTACCAAGATTGTCTTTGGTTCCTGGGAAACCAACTCTTCAAAAATGATATATATCGATAATTAAGTTAATTCATGTAGTGGTGGATACTATAGGATAGGACATCAAAGTGATATACATGTTTATATCTTTCAAAATTCATTATATAAGTTGCCATGCACCATCATTATTTGTATTGATAGAAACACAGTTATTGACCCCTGTATTTACCAATAGGACCACAGAGGAAGTACACTTGACATCTTGAAAACAAAGCTTTTGGTCATAAATTATAGGGTTATGATTTTTATCAAGTTTTGATATTGATTTTGCTGTTGACTAATTTGTTTATTTTATCACCTGGTTATTCGTTAACGTGTGTGTGTGTGTATAAATATATAGTCTTTGTATTTAAAGAGCGAGAGAGAGAAATATGTAATAAATTGATGATCTGAAAATAAATAAAAAACAGGGGTACGGGATGACAGAGGCAGGACCAGTACTATCAATGTGTTTAGGATTCGCGAAGCAGCCGTTTCCAACCAAGTCAGGGTCATGTGGTTGCGTTGTTAGGAACGCAGAGCTGAAGGTCATTGATCCCCAAACTGGTTCCTCTCTCGGCTACAACCAACCGGGAGAGATTTGCATTCGTGGCTCTCAAATCATGAAAGGTCTTTTTTAATTTCTTCTTCCTCTTCTTTCTTTTTTCATTTTTTTAAATTTATTTTAAAAACCATATATATATATATATATATAATATATGTCATGTAATTAATATAAATAAATATGCTATAATTCGAATACTTTATATATATATATATATATATATATATATATAGGTTATCTGAACGATGCGGAGGCGACGGCAAGAACCGTAGACGTTGAAGGTTGGCTCCACACGGGTGATATAGGTTACGTGGACGATGACGATGAGATTTTCATCGTGGACAGAGTAAAGGAGATCATCAAATTCAAAGGTTTCCAGGTATATAAATATATATATTTAACATAATATTAATAAAAATATTAAATCTAATTCTAAGGCATTATATATGGAGCTTTTAATTTGTAAATTAAAAGCAATCGCATGCATACATGTACATGTCTCTGTTCAATTAACTAATTGATCAATATCGTTCAGGTTCCACCGGCTGAGCTGGAGTCCCTACTTGTTAGCCACACTTCCATTGCTGATGCAGCCGTTGTCCCGTAAGTATTACCAACTGCACATGCATAATATATATATATATATATACGAGCGTGAGTATACGTAATTGACTACTGACAACACAAATTAATGGCATGCAGGCAAAAAGACGAAGTGGCGGGTGAAGTACCGGTTGCATTTGTGGTTAGATCTACTACCAATGGTTTTGAACTTACAGAAGAAGCTGTTAAGGAATTCATATCTAAACAGGTATAAATATATATATATATATATATATATATATATATGTATATGTCCTATGTCCCATGTGTAAGGTTCTTAGGTACATTTAATTATTAAACATGCATATATGATGGAATTGTTAATGAATTACGCGTACGCATGCATGCATGCAGGTGGTGTTTTACAAGAGGCTGCACAAGATATACTTTGTTCATGCAATTCCAAAGTCTCCATCTGGAAAGATTTTAAGAAAAGACCTGAGAGCCAGGCTAGACGCAGCGGCTGCTTCCCCTCCGGCCTCCTGAAATATCAATTTCTATTTTCATTTATTTAACATGCATCATAATTGTCTTGAACATTTCAAGTCATTTATAATATTGAATTCTTAATGAGTGTCAATCATGTACGTACGTACGTACGTATGTTTTGTCACGGAATGTACGCTCTTATTTTATATATATTCTTTGTGATTCAAAATTGATAATAAGATAGAGAATTTCAAAACATGATCATCGCAAATAATATTAATTGTACGTGCGTACGTTTTCATCACAGGGCTTAAACAATTCTTCACAAATTAAGTAAGTCATGGCTATCAAATTGTATTGGTTTGCAGCATAATCCATCATTTAATTTGTATTTGTATGTCCCTATTTCAATCTGTTAGTATATATATATATATATATGTAAGAAATGATTTTTTGAGGCCATAATATATTGAAGCAAATTTTTAATATAAGCTTTCAATATTAATGCTTTATATAGCTGTTTTTTTTTTATGATTAACTTTGGTCTATCTAAAATATCAAATACCTAATCGAACTCATATGGAGGTGAAATATATATACAGTTTTACCATTTAAGCCAAGCTATTGTGTGTATTAATGCTTTATAACTGTACAGTTGTGTGTCGGCCAAAATACACATGCATATGCAACCATATACGTGCTGTGTGTGCCAATTTAGTTGCCAATCATGATACTGAATTTCGTGTTACATGACATGCAAAACCCCGCGATCAAGGGCTTAATGGAATCACTCCCATCTAAATCCTAATTAACGTACGTACGTATACAAGAATAAGACATTGATTAAATTATTAACGTACATAATTGTGTATAATTTGGAAATATAACGAATAAGCACCTAATTAACTCCTCAACTATGAATATAATTGAGGCCCCAGAGACAATGAAACAAACGACTACTTACATAGTAATGCATCAACATACTCTCCAACACCAAAAACTGCCATGGCGGCCTGGAATGTCAAGGGAAGTGTGTTTTATTAACAGCAGTATGAATAATATTGGATATAAATGTAGGAATTCAACACCAAGTTAATTATTTAAACAACCAACAACGTATGTACGTACCCTGCAAATTTTAACTTAAAAAAGAAAAGAAAAACAAGGAAGATAAGAGGAGCACTTCAATTAATTCTTGCAAAACTTTAAAATATATTTAATTTGGAAAAAAGAAAAACCTTTTTGGGCCTTATTTAGCGGGCCGTAGGGATGGGCTTGTCTTGTCCTGAAACCGGCCCATTTTTCCTTTTATATATCCCTATAAAAGAAAAAAAAAAAAAAAAAGGGAAAAGAAAAAGAAAACTATCATTTTCTGGGGTTTTAGTTTAGGGTTTTAGCAGAATCTCAAAGAGGAAAAATAAAGGGTAATGGCTAAAACATATGCAGTTGGGCTGATCACAGCCATGGCAGCTTCTGCTTCCTTATCACACAAACAATACGCTTATGCTGATGGCCCTTTCAACTTCTCTCCCTTCTCTTCTCCTTCCAATGCTCCTTCCCAAGTTGCTGCTGTTCCTTCTTCTTCTGGGCAATCTGTGCCCTCGAATTCCTCACCTTCCACAGGTAATGTTGAGTCCACTCCAAGAGTTCGAAATGATAATCCGAGGACCTCGTCGGCTGGATTCGATCCTGTGCCGCTGGAGCGGGGTGCTGAGGCTTTGAAAGAGTTCAACAGCTCTTCTCAGGCCAAAAAGGTATGCAATTTCAAGTTTATATATATATATATATATATAGACACACACACACACACACATATTTGGGGGCAGTTTCTGCGAATGTGAGTTCTGCCTCATTAGCCTATTTATATATTTATTGATTTTGAGGTTCTTTTTGTAGAAATTTTATGGGTTCCTGTTTTTATTCAATTGGGCGTCTTTACAATTTCTACAAATGGTTTCTTAAATTGGGTTTTTGTATTCATGTGCTGCTTATTTTGATGGTTATGTTAACTACAGTTTATGGATGGGATTTTCGCTTCTTTTTTTTTTTTTTAATGTTTTGTCGCTTTAATGGAGGTTAGGGGTATTCTCTATTAGGATATTAATAATTTATGTGGTCTGTTTTTTAGTCTATTTTTCGTTCTTAGCATTCTATTTTTTATCATTCTCTTTGTGGATTCAGTTGTGGATTTCTGTTTAATCCTTTTAATATTGTGGGACCCTCTTGATTTCAAGAAAACTGAGACAGGAAAGCAAAAAAGGAAAATGAAGGAAAAGATAATAACTAAGTACTTTACTCATAAGTGAATTGAATCAAAAAGAGTGAAGGAAAGAACTACAGTTCTTCATTAAAAGTGACATTAAGTAGATCCGTTGTCTTAGATTCAGTTGAAAAATGGATGTACAGTATGTGTTCTTTTGTGTACTCCCGTTTTTAATGCTTAGAAACTTTTGTAACCACAAAAGTTCAATGTTATTCCTATGTGATTCGTTAATGAATTTATCGTTTTTAACAATTTGCAACAGATGAGGGCATTAGCCTTTATGTTTTCCCTTTGTCCTTTTCTTCACCCTAAAATTCCCATGCAAAGCATAGGTTTTCTATGGATTACTCCACTTTTATTTTTAATTTTTGTAACCTTATTTACTTTTGCAAGTGGAAAGCAAATTCAACTAGGTGCACTAGCGTCTTTGTAGTTTATTTCTTTTACTTGAATCATGATTTTGGAGGAAATCAAATGATGCCTCTTTGTGGCTCTAGGCCTTTGAAGTTGTTATGAAGCAAGAAGAAACAAGGCAGGCTGAGTTGGCTGCAAAGACTGCGGAATGTAAAGCAATGCAAGCTCAATTTGAAACTGTAAGATCTCTTTATTTTTGTTTTTTATTATTAGTTGTACTTTGAGCTAAGTCAAAAATTCCTAAAGATCACTGAATTTACCGGATATTGTTTTTGCATTGGAATATTCAAATAGTTCTAGATAGTCTTTCGCGTCATAATTTATTATCCTTGGCTTTACAGGAGAGACAAAGGGTCATATATGATGAGCAGAAAAAGCTGGCTCAGCATCAAGCACAAACTAAATCTCAGATGGCTCGTTATGAGGATGAATTGGCGAGGAAGAGGATGCAGGCATGTAGCCTTAACTTTTTGGTTTTCTCAGAAGTTAATTTTGAAGAGTGTTATTTAATTCCTTGATGTTTATTGCAGGCAGAGAATGAATTACAGAGAGCACGGAATCAAGAGCTCGTGAAACTGCAAGAAGATTCATCAATCAGACAGGAGCAAGCTCGCCGAGCAACTGAGGAACAAATCCAAGCACAACGTCGACAAACAGAGAGAGAAAAGGCTGAGATAGAACGAGAAACAATTAGAGTGAGGGCTATAGCAGAAGCAGAAGGGAGAGCCCATGAAGCTAAGTTAGCTGAAGATGTCAACAGGCGAATGCTCGTAGACCGTGCAAATGCTGAGAGGGAGAAATGGGTTGCTGCTATAAATACCACTTTTGACCATATTGGAGGTATTTAAAGTCCGTCTTATTGACAATTTGATTTCCAAATATCTTCTTCTTTTTTTTTGTTTTTTAAATTTTTTATTTTTTCAATGGCGATATAAGGATACAGTTTTTGGTTTTTTGGTGAATGGATACATTTTTCATTTGAAGAACAAAACATTTTAACATTTTATCTCAAGTGAGGTCCTTATTGGTTTTCTTCTCTTCCTTTCATCTATTTGGTTTTGAGCCCTTCTAGTCCTCATTGGCACTGGAATTTGTGTACTTTCTTGTGTGGTTAAAGTAATCAAACTAGCAGTTATTTTTATCTTTGTTGTTTCCTTAGTTAAACACTTAAATATATATATATATATATACATATACATATATATATATATATACATATACCCTCACGATATTTTTGGTTTGACAGTGTTTCGAAGTTCCTTCAGCATGATGCTTTATTAATTTGTTATTCATATTGGTTTGGGTGATCAAACATTCTTTGTCATGCTATATAGTGGAGTTTGCTAATGATTTAGTACTTTCAGAGGGATAAGACCTCTGGTTGAACACTTTAAATGCATTCATGTATTTGTTTTTTGTACACTTTTGCATATATAGGATGTAAGGTCAGTAAGTTGAGTATTTTTGTTGTATTCGCTTAAGGTGAGGTTTAATGCAGCCTTAGTTATCTTTTGCAGGGGGTTTAAAAGCCATTTTGACGGATCAAAATAAATTAGTTGTTGCTGTTGGGGGTGTGACAGCTTTAGCAGCAGGGGTTTACACAACGAGGTAATATAAAACTAGAATATTTGCGTATGCTGCATTTCCCTTTCCAGTTGCTTTTGAAAGCCAAGGAAATCTATTTTCTGTCTTCTTTTATTCATGATTCTTAACTAGTTGTTTATCGCTATTAGTTTCCTTCTGCCTCTTAATTATTCTTTTAGTATGTAGGTCTTGAAAAATTACATCATAGTGCTATGAAATCTTTTAAGTGATGTTAGATCTTCCTTCAGGTGTGAATTTCCATGGTAATGGAAAAATCAAATAATTGACTAATTTTCATAATAGTAGTGTATGACCTTTTAGGCAGATCATTTTCTGTTGTGCAGTATGCATTTTCATTTTGCAACCTGCAATCTTATAGCTTATGCAGGTTTCTTTTCTCCAATGCAGAGAAGGTGCAAAGGTGATTTGGAGCTATGTCGATAGAATATTAGGACAACCATCACTAATTAGAGAGTCCTCCAGAGGGAAATATCCTTGGTCAGGACTGTTTTCTCGTGGCATGAGCACTCTATCTCGTGGCACTGATAAAGGATCATTAAAAAATAGAAACATCAATGGCTTTGGTGATGTTATCTTACATCCTTCTCTTCAGAAAAGGATACAACAGTTGGCTGGTGCAACTGCCAATACAAAGTCCCATCAGGCTCCATTTCGAAACATGCTATTCTATGGTCCTCCAGGAACAGGGAAAACAATGGCTGCTAGAGAGCTGGCTCAAAAATCTGTATGAGATCTTACTACTGCATCATCCTTGTAAAGATTATTTTTTTGTTCATGGACAATTTGTTCATCATCCTCTATTATTGAAGAAGTGTTCTGATTTTAAATTTCTTATGTCATTAGGGATTAGATTATGCATTGATGACAGGAGGAGATGTTGCTCCTCTGGGTCCACAGGCTGTCACCAAGATTCATCAGTTGTTTGATTGGGCCAAGAAGTCGCGGAAGGGTTTGTTGCTTTTCATTGATGAAGCTGATGCATTTTTGTGCGAGTAAGTTATATTTTGTCCTATAAAGTTTTTGTCCGATCTTGTTGGAAATTAAAGGCATTTCTCAATTCCTGCTCATCCCTTAATGACATTAATTTAGTTAAAGACTTATCACAATATCGTGAGAAAATTTTATGGTTTCACATTCTTTATGGTATCCTATACCGCTTTAGATGATCATAGAGGGTGGGCCAGTGAAAATAATGTTGATGCAATTTTAAATGATTCCCTGAAATAACCAAAATTCCTCTCATATCGACAAAACAAAACTCATCTTTATAAGAATCTATTATTTTGTCTCCATCCACTTATATTTCTGATTTTTCTCAGAAAGATCAATCTCTTATGTGAATCCTCTTCTAGTTTTTGTTTCCCTTAGCCCCTGTTTAGGATGGATGAATTGGAGGGATGAAGGGAGGGGGAGGGAGTGGTGGAGGGTGAAGGGTATGGTGGTTGTTTGGTGGGAGGGAGGGGATGGGAGGATGGATGGAGAATACATTCCAATCCCTCCAATTCAATCCCTTCAATATTGGATGGATTGTAGGAGGGAGAGCTTTTATAACTAATAAATTTTTAATTACATTTATATCCTTGGGGGAATCAATAAAATCCACCCACTCCTTTCACCCCCCCTCCCCCCTCACCTCTCCATCCTTGCCCTTACCCCTCCTTCCTACCAAACATAGCCTTAGTGCCTCTGCTCCTTCCTACCAAACATAGCTGCATTCATTATCAAACATGTATTGATGGAACCTAGTTCCTAAGTGAGTGGCAACTTTAATCTTGAACATGTAATGCATAATTGGAAAATTTGCTGAGTATATGTGTTGAACAACCTTGCAGGCGGAATAAAACCTATATGAGTGAAGCTCAAAGAAGCGCACTGAATGCCCTCCTATTCCGCACTGGTGACCAGTCCAAGGATATTGTCCTTGCCCTTGCAACTAACCGACCTGGTGATCTTGATTCAGCCGTGGCAGATCGTATAGATGAAGTGCTGGAATTCCCTTTGCCAGGGGAAGAGGAACGTTTTAAGCTGCTAAAGCTGTATCTGGAAAAATACATAGCTCAGGCTGGCTCAAGAAAATTTGGTTTGTTCCGTAATTTGTTCAAAAGTGAACAGCAGAAGATAGAGATCAAGGGGATAACAGATGACAGTTTAAGAGAAGCAGCAGCAAAGACGGAAGGGTTTTCTGGGAGAGAAATAGCAAAACTAATGGCAAGTGTCCAAGCTGCAGTTTATGGAAGTGAAAGTTGTGTACTTGATCCAAGCCTTTTCCGCGAGGTGGTGGATTATAAAGTCGCAGAACATCAACAGAGAAGAGAACTGGCAGGTGCTGATAAAAGTAATGTATGAGGGTGGTGTCAAACAAGTTCCATCATTTATCTGGAAAATTTCTTTTCAAGTAAACTAGAAATTGGCTGACGTCTCTCATTTACACATTTGGAATTTTGGGCATTTTGTTGTGCTCATTATTTGCCCCGAATATTAGGGGGTTTTTGGCGATTTACATGTCAGGCTTCATTAAAATTAATGTGTTTCTTTTTTATTTTTTGGCATTTAACTTTTGGTATCCAATATTTTCATTAGAATCATAGATGCTGAAGGTTATTTTCATCTTTCAAATATTGGTGGGTGCCCACTCTCTCAATACTCTTTCAGTTTGAATTACGTCAGAAAATAAAAATTTTCACTTGTGCTGCCCCTGTTTATTGAGAGAGCAATGATAAGTTGTAACCGTTGTGATTCAAAACCTTGTAAAGCCTTGGCGAGCTGCCTTCCCGCAGTCGCATAATTAACAATGAAAAAAAAACGCACAGCTCAAGGCAGTTAACGTTATATATATAGAAGAAGCATTCTTTATGATAATCCCCCAGAATGAATTCAACGTACCCTTGACCGTATGGAAGTTATACCACATTCTATAATTAAATTCAATACATTAATTTGACAGACTTGTAATGGAAAACTGTACGAAACCTGAACCTAATTGCATACCAATTCAATTCTCATGTCCCCCTCGGCTAATTACCCACCCCTAGAGGAGAGGATAGGAGAGGATATTAATTTGGACAGACTTGTAATGGAAAACTGTACGAAACCTTGAGAGGAGAGCCCTAAAGAACATCCCATCAAAACTTGGCCTAAAGTTTATGCTCTTGTATCAGCAACAAAGGAAAAGTACAACATCAATCAGAACTTGGCCTAAAGTTTTATGCACCAAAAGAAAAGCACCTACAGCTCATTATATTATTTGCGTAAAGAGTTAGGTTAAAAAAAATTGATAAATAGGGTTCGGTTCATACATATCCAAATAAAACCAACATACAACTCGAATCCTTATTCTGATACTTTAAACACATTCAAGTTTATCTTAAATCATTTCAACTTAACTCTGCCTCTTGAAGGCTTCAACCAAGATACAAGGATGCACATAAATCTCGCTGACTTGTGACGCTTACACAACAATCACCTCCAGTCTCCTAGTGGTGATGATCCTGAACAAGCGAAGACCACAATACTTGCAAACTGCTGGCTCCTCCAGGTCGAGGCAAATAAACTCAATTGGGTGCCCAAGAGCAGGGTTACTATCTGCACCCAAAGCAGTTACAACCCAAATAATTCGGACTTGAACCATAAATAGCTTCTTCATTTAGACATGATACAAAGTTAAAGAAGAAAATAATACCTCCTTCACAAGCAACAATCCTGCCTTCAACCTTGATAGGTGGAACTTCATTGATCAACTCCATTGGAGATTTCTTGCTAGTATCCTATTAATAAAGAAACAAACAAAGTGAATATTCATTGGATAACAATAAAGAACAAACATATTCAAGCATGCATGAGGACTAGCAGGGACAAAGCTCATGAAGACACATTTAAACTTAGATTTTCTAACCTAGTATGCAAGCATAACCTTCAACTATCTTTGACTTCAGATTTGATGAGGAAAGGTTTAAAATCTAAGAGAAAAGAAGATGGAATTGGAAATTGAAGGTACTAGCTTAACTAGCATGTAGAGTCACTTAGCTCTATATGATGGTTCACAATGTGTGTAGATTGCCATAAGTATATCTTATGCAGGTGCATCTATATATCTTCCTGCCGAACAATAGATCATCAATGCTGGTAAAAGTCAGATTTATCATCTCAAATGGGCTAAAAGAAGGTGAAGTTCCAAAAGTATCATAGCTCACTGACCCCATTTGCGAACGGAAACAAGGTCATCTTTTTCAGCACGATACCATCAACATCATTGAAATGCATCCCCTTCAACTTAGTGTATTATGCTCATGGAATGCGTGTTTATTTCATGCCTGCTAGCTTTCCATGGTTGGGCATCTAGTTAGTGGCTATATTCACAACCACAATCTCGGATTTAACATGCAATACCATCTAGATCAACATCACACGGTCATATGAAAATCAATGATCTCTATTAATGAAATAAAATTCTAAAAAGTACAACGACACAAACCACGCATGTCTCTCAGTCTCAGCAGACCACTAAAATTATAATGAGCACAGAATTATATAACCAAAAGCAAAAGGTACACCAAAAAATAACAAGAATCTAAGTATTTAGCTTTACGAAAACATATGTACACTCAATTCCTCGAACACATACAAAAAGAAAAAAAGGGACCTTTCTTACATTCTAATATTCTATCTTATGCAGCGTTAGATTAGAAAATTGAAAATTCAAAAGCAGTTCAATAGAAATAACGTATAAGAGCAAGGATATAAATTATTGTGAATAATTGAGGTGAAAATTTGAGGAAAAGAAAAGAGGTACCTGCATCCATTTGGCGGTGTGGTTGCTGACTTGGTCGGTAACAAGGCTGAGGTTCCTGGCTGCCAACGCTGATCCCAATTTCGAAGATCTAATTAGGGTTTTCACCAGACTCGACGCCATTGCTCAGAGCCTCGCACTCAGATGGCGAAGACAGGGATGGAAAACAAAAAATGGTGGAGCTCCAGAAGTTGGGTGTACCGGATAGTGTTTGCCCCTCATCGACCCGACCCGAAAGTTGATTTAGCCGCGATGGGCTTAGAAGCCCAGGCCAGCCCACATGTACACCCACTACGTCATCAAGTGAATACGACCCGTCGTCTAACTCAGCGCTTTTGCAAAGGTTTCTGCATCGTCTCGGTGGTGTCTACTGTCTGTATTTTCTTTCATTTTGCAAACATCGCCATTAATGTCCGCAATACATTTTCTCATCGCGAAAAGCCTGTTTAGAATCAAAGTTTCCAAATTCGCCATTTCTAGTCCTTGCAGCCAAAATTTCAATTTCACTACCAGTAGCATTCAATTAGACTCCCAACTCAATGTCGAGCTCCCGTATGGATATAGCCTGGCCTCGTCGGCGGATTGTAGGCAAGATCCAGCTAAACTATTAGCAACCCAGCTATCAAATTCCTGTAACTTACAAGAATTAAATCAAATTTATGCTCGCGTGATCCGAACCTACATGCTAGAATTTTACCCCGCCCCATTTCATTGGAACAATATTATAAGGTCGTACACAAGACTAGAGGCTCCTGGAAAGGCACTATTTGTCTACATTGGCATGTCAAAAGCTGGTGTCTTACCTGATTCTTACACCCTTCCTATCATCCTCAAAGCTGTGAGTCAAACTTTTGCCTTTAAGATGGGTAAGCAGCTTCATACGGTTGCTATGAAGATTGGCCTTCAGGCCAATGAATATTGCGAGAGTGGGTTTATAAACCTCTACTGTAAAGCGGGAGAAATTGCAAATGCATATAGGGTGTTTGAGGAGAATCCTGAGAGAAAGTTGGGTTCTTGGAATGCCATCATAGCAGGTCTTTCTCACGGGGGGCGTGCCAAGGAAGCGATAAATATGTTCTTGGAGCTGAGGAGATATGGGTTCTTGCCGGATGATGTGACCATGGTTAGCATAACATCGGCTTGCGGAAGTTTAGGGGACCTGGATTTGGCTCTTCAACTCCATAAATGTGTTTACCAAGCTAAAAGCATGGAAAAAGAGGATATTTTGACGTTGAATTCACTCATAGATATGTATGGCAAATGTGGTAGAATGGACTTGGCATATAGGGTGTTTTCCAAAATGGATCAAAGAAATGTGTCATCTTGGACATCTATGATTACTGGCTATGCAACGCATGGACATGTGAATGAAGCATTCGAATGCTTTCGATGCATGAGAGAGGGAGAGGTGACACCTAACTTTGTGACATTTGTTGGAGTACTCAGCGCATGTGTGCATGGCGGAAGGGTGCAAGAAGGAAAGAATTTCTTTGACATGATGCAAAATGTGTACGGTATAACGCCTAGCTTGCAGCATTATGGATGCATGGTGGATCTTCTTGGAAGAGTAGGATTGCTTGAGGAGGCCATAGAAATGGTGGAGGGAATGCCAATGAAGGCAAATTCAATAATCTGGGGGTGCTTGATGGGTGCATGTGAGAAATATGGGAATGTGAAGGTGGGGGAGAGGGTGGCTAAGCATTTACAAGAATTAGAACCTTTGAATGATGGGGTTTATGTGATTTTATCTAATATCTATGCCAGTAGAGGTTTATGGGAACAGGTTGAGAGGGTACGATCGGTCATGAAGCAGAAAAGATTCACTAAGATTCCCGGTTATAGCTTAGCAACAACTACAAGTAATAATTGAGACTGTGGCATTCTACTAGAACATGGCAAGTGAAACGAACGAGTATTGAGCTGAATTCACTTCATAGTTTTGGTAAAAATTTTTTGGTGAAACATAGTTTTGGTAAATGCATTTAAAGTCTTGGTGAAAGCAGCTCCACTGCTCTTTCCCCAGCAGAAGCAGTTCAACCAGAACAGATCAAATTCTCAGAGCTCGAGGTTGCACGAATAAAAGCAATTGGTGCTTATGCACATCAAGAGGCTTGGCCATTTTCCATCTAGAGCTGCATCTTTTATATTTATTTAAGAATTTTGATAATAATAAGAGGTGGATCCTATGCGAAAACTCACCGACGCTTCCACCCAAGTGTCCAAAATAGTTCTCTTATTTAAGTTGCTAAAGAAACATTCTCATTTTTAAAAAAGTAAATGTTTGTGTAGAAATAATGGAAGTGTGAAATGAATAATATGCAATTTTGTAGGTTATATACATAAATATTCTTGTCATGAGAAGAAAGGAAAACCATCTGCAGCCTTTTTCTCAATCACTTACAACAATATTTATCGAGAAAGAAAAAAGTACCAGTACATGTCCTTTGACTTCAAATTTTATGCACGTGTTAAAATCCACCAGTTACCAGAAAGTGATGTGCCAACCGACCCGACTTGAACTTGCGTCAGCTATCAAATATTACAAACGGGCCTTTTACATATAAGTTTTTTTATCCAATCTTTATCAGCTCCAACCCTTTGGAAAAGCATACATTTTCCCCAACTCATATGTTAAGTAATGCAGAGATAATGTTAGAATTCTATATTCAATGATTAGCCACCAAAAACATTCCCATTTTCTCGTCTGCTTTCTTCTCATGTCTTCATACTATTGATAAACTCTGTCGTACTCAACCAGAGAGGATAAGCAATGCTAGGGTTATCCCACCATAGCATATTAAACTTATAAAAGTATGCTAATATTTCTCTGTCATCGGTCTCTTTAATTTTATGTTCCACATCTCCCACAGAGAACTCTCAAGGACCCTTTTCTCTGCTAAATGTAAGAGCACTAGAAATAGAATGGTTTTATTCTCCAAGATCATTATTAGCTTGGGATCTCCCACCCTATGTTCTCCTGTCATCTATAACACCCCCTTCAAGAATTAGGTCTGTTTTGATCCAATTTTAAGGTTTTCCAGAAAAGGGATTCCCAACCTGCTCATTGAATCCAAAACATTTATAGCTTCTACTTCCTTTCCTGTAGACCTATAAAAATGCACAGCTGCACTCTTAATAAACCTGTCTCCCTCAACAGACTCACTAATCTGTTCAAAAAAGTTGATGCCTTCTTCCACACGTCCATAGTCCATATAACCTCTTAGCAAAGTCTGATTACATGCCACATCAGGATATAAACCAGCTGCAACTAGTTCCTCATAAACCCTTTCTGCTTCCCCTATTAGCCCCGCTTTTGCGAAAGCAGAGAGTAAGAGGTTAAAATGTGCACATGAAGGGTAAATACCATTTTTCTTCATAAAATTAATAGTTTCCTCTGCTTTAGTGTACTTTAGACTCTCTGTGTAAACTCGGACCAGTGAGAGGTATGTGAAAGAGTCAGGTGAGCGACCATCTCTCTGCATTGCTTTGAAAAGTTCCTCTGCTTCTTGATATAGTCCTCCAGCAGCATATACGTTGATCATAATATTGTAACTGACCTATATTTTCACATAAAGGTCAAGGGATTAGTATTTAGTAGTAATTATAGTAAAATTCTATGTGACGATGAATATCAATAAATTAAAAAGCATTTAATTAGTGCTTGAAAGTGTTAAAAACACAGCTAAATAAACTAAACTGTCGGAGGTCCAATTCAGTATCATTCTATAGAATAAATGGGGGAAGGGGGAGCTAATTTAAAACATTAAACAGGTAGCTAACTGAATTGAGTAATCCAGAGCCAAAAGCGGAAATTTGGAAACTATTTTTTGGGTATCATTCTACAAAATATCAATCACATGGTAAGCCCAAAATGTGAAAAAATTGGTAGCGGAGATCCTTTATTACATAAGTAATGGCAGAAAGAAATGGAATTGGAAGCTTTTACTTTACCATTCCAGGTTTTATTCCTTTTTCCAGCATTTCAGTGAACAGGAGAGATGCTTCATGCCTTTTACCTACCATAACAAATTTTGAAAGTTAAAAGAAGTTTCTGAAACAATAAAAGCTCTGAAATTACAAGACATTAATATAAGGAAAGAAATACCTGTGCCATGTATAGTTATAAATGCATTGAATTTTGAATGCATTGACTACTAAAAACACTACTTTATGCTGGAGAATTACAATGATAGAGCAATACAGAAAAACTAATGAAATCATAACTCTATTGCAATGAATTTGATACAATATTTTTTAGAGTGGATGGCTATTTTATTCTCCTATGAAGTTGAGTAGGATGATACCGGCTTTCCCATAAAAGCTAATCAGATTCATGTATGCCTTCTCATCCAGTGGCAAACCCAAGCTCCGAGCAGCATTGAAGATCTCTACAGCCCTATCCAGCTTTCGTCCTCTGCCATACACACTGCACCAATAGCTTCAGAAATATGACCTTCATTCTCTTTCTCTCTCCCATTTCTATGGGGGAGGAGGGGTCTTTTTCATTTTTGCTTCTAAAACAGACAAGAATATATCATTCCCTTACCTGATCATGGTGTTATATGTCTGAATTGATGGAGCAACCCCCTGGGAAAGCATGTGTTCGTAGATCCTGGTCGCAAAATGCAATTTACCTGCATTTGAGATTCACAATTTTATTTGCATGCTTTCTTCTGCAAATTATCTTCAGTATATAATTGAAATTCATCACATGAACCTGCATTCAGCATGGCCTTGATGAAGGTATTGTATGCCACAGTATCAAGCTCCAAGCTATCTTCAAGACTTTTACGGATGACATTCTCTGCTTCTCGATAGTTGCCTGTGGATGAATTTATTCTTAATATAATGACTATATTGCCCCATGGTAAACCAAGAAACATTTAATATTGCTGAAAAATTATTTCTGCATCTAAAAAGTCACTCCAAAGTACTAGTTTAGTTTGTTAAAAATAGGTTTATAACAGGTTAAACATAATCACTAACATAATTCTCTCTTGGAACTGAATCAACAATGCTATCATGATTTCTGAACCATAATTTATTACATGCATAAATCTTATAGCTTTTGCAATTTGGAGATATGTAAAATCATCCCAAGGGTCATACCACTATTAGCCAAAGCATTCACAACGATGCTGATGGCAACAGCACCCGGACCATGCCCTCTCTCAGTCACCTGTTTGTAAAGAGAGTAAGCCTCCTCTGGTTTACCACATTTGACATATGCATCAAGCATTGAATTAAACAGCTTCTCAGTTGCAGAAGAATCCGAAAATTCAAAAAAGACTTCCTGGGCCTCTTGCAGCCTATGTTGCTTTGCATAGAAACTAATCAAAGAAGCAACTAGGGTATCGTCCAATTTGCAGTCTAACTTAATCAACTGATCTATGAGAATTTTGGCTTGAAATGCATCACCTACATAGAAACAACTATATTTCATCACAAGCTATTACTTGCATGGTAAATGTAGCCTTTATTTAAGAAATAGAATATGCAAGTTTCTTGCCTTCTCTAATAAAGTAATTGATGATCTGACTAGCAATTGATAAGCCACCAGCATTTTCAATTAACATTGCTAGAATGTTTTCTGTCTCGTTGAAATTTCCACCTGCTGTATAAAGACTAAAAACAAGTCTGAGAGCCAAAGTATCAGGTTGGTCAAAGGCCACTAACTTCCCTTCAAGTTGTTCCACTCCCCTATGTTTATGCATAGCCCAAAAAATTGTTTGGATGAATCTATTATTCCTGAAGAGTACATTGGTACCCATGTATTTTATCAACTGCTCAGCATCTCTTATCATTCCTTCCTTGCAATAAACTCTTATAACTGTTCTGAAAAGTTCCTCATCAAATTCAATCTGATCTTTTATTATCTGGTAAATAAAACCCTTAGCCTTCTCCATCAAGTCCATTCCTACAAACAAATTGAGCATATCATTGCAAGAACCAGCATCAGGGAGTCCAGTCTTGGATAGAGCCTGAAATGTTACTTCAGCAGAACTAAGATCTTGTTTCATAACATAACACTGCAACAAGACAATATATGCAAATCTTGAGAACCAAATGTTTCTAGACTTCATTAGTTCAATAACTTCTAAAGCTTTCACAAAATCCCCTGATTTGAGATGGACTTGTGCCATTGCTAAATATGTTTTCTCATCAGTAAGTATACCCAGCTGCTTAGTCTCTTCAAATGCTTTCTGGGCATCCTCATAAAGACCAAGTTTTCCATATATTCTAATGAGTAAACCATATATAACTTCATCGGCTGCAATTTTGTTTCTTTCCATTTCTGAGAAGAGAGAAAGGGCTTTAGAAAAGTCCCCAGTCTTGTAATACAATGTTAGAAGTGAAGCACATGTATAGTTACTTGGAACTAGTCCGGTAGCCCTCATGTCATCATATAGTCTTAGTGCTTCGTCCCAGTTACCACTTTTGACGCTTAAACTGATTAAGAGGCTATAAGTTACTTCCTCAGGAATAAGCCCAGCATTCTTCATCTCATCAAAATTTTTTAGAGCTTCCTCATAAAGACCTTCTTTGGCAAGTGAGCCAATGACTATGGTGTAAGTAAAATTATTAGGCACCACTCCTTGTTTAACCATCTGACTCCACATTTCTATGACCTTTCCATGGAGAGATTTTTCTGCAGCGAGGACAACATGAAATTGAAAACTGCAAGAGAGAGTATTATTCCCCTTTCCTGTACAGCAGAATAAAATGACAACATCGCTTTGTGACGGCCCCATCTGGCATATGTACATAGCATGGTACCACAAGCAACTTCATCAGGTTCGCATCCTGCTTCAAGCATCTCTAAGAAGGTGTGTTCAGCCAACTTGATCTTTCCAACTTGCCCATAGAGGCGCAAAACAATTGTATAGACAATAACACTTGGTCGATAGCTTAACTGTTGAAGCACAAGTCTATCATTACGCAGAATTAATCGCCATACTTGGGAAGAAAACAATACATAGGCAGCCATTTGAAGAAAGTAAACCACTAATAACTACAATCTGAATATATAGCATATCAAACCAGCATGAAAATCATCCAAATGTAACAAAAAGTACAAATTTTCTAGAAAGAAAAGAAAGTGAAAGAGAGGAATTCAGACAAATACAAAACCCAACCTGCAATTTCATCCAAGAGAAGAAGTCCCTTACTTGTCTCCACCCCTTCTGCTCCTTTAGAACCACACACATATCTCTAAAGCTTAGCTTTCCGACAAACGAAGCCATGACGGCTCTCATGTCGTAATCTCCGTCCGGCTTCCTAGCCAGGGCTCTCACAATCCTAATAGCAGCCACGACGTGGCTACCATAGAGGTGTCCATGCCTGTCGTCCTGGAGGTACCGCACCATCTGTTCAGGGGTCCTCTTGATCCACTTGGGGGTCTGAGCCTGGGGGCCTTGATTCCTGCGCAAGGCACTCAGATACCTGGCCTTGGCCTTGATGATACGGCGGGCGTTGTCGTCGGAGAGTGGGTTTTTGGGATTCTTGAACTTGGGTTTGGGTCTGTTGGGGTTGCCATCACTGAGAGACCAGGGGTCTGGGGTGACGGATGAGTGAATTACGATTCTGGGTTTTGTTGAGCGCTTGAAGTGTGAATGGGAGTGGATGAGTGGAGTGTTATAGAGGAAGGAAGATTTCAGTGACTCCATTTTTCATTAATTTATTTTCGCGGGAAAGTTTCAGAGGTGCTACAACTGGGCACCTTTGACACTTCACCTGCCGGAGTAGCACAGCACAAACTGCAGAAGCTGAGTCGCTAAAGATTTTTGTGGGAAGACGACGACAAAACACTGGTGGATGCTGGATAGAACTAAACTATGCTCGTCTGTGATTCTACGTAGCAGTTTTAATTTAAACTGCAATCTTAACACTCTTTTCAACTTTTAATTTAGAATTAAATCTTTCTATCAAAATATAATAATTTAGAATTAAATCTTAATTACCAAGAAAAAATTTAGAATTAAATCTTAATCCATTTTTTACCAAGTGAATGGAATATTAGGGAATAATAATATCCTTTCTTACTCCATTTTTTATTATTATTATATAACCAATTTCTCCCCTCTCTTTTACACGTTTTCAAATTTTAAATAACTTATTTAAATTATATACTAAATGTCTACTTTTCATTTAATAAATTATACAGTGGAAAAAAAAAGAAAAAAAAAAAAGGTTAATGAATTATATGAAAACTAACTGTTAGATCTCATATAAACTCCCAAGTTCTGGAGAGAGGGAGGGACGTGTCATTTCTTCAAAGGTATGAATAAAGGAAATCCACGTGTAATAATCATTGCTTAAGTCAGCACTCTTTGGCGCTTCTCTTTTCACCCTCTTCCCTGTGACATTCAATAGTAAATATAACCAGAAATAAACATGAATGCGTAGGAATACATAGACCCATAAATTGTTCCAATAAACTCTGTGATTCTATTTTTAGCTGAACAGCCAATCCTCTAGGAACTAACATTAACATTTCTACCACAACGAGGGCTAGAAAAAAAATAAAATTACAAATAGCACATAATGGACATAATAAGCAAAGAATCTGCCAAGGCATATGCATGCAAGCCTCCCTAGTCTCAAAGCACTTCAAGACTGATCTGATTCTGACCTAAACCTATATCCAAGTATGGGCAAAATCTAATGAGAATGATCATAAGGAGGTCAATCCACTTCTGCCAAAGTACTCTACATAATATACAGATGCTAATAATACTGCCCATGGTAAGATGATCAAGCTTGATTCTTCTTATTAATTAATGCTCATGCTTGACCCGTGCTTTTAGTATCCCAGGAAGAGGCGGCGAGGTGGGAGGCCTAACAGGTGTGTTTGCCATTGAAGGAAGAGGCATCTGTGGTTGATACATGCCTGACATGCTTGAACCTTCACCTCCATCTGCAGTGTAATTATGTGTCATATCATCACCCTGAGAACTTTCACAAAATTTCATGGCCTTGAGAACATAATTATCATCATGTAGCTCAAAAGGGGTGCTGCAAACCAAACAAATCAAATCAGCAATAATGTTGAGGAAAAATCACAAATGAAGCAGCTTTTTTCAGTTCTTGCCTAGTGTTAATCCCGCTAATATTTCTTTTCACTTAAATAAGATAATTCTAGGGGAGCCTGTCTCAGCATCCCCAATACACAATTGTATTAGGACAGTGCAAGGGGATATCAGAACATTATATATTAGTGATTCTATACGAAAAGATAATTACACAGAGCTTTCTCACCTATTGAAGTCAAAATGCACAAGCTGCATATCTTCTGATATTTCCACCTCAACAGTTGCATGAGGACGAGTCTAAACACGTGTAAGTATAAAATGAGAGGTAATATAAAGAAACAGAGAATCTACAAAAGTTACAATACTTTGATGACAATCTATTTCTTAAATTGGAGAAACTCATGGATAAAGAGAAGAACGAAAAGAAACTTACTTGCACGAGAATAAAAGGTAAAGCCACGCCTCCACTTGGAGCATTTCCAGAACTGTATAATTGCTCATTTCGTTGTATCAGGTTTTGAAGACCTATGAACTTGATAGGAGATAAGACGTTAGTATGTAGATGCTGATCATTGACATGGCTGAGCACATAGTATTTGTTTAAATGGTTCTTCTCAGCTAAATATGCTTTAGTAATAGACAAATAGTTACAGTCTCAGCCTACACGCAATTATGTACACTGAGCCAAAGTTGAAAAATACAAAACGGATAAAGATTAGCTAACATACTTGTTCCTCCAGCTCTTGCAAATAGGCAGCCTTCTTTTCAATACGGTTTCTCAGGCCAAGTCGCTCCGTCTGCATCCAGTACATTGAAGATTTTTATTAAACCAATATTCAACCTAGAACATTAACAAGATCACAAATCACTTGACATACAAGACACGCAAAAAAGACAGCACTTAGACCTTTAGTTCTTCAATATCATTCAGGCTGGTACGAGGGAGACCCTTCCATTGTATTTCTTTTTTATCCTTGGATATTATATCCATTGCCATAAGAACATTCAAGGCATCATATACCCTTCGTCGGATGTTTTTCTCATCATATTGTTGCTGTCCATCGTCAACCAACAAGAAGGATCAAGATTAACAAGTTCCTTTCAACCTATTTTTAAAGTGAAGTCTAGACTTTTGCCTATAAGATTTAAGATGCAAGCACACAGATAGTAGGGTGAATAAAGGCCAACCTGATCCGGAGATGTAACACTATTGCTAGGGTCAGCAAACTCTGCTACTAATTCATCTGCAACCTGTAAAGTACGTAGCTCTTAGATTGAAAAATTAATTAAAATATCAAAGTCATTGCATTAAGAAAAAAGGACAGTCTAACCATGGCCAGAGAACTAGTTATTTTAATTTGGTTCTCAAAAAACCTAGAGTTAACACGCTTGTAGGAGGAATATAAAATATTCAAATTAATAACAAGCTTGAGCATTCAATATTTTGTATCGCAATAGAACTTTCTAGAGAAGTCAAGTGATATTAAACAAAGCTCAATTCTTCACATCCGATATGATTTGGACTTTAATAGCTTATCCAAAATGTAATTTAACTCATTCAAATGCTATATCCGTGAAGATACACAATCAACCATTTTAGAAGTTGACATCAACAACTGAATCCAGTATTCCTTTTATTCCAAGACCCAATGACATAAGAAGAACTAATCTGACTTCATTAAATGGGGTGTTATTAACTCTTATTTAGTTACTTCCACCTAGAACAAAAGTTCAAATTATTTTCCAGTTCTGCGAGGAGAGGAAAATCCTTATCAGTTCATTATGAGATTACCTAGTGAAGAGAACCAAGTAGTTTTTCCTTTCTTCAACTGATGGATTTTCGTGCACTATTTTTCAATGTTTTAGGTTTCAAAATTTTAAGACAACCTAATATTCATTTCCACAAATATATGCAAAGGATTATACCACTCGAAATGTTGACATGTCAATCATACTATCTAATCATTTTGGAATATACTGAGGGCATTAAAGCAACAATATGTAGGATTCTTAGTCTCACTGTCAGTTAACAGTTTCAAAATCTGAGGACATGACCATGTCCATGATGTTGACACTCATCAAGAGGTTTATGAAACAGTCAGCATTTATTAACCTAAAACAATGTGCAAAACTATTGAAGGTGTATAACAAGATAACAATATATTCAATCGCAAATAAAGGCACCTAATGTAATAAAACAGAATATGAAATATTCATAAAAATGTTGAAATGACTTGAGAAACCTCCTTACCTCATTGTAAGTGGTCCTTCCCTTGCTTTCTACTTTCTCGCACACTGGACACAACCAACAAAAAAATTAACATGGTATAATAGGAGAGGACATATTCATTAACTAATCGACAAAGAAGATCCAAACTAAGTTATGACGGGAGCATACTGGATCTACTACTATATGAAAGAATTCCAGATTGAGCTTCTCAATATTTCATGTGGGAAACACAATTGTTGCTTTTTAAGTACAGCCATTAAGTATTGAAGATAAACTTTTGGGGAAGAAAAAACATAAGAGAAGAACACTGATAGGATGATCAAAACACCTTTCATGCTGAATTGGCGGAGTCCTCTCCCACTCTTATCAGCTCCAACAGCCCGTTGACCTCTTTTTTTCTTCTTGCTACTGTTAGAATCAGATATCATTTAGAACGCGTGAAGAAATTAAGATAATGGCTTCTCTAGAGAATAAACAATCTAACTTTGACCACTATAACCAGTTTTGAATCATAAAGACCAGAAAATTCATTCATTCCAAAATCTGAATAAATGTATAAACACTAAAAGCTCAACTGGAAGTAGTAGGAAGGATCTCAAATAAGAGTTTCTACGACATTGTGCATCATTATGATCGAAGAATGTTATAATTAGTTCAAGATATCTTTTGGGTATTCTGAATTAAGGATAGAATGCATAAATCATGCATTCACATATGGTGATATGGATGTCAGTAAAAGGTTGGTCAGCCAGTCAGAGAGAATTCACAAAGCTAATTATCCAGAAACAATCACAAAAATTATTGACAAAACATAGATAATACAGGAACTTATCGGTTAGCCCTAAGCCCCCAAGCGAAAAAAGCCCCAACACAGAATCAAGTGCAGAATTGGGCAATAAGTGTAAGAAAGAACTCACGCAACGGCCCCTTGGGAGCCAGCATCGTCACCGTGAATGTCGAGATTGTTCAACCTGATGAAAGTGTTGTCGCTGGCGGGTGTGGCCATGGTCTGCTCGCTGCGGCTAGAGGGCGACCCAACACTGCCGCTCATCGAGACGGACTGTCCGGAGACGGTGGTAGCACGGCCAGGTAGGTCGTCGTCGTCGTCTGGACGGCTTGATTGCTGGGTTCGCGTCCCCATCTTCAAGTGTGAGGTGGGGACGAAATCTTGGCAATTGATGGATAAATTTGGTTTCAGTCCAACACAAAATTGAGCTGAATTGGTTGTGGATTGAAATAATCTTGATTCGGGAAGGGCAAGAAAATCTCAATTCATTGTGTTGAACAATTTTCCCGAGAAACTGAAATCAGTAATACCCTTTGAAACGAAACGAAACACAAATACCTGCCTGCCGCCCGCATCTATAAAAATCTACACTAATTTGCAGCTCATAGCTATTCCATTCTATTCTGCCCTTTTCAACTTTTATTTTCTTTTCCCTCCTTTTTTTTTTTTTATATATTTATATATATATATATATATAATATCAAATAATTGCCTTTAACAAACCATCACTTGTATTAAGAAAAAATATCTCAAAATTAGGGTGGTAAATAATTTTAATTTACGACAAAAATTTATTAAATGAATAAAAAGTTTTTGAAAATTAATAAGAGATTTTATTTGTCGGTATAATTAACTTAAAAATACAAAAGGAGTTTGTTTAATACTTAAATACAACACCCGCGCCAAAGGCAATAAATTATATAGAGATTAAGAAGGAAGGCAGTGAAGCTGAGAATCCAAATCAAAATGGCTGGGTCTGGGTCTGGGTCTGGGTCCAGTGCCGGAGCTGGTTCCTCAAGTCAAAATCAGTCACCGGCTCCTCTTCCTCCGAAGATATTATTAGCAAAACCGGGCCTCGTTACGGGCGCTCCGGTGGCCGCTAAATTCGGTCGGGGAGGCGCTGCTGATGACGACACGGCGTCGCTTCGTTCCCGGCTCCCTCCCATCGGTTCTCTCAACCTCCTTTCTGATTCCTGGGACTTCCACATCGATCGCTTCCTTCCCGTTAGTTTTATATATCTGATATCTCCCTTTCTTCCCTTTAATTTATAAATTAACCAACTTTCTTGCTTATGCTTATAAATTTTGCAGTTTTTGACTGAAAATACGGAGTTTACGGTGGTGGGGGTGATTGGTCCGCCTGGGGTGGGCAAGTCGACGATTATGAATGAGCTCTATGGTTTTGACGCAACCTCACCTGGTGGGTTCTCTATTTCTTTATGGCCTTGCATTGAAGTTGCAGTTTATGTAGTGTTGTTGGGTATCTGGATTTAAGACTGTTTTCTCTACTAATGCTAGCTATGCAGGGATGCTACCACCTTATGCAACACAGTCGGAGGATGCCAGGGTTATGGCAAGGCACACTAGTATGGGCATTGAACCCAGGGTCTCTGCTGAACGCTTTATTCTTCTTGATACCCAGGTTTTGTTTTGTTTCTTCTTCCTGCTAATAAATCACTTACTGGGGTCTGTGCTTGTGAATGAATGTGAATGTGTGACAAAATTTCCCCTTTTTTCTGATAAGCAGCCTGTTTTTAGTCCTTCTGTTTTAGCTGAGATGATGAGACCTGATGGTTCATCCACCATTCCAGTTTTAAGTGGTGAAACTTTATCAGCTGAGTTGGCTCATGAAATTATGAGCATTCAGGTAACGAAAACTTTAAATAACAACAATTTTTCTGTTTGTTTTCTTAGAGTCATTGTTACTGTTTATATGTTTAGGAGTCATTGTTGCTGTTAATATGTTTATGTGTGTGTATGTTTATAGAATTGATGATGGAATGTTTAACGAAATTGTCCTTTTTCCTTGTGCTGCAAGGAATTCTTATAGCTTGGCGTTCTTCTGACATCCATTTGCCACATTGTGTTGGTTGTATCAGAGGGAGTTCATGATCTTAATATGTGGCGTTTAATGTTGACGGTATTTCTCCTTCTTGCTTATTAGTTGCTTGTTTGTTTTTTTGAATTAAACTAGATCTCCTAGAATATTTTTATTTTAAGCATTGTGAGCTCTTGTTGGGAAGATTGTTTGGTTCCAATTCTCATTAAACTTGAATGTGGCTCACGCACTCAAGTTAAGTGAACTTTATTTTCGGTTTGAAGCCTCCTTCCTTTTTCTCTTTTTTCTCAGAGGTGGAAAACAATGTAATTGGTAAGATGTGACAATGTATGGATGGTACCATTTGATCGTGTTTTGAATATGCAACTGGGAAATTAAGCTCCTTTGCCACATTTCTCATGGCAGGTCGACCTATTGAAACATGGCATACCTGACCCATCTTCACTAGCCTCTTCCCTCTCTCAGAGCATAGGGCCTGAAAAAGATGGCAAAGATAAGGTTCAGGAAGGTGAAGAGTATATGGCAACTCCAGTTTTTGTACATACCAAGTAAGTAACCTATACTTAAAGACTGTTAATGATTGATGCATCAATGTAGGTTCCAAAAGAAACTAATGTTTGCTATACCCTGACTTTTAATAGATTACAGCATCAAGATCTTAATCCGCGTAATTTTGCACAACTAAAGAAGGCACTTGCTCAATATTTCAGCACCTCTTCTTTCATGAGAGAGAAACATGGAAATTTGTCTAAGGAGCATCATTTTTCTTCTGTGGCTCCTAGCACTTGGATTCAGGATCCTGATTCTCTAGTCCCAGATTTGTTTGTAATCCCAATTAAGAATAAAGATGACTCCCCAAGGGATCAGTATGAAAGTCATTCGTCAATGCTATGGAGATTGCGGGATCAGGTTCCCCTCTTTTTTCTTGTGATTAATATAGTTTTTTTAGGAAATTGTGATTAACATAGACAATAATGTCTTCTTGATACATATGATAATTACTTAAAGAGTAGTTTCTCTCCTAATACAGGTTTTATCCATGAATGGCTCTTCACTTGCAAGGACTGTGAGCGAGCGTGACTGGTTGAAAAATTCTGCAAAAATATGGGACTTGGTGAAGAACTCACCAATTATTTCCGAGTACAGCAGAACACTTCAAAGTTCCGGTTTGTTTAGGAGGTAGCAAGCCCCGGTAGTAGGTGGACAAAGGAAAAAGAATACGAGGGTGTTTTCAGTAACTTTTATGCCATATGCTAGCATGTTCTAGCACTTCAAAGTTTGTAATTTCTTTTAACACACTCCATGACTGGTTTCGGCGGCCAAGTAAATACATGCTCTATGAATCATTTATGTCTATTTGATCGACCCATGGTTGTAACTTTAGCAGAATGATGATCACGCGTAACCGATCATGCACCAATTAGGAATCCATCAAATTCAAAGACACTGTAAACTCAACAAACCAAATTTTTTACTTCGAAGAATCACCACAACCTATTTAGCATCGAACCATAAATAGATTTAGATGCTTAAATTTGTAATTTGCTGAGCTCTTGAATTGGTTGTTTTGCAAATTCATAGCATACCATTGGGGTTTTTCTTCATATTATATGTGTGTTTATATTAATTTTACCGAGTTGCCAACACTTGGAAACAAAGGAGACTTTGAAGGAATATATACTATTGTGTTCGAATTAGGAATCAGAATTACAATAATATTTCACTTACTTTTTTCCCAACATTATCAAGAATGAAATAATGGGATAAACAACAAATAATTATGCGCTGTGGAACTGGATCTTAACTAGCATAAACTCGGAACCAAGATGCCAAATTAACTCTATACTAGTTTGCACAACATAGATCAAGGAACTCGATCCGTGTTTTGCCCATCAACTATTCTACCATGGCCTCTCCAGAAACTTCAGAAGCTGGCTTAGGTGACTTACCTTTGTTCTTACCTGTCCATTGAGAAACATAACATTAGTTAAGAAAACTTGTCATTGGCAGCAGGAACATAGCAATAGAAAAAAATCTACTTGCCTTTGCGCTTTAATTGTTTAAGCTTCAGACTTCTCTTCATCGGAAACTTCTTGGAAGTTTTTTGGGCATCTTCAGCTTCCCCTGCTACCAGAAAAATAAACATCACATCAGCTGTAATGGAAAACTCACAAAAATATGTTTTCATATTCATTCTAACATCCACAATTACTACTGATAAGAAGCAATACAGCAAGCAAACTCAAGCCCACTTATTACACCAAATATCATCTGAGCCAATTGCAATAAGATAAATTCATTTTAGGGTGTGCAAAAGATTATGTTGAATTGGTACTAAGCTATAGGAACTAGGGAAACCAAATTTAGTGGAGAATCAGCAGGCGAGTCATGGAAAAAGCCCACATTATAAATAGGCGCAACATTTAAAATCTGGTTAAAGCTTCAAACTTTTCAACAATCAAATAGAATCTCTCCCTATTATATCAGTCTTCATAGCCAAAAACAAAATACATGCAGAAATTGCGAATAGATAATCAGATAGAGAAAGGAATACAAAAGAGAAAGAATTACCATCAGCAACAGCCATTTCAATGTCTTCCATAGTCAGCAGGCCCTTCTGCATAGCCTCTTTCTGGTCCTGTAATTAATCAACAAGAGACATAAGAAAATATAATACAAACTGGATGATACAGCACAAAGGGTACAAATATGGGAATGCAATAAACGGGTTTTTGGTAAAGAAAGAGGGATAGCTTGTGGGCGTACTCGGCGCCATTTTTTGAGAAGCTTGCGCTTGCGCTTGCCAGATACAGAGAGAGATTGTTGTTGGGACTTGTGCTTTAGCTTCCCAGTACATGGGTCTCCTTGAGTCCTCCTCTTCCGCTCTGCCGCCTGTGCCCTCCTCTTCTTCTGCACCTCATTGAACTTCGTCATCTCTATTCTCTTCTCTTCGCGCTCTCTCCCCGACACAACCGCAAAACCCTAAACCATCACTGAGTCTCCGACGAAGCTATTTTATATTTTCTATTTTTTTAATCAGTTGGGTAAATAAGCCCAGCCCAATTCTCACTGTATCCATTTCACCCATTTTTTAGTGGAGCCCAGCCCACAAGAACCAAAAGGGTTTTTTAATATTAAAAAAAGAAAAAAAATAAAAATAAAAATCAACCACTGTAATGAATGATTAAGCATCCTTTCAATCTTGATGTTGTTCAAAATTCCTATTTGTTGCACAGTGAACGTCAAACAGTTGTACAAATTCACGATAACACTTGACATATATAGAACACAAAAAAAAAGGAAGAAAATTACACTAATAATGAAGAAAAGGTAAAGTGCATGTAGCATTGGCCTCCATTAAACATGTACATGCAGATAGAGAGGCAAACAAAAAGTAGTTGCTCTGCCATATTTAGTGCGCAAATGAAATGGTAGAAGAATCCTAAAGACATGTGGCCTCAATTTCCTCAAGAGTCAGCCCCTTAGTCTCCGGCACGATCAAGTATATGAATACCAAGGATACCACCGCGATTATGCCAAACGCATAAAACAAAATTCCAGCTCCCAGCAACGCCTGCACATATATATTAATCAGCTGAGCTGACGAAGACAACGGCAGTGATACTAGTCACACTACTACTACTACTGCTGCTGCTGCTAACAAAGCATGGTGAAGAGTGAATACTACTAACCCAACAAAGCTACATTAATTCAGAAATTTTAAAGGCATTATTACTGGGAAAATAAAAGATCTGAAAAAAATCTTTATGCACCTCCAAAGGTGAGAACGCAAATGTTACTATAGCATTGGCACCAAAATTCACAAGCACAGCTATACTCAGTCCTCTCCCTCTTAAGCGCAACGGGAAAATCTCTGAGATCATTAGCCAACCGATTGGACCGAACGATAACTGCAAATAACAAACTTTACAATCAGTCAAAACTTCCATATCTATATATAATACAAAAAAACTTGCATGCCAAAATCTCATATCCTGCCACAAACATTGTATAATAATATACATGTCTTTTCTTTTCTTGGCTGAATCAAAATGATCTTCTTGTCTTTGGCACAGTTGCTCAATTTCTTGATAATAAGATGTAATCGTTACTTGGGTGCATGTCCTTCTGTCATGACAGTTTATATAAGGAAAGGAACAGAAGAAAACACCATTACCTGATAACAACCAACATACATTAGCAATGCAACTACAGCCACAGCTGCTGCCTCATCCAAGAAAAGGTAATATGATCCCAGAAGGAACAAAGAGATGACCTGTCACATAAACAGAGTTTATAACTACTCAATGTACTAACTTTTGAATATAGATTGTGTTCCATGAGTCTTTTCAATTCATATGGAAATGCATAGCTTACCCAATACACCTCTTTTAGATTAAACACAAAAGCATAGAATCTGACAGAATGTCATCACAGTTTTTTACTACAAATCAAATATCACCGCTTGCACCTGCTTTGGCAAAGAGGAAAAGAAAACATTAATAAAGGGAGGGACTTACCATCCCAGAAACACCACCTAACAGCAGAGGTCTCCTCCCAAGTCTATCCACAACAAGAACAGCTGCTCCAGTCATTATCAACTACAACAATAAAAGAAATGTGATCAATCATGTAAGCATACATCAAGAGATATAGACAATTTGACATTTAAAAGAACATGAATTCTGTAAAAAGGTAAATAAATAAAGATAATGTTTGGTTTAAAAAAATATTACAAAATCTAAAACATGTCAAGACCATTGCATGATTAAATACTAAATACCAAATTAGCAACCCAGAAGCATTAGGATATTCATAAAAGTTGCAAACTATTTTACACTAAATAGTAAACAAAAAGAAAGTTATACCTTCAGTAAACCAAGTAGAATTGAGACCCGTGTTGCATCAGATGCTGCAGAGAACCCTGCGCTCTATTAATTATTATTAGTTAGGATGGGAAACATTTCTTCTAGAAAGATCTTTTACTAGATATATTTTCATCAATGCACCAATCAGTACCCTAGTTAGAAAGTTAATAGGATACCTGAAAGATCGATGCAGCATAATAGAGCACGCTAGGTTGGCCTGTGATCTGTCACAGATTTAGATACCATGTATAAGCCCAAGTTTTAACAATGGATGCTACATGTCATGACAAATTTTAAATACCTGTTGGAACAAGACTAATCCTGCACCAATCACAAGGGCTTTCAAGCATTTTCCTCGAAACATTTCCCCTAGGGTAGCTTCTTTCTCTTCACCAACAGAAGAAAGCTCAGACAGAATCTCATCCACTTGTGCAGGAGCTGTGTCACCAATGGCTCGACCCCTAAGCCGGCGCAAGCAACGTATTGCACTCTCTTTAAGTTCCCGCATATTTCCTCTTCCCTGTATAGCACATAGAAGGATCCATCTAGGAGATTCTGGCAGCCACCACATTCCAATTCCCATAATCACTGCCAAAGGGGTACTAGCGGCATATATATAGCGCCAACCACCAACTGAATCAACTAAAAGGCTTCCTGTTCCATAACCTCCCTGCAGAAGATCCCATGAGCTTACTAATTCGCAGGATTTAGTGTGGGCAAAAATAGATATCAAAATAGTTAAACATGGAAAATATTGTTGTAGGGGAACGTCAAAAATCCAAAGCAGATCTTATAGGTTTAACTGCATGCAGAAACTCTAAAACAAATTTTCTCCACAGGTGCACTGTTGGGGAACTTACAACCATCCCGAGTACTATAAAGAACTCTTTGAGAGAAATTAGTCGTCCTCGTATCTGACAAGGAGCTGTCTCAGCAATGTACATCGGAGCAGCGTGCATCGCCTACAAAAGAAGAAAATGAAACTCATACATCAAATGGAACTTTTGATATAATACATTTAATCAACAACAAATGTATATACATGCACATATGCAGATGTTGAAACAAAGAAATGGAAAAGAAATTTGTGTTTCAAAAAGAGCAAGCTGTGGATTACCAGTCCAATTCCTATACCAAATATAAAGCGCCCAACCACCATAATAGGCAAGTTAGGTGCTACTGCTGTTACTAGAGCTCCAACGAGATA
The DNA here is from genome assembly GCA_007844105.2 of Rhamnella rubrinervis. Classification (NCBI taxonomy): domain Eukaryota; kingdom Viridiplantae; phylum Streptophyta; class Magnoliopsida; order Rosales; family Rhamnaceae; genus Rhamnella; species Rhamnella rubrinervis. Next base: position 249,507 of record CM017576.2, read on the forward strand.
AATTACGGCAGATGAAAGCAACTCCCTTCTTCTCCCTTTATACAAGTACATCATTCAAACTTAATGAAGAGAGGAAGGGTACATAAATTTTACTTGTATAACTTAGAATTAGAAAACCAACCTAGGAAATCAGCAACATTAAAGGCTAACACAGAACCAATCAAGGCACCGTATAACGAGCCACTAGTCTGCAAAAGGCAATTGCCAGAGAATTAGTAACAGAGCATGCACATACAATATTTGTCAATTCAAGTAAAATGAACATGTCTGCTTGAACGAAGAACCAGATATAAGAAAAAATACCATAAATATGCAGTAATAACAAGGAAAATCAATAGTGAACTCACTATAAGACCAATTTCCACAGAAGACAAATTGTACCATGATACTCCGCTCAAAGTGGCCGACTGCAATAGAAGAAATAAAAAAGATCAACAAAGCCAAGGAACAGATAAAGCAGGTAACAAATGATACTTTTCTCAAAGTGGCTGACTGCAATAGAAGAAATAAAAAAGATCAACAAAGTCAAAGAACAGATAAAACAGGTAACTAATGAAACATCATGTATTAAAAAAAAAATCAAGTATCAAATACAAACTGCAATATGAGAGTTACTCTTTACTGCAAGGAATCATCAATCTGCATTTTGGTGACTTGATAAGAAAGTTTACTAATAATATTTTAAACTGAAATCAAGTTCTAAAAAAAGGATAAATAGATATACGTAATTCATCTATCTATCTATCTGTGAAACTATAAATCAGAGAAGATAGAAACTCTTCTAGCTAATATCAGCAATCATGGGTTGGTGACCTTTATCTACTCAACAGAACTAAACTAGAAAAACAGGTATAACAGTGCTAAGCATACCTCTATTGAAATTGTAGCACAAGATGTAGCACCAATATCATAGCCATAAAGTAGTCCTCCTAAAGCTGGGAATAGAAATCTGTAATCATCGAGACACTCTTTTAAGTATAATAAAGTAATCAAGTCCAAATTTTAAGTTTTATTATAATCAACAACCATAAATTTCTGACTGGACACTAAATTACAGACACACTTACAGGGGTGACCAGAAGCAGTCACCTAAAACTGGGGAGGAGCAGGTTTTAGAGCTGGGTTATCTTTCTCTTGCAAAGTGAAAGAATAGACACATGAATGAGAACTCAGAGCACTATTCACGAGTAGAACGTGCAATACACCACTAAATCTCTAAAGGACTGTGGACATCCAACATGCAATGAATATAAAGACTTTCATTTGCAAGCTTTAAGATAAATCAGCACAGAATATTAAAGCTTTTGCAGTAATTAGATTACTCACGGAAGAATTGCGGCAAGAACAGAATAATTTTCTGAACCGTGAACCCCACCATTAAGAAGAGGCTCCTGGACATCAGCAATCTCTCCCGAAGACTTACCCACCTAACCAAAAAAAAAAAGAAACACACACGCATATTTTAAACATGCAAACCAGAGATGATAAGAAAAGCTCACTCCCTTTGAAAAAAGGAAAAAAGCTTTGCAGAATTATAACCTCACCACTTAATTTTAACTGCATAAGCTAGTTTTCGCAAAATCACATGAAGCAAAAGAATCAAAGGTTGAAAATGAACTTCAATTTTCTTATCCTTTTCTCAACTTATCTTCTATCCCCATGAACTTTGTCATCAACAACGGAGAAACAAAATTCATGGGAAGTAGGATAAATAACAAACAGAAAAAGAACCCAAATTAACAATAGGGAGTAGGGAGTGAAACCTCTGCAGGAGAAGCAAGCGTAGACTGCTCAAGATCGGACGCCATTGATTAGCAGCTCTACAAGAGAGTGTGAATAAAAGAAACAGATGGTAAACAAGATAATTAAAAAACAAAAATAAAAACACGAAATTGAAGAACTTTGAAGGAGAAAGTGAATGATAATATTGGAAGGTGGTTTTACAAAGGCAGATGGTTTTGTGGGTGTGCAGAGCAACTGGGTTGAAAGATTTAATCAAAGGAGAACAAGGATGGCGGTTGTTAGGTGAAGAAATTGCATAAAGAACGGGGGTTAAAGTGTGCAGAAGCTAGTGGTGTTGGATGTGTTAATGTGTAACAATAACTGTTTCCTTCCTGTCAACCTCACTCACCTCTCAGACGCAGACGCCAAAATTCCCAGGTTTTAACTCCAAGCTTTCTCTGTCTTACGTCTCACCAAGTCAAAACAACCATTCTATTCACCGCTCATTTACCAAAAAAAACCATTTTATTCCACCGCTCAAACTAAATTTTTTATTTACGGCCTTCTCACTATTATATTCCACGTGTTTCTCACCAAAAAAAATGTACTCGTGTTTTGCATTTTTTTTGTTAATTTTTACCCTGGATGTACCGGATCATCTTAGCACAAGTTTTATTTTATTTTAGTAAAACGAAGCACTGCTGTTTGCATATCAATACCATCCACTGTAAGAGTTTAATACAAAATGTCAAAAACGCAAAAAAGAAAAAAGAAAAAAAGAAGGGCTTTTTTTATTGTTTCTACTAAATAATTATAGTTCCAAAGCTGTCAGATTTTAGAATCATGTAAATTTTCTCTTTAATTCAAAACTTCTTTTGAAAAGGCAACCGCATCAACCTATTCTCAACGCTATTGAAGACGACAAAAATCAAACTTCAGTACGTCCCATCTTTACTCCGCTAATGATATGACGATGATGTTGCGGATCAAATCTCCAAACACTTGCAGCTAAGTACGCGGTTGATTGCGTCCCACCAAACCAACCATGTCCGAGTAGACTTGTAAGTTTCTCCTTCACTGCTTTGTTATGGCTGTGCTCCTTCCGTGTGACTTTTATTAATTATGTAATTTATCAGTCAAACTTCTAATATGAACAGCATGCCAATCGTAATAATCAATAACATAGCTAATGCCTCACGTTAAACAAATATTTCAGCCCTTTTTTGTCTTTGTTATAACAGTGAACGACTTCAGGATCTTGAAGGCTCAAGTCAACGTAAATATACCAACCTTGCTTGCCCATTACAATACCTGCTGAATCTGAATTTTGTAATATGCGTCCGTCTACACTTCAATCTTTTCATCCACCACAACTAGTCAAGATTCCTTGAAAAAACATCACCAAACAAAAGAGAACGTCTACGACTAAGTAGAATATAGACGCTGAGGTTTGCGGATATTGTTTCATACAAACATCAATTGATATACGACAACGAACCCACCACCAGGACAAAGATTCACACAGAGTTCCATTAATCAAATTATGAATGGTTTGTTGCTCTCACCGAGCTTTTCAAAAATATTTCACAGCATCAGACAAGTACAAGTCATTTATTAAACAGAATAGGCGGTTGAAAACAACAAGATTTCCAAGTTCTATGGGACAATTCCACACTGGTAACTTATGCCTTGGTGGGTTGCCATGGTTGGTACCTGGTCCAGTCTCTTTTTCCTGGATTAAGAGCGTGTCCCTTGGAATGGTAAATATACTCATCTCCCTCTCCAGAGAAATTTTGCTTGTGTTCAATCCCGTATCTCTTTGGTTTAAGCATCAGAAGCTGTCAATCAATACAATTTTCAGTTACATTTTTCTTTTTAAGCATGTCATCAAGTCTTTAATTAAAGAGGAATTACCTCATCTCCTGTGTGATCAGTTATGAAGTGCAGCCAACCATGCCATTCAGGTGGCACTTGAGATGCATTGTAGCGATCTTTCTCAGCATATTCTATCCACCTGTGTCTTCCTGTTAAATCCAGCAGTAGTTATAACATGATGAACAATGTAATAACACAAGCAATGAAAAACTTTTAAGAATGGTATCTGTTTGTACAAAGACATACTCACTTTTCAACAATTTGGGGTATCTCAATCTTCTATTATCACCCTTAAGAATAAATATATTATTTGGGTGGTTTAAATACTATGGGAAAGTTTGGACTCCCAGTCCCAGACTTTATGAATAAAACTAGATTTACCATCACCTTTCAAAATGCACATGTTGTTCAAGTTTCAATTTAAAGGATGGTTTGTGCAAGTAACTACTCATTTTAAGGTCAAATGTAATGCAACAATGTGCAATTCTCTTTTGAAATTTCCGAAACAAAGAGAAAATGACATTTTCTTGACCCAAATACATACAAATGCAAAATAATAAAAGAATTAAATGCAAGGCTCTTTCTACACTAGATTTCTATTTTATTTATTTATTTATTATGAATACGCTAGATTTCTATTGCTTATGCTCACATGCTGAAGTAACATATCACTACTATGGTGTCAAATTAAATATCTGCCATCCAAAAAATAAAAAAAAATAGTACTTTCGAAAACCGTATAGCAGGGAGGAAATAATAGGCAATGGCAAACTATTTAAGTATGCCATCCACTGATCATAGTTCAACATTTGCAATTTGTAATATTATTGCAATGGTAGAAATCAAACAAAAAGAAGATTATTAAAAAAAAAGAGAGAAGAAAAGAAAAGGGGAACATACTGACCATACTGAGTGTCTTCGAGTCTCTCATAGTACTTATTGCCAAATTTATCAACACCCACAAGCCTTGCACCAATATTGTGGATTTTTGTTTGCCTAGATGAATCAAACAAAAACTTGTTAGGGGGCCCTGTCAACCAAGATAAAATAGCATTACAGAAAATAAAAGATAAAAGAAGAAAGCAAATACAGAAATCAATTAGTTTGAGACATCTACTGGTGTAGGATGGAAAGAGAGAAGATAATAACAGAAGACGATATAACTTCATAGTAGAAGGCATATTAGTATAGTTTTCACTTCTAACACTAAAACAATAATAGCCGCTCATTTTTCCCATCGTAATTGATTAAAAAATTTCCTTGAAAATCCATTTCAGCGTGTGTTACAGAAAAAGGACATTCTCTAGGGAATCAGAGAGAAAAAGAGAATCCTTAAAACAAATAAGCAAAAGAAAAAAAAGGATCATTACTTACAACAGGTTTCCATCGAGAAGGCATTTCCTGTGAGAGTGGTAGAGTAGAATCAGTCAGTAAGTAGGATATAAAGATTCACATCACATACAATTGACATCACATACAACACAAGAAAGTGAAAAAGAAGCCGACTGAAGAGAGGTCTCACATTAACCATTTCAGCGACAGTGAGTTTTATCACCCACAGGTCTCAAACAATAAAAATCCAATTAAACATTTTTGATTCCAAGTTGTTTCCTTTTTGAACAAGTTTCCAGATGACCAACACCAATAAGCAACAAATTAAACAGATTTCAAGCACCAGTTTGATTCAATGTCTCTTCAATTATTGATCTTGCATGTAATTCTATACAACTTTCGCTTAGTTGAGCAAAGCTTATTAGTTTCCACATAAACTACCCTTCTTCTAGAACAATTTTGAGCCAATTGATTTCACTATCCGTTTTTTCTTTCATTTCTCGGACACCAAAGCAAGGAAAAAACTAAATCAGATACCATAAATTAATTACATGGAAAGAGAAAACAAAAGGTCAAAATACTAATTCCATGTTCCTGAGGGTTTTCTCGACATCCAAACACTTAGTGCTACCCACGATAAAAATGAGGTCATTCACATACGGAAAAAAAGAGCGTTGCAAACAAAAGAAACAAAATTCCAAACAATTAAAAGTGGTAATAGAGAAAGAGCATACGCGTATCCTTCCTCCTTCAGCTCCCTTAAGAAAGTTCCGACTCCTCTCTCTCTGATGGCCTTCAACGCGCTCTTCACCACCGACGCCATTTCTGTCTCACTCCCTCTCCTCCTCTTCCTCACCGTCTCCTTCTCCCTCTATTACAGTCGCTCTAATTGGGCGGGCCACAAAGTGGACTCGTCCCCAGCCCATTATTTAAAGGCCACATTCCAAGCGGACCGGGCCAATCCGGATAATCCCAACTTAAAACGCTTGCCACCGTTAAAGTTACACGTGGCCATACATCATTGGCCGCACATACATCATTCTCTTTCTTTGGTTCGGTCCCTCTGTGGGAATAATAAACGAAAGCTAGCCGACGCTGGGAACGCAATTTGGGAGGACCGGGAGCTTCTCGAGGTATCCATGTTTTCAACTCCCAGATTCTTTTATTTTATCAGAAAAAAAAAAATAATAATAATAATAATAATAAAAGTTTAATTTTTTTTCCCTGTTAATTTACAAAGTTTTGATATTGATGTTTGTTGGGCTCATCTCTTAGGATTTTTTTTTTTTTGTTAATGGATTCCTTCATTTAGTTACTGAAATTTTGGTTTTTGTGTCTGTTTGATTGCTGAGAAACTCAAGAAGAGGGCAATATGATCGAATTGTTCAATGTTTATCTTTTCTGTTGTTTTTTGTGTTTTTGTTTCTTTAATCCACTAAAAGATTCGGAATTGAAGAGCATGTCCCAATTATGTGTTTAATTTTTCATCCATTTAGGGCTGGAATCCAACACAATTGTGAGGAATTAGATCTGGTATTTGTAAGATAGTTAAGTGAAAAATAAAAAAATAAAAAGTGGAAACGAATATGAAAGGCTGTTTGGATATTAAGCTTTTATTCTGTTCTTCCCCAGCTGAGTGCAAACTTTTATTTTTGCTCGTAGGGGTTCGTATAAAATTAGAAATGTAATATGTGGAAATTTGGTTAATGCATTACTTTATGAATTCTAAGCAGTCAGAAACGGTAATAGCGTATTCTGTATATAAAATTGCGGAATTATCATATTTGAATTTGACTTGCTTTTTCTGTGCGAGTTATCATCTGTTGATCAAGTATTGTGGTGCAACAGCTGTATAGGAAAATGATGAGGCTGCAAACATACGCGGGGCTCAGCTTTGTTGCAACTCTTGCTGTTATATATCATGCATTTAACAGCAGAGGCCAGTTCTACCCGGCCATGGTTTATTTGTCCACCTCCAAGATCAGTTTGGTGCTTATCCTCAACATGGGTCTTGTCATTATGTGTATTTTGTGGCAATTAACCAAACGGATATTCCTTGGTTCCCTTCGAGAAGCTGAGGTTGAGAGGCTTAATGAGCAGTCATGGAGGGAGGTCATGGAAATTCTCTTTGCAATTACAATTTTCCGGCAGGACTTTTCAGTTACATTTCTTGCCATGGTTACAGCTCTGTTGCTAATCAAGGCATTGCATTGGTTGGCTCAGAAGAGGGTTGAGTACATTGAAACCACTCCATCAGTACCAACGTTGTCTCACATTCGTATTGTTTCTTTTTTGGGGTTTCTCCTGGTGCTGGATAGTCTATTTTTGTATACTTCAGTAAATGATTTGATACAGTCCCAGAAACCTTCAGTTTCTCTCTTCTTTTCGTTTGAGTAAGTTATATTTCCCTGTGTTTTTTTCTAATTCTTCTCAGTTTAAGTGGAAAGTATGATTTTTACTGAGCGTTTTTTTTGTGTCCTCAAAATTATATTTGAATGCTAGTATAAGTTTATAAGCAATTTGGTTTGCTAAATTGGAATGTCGAAGTTTCTCTTTGCTAAGTGCGTACAACTCATGTGTCTCAGGTACATGATACTTGCAACAACCACAGTGTCGACATTTGTCAAATATGTTTTCTATGTCAGTGACATGCTTATGGACGGACAATGGGAGAGAAAACCTGTCTTTACGTTTTATTTGGAACTCATACGGGACTTGCTTCACTTATCTATGTATCTCTGCTTCTTTCTTGTGATTTTCATGTGAGTATAGCATCTTTGTTCATGCTGACATGCTGATGAAAACAAGACATCCTCTTATTTGTTTTTATCTTATGGGCCAGACTCATCTTTAGATCCTAGTATTCTTTATGACTTTTTTTTTTTGGTCTGCATTTTCTTTTTTAATACTTCTGAGTTGGTTTCCACAGGACTTATGGTGTACCTTTACACTTGATACGGGAGCTCTATGAGACCTTTAGGAACTTTAAGATTCGTGTTGCTGATTATGTTCGCTACCGGAAGATCACTTCGAACATGAATGATCGATTTCCGGATGCAACACCTGAAGAGCTTGATGTGTGAGTAAACTTTGGTTTGGTCCCATGGTGTCATTTTATGATTAATTCTTTAATTCTTACATGTTAGACTTATTAATTGTTTCAAATGGACATGCAGAAGTGATGCAACCTGCATCATTTGTCGTGAAGAGATGACCACAGCCAAGAAATTAATTTGTGGACATCTTTTTCATGTTCACTGCTTGCGGTCCTGGTTAGAACGACAGCATACATGTCCTACTTGCAGAGCCCTAGTTGTACCTCCTGAAAATGTGACAAGTACAGATGGAGGACAAAGTGGATCACGATCAGATGCTCAACAAGGTAATTGCATTATTTCGATATAATAATGCATATATTTGAATGGCTAATTTCTCTGTGAGAACAGCAGAACTTCCTTGACACTCTTTCTCCTTTTGGTTATTAGTTATTAGAACTTAAGTTAGTGTGATGAGAATTAAATCCAGCATGACCCAGATCTATAATCTGTACAAGAGCACTTTGATGTAACAGGGTTCTTGGATGACTCACTTCGAAGTCTTCATATGCATAGAATTCTTAATCTTACACTAAGCTGCTGTCTAATCATCTTTATTCGGAACAGGAACCGGCATCTCAGGTACATCTGGTCAGGGTTCAGTAGGTGGTGTGGCAAGTGATAATGTGAGCCTTCATCAGGCCAGGCTCCAAGCTGCTGCCGCTGCCGCCGCAATATATGAAAAATCTCTTGTTTATCCTTCTGCAAACACGCTAGTTTGGTATGCATTGTTGTGCTTCAACTGATGGCATGTTTAATTTTGCTCTTGGACCTATAACCATTGTCTGGACATTAGATATTTATTTGGCATGCAGCATTTAAGATTGAGTGTATGTGTGTCTCATGAAAAGCCATGATTCAGTATGCATGCTCTCTAGAACTACAAAATGGCATCCGTAAAACCTATTTTCTTTAAACTAATACATATTCTCAAGCCTGGAAGATAATTAGAATGAGAAGCTTGAAGTCTAAAGCTGGTCAATGATTTTGAAGTTTGTGCAACACCTTTTCCTTCAAATGTTGGTCTCAATTTTGTTTTCTAAATATAGTGTTAAAAAGATAGGTTTTTTCAGTTAGGCTGTTTACTGGCTTAACTGGTGAGGCACCTGTGGATCTGTAACATGGTATGTTAAGTAACAATACAGATCCTCACAAATACCTCTTTTTGGCAGGTCCCCTGGGTATGCTGTACTTCCTCAGGCTCAAATACCTTTGACCAACTCTGCCAGTACTGGATCTGGTGGAGAACAGGCTCTTAGTGGACCGTCACATCAAAATTTTGCTCAGCCTGGTGGACCTACAAACTTGTCCATGCCTCAATTTCCACACTATGTTTTGGTTCCTTTTCATGCATCCAGGGCCAATATGACCAATGAAGAGAGGCTGAGCAGTGATCCAAAGGTACCAGGTTCTCAGCTGGAAGCTCAAAGAAAGCTCCTTGAACACCAGATTGAGGTATCAAAGTCTTCATCTTGGGGCACAAACATTTGTGGTTTATGAATCAAGTCATAATCATATGTGATCCTCTATTTTTCTATAGATGTATTTTTCATTGTAAACCTTAAGCTAATAACTTCATTCATAACAAAGTTGAGGTAACAATTTCAAAGGAAAATATTTTTGTACCACTTCTTATTGTGTGTGTGTTAATGCATGCATGCTTTTTACTTATTGGCTACCTGTGACTGATTTTGAGATTTTTACTTGTAAGTTTGTGTAAGAATCTATTGAAGCGTGTATACCTGCACTGAAGTGGATATTTTGCTAGCTATGATCAATAGTTTATAGCAATTAACAGTAATAATAGATGCATGGAATGATGGAACATAACTTTCATTTTTACCCCCAATGCAGGCATAACAGTGAAAGTTTGATTTGGTTTCAGCACCTTTCCTTTCTTTTAGCTGTATTTGCTTTAATAACGCATTTTTCTTCTACAGGTCCTGCAAAATCAAGTCCGGCTTTTACGAAGCATTAGAACTGACGAAAGCAAGGAAATGGATCTTACAAAATCGTTAGACAACAAAGAAAAGAGCATTGCATCTTCATCAGCGTATGTTTCAGACTGTGGACGTCATGGGAGTATTGAAGAGACGGGTTCATAGACCTTGCACAGTAATGGATATACATTTTAAGTCGACGCAGAACTAGTGTGCATAGGAATTAGGAAATATAGATAGAGACTTGCTTTGCTTCTTTGAGAGCCCGAGTCTATGATACACTTACTAATACTAGGTTTCTTAGCAACGACGTCTAAGTCCGTCTTTTACTTTGAATTATGGCGTTTGAATTTTGTAGCATGTGCATGTCAAGTGACGGTTCATACAAGATTCTGTCTCTGACTCTTATTATATGTATTTGTATTGAATGTGCATTATGTACGATCTGGCATCTTTGTACATGTAAATTGCCAATTGGGATGGTAATTTGGTACATTTTTTGGAAGCAGGATGCCTCTGCAATTCATGAATTGAGTTAATTTTTTCTTTTGCTTTTCTTGTTTGAAGTGACTTCATTGAAACCTGTTTGATTTGTTTTGTTTAACCATAGGAAAACACGTTTAGAAAATGAGAACATCAACAATAATGGTGCCAGTAAAGTATATGTTATATACTTGTAACAGAAAAAGATGTGAACTGTTGGAAATTCTTAGATCCTTACGCTTTGATGCCATTTTTTACTTTACGTTTTAAAAGACCAAAATAAAGCTGCCAATGTTTTAGAATCGTGTAACTCTTCGTTTTTGGTTTTGCTTCTTGTTTTAAGATTAAAATTCTTAAACACGTTTTCTATAACCAAAAAAAATGATTAGGCGAAGTTCCAGTTCATCCCAAAAGTCTAAAACGACCTAAGAACTATCGAATCAAGCACATCATTTTTTTTCCACATAAGCTTTTCTTTTTCTTGCTTTCTAAATAACAATATTTGTACATTTTAGCCCACATTTCAGCCCAGCCCACTCTCAAGTCCAAGACCACAAGCCCAACCTTAACAGAAGGCCCTAACCCATTTTTCTCTAACAGCCGACCCCAACCCTTTCTCCCTCACTAATCGCGATCGCGACGCTAGCCTTCCCTGCCCGCCAAGCGCGAACCCAGCTCCGCGGGCCACGCCAGCAGCACGGTGCCGCCGCCACGCCCGAACCAGCTCCAGCGCCGCTGGGCCGCCCTCTCGACTCTATTAGGTTCAGCCGTTCAGGACCTCAGGTAAGTCCCTTCACATATCATTCCTCTTTTTTTTTTCTTTTTCTTTTTTTGTTATTCTTTTCCGGTACTGTTTTCCATTTTTTCTAGTTTATAGAAAACCAAAGTGTATTAGAAATTTAGAATAATGTAAAACAAAAAAAGTAGGCAAAATCCGAAGCAAACTACACAAGCACATCAGCACAGCATATACTCCAATGCACAATTCCTTGGTTGCACCACCAGAGTGATGGAGATGGGGCTTTAAGACTTGATATTTGAGAGAAGTTATTTGGTAGTAAGATATATAAAAATGTACCTTTGTATCATATGATTTCTGCAAAGTTTCTTTGACATTATAATTTTGGGTAATCTAATCTACATTTTAGTCTCTAAGTGGTATGCTAAAGGGTTTCTACTTAATCCATGCGATTCTTGGATTTTTAAACAACCCCAGTCTACAAGAATTCTGTTCATGTTGTTTTTGACTTCAATTTATCAAAAAGGAAAAATTTGCACATACCCAATCATTTACACTTTTTTTTGTTGAACCAGTCATTTGAACTGTTAAAGGCATATTTTAGTTTAGTAAATCCGATTTGCTTCCCAAACATGCTTGTTCCAGCTATTTGTCATCTGCTTAATCATATTCATAATATAATCCAAAAGGCAAAAAGTACAATCATGTACTTGCAACATGGAATTAGGCTGGAGAGAGAATACGAGGCTGCTTGTTAATATCTCTCAACCCTACCATGTAGAGTCATTGTTTGCATATTGAACTGTGCCTTAAATGAGGCCTTTTGTTTTTCTTGAAAATTCACATCAAGCTAGAGGATGGGTCTCATTTTGCTTTGTCAAATGACTAGGAATATCAGAAAAAGTGTGTTTAATTCTGTTGGCAAAGCTCTCGCTGATTGACATTGCCAGAATTTTTTAAGCCTTGGGTTGAGAGTGCATAAATCACAATTGCATGCACCATATAGAAACATTTATTAGTAAAATGTGTTTTATAACAATTTTATTTGTATTTAAACCAAATTATGTACTTTAACTAGATTTTAATAAGTAGCTCTAATTTAGTCTAGTAATTTTCTTCTCTTTGTAAGTAATAGGTTGTATTTTCTTTTGGATGAAGTAAACTGTGTCATGGAGTTAAACATTTCTATCTGTTTGATATTGTTGTGGGCTTAGATGGGGCCTAGGTGGAAAGGAAAGGGCTCTGAAGCCATAGCTCTTGGTGATCCTATGTCAAAAATAGTGTTGCAGCTTCAGTCTTCTCTAATCCAATCAGAGGCTCAAGGATTACTGTGTGGATGTAGTGTGCTTCTTTCAGCAGAAGCAGAACAAGTTGATCTCCTAAATCGAGCATGCTTTGGCGAACTCATTACTACAGCCGAAAAGGATAAACAATGGTTTCAGCTGGGCTTGGAGGAAGCCTTTTACCTATGTTATTCTCTCAAATGCCTCAAGATAGTTGGTGAAGACAAATGTCTGTTGAATGATGAAGAGCTATGGGTGTGCATAAAATCTAAGGAAAGCAATGTTCCCTTATTTTTACAAAGCTTATTCTCATCTTCGAATGAAAAATTGGGTGGTTAAGTCAGGAAATAGATATGGTGTGGACTTTGTAGCCTACCGTCATCATCCGGCTCTGGTTCATTCTGAGTTTGCTGTGCTCGTTTTAACAGTAGGAGATGGTGATACAAATGGGAGATTGAAGATGTGGTCTGATATTCATTGCACAACTCGGCTTTGCGGTGGTGTTGCAAAGACATTATTAGTCCTTAACATTAATAAAAATGGTCAGGATGTTATTTCTCCATCTTGTATAGAAAAATGCACTGTTGATGAGCGGACAATCAGAAGATGGAATCCAGAAAAATGCCGTGAAGATCATGTTGTAGTTGAAAGTGAAATAAATAATGATACTACAATTGACAATGAAACCAAGTAAGAGTTGTTAGTTTGCCTTCTCATCTTACAGTCTTTATGTTTCACTGCTGTTGGTTATTATTATTTTTTTGTCATAATTTTCTGATGACAAAAAGCTGCATCACAAATGAATTTGCTGCAGACATTCAACATCGAATCATTATGATTGTGTGACCAAAATTTTCTGCATGTAGATTTATGCTATTCAAATGATTGGTATTAACGTGTGGAAGCTAACTTTTTGTTTCAATAGTTATTCTTAAGAATGATTTTTCTTTCATGGGCCCATTTTTTTATATATATATTTTATTTAGATTAGAATAAATGGCTCACTTGCGGCATAACAGTTCCGTTGAGCAGTTACTAGATTTCTTCATCTATTATTTGCAAAATGATTCTTAGCAAAGAAGTAGGTGTAATATATAGTAGAACCAAAGAAGTTCCAATAATACTAGGGGAAAAAAAAATTCATGTAGATTGATGCGGTGTCTAAAATTGTGTACCACTTCTGATTGTGTATGTGTATGCATTGCATGTTTTTTCCTTCTTAGCTACCTGTAACTGATTTTGAGCTTTTTACTTGTAAGTTATTTTGTATACGAAGACATTGAAACATGCACTGAAGTGGATATTTTGCTGACTGTGATCGATAGTATATAGAAATAACATAAATAATATATGCATGGAATGATGGAACATAATTTGCATTTTTACCCCCAATGCAAGCATAGCTTTCATTTTTGTCCCCAATATTTTCTATAACCAAAAAAAAAAAAAAATTAGCGAAGTCCCAGTATATCCCAAAAAATCTAAAAGGACCTAATAATTATTGAATCAAGCACGTCACATTATACTTTTGGAGTGATACCAACCCCAGAAAACATTGGTCCAATCGAAATGTGCAAGGCAATTTCATTGAATGCATACTTTAACAATTTCATTGATTACATACTTATAAGTGGATTCCATTTCCAACTCGTACGCAAAACCCACCTGTTGAGAACATTAATTTCAAAATTCAGGAGCCCCACATTCCCACGTATTCTAACCTTTTAGAAGACAAACTAATCAGCAAGACCCACCATTCTGACTTTATTTATGTTCCCAAATTCATTTGGCTTTATTCCCTTTTCCTGTATCTTGTAAGAGCATCTCCAGATGCTAAACGACATAACCAAAATTTTAAATTTTGGCTTTCGCGTGTTATTTTCAATGTCAATGCCAAAACTTAGCATATGTGCTTTAGTACAACAATATAAATGCCAAAATTTTGAATATATATTTTAATCCAAAACAATAACAGTGCTAAAATTAAAAATATATATTTTTGCTTTAGAGAGTAGATCCACTTTATTTTGCACAATTTTTAAGAAATGTTGCGGCTTCAAAAATGAAATTGCCAAATTATAGCATGCTTTTAGCACTCTTACTGGAGCGCGAAAGTAAACCAATAATGTCAAATTTTAACATTGAGATGGTGTTTAATTTTAAGATTAATATGAGATTTTAGCATCCTATTGAGATGCTTTAAGGGTAGTGAAAAAGAATCTCTTTTTGACATTTTTTTTTATGGATCTAAATGTATCTGCAAATAAAATGTAGGTGTTTTATACCATCCATATATATCGTACAAAATATAGAAATGTCAACAAACTATGTATGTTGGCGAATTGATGTGATGATAACATATATATACATTTTTTTGCGTGACTTAATTTGATACTCAAACAATAATACTCCCATTTCCCATACGACATGTACTCTCAAATTTTGATTTTGATTTTCTGATGTGAAACAGACCTTGGCACTAGGAACTTTTCATTTTATAATTAAGAAATTTAACTTTGAGCAACCAAATATAGTAGAAGCGTGTTCAATTATATAACTAAGAAGCGTGTTCTAAATATTCATGATGAAATAGTACAGTACTGATGGTAACAGTTAGGGTGGCAATTAATTATTTGATCAAGTTATGATCTACAATCCCACCTCCCCATTGCCTCTCTCTATATATAAGTATTGAAGACTCGGACGTCTATGTGCATTTGATTATTTATTATCTTAAAGACAGAGATCATGAAGGCTTTAATTATTAGAGTTCAACTCTTGGGGGTACTACTAATGCTTGTTGTTGGCATGCTCCAATGCCAAGCTTTAATTCGTCGACATACTTTCGTGGTAAGTAATACGTAATGTTGTAATTAATACTTGTCACGCAAAGTATATAGTAGTATATATGACCGTAATAAGCATGGCTATATAAATAAATATATATGTATATATATATATATTACCTTATCTGTGAGCTCAATTTAATTATTCATGAACCTGAAATGGCGGGCATGCATGCCTCGATCAATCGTTAAGTTCACGATTCATTGAGTGTGTATGTCTTACATGCATATCAATATATATATATATATATATATATATATATATATGAACTGTATATACTGTGTCATACATACATACATATATATATATATATATATATATATATATATATATGTATACTCGTCCCTGCCGGAGTTGATTCACGGCATAGGTGCTAGTTCATCAAACTAGCTACTGTTGGAAGTACATACTAAATTGGTATTTTTTAGGTTGAAGAAGCTCCTTATACAAGGCTGTGCAGCACAAAGAACATACTGACTGTAAATGGCCAATTTCCAGGACCAACACTTCATGCTCGTAAAGGAGATACTATCATCGTCGATGTTTACAATAAAGGCAATCGTAACATTTCAATCCATTGGTAATTAACTTACGACGCTACATTAATAATAATGCTAATACTGCTTTGTGTGCAGTGTGTATCGTAGCTAGCAACAATTTAATTGACGTGAATACACACACACACACACAGGCATGGAGTGAAACAACCAAGAAATCCGTGGTCAGACGGTCCTGACTACATTACGCAGTGCCCAATACAAGCAGGAGCTAAGTTTACACAAAACATAATATTATCCACGGAAGAAGGTACCTTATGGTGGCATGCTCACAGTGAGTGGGACAGAGCAACCGTCCACGGCGCTATTATCTTATATCCAACCAAGGGAACCAGCTACCCCTTTTCCAAGCCTCACGCTGAATTCTCCATCATCTTAGGTACGCCTAGCTATCCCTTTTTCAAAATATTGAATGTTGAAATTAAACTAATTAATTTGCATGCGTATACATACACATATATGTACATATATGTGCAGGAGAGTGGTGGAAGCAAGATATAGAGGAGCTCTACACTGAGTTTCTCAACTCCGGAGGAGACCCTGTTATTTCAGATGCTTACACCATCAACGGTCAACCTGGTGATCTTTATCCATGCTCAAAACCAGGTCGATCTCTTAATTGCTACATATAAAAAATACTCATATATCAGAACTAAGTACTACTAGTACTGCATGCATGCATGCCTCTAAAATTATATTTTAGTTGATTATATGGAGAATATAATATATTTCGGTCATGCAGACTCATTCAAGCTAAGGGTTGATCATGGGAAGACTTACCTACTCCGGTTAATAAACTCTGCAATGCAAGACATTCTCTTCTTCTCCATCGCCAACCATAGTGTCACCGTTGTTGGCTCAGATGGTAGCTACACCAAGCCCTTCCATACAGACTATATAGCAATATCCCCTGGCCAAACCTTTGACCTCTTGTTGACTGCTAATCAGCCACTCCACCATTACTACATGGCAGCCAGAGTCTACTCTGCTGCTCCTAACGCCATCGACAACACCACCACCACTGCTATTCTTCAATACAATCATGGAAACTACACAGCTCCTTCTTTACCAAATCTTCCTTACTTCAATGACACCAATGCATCTGTTAATTTCACGAACAGACTCAGAAGCTTAGCTGATCATGAACATCAACTTCATGTCCCGTTAAATATTACCACCCAGTTATTTTTTACTCTTTCCGTCAACACCTTTCCTTGCCAAAATAATAATAATTCATGCCAAGGACCCAATGTTTCTCGTCTTGCTGCAAGTGTCAACAACATCAGCTTTGTCAGCCCAACCATCAACAACATATTACAAGCTTACTATTATCATGCCAATGGCGTATTTGGAACCAAATTTCCCAACATTCCGGAAACTCCGTTTGATTTTACGGCAACAGAGCTTCCATTGTACTTGCAGACACCCAAATCTGGGACGGAGGTGAAGATACTGGAGTATAACTCGACGGTGGAGATTGTGTTTCAAGGGACGAACCTGGTGGGTGGGGCTGATCATCCAATGCATCTTCATGGATTCAGTTTCTACGTTGTTGGATCGGGGCTTGGAAATTTCGATGAGGGCAAGGACCCTTTGAACTATAACCTTGTTGACCCTCCCCTCCAAAACACCATTGCTGTCCCTGTAAATGGTTGGACCACCATTCGATTTAAGGCTGACAATCCTGGTACGCCACGCTACTTAATTTACAATTTTCTTTGTTGTTGTGATCTGTATAATTGTAAAAATTAATGAGTGTGTGCTTTTGCAATTAATAGGGGTTTGGTTCATGCACTGCCACTTGGAGAGGCACTTATCTTGGGGCATGGATATGGCGTTCATTGTGAAGAACGGGATAGCTCCAAAAGCTCGTATTCTACCCCCACCACCAGACATGCCACCATGTTGAAGCCTCAAGGTGGCTTATACAATAAAAATGATTTATATATGATGACCAATAAGGTCGCTGATGCAGTTGTCTAACGTCCAGTCTAATATATCTCTAGCTACGGTTCGCTTCATCAAATTCGTTTCAAACGTATAATTTCTTTGTAAAATATAATTACATTTCTTTGTGTGCTTCTTTTCAACTAAAGCCAAAGCTACCTTACGTAAAGAAAAATGGATTATTTTTAGCTTTGGACAGCCGATCATGATCATCTTATCTAGTATGAATAAGTCACACCTTCTACAAAAAATTTTAGTTACAAACAGTTGAAATAAATTATTAATGAAGGTTGTATCTTGAAACTAGAAACGCAGCATATGCGGTTGCTTTCCGTTAGAGAAATCACAGAGCCTTTTCAAGTTTCAAGCCGGAAGCTTGAGCTCCTCCTTCTTCCTCCAGCTGAAAGAAAATCAGACAAGTTTGTTATTAGTAGGAAATTAAGCAATTGGTAGGAGTAGTGCTCCCCATTAATTTGTTAATCCAACTCATAAGTCATAAGAGTGAGTATCATTTCTCTGCAGCATGTTTTTTTGGAAACATATATCGGTGAGCATCATTGTAGCTCCTCTTGCTAAATCATACTGAGCCTAAGTAAATGAAGCAAAGGAGACAAAGTAAACCAAGAGAGTACCTCTGAATATAGTAGTAGAAAAAGTCCGCATAAAGAGCAGTCTGAACCAGGCCTGATATCCAAGCTGTGTTTCCGCATTCAAAAAATATTAACTCAAAATTACTAAATATTTACTCAGAAACTTACTGGAACTAGTTGAGGTAATTAATAACTCACGTATCCAGCGAATTTTGTGAAGCTCGGTGAAGAAGCGGTATATCCAATTGAGAAGATATAAAGCTCGATAAGCACTACAGGTTTTATCAAGCAAAAATATCACCACCAGTAATCAAAAGTATAACACCAGAGATATAAGCTGCAAACATATGATCCTCATGCTATGGTTGTCAGAATGTTAGTGATAAGGCAGAGGCTAGTACTGGTCTCAAAAAAAGGGCAGGTCCTACCAATCACCAGTAATCTTATGCTGCATCCTTTCATTGATCCCTCCAACATAGGCTAAGACTGGTTTCAAGAAAGGCTGACATAAAAGTATACTCAAGCAAGTATATGACCATTCTTTCAGAATGCAGAACAAAGATGTAACAATCAAAGTTATCCACACATGAAAAAATTGTTCAAATATGGTGCAAAAGTAGTACATATCAATGCCACGATCAATCTGCTTTGCAGCATCAATACTTGTGTTGAATACTAGGACACAACAGATCAATTCACTAAATTTGGGAAAACAGTAACGTATTTCATTACAACATATTGGAATGCAGTAATATGTTCCATGGAAAATGTCTACAGTATCACTGAGTTTTATTCTGTGGTTAGTATAGAGTTTAAGGAAATGTAAATATAACATACCCGAGAAGGAAAACATAGTTTACAGTTAAGTTGTCAATGTTCCGTGACTTTTGCAGTAATACCAATTGAGGCAAGATTAGTACAGCTTCGAGATATATTGAAAATGTCCAGAAGACCTAAACAAATTAAATAGGTCAGGTTGCCATCAGAGTTAAGAATACAAAGGTAAGTAAAAGGGAGATACATCAATCTGATACTCTGGGCATGCCAACCAGCAAAACAAATTTAAACAGGAAGAGAAACTGTTAGTGATTACAGGAACATAATGGACATGTCTTGTCAAAGACATCCTGCATGGACAAATAATAAATAAAAAATGAGGATGACATCGTACATCCACACTAGACAGTACAAATTCTTTATGGTAGTCCCTCAAAGTAGTATATTCTAACAATGTACTCCAGCAGAATGATAATTTGTATATATATATAAAGTCCATTTTTCAGCAAGGATAACAGTAAAATGTCCAACTTTCCTTGATGCAATTTTATAAGGATGAGTTATGACCCTCAAAAGGGTAACCATCATGGATTTTATGCTTGAATACTCTATACCAACCTTCTGGCATTTGGAATTTTGATCTTGCTTTATACAACGGACTCCAATTTCATTCACAATTTTTTTATGGAGAGAGAGAGAGAGATTGCAAGAACATTACATACCTCAATCACGGTAAAAGAATGTGGAATGAGAAGGGCCATCACGAAGCATGCAGGAACAAGATAGTAATGGTTGAAAGTATCTTGATCCTTGCTGTAGGTTTGCTTCACTACTTTATGGTACCTCATGTACCAGACAATGGCAATTGAAGTTCCAATAAAGATTAACTTCATTGCAACGTTGTAAAAAGAGTAGTACTTTGTGAACAAGTCAAGGTACCGAGTGAGAAAGACCAAGATATACATTTCTTGAGTTTTAAGTGAAACGCCTGAGGCAAGTTAAGTATTGTCAGTCTTAAAAGAGTGATGAGAGTCACAGGAAACGACAGATTATATGCAATATAATTTTCATTTACTATTAGAAAAATAACTATTTGAACTTTTATCATGGTAATCCCTTTTTCATCACCAAACAATAACAATCTATATCTATATTTATCAAGCAATAATTCCTGATACATAAACCACTAATATTAATGGAATAAAGTCCAGGTAGCATATCTGCAAACTTAGCAAGTAGTGTTAAGGACACATCCTTTAAAAAGCACAAAAGGCTTTTTGGAAAATGAATAGGAATACTTTGAGAGGCGTTCCGGTATATTGATGGGCAAAAGAATTCAGCTAAAACACAGCAGTTTTCAGCAAAAATGTTAATAGGGGTGGCTGTGGAAGTGAATACTTCCCATTCCCTCTTAGGAATAACAAAAACAAGTTCTAACCGGAGAGCTTGTTGAGCGAGGCTAAACCCCATGTACTGGACAGAGTAGTATACATTGCTACATTCACTTCCAACGGTTTTCCATCACTGCGTCCATATGATTAAGCTTTTAAGCTAAGATTCCAAAGGTACTGATTAACTATATCATGCTTCTCTTGAGTTGAGGATAGCAATCTAATAATCAAAACCCCCAAAGCATTTATAAATTTGAAAAGAGCGACAAAAGTTGACTTCTTTATGTAAATGAAGTATTAATTCCCAGAAAAACGATAACAGCAGCATTATCAGAGAGGAAATTAAGAATGGGCAAACAAATTTTAGCCGGATTAATGTATTTATCATCTCTTAAGTAAAGAAGAATAACAGGGTATGAAAGAAAAAAGAACATTGATATTGAGAAAGGGAAAAGCAACAATGGTTGAAAGTTAAAAAAGGGAAAGGAATAAATAGGAATCAACATCAACATGCAGCAGCATGCTTATTTATAACTAAATATACCAACCAGCACACGATTTGGTGGTGCGGATCTTGAGGAGAAGGACTAGTATACTGAGGAGATGGGTCATGTCCCCTGCCAACCTGAACAAGTTCATCATTACGATTTTCACTCCACCTCCTCCTCTCTCTAACTTTACTTTCTTTTCTAATGTGTTTCCCTTTCACTTTTCTCTTCTCTGTCTCCTTTCTTTTTGTTCTCTGCTTTAACAAGCTCCCCTGCATTTGCATCTCAGACTAATAATATTAATATAAACCCATGAAGCGTTGATTTTAAGGTTGACTAATTGTATTTCACGGTCCTTCACAGCGCGTGAGCCATTGACTTTCTGTTACCAGTTATATATATTTTAATATTTATACACATCTCGCCGCACGTTAATGTATCGACACGTGTGGTTTCTTTGGACGTAGCGCTTGCTTGTGTGTGTCTATCTCTACGTACGTATTTTAAATTTTAAATTAAGCTTGGCAGTGACTTTTAAAACTCATTTTCAACGGTTGCAATATTTCTTTATATAACATTTGTTTTTGTTTTTTTCTAATATTTCTTAATAAAAAAACATTTGTTTTTATTACATTTCTTTGTTTTTTCTAATATTAAACTAAGGCAGCTTTAATTTGTATTAAAATGTTATTTTATTAGTCAAATAGCTTTATTGAAACCCCTTTATGGCTTACCACTGTTTATTTATTTATTTTTGTAGACTTAAGGCTGATCCATATCATGTTTTCTAGCTATTATATTGAATTGTAAAACGTAGTACGACTGCGTTTTCCTAACCATGTTCTACTTACAAAAAAATACAATAAATTATGCATATATATTGCAAAGTTTAGGAGCATTTTGCCAAGTTCAGAGCTGCTCATATGCATAACTTTAAACGAATAAGTTAAAGTTTTACATATGATAAATGGGCAACTTTCTCCACAAGCTTGGAAATTATGTTATGGTTAATTATTAGAACGGTGGAAAAGTTGTAATTTAATTATTTTATATTGTTCTATAAAATAAATAAATCCCATATTTCCATTGGAAGCGAACATAGAAAAAATTGTTAATAAGGGTGAGAAGGGCAGTAATAGGTATACTGCTGATCAACAGCCACAATAATTACTTATTTTATAACCTTTATTTGTTTTAATTTTGATGCAGTTGCTGGGCAGACAAACAACGTGTACGTTTGATGAAGCCCAATCTTGGGACCCAAGCATTAGCAGTCACGTTTCGTCGTTGGGCCTCAAAGGTGTGTACGGCACGTCATGGAATTCTTCCCGCTTCACGATCAAAATTTTTTATTTATATTTATTTTTAAAATATATGTTTTTAAATATTCTTATAATTAATTTTCGCTGTTTAGTTTATAATGCCTAATATTTGTAAATAATAATATGAGGGAAATGTATATTATTATTGATTAAAGTGTCAAACTAAAATTTTTTAAAAAATTGAAATTATTTATTGACCAATAAAAGTCGTATGCGTCCCCCTCCAGAGACCTAACTAGCAGCTTTATTTTTTTGGAACTCGTCGCCAGACACTGTGTATATTGACTCAATATTGAGGGCCCAAATTTGTGAATCCAGTCAGGGTCACAAATTTCCAACACCCAAACACTCGCAATTCGCAGATCCGTCGGTCCGTCTCATTCATAAAAAGCGGAGCGGAGGGAAGACGCACACTGAGAAAAAAAAAGAAAAGAAAAGAAAAAGAAAATTAAAAAAAAAGAAAAAAAAGAAAACAGAAAATAAAATAAAATAAAAACATCGAGTGACCCGACCCAACCCTTCACTCACTCTCCCCCCTCACTCTGCTTCGTTTTGAAGCTGTCTTTTATATTTCCCTCTCTCTCTCGGGTCTCTCTCTCTCTTTTAACATTTATAAATACACGCCCTTTTCTTCCTCTCTCTCTCTCTCTCTGAAACCATTATCCCCACACCTCTTGTATTTCTACTAGAATCTTCCTCTCTCCTAGGGTTTGGGTTTTTACTCCGTCTCTGCACTCTCTGCTTCTAGGGTTTAATAGGACTGTGGTTTAACATCCCACTCTCTTTCTGATTATGGCGGCCGAGAAGCTTAGGGATTTGACCCAACCGATTGACGTCGGCTTGCTCGATGCCACCGTTGCCGCCTTCTATGGTACCGGATCTAAAGAAGAGGTGAGTTCTTTGCTGCCCTTGCCGGAATTTTTGGGGTAGGTTAATTTAATTTTCTGGAGACGTCGCGTGGTTTACTTCCTCCCTGCTTTACTTCAACGGCTTGCGCCAATATTTTGTTCTTTTTGTCTGGTTCATGCGAGAGTGTACGCTTAAACGAAGTGAAGTTGAATGCTACAGTCTTAGGGTTTAATACTGATATGCCTCATTCTGGTTGTTTTTGTTATATGGCCACTTAGGTTTATTTTGGCTTTGAATTTTCTGGGGGAAGCAAACGAGTTTTCAGCGATTAGTTACGCATCGCGATTTTTACATTCATAGCTTTGATTCCTAGTAAGAACAGGGTTCGGTGATTTTCGTTCCCCACTTAACCTGTCTCAAATACTGTGTTTGGCTGCCGTGAAAATTGGATTTTAAGCAAGTCCTACAAGTCTTTCGTGCTTTTTCTTTTTCAGAAACTTAACTGAAATATTGGATTGAGTTGTAATTCTGTATTTTTTAATTTCGTTTCTGTATGCTGCTCCCATATTGGAACTTCTTAGGATGGTTGTAATTTACTACTACAATTACATTGTCGTTTGGACCGTACTAGTAAAATGCTAGGACTTTTTAAGAAGTTGGACCAAATTACTTTTTGAATCAAAATTTTATAAGATTATATGGTCGCTAAAATCTTTATTTTGCCCTTCTTACGTCAATGTATGTTGTTTTATGTGCAAATTGATTGTGTACGCATATTTTTGTTTGGCACTCTAAGTTGCCATGCTCTTTGATTTTCTTAGAGTGATTTTGGTCTTTATATTGAGTACACAGAGGACAGCTGCGGATCAAATTCTACGGGACTTGCAAAATAATCCAGATATGTGGCTCCAAGTGGTGCACATTCTACAGAGCACAAAGAGTCTTAATACGAAGTTCTTTGCATTGCAGGTTAGTTTAATTGTTGCCTACATCGACTTGAAAGCCGCCTATATATGCATATGTATATATAAACCTGTAGATCAACTAATAGCAAAGGAAGGAAAGGATTTACCTTCTCCTTAGCAACTTACGTCAACAAACTCATGCAACCAAAAAAAAAGAAAAAAGGAAAAAGAGAAACATCTGATTAGTCTATTAGTTAGCCAATTTCAATTAAAGTTCTAACTTTTTTGGGTTCCTTGCTTAATATAGACTTCTTCTCTATTTCCAATTTTTAATATGCCAATCAGGGTGTTGATTGATGCAAGATGGATGGTCATGATTAGTTGCATTGGTGCTTTTTGATTCTATGTACAGGTTCTAGAAGGTGTTATCAAGTATAGATGGAATGCATTGCCTGTTGAACAGCGAGATGGAATGAAAAATTACATTTCTGATGTAATTGTACAGGTATGATTCTAAATGTTTTAGTGGGAAAAGTTTGACTCTCTCTCCTTCGTTAGTGGTCATGCTTTTATTATATGCATTCTTCTTACCTTTGGTTGCTGTTACGTAGCTTTCAAGTAATGAGGCCTCTTTTCGGATGGAAAGGCTGTATGTCAACAAACTTAATATCATATTGGTTCAGGTATGACCTCGTTGCTACCTCATTAGTTATGTTGCTTACAGTCCAATTCATATTCTTCTAGCATGATTTATGAGAATGCAGAATGTCCTTTTCTGGGTGTTGATGACGTAATTTTTATGTTCAACATGCCAGCTGAATCGTATATTTTGAGTCTTGATGATTTCACCTGTATCACTTTGGAGTTGTCTTCAGAAAGTTTGTGTGCATCTAAAATCTCTGTTAAATTGCTTGCTTTCTGGGCCATGAATTTTTATACTCTGCTGTAATTTTTATGTTCAACATGCCAGCTGAATCATATATTTTGAGTTTTGATGATTTCACCTGTATTACTTTGGAGTTGTCTTTAGAAAGTTGGTGTGCATCTAAAATCTCTGTTAAATTTAAATGTTAAATTGCTTGCTTTCTTGGCCATGAATTTTTATACTCTGCTATACAGATTTTGAAGCATGATTGGCCTGCAAGATGGCGAGGCTTTATTCCTGATCTTGTTTCAGCTGCTAAAACTAGTGAAACAATTTGTGAGAATTGTATGGCTATATTGAAGGTGCGACCTTCTATTTAAAATTTTGAAATTAAGTTTGTTTCATTTGGTTTTCTATTACCGCCAGTAATTTCTTGAATCTGTTTTCTTCAGCTTCTAAGTGAAGAGGTTTTTGATTTCTCAAGGGGGGAGATGACTCAGCAGAAGATTAAGGAGCTCAAACAATCATTGAACAGGTAAATACTGTGGAGGGTTGGTGGTTTTTACTCCTCACTTAACCTTGTGAGCATTGATGGCCTTTTATGTCTTCTATAAATAGTTGTAAGTTGGAGCAATGGTACTTCATCTTATTATAAAGAGATGTAACATGTGGTGCAATTTCTTCGTGGCTTTGTCGGCTGTAGAACACTGATGTTATGAATGCATGAGGATTATACATTATGCATGTTTGCGGATGTTTTCTTTTAAAATCCCAAACATTATCAAAGAATATTAGCTGTCGAAGAAAGTTAATCTGGGATTAGTTAACTTTGCTAGCTGTTTCTTTTGTCAACTGCTTTGACTTCATTTGTTTTTCATTGTCGAGTCAAATTCTTTTTGATAATACTTTATTCTATGATCAATACTTTGTTTTCCTGAAGTCGCATTAGAATAATGATAATAATAATTATTTTATAGATGCCGTGCCCTCTGTCCTGCCAGTATTTTTTGCTTTTGTTCTTGATTGGTAGAATGAATGAATCATCTCACATTGACAAACTGTACATTTGTTTGTTAATTTATTTTGTGTTCATACAATCTCACTCTGGGTATGATTGGATGTTTGCAGTGAATTTCAACTCATTCATGAGTTATGTTTATATGTTCTATCAGCCTCCCAAAGAACTGAGCTTATACGTGCAACATTGTCCACATTGCATGCTTTCCTCTCATGGATTCCCTTGGGTTATATTTTTGAATCCCCATTGGTTTGTACCCTCACAACTTCCATGGTTCTTGCCAATTACCAGCTTGAAGAAAATGTTTTTAACTTTTGATTTCTGTTTGTCTTACAGCTTGAAACACTTCTAAAGTTTTTCCCTGTGCCATCATATCGGAACCTCACTCTTCAGTGTTTAACAGAGGTACAAGTTTTGATTTATTAAAATATTGCTCCTTAATTCTGTTGAGGTCTCACTATTTACTATTTTGGCATTCAGGTTGCAGCTCTTAGTTTTGGGGACTTCTACAATGGACAGTATGTTAAGATGTACACTATATTCATGGTACAGTTGCAGGTGTGTCGAGACTAAAACCAACCTTTTGCTTTAGACTGGGTTTTATGTCGTATAGAATTGTGTTTGCTTATGCATATTTTTTAAAGTCATTCAAATTCTTTCTTCAATTCGCTACTATGTATGTTCTGGTCCTGTTGTGGTGTTAATTTATGTCTTTGGCTAATGTAGACCATTCTCCCTCCTACCACAAATATTCCCGAGGCTTATGCACATGGGTCTGGTGAGGAACAGGTGAGATATTTAGTATTTCAAGTTGGGCTGAATTGTGTGTTTGTGTGTTACTTCTAACTTTTTTATGCTTGTTCTTCCTTCAGGCTTTTATTCAGAACTTGGCTCTATTTTTCACTTCGTTTTATAAGGCAAGCTTCTTTCCTATTGTCATGAATATTTTCTTGATCACAGCAATTGATTTCATCAGTCGCAGCTATAAATTAAAAATTGATGTCATGATTCTTGTAATATCTTTTGGTATAAATCCTTGTTATTCTTGGTTTGTGGCTCAAATAAGTCAGAAAGTATGTTGAATGTAGTTCAAGCCTTTGAAAAGTATATAATTATTATTTCTCCTTGTGCAGTCTCACATACGTGTGTTGGAGACCAGTCCGGAGAATACAACAGCATTGCTCTTGGGTCTTGAATATCTTATTAACATCTCTTATGTAGATGACACAGAAGTCTTTAAGGTATAAATATTTCCATGCTCATGTCTCTCTCACCATGTTTTATAGTGCTAACATTATGATATGACTTGTAATTAACTAATGATGGAGAACAGGTTTGCTTAGACTACTGGAATTCTTTGGTGCTGGAACTGTTTGAGGCTCACCATAATCTAGAAAATCCTGCTGTAGCTGCAAGTATGATGGGATTACAGGTATCAGATATCAATATATTTGTCTGTTGGTGATGCATCTTTTTATCATCTAATATAATGTAAAGAAACAGATTCATTCATGTTAACTATCATTGGATGTATCATTTTAGAGGGTGGTTGTCTTTTGAAGAAAGTCTTAATTATTTTATTTCGACTGACTTATCTTATAGGACCTAGACCTAAGTAGACACTCGTACATATTGGGTGTTATACTGCATCTTCTCTGTTTTCTCATTTTATGTATCTTAATAATTAATATATCTTATTGTAAGTGTTATGCCATTACATTATATTCTAAGCTGCAGTTTTTGAAGTTTTTTGACTTCACTTTATCTTATAGGACCTAGACCATATTGAGTTTCATACAGCATCTTCTCCATTTTCTCATGTGACATATCTTTTCCTTGAAGAACTATGTTTGTAAAGGTTACTAAGCTTGTATCTTTTGTTGAATAAGCAGATGCATTTGCCACCTGGCATGGTTGACGGCCTTGGTTCTCCACTTATGCAGAGGCGGCAGCTATATGCCGGTCCAATGTCAAAGTTGAGATTGCTTATGATTTGTCGTATGGCTAAGCCAGAAGAGGTTCTTATAGTTGAAGATGAAAATGGGAATATTGTTCGTGAAACGATGAAGGACAATGATGTTCTTGTTCAATATAAGGTTGGAATTTTCTTTTGGCATTATCTGAATCCATTCTATACAGCTGAAAATTCATGTGTAACATCTTGTATAATGAGTCACAAATCAATATCGGGAGAAACTGCATTTTTCTGAGTATTGGTATATGGTCTCCATACGCTAGTTACTATTATGCTTGCTCATAAAACAAAATGTCATTTGTATACTTTATTAAATGAAGGATTGCTATTTTAAAAGTTATGTCGAGATCATAAATTTTACTACATGCTTATATCTGATTGTTAATTATTATGATATGACTTAATTATTATGAGATGACTCTGCCATTAGTTACTGTAATGGGTCTTTTCTATTTACTGATTAAAATTATCTTCATTTTTTGAGTAATTAATATTTCAATGGTTTATGTTTTTGAGTCTTTATGGCATTTGAATCTTCAATTGTCATTTCCTATGTGAATTTTGGTTCATTGTTGCAGATCATGAGGGAGACACTTATATATTTGTCACATCTTGATCATGACGACACTGAGAAGCAGGTACATGGCAGTTCGCTCTCTTTTCTATTTTCTCCTCTTCTTTACTTCGAAAGAAAAGAGAACAAGAATCCTTATTCAATATTGTCTATGAATCCTTATTCAATGTTGTCCAATAATGCATTACATGAATTATGAATGTAGAGTTATAATTTCTTATGTTTCAATTACTTTTATATGTAAATTGTTTGAATCCATAGATTTTATCACTATGAATCTCTTAAATGCTAGTTTATGGGTAAACTCATATGGCCTGTACTTTGGACTACCATGATTACCAGTTGGAGAAAGGGGCATTTCTGTTGTTCTAATAGTGTTTTAAGTTGGCCCAATATGATAAATGTTGTTTTCTATTTTTATTCCTGTCCAAAATGCAGATGCTGAAGAAACTAAGCAAGCAGTTGAGTGGTGAGGATTGGACATGGAACAACTTAAACACACTATGCTGGGCAATTGGGTCAATATCTGGTTCCATGATGGAAGAACAGGTTTGTTGTGATCAATTTTCTAGGAGAAAGATATATATTTGAGTTGCATGTTCTTAGTAGATGGAAGAACTTTTTCTTTTTTGAGCCTTTGTGTCGTATGGCACTTGGCAAGCACGATAATACCTTCATTAAATACAAAATGGTTCTACTTGTTATTAAATGGGTCTGTTTGATGCTTCTTGGATCTTTTGCAGGAAAACAGATTTTTGGTGATGGTCATTCGTGATTTACTGAATCTATGTGAGATCACCAAAGGAAAGGATAACAAAGCTGTGATTGCAAGTAACATAATGTAAGAATTAATTACTTAGAAGTTTGATTGAGCACCTGCAACTGGGTTTTACTTGCCCAATTTTTTAAGAATCAGGGCATGTTATGTTCTTTAGAAGACATTGAACTCCTTATCTGTTTTGCATCGTAGTACCATGTGGCCTGCCAGTTTTTGCTATAAAACAGACCCTATAATTTTACCCGAGTACCTGGTACTCTGTTTTTCTTTGATATTAGTATATGTGTCTTTTCTTATATTTCTTTTCCTCAGGTATGTTGTTGGACAATATCCAAGGTTTTTAAGAGCTCATTGGAAGTTCCTGAAAACTGTTGTAAACAAGTTGTTTGAATTCATGCATGAAACACATCCTGGAGTTCAGGTAATGTATATTATTGATATTTTTTTACTAATTTATATGCTGTTGACCATGATTACAAGGTTTACATTTTATACAGGGTTTGTTATATCTTGTATATCAATGTATTCAAATTCGGTTATAACATATTTAATGCATTTATTTCAGGATATGGCGTGTGACACATTCCTGAAAATTGTTCAAAAGTGCAAGCGCAAATTTGTTATTGTTCAGGTAATGTTTTCTTTTTTATACACATGAAGTTTGAATTTGGGACTAAAATGAAGAGGTGTATTTAACTTAGGATAATATGATTATTTATGACAAAGGGGGTGGTTGGGTCTATAACATTTCTGTATATTAACATTTAGTTTCTGCTAATTTCAGGTTGGAGAAAATGAACCATTTGTATCTGAACTTCTCACAGGCCTTCCAACGACTGTTGCAGATCTTGAGCCTCACCAGATTCACACATTTTATGAATCTGTATGCTTTGTGTGTTTTAATTTTTGGATATATGTACTGTTTTAGTAACGATTTTGGTTTTTAATAAATCAACACAAGCTACTGTATAACAATTGTGCTTGTTTATTCAAAGGTTGGTAATATGATTCAAGCAGAATCTGATCCTCAGAAGAGGGATGAGTATCTACAGAGGTTAATGGAGCTCCCTAATAAGGTTTCTTCTTCTTCGTTTTACTTGTTAATATATATTAAAAATTTTACTTGGATTACTTGTTCTTGGGTGATCTGATGCATTCACCAAGTGCACATACCAGACTACTAAACCTGTATACATTATTTTCTTGTCATTCAGAAATGGGCTGAGATAATAGGGCAGGCACGTCTAAGTGTTGATTTTTTGAAGGATCAAGAGGTGATACGAACTGTTCTGAACATATTGCAGGTTTGATTTTTAGTAACTCTCTTGTCAAATATAAATTCTTTTTACAGCATGATGTGAACAGTAGGTAGTATGTGGTCATTCACACTTTCTTGGTAACTTGATGTTTCTATGTTGTTTCAATGTAGGAACATGAATTTTAAATTAAAATTGATCACTTCCTATTTGGATAGTTGTTTTGGAGTAAAAAAAGAAAGAAAAAAGAAGCAAACATTTTTCCATTCAGCCAGACACTGAAATGATTATTCTTTTAGATTAGTTAGGAATCTGCTACTAAATGATTGCACTCTTGGTTTTTTTGGCATTTTTTGTTGGTTTTTACTGCTTTATTGGTTGGATGTTGTATGTGAGCCATTTCCTATTTGCAGACAAACACAAGTGTTGCCAGTTCTCTTGGAACATATTTCTTACCCCAAATCTCATTGATCTTTTTGGACATGCTTAACGTGTACAGGTATGGCATTCTTGGTTATGAGATTTAAAGTTACTGTTGAATTATGTCTTTGGATTTCTGTTGTATTTTGGAAAGTAATATTATTATATTATTGAACAGGATGTACAGTGAGCTTATATCTAACAGCATTGCAGAAGGGGGTCCCTTTGCATCTAAAACATCCTACGTGAAACTCTTGCGGTTAGATCAATTATGACGCTTCTTTGAGAGTCCTACATGCTATGTGAAATATCTTTAAACTTGCTTTGAAACAGGTCGGTCAAGAGGGAGACTCTTAAGTTGATCGAGACTTTTCTGGATAAAGCAGAAGATCAACCCCAAATAGGCAAACAATTTGTGCCTCCAATGATGGATCCTGTTCTTGGAGACTATGCCAGAAATCTGCCTGATGCTAGAGAATCAGAAGTTTTGTCTTTGTTTGCCACAATAATAAATAAGTATGCTGTCTTCTTGTGATGTTTATCTTTGTTAGTCAACATAGACATTGGGGGGTTGGGTGTGATAGAGAGAGAGAGAAGGGAAGGAGGGAGGGGGGATGATTCTTCTCTCTCCTACTGAATTGTTGATCTAGCTTATTAAGGTGATCTCAGAGAGTTTGAGTTCTTTTCTTTCTTCAATAATCATTAGGGTCTAGGGCTTCCATTCCTGTTTCTCTTATTTTCATAGTTTATTATTTCTTGCTAGTGTCTTTCCTTAGCCTATTGATTTCCACCCCTTTTGTTATAGGTACAAGGGTGCCATGGTAGATGATGTGCCTCGCATATTTGAAGCTGTTTTTCAGTGCACATTGGAGGTAAAGATGTTAGCTGTTTCTTGATGGTTGGGTTTTTACATTTTATTACTCTTTGGAGGAGTTGGATGGCTGTGTTTGAAAGAATTTCCTTTCATTCAAGTTGTTGGTATTTTTATTGGAAATAAACTGTGATGAAATCATGTCTTGCCAAGGCCTTATTGGAGCAGTGATCTTAATCAAGATGTTAGTGTGTTTGTTGGAAGTAATCTAAATCATTACTAGCTAGGCCTTACTGGAACAATGATAAACATCAACAACAGACTTCTACGCATGAATTTGAAATAACTAGAAAGCCTGTGGGTTTTTAGTTCTTGGTACCTGTTCTCATAAATTTTTTTTATTTTTTTTGGTTATATTCATCGTTACACCATTGTACAAAGTCGCGTAAATAATTTTTTTCCACATATTTCTTTGTTAACTGCGTAGTCACATGTCTATATTATTCACCCTTGCAGATGATTACCAGAAATTTTGAAGACTATCCAGAGCATCGTCTAAAGTTTTTTTCGTTACTTCGTGCCATTGCTACACATTGTTTTCCTGCATTGATTCATTTGTCAAGTCAGGTTTGTGATTGTAGTCTTTGTCGGTAGTTCATCTTTGTATTGATTAAGGTGTCATTACTGGTGTCGTATTTATTGTGAATCCTTTAATATTTTATATTTAGTGTCTTTTGGAATTATGGCCTATTATTATTGTTTTAACATATTTATGGAATACTGTCAGCAACTAAAGCTTGTGATGGATTCAATTATCTGGGCGTTTCGGCACACAGAGAGAAACATTGCTGAAACTGGATTAAACCTATTGTTAGAGATGCTGAAGAACTTTCAGGTGAGAATGTTAATGTGTTTTTTTTCAATTTCTTCTGTTATGCCTTTTAGAATGCTAACGGTTTACTTGTTATGTTATATGGACAGAATTCTGAGTTCTGTAATCAATTTTATCGTACGTACTTTTTGACAATTGAACAAGAAATATTTGCTGTCTTGACGGACACATTTCATAAGCCTGGATTCAAGCTGCATGTCTTGGTGCTTCAACATTTGTTTTGCCTGGTATGTATCTTGTTATTTCTCCTTCCCTTGAATTGGGGATAAGTATAACTAAGAGCCAGTGATGTATTTTCAGGTGGAAACTGGTTTGTTGACGGAGCCGTTGTGGGATGTTGCAACAGTTGCTTATCCTTATCCAAACAATGCAATTTTTGCTCGCGAGTACACTATAAAACTCTTGAGTACATCGTTTCCTAACATGACTGCAGCAGAGGTATGAATATAATCATTCTGTGCTGCCTCTCTCACACTAATCCTATCCGTCACCCCCTTCCACACTCATCCAACAAGCACATGACTAATTGAAAGGTTTTTCCAGGTTACTCAGTTTGTGAATGGACTATTTGAGTCGAGAAATGACCTGTCCACATTCAAAAATCATATAAGGGATTTTCTTGTACAATCAAAAGAATTTTCAGCGCAGGTAAAACAGTTTGTGACCCAAATTTGCTTGCAGTAGCTTTGGTGTTGTACAACAGATTGTTGTCATAGGAAAACAATGCTATGTCCTGTGTCATTTCATGGTGTAATATGGGAGCGGTTAGGTTTGTGTCCAGGTGTGGTTTAGTGTTTGTCTGGGTTTGAAAACGATTGATAATTATTGGGTCTTGAACTGTTGTGTGTGAGTCACGTGATTTGTATGTGTGCCTCTTTTTATTTTTAGGGGGTGTAATTGCTTGAACTTTTTTACAGGACAACAAGGATCTTTATGCTGAGGAAGCTGCTGCTCAGAGAGAAAGAGAGCGACAAAGAATGCTCTCCATTCCAGGACTTATTGCTCCGAATGAGATACAAGATGAAATGTTGGACTCGTAGGTCACTAATTTAAATGTGGGAGCTTAATTTCATGGATACAACAGAGAGCTGCAATGGGTGCCTTGATTCATTCTCCAATCTACGGATGTGAACAGATGCAACATTTTTTTACCCTAATTAGCTTCTGTTCCTGTTGGCAGAATTTAATTTTGCTGAAACTAGTTGTATCGCAGAGGCGTCCATGGCAGAATGGTTTATCCTTTCGCCTATGTCTATTGGATGGGTGTAGAGTATTTTAGTGCTGATTTTAGGAATATATCCGAGTCATTGTACGGGTTTTGCTGTATCCAGGTTGATATTTATACTCAACGGATGGGATTCAGTCTGCTTAAATGACTCATTTTGGATTATTGATGATTCATCTTTAGGTGTAATGTATACTAACCTCGCTGGGTTGTGCAAAGTTACTTTTTTTTTTTTTTTCTTCTCCCGCTTTTTGTTTGGTAGAATTCGTTGTGTTTAGTTGCTCAAGTAAAGGGCGTTGATTTTTTGTTTACCCATCAACAATCAGGAACCATGTACTGTTATAATGTTTAATATAATATATGGGTTTCTATTGTTTTCATCGTCTACTTTTTCATTTTGGAGTATTACCTGATGTACTTAAGATACTCAATTTATTTGTTTATAAGAAATCAAAACACACACTGCTTCGATTCGAACAGTTGTTTTATGAAGCAGTCGGCAAGTAATATTAGAACAGTCTGTGTTATCAGAAAACCTTCCAAGGACCGGGTAAGACAGTCTGCTCTGGAGTTTGGCTTGTGAAGTTGGAAGTGATTTTCAGTACAAGACTTTATTCAGGCAGAAAAGTGAAAATGATAGCAAAACTTATATAACAGGAATCCAGAAGCAGCTTTATTCAACCGAAGGGGGGCTTGATACCAGCTCCAACAACGTCTTGAAGTTGTGAGTAGAGCTTCCTTGGGGGCCAACTGCATGTGTTGCCAGTTCTTTGAGTTCCTTTATCCTCTCCCTAATTTTCTTACCTTTGTCTTGATGTAGTAGCCGATCCAGACATTTCAAGATTCCAGGTTTGGTTAAGAACCCGCCTTCAACTTTGACACCAATCTCCAACACGTCCTCTACCATTCGTGCATTCAACCTTTGGTCCCCAAAGAATGGCCTGCAAATCACAGGCACTCCACCTTCAATACTTTCCAACAACGAGTTCCAACCGCAATGTGTTATAAATACTCCGACAGACCCATGCGACAGAATCTCCCTTTGGGGAGCCCACGAGACAAGCATTCCCTGCGACTTACTTCTGTCGATGAACCCTTCTGGCAAATGTGTCTTTGAGTTGTCTTTTATAGACCATACGAAGGCAACCCCACTTGCTTCTAACCCTTCTGCTACTGCCTTAACCTCGTCTGGCGAGGGAACCGTGACTGATCCAAAGCCAATGTAAGCGACGGACGAAGCTTTGTGGTTGTCAAGCCAGGCAAGGCAGCCACTGGGGTCCGGAGCTGGCGGCAGTGGTGATGCCAGGTTGAAGGGTCCAACGTTGAGGTATTTCCTAAACTTGGACTTCAAATCTTGTGTTACGGTTGGCTCTAGCTCTTCGAAGGAGTTGATGAAAACGGAGGTTGCTCGAGGTAGCACAGAACCCATCTGATGAAGCATGCGGGAAAATATGGATTTCAAGTTGCCAAAGACGACTCCCTCCGGTAAATCTTTAACGACTAGTTTGGACATTCCTGGAATGAAATTGAGGAGGCCAGGCTCATCATCCTCGTCGTTTGCATGTGTTGTAGTAGAGTGCCATTGCCTAATACGATCGGTGTAAAGATGAACAGAGAGGGGGATAGGTCCCGCAGTCCAAAAGGGAAGCCAAGGAACTCCCATGTCCTGAGCCAAGTCGGCAGCAAACGAAAAGAATGCGTCAGTGATCAAGCAGGTAATCTCTCTGCCAGTGTCTGCAACAGCCACCTTGAAAGCTTCTAGGAAGTTGTGGGGTGTGGCTTCCATGAACAACTCAATGGCCTCCTGGGGATTAATTGCCAGCTGGAGTTGATGGCCTTCCGGGACACCATCGGACACGTTGTATGGCTTGACGTTGTTATTGATGTCTGTGTGTTTTGGTAAAAAGATGGAGTTGTTGGAATGAAGAGTGCTGAAGAAAGAGAAATGAGTGTTTGGAGATGCGGAGGCGAGGCGGCGTAAGATGGCAAGGAGCGGAGCTGCGTGGGTGCCGAAGGGGAAGGCCAAGATGGCAACGTGTGGTTCCAAGGATGACATGTTGTTTACTCTCTATTTTTTCCCCTTTTTCTTTTTGTGCGGCTTGGTTTTGTTTTTAAAGTGTAGAGTTGGTGCAAAAATGAAAGCTACTGCCCACCTACTTCGTCTTCCTTGTGACTCTCACTCACTTGACTAGTCTCCGCTGCTCGCACTCTCTACTCCCCAGAAGCACGTTCAAAAAATCTTCCAACAGTCAGATCAACTCAGGGTGGTGGTTGAAGCAGGCTGCTTAACACGTGACATGCAGTGGTAGTATCACGCATTTTTGCATGCAACCCCCACCACTGTTGAAAAGCCCACCTCCCATCTCTCTGGATTGGACTGGCTTGGCTTCTAACCCCCATCAAAAGCCCACCTTTATTTATTTATTTCAATTGCATTTTGCTTCCACCGCTACCCTTTTTCTATATATAAATGTAACATGTGACGTATTCCTTCCCTCTTTATTATTACGTAGATTAATTTTATTTTACAAATTTTATATATATATATTTTTTAAAATAAATTTTAATTTTATTAATTTATAATTTTATTAATAGGTATAATTTTTTCACCGTTTTAATTTTATAATTTTATAAGACTTTAAAATAATATAAATTTACGGTATAAATTTTACATTTGAATATTAATTGTCGTCTGATTTTCATTAAAATTCTACAATTTTTTTTCTATTGACTTTTAATGTGGGAAACCATAAAAAGAAATATATAACATAATTTTGTAGAATTTGAAAATTAGTAAATATTGATGACGTGATTTGGTTTTTAACAAAAGGATAGGATACAAGGAAAAGAGAATAGAATAAGTGAACAAAATAAATAAGTAATGAAATGGGTGTATCTAATAAATAATATTCTGATTTTATATTTTGGGTTAAAAAGAAGGTTCTTAGGAAATTCTCTTGGATTAGGCAAAGCAGGAATCGGCCATCGAGAAAGAGATTGGAAACCAAAACGCTACCTTGTTTCTGTGTTTCTTCCTGAGAAATTTCTCTTATTTCTATCTGCGTGTGTGTGTGTCTCTCTCTGATAATCGATCTACAAAAATCAACCGCCATATTTTAGCCGATGAGCTCGTAAAGAAATTGAAGACACACCCAGAGTATCAAAGGGAAGCTAATATTATGGGTCAAGCTTTTCGCAAGCTCTTCGATACCTTCTTCGGCAACACTGAGATGCGAGTACCTCCCTATCCCTCTCTACTTAAATTTTTTTCCCTTTTTTCATCTATTTTTAAATTTATAGTTGGGGTCTTTATCCGTCAATTTGTTAAATAATTTGTTGATGATGGTTATCTTATAGCTGCTACTATTCGATTTTGACTGTTGTTTATACGTGTGGAATTGTCATCGTAAGCATTAAGCAAAATGACCGTGTTTTATTTCCCAAAAAAAAAAACAAATGAATTTTCCTCCATCGCTTTAACAGGTTTCTTAGGCTGCTAAATGCATTCCATATGCATTTTCTTTTTCGCAATTTAGCTGTTGCGTTTGGCAGAGTTTGTTTCTTGACGAGCATCATATTCGCATGTGAAGAATTCAACCTTTCTTTTCTGGGATATTGTAGAAATGGGTATTGAATGGAAGTAGCAAGTTTGAGAGGATATATACTTAGTTACTAGTTATTACTTCGGTCTTGAATGCTAATTATATACAATAAAATGTGACTTTATAATACGAATTATTGCCCTGGAATTTAAGACACGAGCATCATTGTTATTTCACTTAATATTGATGTGCTT
Organism: Rhamnella rubrinervis; assembly: GCA_007844105.2. NCBI lineage: Eukaryota > Viridiplantae > Streptophyta > Magnoliopsida > Rosales > Rhamnaceae > Rhamnella > Rhamnella rubrinervis. The sequence goes on from CM017576.2 coordinate 287,259, forward strand.
TCCTTATGTTTAATTTTTATTTGAGATGGCTTAGGTTGTTATGCTAGGCCTGGATGCAGCTGGAAAAACTACAATCTTGTACAAGCTGCACATTGGAGAAGTTTTGTCAACTGTCCCTACCATTGGTAGGTCACTTTGGTCATTGGAATTTACTTGATACAAAGAGGACTAGGGTTTTAATTTCTGTTTTTGTTGACTGTCTTTCTATTCCTACCTATGGCATTATGATTATTGTTCACAGTATTTAGCCGCCCTATATATAGGGTCTTCAATTACTTAGGCCAACGGTCGACATTTGGTCCGTCTTTTGGACCTGTTTGACAATTTTCTGAATGCCCCCAGAGCCACAAGTGTCTTTAGACAGTTTTTACATGTCATGCAGGACTCTTTTTTACTTAGCATTTGGATGTCATTTAAGATCCCCAAAGCTGCTTTAGCATTGTCTATTTGTTTTTACTTATAGACTCCCCACCAGCATGTAAAAGGAATTGATGTTTATAAATGCTAGTACTGTTCATCTGGGTTTGTGATGGATGCTGTTATGATTCTTCCATTACCTTTCTTTTGGATTTTGTTTTTCTGATAGTGTATTTAAGGACTTTGCTTTGTAAACAATTTTTATTTTGAGAATTTTGCAGTAATGGATTTCTCTGACTCCTTCAGGTTTCAATGTGGAGAAAGTTCAGTATAAAAATGTTGTGTTCACAGTTTGGGATGTTGGCGGGCAAGAGAAACTAAGGCCACTCTGGAGGCATTACTTTAACAACACAGATGGACTGGTAATCAATCATTAATTATTGTGGTCTTGTGCACAGGAATGTAGTTCCGTCTGGTTATTTGTCCTCATAGTTTCTGCTTGTGCTTTCCGTGTTGTTTGGGGCTGCCTTCTGTTATTTACAGTTGACGATTACACCTTTCTGACCAATATTAAGATGAATAGATACTATGTGTATTCTTATTTATTGTTTTCCTATACTCGGATTTTCATTGCCATATAATATAGATCAAATAGATTAAAGGACCTACACGTGTTAATATCTTTGTCTGTGCAGATTTATGTTGTTGATTCCTTGGACAGAGAAAGAATTGGAAAAGCAAAGGCTGAGTTTCAGGTATAACTAGGGAGGGAATGTAATTGATATTTCAGACTAAGCATGTGGTTATATGTTTCTCACTTTCTTTTGTTTTCTCTTTCAGGCTATTATCAGTGATCCATTTATGCTCAACAGTGTCATCTTGGTGTTTGCTAATAAACAGGACATGGTATGTTCCAATAAAACTTTGTTGTTTGATATCTGGTAGATTAAATGTTTAACATTAATTCAAAAGATTGAGTTATTAGCAAGTAAATCAAACTTTGTATTTCTAGCCAAAAAATTGCATTTAGGGGTCTATTTAGGAATGCTTTTATAGAAGTGTTTTTCTAAGAAACACCCAGACTCCAACAACTCTTCAATCATAGAAAAAGGAATGCTCTAACATTTCTAACCTAACACTCTAAAAAATGTTTTTACCCTTTTAACAATGGTTTTAATAATACTAGAAGCATTTTTCAAATAGGTTTTCAATAGTATTGATGTGAATTGATGTTTCTCCATCGTGAAGTTCATCTTGGCATTATAGTGAGAAACCTGCTGTCATAGGATTTACCTGTGTAATAGGAAAATAATTTGATTATCTCCCATTTCCTAGGATTTATTTATAGCTAAATGCTTGTAATTTGGTATCAATTGAAGTTCAATAGCAAGCCTCAGTTTCAAATGAATAAATGTTGTCGCTGAAAATAAGTCCAAAACATTGGAGGCTTGACCTGTGAATAAATAAAAGGGCTGCTGGTTGTTTTGATGTCCATACTAGTGAAAGGCTTGATGCAGGCATGCAGTTGAATTTGCAGAAATAGTTCCTTTGTGAACGTGGTATAATTTATTTGTTTCTGTTTCTCCAATCCAGAAAGGAGCAATGACACCAATGGAAGTATGTGAAGGGCTGGGTCTCTTTGATCTGAAGAACAGAAAATGGCATATTCAGGGGACTTGTGCAGTTCGGGGAGATGGCCTCTACGAAGGGTTGGATTGGTTAGCTGGAACGCTTAAAGAGATGAGAGCCGCTGGATACTCTTCAGTGGGCACCTCATCGTTCTAATTATCAGGTTAAATGCCTTCCACCTACTTGTTTACCTCCAAAAACTGGCAGGCTATCATTTACAATTTGTTCTTAATTTATAGTGCAGGTTGGTTTGGAACAATGGGGGCTTTAAAGCTGCGGAATTGGCCATTTTGCACATTTGAAGTCCTGTAGTATTATCAAATATATATATTTTTTTGGGATTGTTATTAAAGCTAATGAAGATTAGTAGGTGCTTACCCCTGGCTGTAGTCGGCACTCAAAATGTAACTTCCTCCAATGTATATTGAAGATAAGCAGGCTGTTGTGGCATTGATGATATATAGATTGGACGCTAGATTTGTGTGCTTTGGATCTTTCACAGCACACCCTTTTCATATATTTTCTTATACTATAGAGATGATTGATGTGGGTTGATAGATTGTGGGTCTCTGTTTCTCTCCCTCCCACAAACACATACTAAACAACTATTTTCCTCAGCTAATGCAATTTTGAATGAATGTTGTGAATTATGCCATTGTGCCTGTGGCCTGCGGTATTGTCCAACTATGGTAAACAATTTAGGTGATTTGCCGCTGCAATGAAGAGTAAGGTGTCGAATCATTGATCTAATAATCTGATTTAGGCTGTGAGTTCAACATGAACTTGATATTGCAACTCTTTAATGTTGACGAAAGCTCTGTAAGAGGTCGTAAAACTCGAGTGTAGCCCCTAAAGCCCACACGTCCAAATGTAATTGCAATATAATCTTCTTCTTCCTTATTGTCAAATTGCTATAATCTATTCATCGTTTCCACTTCGCTCGTCCAAGCTCTCGTAGGTCTTGAGTTCGACTCTCAACGAGAGAGCATTCCCTCTCAAAAGAAAATAAAATAAAATAAAATCTTATTTTGCATTTTTCTGCCAATAAAAAAAATAGTAATCAACAGTTGCCCCGACCACACATAGAGGCCCCTCTGTGTCCCTCTCCTGGCCTATCATTGACATTCATAATAATAAATTATTTATTTATTACATAAAATTTACTTTTGTTATTTGTTTTCTTTCTTTTTTTGAAAAAAAAAAATGTCCGGCAAATGATTCGCAAGCAACTACCACAACCACCAAGATTCCAATTCCAATTTCCAGGGGAGTAGTAGTAGAGAGAGAGACGACGACCATGCTCTCATGCCAAAGCTCCGTCGTAAATTCATCAATGTTAGCCCACAAATTCCACCTCCGCGATTCAGCCAAGTTCCGTTGTATCCTCCTCCACCAGATTTCCCCAAAATTCGCCGTCATCTCGTCGTCTCTGAGCTCCGTCTTCACCTCCCCCAACGTCATCGCTGCCGCTGCCGCTTCCGCTTCCACTTCCGGCTCCCTTCACGGCGCTGTCTACTCCACTATTACGCAAGTTGCTGTTACCGCTGTCGCCATTGCTTCCGGCGCTTGTCTTTCCACCAAGGTCGATTTCCTCTGGCCCAAACTCCAAGACCAGCCAGGTTCAGTTATATATTTTACTTTGTTAATTTTTGTCTTACAACAAGTAATTCTACTTCTTTAAATTTAAGTGTCATTGATTAATGAAAACATGAATAGTTGTCTTTAATTACGAGTTACTTTTCGATGCGATATATTATGTAACAAAGCACGCAATTAAGTAAAAAAGCAAAGGCGTAGTAAGTAATTTGTGTTGAATTGATATGAATGGACGCGCTGGCTGCAGGTTCTCTTATGGTGGAGGGAGTAGATGTAACTGGATATCCCATATTTGGTGATCCGGAGGTATGCTATTGTCATTTCTTGCTTCAGTAATGGCTGAGTAATTGGTGTCTGATCAATGCCTCTGAAGCAATTCTACTATATCTGTGAAGGCAGGTGCAAAAAGCTATTGCATTTGCTAAAAAAGCTCACCACGGCCAAGTACGCAAAACAGGAGACCCTTATTTAACGCATTGTATCCATACAGGAAGAATCTTGGCCATGTTGGTTCCCTCCAGTGGCAAAAAAGTATTGCTTCTTTTTTATTAGTTCTCTACTTTTTTAATCTCTCTTTCCGTCTACCATGTTTCAATTGAGTTGTGCTAATTTCTTCACTAATTTGAGGTTTGCTGCAGGCCGTTGAAACAGTCGTGGCTGGAATTCTCCATGATGTGATTGATGATACATGTGAAAGCTTGCACAATATAGAAGAACAGTTTGGGGAAGATGTGACTCGGTTGGTAGCTGGGGTTTCCCGGTTAAGTCATGTAAATCAGGTATTATAAATATGTTATGGCAGTTTAGTCACTTTTATTGTTTTCAAATTGCCAGTCTCATATCTATAGCTTCGAGAATTTTTTTTTTTCCCTCACAAGAACTGTAAGAATTTACATATCAGGTGTCGTATGCAATGTTGATAGAAACATGTTTCTTTTAGAGTGATCTTGTATTTTATGAAAATGGTTTCATTTCTATCACTTGGTAATGATGACTAGGCCTTGTCCAATTTAATTGTTCTCTCTTCTTAAGCAATTCAAAATAAATTGAGGAAAGCAAGTTGCCGTCTTCAGGGAAAAAAATTGAGAGAAATTAATGAGATATCTAGAAGTTTTTCTCCATGTTACATTTGGTTGAACTTCATGTCTTCCATCTTTAAAAACAGTAAAAGAATTTCCATTTCTAGCTTCCATGAAGGAATCTGACCTTTAATTTTTCATCCGGGTAAGAAATTCCTCCTGGGTATTGTCAAGAATGGAAACAATACAACTTCTGTTAGGAAAATATTGAGACTTGAATATTTCAGTGGGCTTTTATAGCATTTTAGTGTTGGTCCCCACATATGGCGATTGTGTTAGTTGCTTATGATGCTTTGTTACATTATAACTGCTGTATTTGATGTCTCTGGGCTTATTTCTTTGTGTTCTTCATTTATGGCTACTTAGTATTTGTTTTTCAGCTCTTACGAAGACACCGCAGGGTAAATGTGAGCCGGGAAACCCTTGGGCATGAGGAGGTATAAACTTATTTTATACATTTTAATAATAATTAGCCATACTATGGATAGTGGTGATAGGAAACTTTATCAATTGACCAGAATTTTACAAATGACTGCATTAGGATGTTTTGCCAAGAGATAAACTTCTCTGTTCTCTGTAACGACCTTAATTGCATTCTGCAACATCTAAGCCCTGAAACATTATTATACTTGCATTATGGTTGGCCAAATAGTAACCTTCAATTGAAAATGATGTTGAAGGGTGGTCCTATATTTGTGTTCAGTGCATGTGACTCCAGCATGAAATGATAAGAGAAGGTTAACCTTATGAGCTTTTCTTTGAGATGGTCATATGGCAATATTTAGTTGCCTCGTTATTCAGTATTCAGTTTCTCATACTTGGCTCTATTCATATTCTAGGCAAACAATTTACGAGTTATGCTCTTGGGCATGGTTGATGATCCACGCATGGTGCTTATTAAGCTTGCAGATCGTCTTCATAACATGAGAACCATGTATTAATTCTCAACTTCATATATATTGTAAAGTTTCCTCGTAAGGGTGGTGAAGATCTTTTGTTTTTCATGTTTATTATTTTCCTAATGGGGAATGGTTAGTTTCTTGCCTTAATTGTTATGCCTCGTATCCACTATTTTTATTAGTTATTGCTGTTTCATGAATTGCTTTAATTTAGACACAGAGGGGGGAAGATGAATGGTTTTGTTGCAATCTGTCTTCTTTTTCCCTTTGTCTTTTTTAACATGAAAAAATTAGGTTCAAAGAACAAGCAGAAGGTAACACCCTAGATGTTGATTTTTTTCACAGTTACGCTCTGCCATGGCTAAAGGCTCAGGCTGTTGCAAAGGAGACCCTGGTTATTTGGTGTTCACTTGCTTCCAGATTGGGCTTGTGGGCATTGAAAGCTGAACTTGAAGATCTGTGCTTTGCCGTTCTTCAGGTATGATCTTTCACTGTTGGGGGAAGCAAGATGCATTCGTCCTGTTTGATTTTGACCCATAATCTCTTAATAGTAATCTTGTTTCTGTAGTTTTGCAGGACATACAATCGCAAAATGCATTGATTTCTCTTCAATCATTTTAATTTGTCTTTCTCCTTTTGCTTTTACACATGCACATGATCATGTGCAAGTATAGCTTCACCTTAAGACTTTTTGTCATTCTGTTAGCAAAATTCCTCAATTTAGCTATTTTCAATTGAACAACCATCTTATGGTTTAAAAGACCTAGTTCATACAAACTCTAAAGTAGAATAGATAATTATATTAATATCAGAAGAAATTTTGAAGCTTTATGCTTAATGAAGAAAGAGCATGGGATTATTTGTGAGAGGAATTAAAAGAACATGTAAGAGAAGTAAAAGATAACTTTGCAGTCTTTGCTCATAGGATTTTGATGAAGGTACAAAGTGAGTCATGCAGTTATAGAATTCCAAAATTATATATTTTAGTATACATCATGCAGTTGAAGAATCCAAAACACTCAAATTTTCAAGTCTTGAAAACCTATTTTCATATGAGAGGTGAACTTCTGAGTTCTGTTAAACCTTAAAGTTGATCTGAAAGGAGTTGGATGAACTTTGATTTTGTTGAGAAATTTTGCATCTAAGTTTCATGTCATTGTTTTACAAGCTGGCTGGTGTTAATTTTAAATAATATGCCGTGTAAAAATTATGTGCAGCCTCAAATATTTCAGAAAATGAGAGCTGATCTAGCTTCTATGTGGAGCACTAGCTGCAAAGCAGGAAATACAAAAAGAATATGCGCAAGAGCCAACTTACCAGCCTTAAATAATAAAAGCTCCATATTTGATTATGAGGGACTGGTGGTAATTGATGAAGATGTCACAAGCATGAAGGTAAGTTTGGCAGAAATTTTTCCTTCTTTTGTTTGTGCATGTGTGTGTTATATCCTTGAAAGAGGGTGAAAACCTGCTTTGGGTAAAGTTTGTCACCAACTTGCATTGAATCAGTTTGAATAAACAATATGACATGGCTGTCTAGATTGACTTCCTGATGGTCTTTTTACCTGTAATTGAGATGCTTTGGTTAACATTACAATTAGGTCATGAGCAGACTGCAGAATTTCTGGGTGGGTGATGGTTTTAAAAAATTGCTACTAAAAGAATGGGGTTTAAAATTCAAAAGCAGTTAACTGGATAAGGTACCTTATTTATGGAGGTTTCTTCTATTTATTCTCAGAATCTTTTGGAAGCAGTAGTGCCATTTGATGTCTTGTTAGATCGGAGAAAACGGACCAAGTTTCTTAATAGTCTTAAGAAAGGTTTGGAGACCCAAAGAAGCCCGAAGGTTGTACAGGATGCTGGTATTGCTTTAGCATCTCTTATAGATTGTGAGGAAGCACTAGAGCGGGAATTAATTGTATCAAATTCGTATGTTTTTCTTTTTCATTACTCTACTTCATATAGTTTATGAACTGAATGTAATAGTATTTACCTATCATCCTGTCCTTTTCCATCTAATGCAATTAGTATGGTAAGAATATAATTCCAGTTTCATCGTTCTCCTCTTTTGTTCATACAGTTATGTTCCAGGAATGGAGGTAACTTTGTCCAGCCGGCTAAAAAGTTTGTATAGCATCTACAGCAAGGTATTAATCAGCGACATGGTGTTCCAAAGCATAATTAGATGCATAATTGTGTCAAAATTGTTTAAATTGATGTGAAATTCTTATCCAAAGCATTTTTTATTTCAATATTTATCGAAAGCTTTTGAACAGTCTCCAATAGATTCCTTGCCTTTTATCTTTTCTCATTTAAATTTAGTTTGCACTAGGAAGGCCTTTGATCATAGTAATTATGCCAAAACCATGATTACAGGGCACGTTAGGCCATGTTGATTGGCTGTTTATTTCATAATTTTATTGCCTACATGTATGCTTAATATCAATCATTGTTTATCACTGTACCAAGTTTTATTACTTTTTTATTTGGATTAACTGTTTGCTAAAATAATCTTACATTCGTTGTTTTAAATTTGACATGCAGAACCCTATTTAAAATTTCTTATTAGAAAAATTTTATGGTTTCATTTCTACTTCATGTAGATGAAACGGAAGGACGTATGCATCGATAAAGTATATGATGCCCGTGCATTAAGGGTAGTTGTTGGAGACAAGAATGGAACTCTGCATGGATCTGCTGTTCAGTGTTGCTACAGCCTTCTTGACATTGTTCACAAGTAAGTCAAACTGAACTTATCATCATTTTATATTGCGTGCAACCAAGTCATTTGCATGGTGGAAAATATGAAACTCCCTTACAATTTAGTGAATTGATAAAATAATCTTACCATAAAATTATGGCAGAATATTTATCTTGTGTGGTGCGAAATAATAGGTTGATATTTTCTGGTGTTAACTCTATGGAGGTGTATTTGTTTTAAGTCATACGTCTTTACTAAGTTGTTCAAAATTTCACAGTATTTCTTTATTTCATAAAATTCATTTCATCATCATAGACTCTGTCAGTAAAGTGTTAAATTACCATCAATTTCAAAAGCTTAAACTTCTAGGAAGTAAACTCAACTATATATGTACATCAAGCAAACACAATACACACCAGCACTCCTCCTCATGCATAAATCCACTCTGAATCAGCAACACACGCTAACACTCCACCTCATTTGTAGGTTCACCATGAATGTCAAGTGAACAAGACACATTAACAAACGTCATGTTGTTTTATGTGCAGACTTTGGACCCCCATTGATGGTGAATTTGATGATTACATTGTCAATCCAAAGCCCAGTGGTTATCAGGTGAGAGTTCCATTCAGTGTAGAGGACTGTAGTTGATTCCAATAGCCTTACGCCACTGTAAAGAAATGCCAACTTTGAACTTTATGTAGGACCCATTGTGTATGTTAAATATTGTAAGAACCTTCAAATTCCTATTTGCAGTCTCTGCACACTGCAGTACAAGGTTCTGAAGGATCACCTTTGGAAGTTCAAATACGAACTCAGGTTTCTGATTTTTTCCTGCTATAAACTTGTCAAACTTAATTTTTAGTAGTTGTTAACTGGCTAATTTTCAGTAACTTTCTATTTTCTAGAGGATGCATGAATATGCTGAACAAGGACTAGCAGCACATTGGCTTTATAAAGAAACTGGAAGCAAATTGTCTTCCATAAACGGCATTGATGAATCTGAAATAGAGGCTACTTCCTATCTAACCAAAGATATGGAGAAAGAAAATACCATAGAAGGTGACTTATTTCAGAAGTACAGTTTGTTGAAAACTGGACATCCGGTTCTTAGAGTCGAAGGAAGTCACCTGCTAGCTGCTGTTATTGTTAGGTTCATAACTATTTCCAGTCTAATGTAAATATATTCCATTATAAGCTTACAAACCACCAACCTATGCATCAAAATTGAATCCACAGAGTAGACAACGGTGGAAGGGAACTGCTTGTTGCTGTTAGCTTTGGACTAGCAGCTTCTGAAGCAGTAGCTGATAGAAGATCTCCTTTCCAGATGAAGCAATGGGAAGCTTATGCAAGGTTATACAAAAAGGTTGACTTGCTTTCCCTTTTGACATTTTAGTACAATTTTTACAGGAAGAGGTTCAACATTTTAAAATGCGTTTAATGTGAACTTACATTCTGCACTCAATTTGCTGCACTTGGTATATGAAGTATGTGGCTGTTAACTATATGATACCTATAAGAGTTGGGCTTTGAATTGAAATTTTTTTTATTTACCATGAAATCTAAACTATTGATTTTCAATTCATAAATAGTATAAGCTTGAAGCTGATCCTGCAATGTGACAAAAATTAATGGTTACCTTAGAATCAATAGGAGGAAATACCAATATAATTTCACGTTATCATTTCAATATTATTCACTAACTCCTTATTCAGTGGTGCCTGGACACACCTCTGTGTTTTTATGCTATGGCACATGCTTATTAAATATAGTGAACTAAATTGTCTGTTGCTTCAATGTGCCATTCCAGGTATCAGATGAGTGGTGGTGTGAACCAGGACATGGGGATTGGCGTACTTGCCTAGAGAAGTATACACTTTGTCGAGATGGAATGTACCACAAGGTATGCCTTACATGTATTTCCTCAAGATTTGATGCCATGTCTCAATAATATTGAAGTACGCTAAAATTTTTCCGTAACTAAACTTGTTTCTTGGATCTCTGCATTTCAGTTTTCATTTGCTTCTGATCAGCAAAGTTTGAACAGGGTCATAAATTACCAACCTTTAAGTAATATATCGATATTAGCATCCTGATCAAACTTCTATTGCAATGCAGCAAGATCAGTTTGGGCGTCTACTGCCAACCTTCATTCAGGTAATTGATTTGACTGACCAAGAAGAATCAGAATATTGGGCTGTTGTATCCGCCATCTTTGAGGGCAGAGAGCTTGATTATATTAGAACAAGTCCAAGCTTTAACTCAGTTACATCAACTTCCATGGAAACTAGCATTAATAATAAGGTTTGCCTCTGATCTTTACTGCCCTACAGCAAACTTCATTACCCAATTCACACACATTATTCATGAGGCACAGATAGATTGTTCTAGAGAGGCGGCTAATTTGGACTTTGAAATTGTATATAGGTGCGCTTGTTGAGGACAATGTTACGATGGGAAGAGCAACTACACTCAGAAGCAGGTGTTGGACAGACAAAGCAGAGAAATGGAAAATGTTGTGGGTCAGTTGTGCTTGGGGAAGTAGTGATAGTATGCTGGCCCCATGGTGAGATAATGAGGTTGGAGACTGGTAGCACTGCCGCAGATGCTGCCAGAAGAGTAGGACTCGAGGGGAAGCTGGTTTTGGTTAATGGTCAGCTGGTATTACCCAATACCAAGCTCAAAGATGGTGACGTGGTTGAGGTCAGAGTATAAATATTACTGGTAAACTTCTCTCTCTATATCTCTCTCTCAAAAAAAATAAATAAATAAATAAATACTGGTAAAGATCAATATCATCATCTCTTGGTATCACATCAGACTCAACAAGGTCTCATAAAGTATTTAGATTGAAGGGTTTGATATGGATTCGCTTGATATTGGAGGATGTGGAGGCCTAGCTAATATACTGATTCTAAACTGTAAACTGGCTCTGCACGCATTCATTTTTTTTTTCTCTCTTTCATTTTAGTTGGGTTAGAACAAATAGTAAAGTGTACATGTACAGAAACAAATATAAAAATGAAAAAATTCATTTTCAAATAGAGATTGCAGTATCCTTTTCTTAATTATATATCAAGGTGATTTTGAAACTCAGTTTTTTTATTTTCTCCCTACAGAAAGCAGAATTTAACATTTTCCTAAATTAAATTGTTAAGAACACAAAGCAGAGAGCCATGTTTCTGGGTTGCATTTTGCAAACGCAGAAAGATTGGTATTCTTGTTGTTAACCAACAAAAAAGATTGATATTCCTGTATCATGTCTGCACGTAACATAACTTATGAGAAAATTCTTATTAGAGAATTATGAGGATTTCAAATGTTAAAACACTATACACTAGGGATATATAGTTGGAAGGAATAAAGAAATGAAATAAGAAAGTGGAAAGAAGATGAAAAATAATTTCACTATTTTCAAATACTTGTTTGTATTTACTTTTTATTGCATTTTCCAGTTTAGCAAGTCAATAATTCATAATATTCTATAAAGGTTGAAATTATAGTTTTAATAATAATAAAAAACTTTATTTTCTTTTCACTTTTGCCTTTCCTTCCCTATCTTACCAAGTAACATTGGGGATTGAAATGTTTATTTTCTTCCTTCCCTCTTCATCCTATGAATCTACCCCTCCCTCCCTATCATACAATAATTACAAATTTGTTTCTTTTTCCCCTTTTTTTGGGATGACAAAAGTGAATTAGTCTTTTGATCCTTCCATTGGATTAATTAATTGGTGGTATGGTATATTGGAACTATAATTGCCTTCTATGATCATTGTCATTGTAATCTCGAAAAAGAAAAAGGGCACTTTGTAGACATCAAAACGACAAAAAATTGGAAATTGGTGCATGATATAAACACAGACCCTTCCACCGACCCACCCACCTGAAGAAAAGAAAGAGGCCCCACATATTACATTATACAAATATTTAAAAATTACCCAATTGGAGCAGCTGCATGATATTATTGTTAGATTGATAAATCGATGGCAGTGCTGGGGTCTGACATTTAAATTTAATATATATTTTAGTGTGGTCCCTCTTTTAATGTGCTGAATAAAAGAGTCTTAGTATGTTAATTATGAAAAAAACTCTGGTAATTCCGGAATAGCAATCCCTACTTCTTTGAGATCATACCATATAATATTTCATTAATATTTATATCTATGTAATATGATTTCAATAAGATAAAGTTGGTATTCTGGGAGTATCAGAGTTTTTCTGTTAATTATTAATTTGGAAATTAAACCCCCTTCACATTGCAATGTTAAATATATATGAGGCATTAAATGAAACTATTCGAGTTTTATTGTGGTAATTATTAGTTTGGAAATTAAACCTCTTCTACCTGGCATTTCAATAATAAATATACCGAGACATTAAATGAGGTTTATTAAGACTCAAATTATAATTATTGTAATTTTTCTATTGCGCCTTACCACTAGGTGCTTAGTGTCTGTCCGTTGAATGTTAATTGTTGAACACAAAAGTTTCGTTATTTGTGGGATATATATATTATTCCAAGTATTAGATTAAAGAATATGCAAATTATATGATTATGACAATTGATGTGGTTCAAGTGCTTAATTCTAAAGTTGCATAGATTTAATTAATTAAAAAAGTCATTATAAATCACATTGGGATTTATTCCATGTAATGATGTATCTATGCGAGCATATAGATAAATTAATTAATAGATCATTTATGATTATTCTTTTTACAAAATGTATTAACTAATCAGTGTAAGTGGTAGCTTAATTTCCAAGGATACAAATTAAGATAATTAAAACAGTTACTCAATTAGTCGAAGGTGGAGACAGCATATATATGTCCAGAACTAAAGTTATAGCTTTATTACCAGTATGCAGTAGCCAGTCTGTTCATAAATCATCTTCTATATATTAAAATAATATATATATATATATATATATATATATATATTATAAATGTTGAAAGTGACTGATTTTTTAATTTCTTTGATTAAACGAGCCACAAGCCGACGTCAAAAAGGTACTGAATGATCAAAAGGTGAGGATAATATATATATACATATATATGGTGTAGTTAGCGAAGCATAAATGATCTTGTGTTAAACAGCTATTTTAATTTATGTACAAGCATACATGGCTGGTGAAATTTAAAAGATTCCTGAAAGATGGATCCCTGGGGAGAATAGGCATGTGAAAAATAAAGTGTCCAAATTACTATAAGAAGGCATACATTTCATAAGGAGCATTAGCAAATATTTTGAAGTAAAAGTGGGCGAAAGAAAAGGCCTGAAATACCAAAAACAATCTCTATCCAACTCTACTTCTCAAACACTCTGTCTCCCTCCCTTCCAATGGCTCAGGCGCACATGTTTGGTTGCGGTTTCAGTTTCAGTTTCAGTAGTAGTACTTCATCACGCCCAATATTATTATGTATGCCTCTCAGTATCAAATCATCAACTACTAGTAGTATTACCAGACACCTTGTCGTACGTTCAAATCTAGAGCAAGGCATAAAAACTACTACTTTTCAACCACCCGTGCCAAACACTAACAACAATATTAATGTTGCTCGGAGATCTGCAAATTACAATCCCGCTGTTTGGACCTTCGATGACGTCCAGTCATTGACAAACCACTACGTGGTACGTAAAACTAATTATAATTTATTGTATTTAGTTGCTATATATAGTTAATCATTGACGTACGCACGTGTGTATTTATATATATGCGTACACACAGGGAGAATCATACAGCAGACGAGTGAATGAGCTCAAGGAACAAGTGAGAGTGATGCTGGTTGAGATGAAAGACCCATTATCTCAACTCCATCTCATTGACATGTTGCAAAGGCTTGGATTGTCTTATCACTTTGAGGATCAAATTCAATCTATACTCCATCCCATGCACCTTAATATTCTTGCATCCACCAATTATAATGAGGCATGGAAGCACAATAATTTGCATGCCACAGCTCTCCAATTTAGGCTCCTCAGACAACACGGCTATTGGGTACTTCAAGGTACGTACATCTCTATATATATCTATAACTATATCTATGGATAAATTTGTTGCTCTTGACATATATTTATATTCCGAGAGAAAAAGAGAAAGTTATGAAAGTGTAATTAATTTCTACTTCAACTGTACTATATATTTCCACAGAGGTTTTCAATGCTTTCTTGGACGACAAGACAGGGAATTTCAAGGCAAGCTTATGTGAGGACACAGAGGGCATGCTATCTCTCTACGAAGCTTCATATCATTTAATAGAGGATGAAAATATTTTGGAGGAAGCGACTTATTTCACAACAAAAATTCTCAAACAATACCTCCAATGTGAGCACAACAAAGATCAAAATCTTGCTATTTTCGTAGCGCATGCATTGGAGCTTCCACTGCACTGGAGGATGCAAAGGTTAGAGACAAGATGGTTCATTGATGCATATGAGACTAGAAAGGACATGAATCCTATTTTACTTGTGCTTGCTAAATTGGATTATAACACTGTGCAATCCGTGCACCAAGAAGATCTCAAACAAGCATACAGGTATATTAAACCTCTAGATCAGCTACTACTCCTTGTTTTATTTATAATAAAACTAATTTCCTAGTGGGTGCGTGTGTGTTAATTAAGGTGGTGGAGGAACACCGGAATTGTACAAAAATTGAGCTTTGCCAGAGACAGGTTGGTAGAGAATTTCTTATGGTCAGTGGGAATGACATTCGAGCCTGAGTTTGGATATTGCAGAAGAATGTCCACAAGGAATCTTTCACTCATTACAACCATTGATGATATATATGATGTGTATGGTACCTTGGATGAACTGGAGCTCTTTACAAATGCCGTTGACAGGTTGTTAATTTCTACATACATATATACAATTACATATAAGACGTACATATATATATATAGTTTGTTATATATCTGTGACTGACGTGAATATAAATAACTTGGTTGGTGCTTACAGATGGGATATGAAAGCAATGGATCAGCTACCAGATTACATGAGGTTGTGTTTCCTTGCTCTTTATAATTCAATTAATGAGATGGCATTTGATGTGCTAAAGAAACAAGAGCTTCACATCATTAAATACCTCAAAAGAACAGTATGTACTCTTAACTTATAATTTACATTAATTAATTATCACTTTAAATAAGTTAATCTATATATATATAAATTAATTAATTTGTAGTTGTGACAGAACTCTTCCTTTAATTTATTAAAGTGGGCAGATCTTTGTAAAGCTTATTTAAAGGAAGCAAAGTGGTATCATTCTGGATACGCCCCAACCTTGGAAGAGTACATTCAAATTGCGTGGATTTCAATATCAGCACCCCTTGCATTGGTTCATGCTTATTTCTTTGTCACAAATCCCATAACACAAGAGGCCTTGCAGTGGTTGGAACAATACAAGGGAATAATACAAACCACATCAATTGTCTTTCGACTTGCAGACGACTTAGGAACAGCCACGGTAATTAGCAAAGTCAAACTAGGATATATAAATTAATTAAATAAGCTATGCTATGCACACTAGCTAGCTAGTACATATATCAATATGATTTCATTTTCATTTTCATTATTTTCATTTTATAAATGCAGGACGAATTAAAAAGAGGTGACGTTGTAAAATCAATTCAATGCTACATGCACCAAAGTGGTGCTTCCGAAGAGGATGCTCGTGAACACATAAAATGGTATATATGAAACATGGAAAAAGATGAATAAAGCTGGATATGCAGAGTCTCCTTATTCAAAAAGTTTCATAAGAATTGCAATGGGTATTACTAGAATGGCCCACGGCATCTACCTCTACGGAGATGGTTATGGAGTTCAAGATGGTGAAACAAAACATAATATCTCATCACTACTTATCAAACCCATTCCCCTTGTCTAATTTATCAATCAAAACCTTTTCATGTGTTTCTTTTTATATGAATAATGTATTCCTGTTCCTTATTAAGCATATCTTGTATTTTCTTTTCGATCTTTGATCTTATATCATTACAATTTGACGGGTTACGTGAGAAATTTTAATTTGTACTGCTGATACTGCTGATTTTCATCTATTCCATGCGGATCGGTAATTTTTTCATTAAGGGTGTTATACACTTTCATACCTTTTTATGAGGCTATATTTGGATGAAAATGGAGAATGACTGAATGGTGAGGGCGGAGGAATTGATAAAAAGATAAAGTCAATTATATAAATTATTTATGTTATTTAGTGCCATTGCAAGGAAAGAAATAAAATTTGTTAGTTATAAAAGTTTCCTCTCCTTTAATTCATTTAATATTAGATTGAGTATTTTTTTATGAATTATGATGTATTGATTATTCATCTTCAAATCTACTTTTTATCAATCTCTTTTACCAAATAACGTCCATTTTTCAAATCCCTTCAAAACTTTCTTTTCATTTTTCAATCTCTTCACTGGTCCTCCTATCAAATAAGGGATCCTCTTCAAATTTTTTCTCGAAATTTTTAATTTTCAATTTAATTCAATTAAGATCATTTTTACAAATTCTTAACAAAAAATATAATTCTAATCTTCAAATTAGAGAAGAACAATAAAATATTGCTGTTGTTTGCCAAAATTTTTTAAAAGGCATTCATGTCAGGCACAAATCGATATTTTGCATGTGGTGAAGTGAGAGATTTGGTGAATTTGAAAAAATTCGGAAATAATTAAATTAAATTGGATACTAGAGGGTCATAATTAAAACTAAAATTTAAGAGTGCCTTAATCCGATTCAATTTATCTCTTTAATAGAAATATTAATTAATTTTTATCCAATTCAATTCAAACTAGGCTAGCGTTATTGATCTGATCTTGACAACGAGTTTCACGTTGGACAGGTAACACTGTTATTCTTTTGGATTTTTGTTACATGTGTTTCTTTACTTTTTATTTCTTTTTTTAACTTTCGAGGCAAAGAAAAGATTAAAAATAATATTTAATTACGTGCTACTTTTCAAATAGCTGGTGGCTTTAGTGCATCAGTGAAATGGGCTTCAGTGAATCATATGCCAAAATCAGATACGCGAACCTGTGAAACTTTATTTTTGTCTATATTCTAATTTAGGAAATACAAACATTTAATATATATATATATATATATATATATATATTAATGTGTGTCGTACTTTTGATAGTGCCTGCAGCTTTAGCTAAGGCATCTTAAACATGATAGCTTGATTTAAATGGTAAAATTGTATATATATTTTACCAAAATTATCCATCCAAAAAAAAAGACATCATATACATGATCATCATCATAAGCATCTTCTAATATATATGTAAAGGAAATAGGCATTGATCTCAAAAGTAGGATGCAAATTATAACACAATATATCTAATAGTATTTCAAAAATAACTTAAAAAGTTTAGAACATGAAGTAGATGGCTGGTTTCCATAGTGGTTCTTATCATCATTCATCGCCACTTGGTTCCATTAACATTAAAAAATAGGAGCAACTTTCATTTACACCTCCTAATTTAAAATTTTATAAGTAAATACACTCGGTGGTTTCAGCAATATTAAAATTCATTACACACTAAGCTTTTCATAGAAAACCCTTAAATTTAAATATTTGATTTTGTTGACCGGTAAAATATCTTTTTCGTCTTTCAAAATAATGGTAAAATTTCTAAAAACACATTGAACACGTAAAAAAATAACACGTGATACTGTAAAAATATATATAATTTGTTGGTTAAATAATTTTATTTTTTTTCTCTTTTCTCTTCTCTCTTGTTCTCACCCGCAGCACTTTATGTCACCATGACAGAGCAAAAAAACCAAAACACTTCAGACATTCCCACCAACCAAAGGAGCAGGAAAAGATTGCTGGCATAGCACTTGGAAATACTCATGATAACAAGTTCCAAAGCTTGAAGCATCAGTTTCATCCGTGAAAGTGAGCAGGTGAGAAATGCATGTTTTGGTGTTGTTCCTTCTTTGTCTGATTATAATGCTGAGCGAACAGGATTAAAGCTTCAAAACCCAGCAACCTCACTGAAATCCCGACTTGCCTGTTCAGAATAACCACCCCGACAAATCAACAACAAACCAAAACACTGGCAGCCAGACGCATGACCCAAAACCCTGCAACTCAAACACTTGAAGCCCCTAACAAGATGATCGTCAACCAGATCAGATTGTGAACCGGCAAACTGAACTGCAATGCCTCGCGAACGACCACCACCACCAATGGTGACTGACGAATACCGCGACCACTCGCGAAACCACAGTGAGCACTGACCTTGAAACCACCACGACCACTCCAGCGAACCCAATTGCGACTCCAATAGGCTTGTGTTCTGTCTCGACCCACCCACGTGAGGAAGAAAGAAAATAAACGAAAAGGAAAAAGAAAAGAAGAAAAAGATAATAATAAAAGGAAATATTAAATTATTTAATTAATAATTTTGTTTTATTAATTAAACTGTATGTAATAACAAAATTATCTTTGTTGACCTTAACATTTGTCAACTAAGGAGCTGAGGTTATTGATGAAAAATAATATTGCTGTTGTGTAACTGTATTTCTGCCGAATTTAAAAGGAAGGTAATGATATTAATCCTTAAAAAAAAAATACTCTATAATAAATCTCGTAAAAATTTACAATCTATATGTCTTGCCCTTGAGATCTATTGTAGCAGGCGAGCGGTACTCTTCAATTTATACACCTTACACACACCCAAACATATATATATATATATATATATATATATATATTAAAGGTGGTCGATGGTGATCATGATGTGGGCAGCTGGTTTAATTGGCTTGAAGTTGATGTTTAACTGTAGAATAATATGCTTGTGAAGCATATTACGATTATAGCACGTAAGTAGTCAGGTTAAAAGGGTTAATTTGCCAAACCTCATCAGCTTAATATACATGGCCAATCCCATAATTGAAAACCGGGCAAACTATATTTACATATATAGAATGATGAAGATTTTTAACCAAATTTACTTTTGATTGATAAATAATCTGGTGGCTTTTCCTGTCCTATTTGTTTTTTTCTTTTTATTTTCCTTTTTCTAAGAATTTTAATTTCGGTGGACATCAAAGAAATTTCTATCCACCCAAATTTGCTCTGATCTATCTTTTTTCTTTTCTTTTCTTTTTTTTTTTAGAAATTTTAACATAGCATCGAATTCCTTTGGGTGTCAACTAAAAATTTATCCTGATTTATTATTATTTTTTTATTTTTCTTAAAACTTTTTTTTTGAAATTTCAAACACCACATGAAGAAGAAGGATTTCGGTGATTCCAACGAAACAGAAAAGAAAAGAAAAAATTGAATAAGAAAAAAAAAATGAACCCATACACGAAAATAAAATAAAAAAAATTAAACTTGCATGGCTTACTTCGATTGTGTTTTCTTCTTTTCAAATTCGTTAAAATATTAATTTTAATTTGGGACATTTTCGGTGATTTAGGACAACATTACGGGCTAAAAAAAATCTAAATAATATTGAACCTGCATATGACAATGGAAAACAAATTATGGTCGACTGGGCTACTGTATGTATTCGCCACTATATATATGTATATTTTCATAATACAAAAATATAAATTTTGAATATAAGCATGCAGACCGGTGTTGGTTCATGATTTGATCCATGCATATGCATATATAGTGACGTTCACGTGGAATGAAGGGCTATTATTGTAGTGTACTCGTATATGGATTTTGTAATTTAGTTGGTTCAAGTTACTGATCTAGTACCCAGCACTAGTACTAGTGTTGGAAGATGCAAAGTTTTCTACGTCTACTCTTGCTTTCCCAGACGTCACCTTCTTAATTTCCCTTGTCTTCTTGTTCAAATATATACATTGAGAGTGACAGAAATTAATTTATGCATCAGAATTGTACTACCTGCATCGATGAATTTTACTACCATTTAGTTATATTGAGAGAGAGAGAGAGAGATAGATATATATGGAATTCATAAGATTAAAAATGTCTTATCATTTACTAATCAAGCCTATATCTTCAATTTGTATGAACGCATCTGTATATGGCCAGCTAGGTTCATTTATTATTATATTCCAAATTTAATTTGTTAATTTATTAAATTAACCCATAATTTTGTAAGCTTTATAGGTAAAGTGTAAAATGATAATTTTGAATTAATTGTAAACTTTATTTTATTTTCACTTTTACTTATCTCTAATACCATGCATGCATATAAGACAACATAATACATATATATATGGATAATAATTACAGCTTCCTATCCAACCAAATAACATTGGAAATTAACAAGTTAATTTATTTTTCTTCCTCAGTTCCCACTCTCCTGTATATGTCTATATATACACACACACATCTATACTTGTACCCTAGCAGCCTTCCCTCCCTCATCAAATTCAAAACAAAATATGAAAGATTGTTTTCTTCATTCCCACTTTTGTTAATTTATAATTAATCTGATCCATTTTTTAATTTTTAAATTTCTCCTTTCCTAAAAAACTCAGGCTATAAAACACTTAAAATATTAATTGCATAAATGTAGACTAAACCACTAAAACTTAATTAAGTTGTTCTGTCTCTTTTTGCTCTCCACCACTTCCAAATTAAGACAACAAATTAAAGAGACTTAAAATTGGTGCACTATTACTATATATATCCATACACGTACAACCACTTTGAAGAAATAAAACAAAACCCTTCCATACTAGGCCCAATCGTCCTCTAAAACCATATAAAGTTTTTTAGTATGAGTTCTGTAATTTCATAGCAAAATATAAGTGTATGGGATTCCATCTGTTAGATATTAGCCTATGCAATAAGGTTCACATGTTCACTAATATTTTGTGGAATAAATTATAAAATTGCACAACAAATACTGAGCAGCAATCTTCCAACTTGACTTGTGAAACAAAAAAGAGTCCAGGAGACATTGAATGACGGGAATGTAGTTAATTTAAAGAAAAAAAATAAAGTGCTCAAATTACTAAGCAATTTAATATATAAAAATAAAATAATTCTAAAGATGAGAAAGCTGAGCTCCCTAGGAGAGGAGAGGCAGGTGCATATGGCATGCAGTCATTTTTTTTTTATGAATAAAAAATTTTGATGTGGATCTCATCAATCTTAATTATATTAGTGGATAAGATATTCTTGCTACTCTAATTTTACAATCTTTTCGGAGTTTAGACCAGCTGACCTACACCCCTAACAAATCCCTCCACCCCGATCAAATAAGGAAAGTACATCCGGGTAATAATGGGACTGAACCACAACTCTGAATGTGATGAACGGCTTCTTTTACTAGGTCATACCCCCAGGTGCATATGGCATGCAATCATGTATGTTCTATAAGAAGGCAACCATTCCATTAGCATTAGCAAATATTTTGAAGTAAATATAGCAACGCAAAATCAATCTCTATCCAACTCTACTTCTCAAACACTCTGACTCCCTCCTTCCCAATGGCTCAGCAGCACATGTTTGGTTGCAGTTTCAGTTTCAGTAGTAGTAGCTCATCACGCCCAATATTATTATGTATGCCTCTTAGTATCAAATCATCAACTACTAGTACTATTACCAGACACCTTGTCGTACGTTCAAATCTAGAGCAAGGCATAAAAACTACTTTTCAACCAGCTGTGCCAAACACTAACATCAATATTAATGTTGCCCGGAGATCTGCACATTACAAGCCCGCTATTTGGACCTTCGATGACATCCAGTCATTGACAAACCATTACGTGGTACGTATAACTAATTATAATTTATTGAATTTAGTTGCTATATATAGTTAATAATTGAGGTACGTACGTATATATATATATATATATATATATATATACACAGGGAGAATCATACAGCAGACGAGTGAATGAGCTCAAGGAACAAGTGACATTGATGCTGGCGGAGAAGGAAGACCCATTATCTCAACTCCATCTCATTGACATGTTGCAAAGGCTTGGATTGTCTTATCACTTTGAGGATCAAATTCAATCTATACTCCATTCCATGCACCGTAATATTCTTGCATCCACCAATTATAATGAGGCGTGGAAGCACAATAATTTACATGCTACAGCTCTCCAATTTAGGCTCCTCAGACAACACGGCTATTGGGTACCTCAAGGTACGTAGATTTCTATATATGTCTATACCTATATCTAAGTATAAATTAGTTGCTCATGACATATGTGAAATTGATAAAAATACCCACGTGAATAATTAAAATTAGAAAAATACGCACTTCTTTTTAACCCTGTAAAATATACTCAAACTATCTATTTTACTTTATATTTTATTTTAGAACATGCAGAAATTTTAGGAGATGCGCAGGTCGGATCTGCCGTTATGCAAGTCCGACCTACCACATGTCTTAAAATACATGCACAACGGCAGGTCCGACCTGCCGCATGTCCGACTTGCCGCATGTCTGAAAATCATGTATTTTAGGTCCGATCTGCCGTATGTCTTAAAATACAACTTGACATTTGCATGTATTTTAGGACATACACAACGGTAAGTCCGACCTGCCGTTTTGTATGTCCTAAAATATAAGGCTAAAATTGATAGTTTAGGTATATTTTACAAGAACTAAGAAAAAATTAGTATTTTTTCAATTTCAATTATCCACTTGGGTATTTTTGTTAATTTTCCTAAATGGGTATTTTTTTAATTTTAATTATCCACGTGGGTATTTTTGTCGATTTCCCTATATTTATATATGGAGAGAAAAAAGAAGTTATGAAAGTGTAATTAATTTCTACTTCGACTGTACTATATATTTCCACAGAGGTTTTCAATGCATTCTTGGACGACAAGACAGAAAATTTCAAGGCAAGCTTATGTGAGGACACAGAGGGCATGCTATCTCTCTACGAAGCTTCATATCATTTAATAGAGGATGAAAATATTTTGGAGGAAGCGACTTATTTCACGACAAAAATTCTCAAACAATACCTCCAATGTGAGCACAACAAAGATCAAAATCTTGCTATTTTCGTAGCGCATGCATTGGAGCTTCCACTGCACTGGAGGATGCAAAGGTTAGAGACAAGATGGTTCATTGATGCATATGAGACTAGCAAGGACATGAATCCTATTTTACTTGAGCTTGCTAAATTGGATTATAACACTGTGCAATCCGTGCACCAAGAAGATCTCAAACAAGCATACAGGTATATTAAACCTCTAGATCAGCTACTACTCCTTGTTTTATTTACAATAAAACTAATTTCCTAGTGGGTGCGTGTGTGTTAATTAAGGTGGTGGAGGAACACCGGAATTGTACAAAAATTGAGCTTTGCCAGAGACAGGTTGGTAGAGAATTTCTTATGGTCAGTGGGAATGACATTCGAGCCTGAGTTTGGATATTGCAGAAGAATGTCCACAAGGAATCTTTCACTCATTACAACCATTGATGATATATATGATGTATATGGTACCTTGGATGAACTGGAGCTCTTTACAAATGCCGTTGAAAGGTTGTTAATTTCTACATACATATATACAATTACATATAAGACGTACATATATATATATGTATATATCTGTGGCTGACGTGAATATAAATAACTTGGTTGGTGCTTACAGATGGGATATGAAAGCAATGGATCAGCTACCAGATTACATGAGGTTGTGTTTCCTTGCTCTTTATAATTCAATTAATGAGATGGCATTTGATGTGCTAAAGAAACAAGAGCTTAACATCATTAAATACCTCAAGAGAACAGTATGTACTCTTAACTTATAATTTACATTAATTAATTATCACTTTAAATAAGTTAATCCATATATATAAATTAATTAATTTGTAGTAGTGACAGAACTCTTCCTTTTATTTGTTAAAGTGGGCAGATCTTTGTAAAGCTTATTTAAAGGAAGCAAAGTGGTATCATTCTGGATACACCCCACGCTTGGAAGAGTACATTGAAAATGCATGGATTTCAATATCAGCACCCCTGGCATTGTTTCATGCTTATTTCTTTGTCACAAATCCCATAACACAAGAGGCCTTGCAGTGGTTGGAAGAATACAAGGGAATAATAAAAACCACATCAATTGTCCTTCGACTTGCAGACGACTTAGGAACAGCCAGGGTAATTAGCAAAATTAAACTAGCATATATAAATTAATTAAATAAGCTATGCTATTCACACTAGCTAGCTAGTACATATATCAATATGATTTTCCTTTTCATTTCATAAATGCAGGACGAATTAAAAAGAGGTGATGTTGTAAAATCAATTCAATGCTACATGCACCAAAGTGGTGCTTCCGAAGAGGATGCTCGTGAACACATAAAATGGTATATATATGAAACATGGAAAAAGATGAATAAAGATGGATATGCAAAGTCTCCTTATTCAAAAAGTTTCTTAAGAATTGCAATGGGTATTACTAGAATGGCTCACTGCATCTACCTCTACGGAGATGGTTATGGAGTTCAAGATGGTGAAACTAAACATAATATCTCATCACTACTTATCAAACCCATTCGCCTTTTCTAATTTATTAATCAAAACCTTTTCATGTGGTTGTTTTTATATGAATAATGTATTCCTGTTCCTTATTATGCATATCTTGTATTTTCTTTTCGGTCTTTGACATCATATCATTACAATTTGATGGGTTGCGTGATAAATTTTAATTTGCTACTGCTGATTTCCATCTACTCTATGTATTGATCAGTAATTTTTTCGTTAAGGATAAAATACACTTTAGTACCTTTTGATTTAGACCCTCTTTAATTTTTCATTAGTTCAATTAAGGTCATTCTATCAAATTCTTAATAAAAAAAAATATAATATTACACTGTTCAAATTAGTGAAGAATAATAAAACATTATTATTGTGCGCCAAAAAATTTGAAAAAGCTTCATGTCACCTACAAACTGATATATTGCATGTGGTGCTTTCAAATATTTGGGGAATTTGAGAAAATTCAGGAAGAATCTAATCAAATTGGATAATGGAGAGCCATATTTAAAGTAAAAATTTAAGAAGGTATTTATCGAAATCTAACAATTTAGAGGCTCATAATTAAGACATAATTTAAAAGGGCAACAAGTTAGAGAGTACTGAACAAAAATGTGTAGTAAACCCTTTTTGTGATATTGTTTTATTTAATTTTCATATGCATTCCAAACTCTCCCAAATTTAACAATTAAGCACATAATATGCAAATTCGAAACATGTATATTAGCGGCAGTCAGGTGATAAACGTGGAAATTTTTCTTTCTTTCTTTTTATCAAGGTAATGTGGTAATACATAGTTACTCTTGCAGCAATTAGCATGGTCACTAGCTATTTTGCGAATCACTTTTGAGCATCAATTGCTAGTTAATGCAGCGTGTGTGTGTGTGTGTGTGTATCCACCGAATCAGTCAACATTTGAAGGAGAATAATCTACATATATGCAATTTTTATAGATTATTGTCCAATTTTTATCCAATTCCATTGCTGCCATTATTGATCTGATCCTGATAACGAGCTTCACGTTGGACAAGCAAAACAATTATTCTTGTGGATATTTGTTTTATTACTCCAATTTAATTATTGGATGCCAAAAAGGGTTAAATAATATTTAATTGTGCTGCATTATTGACATGGGCTTTAATGCATCATTGACATGGGCTCAATTTATTTATTTACTATTTTATTTTTTAAGTGGCAGACAATGTAATGTAAGTGACAGCTTTAGCTATCATGAGTATTTTGTCAAAAAGAAACATCAAATCAAATCCTGCACGCACTTTTCTTACCCAAAAATGATATGTCTACAGTTGTTCAACATCACTAGTTACCAAAAAAAGAAACAAATCATCTCTCTCTCTAGATCTATATGTAAATATTAAATCAAGAAAGAAAGTAGAAAATAATAACAGCAAGCAAAACATCGATCCCCGCGGCTGCCTCTCAGTGGCCCATCCAATACCAGTGGTGGTGGTGGCTCATCACCATCACTACCAACTGTAGCTATGCTTACCGTCTCATTGTCAGTAGTTGCAAAATCAACAAGTAAAACTACTAGTATTTAAAACCTCCTGCCTCTGCCTCCACTAACAATGTTATTGTTAGGAGATCTGCAGACTTAAAGCCTGCAATTTGGTCCTTCGATCATATCCAGTCATTAACAAGCTATTATGTGGTACATACCTACGTATAACATTAATTATATATATATATATAATTATTTTGTTGTTATTAATTCTTCTATATATGTTGTATATGTGTTAACTTGGTCGTTGAAGAACAGTATTGTTCTGTGTAAATTTAGCACTTGGTTACAACATACAGGGGGAATCATTGATCTGTTGCAAAGGCTTGGATTGTCTTATCACTTTAAGGATCAAATTCCATCTATTCTCCATTCCATGCATTGCAATGAGGCATGGAATAAGGACAATAATTTATATGCCACAGCTCTTCAATTTAGGCTCCTAAGACAACGCGGCTATAGGATACCTCGAGGTATACATAATAAGTCACAATGATATATATATATATATACACACACACCAATTTATGTATTGTGTAATTGATTTCTACTTCAACTGTACTATATATTTCCACAGAGGTTTTCAATGCTTTTCTTGGACGACAAGATAGGAATTTCAAGGCAAGCTTTATGTAAGGATACAGAGGGTATGCTATATATCTCTATACAAAGCTTCGTATCATATGATAGGGGACGAAAGTATTTTGGAGGAAACAAAAGATTTCACCACCAATTAAATTTCAAACAATACCTCTAATGTAGACACAACAAAAGATGAAAATCTTGCTATTTTCATAAGTCATGCGTTGGAACTTCCACTGAACTGGAGGATGAAAAGATTGGAGACAAGATGGTTCATTGATGCATATGAGGCTAGAAAGACATGAATCCTATTTTACTTGAGCTTGCTAAATTGGATTACAACATTCTACAGTCGGTGCACAAAGAATATCTCAAACAAACAAACAGGAAGGAAAACTCTTGTTCGATCTTCTTCTTTTATATATATATGTGTGTATATATATATATATATATCAAATTTTTAGAATACATTTATTGAGTATATATTATATCCCTGAATTTCATTTTACTGAGTAAAGTTCATATTTATACGCTTTACATGAATTTATATTTCATCGAGCTGATTTTTTACTTGAATATTAATTTTATACTACAATATTAAAAACCACCTTTAATTAGTTTTAAAATTTTCAAGTTTCCTTCTCAGAATTACTATAGAATTTGAATTTAAAGTCACTGAGAGTCAGTGGCATTAAGATACATGAAATCTATTTGGAAAACAACCATTGTCAAATGATAAAATATAAATTTTTATAGAAGAAAATTAAAAGGCGATATTATTATATAGAGGCGTACCACGTGAATTCCATTATATAAAGGGCGTACCCACGTGGATTCCATTATATAGAGGCAATTTGTCGGATATGCTTGTCGGCCAAAACTATTATATTCATATAAACCATATAATATTATGTATACAGACACACAGATATTGTAGCTATTATAATAAAATAAAACATTTCTAAAGATTGTACAACTTAAATTTTTTTTATTAAAATATATAGAGGTGGTGAATGAATATATATACATATTAATTTCTAGAATCACTGTCCGAATATATTAATTTATCAATCAGAATTGTAGCACATCCATGAATGAATCTTATACTAGAATGCTCTCAATGCAATATACATTTGCCATTTAATTATCTTGAAAGATAGAGATGTAATTTAGTAGATGTTGAATTGTTTATGCTAGATTTCACTTTATCACGAACAGTCATGTACTCTGTTGATCTACAAAACAGGAAGAGCATGAAATTTTTTAGGGCACCAATGTGGTATTGGTCAAAGAACCTTCAACACTCAAGTCAGTTCTGATATGAATATAGAGAATTAGCTTTAAGCTTTTGAATGCTAAAACAACGTAGAGTGCATATCTTTGTTAAAGAGTGATAGTAAGATATTTATAGCTTAGTTTTGCCTTCCTCACCAAGGCAGGAGTAGGAATCCTAGCCTCCTTGATTTAAGACAAGTCTCCAAAATTCGTTCATCTCAGATTTAGAAAGTAGAATATGAAAAAAGATCTAGTATTGATTGCTGAATAAACTTTTTATTTGAAATTTTTCTTAACTTCACCATATTCAAGCTAAGAAAGACCGTTCCGAGTCATGTCATTGCTCAGCTCTCTTTATGTCCGAACCAAGCCTTCCCAAGCTAAACATTGACGTCCTTTCTAGAGGACACCCTGTTCGTCCGAGCCGAGCCACCATTAAGGTTGGTTCGCTCAAGGCCAATCCAACGGGTTTAATCATTTTCTCTCCATAGGTTTGGACAGTCCAATACGATCTTCCACCTTGAGCCTACTCACATACATGAATAATGGCTCAAATTTGTTCAACATTTGCAATTGGATTGACAGTCAACAATTACAACTTAAGAAAATTCAAATTTCGATGCAGCTAAATTTGAATTAATATACTCAGTAATTAATAAATTTATATTGTGAAATTGCCTATATAAAAGCATGAAATATTTGTATAATTTGTAAGGTGAGCAAGAGAAGGTAGATGCTCTGTTTATAAACCTCTCTGTATAACTTCTCTCTGAAATATACTGGTTGTCTCCCATGAACGTAGGCAAATTGCTGAACCATGTAAATTCTGTGTGTTTTATATTTACTTTATGTTTGTCTTGATCAACATTTTTCGAGCTTAGAGCACCTAAAGGCGTACTAGAGACAGCACTGACTGGTGAATTCTTGACAAAGTGGAGATTGTTGAATAATGGCTCAAATCTGCTCAACATTTGCAACTAGGTTGACAGTCAACAATTACAACTTAAGCAAATTCAAATTTCGATGTAGCTAAATTTGAATTTATATACTCAGTAATTAATGAATTCATAGTATGAAGTTGCCTATATAAAGACATGACATATTTGTATAATTCGTAAGATGAGAAAGAGAAGGTAGAGGCTCTGTTTGTAAACCTCTTTGTATAACTTCTCTCTGAAATACACTGGTTGCCTCCCGTAGATGTAGGCATTGCCGAACCACATAAATTTTATATGTTTTATATTTGTTTTATGCTTGTCTTTCAATTTATGAGCATTTAGCATTACAATAGCACCGTGAAAAAAAAAGAAACATGTTTTTATCATTTACTAATTAATCAAACTTAATTCTCTTTACACATAATTAAGATAAATATATATTTCGAGTGGTGTATCAAAAAGCATACATATATCTTCAATTTGTATGAACACATCTATATATAGCAAGCTAGGTTTCATATATAATATTCCTATTCGATAATTTGGTAAATCAAGCGATGTTAAAATTAGTGACTCGAATTCTATTTAGTCCGATTTAAAAGTTTTATGGTGCGATAAATTTAATGAAATTTTTATTTTGAGAAAAATTCTAGACTAATTTTCGATCAAGTGAATTCTCCTTGGTCTCTACCCGTGGTTTTTCTCGTTTTAAGTTTCCACATAAATTTTATATGTTCTTATTTTTGCTTTGATCTTGCCTATCATTTTTTCGTCAATTTTATAACAAGCAACAATTTGTGAGCTTTATAGGTAAAGGTACAAATGATAATTTTAAAGTAATAAAGAACTTTATTTTTTATTTTCACTTTTACTTATCTCTAACACCATACATGCATCTACGAGAATATATGGATAATAATTCAAAGCTCTTATCTTACCAAATAACATTGAAAATTAATAAGTTAATTTATTTTTCTTCCTCAGTTCAATATTTTTCATATTCTGCATTTACTTTTTTGTTCATACTTAATAGTATGCTGTATGATTGTAGCTTAGAGTTTGTCTGCTAGATAATCCAATACGTCATTTATATATACATATGTACATGTATAAACTTGTACCAGGCTACCCTCCCTCATCAAATTCAAAACAAAACATAAAAAAATTATTTCCTTCATTGCCACTTTTCCATCTTTCTTTACTAATAATTAATCTAATCCAATTTTTTTAAATTTCTTCTTTCCTACAAAACATAGGCTATTAAACACTTAAAACATTGCATATATAATTGTAGACTAAACCACAAAACTAGGTAATTCTGTTCCTCTTTGCTCTCCACCACTCTCAAAGTTAAGATGTACGGTTCATATATAAGTTTAAACGGGAGAAGTTGAAATAGAAAATTAAAAGGCACTGTGAGTACACTCATAAATTAAGAGGATAACAAATTAAACAGACTCAAAGTTAGAGCAATATTACAAACTACACATCTTAATTAAAAATTAATAACGTGTTTGCTTGGAACAAAATCTTCACCCATTTTTTAATGTTTAAATAAGGATTTTTTAAATTACTGTGTGATTTAATGGCAGCTTTACACGTACATTTTTCCGTAATAGACTAAAAATTAATTTATGATTACCTGACTAGGATGCATTATATAAATTAATAAGATCTCCCACAAATGCCAAAAGCTAGATCTTTAAAGATTCACCAAAAACAAACAAATAAATAAAAGTTCGATCTTTAAAGGGTCATTTGACGTGTACACCTCATTGTTTGGACTTGGACGCAACTTTATATGTAAATAAACTAATTAAACATGTTATATTCATAAAAAAACTAATTAAGCATGTTACTAGTGTTATATATTACCCAAAAAAAAATGTTACTAGTGTTATTATTTAATCTTGAAAATGAGAGCCACTAAGGTGTATATAATAACAATATACTAATAATAATAGAAGTAACCTATTCTATAATTAGCGCAATACGATCTCTATATATATCACAAGTAGAGATTAAATTAAGTAGCCAAATTGAGGAACAAACTTAGGAAAATAAATAAATACAAAAGAAGCAAGCAAAACATCGATCTCTAGCTAGCTCTCAATGGCTCATCAACTTTTTGCTTCAGTACTCTCAATCCCATTATTGTCCAGTTTGAATAGTCGTAGTAGTAGCTCACCACGATCACGACCATCTATATGTATCCCTGCTATCTCATCCTCAGTTGCAAAATCAACAACTAGTATTACTGGACTATTTGTTGTCCGTGCAGATTTTGAACCACCTGCAGCCTCTGCCAACATTAACATTGTTCGGAGAACTGCTGACTGGAAGCCTACAATTTGGACCTTCGATCACATCCAGTCATTAACAGACGATTATGTGGTATACCTACTTACAAAAATAATCACACACGCATATATATAGTGATATTGAATAATATTCTTCCATATATATGTTATATATAATGTGTTAATTTACTTGCTAAATTACAACAATGTTGTTTTCTGTAATCCTAGCACTTAATTGGTCATCAAACATATATACATACGTAAACACATGCAGGGAGAATCATACAGCAGACGAGTGAATGAGCTCAAGGAACAAGTGAGAGTGATGCTGGTGGGGACGGCAGATCCATTAGCTCAACTCCACCTCATTGATATGTTGCAAAGGCTTGGATTGTCTTATCACTTTGAGGATCAAATTCAATGTATACTCCATTCCATGCACCGTAATATTCTTGCATCCACCAATTATAATGAGGCATGGAAGCACAATAATTTACATGCCACAGCTCTCCAATTTAGGCTCCTCAGGCAACACGGCTATTGGGTACCTCAAGGTACGTACATCTCTATATATATCTATACCTATATCTATGTATAAATTAGTTGCTCATGACATATATTAATATACAGAGAGAAAAAGAGAAAGTTATGATAGTGCAATTAATTAATTTCTAAGTCAACTGTTCTATATATTTCCACAGAGGTTTTCAATGCTTTCTTGGAGGACAAGACAGGAGATTTCAAGGCAAGCTTATGTCAGGATACAGAAGGCATGCTATCCCTCTACGAAGCTTCATATCATTTAATAGAGGAGGAAAGTATTTTGGAGGAAGCAAAAGATTTCACAACCAAAAATCTCAAAGAATACCTCCAACGACAAAATCAAGATGAAAATCTTGCCATCTTCATAAGCCATGCATTGGAACTTCCACTGCACTGGAGGATGAAAAGGTTGGAGACAAGATGGTTCATTGATGCATACGAGACCAGAAAGGACACGAATCCTATCTTACTTGAGCTTGCTAAATTGGATTACAACATCCTGCAATCTGTGCACCAGCAAGATCTCAAACAATCATACAGGTAATAATTAAAACAGACATAGCTAGCTAGCTACCCTAATTTGGAAACTCTATATACTAATACAGCTCCATCGATCTGTGTGTGCAACGTCTGTAAATTAAGGTGGTGGAGGAACACTGGATTTGTAGAAAAATTAAGCTTTGTGAGGGACAGGTTGGTCGAGAATATCTTATGGGCTGTGGGGATAATATCAGAGCCTCAGTTTGGACACTGCAGGAGAGTGATTGCTAGCAATATTTCACTCATTACAGCTATTGATGACATATATGATGTGTATGGAACGTTGGATGAACTGGAGCTCTTTACAAATGCTGTTGAAAGGTTAAACATTATTTGAACATACATACGTCCATTACATATATGTATAATACATAGTTAATTATTGCTCTGTACGTATCTACACACACACACAAATGACTTGTTTGAAATAATTAATCAATTGCTAATTCCAGTTTATCTTATAGATGGGATGTGAACGCAATGGATCAGCTACCAGATTACATGAAGTTATGTTACCTTGCTCTTCTTAATTCAATTAATGAAATGGCATTTGAAGTGCTAAAGCAACAAGGCTTCCACATCATTAAATACCTCAAAAAAACAGTACGTACAAATAGATAGAACTCTAATTTCCATATAATTGATTATCATTTTTAATTAAACACTAATTTTTCTTATTCACAATAATTAATCCCTCATTGATGACCATATACATGACCCATTTTAAAATTCTCTAGTGGGCAGATCTTTGTAAAGCTCATTTAAAGGAGGCAAAATGGTACCATTCTGGATACACCCCAAGCTTGGAAGAGTACATGGAAAATGCATGGCTGTCAATTTCAGCCCCTCTTATACTTGTCCATTCTTATTTCTTGCTCACAAATAATAATCCAATGACACAAGAAGCTTTGCAGTGTTTGGAAGAATACAAGGGTATAATAAAAACAGCATCAACTATCTTCCGATTCGCAGACGATTTAGGAACATCATCGGTCAGCATGCTGTAAAAACCTATATATATATATATATATATATATATATATGTCATTTTCATTTTTGTTTCTTAATAATTGTGCATGCAATGCAATGCAGGACGAGTTAAAAAGAGGTGATGTAGTGAAATCGGTCCAATGCTACATGCACGAAAGTGGTGCTTCCGAAGACGATGCTCGTGAACACATGAAATTTCAGATTTACGAAACATGGAAGAAGATGAATAAGCAAGTATACGATGATGCAACGTCTCCTTTTTCAAAAACATTCATAGAAAGTGCGATGGATATAACTAGAATGTCTCAGTGTGCCTACTTATATGGAGATGGATATGGAGTTCCAGACGGTGATACCAAACATATTATCTCATCACTAATTATTGAACCCATTCCCCTTAATTAGACTCTACATCTTGTACTCCTATGGCCTACGGGGATTAATCTACCTTTACTAGTCTTCATTTCAATCTACTTGTATTCAACGCTTTCTCTATTTAATTTTCATAATATGCATTAGTGCTTTTCAATAATTGAATTTACTTACAATCTCTAATTAAGATATGGTACTATCATTAAAACCCACCTTTAATTCGTTTTAAAATTTTCAAGCTCTCTTCTCTGAATTACTATAGGATTTGAATTTTAAAGGAATTGTTTGATAACACAACTGTTTTTTATTTTTATTTTTTAATTTTTTCTCTTAAGTTTTGTATAATTGTTAGTTTAGAGATTGATTAGAATTTGTTAAATATTAATTAGACTAAAATTTGAAGAAAAATAAAAAACACAAAATTAAAAATGAAAATATTTTTATTTTTTATTTTTTATTTTTGTTTTTATATTTTTATTTAATTAAGTAGTCTAACTAATATTTAACAAACTCCAACCAACCTCTAAACTAATCAAATTACACATAATTCAAGAGAAAAAAAAACAGTTATATTATCAAATACAACCTCTTTATTTAACCATCATCTAACTATTTGGACATAAATCTAATTGTAAAACAATCACATTGTCAAATAGTAAATTATATTTTTATAGAAGAAAAATTTAAAGCCAACAATATTATAGCTATTATAATTAAATAAAACATTTCTAGAGATTAGACAACTTAATTTTTTTAATTAAAATTTATAAAAATATATAGAGGTTAATTTCCTTTTTATTTTATTTTCCTCGATAAAATCATCCATTTTCATTTTTCTCACTCATTTATTCTTTTGCCCTTTCTCTAAATTTAACTTGTGAATTGGCATTAAAAAATGTAATCATATGAAAGCAACAGTAAATGTTTAAATAAATAAAAAGCGAGTTTAGCTTGGGTGAAAATAATGAGATAGAGAGTCCTAATAGGAAGTACAATATATTTGTTTTATTGGTACTTCTCTTTGTGGGGAGCCGAGGCAAACACATCAATGGGCTTGCCATTTAGCCGGGCCTGACAAACTGATGAGCTCTGTAGAGATGAAGCGTTCTATATTCTATTCTAAACAACTGGAAACCTAGGAATTATTATTGGCTGGCTGGAACTGTATTTGTTTCTGATGATGCACCAACTATATCTTGAAAAGCTTCCGTGTCAATTGTCATATCATCATCAACAACGTCCGCTTCCCTCACTTCTGTCACGACTTCATCCCTACCACCAACCATAGCTTCTACCCCATTTTCCACAGAATTAGAATGCAGCTTTTTTTCTTCATTCGCTTTGTCTGGTTCATTTGACTCTTGCATCATTGTTTGTGGATACGGATCCGAAGAGATGCTCAGCATGGACGTCACCGACAGATTCTGCAAACAGGAAGATGCGAGTTTTATTGCTAAAAGATCCTACTATTTGTCAAGGGCTGTATCATCTTCACAGGGCAAGCAAAATGTGCATCTAAGAAACTTGAGAGGCTAAAATCTCGAATGGAAAAGAATCAACCATCTATGTTGCCTAAAACACAAATTTTGTGATACCCAGAACAACACCTGAACAAAGAATTTTTAATGGGAGAGATACCACTTCCAAAGAGACTAAAGAAAATAGATTGAATGACAAACCTTTTCAAGTGCTAAGGCAATCTTTGAGAGATTCGGGTAAATGCCCTGTGCATCCAAAAGAATTTGATGGGAAAGTCACGATAGAAAATTAAATATTTTGAAACCAAAAGGTATATGCAGTCACTTAAAAAATGGCGAGGCCAACTCACAAGCTAACAAACTAAAAATGCAGCTTGCCCACTTTACCCAGTTCCAAAGGGAAGACCATTAAAACCGAATGTTGAAGGTAGAAAAACTGGCAGTTTCATCCATAGCTAACATAGATAAGCTTTACCCAATTATAGTAAATACAAAAAGCTAGAAAAATGAACCAACAAAGAAATCCATATTATTAAAAAAGATGCGCCGCTAGGATGTCAATGAATAATCACCTCACACAGCCTTTGAAGTGTGAATGGAGGACCTTCAATAAAACTATTAAGAGCTGCAGTGCAGAAAAAACTATTAACTATTGCCATAAAAAGGTACAGCAGGTTCTAGAATATTAGAGATTAACAACCTAAACTACTAAAGCTTTTTATCTTCAAATTGCAGAATGGGTTTTTAACAACATATAGCCAAATCCACAAAGAGCATTTCATAACGCGCAGATTATGTGGCCAGCACTATACTTTATTTCACCATATTGAACCTTGGTTCATACATTTAATAGGTTTCTGAATATGAACTCAATAATATTTGCATATTTATCACAGAGAGAAGCATATTATCATTCAGTCCAAACAAATGCATTTGTGCAATTCTCATATATTATTATTCCACTTCATGCATTATCAAAATTTATAAATTTCATCATTACACGTGTTATGTCTCTATAGATATCACCATGTTAATGTACGACCCAATGATAGGTCATGCTTTGCAGTCAATGCGCTACCTCTTCAAAACTACTTTCAGTACATCTGCTTTGTGTTCTTGCACTTAACAAAATAAGCCACATTCTATTATACTAGACTTAGCGCAGCTCACATCAAGAGACTATAAACCGTAAACCCCTTCGATTCAACGACTATATAAGACTAGTCCAGAGCAATACCTTCATTCAATCTTTTCACAGTGTGATATTATGTTCGTAAGGATCTGACAATCAAATCCCTCTTTAGTCTTTTCACCAAAAAATAAAAATCCTTCTCTAGTCTTATCAATAAAAAGGGGCATCAAATCAAATCCTGCACGCACTTTTCTTACCTAAATTTGTTTAGAATATAAAATTGACAGTTGTTTGTGGTAGTGGACATCACTCGTTACCAAAAAGGAAACAAATCATCTGCTCTCTCTCTCTAGATCTATATGTAAAAATTAAATTAAGGAAAAAGTAGAAAATAATAATAGCAAGCAAAACATCAATCCCCGCTGCTCCCTCTCAGTGGCCCATCAACTACTAGTGGTTAGGGGTGGCGACGGAGTCGGGTGCCCCTCCTCATGCTCCCCCTCGTTTTTGTTGAGATTTTCTCACCCCATCTCCGCCTCATTGATGCATATGCGGCTAGAAAGACTCGAATCCTATTTGACTTGAGCTTGCTAAATTGGATTACAACATTCTACAATCGGTGCACCAAGAATATCTCAAACAAACATACAGCAAAGAAAACTCTTGTTCGATCTTCTTCTTTTATATATATATATATATCAAACTCTTATAATACATTTTATTGAGTATATATTATATCCCTGAATTTCATTTTACTGGGTAAAGTTTATATTTATACGCTTTACACGGTATATTTCATTGAGCTGATATTTCTTCAGTTTATTTGAATATTAATTTTAACGTATACTACGTACCTTAATTTTTAACTAAATGCTTAACATACTAGTACTAATTCTCTCCAAAAATAAAAAAATATATATACTAGTACTAATTAGTGCTACACTTTAATAAAGCCATAGGGACGTGCACCTTTTTTGCTCTAGTAGGACCAATAATTAAGATAGTCTTGTAAAGGTTAGGGAACTAGTTGGAAATCCAATATATTTCTAATTGTCTTTCATCTAGCTCTTTTGTTTAATTACAGAAAATATTGTGATAGATTATCAAAACGAAAGTTGCATTTGATATAGAATTTGACTAAAAATTTATACATTAAAAAAAAGGTTGTCTTTTGACACACAGTACATTCTCCCTACAAATTTTTTCTTATTTAATTACTTCATTTTTGTGGGTCATTCAATATAATAATGCAATTTTCATTTGCTTCAATTAATCAACACTCTCTTTATTACCTTGAGTCCTTTCATGATCTTCCACTTCTCAAGCGTGAAATTTACGACTTTCATTGGTATAATAAGATATTCTCCGTGAGCTTTCCAATGTCGTGATCATGGACATTAATGTTTATTCCATGAAAAATAGCAATAATGATTGATGAAAAGGAAATATTTAAATGTAATTTTGGGTATAAAAAAATTGATAATAAAAATATAATTTTGGTTAAATATTTTTTCCATAGTTGTGACTAGACTAAACACTATCGTGTTAATTTAATATCTCAAATTTCGGAGAAAACAAAATCACTTTTAAATATAATTTCCTAGCAAAAGACTGGAAGACCCCAGTATACATGTTTGGAAGATAGAAAAGTAAAGAATTTTTTAGAATTGTAGTTTGTGCAAGTTGTGTGGATATTTCATTGTTGAAATCGGTGGATAATAATTATACACTACTTATTTTTGTCGATATATGTCCAAAATACCTTTCCTCTGATGGATCGTCCTACGCACCTTCACACTAGCTTCACAATAAAAGGGTCATATTGCAACAAAGGTGTTTGATGAGAATTTGCCCAGAGTATAAATGTTTCCGGAGCGAATGCGATAATGCCACACATGCTCACCAGTGGGATAAGATTTGGACATGGTTGGTTCCCATATATATATATATATAAACTAGATTTAACAACAGCTAGCTAGTGTAAATATTACTTATCTGAAGGTACATACATAAAATGGGTGTAACAAATGACTTCGTATACATATTCTGAGAAACATTTGAAACATAAAAAATAAAAGTTATCAAGTAAAAAGAACTTTAATATCTACTATGAATTTTATGTGCTATTTCTTTTACGTTTTGAGGCTTAGCCACATCAAAACGATCCTCAAAGAGCAAGCCTCTGGACTTTAATTTATTTTAGTGGGTGAATTATCATATTATATATTCAAACTAAAGCAACTTTATATAAAAAATAAACTTAGTTCACTAAAAAAAAAAAAAAAGAAACTAATTGAACATGGTAATCATGTTATATAATTTATTCCTACATATGAGAGCCTGGCACTGTCTATATACATCTCAAGTAAAGATTTAATTGAGGAACAATAATTTAAAGGGCGTAACACGTGGATTCCATTATATAGAGGCATGAGGCAGGATATGCTTGTCGGCCAAAACTATTATATTCATATAAACCATATAATACTATGTATATAGACACACAAATATTGTTGCTATTATAATAAAATAAAAC
The DNA here is from genome assembly GCA_007844105.2 of Rhamnella rubrinervis. Lineage (NCBI taxonomy): Eukaryota > Viridiplantae > Streptophyta > Magnoliopsida > Rosales > Rhamnaceae > Rhamnella > Rhamnella rubrinervis. Next base: position 326,186 of record CM017576.2, read on the forward strand.
ATTTCTAGAGATTGTACAACTTAAATTTTTTTTATTAAAATATATAGAGGTGCATGGTGAATGAATATATTAATTTCCAGAGTCACTGTCCGAAATATATTAATTTATCAATCAGAATTGTACCACATGCATGAATGAATCTTATACTAGAATGCTCTCAATGCAATATTTACCATTTAATTATCTTGAAAGATAGATATGTAATTCAGTGGTACCATGAAAAAACAAAAACATGTTTTTATCATTTATTAATTAATCAAACTTAATCCCCTTTAGATATAATTAAGATAAATACATATTTCGAGTGGTATATCGAAAAGCATGTCTATATCTTCAATTTGTATGAACACATCTATATATAGACAGCTAGGTTTTATATATTATATTCCTATTCGTTAATTTAGTAAATTAAGCGATAATTTGTAAGCTTTATAGGTAAAGGGTACAAATGATAATTTTAAAGTAATAAAGAACTTCATTTTTTATTTTCACTTTTACTTATCTCTAATACCATGAATGCATCTAAGAGAATATATGGATAATAATATACAGCTTCTTATCTTACCAAATAACATTGGAAATTAGTAAGTTAATTTATTTTTCTTATATTTTGCACTTATTTTTTTATTCATACTTAATAATATGGTATATGATTGTAGCTTAAATTTGTCTACTAGATAGTCCAATACATAATTTATATACACATATGTACATGTATAAACTTGTACCAGGCTATCCTCCCTCATCAAATTCAAAACAAAACATAAAAAATTATTTCCTTCATTTCCACTTTTCGTTCTCTCTTGACTTATATAATTAATCTAATCCTTTTTTTTTTCTTCTTTCCTACAAAACATAGGCTATATAAAACACTTGAAATATTGCATATATACTTACATATATAATTGGAGACTAAACCACAAAACTAAGTAATTCTGTCCCTCTTTGCTATCCACCACTCTCAAAGTTAAGATGTACGGTTCATATATAAGTTTAAATGGGAGAAGTTGAAATAGAAAATTAAAAGGCACTATGAGTACACTCATAAATTAAGAGGACAACAAATTAAACAGACTCAAAATTGGAGCAATATTACAAACTACACACATCTTAATTAATAAATAACTTGTTTGCTTGGAACAAAATCTTCTTTTCTTTTCTTTTTTTTAATGTTTAAATAAGGATTTTTTAAATTACTGTGTAAATTAACGGCAGCTTTACAAGTACATTTTTCCGTAATAGATTAAATATTAATTTATGATTGACCCGGCTAGGACGCATTATATAAATTAATATCTCCCACAAATATCAAAAGCTAGATCTTTAAAGATTCACCAAAGGCAAATAAAAAGCTCGATCTTTAAAGGGTCATTTGACGTCTGCACCTCATTGTTTTGGGCATGGACGCAACTTTATGTGTAAATAAACTAATTAAGCATGTTATTCATGGAAAAACTAATAAAGCATGTTGCTAGTGTTATTATTTAATCTTGAAAATGAGAGCCACTAAGGTGTATATAATAACAATATACTAATAATAATAGAAGTAACCCATTCTATAATTAGCGCAATACGATCTCTATATATATCACAAGTAGAGATTAAATTAAGTAGCCATATTAAGGAATAAACTTAGAAAAAAAAAATTACAAAAGAAGCAAGCAAAACATCGATCTCTAGCTAGCTCTCAATGGCCCATCAACTGTTTGCTTCAGTACTCTCAATCCCATCATTGTCCAGTTTGAATAGTCATAATAGTAACTCATCACGATCACGACCACCTAGATGTATGCCTGCTATCTCATCCTCAGTTGCAAAATCAACAACTAGTACTACTGGACTATTTGTTGTCCGTGCAGATTTTGAACCACCTGCAGCCTCTGCCGACACTGATATTGTTCGGAGATCTGCTGACTGGAAGCCTGCAATTTGGACCTTCGATCACATCCAGTCATTAACAAACGATTATGTGGTATACCTACTTACAAAAATAATTATATATATATATATATATATTGATATTGAATAACATTCTTCTATATATATGTTATATATAATCTGTTAATTTACTTGTTAAATTACAACAATGTTGTTTTCTGTAATTCTAGCACTTAATTCGTTATCATACATATATACATACGCACAACATGCAGGGAGAATCATACAGCAGACGAGTGAAAGAGCTCAAGGAACAAGTGAGAGTGCTGCTGGTGGAGACGGCAGATCCATTAGCTCAACTCCACCTCATTGATATGTTGCAAAGGCTTGGATTGTCTTATCATTTTGACGATCAAATTAAATCTATACTCCATTCCATGCACCGTAATATTCTTGCATCCACCAATTATAATGAGGCATGGAAGCACAATAATTTACATGCCACAGCTCTCCAATTTAGGCTCCTCAGACAACACGGCTATTGGGTACCTCAAGGTACGTACATCTCTATATATATCTATACCTATATCTATGCATAAATTAGTTGCTCATGACATATATTAGTATACAGAGAGAAAAAGAGAGTTTTGAGAGTGTAATTAATTAATCTCTACCCCAACTGTTCTATATATTTCCAGAGGTTTTCAATGCTTTCTTGGAGGACAAGACAGGGGATTTCAAGGCAAGCTTATGTCAGGATACAGAAGGCATGCTATCTCTCTACGAAGCTTCATATCATTTAATAGAGGAGGAAAGTATTTTGGAGGAAGCAAAAGATTTCACAACAAAAATCTCAAAGAATACCTCCAACGACAAAATCAAGATGAAAATCTTGCCGTCTTCATAAGCCATGCATTGGAACTTCCACTGCACTGGAGGATGAAAAGGTTGGAGACAAGATGGTTCATTGATGCATACGAGACTAGAAAGGACATGAATCCTATCTTACTTGAGCTTGCTAAATTGGATTACAACATCCTGCAATCTGTGCACCAGCAAGATCTCAAACAATCATACAGGTACCAATTAAAACAGATATAGCTAGCTAGCTACCCTAATTTGGAAACTCTTCTTCTTCTTCTTCTTCTTCTTCTTCTTCTTCTTCTTCTTCATATACTAATACAGCTCCATCGGTCTCTTTGTGTAACGTCTGTAAATTAAGGTCTTCTTCTTCTTCATATACTAATACAGCTCCATCGGTCTCTGTGTAACGTATGTAAATTAAGGTGGTGGAGGAACACTGGACTTGTAGAAAAATTCAGCTTTGTGAGGGACAGGTTGGTCGAGAATATCTTATGGTCTGTGGGAATAATATCAGAGCCTCAGTTTGGACACTGCAGGAGAGTGATTGCTAGCAATATTTCACTCATTACAGCTATTGATGACATATATGATGTGTATGGAACATTGGATGAACTGGAGTTCTTAACAAATGCTGTTGAAAGGTTAAATATTACTTGCACATACATACGTCCATTACATATATGTATAATACATAGTTAATTATTGCTCTGTACGTATCTACACACAGATACAAATGACTTATTTGATATAATTAATCAATTGCTAATTCCAGTTTATCTTATAGATGGGATGTGAACGCAATGGATCAGCTACCAGATTACATGAAGTTATGCTACCTTGCTCTTCTTAATTCAATTAATGAAATGGCATTTGATGTGCTAAAGCAACAAGGCTTCCACATCATTAAATACCTCAAAAAAACAGTACGTATAAATAGATAGATCTCTAATTTCTATATAATTAATTATCACTTTTAATTAAACACTAATTTTTATTATTCACAATAATTAATCCCTCATTGATGACCATACACATGATCCATTTGAAATTCTGTAGTGGGCAGATCTTTGTAAAGCTTATTTAAAGGAGGCAAAATGGTACCATTCTGGATACACCCCAAGCTTGGAAGAGTACATGGAAAATGCATGGCTTTCAATATCAGCACCTCTTATACTTGTCCATGCTTGTTTCTTGCTCACAAATAATAATCCAATAACACAAGAAGCCTTGCAGTGTCTGGAAGAATACAAGGGTATAATAAAAACAGCATCAACTATCTTCCGATTCGCAGACGATTTAGGAACATCATCGGTCAGCATGCTGTAAAAACCTATATATATATATATATATATATATGTCATTTTCATTTTTGTTTCTTAATAATTGTGCATGCAATGCAACGCAGGACGAGTTAAAAAGAGGTGATGTAGTGAAATCGGTCCAATGCTACATGCACGAAAGTGGTGCTTCCGAAGACGATGCTCGTGAACACATGAAATTTCTGATTTACGAAACATGGAAGAAGATGAATAAGCAAGTATACGATGATGCAACGTCTCCTTTTTCAAAAACATTCATAGAAAGTGCGATGGATATAACTAGAATGTCTCAGTGTGCCTACTTATATGGAGATGGATATGGAGTTCCAGACGGTGATACCAAACATATTATCTCATCACTAATTATTGAACCCATTCCCCTTAATTAGACTCTACATCTTGTACTCCTATGGCCTACGGGGATTAATCTACCTTTACTAGTCTTCATTTCAATCTACTTGTATTCAACGCTTTCTCTATTTAATTTTCGTAATATGCATTATTGCTTTTCAATAATTGAATTTACTCACAATCTCTAATTAAGATATGGTACTATCATTAAAACCAACCTTTAATTCGTTTTAAATTTTTCAAGCTCTCTTCTCTGAATTACTGTAGGATTTGAATTTAAAGTCGCTGAGAGTCAGAGCATTAATCAAGTTATTATTTTATTTAACCATCGATCTAACTATTTGGACACAAATCTAATTGTAAAACAATCACATTGTCAAATGATAAAATACATTTTTAAAGAAGAAAATTTTAAAGCCAACAGTAATGTAGCTATAATAATTAAAAAAAAGATACATTTCTAGAGATTGTACAACTTAATTTTTTTTAATTATTTATAAAAATATATAGAGGTTAATTTCTTTTTTATTTTATCCTTTTCGATAAAATCATCCATTTTCCTTTTTTCTCACTCATTTATTCTTTTACCCTTTCTCTAAATTTAACTTGTGAATTTGCATTAAAAAATGTATGTTATCATATGAAAGCAACAGTAAATATTTAAATAAAAAAAGAGAGTTTAGCTCCCTACAATGGGTGAAAACAATGCGAAAGAGAGAGAGTCCTAATAGAAAGTACAATATATTTTTTTATTGGTCCTTCTCTTTGTGGGGAGCCGAGGCAAAGGCATTAATGGGCTTGCCATTTAGCCGGGCCTGATAAACTGATGAGCTCTGTAGAGATGAAGCGTTCTATATTCTGAACAACTGGAAGCCGAGGAATTATTGGCTGGCTGGAACTGTATTTGTTTCTGATGATCCACCGACTATATCTTGAAAAGCTTCCATGTCAATTGTCATATCATCATCAACAACGTCCGCTTCCCTCACTTCTGTCATGACTTCATCCCTATCACCCACAGCTTCTACCCCATTTTCCACAGAATTAGAATGCAGCTTTTGTTCTTCATTCGCTTTGTCTGGTTCATTTGACTCTTGCATCATTGTTTGTGGATACGGATCCGCAGAGATGCTCAGCATGGACGTCACCGACAGATTCTGCAAACAGGAAGAAGCAAGTTTTAATGCTAAAAGATCCTACTATTTGTCAAAGGCTGCATCATCTTCACAGGGCAAGCAAATGTACATCTAACAACTTGAGAGGCTAAAATCTCGAATGGAAAAGAATCAATCATCTATGTTGCCTAACACACAAATTTTGTGATACCCAGAACAGCACCTGCATAAAGAATTTTTAATGGGAGAGATGCCACTTCCAAAGAGACTAAAGAAAATAGATTGAATGAAAAACCTTTTCAAGTGCTAGGGCAAGCTTTGAGAGATTCGGGTAAATGCCTTGTGCATCCAAGAGGATCTGTTAAGAATAAAGTAAGAGTAAATAAATTATTATGGGAAAATCACGATAGAAAATTAAATATTTTGAAAGCAAAAAGGTATATGCAGTCACTTAAAAAATGGCTAGGCCAACTCACAAGCTAACAAACTAAAAATGCAGCTTGCCCACTTTACCCAGTTCCAAAGAGAAAACCATTAAAACGGAATGTTGAAGGGAGAAACACTGGCAGTTTCATCCATAGCTAACATAGATAAGCTTTACCCAATTATAGTAAATACAAAAAGCTAGAAAAATAAGCCAACAAAGTAATCCATATTATTAAAAAAGAGGTGCCACTAGGATGTCAATGAATAATCACCTCACACAGCCTTTGAAGTGTGAACGGAGGACCTTCAATAAAACTATGAAGAGCTGCAATGCACAAAAAACTATTAACTATTTCCATAAAAAGGTACAGCAGGTTCTAGAATATTAGAGATTAACAACCTAAACTACTAAAGCTTTTATCTTCAAATTGCAGAATGGGTTTCTAACAACATACAGCCAAATCCACAAAGAGCATTTCATAACACGCAGATTATGTAGCCAGCACTATACTTTATTTCACCATATTGAACCTTGGTTCATACATTTAAAGGTTTCTGAATATGAACTCAATAATATTTGCATATTTATCAGAGAGAAGCATATTATTATTCAGTCCAAACAAATGCATTTGTGCAATCCTCATATATTATTATTCTACTTCACACATTATCAAAATTTATAAATTTCATCATTACACTTGTTATGTCTCTATAGATATCACCATGTAAATGTACGACCCAATGATTGGTCATGCTTTACAATCAATGGACTACCTCATGAAAAACGACTCAGTACATCTGCTTTGTGTTCTTGCACTTAACAAACTAAGCCACATTCTATTATACTAGACTTAGCACAGCTCACATCAAGATTTAAACCCCCTTCCATTCAACCACTACATAAGACTAGTCCAGAGCAATACCTTCATCCAACCTTTTCACCAGTTCTGGGAACATTTCTCCAAAAGAAGTAATTTGCTGCTCACTTGTCATTTTAGCCTCAGGATACTCTGACAGGACCTTCAAAGATCAGGCAGCGTGGGAAGAGAAAGGAGAGAAGTAAATATCATTATTAGGAACCAAAGATTAGAGATGCCAATCATACACATCGACTACATATTTTTGTCTGCATGTGTGTGTGTGTGTGTGCACATACCCGACAAAACAACAGTCTACAACACAGTGAACATACATACATACTTACATCCTAACATGCATACCTATAACACTAGTTAAGTAATAAAATACCAACAAAATGGCATACCTCCCCGTACCTGCTTCATCTGAAAGGATAAGATGCTCTTTAACTTGTCCCAATCATGCCTAAGGAACAATACATATAATAAAATCAAGAATGTGCAAATTTAAAAACACAAAATGCACATAGATAGAAGCATAATCTAGTACAAAATTAGTTTCAACAGTTAGCTACAATTTTCAACACACCTTTCATTAACTATTGATGGGTGTGCTAAGATAAATGAGGAAGTTCCACATAGAGATAAAAGCATACCAGAATTTTCCACTGGATGCAATAACTTCCAGTATGCCTCTAATTTCTTCTTCGACAATCTCATGCTCCTTTGTAGTGGTTCTGAAATATCAAAGTGCAACATTACTTTTATTAACATAAAAGATGGACACGAAAATGCATATTCTGCATAATGAAGGAAGAACGCACCCATGATTTAAGACATCAGGAACCATATTATTATCATGATGCACATCATTTGAAGAATTTGTTGAGTTATGCAGATTTTCATTTGATGTCATCTCCATGAGAAGCACTACAACATGATAAAGTTAGAAGTCGAGAGCTGAAAAAACAATGTGCATAAGATATGTGCAACATGTATACAAACCCCAGCCCAAAAAGACAGAAATTATTTAGTTGTAGAAAGAGCTAAAGAAATTAAAATCTTACAAGTTAAACAAATTTGAACGAAAAGTTCAGTTTCTAATGAAAACCTAGTCCTCAATATTCAATTCACAGTTTTATTTCCTCACAGAAAAAGACAATAGCGAAAACCCAAGACACGTTGTCGAAATGAAAGCACATTCTAAAAATCATAGTCCTTTAACCTCTGATTGGTTTTCCAAGAAGATCGATTAAATCTTCGACAGATATATATATATGAAACCCTAAAACTCTAAGAAAGTAAGAAACTTTCTCATACCTAAAACTTTTCTGAGCAACCAAACAGAGGAAAGAATGCTAACGATAGAAGAGTAGTGAGTACCTGCAAAACAATGGTCCACGGAAAGCGCAACGAACCGTGTCCCTGTATTCGGAGAGAAGACGATGGTGGACTCAAAAAAACTCTTTTAAATGTGAGAAACCCAGCTTGGCGAGGTGTACGGCATATTAGGTCCGGCACGACCACGTCAGCTACAGCTTTTTTATTTATTTATTTAGAAGTAAATGAAGAATAAAAGTAAATCTCGGCATGGTAATTTGTAATCATACCTAGTACTTTTTATTAATATTGTAGCATTTTTAATATGCAAAATTTACTTTCAGCCTCTATATATATATATACGTATATATATTTGCAAATGGAAATTAACCGTATATGTTCTCTTCTCTTTTTTCCTTTTCTACTTCTCTTAATATAATTAATTTAAACTGTTTGGAGAAAAAAAACCGATTAAAAAAAAAGGTCATATTTGTGTTTTAGATGGTTGGAAGTAAAACTCTTAGCTGAGGTAAAATTTCAATGGTAAAAATTCAAATAGAAGTTCAAGTTCAATTTTGAAGGAAAAAACCTATATACTAGAAAAATAAGAGAAACTTAATAAGCAATAATATGAAGTATTGATTCAAAAACCAATAAGCAATATCAGTAATAGTAATAATAATGAATACAGAAAAAGAACACCTAAAAATATACTAACTAAAGTAGGAAGGCAAATTGGCCTCTCTCAGTCTCAGGTTGTGTCTGTGTCTTCTTCCATAGCAAAATAAAAATATACAAACTAGTACTGCTACCATTCAACCTCATTTGTCAAAAGACCACCAAGGACAGATTTACAACAAATATATAAAGATATAGATATATTAAAACCAAAAGCCAATGGTTTTGAGTGATGGCTTTGAGAGGAGAAAAAAAAAGATTGGAATAAGATTACTAGTAATTAGAATTCATGGAAACCGTGCCGCCTCTCGCTCTTCAGTGGTAAAAAAAAAAAGATCATACAAAAAGAATCATCTATTGGAAGGAAGCTCCGAAGCTTGACCACTGAGTGAAGGATTTGATGAATTAGAAGGGAGTGAGCCATTGTCTTGAGAGGGTGCACCACCACCACCACCACCCCACTTCATCTCTACATCAGATGGCTCAACCACATGTACTGCACCGTCTGTCATCCCCAGCGCTATCTGGTTTGGCTCTGATGGATGCGCCGCTATAACCAAAGGATACACAGCATTCCCACTGCCACCACAATTGAATCTCCTTAATACTGGATATCCCCCACCCAAAAAACAAGAAACGAAAACAAAATGACTAATGCCCAAAGATCACCTGAGAGTAAATGATGGTATGTAAGCAGAAGGTGCTATTCGACATCTGAGTCTCAAGCTATCCGCATCAAAAACTCCAACAGCACAGTCACAAAACGCAGCATATACTAGTAATCCATCACATGAATATATTGCACTCGAGATGGAAGCTGCAAGTGCATCTTTTGGATACCACTACCACCAAGACAGAAATAAAAGGTAAAAGAGTGGATTACAGCTAATGAATCAAAACCATGATATCCTTATAACTACGCGTGTAGGCGATAAATTTCCTATATTACTTGTATAACTAAGGACATGATATCCTTCACTACTACTAATAAACATATGGTTGCCCCATGCCATGTTTCAGGAGAATGTTTTGAGTACCCTAACCAACTTCACAAGTTACATTGTAGAATATTAACCTATGTCGCATTCCACCACCAAAAACCAATTATACTTCTCTCAGCAATTCAGGATGGCAACAGTTACAACGAAAAATCAATTGATGCTTTAAAATTTCACCTACTGTGTTTGACCAATAAAGCAGAAAATTGAAGATGCAAGGACTGTAATGTTAAAAAACTTACTGAGCGCAAACATTCAAGCTTGCAGTCATAAACAGCAATTTGGCTTTCATGGGCAACCAAGAGATGGGTTTGATCATTATGAAACTGAACTTTAGTTTCTCCAACCAATGGAGATTGGCGACCAGGCGGTGCTTGAATGAATCTTGATTTCTTCTTCTCCCACCCATCGATACTCCAAACACACAACTGCAAGTCATCAAAAGTAAATAAAAGTCATCCAGTTAAAGCCTACAAAGCCAAAGCCAACTCATGCATCTTGACGTCATAGATGAATAAACTATAGTATAACCAACCACTGACCTGGGCATCAGCCCCTGAAGAAACCAGTACATTAAGAGTTTGGGAAAATGCAAGTCCTGTAATTCGATTCTGATGACCTTTGAGTTTGGTTTTGACCTGTAGAAATAACAGAGTGGGTATTTTAGGATAACCAGACATAGTGAACAAAAAGCTTAAAGACATCAACAGAAGCTTATAATTGAGCATGCCACATGCGTGCTGTCTGTCTTAAAATTTAAAAAGTAAGAAAGCATGTAATCTGACATTAAAATAATAGAATGCACTGTCATAAGTGGCAACTGCAAGATTTTTTTATTTACCCCAATTACAAGATAGCACTATGACCCACTAAACAAGTGTGTGTACGTGCACGCGCGCGCATGTGTGTGTCTGTGTGTCTGTGCTTGTGTGTGGAGAGAGAGAGAGAGAGAAGAAGAAGAAGGTAGCTTTATAGATAGAGCAACCCACGGAGACATTTTACCTCATCAACCCTGACATTATATATTTGAATGGTAGAATCTTCCATGCCAATGGCAATTATATTGTTATCTTGAGGATGGAATGCCAAGAAAGTTGCTGCTGGAGGAGGTGACATAAATGTTGTCATAACCTGAGAAGTAATTACACAGTTTATTCAGTCACACAAAATTGTTATGGAAATTGATCAACTATACACGAGGGAATATAGTCAAAACTTAAAGATGGCAAACCTTAAATGTCATCATATTGAACAAGGAAACCTTCCCACCAGATGCAGACATGACATAAGAATCATTTTTAGATAAAGCAATGCATGCAGCAGATTCCTCAGCTGGTTTGTTGTCATTTACATCATTCGTCATAAGAGTTCCATTGGGAGGCTGCCACAATTGTGGCATAACATAAGCAGTGGCCTGAAAAAGAACAAGGTCAAAGCTATTAGAGACACCAACAAATAGGTAAGAGGTAGAGGAATGGCATATGTGAAGGACAACCATACCTTCCCAGATGGATTCCTTTCGCTACGCTGCCATTTCCAGAGCTTGTGAACAGCATTGGAAGCAAGGGCCAACAAAGCTAGGCCATTATTTGTGTACATCAGTCTCACAATCTGCAATTTGGAACTAAAATTTCATCAGTTCTTGTAATTCGGAGACTACTTGAGTACATGCAGAAAATTCATCTTAATATCTTCTACAATGTTGTGCATAAGTTGACATTACAAGCAGGCAGCAGCAAATGAACTAGTTTTTCTGTAACATAAAGGTACATCTTCCTCATAGAAGGAAAGTAAGATGGTGTAAGAGTAAATGCTTGACATACAAGTTATGTTAGCTCACAGAAAAAGATCAAGCACGTTACTTGTACATGTGTAAGTGATGCATAATTCATACATAAATTGATTCCTTAACCTGCTGGAGGTTTTCGAGATCTCCATTCCTTGGTCTTTTAGAGTTGGACATCTTGTAAACCTCTCTTATGTAAACCTGCTGGAGGCCTACTACTTCAGCCTTCATTTTTTTTTAATGATTTTTTCTATGTATCAAAATAGAAAATTGTTAATTGTAAAGCAGGACTCTCCCTCCCCCTTTTCCCTTCTCCTTCTGTCTCTTCCTTGCTCCAACATCTTCATTCTCTTTTGACAATTTTTTCTCCTATGACACACACACACACACACTAAGAGAGAGCCAATTTTATGTCATATAACTCTGTTTATGCTCTCATAATTGTAGTGATCAAAACTTACTATTAGTCAAATCCTATTTGATTTCTGCTCTCCCTCTCAACATAATGATAGAACCTAAACTTGAAAACCAGTACATATATGTCTCTACTTAAAGTACAGAATCTTTGTTACCAGAAAAGCGAATAACCAAAAACCAAGCCACCGTTTTCAGTATCAAACAGGGATGGCACAAACAGTGAAGTACCTACCTTTGCAGTAGTTACAGAGTCGGGCAATCGCAATGGTTTCATTTGAGATGGATCCACAATATCAGAAATTTTCCAGCTCTTTATCTTCTCTACATCATCCGAAATCCGGGGTTTAACGTCAACAAGCCTGCTGTTGTCCATAGAACCCTACAATGACAACCAATAGAAACTTGTTGAGGAAGTGCATTATCAATTTTATGCAACTTAAGAAGCTAAACTTACAAGGCTACTAATAGACACAGCAGGAGGGATTCTATCAGGACGTTCCATGGTTTGAGCAACAGAAGCAGAAACATTTGCTACTGGGCCCAACGCATTGACTATCAGAGGCTGCACCCACTCACCCAAAAAAAAATATAATAGAAGCCATTATATAGTATAAGATATAGAAAAATATTGAAACAGAAAAAACAAGATTTGCTTTTTTGAAATGTTGAGCTCAACAGAAACTGTTTCTTTAGTTTTCTGTCTTATTCTGAATCATTGAAGTACCTTAGAGTTAATAGGCTCAGAATGGCCTCGATTTTTCTCAATAGCCCTGCCCTCAAGCATCCTAATCAAGCGCACACCATCATTATTGGCTAAAATCTTTATTCCATTGTCATTTGTTGTCACTGCCAACAATGACCCTTCTTTGTTAAATCTCAGTCTAGGACTAGCCTGCAAAATGTAAAAGGAAAGAACAATTTCAACTTCTACTCTTCAACAAAAACAAAATTTAAGAAAATGCAAAAAGAGAAAACTAACAGGCAACCCGCCATCTGCATCAACAGCTGTTAACAAGTTGATATTGTCCATATCCCAGAACTTAATTTGAAATTCATCACCAGCAGCTAAGAATCGGTTTCTTGTCGTGTCAAACTGGACAACACCTAAAGAGCGCTTTCTAAAACCAGTATATGTACGTTTGATTGCTCCTTCACTTTCATTCCACTCAACTAGATGGGAGTCACCCTCTTTACTTGTTCCACATGAGAAGAGCCTAACAAAGCAATATATGAATTTTCTAGTTTTGATATGAATATACAGAGCAATATATGCAGTGTCATGTATCCATGAGAATAAAATAAAAAGTACGTTAAGGCTAAAAGATTTTTGAAAAAAAAAAAAGACCAAGAAAGATGGCAACAATACAAAATGAATAAAAAGGTGACTGAGAAAAGGGCTGCATGATTGACTGGATAAAACCATCATCATAAACAAGAAAAGAGCTTCAGATGCAAAAAAATATAATATCCAGAAATTCTAATGCATAGTCATGTAAAATCTGAGATATAAAGGAAATAGGATTATGCCAACGTCGACCAATGAAGCACTAGTCGCTAATCTTTTCTCAGACAAGTTTTACCTGGTTCCATCTGCACTATATGCCATCATGGTGCACCAAAGTCCAGGAGCATCATAGTCCACTCTTGATCCCAAACAATCATATAACCAAGCTTTGATCTTCCCATCAATAGCAGTTGAAAAAATAAACTGCATGTAAAGAAAAAGGTGTTGGAATATGGAAGTTATAAGCTACCATTTTAATATAGATAGGAAGCTGCACTCGAATCACATAACAGATTAGAGTGTCAATGGAAAGAAGCTAATTATTTTCCCAAAGGACAGCTCATGTGAGAAATGCATTCATACTTAAAGACCAGATGTTCAATCCATCTAGAACATTAAAAAAAAATCTGATTGCCAGCTTCAACAGGAGTTATACCTGGATATTTTCCTTATAATGAGGACAAACAGAATACACAGGAGCTTCATGGCCTTCAAATGTATACAGTCTACGCCCAGCTACGGCATCCCAGACCTGTGGCGCAGGAATTTACAGTAAAGAACCTAAATCTCCTTGAAACCACATCACTTAAAGTATTAAAGGCAATACCTTGATCATCTTATCATCTCCACAAGTAACAATACACATTTGCTTGTTTGGATGAGCAAATGCAATATCATTAACGCCACCAACATGTGCATCAATCTAAAAACCGAGATAGAGTCGATAATCAATAATCTGAAATTTCCAATGAAACAATCATATACAAGGCAGAAGCTTTTACCTCCAAATGTTGTCTCAGGTCTCCAGTTGGATTATAAGTATGTATCTGAACAATATGCTTGGAAAATGCAACACCTAGACAACAACAAATGCTATGATTGTAAAAAGACCCAACAAAATGGTTATAAATTAAGTCTTAACCTCGCTCTACAAAATTTTGGACATACCAACCATGAGCCCGTCTGGCCCCCAAACACACCGATTCACTGATATTCCAGCATCATTCAACAAGGCTGTCTGTTAACATAGCCAAGATTATTGAAATAAATTAGTTACTATTCCAGAATGACAGCATTTGTGGTACTAAAGGTTAACAAGAACATAATAATTAGCATGGCATCCCATGGTAACTTTACCACCAATCAAAATTGAATTCCCATTCGGGATTAGGATTTAGGGAATTATGATAAAGGGGAATTCATAGGTGCAGATGAGCACATGGCGTAACCCATTGTTGACAACCAAAAATCTAGTAATATTCATATTGAGCCAAAACATATAATACCTGTAATGGCGTCGAGGCAGCTTGAATATCCCAAACCTTGAAAGGCTTATGGACCAATCTTTCCCGGGAACCAACTTCCCAAAGGCTAATGTCACCAACATTTGTCCCAACTACAAATAAGTAACTCATAACTTCAATAAACGACATATAAAAATGTGCACTGAGAAAACATTACAACCACAAACCTAGAAGAATAGTTTGATGTTGCGGATGGAAGTCCATGCTCATTACATTGGATCCTTGACTGAGGGATCGAACAACAGTTTTAGGAAGGTCATCTTGTGAATATATGTTGGAAGCATGCATAACACCAGAAAAGGACACCTATAAAAACCAATAGAGTGCATTTTCTTTAATGCTTCTTGTCTTATAAAATTTTGTTATTACCAATTTCATGACTAACTAATAAACATGGCTGATATCAAAATGATAATCAAGCATGAACTTAGAATAGAGTTGATAATCACGCATGAACTTAGAATATACTCTATTCTTCCTACCTCATCCGATTGTCCAGTGCGAATACGCTTAATCAAGTGCTCTGAGTCAGCCGATTGATAGTCCATCCCTCCAACACCTGTAGGAGTCCTTGGGTGTTTCAGGAATGCAGCTGCACACATCAATTACAACGAAAGTGGTCCATAAGTAAGATCTCAAACTAACCTGAAGCCAGCACAAAACTAAAAGCATGCAAATTACAAACATCTTCACCTGCACTGGAAGGCTGCACAAGACCAGGAGGGGCTGCTGCAGCCACAGCAGGGTGAGTCAGAGAAGGATTAGTGCTTGACATCCACCCAGCAATAGCACCAGGAGATGGAGAGACAACAGGCTGAAATGGCTGCAAATAAAAAGAGCAATTATGATTTTACTCAAAAAAGTCACTGTCATGCATATAGATAGAAGGAAAATACTTACACCATGGGCACCAATAGGAGGAAATGCACCAGCCTTAGGAATCGGTCCCACTAGAGGGTTGTTTGTGGGAGGAGGCCGAGATCCATTAGCAGTTGGAGAGCAAGAATGATCCGTAAAAAGTGTTTTAATATCAGGATTTGGACGAGGATTTTTGCAAAGTTGATGCTGCCAATTCAGACTGAAAAATTCAAAGAAGCAGCAATAAACATCAAAAAAGCAACCCATAACAGATGGAATCCAACACTAGGAGAAAACAAGCATACTTACTGATGTAAAGGAAAACAACTTTTAACCCTATCAGTCAAAGAGTTAATGAAAATATAAATGCACAAACTACCTCTGGTTTATCAAGGTCCGTAGACGTGAACTTTTGAAAGCTGGGAATGCAAGCTTGTCACGGAATAAGGGGTTTGCTTCAATTAGCTTTTTCAGTTCAATGAGCATGATGTTTCGAGCTGATTTTGTGTCTCCATACTTGGAAAGCTGCTCATTTTGCCTGGTAATATGATACAAACAACAAAAATAAATAACAACAATCAAAGGGAAGACCAAACACCAAACAAGAAACAAGAGAGATCAAGTAGATACCTAAAGTTATCAAGAGTAAGCAACTGGGTAATCTCCTTGAAAAGTTCCTCATTGAAAGATGCAAAGACCTTAAGGTCCTTCACAAGAATCTCAACAGCCTTGGCCCTATCCTGCCTGATAGCAGGAATCAGAATATTGCATTAACATATAAAGAAGTAAGTGCAGAAAATAATAATACATACATACATTTAATGGAATGACGCTTGGCAAACAGAAACCATTAGTGAAAGCCTAAACCAACTGACATGACTGGACATCTTTCTACAGTTCAACAAAATAATCTATTTGTATTGTATTTGACTTCTGCAGTGCCTTCGTCATATCAATTGGTAATGGATTTGGATATAATCAGTTGCCAAAAAAAAAAAGAAAAAAAATGCTCTTAAAACAACGGATACAAGTCCACAAGCAAGACATCAAGAGACATTCTCACCTATCAAGAGCTTCCAAATACTTCTGCTTTCTAATTTCAAAGAATATCTTCATTGAATATCGGTTGTCTTCAACTTTTGTGAAGCCACATAGATAGCGCTCAACTTCATCCCACTCTCCGGCCTGGACTTGATCTTCAAAGTGTTTCATATTGAAGTAAAAACCAGACTCTTGTTCTAACCTAAGAGCCAGAAGAATTGTATATGCATACAAAGACACAGCATTAGAAATAATTTTAAAGCCCAAATTCCTAATTCCAATTTGTTGCTGAGAAAAGAAAGGGAAGAGAGACTACTCCATCACAATAAACAAATAGCAAGTGTAAATTTCTTTGTCACTTGTATTAACTGAATTCTAGTAAATTTGCTTCATTGTGCTCGAGAAGTAATTAGAAATGGTAACAGACAATATCTGAAGTCGTCATTATTAAACTTTCTTTAGCCTGGAAAGGTGAAGAGAAAAACTCTATTAAGCTAGAACAAGCTTCCAAGTTTAGTAAGTTTTATCGTTTACTCCTTAGGAAGCAAACAGCCTAAAACCATAATTTTTAAATGTTAATTATCATTTCCATCCCAGAGTTTCCTCAGCAACCAAACATAAATAGAAACAAAGCAAATCGACCATAAGATGCGCAAACTTACTTATGAACAGTTTCCTTGAACTTCTCCTCATCTAAGAACTGTAAGATCAAGAACACCAGTTCTCTACTTAACGAAGACATTGTCCCCGGTACTCCCAACCGCTCCAGTGCAAAAATCCGATATGAAACCAAATCACTCAAATTAACCGCAACAGATGCGGGTTTTCCTCAAATTACTATTCAGATCGAAAATTGTGAGTAAAACGAAGAAAAATGGAGTACCCAGAAACTATTTCTTCTTCAACCTCTTTGGGTACAAAAGTTTAGTTTCAAATTATTCCTGAAAAACCTCCAGAAGTTACCAGCTCGCATGAAAACAACATAATCACTTAAAACTTCAATTCACCACAAATAATGCCCTTCCATTCGAACAACACAAAACCCAAATTTTAAGAAAAGGTAGAATGACTGCAAAAACGCATAAACATCAAACACAGACAAGAACAAAAAGCGTCTTCTTTGAGCAACTCCTCCTCATATAAACCCCCAAAAAAAACCCTTAATTTCAGCTCGTAGAACAAAGATCAAACACAGCAAAATCGTAACATATAAAGGCCAAATTTTTACACAAAACCGTGTTCTGCAGCTTGATTTCACCAACTGTAGAACCTCCTTCCTCTGTAAATCATGAATAATAGAACATCCAAGACTTGGCGTGATCAGTAGAGAACAGCAAAAGAGACCATTTCTAGGTTTAGGGTTTCTGAACTTCTTTTATTCTTCTTTCTTTTGCCTCTTTTGCTTCTCTCTCCGTGGTCTGGAGCTAACTCTGCACCAACCCTCACTTTCTCTCTCTTAAAAATGTCTACTTTGTTCCTCTCTCTATCTTTTTATACTTTTTTCTCTCTCTACGACAAGGACAAAGGTTGTGCTGTTTGTGCTTTTCCTGGGGCACTCACTCTTTCTCTATTATTATATATCCCACATGCATTTATATATATCTGCTCCTGTGCCACTCTAGTAAATAAATCCATACATTCTCTCTCCATCTATTTTCCCACCCTACTCTACTCCAGTGACTGCACACTCCTTGAGAGTTTAAACTGTATCAGACAAAACCCTAGAGGGATTGAAAATGTGAAGCTGCTGTAAGTACCTCCTCTGCTCCTCCATGACCTCACCTTTGCTATATTGGTTTTTAACTGTAGCTTTTTGTCTGGAGCATCAATTTTGAGACATACAGGAAATGCATTTTAGTTTGCAAATCACAAGCAATTAATGGGATAATACTCAACATCATACTTTTATATATACGAACATAAAACTTTTATTAATTTTGGAAAGAAAAAAAAAACACTAAAAACCATACATGTACATATTTACTTTATTCTTCAAATTTGACAAAGTTGCAATTTTGTGCATGGGAAAGACATAGAATGTCACCATGAAGATGCCCCAAGGATGACAAAAACTCATGGGTGGGGGTGATGGTTTTTACTTCTTTTGTGATCTGATCATAAAGACAGAGACCCTTATAGGAAAAAGAGCCTCATTGGATTGGCAGTCAGTTCAGCAACTCAGGGCCATTGATTCCTCCCACTTTTACCCTCTGCTTGGTTTTACACCACCTTCCTTATTTCTACTTTTCAAATTTCTTGGTTTATTAATTGCTCTTCTATTACACCTTTTCCCATTTATCTTTCACCTTTTGTTATGTACATGTTTTGTTCGGATTCTATGCTGATTTTCCTCCTAGTTTGATCATTGTATGTATACATTTCCTTCTAGTTTGACCGTTGATTTTATTTTTTTACTGCTTCAATTCTTTTGTTTTTTTTTTTTGATAAATTTACTGCTTCAATTCAGTTCGCGTAGATAGTGACCATGTATTAGTTTTATATTAAAATTCCATAAATATACAGATAATTTATTATGAGTAACACTAAAATCGTTGCATATATGATGGCAACTATTAGTTAAAAATTACAAAAAATATATAAAAATAAAAAAGAAAGAAACTTGCATGCATTCGAAAAAGCGATTAGTGTGATGTAAATGTCATTCATTAATGATATTCTAAACATTCTGGAGAGAAAATGATGAATAAGGGTCCATTATTGAATCACGCAATAATAGCATCTATGATAAACTATATATATATATATATAAAGCTATATAAGTTGGTTTTGTTAAGTTATAATTAAGTATGTTCATGACAGCTTAAAGTATAATATATAAATATGTATATGAAAGCCATAATTTCGTGCCCATTCATGGTGTGTGTGGGGACAAATTTTTGATTGGTCAATCCTTAGCAAAATTTAAATAGATACGTGAAATCATTGTTATTATCACCAAAATTAAATGAATACATAAATAAGAAGCTAAATCTTTTTTCTTTTTTAATTAAATATACATAACTCGTTTTTGGCAATGTAATGCATGTCCACCAATTTGACTTTCATGTAATCAATAAGCCATATCTTTTTCTTTTCAATAATCTATCTTTAATTATATGGCTGTGAGAAATTGCTGTTGTATTTTGAAAAAACAAAAAAAGATCATTAATTATTGCCTTTCAATATTGTGTGGAGTTGGGCGTTCTATTTCTTACTTAACGTCAACGGTGCATGAACAAAGTTTCTCACATAGTCACATTCATATATATATATACACATATTTATGAAAATTCAGCAATATGGTAGATATAAGGCCAATCAGAAAGCGACTAGCCGTCCATTTTTAATAACTCCTCATTTAGAATAGTACATATTCCATTTTTAATTGCTTTAATTTGGCCAACTTCCTTTTATACGTATAAATAAATATTACAATTTTAGTGAAGCTACACAAGTATTAATTAGTTGATCAACTTTGGCAGCCAAACGTGTCCAAAATTCCAAAAGGAGTATAAAGTGAGAGAAATTAACAGGAAGGAGAATAAACCCATTGAGTCAGATTTTATCTTCACGTACCAAATAAAAATAAAAATAAATAAATTGTAAGTGCTTCGAGGTATGGTACAGACTACAGAGAATAACACTGTACCACCACCCATAAACTTTAATCTCTTTCAAAAAGATTGTTTCATTTTTTGGTGTACTTGTTTCCCTTTGAGATATTCATCAAAGTGTTGTTTAATATTTAATATTTTATTCACCAATAACATCATTTTGACTTGAGATTTAAAGAACCCCTATGCTATTGTTATTCTACCCTCACAGTGAGCACCATTCTTTGGTGGGATTTCGTCATTTTACTCAAACTTTATCTTTTTTATATTTTTTTTTTTGGAAAAATTTAGAAGTGTGTATTGGTTGATTTTGATTAGATAATTGACGATTTTGACTTTTTATTTAATAACGACGGTCGATCAATTTTATAATCAAATTTATTTTATTTGAAAAACTAGATTACAACCATTTTTATGGTCAAATTTGTTTAATTGAAAAAATCAATTACAACCAATTTTATGGTCAAATTTGTTTAATTGAAAAAATCAATTACGACCGATTAAGAAATTTTCGATGGTTTTTGAATTTTTATATATATATATATAAAATAAATATAATATAAAGAACACACAATAAATATAAATAACTAAAATAAATAATTTAAAATCAAATAAAAATTTAAATATAATATATTACAGTTAAAATTAATAAAATAAAAAATTAAATGATTGATTTTGGTAATTAATAATTTTAAAAATTCAGTATCAAAATTAATTGTTATTTATTATATGTAAGGTCAACAGACTGTCAGTCAATAATTATAAAAAATAAAAAAAAATCGAACTTTTTAAAATGCGATTAATCAATTACCGCAATTTTCGCTTTTATGAACACCCTACTTTTAGACAAAAATATTTTAAAAACACCAAAAAGCGAGAAGGGCATCTATGTCTTATCGCCAAGAGGTACGAATCCCATACGGCCACGTCACCCCCACCTCGTACACATTTACTTCCATCAAATTTGTTAAACATATTTTATTTTTAATTTTTTGTTTTGTGCTATCTATGATGTGGTCCCCAGCTCCCAGTAATCAGTACCACTCCTTTTAATTTTCCAATAATAATAATAAATAAATAAATAAACAATTAACAGCTAAAATTAAAAAACATCCAGGAAATCAACCTGTCATTGTCTAGACTAGTGCGAGGTAGCTGTCGGAGTGAGACGGTGATCTGTACGTCTGCTTATCAAACTGCTTCGAAATTGTGTTCCGCTTTTTCTGACAATTATCTTTTATAATTTTTTATTTTTTTTCAATATTTAATCTCCCAGGGATTCCTTGCGTGTGAACTGCTCGTATCTTTTAAAAGGGTTAGGCGCAACAGTCAGTCGTAGAGCATCGTTTGGTTGTTTTCAAACAAAAAGCCATTAAAAGAGTAGCAGCCTTCTCAATTCCCATTTTCCAACTTTAAATAAATTTATTCGACCAAACAGAGAAAAAGAGAGAGAAAAACAAAAACTTTTATTTTTCATTAGTTTAATAAATTGCTAGAAAATCTTTAAACGACGCGTTTTAATATATTTATTTAATTTAATTTTGAAAAAAGGTAAAATGCAAAGTGAGGGGCTCAGAGATCCATAAACTGACAGTGACGGAGATGGGCCACCTTGAAGTCCAAGCCAAGCAATCTGCACAGCGGGTAAAAATAAACATTCGGGGGTGGGACGGTCATTTTTGGGGCCGTGAACACGTGTCGACATCTCGAAAGTCTCACCATCGGTTGCACGTTCTTCTAGACACTTCCGACCTGTCAATTCGCGACGTGGCGACCGCATCCTCAAAGATCCACTGCTGTTACTGCTCCTCGTGGTGTCATCGTATCAAAAGTTCACCGACTTGGGCGTACGACGGAACCACACGAGTCGCTTTCCAGTACTGAAGCTATTGCATGGTAAATGTGGGACCCAATCCCCAGATGACTAACGAGGAGTTTTAACGACAAAGCCCTTCTCATTGCCTGCGATGTATGGCATGGCATGTAGGGGTGTTCAAAAAAACCGAAAACTGCGGTAGCCGACCGGACCGACCGTGAAAAAATTGAATTTTTGATAATCCGTACGGCCTGCTAACCTACCGTCATATATTATACACTACGCTTTACGGATTTTCAAAACCAGAACCAAAACCAATCACTTTTTTATTTTTATTTTTTATTTTATTATAAATAAATTAAGTTAACTTATATAAAAAAAATATTTTATTTTTATTTTTTTACTATAATATATTTAAGTTTTTATTTAATTTTAGATTATTTATCTTACTTATTTATATTTATTGTATTTATTATATATATTTTTATATTATATTATATTAATTTGTTTATAAATATATATATAATAAAAAAACCGAAAACCGATCGTAACCGATCGGTAAACGTCGGTTACGTTGGTAAAAAACTCGTTAAAAAACCGACCGTAAAATTTCGATTAAAAAACCGACACCGACCAAAACCGATCAAAACCGACCGATGCACACCCCTAATGGCATGTAACATGATCTGCTTTTGGCTGAAGAAAAATTAATTTTTCTAAATAAAGCCCGCCTATTTATATTTTCTGCAATATTTGTATGCCCAAATTTGTTTATTTAAAGCACTGATATAGTAGTATCATAATTATTGATGGTTGGCGCTTATAGGACTAGTTTTTTTGTGTATAAAAATTTCAATCTTGAAACTTTTTTCTACTTTTAGTTGTCACTAAATTTAAGAAACTACCTTTAAAGGACAAAAAAAAAAAGAAAAAGGAAAAAGGAAAGAAGAGGGTTAAGTAAAAAAGAATATATTTCTTTATTACGTTAGCTTTGTCCTAATTTCCATGCTTGGCGAGCTAATTTACAAATGAAAGAAAACCAATTTTAAAACCCCACAAACCTTGTTTGACTTCTAATCTATTTTAAGGCCACTCTGTCCCTTTCGCTCTCACTTCGCCTCACCACACGCAAATTAAGACTTTGCTCTTAGGTATCTATTTAAATAACATTTCCTTATACCTGTTCTTTATTTTTTATTTATTTATTTATTTGAGAATTTGGTGAAGACCTTTAAATATGCAACGAATGATATAGGCTGGAAAATTCAACGCGCTAGCGAAAACCTGTTAGGTGGATTTTGGACCATATCCAAGTCTTAAATGCTGTGTTTGGTAACTCTTAACTCACCAATCCGATGTTACAAGTGATGCCTGATGCAAGCATGGCTTAATCATGTGGTCTTTCAACCACTTCAAAACAAAAATACCAACATTTTAGTTCCCTCTAAATACTACTATTGACCCAAGAAAAATAAAAAGAAAGAAATATACATATATGGAAAGCCAATCCAAATAGCCACCTAAATGAAAAGGTCGATGCGCATGGGCTGGATCATTGGGTGACAGGTTTAACAGCCTATTTGCTGGCCCATCACTCTTGGCCAGCCACAAAGAGAAAGAGGAAAATTCATTATGGTCTTGCCAGTCCAAGTTTCCTAATTAAGGAGATGAAATGTAATGGAGGATTAAGAATTCCTCTGCAGTTGTCTAGTTCCAAATTATACGGGGAAACGCAGAGCTACGGGCACAATTTAATTAAGCAGATGAACTATTTAATCCATATACAAAAAATAAGCATACAAAGGATTACTTACAGTATCGAACCCATAGAACAAGTCCCCTGGCGTGCCCGAACTTGTATTTGAAACGACAAGTATTCAGCAGGAATGCTAATCACCTGCTCAGCGGTATTGGTTTTGGGGCTTCAGCTTCAGGCTTCAGAGACTCTGTTGATAATAACGGTAGCATACTGGGCAATTGTTGATTCGGCGGATTGCCTCAGCCGCCCGATCACAGGGAACAACTCTGATGAACGGAGGAACTGTCTGCAAGGTGGGTGAGCGCACATCTTTGCCAATGAAAAGAGGGCTATCTTCAGTGGTGACTCATTTATGGCTTCTCTCTTGCTTGGATTCACGGCTATCACTGAACAGTCAGCCACCAACTTCAGTAAAGCCTGCAGCCATAAGAGACAATAACCACTCATTGCTTGCCGATGATTTAAATTAAAACTCCTTGACACAATACAAGCGACAATACCAAATTGCTATTTAACCATATTGAATTGGCTTTAAAATTTTATCTCAAAGAAGAGGGCTTACTAGTTAAAGAAATTTGATAGATTCACAACCCTTTTTATTTTTTATTTTATTTTAATTGAAACATGTACTTGCTACAACTTCAGCCAAGAGTGGATATTTGATGAGTAAAGTCAAGGCAGAGAGTCCACGAACCTGCATGGCTCCTTTACACACTATGTCTTCACAAAGCTTGCTGGAGTTGCGAACAAGATTACTTAGTGCACCTGCAGCATTCGCTTTAGTCTTGTCCTCTTCAGCTGATAGCAACAAATTCGCAAGCTGAGGTATAGATCTTCTCAGCTCTTCATACAACGTGTCATCATGGTAAGCAGCATTTCCAATCTGCAGAGAGAGTAGGTAAGATAAGAAGATAGGAGAGCAGAATGATAATATTCATTCGAGATATAGATTCAAGGATAGATTTGAGATGAAATTTCTTAAAAGAATTGTTAAAAACATGTGGTTAATCTGGTGCAACCAAGACGAAGTAAGAATTGTGTTATGTTGCATGGCAACAGAACTTACAGCAAAGCATGCAAATTTTCGCGTGCGTTTGTCTGGATCAGAGCAACGATCAATGAGCAGGCCAATGATTTGATACCGTGCCTAGAAAATCACATTCAATTGCGGAACAAGTTATTCACAATTAATCCAGAATTTTCATAAAGCTTCAAAAAATTAAAGATTTTTATATGGTTCAACTATTGGAAGCAGTCAATGTTTATGACTTACGAACGAAGCATAAAAGTACGAGCTGTGCCGGCACATGTTGCCTAGAGCACTGCATGCCTTTGCACGGACGTTAGGATCTTCATGGGTAAGAAAGCCCTTCAAGTACTCCAACAAAGAAGCCCCGTTAATGTATTCATAGAATCCCTGAATAGAAAATGCACACTCAATACAAAAGGTTTCTTCTTCTTCCAAAAGAATGAATATACTATATCTTCTACGGGAGACTAATTAGCATTTGTCAGGAATTACAAAGGTAAAGAATTGACTCTGGATATTAATGCAGTCATTATTATTCAATTAAAACAAATCTGACCATATCCATGCGAGCCAAATCAGAAATGATCATCAGAGCGTCCAGTGTGACTTCTCTTGGTGTTGAACAATCCAGAAACCTTTTCCACCTATTAGGATCCAACAAGCCTTTACCAACGAGTTGAACTGCCAGAGGTCGGTGGCTTATCATTTTAGCAAGGAAGGCAACGGGCCGACCAAAATCTTTCAACTCCATATGCTCCAAACACCGAAGAACGATTGCAGGCACACCCACCTGAAAACTTCACAATGACACAAATGAGAAACATATTCATTCAGTAACAAGATGTATTATTCTTCAACCTTTTAACTATACATATCTGAAATTTATGTCATTAGCTCATTTGTCCTGAAAAACACAAATATATGATTACAAAATATAAAGGACATTATAGAACAGCTGTTGAACGGTGACAAAGCCATGTACATGAATTTGATCTTTCGAAATATGGCACAACACTGCACCCAGCCAACTGTGACTAAATTCACTATCAAAGTATCAAATACAATGCAGGAAGAAGAAAACATTTGGCACCAAGACCTATCAAATCAATATGGCTGATAATCTTCACATGAAGCAACCTTACCGCTCGGAAAAAAAAAAGGGGCAAGAAAAAAAAAAAAAAAAACCCAAGAAAAGATCTAACCTCCAGAAGGATTTTCATATACTTTCCCAAGTCTTCCTCAATTACTTTCACCATGTCCTTGTCTTCCATGCATACTCTTCCACCTGGCGAGCCCACGTTGAGAAGGAACCCACTATTTACAGAAGCAGTGGCTGATGGCAAGCCTGGAGCATTTTGTACAGCAACAAAAGGAAACGCTAGTAGATCAATTACTGTAGTTATTATATCTCTGACACCATCCTTGCCTCCACCTGGCCCAGCCCAGCATTTTACAAGCTTTAGATGTAAATCGGTTATAAGGCCAGAAATGATCTTGATGTGTTCACTTTTCACCAAAATCTGACGAAAGGTAGAGGCTCCCCCTGAAAGACAGTGACAGATTGACGAAACTGTCCATACAACTCCTATAGGAGATAGCCCAAATTGATCTTTCCTGCCATCAATTCCTTGAGAAGAAGCATTTGAAAGGTTTTTAACTAACAAATCTATTAGAAGCAGAGGGATACCACTTGCACACAGCTGTTGAACAGCTAATGGTCCTCCCCACCTCAGCCTGGACTCTAACAAACCAACACATCCATCCTTAAGGCCATTCCAATATGAGAGAGCACCATTTGGATCAGTAGTGCCCACACCATTTTCATTGCCTGATGATTTGAGGCAGTCACAAAGTGTGGCAGTTCGAGGAATCAAAGGCACTGCTATCTCAGAGACAGAGGACTCAACAGAAGATCCAGTTTCAAGGGATAGAATGGATGCAAGAGCCAACATAGCTGATGCACTATGAGGTTGAAAGGAAGTTTTTGTTCTTTCATCAGAAGAAAAATAGTGGGCAAGGACTGAAATTCGAGAAAGCTGCTTCTTTGGCGAAGTTGTGAGCATAAATAATGCAGAGTTTCTTCCAGTTGCCTTTAAACACTGTGCAACTGTTGCAACAAAGAGGCAAGAATGCAGAACCAAGCCAGTGGGATTGGTGAGTTTGGTTTTCAAGTTATTTGTTTCACCTGTTTGCGTATCTTTAGTGGAGGAAGTGCAAAAAGATAATAGAGAGAATATTTCTGAAACAACAGTGCCATCCCCTCCACCGCTAACAACAGTTGTTACAGGTAGGGAGTTGGGCAGGCCACATAAAACACCTGGAACACTTCCACTACGTAGACAGCACCTCGACAAGAGCTGAAATATGTAACAAAAATTATTAAGCTCATTCTCTATTCCATCTCAAGGGAATGAAAAGGACCATATGGGTGGCTGTTTGCATGTAGATGTAATGTGCAGTGAAGAAATTTTAGATATCAAGGGTGAAACAAAAAACCTGAATGCTAGCAGACAATGAAGCCTCAAGACGTTGATGGATGCAGTAATGAATAGCAACCTGTACTGCCTTAGATTTGAGGAATGCCCTTGTTACTACATCAACAACTTTTGCTGCTTCTGCACCCACCAGTGAACCCCTCTCATTATCACTAATGTTAAGCAGGAGCAAAGAATGACTTTGCATAGAACGTAGTGGAAATAAACAGGCATTTTCTCTCGCGTAAAGTAATTCCAGTGCATCTATCAGTGACCAAATGGCCCTACAGGCTTCACAAGCAGCACGCAGCATATTTGAAGAACCAGAAATGAGACTTGTGCCTGAAGTTGCTAAGCAGAGACATAAATGATCTACTAAACCAGATGTTTTAGCATGATCTAAGATCCGTTTGAGTGCCTCGTCAGGAGCAGAAACGACATCAGGACCTGAACTCGAAGAAAAAGCTTTTAGACCTCGAGCAACTGATGATAACATGACACTAATGCAAGCAGTGGATTCGTACAGAACTCTTCCAGATGCATCTTCACTGCAACCAACAACCTATAGATTCAACAAGATGAGATAACTGGGGAAATAACTTATATTGTTGTCAAAAATACTTCTTCAATAATTATCATAAGAAAAATTTGACCTGTGAAAAGGTGTCAGCTAATGCAACCCAGTGTTTGAAGTATGAGCCTGCTATCCCGCTTTCTCTATCGTCGACCAAAATTTTGATGATTGAGAAGCTCTACACGATCATAAATCAGAACAAAAACCGTAGAAAATACTTCAGGAGGCATGGTGGGAAGAAAGGAAAACAAATATAAGTAACTGAGAGGAAATAGAAAAATATAAATATCTATATATATAAAATAAATTGAAAGGGGGAATGAGACATCATTCTTCAAATTATAAAGAAATTGCAATTAGATCAGCAGTTATTGCTATTATGTTGACTTCAAGTACATATGAAAAGATCAAACTTAATAAGCCTCAAACAAGGGATACAATTCAAGACAGTCAAAATCATAAATTTGTGTTGACAGCAAATAGTCTACAAATCGCTATATAGAACCCAATACTAGATATTGTGGCCATGGAGATAGTATAGAAGACACAAAACAGAGTATCTAAATCAAAAGCCACAATCCTCTAAACAAAGTAACAATACCTTTGATTTTAAGTCATCAACTTCAGATGATTTCAAACTAACAAGGATGGCAGTGAATACAAGAATTTCACGTATTATTTCATCAAGCAATCCACTGGAATGGATAGCATCAGCTGCAACTAAGTTTGAAAGAATTCTTAGTGACTGGTTTGAACATAGAATGTCTTGATCCCTGCATTTTGCAAACAATCAAATCTTGCAGGAACTTTGATAACACAATAATATAACTAGATATAGTAAGGCATGCAACTCAATTGACCTGCTTGCATCTCGGGATCCTTTTGACCATTCTTTAAGTGGTAGCAAAACATTTGCTAGTGCTTCATTATCTTGACCAATTAATTGTGCCCCTTTGACTGTACGGGAGTTATTTTCCAATCTATCCAATGCCTGGCAACCTGAACCAAAAATATTCATTGCGTTATACAATGTCATGTAAGTTGAGGAAATCAGTGATTCCAAAATGTAGAACATAAGAGGTCAGGCAGACAGAAGCATGAGGAATCAAGAAGCATCGATGTCACCACTTGTCTTTTTTTCTCTCTTTTTGTTTCCTTCTCTCCTTTAATTTCCTAATAGCAAATTACGTACCTGACTGCTTAACATCATTAGGACTAGAAAATCCTGGGAACTCCTCATGTGGTGAAGAATTTCCTGCTGTGTTGTTGGGAATATTTAGCTGACCATCATTCTGAAAGGTCATCCCATTACCCTTCTTTGGAGGTGCAGGAGAATTGAATTTACCTATGGCATAATAGTCAAATAACTGTCACGAAAGATTAAACATCTCAAGTATACAGAGGGTAACAACCAGGATCAGAAGCAGCCAAACCAGTTGTTGTATGAATCGTGCTTCCTCTGTCACACTCCCTTTCAGTTACAGAATGAATTTCCTGGAAAAGGTTAATCAAATGCTAAACTTTAAATTTGATATTTCTATTTGTGAAAGTTAAAGAACCACGATTCCATATCTTGATGCAAATGAGGACAAATAACTAGGGTTTCTACTACTTTATAAGTTATATTCACAAAGAGAAGTAGAATGTAAACATTATGACATATTATAACCCTTGCCTCCAGTTCATCTGAAATTTCCTTAACAAAAGGGTGTTCAAGAAGAGCAGGCCAAGTCAACCGATTTTGTGGTACCTATTTCACATGCATACAAAGACCAAGTTAGGTTTGGAATTCACCAAAAGTAGAAAATAAAACAATTCATTGGAAGTAGCAAGGCCTTTTAACCACATAACAACCTTATTGAGCAATCCCTTCAGAAAGCTTTTAAAACTTGGACTCATATTTTCGGGATATTTAACAGGATCCTGATACAATTGCATGTAAAATTAGCTTGTGCCTTATAGAGAAAATAATGAAAAGTCGTATAATATTTTGATAGAATGTATACCTTCACAATGTGCCGGATGAGTGCATATACAGAATTTGTATAAAAAGGAGGCTGGCCAACAAATAATTCATACCTATTATATCCATGGGAAACCAGTTTCAATGAAGATAAATAATAAATAAAAAGGTAGAGAAAGGAGCAAACAACAAAACAGGTACTGCAAATACTAGCAACTATGAATACTTTTTTTTTTTTCCCCTTTTTTATCAGGGAATATGAATGCCCTTTTATGAAAATGCTATTAATTTCCCTAACAAGATTGGCTTGATATCCTTTGCATGAAAAATATAGATGATATTAAATATTTGAGAAATTGAAAGAACATTTACTGCAACAAAACAACATTGTAAGAATGCATTTTCAGAAAACCAACTAAATTGTAACTAAAATTCAAGTATCCAAGTCTGGATCAAAACATAATAACATCAAATCAGGTCAAACTCGTTCTACTTGAAAATCAAGAAAATTGTTTTGAAAGAGATTTTACATACAGTATAACTCCAAGAGACCACAAATCTGCAGTGTGGTTGTAGGGTTGTTCCCGTACTAGTTCTGGAGCCATATATAGAGGAGTGCCTAAAAGAATTTGATAGATAGAGCACTGAATGAGCAAAGGTAGTAGTATAGTTCCTGATGACTTTCTAGGGCAGTTAAATGACACTTCAAAATAGAAAGATAAACCGTAAAGTTAATGTCAAGATATGTCAACCTTTTATAGATCGCAAAACAACAGTGTTTGTGGACATTGCACGTGCAAACCCAAAATCACAAAGCTGTTACCAATAAAAACAACAAGTTATCTGACAGAAACTATGTGCTTATAATAATGCTACAGCTCTGTAACAATAGAAGGGTATATCATCTAAAACATTAACCTTAACAACAGATCCAGCCCCAATGAGAATGTTCTGAGGCTTCATATCACGATGAATGATGCGGTTGGAATGCAAGTAATGCAATGCTCTCACCTGTAGAATTCAACAGAATTAAAGAGAGAGAGAGAGAGAGAGAAATAAATAAAGCTCTGATATTTGTAGTGGATATAAAGTTAATCATAAGTCCTGAAAGATGAATAAAATTAACTCTAATTAGTAATTAAGATGGAACAATAATCCTAAAAAAAAATACCAACTGCTTTGCAATTGCTTGAACTTGTTCTTCAGGTAGGCACTTGTCATCCTCAAGAATTTCAAATAGTTCACCCTGT
Source organism: Rhamnella rubrinervis (assembly GCA_007844105.2). Lineage (NCBI taxonomy): Eukaryota > Viridiplantae > Streptophyta > Magnoliopsida > Rosales > Rhamnaceae > Rhamnella > Rhamnella rubrinervis. The sequence continues at coordinate 357,382 of CM017576.2, forward strand.
GTTTCAAGAAAATTCATACATATGTTATTCTCTTGCATCTGTCACAGTTTCGACAATGACACACAAATCTAAATATACTTTGCATGTATGGGTTTGAGAGAACTCAGAAATCATTACTTGTGCAAATTCTGTGACGACACAGAACTCCTGTGGGCTTTCAAAGGAATCAAGCATTTCGATAATATTTTCATGCTTCAACTTTCTTAGAATCTGAAATAAATGAAGACCAAACATCAAATGAGTCAACGACCCATGAAAATGCAGACAGAATCAATGAACTGACAATTGAAAACATCATCAAACTTGACCAATTTGATCTAAAATGGCACTACCTCAATTTCTTGTCTCAGATTATGAATATCCTTGTCACTTTTCCCATGCTTCATGATGAATTTCATTGCAACAGTCTGAATTAGGGGCAAAAACTTGTTATCAACAGAGAATTAGTAAAGAGACTTTAAAATGCAAGGGGCAGGTACCTGGCCCGTGAACTTGCGCCTTCCCTTGTATACTTTCCCAAATGAACCTTCGCCAACAAGCTCAATTACATGGTAGTTCTCCACACCCATCCTATAAGTTTACTGCTATATTTCTCAGGAAGTTCTAAGCCCTGCGCGCTCAATTCCAAATAAAACCAAATCTAAGGGAACATTAAAATCAAATTAATATAGCTCTCACCTGACTCATTCAGAGTAAAGCACATTTTGTTTTTTAATTTACAAACTGGTTTTCAAAAGGAATGTTACTGCTCCTTTACCATTAAATTTACTACTTACTATTTCTGTCAATATTAATGCAAACTTTGGTTTGCAAAAGCTATAGGGAGTAGTTCAATAACGCTAAGAATTATTCCTAAAATATTCAAGCATTTAATATTTACATAAGCTTTGAATCCAAATTGATTACTTTGGATAATTAAATTCTAAATTTAGAAAGAAAAAAAAATGCATCACATATAGCAACCCATTGAACCAAACTGAATAGCAAACACAAAAAATGAAAAAAAAAAATTGGCGAGCTTTAAAATAGCATGTAGAAAGGGGCTGTTCCAACTCCTTCTTCGCTCACCCCCAAGGATCGATTACTGCACCGTCTTCTTCTTCTCCCACCCTAAGGAAATGACCGCAATGTCACACCCTTATCCAGAAATCTCAGAATGGAGCACTGTTTTGGAAGAACGACGTAAAAAGTGGAGGATGAATTATCCTAATCACCTCTAGCCTCCCATATCTATGGCTAACTTAGTCTGCTTGGCTACTGAGAAATTGAAGCAAAATCAGAAAATAGATCCGTTTCAAGACTAGTATTCGCTCAAACAGACAACCTTAAGCAAGTTAAGCAGTAAACAAGTAAAAGGCATTGAAATCCCTAAGCTATGCATATACGATCTGAATCTACAAGTAACTTCAAAATGGAAATTCTGTGCTTTGAAAAATTTAGAGAGAAAGAGAAATTACCAGGAGCAAAATCGCAAACAGTGAGAGAGAAAATTCGGCAGAGAGAGATTTGAAAATTGTAGTTTGGGGAAGCGGATGGGTGCGGACCGTGTGGTTTTGAAGACATTTCCCGCCCGTATTATTTCAATTACGATTTTGTTATTTTCTTCTTATTTTTTAGCCAAGGGAAAATATATATTTTTCAGAGGGTTTTTATTCCGTATGCTTCACTCCCATATGAGCAGCGTATGAGTGACAACACGTGGAGATTTTTGGTGTTTACGATGCAACTTGATTTTTTTTTTGGGCCGAAGAAAACAAGTTCCTTCCCAGTAGGCCCAACCATTAATTATAGCCCAATCAGCGATCAGAAGTCCAAAATATAAGAAACCAGAGCCCAATCTTAAACGACGGATAAACTGCTGTCGTGCTCTTTCTCTTTTCGGAGGGTAATGTTGTTGGTGACATTTTTGCAGCAATTTCAGCACCTAACGTGTTTGTTAATCACTTATTATTCATTTATTTATATTTTACCCACCCTATGTACATATGTGTGTATGTGTATATAGAAACAGCATTCAGAAAGTTCAATCGCATCATTCAATTGTCGCACCAACGGATCATCAATTAAGATACCATTCTCCTTGGAAAAGGAATAACTCAGACTATAGCTGAAAAATCACAAACCTTGTCACCTGTCAGAGTTGTGGATTAACTGTCGGTGTTATGCATGCAGAGTAGATCCTAGCAGGTTGACATAGGAGGCAGAAGCGTAAAATACATGAATCACAAGCTGTGAAAGTATTTTTTGAATATTGCAATGGATGAGATAGAGAAGAGTACACTAATCATCCCTCTAAATTAACACTATAGTTGTGAATCAGGTGGAGATGGGTGAATGAGAATGGATCTGCAGCATGAGAAGAGAGGGTCTGGAAAGCTCAGAGGCTATATATATATATATATATGTATTAACTGCTTTTAAAATAGCTGCTTTTAGGAAGTTGCAATCAACAAGGCATCCTTCAGTTACTAGTTTACCAACTATTAAAATAAAATACCAGGTCCCAACTAAAAGCAGTATTCTCATAATCAGCTTCTATGATTATGAGAATGAAAGATTGAGCAAACACGAGTAAGATAAAAACATAGATGCAGAACATTGCAGAAAATAAAACAATTGTATTATTGAGCAAGCTAGCAGCTTTATTACCAAAATGACCAAAAATAAACCCTCAAAGTTTCAACACCTGTTCAAGCAGGCAAACCAAGGTTTAAACCATCAAAAAAGTAAAGAAAAATAAAATTGACCCTCTCCCAACAAAATTTGCATCAGTTGTAGAACCGAATCAGAAAAGTGGCTCCCATGACTTTTCTTCTAGGAAGTACTTATTTATCATCTACAGGTTCATTTATAGCCAAACGGTTCTCTGGCAGTGTCTGCAAGGCAGTTCTAGTCTTGCCAACCTTATGCTGCACGTCATTCAAAAAAGAAGTAAGTATAAAACAATGTTAAAATCTAAACCCAAAAGTTCTCTAATGGAAAAAGGAGAGATTGATGTTTGTTGGGCCTCACCTTGGCATCTTTCTTATCTTTGGTGTCATTTTTATTGCTTTCGATCTCTAGCTTATGTTTCAGCATCTTTTTGAGCTCCCTTATACTTAACCCATCAAAACCGTCGTTTTTCTTCACCTCATCTCCTTCAACCTTCTCATTGTCATCAACAACATCTCTCTTAGGAATTGGCGATTTCCTTGATGCAGACAAAGTTGGACGAGGAAACTGACCAGAAAGTTGGTTTGGTGGGAATGCAGATTCACCTGTGGCTTTGCCACCAGAGGTCATATTTTCTAGATAAGGACTCATTTTCTTCACAGAAGTTGGAGTCTCATTGTCATCCACAACATCTCTCTTTGGAATTGGCGATTTCCTCGGTGCAGACAAAGTTGGACAAGGAAACTGACCAGAAAGAAGGCTTGGTGGGAATGCAGATTCAACTGTGGCTTTGCTACCAGAAGTCATATTTCCTAGATAAGGACTCATTTTCTTCACAGAAGTTGGAGTCTCATGGGTGATCACCGAATCAAAATCTTCTTCTGAGACATAAACATCAACCAGAGGTCCATATTCTTCTTCCATTTCATTGTCAGCATGACAAGGATTCTTTCTGATAGTAGCCGAAGAAGTCGAAAACTCAACTTCACTGCCGGAAACCATATCACAAGGAACTTGCTTCATTAATCCTGGCCTTCCATCCGATAATGGATGAGAACCAGTTGTAATATCTGTTTCAATGACGTCAATATCAACCAAATCTGTAGTGTTATACTTGTCCATTTTAGGCACTGAATCACAGGCAGTAGCATCCCTTTGTTGTAGTTCAAACTCATCACCAGACAATTCTCCTTCAGTGAAGTCATCTTCAGACTGATAGTCACTCAACTGTTCAGAGGAGCCATCATCAGACTCTTCCTCAGATTCTGCTTCAAAATCGAATTGCCCACGGTAATCATTATCTGCCACATTCATAACACAGCCCTCCCTATTAAAGACACGACTTTTCCCAATAGAGAAGCTCAGAGTCAGACCCTCATGCTTGGCAGTACCCTCTGCACTTTCAAAGCTTTTCACTTCTCCAGACACCATTTCCGAGGAACTCAGGGTCCTAATGGGTTCAACACATTCTTCCTCACTCAGGAGTTCGTTTTCTTCTTGCAATACTGAAGTTTGACCAGCAATAACTTGATTCATGCCGTTAGCAGAAACATCATCAGAAATTTTAGCTGCCAAAGAATCTTCTGTTCCCACAATCTGATCAGCATTTAAGTCCATAGTGTTATCATCTGGTCCTGCAATGGAATCTATGTCAGGACTCAGATGATTCAGGAACAGAATGATTAAGAATTTCATATGGATGAACTGAATGAAAGTGTTGATGAATATATAACGTAGCCTCACCTTTTCCATCTTCATGTTTGTCTTTCGCACCCATTATCTTATCCGACTTCTCGACCAAATGAATATCTGATTCACCTGACCCCTCTTCACTGGCTTCCATAATTACTCCCGAATCTGCAAGAAGTACCTCAGGTTCTAGTTTTGATTTCGACTTCAAATCTTCATGATTGTTATTCTCTTGAACATCATCTTTCATTTCAGATGAGACTTCAGTGTCCTCAATTTTTTCTGAACAAACTTCTAGTGATGTCTGCATACATTCTCCTGGTTTATACACAATGACGATGTCAGAGAACATGAGATAATTATGGAGAGAAGTCGTACCTAACCCATGCTTGGTAATTAAATAAAAACATGCAAAACATACCCTTCTCAAAAGAACTACCATCAGATTTCTCTGAACCGCTAAAGATTTCTCTTGTCAACTCGTCAATCTTTAAAGGCCCAGGTTTTCCGTCCTCCTTCATGCTTAATTTCTGCATGTTCTTCTCCAACAACCTAACTGATCGCCTAGTACCATAGACTGTCTGTACTGAAGTTTCCTCCTTCTGGCTAGCTGAAGCGGCTGGAGCCCTTCTACGGCTACTTAATGCAGCAGGAGTCTTAGGAACGTTACTTCTTTCTTGGTCCACTTCTTCCACGACGCTGCCCTTTGTCCCACCACGAGTTCGAGTCAAGGGCTGCGAGCTTTCAGGTTGTTCCCTAACAGGTTTTCTTCTTGTTGAGGTTCTACAAGCAGTTCGAGGAACATCTGGCACCTTCATGGTTTTCTCTGGAGATTGTTGGAGATCAGATTTGGATTGGTCGAATAATTCATCGAGTCCCTCGACCTGTCATGATGGTTACATGAATGTCATTCATAATTAAATCCAAAAGATCCATCAATCAACGAGAAAGAAATATATCTTTTGCTACCAGTAAAATAGAGAGGAAAATTATTAAAAATAATTGTTCTTTTTTCTGTATTCTCTCTGCGTAATGTGAATCGGTAAAGTACATCAACAAGCACATCAATTCATATATCTAAATCTGATGATCACACTAATTCATTTTGATTTATTGCTTTTTTCCAAAATTTCTAGGCAACCAAACAAACGGGTAATTAAAATAAACATATGGGTATTGAATGAAATGGATTACAGTGTAAACGATTCCCTTACATGTTCAAGAGCACTGAGAGCTTCAGCCATGGCGATGTTTGTGATGTTAGCTGGGATCTTGTTCTTCTTGCAGAGAGCCTGGAGCTCCTTCCTTGCGAGGCTGTGGAAATCCATGTCAACTGAAAAGCAAAAGATTCTCAAAACAAGCTGTTTCGATTTATGCAAGAACGATAGAAAAGCTATTTAGGGCTCAATGGATGCGTTGGAGGGAGATAATCAAAGACGGGAAGGGAGGGTATATATATAAGACACAAGGAGGCCGGGGAGATGGACGTTTGAAAAAACAAGAAAACCCTAGAATATGACCGTTGGAGCGTGGATTTGAAATTTGAAAATCTTCATTTTTATTTTTATTTATTTTTTTGTTAAGAATCGAAGATAATTACCCGAGTCAATGATAATAATACCCCAATATATGGAAATCAAGTAATTATGAAATGAAAAAATAATAATAATATAATTAAACCATAAAATCCATTAGACCAAATTGACGCGTGCCACGTGTTCGATCCTTACAAAATTATCCTTATCCAAAAAAATATGTTTTATGTTATATATTATGCATGTACTTATATCATACATTTTTTTTTTACATGGTCAAAAACACAAAGTGAATAAACGAAACAAAGATGTTAAAAGTTATTTTCTTTTAATTTAATTTGGTTTTTTATATAATAAAATTTAAATATTTTTAAGTAATTAAATTCAACAATCAATGAATAAGATTTGGATGTGTACTGGCTGCTAAAGAAAGTGTACCCATCTTCACTTATAAGAGTTATGATTCGAGTTTTGGTAAGCCTTCGTTAAAGTATTAGATATACTTAAGCTTCGCTAAATACCGGATGGAAAGAGAAAGGGAAGTAGGTTAAATTCTTTAGACTCCTACAGAATTTCAAAGTTGAAACAATAATAACCCTAATTACTAACAGAATCCCGAACTAATAATTTTCACATTAAAATCATTTTTCATTCATTAAAAAAGAAAAAAAAAACAGCCTGGGAGCACATAAATCTTTTTACACCAACCTTTGGAGACATGTGGACGCAATTTGTTTATTAAATAATCATAAATTATCTGTGGAATCAAGAGAAAACAACGAGTAAAGGTGAGATAAGTTAGTCTTGTTTCATGGGCTTTAGATTGACAGGCCCAAAGAATGCGACATCTAAGAAAGAAATGGAAAAGGCCGAAAGACTGAGAACATTGAACCGGCCCAAGGGGAATATTTTTCCATTTAGAAAATAACTTAAGATAACTGTTTTAATTTTAAAAAATAAGATAAATAAAAAAGGCATGTGCACCACCCCTCGCGTTTCTACAGGGATCGTAAACTCGTAGAAAACTCGTCCGATTTGCGCGAGAATCGCCGAGTCAAGCAGAAGGCTCACTCGCCCCACAAACCAACCCCCTCAAAAATCACATGCCCAGCCCAGATGGACATAGACCACCCTCTGGCCTCTCTGGTCTCTGCGTTTTTTATGTTTAATTTTTCAATTTATTTTCATTTCTATTTTCCAGAGAAACAAACAAGGGTCTTCTAGGGAGAGAGAGCAAAAGCAAATTTACAATATCAAAACTAAAATTCCCAGATATGAAAAATCCCCAATTTTGAATGGAAACCCTAGCCCTAACCCGACTTCATCCTTTCGGATCACCCATATTCGGTCACTTTCGGATCCTCCGTTCGTTCTTATTCTTCGCCGGAGGCTGAGCCACCGCCGACGACGTTGTTGTTTACAGAGACAGTGGGAGAGACTGGAGAGAACGTGTGCTTTGTAAACTTGTGTGTGTTATGGGGAGTACGGAATCAGGTACGGCAGATTTCAGCGTGGGATCGATCGTGTGGGTGCGGAGGAGGAACGGGTCGTGGTGGCCGGGGAAGATAGTGGGTCCAGAAGAGCTATCGGCTTCTCATCTCACATCGCCTCGGTCGGGGACTCCCGTCAAGCTCCTCGGCAGGGAAGATGCCAGTGTGTATGTCTCTCTTATCTCTCCAATTTGTGGTTTTGGGATTCATACCCACACTTGCAACTATCTCTCACTCACGCCCTCATACACAAACGCTTTTTTTTTGTTTTGTTTTTATTATTTTTTGATTCATACACGTCCATTCCATTAACTTGGAAAGAAAGAAACAATTGTGAAGCCTTTAGTGAGTCATTTGGTGCTCTTTACCTGTAGATATAGGAAATGCTTAGACACTAAATATTGGAGCAGAACCCATGGGACCAAGACAAACCAACTTAAGATGGCTCTCAAAGATAGAGAAGATGAGCTTCACCTTGCAATATTGTATAGTGTCACTATGAATTACTTTATACTGAAAATGAAAGAAATACTAAACTTAGTAATTAAGCCTCCTCCGTGCATACCTTCATGTTTGAGACGAAATTTGTATCGGCAATCAAAACTAGAAAATGACGTTTTTATGTTATGATTTGTTTTATACATGTACTATAGCAAAGATGGAGTAAGAAACGGTGGAGATTAGCTGTGATGCAGCTGACACCCTCTCTCTATATATGTAAAATATAAATTTTTTTCTTTTCTCACGTAAAATCCTTTACTTGCTCAAGAATGTGTGAAGTTGTGTGTGGTCCTAGCATCAGGGAGTTCCAGTCAATTCGACTGTTCTGGTTTCGTGTGTTGTACTTAAGTGCTCAACAAATGAATTCTCAAACACTATTGACAGAAGCCAGTAGTGGTCTACAATGGAATTTTTACGAGTCCACCTCTGTACTTGGCTGGTAGCAATTATAGTGCAGAATCCTGCATCATTTGCCTTATTGATCAACTGGCGAAATTAGTTTCTTTTGAGAAATTTCAAGCATTTACCTTTCTTCAATATGATTGGTGCAAACACCCCCCGCCCCCTCTTTTTCTCTGTCTAGAATAGATTTTTTGTGAATCGGACCATTATTTCTGGTTGTTGATTCTCCTTATCTAGCTTCTCATGTCTTACCTATCTGTTTATCTAAGATGTTCTTTGTGGTATTCCTTCTCAGGGACTGGTACAATTTAGAGAAATCAAAGCGTGTAAAGGCATTTCGATGTGGTGAGTTTGATGATTGTATTGAAAGGGCTGAATCCTCACAGGGTATGCCAATAAAGAAGAGAGAAAAATATGCACGTCGAGAAGATGCTATTCTTCATGCACTGGAACTTGAGAAGCAATTGATGAAGAAACAAGGAAAGTTAGGTATAGCTTCTGAACGTATGAACAGTAAATCATATGGTGCTGTGAAAAAAGGGTCAGTTACAGCTTCAGAAAGTTTGGGAGATGATAATGTAAAACCTGGAAACTCCAAATCAGTCCAGTTTGCTAAGAAACTAGATTTGTCTCATAAGAATGAGGTTTTAGGGAGTCCTTTGTTTTCCCAAATACCCAAAGAGGGAAATCAACTGAGCGGGGAAGAGGATCATTCTGAAGCCATACCTCGGATGAGAGGCTTGCAGGACTTTGGGCTCAGGATTGCCCCTTCAAAGCGAAGACTTTCATCTACTGTTGCTTCAAATGGTTCTCGGAAACCAACAGTTGACACTAATTCTCAAGCTCTTCTTTGTGGTGATCTTGAAATGGGAAGTACAAGTCCTGTGAATGGTAAACATTCTTTAGACAAAAGGAAAAGATCACATGAGGGATTGAGTGAGGAATTTTTGGTCAAGAGACGTGATAAGCGCCGCCCTCTTGTCCAAGTTTTGAAGAGTAGTGCAAAATTAGAAGTCCCTCATTCCTTGCAACCTGACAGTGCTACTGTTTCTACTTCTATTTCAGGAGTGGAGCAGATGGGAGTAATTTGCAGAGCAAAGAGGAGCAGATGTGTGTACTTGCCTGATGAATCTAGTGAATCCTTGGATTATAAAGCGATTTCTCAAAGTGACATTGATATGTCATCTTCCCAGCTTGGAGTTTGTCTGCATCCAGACTCATTGATTGAAGAGACCATTTCTGGTTTTACAGAAGACGAATCTGATACTTCTGGAACTGATTCTTCTGATGAGTCTGATTCTTCTGAGACAGAAGGAGATACCATTGAAGAAATGACTGTACTATCAGGTTGAGTTTTAAGTGTTACTTTCATCAATATCATTTTTTCAATCTGTTATAGTTTGATGATTTAGTGTAGTTTAAGTTTTATAAGTTCACAAATTAAATTGAATTAACTTGGCTGACTGATAATATCCTTTTAAGTAGAATGCTGAAAGATGTAATAACTTTTAGAAAGTTGAATGCTTGTGAAGCTTTTTCTAATATTGTTTATGGTTAGAGGAAGTTATTTCTATGTCAACACTTTGAAGTAATTGGAGAATTTCTCGTTTTCTGACGGCCTTGATGGTAATTAACCTAGTCTTTTAGCTCTAGTGACTGGAATATTCTGGTTAATGTGTGTAATTGTGTAGTTGAGTTGAAATGTAATCTAATGTTCCATCTCATATACTTTGGAATTATCTTGCAACATCTGCTTTAGCAGAACTCTAGACTATCCTTTGAATGTTCAACATTGATAAGGTCTTCTAAATGGTTGCCTTACTTTTCTTTCTGTCCTTTTGATGGCATGGCTAATTTTTTTATTTTTTTATTTTCTGATAATGTCTTATCTTGGCTGTTTAGATGCTGCTTTACCTATGGATCCAGAAGTGAGTTCTTTGGGAAGATATGAAGCACAAGAACATGGAAGCATGGGCAGTGATGGGCCTGATGAGTCAGCGCATTCTGGTGAAATGGCTCACCTTTATACTCATGATCATATATCTGCTAATGAAGCAGTGTCCAAATGGCAATTGAAAGGGAAAAGGAATACACGCAATCTTACAAAAAGGCCTTTAGACACAATGGATGGAAAAAGTTCACTTTATGGAGCATATTCTGAAGAAAAGGTTAGTGTTTTTAAGTTTTCCTGAAGGTCCTCTGGTCAGAGTCTTAGTTTTGTAGAAATAATAGTTTTAATGGAAAATCCTGATTAGGCTGCTATGAATGTTTAGGATTTTAGAACTGAAATGATTGGACTGGACAATGGGTACTCAGCATCCAGATCCGCATTCAGAGGTCGAAACAGTGTTGGCTACAATATGATTGATTGGGATGACTGGACATGGGATGATCGACCTGCTTTGAAAGGATATTGGGACGTGAAAAGAGAGCGCTTTGACCCACTTTATGATGGTCGTTATCAACTTGGTGGGAGGTCAAGATCCATGTTGATAGATGTGGATTTGAAAGTCCAAACAAGTTATCAAAAAGAGCCGGTTCCTATTGTTTCTCTGATGAGTAAGCTAAATGGAAAGGCAATTGTTGGGCATCCAATCCAAATTGAAGCCTTAGAAGATGGTTCATCTGGTAATCTTCTTTCAACAATTGATGATTTTAGCAATGAGGCGATTGACAATGATGGAAATCCTGCTCTTCCCCAAGCATGGAGGACTGCTAGGAGGACAGCAAATGTTCGGGTCCCTCGACCTCATTTATCATCGGCACTGGACAGTGATGAAGCTGCTTATGATCTTCCCTTCTTAGATCGAGAAAGTAAACCACCTTTCAAGAGACCAAGTGTTGGGAGTTCAAGTCACAAGGCAGGGTTGTCGAGGAGGAATGTCCTTCACAATTCGGGGCCTCCATCTGATAGGAAGTTTCAGAAAAAGGCATCAAAGAAAGTAACAAGCTGGTCATCGAGCCAGATGGCCCAGAAAACCAGAACTCTATCTTCAATAGCTGTTGATAAGAGTTTTAGTAACAGGTCAACACATGATAGCGGTAGTTGCCAAATGAATGGGCTGATCAAACCGGAGGCTTCAGGGCCCACAACAGTAGCATGCATACCTGTGAAATTAGTATTCAGTAGGTTACTTGAGAAGATAAATAGGCCGCCGTCATTGAAAGCAGCTAGTAATGTGGCTTTGTTGAATAGTGATGTGGAGAGAAATCCATGATAGATGATTACATGTACATTGTTATATGGGAACAATAAATTTATACTGCTATTGCGCATCATTTATTTGCTATTTTCTTCTTTCTCAGACAAGCTATTGCTCTCCAATCCTTTAGGTTGGTGTTCTTTTTGAATAATAAAGTTGAAGCAGGTAACCAAGGGAAAAGAAGAAGCCATGTACAGTGAACATAGAGGTTGTCTTCCCAATTACTGGATATGGACTTCTGAAGATTTGTAGGAAAAAAGCTCATGGTAGTCAGGGAACAACAAGGTAGCAGCAGTATTTCTTGAATGAATGTAGCAGTAGTACTCTTTTGATATTTAGTGAAATGTAATATCTATCCGCATAGGAAGTTTAAGTAATTTGATCTATTTATTTATTTTTGCTTTTATTTTTTTTAATATAGATAAACATGAAATGGAGTGGATATAGATGCTCATTTGACTGTAAATCAATGATGAGGGATTTGTTAGAAATAGATGTATGTATTCCTTGGTTATCTGTAAGGTTTAATATTTGCTTATGACCACAAGAATGATACTGTGACAGGTTAAGAAATTGGAATCTCTGTTGTGAGATACTTTTTCCATCTTGTTCATTATCAAAATCTTCAGTTTCAAATCTTTAGCAAAAATAAAAAATAAAAATTTCAGGTTATATAGATATAATAATGTGAAGAAGTTTAAAATAGTAATTCGAGACTTTTAAGTCCCACAGCCATTTAAATTTAAGGACTGTTTTATTGTTTCTTGTCTCTAAATATTTCTATTCGTTAATTTTTATTTTTGTAAATAAAACAATGAAAAAGGGTATCCATATTTAATTTTGTGGGTTGGGCATCACTCAAATTAAAGACGTATTAATTACCGGTTTTTATTATTCAACCCAAACCGTTTAAACGGCTGTCAAAATATTTTGATGCACATACCAGATCCAATAGGCATGCTGGTTTCTTGTGAAAGTCTCTAGGCCCATTATTAACACTCGACAGAATACAGTTGGTGACGTTCACTTCCCAAGTTCATAAAAAGGGGTAAAGAATTACGAAATGAGTGTGTGACAAATTATATTCCCTTGCCACTCCAATTGTGCGTATATAGACTTATGGGCATTGGGGCATCATCGCACTAGCTTTGCTATTTTGTTTTGTGTCTGTGTCTGTGATTCTGTGCACTGGCCTGCTTTATAGATTCATTTGATTGGTTGGTTCATCCAGTATTCATAGATGGCCTCACCCGTCCAAGGTAATTAATTATATCTTGAATTTTTCAATTTTGAGGAATTTAACGATTTAAATATGAGCTTGATTGTGTGTTTAATTCTGGGTCTTCTGTTGCCCTTTTGGGTTGATAATTGTAATAAATTTGTTTGGTTCCAAATAATCAGGGACGGCTGTTGTTATTATGGGTGTCAGTGGCGCTGGAAAATCGTAAGTCTAACCATGACCCTCAATTTCGGGCTTTGTTGTTGCTTTTAATTTTCTCTTCTGTCGTTCTATCATTCTATCTAATTCCGTTGTCTGTTGGGTAACTGAGTAGAAGCATGGATTAATTTATACATTTCCTTGTGTGTTTGAATTGTCACTGATATTTGTAGATGGTAGATACCATTAATCATATCTTTGCTTGTGGATCTTTAATTATGTAATGAGGAGTGTGTCTGCAAATGGGAATTTGCTTGTTTTTGCTTTTTTATGTCCAATTGATTAAGTTTCTGGGGGTGCTTTTTAATGTTATTCAACAGCACAATAGGTGAGTTGCTGGCAAAAGAGACAAATTGTAAGTTTATTGATGCAGATGATTTCCATCCACAATCAAACAAAGGTAGTTATACATGTAACTCCCATCTTTAACTTTCATCTTCATCTGACTTTTGTTCTCAAAAATATGTCTGCTTTCTTTTTTAGTTTTTTTTTTTTGTGGGTAGTTTATTCTCATTTTTATGTCTTAAAACAAACAGAAAAGATGTGCAATGGCATCCCTCTTTCAGAAGAAGACCGGATTCCGTGGCTTGAATCGCTTCGGGATGCCTTAAGAGAGAGCTTAGAAAATGCAAAAACGGTGATTCTTGGGTGTTCAGCTCTTCAGAAACAATACAGAGAAATTCTGAGATCTGCTGACCCTAATTGTGAACTTGGAAGCTCTGACACTGGTGTTGTGAAGTTTGTGCTCTTGGATGCGGAGGCTGAGGTTCTTGCAGCTCGTTTACAGAAGAGAGCTGCAGAAGGAAAGCACTTCATGCCTGCCACACTTCTGAAATCACAGCTAGAGTTGCTTCAGATAGATGATTCTGAAGGTATAATGAAGGTTGATGCTACTCCAAGTCCTCAAATCATAGTTAAGACTATACAAGATTTGATTTTTACAGTCAAGATGTAACTTTTACATATACAGAAGAGGGTAACAAACCTTTGTTGAAGAATTTGTTTACTTCTCATGTTTTGTATCATGGAAACCCTGCAGCCTACAAGACTCAAATCAATCCGGCATAATGGGCATGTAAACTTGTCTCTTGATAAATTGTTTAAATTGGAATGACAGTGTTCCATCTTTGGATTCTGTATTAACAAAAATTAAAAAGATTGCCATGAACATAAAATCATGTGACAGATATTCCATGATAAAAGATATTGTAGCACATTTACTAGATTAATTTCCAAGACTATCAGGGAACTACATTATTTTTACTTAGAATCGAAAATAAATGGAGTTTTTCCCATTTTACATTGGCAGTAAAAGGTGAGAAAATGAATTTCCAGTTCCACCACCACCTATATATGTAAAATTGCTGAAGCATAGTGAGTTTATGAAACCTTCAAACACTACTGATACCTACTAATTAACTTTTCATCGAGTGCAGGGCCCTACTAAGATCAAGGGAGACAGATAACATGATGGGAAATTTGGCATTTGTAGAGAATCTTGCACCACATATAATCAAAAAATCCAAAATAAGCACGCCTCCAGGTTATGCAGAAGAGTAATGGAGCAATGATACCAAAAAAGCCTACTGCAAAACCTGTTGCAATGCCCAAATGAAACCAGTGATCTTCATCTGCATCACCTTCCTTCTGTCCTCCATATTCAGCTGTAGGTATTGTCTCACCTCCTTCACAATTCATGGTAAGTGGAGGTCCACAAAGTTCATTACCAATAAAGCCAGAAGCATCTAAGCTCTGGAGTTGGGTGCTGGTTGGAATTTTTCCTGATAAATTGTTGTAAGACAAGTTCAAGTAACTCAAGAAAGTTAAACTTGAAATGCTTGGAGCAATTATACCAGAAAGTTGATTTCTTGACAAATCAAGAGATTCTAACCACACCATGTCGCCTATGCTATCTGGAATTCTTCCTTTCAAATGATTTTCCGACAGATTCAATGATCGTAGACCTTGTAGGGATGAAAGTTGTGGTGGTATCTCTCCGGTTAAGTTGTTGCTTGAAAGGTCCAAGCTAGTAGCAAGTGTTAGCTTAGTGTTATATTGCATCTCTCTTCCTTTTGTCACCACAAATGCATTCTCCAAAAACTCCCCCATAAAGAAGGAAAAAAATATAGGCTCGTCTGATTCTTGCTTGGTGGCCATGGCTTTCAAATTGTTGAAACACTTTGGTATAATCCCAGATAAATTGTTATGAGAAAGATCCAAGATTTGAAGTGCAGTCAGGTGACAGAGCTCAAATGGAATATGACCCTTCAACTTGTTCGAACGAAGACCAAGAATCTTTAGATTTGAAAGACTATTCCCCATCCATATCGGAATGCTTCCAATGAATTCATTAAGACCAAGGTCCAAAGTCATTAACTTCGTGCAGTTCTGCAGAGATGGCGGAATTTCTCCAGAGAGACTATTGTTGCGCAGGTGCAGTGAACTTAAGCTATGCAAAGATCCCATGGAGCTTGGAATTGCCCCAGTCAGTTTATTATTACCCAACTTTGTGACTTGTAATTCTGGCCAATGCATCCAACAATCAGGAATGTTTCCTGATAAGAGATTTTCTCCAAGATGAAGAATAGTCAATCTGTTTGGTGTTCCCAGTGGATGACATAAAAGGTGAGAAATGTTTCCAGAAAAGGAGTTGTTGGAAAGATCTAGCTCTGTGACATTAGAAGAGATGCGAGGTAATGAACCATTGAACCTATTGGAACTCAGGTAAATCATTGAGAAACTAACAGCATCAAGTAGAATATCAGGAATTCCCCCAGAAATTTGGTTGTGAGAGAGGTTCAGGTATTGAATGGAAAAAGTTAAATTCCAAAACCAATTGGGAATCCTGTCTGAAATTTGAGTGTTGGATAGGTCCATTTCATAAAAGTTTTGTGTTTTAAGCCACATTGGAAACTGAGGGCCCAAATTCCACGATCTTAATCTAATCTCTCCAAGATTAAATAGAGGAATCCAATCCGGACTTACTCTTAATGTCAATGGATTATCAGAAGCAACTAATGCCACCAAATTTGTGAGATTTGCAAAGTGTACTTCGGACACAACACCTTCTAAAAGATTGGAAGAGATTTCAAGTCGTTCTAAATTTGAGAGACCACCAATGCTTTCTGGAAGAGATCCATTCAACTTGTTGTCCCAAATTTCTAACACTTGCAACTCTGATAATTTGGCAATGGAAGCTGGAATAGGACCAGAAATCAGATTTTGTCCAAGTGAAAGATAGACTAGATTTTTAAGTTCGACAATTTGATCTGTCAAGTGACCAGAAAGTAAATTTTCACCCAAATTCAATGAAGTTAGACTATTGGAGAGGCAACCTGACAAGCTTTCAAAAGCTTTTGAGATCTTTCCACCTAATTTGTTACCTTCCAAAGAGATTTCTTCCAAGCTGCAAAGATTTCCCATGGACTTGGGTATTTCTCCTTCAAGTGCATTATGAGACAAGTCAAGATGAACAATGGAGGCCAGATTTTCAATCCCACTCGAGATAACACCTTGTAAGTTATTTGAATGAAGGTCGAGGTATTCAACTCCGGCCAAATCATTTAGGCAGCTGGGAATGGTAGAATTAAAATCAGACTCAGACAAGTCAAGATACCGTAGAGCAGTCAAGTTTTGAAACTCGCATGGAATTGGACCTTCAAGAGCATTGTCACGTAGATCAAGAGAGACTATACTACTCAGACCAAAAAACCAATTTGGCAATGTAGAATTCAGATAATTATGAGTAGCAGCAAAGGTTGTGAGAGAACTCAAGCTCCAAGAACCATTTGGAAATGGACCATCAAAATAGTTTGCGCTTATATCAAGATGAACCAGACTGTCAAGACTGAAAATCCATTCAGGTATTAAAGAGTAAAACTTGTTCCATGAGATATCGAGGATGGAAATGGATGTAAAATTAACATGAAACACAGAAGGAATATGAGAAAGTTCACAATGCGACAAGCGTAGTTCAGACAAAGAAGAGAGCATGTTTATTACCGGCAACCAATGGTCCGATGCTTTACTAAGATTCACATTGCTCATATCTAAATGTTGTAGTGAAGAAAGACTAGAAAGCCAGTGAAGGTTGTCTGCATATAATGCAGCTTCATCGACCTGATAGGGACCTTGTAGACCAAGGTGATGCAAACTTGAGAGGTTTCCAAGTTGTGTGGGGATTATTCCTCTAAACCCAGCATTTGTAAGGTTAAGATATGTTAAACTTACAAGTGAACCCATGAAACTGGGAATTTGAATCCCTTCAAAATCATTGAAGCTAAGGTCCAGGTAACTCAAATGTTTCAGACTAAGCAAAGAAGGATTTATCTTACCCTTTAAAGCACCATTTCCAATATCTCCATCTCGATCAAGAGAATTCGCAAGGTCTAGCTCTTTGACACGACCAGTTAAATTGTTGCAGACGATTCCAGCCCATTTGCAGCAGTTGTCTTTGGCTACCCAGGACAAAAGCCTGTTTGAAGGATCAACAAGATCTTGCTTGAAACTCAACAATGCTTTTTTCTCACTTTCAATGCAAACTACATCACTGCTGCTTCCAAAATTTATGTTGATGGTAGCTTCTGTAAGGAATACAATAAAAAGAACCACAGCTGGTCCAACAGACACAACCGTGATGATGATGCCTTCTAGCAGTAATTAAGTTGTGTTTTCCAAATTTAGTTCTTTCTAGTTTGGCCGTCAATTAAAAAGCAGGTCCTCCACCATATCAGAACAGATTGTGTTCAAATGCAAGCTTTCAATTAAATTTCATTGTATCCAAAGACCATCAATGATGTAAGTTAACGTGTTAAAAGTATCCATATTGGGACAAGCAAGGAACTTTCATGACCAACTTACTCTGAGCACACAAATAAGGAGCAGAGAATTGTTCAACACAATTATTCAAAGTTAATTCAAAGGAGCTTAGCTTGCTAGAAAGTCAAGTTCAAAGTAAACTTCCTCTCACTTTCTTAATGTGCCAACTTCCTCTCACTTTCTTAATGTGCCAGAAACCTATCATGAAAAATAAAGATTTAGTTTACGTGTTAAAAGTATCCATATTGGGACAAGCAAGGAGCTTTCATGACCAACTTACTCTGAGCACACAAACAAGGAGCTTAGAATTGTTCAACACAATTATTCAAAGTTTATTCAAAGGAGCTTAGCTTGCTAGAAAGTCAAGTTCAAAGAAATTCATGAATTACATTGATTTAATATTGGAACTTGTTGACCGAGATCATGTTTAATTCTTGCTGACCAAGAAAACAAAATAGTTATTTGATGTAAAAGACAGGTACAGATTAAATTTCCTTAGTTGAATGACAATTTCAATTCATGCATTTTATCTTTAAATTTGAAATGATGTTTATCTTGTGTGGAGGACTTTGAGGGTTTCTTTGTCTCCTAGAGTTGGTCGTTAGCTGGTACTTCAATTTTTAGACTTCTGAGTTCCGATTGTGCCCAAATACAAAAATAAAAATATTGACAATAATAAATATCAAATTGTATTCCTGTATTTAATAAAAGGATGTTCATGTGCTATACCAAAAAAGGAAAGAAGACTATGTTAAGACTGCAAAATGAATCTCATTGTTGAAGTCTGCTTTCTTTTGAAGGCAAACTCAGTAAATCAAATTTTCAGCTCCTTCATGCGAAAGAGAAGAAGCTCTTTGGCTGTACAGGATACATGAATGGCTGTACATAAAAAGATGTTCAACTGTATGTATATTTATAGAATCTTTAAAAACAAAACTGAAACACAACAATTTCTCATCCTTATCTGTTTTAAAAACTGAAGCAGACTCTATTCACTCTTCATCATCCCAAAGAAGTTACGCATAACTCAACTTCCACAGAAAATTCCAAGACACGAATTCTGATTACCGGATGCGACTCAGATTGGTAAAGGGCTCAGGGTTTGCTTTTCGAGCTGGTTTAGCAGACACTTCTGGGACTCCAAAAACATTCCAGAACCTCAATGTTTCATCAGCAGCTGCAGATGCCACTGTGCAGCCATCCGGGCTCTGTAAATTGCTTACAAGATTTAGTAACATATCATTTAATAATTGATTCAATAAACATACAATTAATTTACTTTCAAATAAGTTACCTGAGCCATAAAAAGAACTCTGGAGGTATGGCCAGTGAGCTCTGCCATTTTAACCATTGACGGGTATTTCCAAAGAGTAAGCTGATTCTGAGTAAACCCATGCGAACTGAGCAGCTCCCTTTCATTCTTGTTCCACAGCAATGCACAAACCTGAGAGCCAGTGTCGACTGAGTTGAGGCATGCACCTGTGTGGGTGTTCCAGAACTTTATGGTGCGATCACCTCCACCTCCACCAGAAGCCAGCAAATTGCCCTGGAAAGGACACCAAGCAAGGGCCTTCACTGCAGATGTATGCTCTTCAAGCCTGTGAAGCCACTGTGTTGGTGCATTCACAGATGCCATTGATCTGTCCCATATGTGGAGGAGGTTATCATTCCCTCCACTGGCTAATTGCTGGCCTGATGATGACCATTTAAGCCCGCACACCTCTTGTTCATGCCCTCGGTAGGTTTCGACAATGTGTGATCTAACTCTTACATCATTGTTGATGATCCGACCATCCATTCCACCCGTTGTAAGTATGTGATTGTTCCAAGCCAGAGAGCCTACTCGCAGTCTGTGGCCACCCTTCATAGTTCTCAACTGAATACCATATTGCATTAACAGAAACAATTAGCAAAATTTAGAATCAGAAAATAAATAAACAGAAGGGGAATTCAGAACTATGAACAAGCACATGAATATAACCAACCAGTCGATTAGAAGCTGAATCCCATAACTGGACTTCGGAATTGTTGAGCCCAACAGCAATGTGCCGGCCATCAGGAGCCCAACTAACACTTGTAACAGGGCCATTTTCATCGTCAACAGTGACAAGTTCCGAAGTCGAACCATCTGTAGCATCCCACAAGTATACAGTGTTTCCAAGAGCAATTGCAAGAACATTGCCGCTTCCCCAATCCAACAAATTCAGGTAATAATCATCAACCAGGTCAGGAGCATCCAATGTCCTCTCTGAAGACTGCACGAATTGAAACCAAACTAATTATTATAATTCAAGGACTCTTTAAAGAGGCTCATAAATATCAAAACTGAATCACATAAATTCCAATTAGGCAGGTTCGAGAATTTCAACCCTTTTAAGCCAAAACAAAAACTTAAAAGGTTTGATCTTGTATGTTCAAATGCAAATTTTGGAATCAAAGAAATACAAGAACGCATATGGTACCTGGGGAATACTTCGCTTCGGTTTAGTGGGTTTATCATGGGGTATGGAGGAGGAAAACTCGCGGGGAATCAACTCAACTGGGGTCGGAGGCTTGTTTTTGAAAGCGAGGATTCGGGTCCTGTTCATGTTTAAGGCCTCTGCCAGTTGCTTCCTGTAGGCCTCTCTTGATGGCGATGAGGTCACAGCTGGATTTTCCTTCTCTTTCCTCCCTTCGGTCAGCATGTAGTGAGCATAATCAAAATCCATGGCCGATCGGTTCGGAATGAATCTGTCCGGCTGGTAGTCACAGAGAAAATCACACCCGCAAATACAGTGAGACACATTCATATCACAAAATCTTTACAAATATGAAAAACAGAAGAATCCTAATTCAGAAACCCCAAATAAAAAGTAATTTTCAAGGTCGATTCAGTTAGAACCCTAATTCAGAAACCCCAAATAACAATAATATATGTCGATTCAGTTAGAACCCTAATTCAGAAACCCCAAATAACAATAATATATATATATATATATATATATCAAAACTAAAGATTGCCAGTCACTTCTGTAATCAAATGAAAAAACTAACCCATATAAGGAATTCTAACGGTTAAAAATTAACATAAGCAAAAACAATTCCCAATTTAAAGTGAAATAAAAATTCCCAATCGCAGCAATCAAATGGAACCCTCGTAACGATATCAACTTTATAACGAACCCTAATTGAAGTGAATTTCAACAATCAAATCAATTTTTTTTTTTAAAAAAAAAATCCCAATTCGAAGTAAAAAGAAAACCCCATTGCAGTAATCAAATATGACACTAGGAAAGAGATCAACTTGGTAACGAAAGCCCAAAAAGAAAATCGAGTCGATTAAACGAAGCTGGTTATGATGCTATATGAGAACTTACATTTTCCCGAGCATTCTTTCTTTGAAGAAACTGTTCTCGAAGAGGGGACCGAGACTGTATCTTGAGGTTAGACGAAGAATTCATAGATCCTGCATCCATAACAGATAATACCACCCAAAAAAGAAAGCACAAAAATATAGGAAAAAACAATAACAAAAAGGGAGCCAAGAGCACAAAATTATGCAGAAAAAGAATTAAAATTAAAATTGAAAAGGAAAGGCCTGCAAAACAGAGAATTAGCCAAATAAACCAAAAATAATGTAATAATTGTTAGAGAAACAATTGAATAAAGCTTTAAGAGGCGCAGTTTAGTTGGTTCCCAACGCTGTAATCTTCAGTGAGAGAGAGAGAGAGAGAGAGAGAGAGAGAGAGAGAGAGAGAGAGATGAGATGAGATGAGAGTGATGATGTGAGAAAGGACCCAGTGGCAGATTTATATAATTGATTAAAATGAAGATTAGGGTTTTAGTGAAGTCGAATAATGTTCCCAATTTGGTAATGAGCAACGGCTATATTTGAACGAGTGAGCCGTTGTATTATGATGTGACGGATATGCCCTTGCTTGGGATCTTCAGCTCTGCTACCGCCCTCACGCTACTATTTCTTTTTCTTTTATCATTTATTTATTTATTTCTATTTTTTATGAAGCATGCTAGTATTTTCATTACCAAAAAAAAAAAAAAAATGCTAGTATTTTTATAAAAAGACCTTAAAACACATGGGACGTACGGTCTCTATGGCTTCGTAAACATAAAGATTCCGTGATTTATGTAATTAAGATGGAAAATTAATATAAACATAAGACATGTGCATGAAGTATATATTTATCCCAACTACTATTTTAAAAAAAACCATTGCAAAGCCAAGTGTTACATGAATATTATTGAACACTTGCGCTAATTATATAATGATCCACATTAATTGATTACTTAATTTGCATGGAACTTTTTAATTTGTGAAAAATCCCGGTATATTTTGACATTTGTTATATAGATAATTGTGATCAAATTGTTATATATATATATATATATATATATATATATATATATATAATACTCTAATATACTATACAATTAAATTAAATACGTGAAAAAATTAAATTTATATTATTTATTAATTTTTATATTTATTTTTTATTAGGCCCCATATAATTATCAACCACCGCATATAAACAATGGAGTATATTAGAATAATTATATATATATGTATGTGTGACCACAGTATGTATACATCTGCATCTACAAACCTGAAATCCTACGCGAGTTTATAGAGAGTACTAGTGGGTGTGAGAGAAAATTAATTTCGTTGAAAGAAGGTTTGCAAAGGCAAGGCCATGCAGTGAGGCTAAGGGCCACACTTGCTACTTGACGTTTGCAAGAGTTAATGGCTGTCTCTCATGAATAATGTTATTGTAGCCACTCTTTCTATCATGCAGGTAGAAGATTGTAATAATCCTTCTCCAAGCATTTCTATCAACGACCATTTATAAGTTTGTACGTGTACGTCTTTATGAAACACTTTGATTACTGATTCTTCATCTCCTTTTTTAAAGTTTTATAAATTCTCTGTGAATTTGATGGTGGTTTATAAATAGAAGTAAATGTGATGCAAAATATAATCTTGGTTTAACTTTTCAGATACTAGCGATCGAAATGCCTGTGCAATAGAGTCAAACTCATACAACATTGTAAAGAAAAATTCCCGCTCTTCATTGAAGTGATCGTAGAAATCGAGGGGTGCTCTGCACATAATGTGACTTAGTCTACAAGAGGCCCAAATATCAAATCGTTCATGCATGTTCAAACTGGCTTTCACCAGTTAGAAAGTTGCAACAAGTAGCTTCTTCATTTCACTCCCACGACCCTAATTATGCTCATATAAACACCATAAATCTCTTGCTTTGCAGGTTTCTTTAGTGGGTAAAAACCATTCAGCAAGTGCCAAATTGATAAATAAGTCACAAAAGAATTAGCAGACAACTAACCTGCACATTCTCACCTGCACATAGAATGGCTGAAATGAAATGACTGGGGTTAAAGCATGCCCCCAAAGCACTGCTAATATTCTAAATGAAATTGAAGCCAAGTTAATATTAATTTGCCAGTCAAGATTCCACATCTTCTATGCCTAAATACTATACTTCATACATTCAACAGGACTGCATTAATGACATAGGCCTCAGCAACATTTTCTTTTAAGATTTACAGAACCCATCAAACTCATGCGGACACACCTTCTGTTCTGTATATAATCCTAAGGAATTTTACCGACTTCCAAAATAAACAGTAATTTTACCAACACTAAGATAGAGATCAAAATGCAACCTAGGAAATCCCCAAGATGCCAACACTATCATCTCCTTAATGCTATAACAGCACGTTGCCCAGTGATTGATGCTAACAACCTGAATTGCTACAAGTGTTTGGGCTGAAATATTTACCGATTAGGTGAACTGTCTTCTGATGTATGTGTCTTCATGTACAAAAACTGGATCTTGAGAATTTTGTGGCTGTGGTGGTGGGAACTGTGGTTGTCCCATGGCTATGCCCCCCTGATTAGTAGGACCAGAACTGCCCCATGGATTGTTACTGTTCTTTGCTGAAGTTAAGTTGAGATAATAGAGAATTCCAAGGGTCACACTTGCTAATGACAAACTGGCACCGCCAGCAAAGACTCCGGGTTTGACAACATAACAATAATAGTTGCCAAAGTACATGGTTTCTATGCCATGTTGATCGTTTAGCGCGGCGCCGGTGAGCAGCAGAAGAAATGCTATGACAAAAGTGAACCTGCATGAATGTAGAGTTAACTTTATGCAGTTTTCAATTTCATTTAGCATAAAATAAATTGTAATTTCCCATAGGATAAAGTAAGCGTCATACTGAAAAAGAGTGTTCTATCACCAAGATACAGTTAAGAATTACCAGGAAACAACAAAGCAGACTAGTGCTATTGTCCAATTAGAGCTGGTAGGACGGGGGCTCCTATTGCAACAAATACAACCTGTTGAAACATTTATTATTATTTGAGCGACCATAAGAGCCACTGCAGAAGTTAAACCAAGGGCCATCGCAGGACTCCGGGGGTATGCACATTGAGTAGGAGAGACAAATTGAACCTCAGAACCCTGAAGAATTAAAAGAAATTATATGGAGTTTATCAACAATTTTAGCATTGCTTTTGACAGGATACAAAACTGAGGAGTAAGGTTAGTAAACAATGATAATAAATATCTAGAGGTGCAAAGCAATCCAAAACCAAGAAAGGAGTCACTCATGTAAACTGCACTCCACATTTAAGAGTAATGAACATATCTAAATAAATTACTCGGTAGGATCAGCATTCTCTTATTTACTTAACATAAAGTGGCCCCAAACTGCAACCATCTTAAGGGAGCACAACTGAAAGGAAGATATTACCATTTAGCATCTCAGAACTATTAATAAACTACAAATAAATAAATCATCCACCCACACCAAACCAAAATAGAATAGAAAAAATAAGAGCAGTACGATTAGAGAGGGGCTACTATTTTGTTCAATAAAGAAGAGTATGACTGTGGATAAAGACAGTTTTGAGGCCTCATTGATAAATGTAGTAAATGAGTTAGCTTTTTAATTTAAAAGGATATTAATTGGTTGCAAATAAAAATATCTCAAATAATTCATACAAGCCGCTACAACATGTTTTAAGTTATAGCCTATAATGAGTAAAGACCAGACTATTATTAAGCGAAATCATCTATACAACTCAGAAATTCATGCATAAAGACCTTAATGCTACTAATGGCAAAACAACAAAATACAGGTAGTGAAAATATCAGTAATTATTGTTGGAAAGATTCAAATAAACTTATTATACTTTATTAAAACAAAAAAGTGACTTTAAAACCCAAAAAAACCTAGGAAGAATGTGTTCTCTACAATTGAATCCCACAATTTAGATAATAATGCTGCTAGAACAGTAGAGATTTTTTGATCCTCCATGAGCAAGGTATTGACCAGCAGTTTGCATGAAAAATCCAAAGAAAGAAACATTCAATAATGCAACCAAAAGATTTTACATAATCTTTTTGCTCACCTTAATATGTCGAGAACATTATAAAGTGATGTCAAGCAAAAAAATTCTTCCAACAAGGTTACTGCAACAATTTCATTCAACTTTATTGTGAAGATTTAACAAACATAATTGACCTAGTCTTCTCATAATTCTCTCATTAATAACATCATTATTATGGACCACAAAAAGCCTATCAAATAAACCAGTGAAGTTTGAAAGTAACAAAATTCGAGTTCTAAAAGGTAAATAATGATGATGTGCCTAAATTAAAATTACTCATTTGAAGGGAGGACTCTACTCAGTCTTTTAACCTCCTCTTAAGGTAAATAACATAAAAACAAGTAGTACTCAAAATTTGTAATTTCTTGTTTTCTTCTTAAAAAAAGAAAAAAAAAAGAAAAAAATAAATAAATAAATTCCCTGCCTATCTCAGTTTCCAAAGCGGTAAAGCAATATCTAAAACATACACAGTAAATATGTATTAAAGTAAAAAGTTAAGTAAAATTATTAGAAGGAAATGGAAAATTAAGACATTCATATGATATAAATATGTCTATCCACAAAGAAATGTATGAGATATAATTTAAAAATTGGAACGTTAAACTTTGGATTTCCCCATATTTCAAGCGTACACTAAATTTGTCAAATAGAATTATTTAGCTCAGTTGACAAACATTCCTAGAAACAAAATAGCACGAAAGTTTATCCAAAAATTTTTCTTTCATTTGCTAATCTCATTTTTCACAGCACCCAAACCGAGGGATGTTGTATATAAAGGAGAAAAGATGGCGATGACCCAACTGAGGAAAAGCCAAGAAGATCTAAGTTAAACCCATAAAGTGGGTTTTACCTTAATCCTGGTGGCCTCTGCACCAAAACCAGTAGCAGCTGATAGAAGCCCCAAAAATCCCACGGCAGAGCTCACCAGCAAAACCTTTTTCTCCATCTCCCTCTACAGTCTCCCCCAGTACACTGTAAAATCTCTCCCTTCGTAAAGGTGCCAAGATATTTGCCTCTTCGTTTGGCTCGAAGAGAACGTAAAGTTGATTGAGAAACTGTAGCGTGTTGTGTTATTTATGTTTGTCCGAAATGATGTGGCCACCACAACTAAGTGCAGTCAAAATCATCTTCTTCTTTTTTTGGCTTTTTTTTTGCGGTAGAAGCTAAAATCACCTTGATTATTCTTTTCTTCTTCATTTTAAAGTTTAAACTCTCTTATTTAAATAATTATCTAAATTAATACTATTTATTGACTCTCTACAGACTAGAACGCGAGCAGCAGTGTTTTTAAGATATAAATAATTAATGTCAATGCCAAATATTTAATTTAATCCTAGACTAATATTTACAATTAGCTTTATTTAATTTAGTTTTCATTATAACCGAGATGATAATAACCCTTTAAAAAGTACTTATTAGATTTAGACATTTTAGAGCATCTCCGACAGTACTCTTTATTTTAAAGAGTATCTTTTATATAATAAAGAGCATTTTCATCAATATTGATGTATAAAGAGTGAAAAATTTTATTTAAGTCCAATAGTTTCTTTATATTTTTTTTTTATTTTGGTTTTCAAGTATAATCATTAATGAGAAGAAAAATTAATTTTTCAACAACCAATGAGATGTCAATAAAAATTATAATAATAAATTTTTTTAAAAAAATCAATTAGTATAGTACATTGAAACTTATAATGTATTAATTACAATATGAGTAGAGAGTGAGATTTGACTCTCCAAATATAGAGAGCCACTCTTTTATTTTATTTTAAAGAATAAAAGAGCATTTGACTTTATTTTATGTGATGACTCTTTAAAATAAAAAATTTAAAATGTATAAAGAATCCTTTGGAGATGCTCTTAATGTCGTAATATTGTAAAAATTAGACTAATATGTACAATTAGCTTTATCTAATTAGTTTTCATTATAACCTAAGATAATAATAACCCAATTATCAAAAAGATAATAATAACCCTTTAAAAAGTTATTATTAGTGCACAGCCACAGACAAATTTAACTTCTCTTCACCGATCCAAGTGTCCAACTCTGAATGGGAGTCGACCCCTATGATACGTTTGTGACATAGACGACGAACCATACATCATGGGTGGATCATGTGAGTGAGCAAAACGCACAGAAAGAGCTAATATAGGCATCTAGCGTGCTAATCCTTCCTAGACGGTTTCTGGAAGCATTCTTTACTTTGTTGTTCTCAGTAGCAGCTTGCCAAGTGGGAGAATGAGGGCCGTCGGATAGAGGGCATGAAGGCTTTAACAGAGTTGGAGGCCTTATTTCTGGGACATCCATAAAAGCCATCCCATTCAAGAAGCCAAGCATCTCTTTTTACTGGAACTTGGATCACCATGTTCAGCTGCATGGTATATTGAAACTTTCAGCAAAATACCCTTCTTTTTCATCAGCTCAAACACACAGACATCACCTTTCTTCAAATTATTGTCCTTCAAGAATGAACTCATTCCTCTGCAAATTCTCTTAACCATATTTGTACTTGTTCTCAAAATGCACTGGACGTTCCATTGCTTTCCATTACACCCCTCAAGTTCTATGAATTCTGAACAATTCAGCATATACTTTTTGACAAATGTCCCGGGCACATCCTGCATAACATCATAAGAAGCTTAAAGCTATATGTTACTTATAGTGAAACCAAAACACCAAAGAGTAAATTGTAAGCATAGGCTCACCACATAATAGTTACATAAATTGGCTTTCTGCAAGACAACCATGAAAGAAGGATGTGTACGCTTGCATCTTTTGGCAGCATGGATAGCCCTCTCAGTCTCCTTGGAAAATATAGTGGTAGAGAAAAATCTATTAACGAAAATCTCTACATCCTCATCTCCTGATGACAAGTAATGCGGGCAATGCATGTCATTTTCATTCACTTGGCGTCCCATGGACATATTGTCTCCATCAACTTCTACTGGACCACTCTGCCCTTCCCATTCACAATTTTTGCTCCTACTT
The DNA here is from genome assembly GCA_007844105.2 of Rhamnella rubrinervis. Lineage (NCBI taxonomy): Eukaryota > Viridiplantae > Streptophyta > Magnoliopsida > Rosales > Rhamnaceae > Rhamnella > Rhamnella rubrinervis. Next base: position 385,513 of record CM017576.2, read on the forward strand.
TTGCAAAGCTTCCTCCTTTTTCTACCGGCACGTTGATCAGCTGATTCAGTGAAGGCTTTTCTTTTAATTTTAGCATGTTTTGTGGGTTCTGAAACTACAAAATCATAATCATCTGTATCTTCCTCCTCCAGATCTTCTGCAGACTGCTTCTCAAAATTGGGCTGCAAATCATCATCACCATCAGAACTGCTTTCAACATGGCATGGGTACTTAATCTCTATATGGCTCGTATCAAATATGAGCACATGGAAATCTGAAAATCCGAGGTATCTAAAACATAAAAAGTAGCCATAATCGATAGAGTGATATTCCACAAATTTCTGCCAATTATCAGCAAACAAAATTCTATCCCCAGCTTTCTGCAAACCCAGATGCCAAATGCGACCATTGGGAACACTGACGGTAGCAATTGCTGACAGTTCATCGCCAAATTTCTGGGAAAACTTTCTGGGAATTTTCTGCAAGAGCCGGAACTAGAATTCCTTAGTCTCAATTTCTAATGATGGGATGAAGTTACTGAAACTTCAAGGTTGTAACATTTAGTCAGAGGCACTGTTAATAAAAAAGATAACTTTTTCCTATCTAAAATGATAACTTAGAGCCCTAACTAATGGCATATTACTGTATCTTCCATTGATGTCTATGACTAATGATGACAGAGACTTTACAAAGCAAACACTTATTTTTGTTTTTGCGTATTCTTAACGTGAAGGTAGAAACCATGCAACAACATGAATAACAAAGATCCAAACCCATATGTAAGATTCTCACCATAAACTTCGCACCCAAAAAGAAACAAAAAAGACATTTCAGATTTCTTTCCCATAAACCAAACAAAGAATCCAAAAAAAGAAGAACTTTTTACCAGTCTTCTATCATGAAGGGTAGAGGTAAGAATATTCTTGAAAAAATGTACTGGCTTTCTAGATGGAGAATCCGACCCCCGTTTAAGGGTTCTTGGGAACCTCCTTGGCTCAGCAGCCATGGTTTGCTAGCTTGGACCTGGTTTCAGTATCTGCACCGACACTGGTGAAGGAAGGGGAATGGTCAAAAAGAAGAAGAAATAAATCAAGTGCAGTTTAGTAAATGGCAAAATATGACACATCCTTTTTGTTTTTTTTTTAGTGTGTATTAGTTCAGGGTTTTATTAGTTAAGTTTTTTTACTAGTCCAGTTTTATAATTCTTAACATACTCTCCTCCATGTATAATTTAAGCAATAGTGATAAAAGGATCGATTTATTTCTATTAAGCCACACCCACACCCACACCGGGTGCTCTAAAATCTCTTAATTGGACAGTTGTATGACATTAAAATCAAATTCATTAATATTAGTTTATTAACGTATAATAAGTTTAATAACGCATATTGATCTCTGACTTTCACTCGTTAAAAATACACCTTAAAAATATGAACAGAGTAGTAATTACAAAATGTTGGTGACAAAATTGGTACATGTAATAATTTCATTCTAAAGAATAATTATTTTACAGTTGCTAAAACAACGTGAAAAAAACGTATATTTTCTAACTATACAAAACCAAACAAATGTGAACTACCATTAAAAATGTATGAAATTTTTTTAAAAAGAGAGTACAGAGAACGTCTTTTTTATTTTTTTGAAACAAAACCAGCTCCAACAACTACTCCTGTTGATAGTTTAGGAATTGTTTTTGTAAAAAATTGATCAGTTGCAATGGTATAATTCTTATAGGCTCGTATGTACATAATTGCTAATTAGAAGAATTAATCAACTCTAAAAATTGATGTAACTTAAGACACAAGAAACACCTCCAGCTCTTAACAAATTCCTAATCATGGTCATGGAACAATTATCAGTAATCTTTACTGAGAAATAGTTTTGTTATACAACCTAATACATAAACAAAACTATCAAAATACCATTTAAGACCCATTTGGTAGACCACATCAGTAGACAAAAACCACCTGAAAAGATAAATTAGAAACACCACTTGCTAATTCCTTGCACATATTTAACATGTGTCACCGCAGCTTGAAAAGTTTCAGATCAGTCTTAAGTATCTATTTCTTCCCTGGACCTGCATATTCAGCCGCATGGTACATTGAAACTTTAAGCAACTTCTTGTTGATCAGCTCAAAGACACAGACATCACCCATCTTCAAATTGTTGGCCTTTATAAATGGACCCAATCCTTTGCTCATTCTCACACCCGACGATGCTGAACCATTTTTAAAACTACACCAAACACACCACTGTTTTCCATTAACCACCTCAAGTTTTATGAACTCTGAACAACTATGCATGTACTTCTTCACAAACTCCCCAGGCACATCCTGCATCCACAAAGTAATTACAACAAACTTAGACCCATATATGTGTGTATATATAATACAACACAACAAAAGGCCAGAAAGATCGAAGTGTGCAAAGAAATGTATATATACATATAGATGTAGGCTCACCACACGATAGCCGGTGAAATTACTTCTCCGCAAGAGAACCATGAAAGAAGGATGTGAACGCTTGCAACTTCTGGCAGCACGGATTGCCCTCTTACTTTCCGTAGACATTTTAGTACTACATAAACGTCTACTAACCAACAACAGTCCTCCGTCCTCGTGTTTTGCTGACAAATCATGTTTATGTGGGCAATGCCTTTTTTCATTTTCATTCAAATTGTCATCTAGTTCTGTTTTTATTTGCCCTTCCAGTTTACACTTTTTGGTCCTTGTGGGCACTTTGCACTTCAGAGAAGTAGCACCTTTGCAAAGCTTCTTCATTTTTCTACCAACCTGTTCATTGATTTCTCTGTTTTTAGAACAAAGGTGGGGCTTGGATTCTAAAATTTCAACATCATCATCAGCAGAAGCTTCCTCCTCATCATCTTCTAAACACTGCTTGTCAAAATTAGGCTTCACAACACTACTTTGACCATTGCATGGGTAATCAATCTCAGTAGCACTCTTATCAAATATACAGACATTGAAGTTTGAAAACCCTTCGTATTTGAATACTAGTAGGTAACCATAACTGATAGAGTGATATTCCATGAATTCTAGCCAACCATCAACAAGCAAAATTCTCTTCTCAGTTCTCTCCAACCCCAATTGCCAAGTGCGACCATTGGGAACTTTGATGGTAGCAACTCCTGACAGTTCCTTGCCAAATTTCCTGGCAAACTTTACTGGGATTTTCTGTTTGAACCAGATTTAGACTCCCTCAGTTTCAATTCCTAGTGATAAAATGAAATTACAGAAACATGTACATTCTTCCAATACGTAAAGTGAGTCCCTTTACCAGGCAGTCAGAGACAATAGCAACAAAAACATAGAGAGGCAAATCTAGCTTATAAACATGGGGAAACGAAAATAATAACTTGAACCCACAAAAGCTGCTTATTTATGAATCCATGGATGTCTAGACTAGATCTACCAACAACAGAAACATGAGGAAATAAGCACTCGAATTCTCATAAACTAAATATGGAAATGAAGAAATTAAAGAAAACCCATTTTACCAATTTTTGGTCGTCAATGGTGGAGGAAAGTATTATCTTGAAGAACTGCGATGGCTTTGTAGCTGAAGAATGTGACCCATGCATAGGGTTGCTGCTGGGCCCTACATTTTCCCTGCAACTCCGTTTAACTGCCATTGAAATGGAAATCTGAAAAGAAATGGAAAGGAAAGTATTGGAGCGAACGAAAAAGCTTGCCTTTTGGGTCTACTCCTATGGAATAATAGAAAGTCAAAAAGTCAAAGTATATACAGAACAGCGATAAACGAAGCTCTATGTGGCTTTTGCAAGACATTTTCTTTTTCATTTTTTATTTTTTCAATTTATTTTCTACACCTCTATAAGGCCTAAGCTCCAATGAAGCTTGCCCAAGCAATCAACCCTCTTACAAGTGATTTACCAAAAAAATCACCTTCTTACAATGTACTTTTTTCCTATTGTTTTAGCCTCAACTCTATTTTAGGTAAATACTATAGCCTAGTTTGGTCTGTCTTGATTTCGAGCCTTTGACCATGTTTACCATTTACGAGTGAGTGGCTTTTGGAAACGTGTACATCGTACGCAGAGGAAAAATAAATAAAAAATAACTACAAAGCGACAAAAAATGTCACAGGACTGTCAGGACGCACACTAATTGCTTTTCAATGGAGCTCAAACTGTAACTCGTTTATAACCTCTGTGTTCTTGCTTTTGATTCCCTTGAAAACAATAATAAAAAAAACACATTTGTAAACCTCCAAGTCCACACAGCCATAAACAAATTCCTTTTTTTTTTTGGTGAAAAGCCATAAAAAAATTCCTACTCATAAACAGTGTCCAAATCTCTATGCTAAGTTGGTGATACAGACCATAAGATCAAAACCATGCATCTATGTATACTTCCAACAAGGTAACAACTATAACAAAGTATTTAAGACCCATTAGGGTGGGTCATATCAGTAGACAAAGCACCCAAAAAGCTAATGTAGGGATCTAACTTGCTAATCCTCTTCCTACAAATATAACATCTCCAACAAGAAGTTGTAAAGGTTAGACTCTAATAAGTTGCATCACCACAGACATCTCATTTTACTGTTGGATCAAGCATGTTCAGCAGCATGGTAAATTGAAACTTTCAGCAAAATAAACTCCTCCTTGATCAGCTCAAACGCACAGACATCACCTTCCTTCAAATTGTTGTCCACCATAAATGAACGCATTCCTTTCGCTATTCTCTTAATCATTCTTGAGTCAGTTCTCGACTTGCACTGGACATGCCACCGCTTTCCATTAAACCCCTCAAGTTGTATGAATTCTGAACAACTCAGCATTTACTTTTTGACAAATTCCGCTGGCACATCATGCACAACATCATATCAAGCTTAAAGCTATAAGTTATTTATGGTGAACCAATAAAACAAAAGAGTAACCTGTACGTATAGGCTTACCACATAAAACCTATATAGAACCAAGAAAGAAGGATGCGTATGCTTGCAACTTTTGGCCGCACGGATAGCCTTCTTACTTTCCTTGGACATTTTAGAACTAGAAAATTGTCTACTAACCAATACATCCTCCTCTTCTGCTGAGAAATCATGTTCATGTGGGCAATGCATGTCATCTACTTCTGTTTTTATTTGCCTTTCCAATTTACACTATTTGCTCCTTGTGGGCACTTTGCACTTCAGAGAAGTAGCACCTTTGCAAAGCTTCTTCTTTTCTCTACCAACCTGTTCATTGATTACTCTGTTTTTAGAAGAAAGGTGGGGCTTGGATTCTAAAATTTCATCATCAGCAGCAACAGCAGCTCCCTCCGCATAATCTTCTAAACACTGCTTGTCAAAATTAGGCTTCACAACACTACTTTGACCATTGCATGGGTAATCAATCTCAGTAGCACTCTTATCAAATATACAGACATTGAATTTTGAAAACCCTTCGTATTTGAATACTAGAAGGTAACCACAACAGATAGAGTGATGTCCCATAAATTATAGCCAACCATCAACAAATAAAATTCTTTTCTCAGCTCTCTCCAACCCCAATTGCCAAGTGCGACCATTGGGAACTTTGATGGTGACAACTCCTGACAGTTCCTTGCCAAATTTCTTTGCAAACTTTACTGGGATTTTCTGTATGAACCATGTTTAGATTCCCTCAGTTTCAGTTCCTAGTGATAAAATGAATTACTGAAAACATGCACATTCTTCCAATACGTAAAGTGAAGCCTTTTACCAGGCCGTCAAAGACATTACTAAAAAGGAAAGATAAGATACAAATCTAGCTTATAAAAATGGGGAAACAAATATAATAACTTGAACCCATAGAAGCTGCTTCTTGTGAATCCATGGATATATAGACTAGAACTATCAACAACAGAGACATGACGAAATAAGCACTCGAATTCTCAACCTAGATGAAAGAAAAGCAACCATAAGAAAGCCAAAACCCAAACGAAACACCTTCACAATACTTTCATGCAAAAAACCAAAAAAAAAAAAACAGAAAAAAAAAAAAGCAAAACGTTTTCTCATCAACCAGACATAGAAATAAAGAAATGGAAGAAAACCCATTTTACCAGGTTTTGGTTGTCTAGGGTGGAGGAAAGTATTATCTTAAACAACTGTGATGGCTTTGTAGCTGAAGAAAGTGACCCATGCATAGGGTTGCTACTAGGACCTACATTTTCCCTGCAACTCCTTCGTTTAACTGCCATTGAAATGAAAATCTCAAAACAAAGGGAAATGAAAATGTTGGAGCGAGAGAAAAGGCTTTGCCTTCTGCGTTGTGGGTCTACCTACATAGAATAATAGAACGCCAGAGTATATGGTACAGGATAACGACAAGCGAAGCTTTATGCGGTTAGTCTTTTACAAGATATTGTCGTTTCCCATTCCTTTTTTTTTTTTCAAGTTTACTTTCCGCACCTCTAAGGAAGCTTTTTGCGCAAGCAATCAACCTTCTTTCCAGTTTACTTCAGTACTCTGACTTCTATTCCATTTTCTAATTAAGATTGGATAATGATTCTTATTTAAAATAATTACACTTCAGTATTTTTTTATTTAATATTTTACAAGAAACGATAAATAAGGTGACATGTTGAGATAAAAAGAAATAAAAAAAAAAAAAAACAGATTGAAGTAATATAACCCCAAATAGAATAAAGTTTATCGAGTTTCTTCTGATTAGATATAAAAGAATGGTAATCTACCTCAAGTTTCTCTTGCCACGATAATTAGAAGCATCTCAAAGAACAATTCCATTTGGGGAAACAAATTCTAATTGAATAAGATTGTAGTTCCAATATGTAAATGGTTTGATTGTTCTTGATAATAAACCAATTAGAGCATCTCCAATGGTACTCTTTAAAATAAAACGTATAATTTGTATAATAAAGAGCATCTTTATCAATATTTGAAAATAAAGAGTGAAAAAATTTATTTAAATCCAATACTCTTTATATTTTGTTCTTCATTTTGATTTTTTCCATAAGTATTAATGACCAAATTTCCTTTCCACCATAAGGTTGGAATAAAAATATTATAAAAATTAATTAATAGAGCACATAAAAATAAAAATATTATAGAAATCAATTAATAGAGCACATAGAAACTTGAAGAGTATTAATTAAAAGCTAAATAAAGAGTGAGTTTTGGCTCTCTAAATGTGGAGAGCCGAACTGACTCTCTAATTTATTTTTTAAATATAAAGAGTTTGTTGGACTTTAATTTTACAAAATAACTCTTTAAAATAAAGAATTTTAATAATATACAGAGCCCATTGGAGATGCTCTTACACTCTTGCAATATTAGATTAAGTCAACAGGTAGTGACTGTCAGATCTAATAATATACATTTATAAAGCCAACAAAACAAGGCCAAGTATAATTAACTCGATGAGGAATCAAAAGGATCATGAGGATGAATTATATATACCATATTTACGTAAGAAACAATATCATTGAAGACCATATACAAGCAATGCTCCGACTGCACCAATACCAGCCAACAGACCAATAATGACCCCAATTGGAGGCAACCCTCCACCAATAGCTTTTCCAGTGTTCACATCGTATCTTGCAAACCTCTTTTTGGGTGCTTGACACTGAGGGCAAACATATCCATCCGGCTATTGAAATAAACAAGAGCAATTCATCAACCATTTTTTATAGTTTACAATCACTGAAATTGTCATATTAGCAGAGGCCTAAACTGGATTTCAATGGAAATATAAGTTTAAAATCACTGAGTCTTGTTGGAGATTGGTTTTATACTGTACATACCTGCTCATCAAAAGGTTTCTGTAATGTGTAAATAAATCCACAGTCAAGGCATATGTGTGTAGCTCTAGCCTGCAAGATGGTGCAGCTGGTTAATTATTTAGATTTTGGTAACTGCATAACGATATCATATTCAATACCACAAGAAGATTAAGCGACTGGTTGACATGTTTAAGCTTTATAATGCCATATTGATGCTTGCCTTTTGAGCCTCAGTTAGTTTCCTTCCAAAGCGGGGAGGAGCCGGACGCTTTGGTAGTCGTTTGACATCTACGGTAGCACCTCTGCAGAAAAAGGTCAGCTTAATGATTATACAAAGATTTCAACCAGTTGGACACAGCAATGTACTGATAAAATCCTTTCTGAGAACTGTATGATAATTTATGTGTGGGTTTTCTGAATATAAACTTTGAATTTTAATAAACATGACACCATATTAGAGCAAGGTATAATATACAGAATCCAATATTTTAGCAACAGAAAATCCAATAGTATAAGCCTGTTTATTTTACTTGATGCTACTTCATTCAACTGAATATTTTTATTTCAACTTTACGCCTCAGCATCTCTTTGTGCTACTTCTGATTCTTCAAAATGGACAAATGCTGTCCTACCTTCAATTAAATTTTCAATTACACTTCTAATAATAATACAAGAGAAAACAACTGAAGAAGCAAGGGAAAATAAACAAAAGAACTAAACCTGCTAACAACAAAGTAGACGGAGTCTGGCTTTGCTTGGATAGCAGTCTTTGTAAACCCCAGCTTGTCTGCTGGCCATAATTCATCCCCAAAGAAGCTGCTAGTGTAGAGGACTTGGTCCCCTGCCTTCAGCCCTGCCTTTGCAGCATTTCCACCTCCATCAACAGCCTAAAGATAAAAGGCTGTCAATAATCACATATTATGGAATTTTTTTGTGATATTAAGGTGGGGGTTAATCAAAAGCAAATAATTATTTGTTTAAGCGGTCTACTCCTCCCCCGAAGCACTTGGCTACTAAATTCTGACGGGTCACTTGCAGAGATAGAAAAGCTAATGGAGGAATTTCAAGATACCAAGCAATTTTGGAAACAGTCTTAAAGGTTTTTCTTCTGTAGCAACAAGTCCAATTCACTTCTGTTGAATGAGTTACTAACCGCGATTCTCAAAATGTCCATCTTAGTGTTTTGTAAGCATGATTAAAAGTCTTAATTTGAAAGCTCCATTCGAAATCAAACAGATTTTTATTGTATGGAAATGCTGTTTTGATAATCACTCATGCAATCTGAGCACCGGCTGGTTACTCAACAATTCAAGTCTAGACATTTTGACACTCAAGAGCTACCAGCCGCCCACTGAAGCTAGGAGACTGAGAATAAACTGAATGTCAAAATCTGGATTATCTTTTGAGAGGTTTAAGTCAAATCCATCGAAATAACAAAAAAATAAATAAATAAATACAGAAGAATCCTTAACTGCATAAGAAACAGATAAAACCTCAATTTCTTCTTGTTTCTTCATTTGTGCATAATAATAGGTGCAATGGAGATAGAAAATATAAGTAGAATGGGGCAGCCTTACAGTGACGAGAACACCACCACCGGGCTTTTGACCCAAAGTTAGACCTAAAGGCTTGTCAACCTCAGCCTCAATGGTCTTGGAAGCTCCAGCAGTCTTTGCTGTGATCTTAAGCCTTCTAACGCTGGTGAGACCGCTCCTATTCTGGCCTACAAATGAATCCGAGAAGCCCCTTTTCGCATCTTGAAGAGACAACCCTTGGAAGGTAGTTTTCTATAGAAAAAAGGAAAGAGTAAAGATCTCATTTTTATTTTTATTTTTTTCCCAGCTGAGTGGACAAAGACAATATAGGTTTCTTGTTTCTCGTGGGGAAGGGTGATAAATTAAGGAATTCATTCAAACCTGGCATTGTGAAGGTGGCAATGGCTTGGTAGAGGTGATTGGGGGAGTGTTGATGGAGTGGTGCCTGTTGAAGGTAGCTGAACAAGATGATGATGGACCTGCAACTACAGCTGACGACATGTTGGCCACCACGAAATTTAATCAGAGAGACTCAGAGAGTGTGAATGTGTCGCGCGCACTCACAATGCAAGTAAAGGTGGTGCCTTTTAGAGCTGCTGTGGACAGGAGTGCATGATCAGATAACCTTTGTTCGGCTTCTGAAGATGGACTTACAAAGCGCCACGCCATCTCCTTCACTGCCACCCACAAATTATGAACTACATTTTTTTTTTTTTTTTACATATATTTGGGATCCTTTTGTGGATCATATTAGTTACACTGCAAATTACTTTTCAAAAATTTCTCCTTTTTTTTTTTTTTTACATGGACGATTAAAAAGGACAGTAATAAATTTTTTTAAAAAAAAAAACACACACACACACAAGGACTTAAATTTTTAAAAGAAAGAATCGAATTTTGAAACAAAAATTCACCACTAGGCAGGTGTTGGAGCCTATAGTTGTTCATGGGGTATTCATTAAGTGAACTGATAAAAAACTTTGTTAGAGCTTAGAGCAATTGGTTGCGTTAAAGGAATTGGTTGGGTTGAAGGAGTTGATCCTCCCTATAAAATCTCAAAACCCATCAAGAAATTATAACGAAATTGGTCAGTCTTGAAACATGCTGTTGGGTTGCAATAGCTGATCACTATTAACCATAATTTCGGTTTGCGTGATAAGCGCACCGTATTGAGACATACCAAGCACACGGCAGCGTTAAAGGATGGTTATGGGCCTTGTGTGGACGTTATGGATTAAAATGTGGGACTCCATCTTTTACATTCGGGCCTTTATATAATTTAGGCCCACATTATTAGACCTCCACACTGCCTTGACCAATTAATAAAGGTCGTCAAGCCTTGCAGTTTATTTATTAGAAGCTTATGAATTATGATATATATATTTTTTCTATGGAAAAAAAAAGAAGAAGCTATTATTTCCTTCTAAAACTAGTTCAAATATCACAAAATTCATCCCAAAAAAAAAAAAAAAAATCAAATATCACAGAATGTAATTCAAAGACAACCCACATTGGTAATTCGTCAACCGAGCAAGTTGAGAGTATTATAAAATAAAGACAACGTGAACCATGAATGACATTAAAAAAATATTTCACTCCAAGAGCAATACATACTCGTGCAGTGTGTTTATCTTAATGAATGGTGCTTATACGTTATTTAATTCAATCACATTCCATGTATCAATCCAATAATAAAAGGACGCGTGAACCATGAGGTACCCTTTCTCGACGGTTCAATGACCGATGCACCCACGGATCAATTAATAAATTAATTTTGCAAAATTAAGTATTTAATTAAAAGAAATGGCTAAGATGATTTTCAGTGGCATTGAGCTACTGGCATGATTTGTATTTGGGATATGGTCTAAAAGAAAGGAAGTTGATTATCAAGAGAATTATAATTTATGATAAATTCGTTATTATTTTAAATATATTCAATTTTATTTGATGTCTAAAGAATAATACGTTAGAGATCTCTTAATCAATAAAATTCACATTAAAATGCTTTAATATTTATTAAAAAGAAAAAAACAAATACTGACATGACATTTATTAATATTATTTTTTCCTCCATGCAAACATGTTTATTACTGTATTTATTTAATAAACCACTATTTCTCTACTGCAATTATGATTGTCCAATTGAATAAGATAATATTTTTATACATATTCCTTTATTTATTTAGTCTCCATTCAACAACTTAATGCTATGGTTGTCCTTATTAGAAAAAAAGATGCTACGTTTCTGCATTTTATTTTCCAGAAATAAAAATAGAAAATTACCTAACATGGCATTGTGTATTTTACTACTTTACCAAATATGAGATATAGAAAAGTCCAAATTTTAAGGATTTTTTATTTATATTTTTAATTTTTTTTTTGCAACTTTCTTATTTAATTTGAATGGTTGTTACCAAAAGATATAGAATAAAAATTTTACATTATTTTTGGTATATGATTCAAAGTTGCCCAAATATTATGCTAATTTGGCATAGAACGGTGCTAAATTAATTAGCAGTGTATTTTAAAACTAAACAGTCAACGCGCAGAACAGTAAAGAGCATCTGATCCGAAGGGGCAAAATGGTCAATTAAAGAGCAAGCGGTGCGCTTTGCAATTTGTATGATCGATCGCCGTCCAACAACTTAACGCCGTTATTGTATTCAACGGACAGCAGAATATTCCTTGAAGAATTCTCTGGTTTCCCCAAAGCGTCCACCTAACAGGACAAACGGTACCGTTTCGGTACTAGCAAACTCTAAAAGCGTAGGTACGGTTGATGGGGAGTTAGGTGCGAAACAGAGGAAACGAGTCTGTTTGTTTGGGCGGGTAAAGACGGACGGACACGCACACACAACGACACCCGACACTGTCCTCCTACTCTATATAACAGTCGGTCAGTGCGATCACAAAGACAAAAATCCAACGCAGCTGTCTGTGTGTGTGTGTGTCTCTCTCTCTAGCTTTTCTCGCTCTTTAAGCTTTTGATTCACCAGAGCTCTCTCTCTCTCCCTCTCTGTCTACTTCTCAACTTGTATGGCCGCCAATTCGAGTAGCCGAGGGATCGCGAACTTTGGGAAGCGAGTCGTCAACCAGATCTGGACCCGCGATCCGACTCACTGCACTGCTCTCTCTTCCCCAGCTCTTATAACTTGCAGGTACACCAACTTAATTCGACCCTTGGACTTTTTGTCCTTCATTTGTACCCTTTTTCTTGAATTATTGATCTTCTGGAGTGAGTTTTTGAGCAAGTATTTACATTTATAGAGTCGATTAGATAGGGAATAGGTAAATTTGGTCTGGGAATCGAGTTTGTGTTGCTTTTGAGCCTGTTCTTCTTGCTTTTTATTGGTTTGTTTATTATTTTAACTAATTAACCATTGCTCGCTGTGCCATTTCCGTATTATTTGGAAATTTTAATTTTGCGTATTTGGATAAGGTTAAACAAAAAAAGGGGACAAATTTTTCCATACATTGATTTTTTGTGAATATATAGGAATGAAGGGATTATTGTTGTTATTATTATTATTTTTGTAAAAAAAATAAAAAGGACTCAATTTGCTTGCGTATTCGGAAAAAGATTTTTTTTTTTTGTTTCAATTTCTGGTTGAGACGATTTGTTTTTATAATACGAAGCGTCTGAGAATTTGGGTTTGAGTGGCGTTTTTTGTTGTCTGATATTCCTTGCTTTCTATTTCCTGCCATCCGGTTTTCAAAGTAGATGGATAGTCTGGAAGTCATAAGATTTATTTTTGAACAATTTCATTTTTCAAAAGAATATTAAAAGAAAATATTATAATATATCGATATTTTCGTACAGTGAGCATCTACCGTACTGTTTGGGTGGGATACGGATAAGCACGGACTAGTTTTGCCTTTATTGGACTTTATTTGACAGTTGTCACCGAGATGCGTCTAACGACCAATCCCTTGACACGAAATTTTCTATTTTAATGGGAAAAATAATGTGATGCAGTAAAAGCTATTACCAGATCTTCTTGGTTAATTAATTATGCCACTTTATTATACTTTAAAAATGGTTCGACCTTTTATAGTCCCAAAATTGAGTCAGACTATTAGAATTACACTGTCATCTGTAGGGAGTTACTCTATGTTGTCACCTGGTTTAGGCACCTGGAGTCCAGTTTTGTGGAAAAATGGGTGTTAGTGGAGGGTGTATCAAATTTATGTGTAGTGTATACTGTGTGAGTCAATAGTCATTTACCTGTTTATGTTAGAAATGCCAGATCTGGGTAATGTGTGTTTTAGGCTTATAGTGATGTGTGACATAATTAAAGCTTTGAACTTTTCAGGTGCATTAAATTTGTCCATTTTATATTTTATTTTTCTTTTCCTTGTTTGGATTTGTATCCTGCTCCCTGCATGACCTATTTGTTTCGGTATGGAATTGATTCACTGCCTCTGTGGTTGTTTCCATGTCAACTTCTACCACACGATGGGAAATGCTATTAAAAAACGAGAGGACCTTTTGCACGATACTTCGAAGTACTTTTCATCTCTGCAAAAGCTGCATGTTTTATGCTATGAGAATTTCCCTTTCTTGCTTTTCAAGCTGACTTTTTTATGATTGATTAAACACACACACACTTTTTGATAAGCTAATCTGCACTCTGGATGGTTATATTGATCAGGCATGTACTGTAGTGTTAACTGTAAGAACTGGTGAGGGTGGAAACTGCGTGGATTTTGACTGTAATATATTATCTTAAACTTAGTGTACAGGATTTAAAGATAAAGACGCTTACATGTGGACAAACGGTCAACTGCCATGTGACATGATCTTATGGAGCCGGTTTATCTGGTTTCAGATCATGGTAACGTGTCATTATCTTTTTATGTGCCAAGCTTTGAAAATGTGCAACTTAATATTTATGTTGAAAAGAAGAAGTTGTCGGGTCGGTTCACGTGATCACCATCACGTTGTGGGGGGCACCTTTGAATATTGATGATGGGTGACACGACACCTAAACCCCATTCTAAAGACCACCATATGGTTGGCTACCCAAGCCACATCTACGATTGGTAAATAGAGAATCTAATCTAGATTAACATATATGCCCAACTTGCGTTTGTGAGAAGAAGGTAACAACCGCCATACGATGGTGGGACATGTTTATCCTTTCAAAAGCGGCGGAGGGCACTCTATTTATTTGGTAATAAAACTATAACCGACCCTTACCTTTTTTTGTATTATTATGGGAAGTCAGTGGGTCGTTCTTATCTTTAGGTAATGATGGTTAAACTTCCATGGACAATTACTAACATATCCTTCATATCTTGTCGAAGTGCCTCTCAAAGTCCTGCCTAGTTTATTCTGTGTAGTAGTTCGTCTTGGAAGCCAAGCTCGATCTGAGTGAAATATGTGGCTATTTTTTAATTTATCTTGTTTTGGCCCCATTAAAATTATTGAACTACCTGCCATCTTTGTTGAAAGTCATGTTGATTAACGAGTTGGTATATGCCACTGTATTTTCAGAAGGGCTGCTCATAACTCAGTGTACGACAAGAACCCAGATGAGCAAATTCCACCAAGTGTTGTACCGGATGAAGTGATCCAGCCCCATTCCGATAAGTATTGGGCACCGCATCCCAAAACTGGGGTATTTGGCCCTGAAACTGAGCACAACTCTGCCGCAGGCGGTGGCTTGCACGCCTCCCCTGCGAATGGTGGTGAGGGCTCCGTGCTCGAGCAAAAGGCCTGGTTCCGCCCTACCAGCATTGAGGACTTGGAGAAGCCTAATTACAACTAAGACTACTGCTGAAAGTTATAATCCGTTTTTATATAGATATTGGAGCGTGTACGGCAGAAGACGGTTAAAGAACTATAATTATAAGTACGTTTATATATATATATATATATATAATAAATAATCATATAGGCGTGCTGTTGCCTATTTTAGTTTTTTGGTGCAGTTGAGTAGGGAAGTTGGGTTGGATGTATTAAATAACTTCTCTAGTAGTCGGCCATGAACACAGTTTGGCATGTAGTGGTTGGAGACTATTTGTATTTCTACTTCAAGGCATCTTGGTATGAAATGCTTTGTCATGCTTGTGAAAAGTGAAAAGCGCTCTCTCTCTCTCTCTCTCTGTGTTTGTACCATTTAACAACCCTATCTGTATTTATCTGTCATCCTTGATAAACCCAGATCAACGTGCTCATAAGAAAAAAGCAGCTTCAAAACATGCGTTGCGATTGCGTACTTCATGAATTTGTGGGATGGCTTGGGGTCCCAAGGCCTTTTGGTTCTTCCTTTAGACTCTACTAAGCACGCTATTTATACATGGTAGCTTCAGATATTAGTGGGTCGCAATTCGAGAGAGAGCCATTATATGTAGTCACTAAAGTAGGAAAACCACGTGTCAGCTATAATCTGCAATAACAAAAAACTTTCTTAAGGGTTACTGGGTGGGCTATATCTCTCGGCCTCTGACAGTCGCATCCTAGCTCGTATTCTGCAGTGGTGTTATAGGCAGAGAGCGCGGTCATTCTACAAGGCCATTGCAATCCCCAATCTCAACTTCTAAGAAGCGAGTGAACACAACACCAACATGTGTTTTAGCTTTTCCATTCCTATTGCTACGTAGATTTCTAAGATAATAGCACTCTTCCACTCGACTTCCAGTGTTAGAGAATTGCATAAAATTGCAGACCTTTATGTAATTCACTTAAATGACAGTTCATTGAACTTCTTTCTTACGCATCAGCCAATTCAGTTGGGGTTGAAAAATTGTCGTAGATGGCTCATAATAAAACATCAAATAACCTCAATCTCAGTGATGTACTGGCAAAGAAGGCAGTTAAGAATGCTATGAGTATCCTCGCTTGAATTCTGCTCGCTTGGTGCCATTTGGAAGAGTCTTAGATTCTGCATCGTCACTGCTGACCCAACTAGATAAAATAAATGGCTCAGCATGACATCAAGCAGTGTAGGGACAGTAGGAAGTTCATTGGTCAAGACTGTTTCTCAATGAAAATGCCCTCTCTGTTTAAGAACCATCAAAGCAACTTGTAACATCTGCCTAGCCTTCCTATCAGGAGTGCACCCAGCACATTCTATTTCCTTGTATATCTCAGGAACCTACACCAAAAATGTTAATTTTGTTATAGGATTTATCTATATTCATTCTATTTTATGTTCTTCTCTAAGCCTGGATTCAATATTTTTTCTCACATGAGCAAAAATATTGTAGTGCTAATGTGTATGGCACCTTATCAAACTTCTTTGCCCGGATAAACGCCTTCATGAGGGTTGTATAAGTAACAATATCAGGGCTAAAACCCTTCAGAAACAGAAAGAATATCATTAGAATTTGAGTGTCCCAATGAACATATTGTTTGAAGTAATTGAAGTCTTTCAAGAAATCCTGCAATCTTAACATGCCTAACCAAAAATATTGATGCAAATTAACAAGACTTACACTTTCTTTTATGTGTTGATAAATGGATAAAGCCTCCAAATGTCTACCAGCTATACCAAATGCGTTCATCAACACATTTAGCATTACAACATTTAGTTCAATTCCCTCTGCTTCCATAAGTTGAAGCACCTTAACTGTCTGATCGCATAGTCCCTGTAAAAGCGCACAGACACCATGTGGACAAAATTCTTAGTGTCGATCAAAAGAAGATAGAAATTCAAATAATCCTGAAAAGCGAAAGTCAAAACGGAATTCATATACAGAGAAATTCCTTAACAACTTACGCCTAGTTTTTCATTTCAAAGTCAAACTCAAAATTACTTCACAAGTCTACTCATTGGACATCTATATAAACATCAGACAAAACAAGAGAAATTCAAATATGGTGGAGAATAATGCTCTGGCCCTCCAAGTTCAGAAATCAATAGTTAGCATAATCCAAAGTGAGTTAAGTGGTAGCAGAAGGTTTCATACAGGTAAATTGTTAGCCTTCACTGGATCATTCAGGTGTTATCTCCACATTTCATGTCCAATATTTAATGTATTAAAGAACAGACTGCATTCAATTGACTATATGATAAGAGAGACAGCAAACCTGCTGAGCATAGGCATTTGCAATGACACAAAATGTACTGGCTGAAGTTAGAAGACCTTCCGACTTTAGAGAAGATATACACTCTTCAGCAACCTGAAATTTCCCATACTGTCCATAGATATCAACCAAAACGGCATATATCATACCACTTCTTTTATGCCCCATGTGTTTCATAGTTTCAAAAGTCTTCCTTATCATGTCCCACTTCCCCTGCTCTCCCAAATGGCTAATAATGGTAATAAAGATCTTTGGATCAGGATATAACCCTTGTTCCTGCATCTCAGTGAACAGCTCAAGGGCCTTGCTGATATCTCCGGCCTTGAAATGCCACCGTATCAAAGAATTCCAAGTTGTTATATCGGGTTTTACACCTTCTTGTTTCATTTTCTCAAAAATTTCCAAGGCTTCATTTAGCTCACCGTATTTCCCAAACGTGTCAATGATGCTATTATATATCTGCTTGTCCAGAGACATCCCCATCTCCCTAATCTCATACACAATGTCCATCGCTTTCTTCCACATCCCATTGTCCCTATAAAGAGCAATAACCTTACTATACACAAATGAGCTTAGCCGAAACCTTTTCCTTTTCATCTTATTGATTACTGACCAAGTATCTTCCAACCTCCCGGCATTGACATAGTACTCCAGCAGAATCTCATACGTCTCTCGATTCCTCTGTACACCCAGATCATCCATTACAGTCAAAACTCTAATTGCAACCCCTAAGAGGCCTTTCTTCAAGAACCCTCTAAGCAAAACGTTGTACAATTTTATTCTTGGCTCAAACCCAGTAAATGTCATTTCTTGAAGCAAACAATCAGCTTCCAAAGTTCTTCCGACGCTTCCAAGAGCTTCAATCAAATAAGCATACGAAAGGGAGCTGGGGTGGAAGCCCAAGGCCTGCATTTGAGCAAGAAGAACCATAGCCATGTCAATTTGCCCTTCTCTAC
This sequence comes from Rhamnella rubrinervis, assembly GCA_007844105.2. NCBI lineage: Eukaryota > Viridiplantae > Streptophyta > Magnoliopsida > Rosales > Rhamnaceae > Rhamnella > Rhamnella rubrinervis. The sequence goes on from CM017576.2 coordinate 403,772, forward strand.
AATAATCACGAATCATTTGGTTGCACGAGTCACCGGATCGTTCCTCTGCAACTCTAGGAGAATTTGAGCACTCAGTAGCCAAGCTCTCATTACCGGTCGCTACAACACTAACTTCACTTGCACCCTTGTTGTGCCTCAAATGATTAAAGGAACCAAAGAACTTACATCTCAAGCAACTTGGACATAGAGGAGCAAATCCACCAATTGAAAATGGGGGAAGTAACTTGAGACCCAATTTCAATTGCACATCCATGTTTCACAAAATAGATAACTTCAAATACGGATTGATATGCGTCCGACAGAAGCAGATTCGTTTTCTCAAGTTTGTTCTACTACTCACTTCTGGGCCACAAAGACAACAGTGTTCCTAATTGAACTCTCTACTACCGAGCAGCAACCTAGTGTTGGAGCTCTAATCTATCATCTTCTAAGCCTCTGTTCACGACGGAGTTCGATTATAAACACAACCTTTCTCTTGGATACTATTATTTTTATTTTCCCATTCTTTTTAAAGGTTTCAACTTTCGCACTATCTAATATGATTGGCATGTAAATTTTAAGGAAAAAAACAGTTTTTAAGAATAAAACTGGGCTTTGGGAAAAGAATAAAGACTGAAATTAGAAGTAAACCATCCTTTTTTTTAAAAAAAAATCTTAAACCATGAAAAACCATCAATTTTTTATTTTAATCTTAAACCATGAATTATTATTATCTAACAAAAGCATAGTTTCACAATTTTCCCATCAAAGTATTTTTTTTTTCCTCTTTGGGGTCAGAAAATGAGGATATATGTTCATGTTATTATTATTATTATTTTAAAATTAACATCAAATAAGTTAGTGAATTATAGAAGATTTACCAAAAAAAAAAAAGATTTATAAAAGACAAAAACTTGGAACTCTGTAATTCTGGTGGGATAAAGAATCTGTCAGGTATATACAAACCGCTAATCCAAAAAATAAAAGAAAATATCTTTTCAACATCTTCTTCCCCATAGCCATGAATCAGACATTACGGGTTCGCATTTACTTAATCATGGAAGACATACTGTAGCATAACGGGCATGGCATTCACCGGAGTGCTGGCTTTCGTTCCCTCACCCACAATCCATGCAGACACCGCATTGTCTCCTTGTTCGTCTTCTAAGTTATACAAAGCCACCTCCTTTTCTTGCTCTTCTTCAAACCCAACAATTTCAACTGCAACTGCTACTTCTACTTCTGAGGAACCAAATGATTGTAATAGCAATAATATTACTCCGAGATTTAGCTACAGCAGAGCCTCACCGTCAGTGAGATGGCCCCATTTGAAACTGGCAGAGCATTATCCATCACCTCAGACCCAATTCACGGCTTCTTCATCCCCACTAACCCATGTCGTCGATGATACTGGATTTTCAGCAGAAGCCCGTGATTCCGAGGTTACGGATAAAACCCAGAATGTGAGCTCTGTTGAAGAGTCTTTGAATGTAAATGATGAAACCCAACAAGTGTTGGGGAAGCCCAGCAAGACCAAGGCAAAGAAAATGACGAAATTGGCTCTTAAGAGAGCCAAAGATTGGAGGGAGAGAGTGAAATATTTGACTGATAGGATTTTAGGATTGAAATCCGAGGAGTTTGTGGCGGATGTGTTGGACGATAGGAGAGTTCAAATGACGCCTACTGATTTTTGCTTTGTGGTGAAATGGGTTGGACAGTCAAGCTGGCAACGAGCTTTGGAGGTTTACGAGTGGCTGAATTTACGCCACTGGTACTCACCAAATGCAAGGATGCTTGCCACTATCTTGTCAGTCCTCGGAAAGGCTAACCAAGAAGCTTTAGCCGTGGAAATATTCACACGGGCGGAGCCTACAGTAGGTAATACGGTCCAAGTGTACAACTCTATTATGGGTGTCCATGCACGGAATGGTCGATTTGATAAGGTCCAAGAATTGCTTGATTTAATGCGTGAACGAGGGTGCGAACCTGACCTTGTTAGCTTCAATACTTTGATAAATGCCCGTCTGAAGTCAAGTGTAATGGTTTCAAATCTGGCTGTTGAACTTTTAAACGAGGTGAGGAGGTCAGGTCTTAGACCAGATATTATTACTTATAATACTCTTATCAGTGGCTGTTCACGTGAATCCAATTTGGACGAGGCAGTGAAGGTTTATAGTGATATGGAAGCACATGGTTGTCAACCTGATCTTTGGACTTATAATGCCATGATTTCAGTATACGGGAGATGCGGACTGCCAGGCAAAGCTGATAAACTCTTTAAGGAATTGGAATCAAAGGGGTTTCTTCCAGATGCAGTGACATATAATTCTTTGCTATATGCTTTTGCTAGAGAAGGAAATGTAGAGAAAGTAAGGGAGATATGTGAAGACATGGTGAAAATGGGGTTCGGTAAAGATGAGATGACATATAACACAATTATCCACATGTATGGGAAACAGGGCCAGCATGATTTAGCATTTCAGCTGTATAGGGACATGAAAAAGGCCGGTCGGATTCCAGATGCTATTACATACACTGTGTTGATTGATTCACTTGGAAAAGGAAATAAAATAACAGAAGCTGCAAATGTGATGTCGGAGATGCTTGACACAGGTGTCAAACCCACTCTGCGGACTTACAGTGCTTTGATTTGTGGATATTCCAAGGCTGGAATGCAAGTGGAGGCTCAGGAAACATTTGATTGCATGGTTAGGTCTGGGATTAAACCTGATCGTTTAGCATATTCTGTTATGCTGGATATCTTTCTGAGGTTGAATGAGACGAAGAAAGCAATGATGTTGTATCAAGATATGCTGCATGGTGGTTTCATGCCAGATAATGCCCTTTATGAGATCATGCTGCGAGTGCTTGCGAGGGAAAACAAATTGGAAGGTATTGAAAAAGTAGTCAGGGATATGGAAATACATTGTGGCATGAACCCACAAGCTATTTCTTCAATTCTTGTCAAGGGGGAGTGCTATGACCGGGCTGCTAAAATGTTGAGATTGGCCATTAGCAGTGGCTATGAATTGGAAAGGGAGAATCTCTTATCTATTCTCAGCTCATATAGTTCATCTGGAAGGTACTCTGAAGCATGCGAATTGCTTGAATTCTTGAGAGAACATGCTCCCGGTTCCAATCAACTTATAAATGAGGCACTGGTTGTCATACTATGCAAGGCTCATCAATTTGAAGCTGCTTTGGAGGAATATGGGAAGGCTAAGGAATTCCATTCTTTTAGCAGAAGTTCTACTGTCTATGAGTCCCTTATTCAAGGCTGTGAGGAGAATGAATTCCTAGGGGAGGCTTCTCAGATATTTTCCGACATGATATTCTTTGGTGTTGAACCTTCGGAAAATCTTTATCAGACCATGGCAGTTATATATTGTAGAATGGGTTTCCCTGAGACAGCTCATCATTTAATTGACCAGGCAGAAATGAAAGGCATCCAATTTGACAACGTGTCTGTTTATGTGGATGTTATTGAAGCATATAGGAAACTAAAGCTATGGCAGAAAGCTGAAAGTTTGGTGGGAAGTCTTAGACAAAGATGTATTAAAGTGGATAGGAAGGTCTGGAATGCTTTGATACAAGCTTATGCTGCAAGTGGTTTCTATGAGCGAGCCAGAGCTATTTTTAATACAATGATGAGAGACGGTCCTTCACCAACTGTAGAATCTGTTAATGGTTTATTGCAAGCTTTAATAACTGATGGCAGATTGACTGAACTTTATGTAGTAATTCAGGAGCTGCAAGATGTGGGTTTTAAAATAAGCAAAAGTTCAATTATTTTGATGCTTGATGCATTTGCTCGAGCTGGTGATGTATTTGAGGTGAAGAAAATTTACCATGGAATGAAGGCTGCAGGTTATTTTCCTACCATGAATCTTTACAGGATTATGATAAGATTGTTGTGCAGGGTAAAACGAGTACAGGATGTTGAAGCCATGATATATGAGATGGAAGAGGCAGGATTTAAGCCTGATCTTGCAATATGGAATTCCATGATAAAGCTATATGCATCTGTTGATGATTTCAGAAAGACAGTTCAAGTATATCAGCAAATTCAAGTAGCTGGACTCAAACCAGATGAGGATACTCATAATTCATTGATTATAATGTACTGCAGAAATCATAGACCAGAAGAAGGTTTGTCTCTAATGCATGAAATGAGAAGGCAGGGCTTGGAACCTAAATTGGACACCTACAAAAGCTTGATTTCAGCATTTGGTAAGCAAAAGCTATTGGATCAAGCTGAAGAACTTTTTGAAGAGTTAAGATCTAATGGATGTAAATTGGATCGCTCATTTTACCATACAATGATGAAATTGTTCAGAAATGCTGGAAACCATTCCAAAGCTGAAATGTTATTGGGCATGATGAAAGAGGCAGGTATAGAACCCAACTTTGCCACGATGCATTTGCTTATGGTTTCTTATGGCAGCTCTGGACAACCTCAGGAAGCTGAAGAAGTGCTTAACAATTTGAAAGTCACTGGTGTGAATCTCAATACACTACCATATAGTTCAGTTATTGATGCTTATCTCAAGAATGGAGATTATAACATTGGGATTCAAAAGCTCAAAGAGATGAAGCAAGGGGGTTTGGAGCCAGACCATAGAATATGGACATGCTTTCTACGAGCTGCGAGTTTGTCCCAGCAAACTAGTGAAGCAGTTAACCTCTTGAATGCACTATGCAATACTGGATTTGATCTTCCAATAAGGTACCTAGAAGTTTCTCAAATGCTAGAGTGAGGCCAAGGCATCACAAATGGATGTTTCAATTACGTCTATATATTCCTGTGGATTCATTCCCACAAAAAATCTTGTTTTGTAGGCTTTTGACAGAAAAATCTGAGTCACTAATTTCAGAGGTAGATCGTTGTCTAGAGAAGCTTCAACCCTTGGAAGATGATGCGGCCTTTAACTTTGTCAATGCTTTGGATGATCTGCTGTGGGCATTTGAACTGAGGGCCACTGCTTCATGGGTTTTCCAACTGGCAATCAAGAGAGGCATCTATCGCCATGATGTATTCAGGTAACAACTGGTAGGATAGAAACGTTATTTTGCCAAGAATTTTTATATATATCTTGGGTGGGCATAACCATCAAAATGAAAAGAGGCTGAAAGCATCTGTATGGATGAATGTACTATCCTTTGTAACTCAAGTGCAAATCTGTTTATGCCATATCATACTGCTGATTGTGGTTTCTTCTCTTATAATTAGTCTTTTAATTCCCAATGGCTTGCTCATGTCTTCTAAACACAGAGTAGCTGAAAATGACTGGGGCGCTGATTTTAGAAAGCTATCAGCTGGTTCAGCTCTTGTTGGTCTTACATTATGGCTTGATCATATGCAGGCAAGATTTCCCTCAGTTTATGTTCAAAGTATATAATAACCCTTTTAAATTAAAAGTAGTCATTTCAGCAGTTGAAAATTTTAATACATTTACTGATGCCCTCCTAAAGTTTGTCATTGTACCATAACCAACCATTGTATCAGAATGATTCATTAGCTCTCGTGATATTATCTATTATGTATTAGTTTGACCATCAAGCTTATGGACCTGTTATAAAGTTTGCAAATCTAACATAGGGGATCCCTATATTATGGGCAGGATGCATCTTTGCAAGGTTATCCAGAGTCTCCAAAATCAGTAGTGCTGATAACAGGGACAGCAGAGTACAACAGCGTTTCTCTTAATAGCACATTAAAGGCATGCCTTTGGGAGATGGGTTCCCCATTTCTGCCTTGTACTACACGAAGTGGTCTCCTTATAGCTAAGGCTCACTCCCTCAGGATGTGGTTAAAAGACTCTCCATTTTGCTTGGACCTTGAGTTAAAAGATGTCCCTTCTCTTCCTGAATCTAACTCAATGCAGCTCATTGATGGATGCTTCCTAAGACGTGGCCTTGTTCCTGCGTTTAAGGACATAACAGAGAAGCTTGGACTGGTGAGGCCTAAGAAGTTTGCAAGGTTGGCTTTGCTATCAGATGAAAAAAGAGGTAAAGTTATTGAAGCTGATATTGAGGGAAGGAAAGAGAAATTGGAAAAGATGAAGAACAATGTTGGGTCTAAGACTAGGAGGATGAGAAATATTCCAAGGAGAAGATATACAAGGAGATCCATGTTATCAGGCTCTAAATAGATTGTATTGTAACTGAAAGTCAAGGCTATAAATATGAAAGAAAAGGAAAAATATCAATGCCAAATTAAAAACAATTTCAAAGTGTTTTTTTATTATTGTTTGTGTTTTTTTCCATCACATATATACTCAATTGAATAGTTTAAGTGTTTTTTTTTTTTTCACATTTATATTTAACTAAAGAGTCCAACTGACTTTAACAAACTCTGATTAATTTTTAAACTAAATAAATTATATAAAATTCAAAAGAAACAATTAAAACCCAAATTGGTATTTCTCTCGGAAATTTCAAACTTCCGTTTATTTTTCTCAGCTTCCAACCTATTTCTGTTCGGTTAACCTGTACAATTTTACGTCGTAAATAAGCTTCCTTTTTATTTTATTATTATTGTTATTATTATTTTTTGGTAAAGGCTTAGTATTCCATTTCTTCAGACGGGCCATCTTGAATTGAGAAGTTCTTAGATTTGTAAGGTCTGGTTGTTGCTCTATATAATGTGGGTGCTTTGCTATACTTGGTTTATGGTGTCTGGTGTCCTGTTAGTTTTTTTCTTACTTGGTTTTAGTGTCCTGTTAGTTTTTTCCTACTTGGTTTTATGTGAAAGAAGGGTAAAGCTCATGTTTGAATTTCAGTTTATTTTTTCTTGTATCTACTTGAACAAAAGAGCCCTCTGCTTCTGTGATACCCCATAATTTAAAATTGGCTTTTCTCTCTATCTTTTTCTAATTTGGGTACGTACATGTTTTATGCTTTATCGTCTTTCAATACATTGGTTTTTTTGCTATTGTTTATATGATCGTTAAACATGTTCTTCTAATAGTTGCAAATTGTTTAATGGAAATTAGCTCTATAACAATCTAAGGAATTTCGTTTTTCCTGTTGTATAATTTCCATCTATATGGGTTGCATATGGTTGATTATTCAAAATTCAATTCCCCTGTTGCCACTAAAATATTTATTTAATAGCATTGTAGAAGGACTCATTGTTTAACATTAATCTTAACTTGTTTTCATAGACTGAGTTGATTGCACACTTGGAGCTAATGAGACATACTGACAATGAAATGGGAGTTTTATATGCATGCATTGTTAGCATACTGCAAGTGGATATGAGGAGTTAAATTAGAGCTCTTGATGTTAATGCAATGAGTTGGGAATGAATCTCTGATTCCGTGATTTTACAGGTAAGCATGGTTAAGCACAACAATGTTATCCCTAACGGGCACTTCAAAAAGCACTGGTAGAATTATGTCAAGACTTGGTTCAACCAACCAGCCCGGAAAAGCCAGAAGAAGAGCTGGTGAGTGACTTTCCTCATCCCTATTATGGATTTTGCCATCTGCTTTTGACCCCTAGTTGTTAGTGCCTTCTGTTAGTCTGGCACAGAACACCAACAGAGCTATTTGGATGACTTGTTATATTTTTGTCCTTTGAAACTGTTACCAGCTTGGCAGAAAAAGCCTGTGAATGTTTTCCCCAGACTTACTGCTGGACCTCTTCGTCCTATTGTTCATGGACAGACATTTAAGTATAACATGAAAGAGTTGGTAGGGGCTTTAGTCTGGAAGAGTTGAAGGTGGGTTCATTGTTTTTCTGCTTTTACAGCCTAAAAATGCTTCTGAAATGATTTGTAATATGTTGCAGTTTTATTTTTTCAAAAATAAGTTGAGAATGGTAAAACCACGGGGGTATAAATATATCTGCTTTTATATATCTTATATGATGTGTTGTGTTATAACAACCTCATTGGTTCTACTCTATTGTTGAGAACTAGGCTACAGCCATTCCTAAGAAGCTTGCACGAACCATTGGTATAGCTGTTGATCACCGCCGGAGAAATCTATCTTTGGAGGGTCTTCAAGCTAATGTTCAGAGGCTTAAAACTTATGAGGCTAAATTAGCTGTCTTCCCTAGATGTGCTAGCAAATTCAAGGTAATATTAGATTGTAAAATTGGATTTGTTAAAAAAGTAATGAATTGCCTGTGTGCATGATGTCTCATTTTCACTTGTTCTGCTTCAGGCAGGAGACTCTGCTCCAGAGGAACTGGCCAATGCCACCCAGGTTCAAGGACCACACATGCCTATAGTGCGTGAGAAGCCATATAAAAGACATCTAAAAATAAAACGAAGAAATATAAAAGGTGGGAAAGTAGAGAGAATAAATGTGGAAGGCAGAAAACAGATCTTTGTGGTTTTGGATCTATTAGTTGGCGCCGATGAGCTTGAACGAGAAAAAATATTGCTTTGCTGCTGTTGAATCTGTGTTGCCGGTGCGTGGATGAGATAGAAAGGGCGGTGATTACGAAAGTCAAAATGATACAGAGAGTGGTAGTGGGTGGCAGAGTAGGTAGCTAATAAATGAAAAGGATACCCGCCCTATCAACCCGCTTAAATGGGAAATCCATGCCCCAAGGCGGGGCAGGGTTGGATTTTTTTGCCAACCCTACTAAGAGGAGTGGTTTCTATATAGGAAATGGGAAAATAGAGTGTTAGGAAGTACTAGTATTCTGTGGTCTTCTAATTTATCTAATCCGGAAATTGTCTCAGATCAGGCAGACTCATAGCAAGTGCATCTACATTCTATTTTGAGTCAATTCCAACGATTTTGAGTATATCCAGAGAGCAAGTCAGTTTTCTGTATTCTGTACTTAGAAATGAGTAGAACTGTTCTTAAAAGAGCTCAACTTTTAAGCCAAAAGATTCAGTTGACACGCCATAAAAAACATACTAAGGTAGGATAAGAATGGACAAAAACCCCCGGATGGGAAGTATCAGCACTCGATTTCAAAGTGGAAAGCCGTGTAAATTTGTAGTCACCCTAACGCAGCAGACGCTCCTCCCACTTTGTTCACAAATCAGTCTAAGGCCTGACAAATTAATGACCTCCATAAGAAAACCAACAGAAGAATCTTTAATGAAATTTACAAATTACAGAATAGAAGTTTCTTCGTTAATAAAATTAAAATATGTACAACCCTTGTCTACAATCATTAAAGGGAAGGATAACTTTCAATTGGATTCCCCTTTACTTTTATCTACCTTGGCTTATAAGAGATTTATCCGGCCTGTTCCCAGAGAAATTTCTAAAGCCAATATACGTCCTCCAAATATGATACATTCTCTCATCTTAATTTCCAGAACTTGTATCAACAATATTAGAAACTTCCCCCTTCACAAGTCACAAGAAACACCCAGCCAAACCAGAAATTGATTGACAGACTATGAATGCAAAGCACCAAGCAATGAAAAAAGAAAAAAACAAAAACAAAAACAAGAAAAGGCAAAGAAAGCAGAACATCAGTACAAAAAATGTTAATTGTTAGTCATAGTCATACCTCAGAAGCTGAAACCCATTCGCCATCAATCCAGTCTTGACGTGGCCTCAACAGATCGTGCCCAAAATCCATTTGGTCCTCTGTGCCTTCGAAGTAAACTCTATACCTTCCCCCACGAAGGACCTTGTGAATCTCACCTTCCCACCATGCATCATTATACCTTGCCTCCACTTTTTCCCTCACAGTGAAAGCATCAAGAGCCACTCTCTCTGGAGGATCTGGCCTTATGTTCTGCAAATCAACCTCCTCCATCAGGAACTCTCTATCATCATCTGTTCTTAGGTCCTTGTGCTGAATGAGAAACTTGTCCTTCCCCACTGCTTCGACAATTTTTGCTGCAAACCAAGCACCTTTAAGCCCATCTTCATCACTGCGAACCTCAACTAGTGTCCCTTTCCTCAGTTTCATCTTTTTGCTTGGCCTTTCTTCCTCAATAGCTGCTGATATATCCTACAAGCCAAAATTTTGGAAGCTTGGTATATAAGTTAAATAACACAAATGAACCCCATAAAAATCAAATATAAAATAACAAAAACTAGGTTTTCATCGTTGCAAACCTCAACTAGTATCCCTTCGGTCAGTTCCACCTTTTTGCTTCCATTTTCTTCCTCAACAGCTACTGATACATCCTACAAGCCAATATTTGGGAGCTTGTAATGTGAGTTAAACAACACAATGAACACCATAAAAATCAATATAAAATCATGAAAAACTAGGTGTTCATCATTGCAAACCTCAAGTATTGTCCCTTCACTCAACTCCACCTTTTTGCTTAGATTGTCTTCCTTAATAGCTGTTAGTACATCCTACAAACCAAAATTTTGGGAGCTTGTTATGTAAGTTAATTAACACAAATGAACCTCATAAAAGCAAACATAAAATAATGAAAAACTAAGGTTCATCATAGCAAACCTCAACTATTTTCCATTCACTCTGATTCACCTTTTTGCTTGGTATTTCTTCCCTTATAGCTGTTAATACATCCTACATGCCAAATTTTTGGGAGCTTGATATATAAGTTAAATAACTTATATAAACCCCATAAAATCAACTATAAAATAATGAAAAACTACATGTTGATGTGAAGACCATAAGAAGCTTACTTTCATCTGACTATCTTACTTTAAATAGCAGATTTTGCACATGGAGTATACAACACCATCATGAGTTCCACATACGAAACAGGCACATAATCCAACCAGGAGGAAAAAAAAGAAGGGCAATTTGATATTTCTTAAGCTAAGTGGACGCAAACATCTTTGCTAGCTGGTTTCTATTTAAGTTCTGCAGCTTCAGAACTAAACAAGGCATCAGCTTTAGGGTAATAATTCCCAAAATGTAGATTACCCAGGAAAATGATATTTCCTGAATGAAATACACAAAATTCAGGAGTTCTTTAAAAAGGATTGCCCTTTGCCAATACAAAATAATAAAAAGGGAATGAGAAATAAAATAATTTTTTATTTGAATGGTTGGAAAAAATTCAAAAGAGTTCATAAAACAGTTTCAATAAAAGACTCTTTTATAAGGATGTAAAGCTCTTTCAGAGAAAAGAAAAGAAACCAAATTCATTATAGGAGTCTTAAGTAATACAAATTAATAAAAGAAAAAAAAACAAAGAACATACAACCTACCCGGTTTAGTTGAGCTATTTAACGCCCCGTCCCCCAAAAATCGAAGAACAAAAATCATTTCCTCATCTTTAGGGTCACAGACTCACAAGATCATTGTTTACCTAAAACAGTCACTTCGGTCTGAAACAAATAAAAATGGACAGTTATAATGACACAAAGACAAAAATGGGATCCCCAAAAGCCGAGAAAACAGGGCTTTGACTTCTATTTTCTTTTCATTTTAGGTGAAGAAAAAAAATTAAAGAAACCTGAAACCTACAATGAAAATTACAACCAAGAATACGAAACTACTCCGCATCCTACGTATTCAACCCGCATTAATACATACATTGGCGACTAATTTTACCATTTGCTTGGAAATGAAGTGACAAAAAAAGAATCAAACATTTTCAGAGCCAAAATAGAACAAATTAATGCCATCAAGGACTTGGAAGAAATAATCACTGAACTTACTTGCTCTAGCAATAGCAGAGGAGGAACCCAAGCTCCATTGATCCAATCACGGTGAAGCCTCAGTTCCGACAACTCAACCTCGACGTACTGCTTCGAGAACTGAAAGTGGACGCCGAACTTCGAGGGCTTCAGGACCTCAACGACCACGCCATAGCGCCAACCCTCATCAGAGCGAACATCAACCTTGTCGCCGAACTGGAACGCAAGGTTGTCATTTTCTTGGGGAGGCACAGGCCTTAAGAGCATGGCGTCCACCTCCTCCCTCAAGAGACCGTTGTTGTTCTTGCGCTTGCTTCCAGAGCTCCTGCGACCGTTCCTGTTGGCATTCACCGCTTTGTATTCAACCAAGAAAGCGTTGTCTTTGGAACCTTTGCCGAAGATTATGGCCGGGAACATCATGGTTCGCTTGTTCTGGTCGGTCATGGCCACCTCAACCTCGTCTCCCACATCGAATATGGCGTCCGCCATATCTTTGCCGTCCTTGAACCCTGGGAAGACGAGTGAGCTTGGCTAGTGTATCGCTCCAAGGAAAATTAAAAAATGAGCTTCTGGCAGAGGGCCCACTGAAATTAGTGTCCTTTATTTTAAATACATTTTATATTTATTTTTTTTGTCAAAGCTTTTGTTTATTTTATAACAATTATTTTTTTTTTGACAAAATATGATTTTTTTTTTACTTATTTATTCATTTAAAATATATTTTTTTCTCCTAACATAATTTTCTGAAAAATATTTGTAATGTAGATAGGAAAATGAAAAAAAAAAAACAAAAAAAGGTTAGGCAAAAAAATAATAATAACAACAAAATAAATTGGGAGTGGCCAATAGAGTTATTATTATTTGGCATTTAACTGAAGGAGATATTTGATGACAATGCCAGCAGTACTACGAACATTGCACTGAGGGAGATGTGGACGTCAACTGCGTTATAACTCATAAGACCAACCCCAGCAGATTCAATTTAATTCCAAGTCCATGTCTCTACCAAAAAAAATTCAGAGTACATATCAACAAGTTGAAGAGTTGGTTGGCAGTCTCCTCAACCTCAACCTTATTGTGCTTTGCCAATGGAGGAAACCAGCACACTCGGTATGTCTGCTCAAAACCCAGCCTTTCTGCCAAGTGTTCCCTCAACCCAGTACCTCCAGCTGAAGACTTTCCCCAAACCAATCAACAACAATTAGAGTTATAGCTTCAATCTTCTAAAGCTGTTTGTAAATTTTTGTTTTTCTATCTCTTGGGTTCCCTTTTCATCCTATTACTACTATTTTATTTTCTGATGGGATTTGCAGATCAGGGATTCTGGAGCAAATGGAAGGTGAGGCTTTTTTTTATTATTGTTATTATTATCTTAAAGGTATTACTACTTTTGTTCATACTGCAAATGAAGCTTTTGGAAAAAGAATGGTAATTTTGTGTAGAATTAGCGTCTGTGAAGAAGGGTAATCTCTTTCAGAGTTGTGAGTTGTTTGCCTTTTCGTATATTTCTGAAAACCCATTTGAGCAATCAGTTTGGTTGCCGTTTTGTCAGCTCAATTCTGCCAAAATGAGTTCAAAACTTGCGAAGCTTGGGCTTGCAGTGGTCCTCGCGTATGGGCTGTTTGATGGGGTTACATACACCACATTTTTCATCATGGCATTTCTTGGGTATGAGAAAAGTACGGGAAAGAACCCTGCAGCCAATCTCCAGGCACTTTTAGGGGTAAGAAATGCCTAATCTCAACTATAAAACTCTGTTGCAGTACAGTTTCTTAGACTAGGATGCTTTAGTTTTTTATTCGTTCTGTAAAAGTTAGAACTTTGTCAATCCAAAAAGAAAGTGGGCAAGAAAGTTCAAGTCTTTTAAATTAACTAGTTTGTCTGTCTTGAATTCATGATATTCCAAAATTTAAACTTTTTGATATCGGACAGTATAAAAAACCAACCTTAAATCAAGATATTAAGGAAGTGTATGCGTGCGACTTAGGTGATAATGGAAATATTAGATTTTGACTTTGTCAACGTTCTAATGTAGTTTACTATTAGCTTATGAAGTGCGATGGTAACTCATGTTGTTTGCATGATAATCTTGTCATCGCTTAAGATGGCTCACAGGTACCTGGTGAACAGAAACACAACGCAATCTCCATGTATTCTAGAAAATTTAAGCCATAAAATATGTTGTTGTTTCTGTTTATTTTGAGACTACTTGGTTGGAGACTATCTATCTTTAGTACTTTGCCATTGACATTCAAGCACCACATCCAGTAACAATAATTTTCATCCTAAGTTTCAGATTGTCGTCTTGATGTGGGCTGGAAACAATGTCACAGGGCCATTTCGAGTAGCATGAGCAGCTGTATTGGCACCCCTAATTGATAAAGGATCAAAGAAGATCCAGAAACATTTCAATTTTCCAAGTCTTGTTTATGCGTTTTCACGTGTCGTCTCTATAGTGGCTGCGTCATGTTTAACAATTGTTAGCTTGCTTATCCTCTCAATAACAAAGCTGAATGTAATTATGACTATTTAATCTTTAAATATTTAAATGTTTGCTCTGTGATATAAAAATGATTTTATATGATTAAATATGTTTTAAACATTAAATATGATTAAATAGAGAACTTTTTTGAATAGCAACTAACCAACAAGAACAACAAATTTTTCTCTTTATTAGAGAATCAAATAATTATCAAATACAGATAAAGAAATGAAACATAGTCGTATCCGCGTCCAACATTAAGAAAAACAAAATTTTTTGGCTCTACTCAACTTCTTGGTGACCAACATGCCGATTTCTTTTTCTGCAAACTTGAACTCCAACTCGTTCAATGTTCTGTTGAAATCTCCATTAGCTTTGCTCTCTAGTCATGTTCCAGTTCCAGCTGCACATACCCTCCAACAGTATCCCAATCCTAAGCACCTACATCATCATCATCTATGCACCACTAGCTTCCTGTTCCATTTTCTATATCCACCATCAAAACCTCCAGCTCCCACCTCCGTAGAATTCAAGTGGCATGCACGTCCATCTGGTTCTGTTCGTCTAGAATGAGATTCTCCTCTGGCATCTTCTTTTCTGTTTTCGAGATTCAACTACCACTACAAAGACTTTCTTCGAACTATGAATGGCTAGCAATTCCATGTGCATCTACATGGTCGTCTGGGATACCATTACTAGTTTGTTTCTGTCCCACTTCAGCCACATGGTTGCCCAAGATTTTGTTGCTATCTATGCAGTTTCCATTATACCCAGTCCCAATCGTAGTAATGGCTTCTTTCAAATTTGAACATGCCAATCCATCTCCCCGGACATGGTTATCTGCAACGATACACCCTTCGTTACCTTTCTGTTCTTGAAATTTAACGACCACAGATTTCTCACCTCCAGCGCCAACAGAACTTTTTCCTACTAAATTTGAATGGCATGTTAATCCATCTTCACCTCCGTGGTCATCTGGGATGCTACTCCTCTTAGTCTGTTTCAGTTCATCTTCGGCCAAAAGGTTATCCAAGATCCTATTGCCATCTAAGAAGTTTCTGTTACTCTCTGTCCCATCCACAGTGATGGCTACTCTCGTATTTGAACATGCCAATCCATCTCCCCCAACCAGATTTTCTGGAATGCCATTCTCTTTCCTACGTTTTCGTTTTCGTTTAGGTTTTCGAGATTCAATTATAGTTTTCTCACCCTCAGCGCCAGCTAAACAAATTCTTTCTTCCATATCTGTATTGCAAGCTAATCTATCTACACCTACATGGTCAGCAGGAATACCACTCCCTTCAGTCTGTTTCCGTACATCTTCAGCCTCATGATTTGCCAAGATCCTATTTCCATCTACTCCATCTCCCTCAACAAGATTCTCTGGAATGCCTTTCCCTTTCCTACGATTCCGTTTTCGTATAGGTTTTCGAGATTCAACTTCAACTTTCTCCCCTTCAGTGCAAGTTACACTTTCAAAATCTGTATTGCAAACTAATCCATCTGCACCGGCACATACATGGTCAGCTGGAATACAACTCCCTTCAGTCTGTTTCCGTCCATCTTCAGCCGCATGGTATTCCAAGATCCTTTCTCGTATAGGTTTTTGAGATTCAACTTCAACTATCTCACCTTCAGTGCCAACTAAACTTTCAAAATCTGCACTGCAAGCTAATCCATCTGCACGTACATGGTCAGCTGGAATAGAACACCCTTCAGTCTGTTTCTGTTCATCTTCAGCTGCATGGTGTTCCAAGACCCTATTGCCATCTACTCGATCTCCAATAATATTCTCTCGAATTCCATTCCCCTTCTTACGTTTCCGCTTTCGTCTAGGTTTTCGAGATTCAACATCAACTTTCTCAACTTCAATGCCAGCTAAACTTACAAAATCTGTATTGCAAGCTAATCCATCTACAGCCGCAAGGTCAGCTGGAATACCATTCCTTTCAGTCTGTTTCTGTCCATCTTCAGCCACATGGTATTCCAAGATCCTAATGCCATTTACTTCATCTCCCCCAACATGATTCTCTGGAATGCCATTCCCCCTCTTACGCTTCCGTTTTCGTCTAGGTTTTCGAGATTCAACTTCAACTTTCTCACCTTCAGTTCCAGCTAAACTTTCAAAATCTCTATAGCAAGCTAATCCTTCTATGCCCACATGGTCAGTTGGAATAGCATTCTCTCCAGTCTGTTTCTGTCCATCTTCAGCCACATGGTATTCCAAGATCCTACTGGCATCTGCTCCATCTCCCCCAATAACAAGATTCTCTGGTTTTTGAGTTTCAACTACTACTTTATCACCTTCAGCGCCAGCTAAACAATTTCTTTCCTTCAAATCTGTGTTGCAAGCTAATCCATCTGCAGCTACATGGTCAGCTAGAATACCACTCCCTTCTGTCTGTTTCTGTCCAACTTCAGCCACATTGTATTCCAAGATCCTATTGCCATCTAGTCCATCTCCACTAACAAGATTCTCTGGAATGCCATTACCTTTTCTACGTTTTCGTCTTCGTTTAGATTTTTGTGATTCGACTACTACTTTCTCACCTTCAGCGCCATCTAAACGAATTCTTTCTTCCAATTCTGTATTGCAAGCTACTCCAACTACACCCACATGGTCATCTGGAATACCACTCCCTTTAGTCTGTCCATCTTCATCCACATGGTTGTCCAAGATCTTGTTGCCATCTATGCAGTTTCCATCATGCACAGCCCCAACCGGAGTAATGGCTTCTCTTAAATTTGAGCATGCCAATCCATCTCCCTCAACATGGTCATCTGCAACATCATTCCCTTTCATATGTTTCTGTTTTTGAGAATCAACTTCTACAAATTTCTGATCTCCACGGCCATCGAAAACTCTTCCTACCAAATTTGAATGGCAAGCTAATCCAACTGCACCTTCATTTTCATCTGGAATGTCACTCCCTTTAGTCTGTTTTGGTCCATCTTCAACCACATGGTTATAGGGAATGTCGTTCTGTTTACTACGTTTCCGTTTTCGTTTCCGTTTCTGAGATTCAACTACAACTTCCTCAGCACCTAGATTCTTATTGGGAATGCCATTGCCTTGTTCATTAGATCTTTCATTACTGTGGCTTTTATCACCTCCATAGCCGCTCACAGCTAGTTTTTCTCCTAATTTCAAATTGGCCATTGGTCCATTATTAACACCAACATCGTTATCTGGGAGGTTAATAGCATCACTGCTGCCACGTTTTCGTCTCCGCTTGCGTTTTTTTGTTCTCCCTGTACCTTCCACACAAACTGTTTGAGAACCTCTACAGCTTGTTATTCCATTTGCACTTACATGGCCAATATGTTTCATGCATTCCACAGTGTTCTGCCACTTTGCAAGATAAAACTTGGACAGAAGTTCATGAGCTAATTTTGCAAGACGTGGCCCATAAATAGAATTGCAGATTTGGGGCCTAGCAAAACAATTGAGGTGAGTTTAGCAAAACACACTCAAACAAATGTACATCCTCGATTTCATATATTGATAGAAGAAAATTTATACCCAGTACTGTAAACAATGAGCTCCTCAAAATTTTTCCTAAATTGTAGTCTATATCTAATCTATGCCTTAATTTCTGCACTATAGAAAGAGAATATGGTTGGAGATTCTCACCTTTCAGAATGTATGCGTCCAACAACAGCTGTCTTCTGATGCCATAGAATCGGGGGAGGTAATATGTCTTTCTTACTGATAGACTGACAGCAAAAAGTATACAGTTCAAAAAAAAAAAATTTATGAGGCAGAGAAAAATATGATGTTTCATGAAGACACCTTAATATTGTATTGAGGCATCCACATAAAACGAAATTAACAATCCATTTTCTATAACAAGATGTAATTCAGCTAGAATCAATATTCAAGAAGAAATTTCATAATTTCTAGAGAAGAAAAACAACATATACCTTGGCAGGCAAGTTTACTCCCTCTGGTACTCTTGGGATGTGTGGATGGAAAGGAGGGCACTCGTAGAAAATAGACCTACAGACAATAGAATTTATCAGATAGCACAAACAAATAGAAATTGTAGCAATCAACAAGCGAAGGAGGCTTAACATACAAGACTTCATTATTAGCAATTATCTCCATGCCTTCAATTGGTGAATAAATTTCCATAGGTTGCACATGTTTATCAGAGATAACCATAAAGCCATTCATTCCACCACTGCAGATTAAAAAAAAAAAAAAATTGTCTGATTAGCACAGGAATCGTAAAAGGACCGAGAGAAAGAACATTAAACTCTAATGTAACCATGGCATGTGCCATTTCTTAATTTTGCTTAAGGCCATCCTAAAGGAGGGGAATGTAGTAAGCTAATAACAGCAATACAATAAACATGATATTAGGGTCAAATTTCAATTTAAAGGAGCGGATGTAGTAAATAAATAACAGCAACAACAATATACCTGCTACTTGGGTCAATTTTCTGCCTGGCTTCAGTCTTCGGATTTTCCTTAAGGCCAACATTATTTCTAAAGAATGAAACTATATTCACAGCTAAAGGATTAGACAAGTGAACAAAAAGTACATCCAGACCCAAATTGTTCCTTTGTCTCTCTTCATCCTATATACAGGTGCTGCCAGTAAGAAACCCTAAAAAAAATCAAACCTGGTGAAATTATGTTAGTTGACAAATATTACCGTCAGTGTCTGTTCAACTCTTGCTATCTCTGAAAGAAGGCGGGATTCTTCAATAAATGGAAGTTTACAGATAGCCTGATGATCCAGGGAAATGTGGAAGAAAAATTAATCATCCCCAAAATAGATATCAAATTGTTAGCACAAATTTTACTTAATAACAAGATTGTCAAATATTGTAATACGATCAATCATAATATTAGACAAAATTATCAAAGTACAAATATGTAAAATAGTAAATGGAAAATGAAATGGCAGAAAGGAAAGCAGCTGTGAGGTGGTTAAAAATGAAGTGGCAGAAAGAAATCATTTTGAGATGTTTTGCAATTAAACAAACATGAACAAATGTTCTACACCATCAGAACAAGAGTCAGCATAGTTCAAATTGATCTTTTGCTTTTATCAATCAGCAGTTCCCAAATCATCGGTTCACGTGGATTGAAACACTACGTTGTCAAATAATGTTTCATACAAGCTAAGCATGATATGAAGCACTACTAACTCAACACATTGATCATATTCATATTTACCATCTGAAAATGTACTTGATATTTTCAGCAAATTTTAAAAAAGAAAAAATATTGTTGTCATATGCTAAGAATAAAAGTACATATGAATGCCAAATGAACACTACCTGCCAAGAAAATCGTTTTCCATTCATATCAAGCTCAAATTCTGCCAAAAAAAATTCTAATTAGATGTAATTTAATGACTAATACGGAAAATATAAACGAAGTTAACAAATGTATACCTGTAGGATAAAAATCCAACAGAGGTGACAAATTATCAGTCATGAGTTTCCTGTAAGACAATGGAAGAGCATGTGCACTGCATGTGCACAAATTATGTCATACCCTGTAACTATACAGAAGATAAAAAGAAGCTGAGTTTGGTGAAAACCTTGCAGCAGGCAATACAGCCATCAACTGATCAAATGGCTTGAAGGGTTGACCAAGAGTGAATTGAATTTTTAAAATGTCAATATCATAAAAGTCAGAGGCAAATGGAGCATAATGATAAGGGTAAAACCTGCAGATTAGAAACTGAAATAATCAATTAACAGATTTCAATGATAATGAAAAGACTATGATTTATACAGAACTCAAACTATTTGGATCTCAACTTTGAAATGGTAATCCATTGACGATTAAGGTTCAACATTTAACAATGCAAAAAAGAGTTATTTCCAAAATCATGAACAGCCAGTGGACAGAGACACAAACTACATTAAAAGTGCATATGCATGGGCATGTAATACGCATACACACCCAAGTAGAAGAAAGCAACCCAAATTACTAATAGGTTAAGCATTTGATAATGTGAAAGGGGAAAAATAAAAAAAGACTAACATAGAACAGAAGCACCCATACCATTGCCAGGAGCACACTCCTTCATAATAATAATGCATGACCCAGCAAACTCCTTCTACATATTTCAAGACCTTCAAACATGACAACAAATTAAAGTTAAAACCTTTAACCAGAAATGACAAATATAAGGGAATTATAGCAATGAAGCCTGACAGTTGTCAAAGCATGATTAGTAATTACAGACAAAAGCATGATACTGACAATTTATAGCATGAATCAAAATTCCTCTATTCTAAAAATAGAACAGAAATGTATAATCTAAACAGCCAAGCTGTAACTCTTTTCCTTTTACTAATGTTCCCAAGTTCAACTGCCAATCAAGCAGGTAGATGGACCCAATTAGGGTAGACCCCCATGAGGGCAAGAAGAGGTTAACAAATTAGCAATTTAGCAGTACATAAATTACTAGTAAATTTCCTCACCAAATGATTCCGAGTTCTTTCACGTTCTTCTTCAGTTTTAGCTTCAAACTTCTCAGCGTAGTACCTCTCTTTCCAACCCTCTTCTCCCAATTTAATCTGTCAAGAAACCAAGACTTTCAAACAAAAAGTACAAAAACATTAACATTGTAATAAAAAGACGCCTTGGAAGCACATAATTCATATACCTTGTCAACTACAGTATCCATGCCACTTAAGGCAGAGTTGTTTGGTGCTTGAATCTCCATGACACTTGGCTGGTTAAGTTCAAGGTTCACAAAAACAAAATTCCCAGTTTTTTAAAAACACTTCCAGTGAGTTACATGAACTATCAATTGAAATTTGAATCTTGCTGGACCCTTACATTCGTTGTATCTTGGCCCACCTGAGCCTTTCTAAGCTTTTTAGAAGACTGAGAAACAATTTTATTATTTGAAGAATGTTGAAAGTGGTGCTCCATTTGTTTTTGTATCTGACAAGAGCATTTTATCAAAAGAAATTCTAAATAACCAAACCAACCATCCAGCATAGTGTACATCCAGTGAGTTACTTGAACTACAATGGAAATTTGAATCTTTCTGGATCCTTACATTTGTTGGATCTTGGCCCACCTGAGCCTTTCTAAGCTTTTTAGAAGACTGAGAAACAATTTTATTATTAGAAGAATGTCGAAAGCGCTGCTCCCTCTGTTTTTGTATCTGAATCAAAGACATTTTATCAAAGAAATTAGTTCATATATTTCTACCACTTGAAAAATTTAACAAGGGAATTACAATAGTTCTACTAAGGAACCAACTAAACATTCATTAGACAAAAATGTACTCAATTAGTGCTGGCTTGAAAAGCAAATTATCACAATTTTTAATATAGCTCAAGTGCAATTAGGGCATATCACACCCATATGAAAAGGCTAAACCCTCAAGCCGTTGAACCATGCCATCCTGCAGAAGGCACTAACTGAATTTCACATGCATTTCACCGAAAAGGCTCAACAAGGATCAACAGGATGGGAGCGATCAGCTCTACACTCCCAGGAAAAAAGTTTTACTTAGCCCAGAAAGAAATTATTCTTAAATATAAGATCTTCCTCAATTTGGTGGTAACAATGAAAGACTAGATTCACTTATGGAAACCAGTATCAACCAGTCAATAGCAAATACTTAACAAAAATTATCAAAAAAAATTCTCTCTTTTTCATATTCCCTCTCCCAATTTATCAGTATCAAAGTGATAAGCTTACTTAAACTAGTAATGTCCCCAATTAACAATTTAACATAAGATACAAAGAGCCATTATATCAAATTGGCTACGCAGTAGAAAATTTGTTTCAGACTCTGAACCAAGATAAAGACAGTAGTCACTAAGCCGTACCTGACTACGTTTTCTAAAGATTGCACATTCGTGCAATCCCAAAGCTTGTACAAACAGCTGCACCCTTTCCAGATTTACCTATGTATTAAGGAACAAATTTACGTGAGGATTAAACTAAGATAGAAAGAAGATATAACCCTGATGCACAAAAAATAAAATAAAATAAAACAAAAAATGAATTATAATAAACCATGTGAACTTATACTGCACTTAAAGTACATTAAAATTAACATATCTTATTTTACCAAAAAAAATTAACATATCTTAAAACATTTAATTGATAATTGGAAAAGCTAAACCAACTCTGTGTTTCACAAACAAATTAGAGGAAAAAATGACAATAGGTCAACAACACCAAAAGACACAGAATAGCAATTCACCTCAAAAGAACTAGTCAGGTAACCACCCATTCTTGCAAATTCACTTTTGTAGATCATCATGAGCAGATCAATAGCCCCCTGAGAAAAATCAAGTGCACCATTTGGAACTTGTCACGCACAAAAAGGACCAAGTAAACTAGGACTAAAGTAAATTCAGATATAAAAAAAATTTACAAGAGGATGTGGGAAGGTAAATCCAATAATTAACAAACTATATTTCAAATATCACATAAATTCATAATGAGAATTATTTCTACATTTGCATTAAGCTTTTGGGTATGGTAAAGATGTCAAACAATGTGATTCATAGACACCATACATATGCATGACCATCATGACCTGACGAAGATTTTATTCTCTCTGGGAGTTCAATAATGTGATAAAATTTGGAAAATCAACAGTAAAGATGACAAACTTGGATTAAATCCACTAGCTATAGGGTATTGCTTGTGCCATTTTCATAAATCCTTGAGTAGATAAAAAAGAAAATGCACAGCTATTCTTAGCATGAAATAAACACAGAAAATCATAGAAGATACAATGAACCAATCATTCAATTTAGTCATCCTAAGCTTTTTTCCCCCTAAAAATAAATAATAAAAGGTGCACTTCTATAAGAAAAATATGTACAACACAGAAAGACTATTAATAAATTGACTAATAGTTCCAAGTTGACAGTAACATAAGCATCTCAGGTGGCCAACCTCAGATATTTCCAATGATGGAATGTGAGGTAAAAAGTCATTTCCGACGAACAAACACATGAAGACAAAATCATCAACCAGGCGCTCCAAATCCACCTCCACCTTCAGGCCCGAGAGTTTCATGTCTAGTGCCAAGTAGTCCCTAAGAACCCAGATATTGAGGAACTGTACCAAGAGAAGGAAAAGAAGCATTTTCACAACAAGAATTTCATATCACAATGGAGAAGTTTCAACACAACGAAAGAACTAAAAGTATGCGATACTGAAATCCAGCATTAGAATTAAAATATTCTTCACATTGAGGCTTTCAACCTCAACATAGTACTCGGCATAATATCATGTTACAACTGATGATTTGTACACAACTATCTTAATACATACCACTTAGCTGATTTATATGTGTATAATCACATATGCATACATATACCAGTTACATAAGGAAACATTTAAAATGCAATATAAATGGAAAAACAGGATACAGCTAAGACATGCAACAAAAGATATGAGCTATCAAGACATTATGGTCATAAATAATCTGAATCAACCAATGTAGACTTTAGTGCCCAATCTACGCAGCAAGAAGCAGTTAGAAATATTACTTCAACCATCTATGATTAGGTTCATCACAAAAATAAATGGTAAAAGAAAAGAAGAAGACCTGAAATCTCAGGTTTGATATGTAATCTTCTAGATTCTCGCTAAACACTTGCATTTTTTCTGAAGGTGTCCTAACTTCTCCCATCATTGAAGAATACCTCAAAGATTTTGAAGATTTACTCTTCAAACTTTTGTGCTGAACATCCTACAACACACACAAGGATAAGTGGAAAGAAGCATGGGGTCTTCTTTATACCACACTATACTAGAAACCGCACTAACTTTCCAATAAGAAAAGTAGAGTAGAAATCTAATGACAAACCTCTCTAAGAATTGAGAAATGGATCTCATGGGTGGCCAGCGCAAGCATAATTAGATCTGCATCCTACATCAACAGAACATGTTAACCCCACTAAACAAGACCTTGCATTATATGCAGTTGATCAACCACAAGATATAATTGTATTTACCAGCCCATACAGACAATGTCTCGTATTTGGATCAAATCCAGACAGATTTCTTTGCAAGCGAATATAAGACATTATTTTATGCTCCCCCTCACCAGGTACATTAGCATCTGAAAGAATTACCTAGAAAACCGTCATGTTCACAAATTAGGTCACAGAGAAAAAGAAACACTTGAACACCAAACCAAAAGATTCTCAAGATTACCTTTAGTCCACGCCATCCCAAATCCCCATTCATTCTTAAATGTATGAAATACCGAAGAGCTGAAGACAATAACGACATGAATTCAGTTCCAGGTGTGATTACATTAGAGTCCAGATTACTAGGTTGCTCCAAAGAAGTAGTAGAGTTTTCTTCTTTTAATTCATAAACATTTCCAGGTGTTTCTATCCTCGCAACCTGAAATAAATCAAAACCTTAATTAAATTCAAAAGAGGAATAATATGAGGTTAGAACACAGCTGAGAGTCAAAGACCAATGGCAACAAAATTTATTAGCAACAAAGATTTTTTCTTTTTATACTTCATGAGTATTACAAGTTATTACAGTTTTTAAAGATTACAATACTCACTTCATCAGCTGCATCTTTAGCAGCCTTGAAACGCCTTGACCGTTGTTGATTCATCTTAGCTCGAGGTGCCACACCGTCTGCATAAAATAAATGCCAACAAAATCAGAATGATAGAAGAACAAAACATATCTATCTGACAGAGAAACCAACTAAGGCTCCATTCATCACGGGTAGCAATTCCACAAGCCAGTATGACCATATAGTAGTTTCATTTTGGGAGTAAAGAATGTCAGCCTAGGTGAGATATCCAATTCACAAATAAGTGGTTTAAACCAACAAGATGAATGCAAAAAGCATGTTATTTTTTACAACCACACTTGATGTTGTTCTTGCTGCAGAACCAACAAAACGCGCTAAAAAATTTCAAAAAAAAATGCTTACTTTAACATTTGCAACAATATCGATGGTATAAATCAAATGAGATGGTAAAAGTCTAGTTTTATCTGTCTAAAACAGAACTGCGAACGTATATGCTTGATTTGATTATCATCTTCACCACTTGTATTTATTAATTCAACATCATCGGAAACAGCCCAAACAAATAAAAATCGTGAATTTCAACAACCAACACTCACCAATTGCGAGAAATAGGAGTTTCCGAGGCCTGACGATGGAAAAAATTTTATCAATGTACTTGAAAACAGCCTGGAATACCTCATCGTACGTCTTGGGAGCAGGCTGCAACGTATACGCAAAATTTACAAATGTGACGGAATCAAATACTTATCGAAGAGCACAGAACAAGTATGAAAGAAATTTTTTTTCTTTTTCTTGTAGACCGAGAATGTACCAGTCCTTCGGGATGGAAACAGGGGTGGATGATGCCGTTCATGTCGAGGTAGAGATTGTCGTACTCCAAGCCATTGGGATTAGGTCTGCTGGTGTCCATCGGACCGCCACCATCTCCGGCAGCTTCTTCGATTGCGTCGACCACCGTGCGTGGGTACCTGTCCAACAGCCATCTATAAAACGACGGTATTCCCATTATCCGCGCGCTATGCGCATCGGACGCACCACGAACGACGCTTTGCCGGAGCCGTGTTTCCGGAGAGCAGTACCTAAAGTCGGTTGGAGCGAATGCGGCTGAGTAGCATCAGGTTTTATGTAGGGTTTTAATTTATTATAGGAAGCCTATTTTACTGATAGAGACGACCGTTGTGACTTCGGGCCGTCGTGGCTTTTATTACTATTTTAACTTTATAATTTTATAAAAGTTTAAAATAATAAATTTATTTTTTTAATAATTTTTTCTCTATTTGATATTAAATAAGTTTGAATACAATTAAACTTTTTAATGGGGTTTGCTAAATTTAAACTGCAATTTTATATGAGGCCTCGGTTGGCTTTGTTGGGTAAAGACCCCTTTTCAATTTTATTCGGACATGTTCGATATTTTGTTCTTTAATTTTACATAATATTGCATATTTTCTCTGCGTACATGTCACACATGTTTTAAACTATGTGTGAATATAGTAAAAATGATTGATATTATTTATAATACTACATCTTTCATATAAGACAGCACTAAATTAGCTCCTAACAAAATTGTCTCACCAGTTAATAAAACCATATAAAAAGTTTGTTGGTTTCTATGTAAGGCCACATAATTACAATCCACAATATTAACATAAATTGAAATTGAATAACACGTATACATTGTTGTTTGTTTGCTAATTGGTGGCTTATTTTATTTTATGGGTTTATGGCCCATAAACGTCAAGCCCATCTATTGCTCACAAAAAACAAACAGACAAGCCCAGCTACGAGTTTTTGAACGGTAACAAGCAATTCAAAAAGTAGCCGTTTCAGTCGACGCTCCCTCTTCCTTCTCCGCTCACCTCCGAAACCCTAAGACCAGAAAATCCCATTTTAGCAAATTCAAAATTCACAAGAACACAAAGCTGAAGACTTTTCCGCCTTCTTTTCCTATTCTTAATTCCGAAACTCATAAACTCCGGAAAATCCGACAACTTTGTGAAACGGTATAGCCCCTCCATCTCAAATTTCAACGGTGACTTGACCAAAAACCGTTTTCTGTGTTGTGGGTCTGAATCGAAGTGTTTTATTGAGATATAATGGCTAGGGAGAGATCATTTTCTAGCAGATTGATATATTGTAACCTATCGTTTTACCTCAACAGACCCAAAGAATTGCCTTTAGTTTGTGTCTCCATTGTTGTTTGGGACCGTCGGACTCTGGTCAGAGAACAACAGGTACCGACTATTCCATTTTTTCGAATTTATTGTTTTCCTTTAATATTGGTTGTTTGGGATTTGGTTATTTTATCTGGATGTGGATATGTTTGATCTTGTTTTAAGGTTTATTTCTTTCTTTGTTATGATTGTGTAATAAAGTTAAATAGGTATTAGACTGTAGTTGATTTTAATTATCCTATTCCTCCCCAACAGCCTCTATCTCTCTTTTGATTTTGATGTGTCTTGTTTCTGTTGAAACGAAGTGTTATAGGCTATGAATTTTTTGTGGCTTTTAGCTTAATTTAGTTGCTTTTTTTCCAACGCCTTGTAAAGCTTAACTTAGTTGCTTTCTCTTAACGCTTATTGTCTAAGTTCACTGATTTCCAGAGTAGTAGGTGGATTTCTTAGTGCATATGATGTCTCAGGGGATAAAGTAGATATTGCAGACAGATTGCTGCTACATGGGATACGCCTTATCCCTCACAACATCATCATCTTGGCACATGGAGGACCACAAATCCTGGATGGACTGGGGTAAGTAGTTAACTTTCTCTGTATACATCTAAGCATTTCTGGTGCTTAAGATGGGCTTCTGAAGTTTATACCTATAGGGGTGAGGTTATATCATTCTCAAGAACTATTTCATTTTCAGCAGTGTCAATAGATGCGGGGTGTCTTTAAGTCCATACCACTCATCAGTGAAGTTACTTGTGAAGCCTATTTATTGCTACTGAAACACCATTTCTTTAGTTAGCATGATGATATCATAGCATGTTTTGAGTCTACTGCTTTGTGTTTGTCTTAAGCATCAAATTAATATAGGACCATTAGTGGTTTGAAATGTATTCTCCTTTAGGTAGAGATTCATTTTCAAGAATGATTTTGTGAATGCAGCTAAGTGTGTGTCCCATGCTGAGAATAAATATTTTTTTAATGATCTTTGTTGAACATTAACGAGAACCCTTGTGGAATTTGAATTAATAGTGATTGTAATAGTCGCTGTGCTAAGTATTTAGAGATTTTGGCTTTAAGCAGCTGGAGTTCATTGCTCTCCCAAATAATGGGAGATCCAAAGTATCTGGAGATGGACTATAATAATTGTCATGGTACAGATCCTTGGGAAATCTTGTTACTTTTATTTAGAAAAAAACTGTAAATATCTTATATTTTAACCTGTAAATTTTTCATGGCCAACCTTTCGTAGTTTCTGTTTGCTTTTATAGTTGTTTTAGATGTTTTATATTACATATTTCCTAAAACTATCTTTATTTCAATATTTGCTCGAAAGTCGCAGACTTCTTTTAAGCTTTTAACTTTGTATTTCAATATTTGCAGATATATATTATGTTCGAGCCATCACCCGTGCCAAGCTACCGCACTGTTAGTGCAGGGTGCTTCACATTCTTTTTTCGTTTTTTCTTTTAATTTTTTGGCTGTGGTCCCAGTTGTGTTCTTGTTTCTTTGTCGCTGTTTTGGTTCATAAGGGGAAACTAAACCAAATTGGAATCAAGCACAATCACCCACCCCCACCATAATAATCAGAGATAAGAGGATCTAAACCGAGGCAATACTGTAAATCCCACCAATAATCTTACTGAATGTGCCACACCATCAAAATTAATGCAGTCACTTTGTGTCCATATGTTGATTCTGAGCTTTTCAACAGTCACCAATAGTATTAATTGAAGGTATTAGAAGTTACTGTTCTACTACTTACTCCACCCATTATGTTCCCAAGTCTAAGTTGGTAAGAGAAAATGACTAAACTTCCCACCTCAATGTCTATCTCTCTCCAGCGTCACCTACCACACCACTCACTATTAGAAGCCTTTTATTGGTCTTGTATCATCTATCGTTGAGTGTGTTGCTGTAGCTTAGCTTCTTTGGCTTTTTGTCGCGTACCACCTATCATTGTTCCGAATTTGTTGCAATCATGGCTTCGTGAAGATTTGCTTAATGGTTTTGATATTCTCCTTGCTGGCTGACATGGGTTGAAGGACCGGTCTACTCACCCCCACCAGTTTCTGCCTCTTCGAACACTATTTTCCAGCTGAGGTATGTTTGCTCTGTTTCCTTGCTTATTTCAGTTCATTTTTAGTGCTTTTTAACATATTCTCTTTTGAATTTGGCATTCCAATCGATAATGCATTTGAAAAAAAAAGAAGCTGAAATATATAGTATTCCGAAGCAACATAAATACAACCAGATCTCATAAATACAACAAGCAAAATAATAAATATATAGTATTCCAATCAATAATGCATTTGAAAAAAAAAAAAAACCTTTTATTGATTTCGTTCCCTCATTTAAATAGAATAAAGAAGAAGAAGCTGACCTAAAGTAAAATGTTATATGAAATTTCTATCGATAATGCATTTGGAAAAAAAAAGCTGAAATATATAGTATTCCGAAGCAACATAATAAATATATAGTATTCCAATCAATAATGCATTTGAAAAAAAAAACCTTCAATTAATTTGGTTCCCTCATTTAAATAGAATAAAGAAGAAGAAGCTGAACTAAAGTAAAATGTTATATGAAATTTCTACTGTGTTTTTTCTATAAAGAAGTTGTTTTGATGTATAAATGAATTTATAAGGACTTTCTATTTCGTTATTTAATTATTTTGGTTTTTATCTTCTGTCACACAAATTTTTATAATATATATATATATATAAATATATAAAGAGAAATGCTTTAGTGCACTACGTAGTTTATATATAGTAAGCGATAATAAGGGTATAATTAACCAATTCACGTGGGGCCCGATGAAATTTGTATATAAAAATTAATGAATAGTATGAATTTATATTTTTGCCCATCTTTAATAGAATGACACGTATGTGTTGCTTACCATATATAAGCGATGTAGTGCACTAGAACATTTATATATATATAAATATATATATTTTATCATATTGTAACAATTTTTTATCATCAATTTATTTTACGTATGTATGTAGTTCTTTTGTCATAAAAAACCCATGGTATTAGTTTCATTAATTGTCGAAACTGATATGGTTCAATATACAAAGTGTTGTGTATATATAAAACATTTTGATATTGTTTTAAGTTGTTTTCCTCCATAATGGGTATATGAGTTTCTATAGTTGCTAGCTTTCCAAGTTGATCAAGGATCAAATTTTGAAAATGATTGAACTTTTTCTGTATTTTTTATTTTTTTAGGTCCTTTTTGAATTTTCTTTTCTTTTTAAGGGACGAAATTGAAAGGGTTTTTTTTTTTTTAAATGCATTTACTTAAAAATGTATGAACTTAACTGAACAATAATATATAAAACTAATATGAAATTCAAAGCAGTTTTTCTTTGTTGTTGGATGCATTCAATTAAGTACTATTAGTGCACTTGGAGGTGTGGTCTAGCGGTAAGGAAGCCGACCGAATCCTTATTTACTATGATGTACTAGATAATGATATTGTCGAAGCTCACAGCGAATAAGACATAGTGGGCGTGAGATGACGTGGTGCGGTGCGTGCAACAAAGGTTATTGTTTGGGGGAGATGCTGCACCTCTTTTAAATTTTTGTAGATAGTCTGAGATTGTAGTTGAACAAATAGCTTGTGGTTTGATAAAAGAGTGAAAATGCAATCTATATCGATGAATTGTTTTGTAAAATTCAAAAAACAAGTACACATAGGATCAAAACAGGGCGTGATCTTTTGTTGCCCAAGGTCATGGCCGGAACAGGGCTTTAAGATTGATGATGACGACTACGATGATGATTATTGAAAAGGAAGAAGATTTTGTGATTTTGAAGGAAGGGAGTTGAAATGAGAAGAGCAGTTGAATTGGTGGCAATGAAAGGTGATGTGCCGTTTTGCTTGCATTTTGCCATTATGGTAATGTCGTTTTTTCTTAGACATTTTACTGATAGCTTTTCTTTAACTGAAAATCTCCTTTATAACTCTGGAAAGCAGTTTATAAAATTGAATGACACGTACCTCATATTCTGTGGTTAATTCCATCTAATATATAGTAAAAATGATTGATTATAAACATATATAATGCAGCATCTTTCATTTCACCAAAAGGCAGTCCTAAAGTAACTCTTAACAAAACTGCCTCATATGATATAAACAAAACCATATATAATGTTTGTTGGTCTCTATATGTAACCTTTTCTGACATATATAAGATCAATGAAGTAACAGAGAAAAATGCAGATGTTAGATATAGTAAATCGAAAAGCTTAAACTTAATTTTCGAGGGCCTAGCCTAAGCCCAACATTCCTGCCTACACCAGTGCAAGGTTCCAAGTACAATAAAAAAGACCCTACCATTGATACTATACAACAGTCGCCATGTAAAACTAAAATACAACTATGACAAGGCGCTTGTGACTAAGCACCCAAAACAAAGTTATATACAGAGAGAAACCTCTCAAGAAAATACCAAAAAAGTTGTGGCCTGTTCAAAGTGTCAACAATACCGCATCATGTTTCGCCAACTGTCCTTCATATCAACATACAACACTAGCTATACACAGAGAAACCTCATGAGCAAGACACAAAAAAGTTATGGCCTGTTCAAAAGTGTAACTTGTACCGTTTCATGTTTCGCCATTTGTCCTTGAGATCAACCTGTAATCAACCTCTAATTATTAATCACAATATGTAAGATGGCAAAATATAGAATTGCATTTAGATAGAAAACATAATAAGAAATTTAAACAAATTAAAATTGCTATTAATATAAAATTTATGAACCTGTTTTCTGCCTTGAAATATCTCACGGTAAGAATCTAATATCAGCTTCCAGTTTCCTTCCCCGTATCTGTACATGAAAACAACAATAATAAGTCATACGTAATGCTTCAGACAATATTCATCCAATTTTTTTTGGTAACCAATATTCAATGAATGTTCATCCAACTTGTTCACATATGAAAAGCAGGTAAACTGGAAAAAGGATAAGGACTATGAAACTAACTTGCCACCTACTATCTGTCAACAACTACCCAACCTCCTCTTTTTCTATTTCATCCAACCCCAAAAAGAAAAAATAGAAAATAAAAAAGGGCCTTTGTGAGGGAAGAAGATAAGGTTAACAAAAGGACTTATGCTTACTTAAGGATGCCAGTTCTTAATGTGTCTTCTTCCAACATACTCCATCTCTTAACTTTTCTCCTTTTAGCAAGTTTTGCCATTTCATTGTTTGGCAAAGGGGTAACAGCCTTTCTCTTTGGACCAGGTAGGTGAAGTCTGCCTGTATGATTGACTTTTCCTTCAGGTGAGCCATCAGCAGAATCAACCCACTGCAAGAACAAGAATGCTAAACTGTAAAACATATTGTTTATGCAACCATAACTACTTGTAAAACATGTACCACACATCAACTAATTGTTTGCAATTTAATCCCCCGAATCATTATGTAATTTGAACCAGTATACTAGAAGGCAGAAAAATAACCATAAGTACCTCATAAGTCTGGGCTGTATTATTACGTTCCATAATGCTGGGACGAGCACCATTATTTTGATGATGACTGCAGGATGGATTTCCAACATTACCATTACAAGATTGAATAGGGTAAGAAGGTTGAGTAGGCTCCGCACTCTTGTCAACATTCGCAAACGATTGAGAAGGCTCTGCACTCTTGTCAGCAATTGCAATAGGCACCACACTCTTGTCAAATGGATTTGGTATATCCACTTCCATTCGATTCAGCTCTTTTGTTGCCAAGTCAGAAGTTACAGTTTCAGAAACTCTAATAATCTCCGGAAGGGGGTCAGTCACTTTTGCTTGCAACTCTGAACAATTAGATTTAAGTGTTTGTTGCACTTCATTAACGTTACAAGTAGACAAGGAATCTGACTTGCAACAGGATGTATCTGGGCCCAAATTGTCAATGTCAACGATCTTGACAGGTCCTCTATGGCATCGATGTGAAGTACCAGGTTTGCATCCAAGCGCCAAATTTTCCTTCTGGATTTCTAAGGTGAAAAAAGAAAAAAGTATTTGAAAAAAAAATATAGTTAGCCTAAGATGTAAATCTTGGAGATCAAGCTTGTGCAATAACTAAAAATATGGTCATGTCATAGTAATATGGAATCAAGTCTCAACACACAGTTGTTAGTTTTGCACTACGCATGGTATTACATGTTGATTCAGATGAATAATGATTTATAACATAAGGTATACCGAAAATTTTAGTGTATTGTTTGCATCACGTAACAAAGATTTTTCCTTTTTTGTAAAATTTATCAGCATCCAAGGTTGAAAACAGCGATGCCATTCAAAACAAATTAATGATTGATATGAAACAACTGATATTTTTCTTTATGTCCAAGCTGTATATGGTATAACCTGATACTTAACATCCAATCACATATGGTATAACCTGATACTTAACATCCAATCACATATGTGTGTGTATACATGTATATTTATATATACATATATGTGTGTGTGTGTGTGTGTCTGTACACATGTATATTTGTATGCACACATATATTTCTTAATGTCTTATAATTAGAGAGCATTTGTAATATTCTCGATACTTTACAAAATATTATACACATTTTTCACAAACTATGAATCTAGCAACACACTCTTTGACAATTACGTGAATCTGTGTATCTAGAATTAAAGATGGATACAAGTTGGCCTACCAGAGAAGAATTCCATAGAGTATATACATAACATTACGGAAATAAAAGTTCTTTCGGGCTATACACAATGTATAAAAGTTTATTGCAAAAGGGAAACGAGGGACGGATAATCTCAATTTTAAATTGACAGCTATTTTATTTGTGTAATATATATATATATATATATATATATATATACATATATATATATATATATATATTAATCTGAAAATTGAACTGAAAATCTCTTTCTTTCAATACCACCGAGATAAAAAGTAATCTCTGCATTGAAGAAAAAAATTCAAGTACAAAAAAGAAAAAAAAAATGGTACCTTTATCTTTGGGGACCTGTCTATCAGTAACAAGCAATTCCCGACCAGCATTGGTTGAAGTCACTATCTCCTCAGCTGCTTTATCGCAAAGCTGATCATTACGAGACCCATTTGCATCCACCTTGTTCGTGGATTGAACATTCAATTCCTGCACTTGGGCTCTATCCGTTGGTTGCGCGTCCATTTCATGTCCATCACGATCATTCTGATTCTCCACAGCTCCGCTTCCATCAACTGCATCGCCAACCTCATCAACATCTGAACCCACAACTACGTTCTGCTTATCCCTCAGTCTTTCCGCCAATTCAAGGAACGCAGGACCCATTAACGCCCACGCCTCTCCCAAATAGACTCCAACCAGCCTCAGAGCATCGTTCCGGGTATTCATGGCGGCAAATTTCTTGGACAGACTAGCATCAAAAATTGCAGCCTCAACTTCCTCTCTGCGCTTCTTCAACTCGTCCGTCAGAAGGTGGGTCTTCCCGGACTCCTCCATTTGGCTAATCCTTCCTCTCCAAATTCGCTTCACAGCCTCCAAATATTTCCGTCCACGCCTGCTTGCAGCACGCACAACCAAATATTTGACTGTGCACTCCAATGCCACCGCGCAATACGCGTCCTTCATGGAGTGCAAGGTCTCAAATCCTTGTCTGTGATCGAGCTCCTCCACTATTTCCAGATTCTCGAGGAATGTCTCGCTCACCGACGCGTCCGACAACTCGCTCTCGATGGCTCCCAGAAGAACAGTCTTTTTCAAGCGCAAGTCGTCGTTCGGAAAGGGAATTGCTTTGAGGGCTCTCTTGACCACCCCATTGTTCTCGGATTTCCGGAGAAGAAATTCCAGTATCCACCGGGAAACGTCGACGTCTTCGTCCATTGGGTCTTGAAATCGAAACCCTAACAAAGCTCTAAGACCGCGCTAAACTGGTACTGGTATGACTTTTACATTTGAAGCTCCTTTAAAACAAAAATATATCACCTGCAACCCTGTGGTTTCTGTTATTACAATTAGACCTCGGTTTTCAAAACATTTCAAATCGAACGCTTATTAATTAATTTCCATTCATTTACACCCCTTAGATTTACCTTCATTTTAATTAGACCCCGTGTGGAACTGCTTTTTTTGAATGAAAAAATATTTCTTTATAAAAAAACAGTTTAAAACATATTTGGCTAAAAAATTATAAAGCACTTTTTATTAAAAAAGTATTTTAAGTGCTTTTTTTTAAGAAGCACCTGATAGATGCTTTTCCAAAAAAATATTTTTTTATACACTGTTAAATATTTTCAAAGTACTTTTTTATAGCTTTCCATCAAAATTATTAAAGTGCTTTTTAACTAAAATGCTTAAATAAAAAGCACTTTTTAAAAAAATACTATTTACATAAGCACTTCCAAACGGACCCTTAGACTTCTGAAGTTTCAAAATTAGATTTTAATAGATTAAAATATTATAACAAAATTTTAATTATCTATATTTTAGCCTAAAACTTTTTAAATGAATTTTATTATGCATAAAATATAATAATTTAAGTTATTGATTATACTAAATTAATTCCAGATTTATATATTGATTCACACACATATTTTTTCACAAAGGAAAATAAAAGATTAAGATAAGTAAATATTAGTAGAATATTTAAACTAGTAATAAAGTAAACTATTGATCAATTCTAGCTATTGATAAAAAATAATCATAAATTCATCATCAAAATTTAAGAAAACAAACAATTAGGAGAACATTATAAGTAGATATTAATAATTTTATAAACACCATATATATATATATATATATTATAGCACATAACACTGTCGAAAATTTTCATATAAATTATCTAATA
Organism: Rhamnella rubrinervis; assembly: GCA_007844105.2. Classification (NCBI taxonomy): domain Eukaryota; kingdom Viridiplantae; phylum Streptophyta; class Magnoliopsida; order Rosales; family Rhamnaceae; genus Rhamnella; species Rhamnella rubrinervis. The sequence goes on from CM017576.2 coordinate 439,300, forward strand.
AAATATTAGAGGATACTAAAGTTTATAATCTCGTTTCTTATTTTCATGTTAAGGTGATAAATTAAAATTTTTTTTTTCTAATCAGTCTTGGTTTATTGTCCAAAAGGTGGCAACCTAAATGTGATTAAAGTTCGATTAAGGTGCACTGAAATGAACTGAAACACGGTATTTAAGCCTAATCCAATTTATGAACATTAACATCACCTTCAACTGTTACGTACAAGTAAAATTAGTACTTCTCATTGAATTGTTAACGACTTTCTACAATCATGCTTCTTAGAGTCAATTTTTACAACGAGTGTTCCAACAAAAGCCTACACTACAAACTGCTTCCAACTCTTTCTTCTTTTTACTACAATGAAGAAGCTGATCTCTGGCTCCACTTCTCCGGACTCAGATGGCACAGCCTAACGCAAGACTCCCTGCAGAAAATTTGTACACATATCTCGACTTAGAAAAGTATCGCATCGAAAAGAAAAAGAAAACAAATAAATTGGATTACTTACAGAATGATATCAGCTCAAATTTGTTTTTCTATGCTTATCATCTTTATAGTTCATATAGCCTTGTCATGTTTTCTCCTGAAGATGGAAGCTTTGATCTTTTAACCTTTAACAAAATGGTTCTGCTATTAAAAGTAAAACTCATAAGCAAGTAATTCTAAACTTTCCTTACTCAACAGGTAAAGCATACAGAGAACCCAAACGTATTTAAAGGTAAAATGCCCATGATAAGATATAGATTCATTCCAATCTAAATAGTCCATGTTCTGATAGATCCATTCCAACAAGTGAGTTCCTAAAAAACTAACAAGAACATTAAGGGAGCCTATGTGAGCTCACTGCAGAAAGAAAAAAACTCAAAAACCACCAAATACATTATGATAACTCACCATTTAAACATTTAGCTACCAAGATTTCATAGCAATTGGAATAAAATTTTAAATACCCAAGAGCAGGAGAAAATTCTTTTGAGAAGTGGAAAATACAAAAGCTATGCAACAGAAATCGGCATTACATATTGAAATTTCTCCTAATTTATATGATAAAACGTATAATGTTAGAAAATCAACTAATCCTCAAAATCACCTTGGCAGCTAATCTGAATCTTCATCTTCGAGTACTGGAATTCGTCGGAAACGAGCCAAATGTCGAGAAAATGACACTTCACGCTTATTTGACATCTCTGATCTCTTCTGCCTTGCCAAAAAACCTTTCCCAGAAAGAGAATCAAATAAATTTCCCATGTCCATCTGTTTCTGGACACCACTACTTTCCTCCTGGAAACTGGAAATCACATTTAAGGGAATAAGTATAAGGAGCAAATTCAGAAATCAGGCTCAATTTTACAACTTTCAAAGTTTATGAGTATGAATCAGGTCACCAAAGCAGTAATCTAATCATGCACTCCAGGTCACCACCAAAAAAGGAAAAAGGGAAGAAAATAGATAGGTAGCAAGGGAAGCCACACCGCTCACGTATAATTTTGAAAGCTTCTTTTGTTGCATAATGTAGCCCTGTTTTTGGATCACGGTACCTACAACATCAATGAAATCCATTAAGCAGCAGTGTGATGGTGGGAAAGAACAAGGTAAACATTTTTTTTTTCCTTCTCCTAAATGGCATGGAACTAGCCTCCATTACATGAAATAGGTCTTAGTAATTGAAAAGGCAAAAAGCCAATATAGTTTATAACAAACATTGAAATTAACAACAATCTATCATATCGTCCCTATTTTCTTGTTTTAATTGGAATTTATTAGATCTTCTAGCAATTGAGTTTAGAAATGCCAAATCAAATAAAAGGGATCACTAGAAAATATTATTGCAAAGGATACAATGAAATACGATCTCTTACTTGGCAGGTAAACCAGTAATTGCACAGATAGCTTTCTCAGGATCTGGAAAGAAGTAGAGACATGTATATAAATCAAAAGCCTAACAATGCAACACAACTGGTAGGGAACTTCAGTTAACTTACAACAGATAGTTCTAATTCTTCATGAAAAAACATACTACAGTTAACTTACAGGAAGTAGAAGTCGTAGAAATCTCAGACTGAAATGACAATCCTTTACTGAATTCTAAATACGAACAACCTATTGAAAATGCATGGATCAACAAATCACATTCAACAACAACTGATGGTCCATAGAAATCAAAAGTTGAGAATTCACATCATAAAGCAGAGGAAAGCTTACCATCTTTGGAGAAGTATCGTAATTGAGGTCCACTATAGACAGCTTTATGTACAATTGCTCTTTTCTTAACTTCTTCCTCCCTTGCTAAAACACGCTCCAGGTTCCTCAGGTTCATTATTTCTGTAAAATTACAGGCATTACGTTCAAGATGAGTTTGACAAAGGGTCAAAACAGACTGAAAAGACCAAATAAAGATAAAAAGTTGCAAGCAATTATGCCATTTCTCATCTTCTAATATTGGGAATTGTCTGACCTGTTTGGGCTGCTTCCAAAAGCATCTCTTCTTGGGTCATCCTCTTCTCTTCACCCTCCTTTTTTCTCTTTACTGGCTGCTAATGAATTGGCATTCAATAAAAAATTACTTGCATGCATGTCAAACAAAGAAACCAAATGAACTAGACAAGTCAGAAGGACACAGGTTTAAGGATTTCAACATAATTTAGACAGCCAAAACAATGCTCAAGTATAGTTAGTCAAATAACAAGTTTAAAGACTAACAGGCATGCACATACAATAACATACTTCCCACTTCAGCTCACACACACGTATATTCATCCATTACACATAGACTACATAACCAGAGATATAGTCATTCAACAAAAATCATTCTCCCATAAAAAGACACCGAATTTGGAATGTTTTGAAAGAAGAAATAGTTCTGAACAATGATAGAAAGAGAGAGAGAGGGGGGAAAAAAACTCATCAGAAGTAAAAACTGACCCTCATGGTGGCTTGCAAGGCTGCTCGAATGGCGTCTCTCTCAGCTTGCCTATTAATGACTGCGGTTCTGGTAGATTTTCTCACTGTTCTCTCGACTTCTCCATCTTCTGGGGCGTCATGGTGCTGCTGTTCGTTAGACTGTTCATTAGTTTTTTCATCTTCATCGTTGAGTGAATCTTCAAGGTTGGAAAGCACTTTCTTTTTCTTCTTATTTCTCTTTGCCAAAGTCTTTCCCGGGAAAATTAGCCTCTTCTTAGGCCGCACCCTATTGAGGAAACTCAAATCTTAGCAAATTCTAACCACATGGACAGATTTCCAAAACAAGCATAAAGTTTAGAAACTCAACCTCTCCTCTGCTTCGTTGTTTTCCGCTTCTTCGTCTGCCTCCGGCTCCTACAAACAATTTGACAAAGCTAAGATACTAACTAATACAGAAGACTCACAAAATTTTAAAATCTTAAAAGAAGTAGAAGAAAGAAAAAACACACATCTTCGTTGAAGTCGCTATCGAACTCATCCGCAACCTCCGGCTCTTCTTCATAGTTATCGTCATTCTCTTCCTACCAAAAGGAATGCAAATGCCAATTTAGATAATGCAAAAGAAGCACATTCATCAAAAATTAAATTAAAAATTACATCTTTGAGAGCATCCTGGCTCCAAAACAACTCGTCCTCTTCAAGTTCATCATCCAGCAACCTGGTCATCCTGAAAATTCCAAGAAGAAGAATGGAAAGTAAACAAACTGAAAACCATCCACAAGAATTTATTACTGCTGCTTTAGAGATGGAGTTTTTGGCTGTCACCTCTTCCCTCTTGTAGCCCGAGAAGCGCGGTCGAGAAGAAAAGGAGCGACTACCTTGGCGGCATCCATGGCGGCGACCCACCGGAATTGAGAATGAAAAGGGAGAGTTGAGTTTTGTGTTGCCGCTGCTGCTGCTGCTAACTCTGCAACCTACTGCTTTGAAGAATCAAAAATTACATTCGATGATCGATAATGGATCACCTGGAAATTGCAACAACAATAGCCCTAAACGTTTCATGATGCGACTATGAATCAACCGGTTCGACCCAATCAACCAAACGAAAAAATAAAATAAAATAAAATAAATAAATCCAAGGGAAAAATGACTCGGGACACCCCAGCCCAGCCCAACTAGCCCAATATTGCAAGGCTATTTTCAGACTGGGCTTGGCCTACAAAGTTTGGGTCCGTTAGGGCCCAAATCTAGTCTTGCGGATTCGGTTTATGTAGGAGATGCTGTACGCATTTCACACCTCCGCTACGTATCGTCGAGTGGGTATGGCCACGACTCTCCAATGGCAACCCCAAGCCGTACCATTTCCGGCGAGGGCCAAGGTTTCAGCCTCGCCGCGCCACGTAGTCACCGTGCAGGCCTTTCGCCGCAGCGACTTCGACGGATTTGCCAAGCGCATGGCTTCCGGAGAGACTTGGAGGGACGCTTGGCTCAGCGCCAACGATGGCTTCGAGCGCTTCATCTTCGAAACCAGAAAGGCTGCTGAGCGCTTAGACCGCCGTTACTCTGTCTCCCGCCGCCTCAGCTCCGTCGCCCAGTCCGCCGCTGCTCGAGCTCGCGAACTCGATAGGGAGTTCGAGATTGGTACCCGTTGGCGCACCTTTTCCATGGATTTTAGCCGAAACTGGCCTAGGGTTTGTTCTTTCTTTCTCTGGGTGCATTTTTAGGCTTTCTATTACTTGAAATTTCACAATTGCAAGTAATATGATTTACCCAACTGCTTTGTATGATTGTTGTATATGCAGTACAAGAAGCAGCTCAATGATTTTTTGGATACTCCTCTGGGGAAAAGTTTTGCGGTGAGTAATTAGTTTATTGCCCAAATTTTTTTTAATACTTGATTTATCTTACTCATTCGGTGTAGTTGATATTTTTGTTAATTGGTTGATTTGAAACTAAGAACTACTAAGGGAGACCTTACTCAAAAATCATCTTTTAAAAAATAGACGTGGTTTGGTTAAAAAAAAAAAAAAACTTTTTTTTTTTTTTGAATAAGGGTATAATAGAAAATAGAATTGATTGTCAAGAGTTAAAAATTTGTGATTACTTTCAGTATATGGGATTTGATCATTTAAGGTAGCAAAACCAAAATGTGTTTTGATTGCTTCTTTTTTTCTTTTTTCCGTACTTATTTGAACTTTATGTTAGCTCACCACTTCTGTCCCCTTCATTTGTAGACAATTTTCTTCCTCTGGTTTGCACTATCTGGATGGCTTTTCCGGATTTTGATATTGGCAACTTGGGTACTGCCATTTGCTGCTCCTCTTCTCATTGGAACTGTTGCCAATAACCTTGTTATAAAGGTATTGCTGAGTCCTCCCGCTATTACTTTTCACATTTGTGTCTGTGTGCTTGACTGTATGTGTAAGCATGTGTAATCAAAACGTACATGCTAAGTAAATATGCAGTCTGGTTTAAATTTGTTCGTGTGCATTGGTTTTCTTACTCTCATTTATCAACCCATTCATTGTCTATACATTCTCTCACATTCTCTTGTTGGAATCTTCATTTCAAAAATGACTTTGGACATTGAATTCGTGACTATGCTGTCAAACAAAGTAAGATGAAGCCACACATGCCCTTAAAAGGCTGTTGGTTTAATAAACTGATACAACCAGTGCATGTTTATGGTTTTAGAAACTTAAGAAGTATAATGTACATACTGTTTCTCTCTATGGTAACAGATATACAAATGGCTCATTGTCTTTTCGTGCTAAACTTGTACAGGGGGCTTGTCCAGCTTGTAAGAGGCAATTTGTTGGATACAAGAACCAAATAGTTCGCTGCGCAGGCTGTGGAAACATTGTGTGGCAGCCGAAAGGGAAAGGGGACTTCTTTTCTAGAGATAACAAAGGCACTGCTTCGAAGTCCGACCCTCAGGTTATTGATGTTGAGTTTGAGGAGAAATGAAGAGATATACAAGTCCATTAACACACGACTTCCCGTCACATACAGAGAGCAATGGGAACACCAGAGTTTCCAGTTTACATTTATCTGACATTGTCATGTTGCAGTTTTCCTGTCGTTGTAAATTATACCTCTTGTATTTTGGGAGTGTTTGTAGGAAGTTTCAATTATATCAATATGTATATCCTTTCTTTTATTATTATTTTTCACGTTAGAAATGGTTGTTTATAGATATTTTGTGCCTTGTTTGGTGACGCTAAGCTAGAGACATGTTCAATCTTATGATTTCCGATGCATATAATTCTGCAAAGCAGCAAAAATGAAAATGTTCCAACAAAAATTAGTATGCGCATGGTGTTGTTGTGCTTGGATTATCTGTAACTTTAAGTCAACACAGCTGGCTTAAGCCTACATGTTGATAGCAGGTCCTTGGCATGGATGTCGTAGTACTCATTTTGAAGTTATTTACTTTGTGATGTTATCTTAATGAAAAGTGTTGACTCCTATCTTGGTTCAGCTGAATGTTGTTTGGCCAGTAGTTTAGACCATTAAGCATGGCGAATAGACGGCATTTTCTAAACCTTGTAGACAAAAACAATGAGAACCGAGGAGGCAGGAGTACAGAATAACATCGTCCAGTTTCAGCTGTGCGTCTTTAAGAGATTAGAAATGCTTGATATCCAGTGTAATGATTGGTTTTCATCTTTAAAAACCAGCATGATATTACCCACATGGCTTTTTACTGTGATTGAGTGGCCTTGGCCTTGAGATTCCATATTTTTCTCCATCGCATGCAAAATCTTGTCTGCAAAGTGTTAAATTGTTCCTTAACAATTCGAATTTCATAAAGAACAAATAGAAAACTAGCCGTATCTTGAGTGCGATTCAGAGAAGAGTAGATCTTACACTCCTTTGTTCTTGCTATGATCCCCAGATACTTTATTTGGAGACTCAAAATGAGCTGATTATGCTTTGAGTATATGGAGACCCAAGCTTGCCTTCGATGCCCTGCTTGCATGGAATGGATGAGATATTTTGATCATTTTGACTGCGAAGGTGGACACAAAATATGGCTATAATACGTGATCATGTATAGTGCAGCAAACTATTAATAGGAGGGCCTTTTTATCTTTTACCAGAAGGTGTAACTATGGACAGCTGCGCTTTAACGGCAAGCTCCTCTTGATTCCTCAGAGAGTATGCATTCTCCATGGCTCTTGATTTGAGTGCTGTAACTCCTCTTAAACCTGTGTAATATCTAACTAGAAACAGTAAATATAAAAGGTATTGTTTAATCACAGAGCAATTAATTTGTAGCTATAAAAATATGGCATAGATAGCATCACATGTTGCAGTAGTAGCTACAAGTGTGACCATGTCAGCTGTGGTTTGGCAGGCCAGGCCTGAGTTAATGGCGGAAGCAACACGGGATGTGTGTGCACCTACTGACTCTGCGGTTTCAGCACATACTGTGGCCAACAGAGCTGCAGCAGTAGCAACGATATTGTCCATGTTCTTCACACTTGCTACTGCACCCCCTTTCATCGCGGCATTCATGTCATCTTTTGATGCTGGTCCTATGCAACCGTTTGCAGCATAGCCAGCAATTGCTGCAGCCAATTGTGTGATAGAAATGGCAGCTTGAACATTGGCTGTGTGGAGTCGATTTTCTTCTTTCTTCTTAACTTTGTGCTGTCTTAATAAGCTAGCCAAGGATTGGCCTCTGAACCACCCTCTTCTTTTGTGCTTCGAGTTCATCTAAAAACAAGAGAAAGATGATAAATAATTAGACCTAGCAGTTAGAGTGTATAGAAAGATTGCACATTACCTTCTTGTTATTTGTTTACTTTTGTAAAGATTGTAGTGTGAGCTTAACATATATAGTTTGGTATAATTCCAAGCAAGTTAAGAGAAAGTACCCATATGTCATCCACTCTGCTGAGAGAATTGGTGCTTTGGCCTGTAATCTCATTTACTTCCTCTATCTCTAGCTTCTGTTCCTGCTCCTGTGAAATAAACCTATCATCTACATCTCTTTCATGCTCCTCCGAATTATAGTTATTATGTATCATCACCATGTTCTGTGAAAACAACTACTCTTAGTCCCTTCTACTAGCTGACATGAGGTTTATTAACAGCGATTGTCAAGTATATATATCGAACTACAACCTATGTTTAAGTAACAAATACTGCTCAAATATTTTTGGTGACCAACTAGGATCTAGGAGATAACCTTGTTTATGCTATATGCTTCTTAAGTTCTTATATTCATACTTGACATTTGAAGCCCTACAATTTGTTCATTAACATGTAATAATGCATGCAAAATGACTATACTTGAAGAAAATATGAACAAGACTGAATGTGCCAGTTATGGTTAGTAGTTTTCCAGCACCCTCGATGTAAATGCCTGTTGGAAGTTAAAGGCAGATGGGCTCCATGAGCGACAGAGGAACTCCATGGCATTGACAGGGCTATGAGGAATCTCCAGGGAAGAGCAGCAGCAGCAGCAGCAGCAACAAGAAGAAGAGGCTTCTTCTTTTCCAAGTAAGCATTTACCAGCTCTGCTCCGAGACTCCACCTTACCATTCTAGCAATATTTCAAGAGAGAAACCATTTGGAAGAGTTAAAAAACGGAAAACGGAAAATGAATACTTGTCTATCTAGCTAATTTATGTAAAATATATATATATATATATATATATATATATATATGTGTGTGTGTGTGTGTGTGTGTGTGTGTGCGCGCTCACTTTGTAAGTTGATTGGTGCTCATTTTTAAAGGAGACTCTGCATGCTGCAACTGCTCCTGGTAGCTCCTTCATGTATGATTCAAGCTCTAATGCCGAATGTGAAACGAGTTCCTTGAGGAACCCAAAATTTTGAAGAATCTCACCAGGTACCTCCAAAATGGGGTTTCTCTTTTGTGTGCAGAACTTAATATAATGCTGTTGACTCAATTACTAAAAAAAGGATAAATACAAGCTAGTGTAAGACTTAAAGAAAGCTTACCCATTAAGGAAAAGTTAAGTCAAGAATGGAACATGTGGATTTTGTTTGACAAGAATGCTATTTATGTACGTGGAAATTAAGAATTAACTACAAGTAGTCACGTGGAAAATGATGAATTAGAAAGTGGAGGGGACATAATGTCCTGCATGAAATTTTAAAACCTCATGCACTTTCTTGTTATTTGCATTTGTACATTCCAAAAGAAGGAAAACGGGACTCCCTATAATAATAATATTCCAATGGAAGATACTGAGATTCCTCTTCTATATCTACATTTTCATATGTGAAGAGGGAACAAAATCTAGTTACTTTAAGAAGCAATTAAAGATTAAAAACAATTAGGCAAGATTACAACATTATAAAAACTTATTTTGAGGCTAACGAGCAGAGTCATTTACTGGTGAACTTGTGTTATGTTAACATTTGTAAGGGCAGGAAATTTTACTTTTTTTGGGGTAAGGGTTATAGGATGAAGAAATTTTTTTTTATATGGCAAGAGTTTTTTCTTTCTTTCTTCTTCTTTTTTTTTTTTTTCTTTTTTTTTTTGTGTGTTAGGGTGAGTGTTATTTATCTGTAGGTGAAGACTTTTTTTGTTAATATTTTTAGGGTGAGTTGTCATGCACTTTCTTGTTATTTGCATTTATACATTCCGAAACCAGGAAACGGGACTCCCTATAATATTCTATATTAAGGTAGCCATATGCGAAGAACGAAATCTAGTTAGCTTAAGAAGCAATTAAAGGTTAAAGACAAGCATGTGAGACTACCAACATTCTAAAATCCTAATTTGAGGCTAAACCAGTAGGGTCATTTACTGGTGAGAGCTACTTATGTTGACATTTGGAAGGGACAAAAAGGGACCACCAAAAACCAACTGGTATGGGACAGTATGGGCACCTGTTGCCACCCTTTGCTTGTTTTAATGCAATGAAAGGAATAGAAATAGGAAAATGAAGACTGCATGGGGATCCATGCATTCCATATTTAGCTTTTAGGTTTACAATTTTGATGCACTTAACATGTGGAACCACTTGGCAAATGCTTCCTCTTTAGGTGCAATTCAATTGTTGATTCTGGGATTTGTACTGCTGGGGTAGTTTTCAACTGGACCAACCAGATCCAGTTGAATCGAATAATGGTGTTCGAGATACAGTTGAATCGAATAATGGTGTTTGAGATAAACACTAACAGACAAGAATTAGAACTACCAATGGTGTTTGAGATTACTGCTGTTATGTCATCAGAGAGATTTAAACCAACACAAACGCAAATCATGATGTATCCAATATATTTGCATCATGATGGCTGCCCCATAACAAAGAGGCTTAAAGCACAAAACAAAAAGGCTTAAAGCACAATTGATTTGCAGTGAAGTACAAGCTTGACAACTAGTAGGATCTTGGGTATAATTGTAGCCCAACAGGCAGAGTAGATAGTAGAACCATATGCTTGCCATCAATCAATTCAAACTCAAGAGTTAGATCACCGGCCAAGGTTTCAGGTTAGTTTCGCAGCTTTTGGCCAAGAAGGCATCATTTCAAGCCGATGTAAATTACTTGAAGCAAACCCGTCATGCGAAAAGCAATAAACTTTTTTCTTCTTAAAAAAATGAAGATAATAAGAGTAATTTTCACAAAATCAACTCAATGGGGAAGTAAACATTCTATTAGAATCCACACGATATAACGTTGTGTAGACAATTCTTCTGCCACAAATGCAGAAATAGAAATATGCATTTCAACCCTAGACAAGTAAAGAGTTCAGGCAGGACCTAGTAATATTGATCCTAAGATCGCACATTCAAAATGAGGGGTACAAAGGCGAGAGAGATAAAAATGATTTGAAACTATACAAGAAAAACCATAACCAGTAAACTATGATAAGAACATGGTCATATGGTTCTCCTTTTCTATAAGCTTCAATTCTGATTGCAAGCCTCCTTTACACATGTATCAATGGGATACCTTGACGACTTTCCTGCTTTCTATCCCCAAAAAGTATGTCTTGTGGACATCATACTAATGATGAAACTCTTTCTCATGTCTTGCACGAGTACGTCCACACAACATTAAGATGGCTGGGATCCAACAAGTTCATCACTCATTTCGGATGGAATAATACTTATCCCATAGTGCTGGAGACTTTGATATTTCATTCATAAGGTTCTTGAACTTGAGACTGCAATCTCCACCACTGCAGAATAATGAGCAGAGTATGGCATTAGAAAAATCATTGTTATCAGAACAACTCAATACATTATTATTGTTTTTGGTTTTGTTTTTGTTTCTATCAGAATAAGGGATGGGAAATGGGAGCAAGAACTTTGATCTCATTGGCCCTTAATTCAACTAAGCCCTAACCCAAATTCTAACCTACTTCAACAACTGCAAAGTGAAGGCCCACAGGCACACGCTTTATCTTAGAAGGAAAGAAAATTAAGGGGAGGGGGAGAGCAATTACATTCTCAGCTGTTATTCAAAATAATTATATTAATAATCAATCTAACAAACATTTTGAATAGCAGCATAGTATTAGCAGCAGATAGATTCATCAGAGTTTAATAGCAAATAAAGATACAGTTTAGAGGGCTAAACCTAATGCGATTCAATGATGCAATTGCTCTTAGAGCACTGCGAATCATATCTTCATTACGATCCACTTCTTGCTTGACAGCATCTTGCTTTGGCTTAAAATTAATGGTTTTTTGGAGAGGATCCACCAATGAGTCCAGCACTAAGGAATAAACATGCAAAATTTTGATGTTAAGTACTAATCTGCAGCATAGCAGAATCTCAGCAGAGTAGAACCAATAAAATCACCAACCTGCAAGTACAGCAGAAGGACACTTGTCTGCAAGTTTTGAGAGGATAAGATGGCAAGGCATTTTAACATCATAGTGATCTGTGCAACCAAAAGTCAAAATTTGAGTCGGTCTATTAGGGAACAGTATCAACAACCACCATTGTGTTTATCATTCCGTCTTTGAGATACTAAAAGTGATGTTGTTTAAATCAAACACTAACCATTGAGACCAGATTCAAGGTAAGGAACAATGAAAGATGAAGGGTTCACTTGATCGAGACAACTCTCCAGCAATGTGTCCACACATTCAAAAGCAGCCTTCCTTAACTCAAGCCCATCATCCACAGTGTGCTTAAATGGACCAAGATCAACTATCCTTATCAATTCTTTCTGTATACAGAATTTAATTCACATCAAGAAGTGACAACAAGAGCATGTTCCAGAAGTTCCACTTCCAAAACACAATAGTGTGTCTTTGAAAATATAAACATAGTATTTTAGTTAACGCCATGAAGTTGCAGAATATTCAAGAGGATGGGAAACCCTCAAAGAAAAATACAATTAGAACCCTAATAAAAAACAGCCTTTTTTACTTCCTCTTCCTCAAAATATCTCTCCAATCAATCTACAGCAGTTTGCTCCTTTTATAATAAAGGCCCATATTAAGTCCTTCACATAGAACCAGTGTATACTATAAACATCTTGGCAACATTCACATAGTTAAATGTCAAATCTTAAGCTACCTTGACTATCGTTTGATCATAAAGAAGCGGCAACAATTCTGGAAGAAGCCCCTTAATGAGGTTTGGCTTATTATGAGCAAATGTACTTAAAGCCAACACAGCTGCCCGCCTTACATGCTGCAGAAATCCATATGGAATTAGACAGGACAGCATCTAAGAGTTCAAACAAATATATACTATGAAACCTAGACACAATCAAATACAAGAACAAGAGCAGAACTTCAAGCATCGGATATTTGAAGCTTACCCGATCATGATCCTTAATAAGCATCAGGAATGATGAGATCTCAGGATATATAATCTCATCTATCTTCTCTGGCCGCTCAACTACTGAGTACTTTACTGCAATAACAACAGTAGCCCTAGTGAATGCAGCTGGACTGGTTGTTCGTACCTATGGGAAATTAGAACAACATAAAGATTAGCAACAGATTGAATGGTTTCTTCATAGCTTGGAGCAAGATAAATGTAGAATGTCATTTGAAATACCTTAAGTGCTGGAACTAGTTTTGCAGGTTCAATAAGTGCAATTTTACCCAAGCACTCAGCTACTACATTGCGGACACCCTCTTCCTCACTTTCACAGTGATTAAATAACAACTTAAGTATCTTCTCAACGCTAGAATCCTGGAACTCTGATTTATCTACAGATTGCCTTACAATGACCTGCAAGGTGGTAAAAGTAGAAATTAAATCACGCACACGAAAAGCTCTGGAATAGACATATTGTTCAAAAGATCATACCTCCTTCAAAGAATGAAGCAAGAGATACTGTTTCTTCTGCTGATTGTCAATCTGGTCCAAGATAAAAGGTAAATACTTGGACAGATTACCAACAGCAATATTTCCAAGAGCATAGGAGGCTGCGGACTTTATCTCTTCAAAAGGAGATTGAAAGGACTCAATAACAATATTCTCTATATGTGAATGAGAACTTAGATCTTTCCTTCTCCCAATCTCCCCCAGACAAAGCAAGGAGAGGTGCTGCTTGGCCTAAAATATAATGATCAAAGTATACACTCAGCCAAACTAAAAATTAAATAATGAAACAGCAGAATGATAGTTCTTGAAACAATACATACATGTATCCATGTGTATATATATACACATAGAGAGAGAGAGAAAGAGACTTCATTAGAGTCATTTACTCTGTCATATTACTAAGACAGTAGGACTCTCTTACATTTATGCATGCAACAAATCACACATCCTCTTTACGAAGTCCTTGTCTTTTTTGGATAGGAAAGAAGCCTTACTGAATTCAAAATACTGTCGTCTTTAAGTATTTCAGTAAGCATTTTCACTGTTGATGAACATTTCTGGTCACCAGCAGCAAGGCAAAGAACAGCCACACATTGTGCTATTGAATACAAAGCTTGTTTTGCAACACCACCAGACTGGGGAGATGGTTTAGCACTTGAAAGAAGAGAATCTAGCAAGGCATCAAAGCTTGTGTTTGCAGAGTAAACCAAGGCAGCGAAAAATTTTTGCAAGGCCTGCAAAATCAAAAAAAGAAGGTTCTCAAACATGCAAAGTTTTAAGATCAAGATACACACCAATAAAGAGCAGAAGAAATGTACCAAAAGGGCTTGCCCCTGCAGCAATGAGCTTTTGATTAATGCTAGTGCTTGAGGAAGAACTTTGTTTCGGACAGCCAAACCGACAACTGGGCTTGATCTCCTATCAGCCATCAGGGTGCAGCAGAGTTCCAACGCAAGCGCCGTCATATGCAGGTCAGAATCACTGGCATAGTGGTAATAAATGAAAACTAGGCTTCAGAAAAAGATAATACAGAAGCAAAAAAAAAAAAGAAAAAAGAGAGAGGTTAAAGTAACAAGAGGAGACCTTATAAGGGTAGAAAGTTCAACAATGATAACTTCATAAGCAGAAGAACCAATTTTATCACCATAAGCAACAATTAGGGAATTAAGGGTCCCCAATGTTGCCTGCCTTAAAACCCGATTAGCCTGTTTACCAAGAGAAACAAAGCTTAGAAATTGTCACAAACATCATCCAACTGATTCCAATAAATTATCAAAAGAGATTATAAACTAGAGTAGTAACAAAACAGAAAATTAAAAAAGTTCCAATACCTTTCTTAAGAATGCAGTTAGCTCTGTAATTACTTGCTCCAAAACACAAGATAGATCTATTTGAAGTGGAGAGGCAGCAATAACAGCAAATGCCTAGAAGCAAAACCAGTGCGCTTAACAGATATCAAATGTGCTAAAACATTTCACAATTACTAGATATAAATAGATGGTGATTGATCAAATGAGTAACCAGAAACTTGACCTGAAATCTCAATAGAATGTATGTATGGCACACACTAAAACACAATTATCATGTTTTTGTATAAAGTGTGAGGCTCAAGCAAATGACAACAGCATACATACAAGGCAATGCACATGCACACACAACCTGGCTATACAAGCCTTCAAAACTCCATGAACAACAAATGCAATACACCAACCTTGACAGCTGTTAGACGTGTTATCTCATTCCCCATCCGATCAACAAGTACAGGAAGGCATGCGGGTAATTCTGCTTTGAGGTTATCACCAAATGTTGACACAACAAGCCCCATGCAAGAGATAGCACACTCTTTGACCTCCTGGGTAAGAAAGAATATTAGCGATAGTAAATTCTATACAAGGAACACTATAAAAGAAATATCACTGACCTGATCTTGATCTTGATTTGTCAAGCGGGACATTATGGCATTATATATTGGACGAACATAAGGTTTAAAGTCAAAGCCAACCCCCTATATCACAAAGACAAATAATTAGAACAAAGGATTCACACATTATTTCAGTCTAATAATGTCACAACACTCACTTCAATATTTGGGCGCACAACACGAACAAGTTCCCCACACACTCTTAGTGCCTCAGCTGTAACTTTGTAATAGCGCTCACCGACAGCAGATAAAACAGGACTAGAAAGAGCCTGCAATAATATCACTTTGGTGTCACTGAGAATTTATAAAATTCAAAAAAAAAAAAAAAAAAAAAAGAAAAAGAAGAAGAAGAAGAAGCATGAAAACATCCCAAATGCCCAATATGCTAAAAATTGATGTTGAGGTGTGTCGACAGAGTTTAACAATTAGACACTTAGATAAAGGTATCAAAGAGTATTGTGACAAAATATGACCCTACTCCTCAGCAAGAGTTACTGTTTGAGTGGTGGAGTCGAGAGTTGTGAACTTGACAAGCAGTCTCACACACACAGCCATACATAGGGAGAAAATAAAGTAAAGGAAAAACAGAAAAAGGAAACTAGCCGATAGGTTTATAATTCTCACCAAGTTCTTAAATAGAAACTCTTGCCATGATTATAACTTAACAACTTCAGATGATTAAAGGTACTAAAAAAAAGAACTTAATAAACATGTATTTTAGTCCATCCATATCTCTCAGGGTCTCAGAATTGTATTTCACTTGCTCCATTAAGAAAATAATAGTTGTGATGTTACCTTGATGTAAGGATGGAAAACAGATGGAGAATGTGAAGCCAAGACCAATCTTGTAAAGATAAGAGCTTCAATCTTCAAATTTGAGGTAGAGGATTTGTCCTGTAAAGTAACATGAGAAAAATGAGATAATATGGAAAAAGGAGAAAAGATTGCACAAGTTTAAATATGTTTCAACTTTAACTAGAAACAAATTTACTTACACTTAATGCTTTCTCGATTCCTGGGATGAGGGAACCAATATGGTCTGCCAGGCAATCTGGCAAGACAACCACAAGTTCTTTTAGAACCGAAAATGCACCAACCTGCAAACGCATAAATGTCATACTTCAAACGCAAATCTAGCATCAATGCACCAAAACGGATATGAACTCCTACCTTTGTCTTAATAGATTTTTCACGCAGCTGCCTATTTATAGATTTAACAATCTTTGGCACTTCTTGCTTCAATAACCATCTTGGACTGCATATGTGAATTTTAAGTAGTGATATGAGTAGAATTAGACATCAGTCCATAGCAAGGAAATTATGAAACCCATGTAACAATCTTAAAAAAAAAAAAAGGTGCCAACATTAACATTCTTCATAGCCAATTCCAATCAGTTTTTCATATGAATCAACTTGAGAGAGAGAGCAGCTATATGTGAGATACTTATCAGAATCACTGGCTTGATAACATCAACTTGAGTAGTGTTCACCATGTTATATAAGCACAAATGCATGAGGAAAGTGAAAATAAGCGTGACAGTTTGATATGATTCGATACTAAAATAACTTAAGAACTTGCCTCAATTCATTAATATCAATCTGCCCTTTTGTGACATTCCCAGTTTGACGCAACAGTTCAATAAACGTATTGAATACATCCATCTGCACCAAAACTATAACATAACAAACCACCAAAAGTAATAAAGACATAATTATATATGTCATTCAGGCTTACCTTGACATTTTCTTCCCTCTCTTTAAACCTGTCAATCAATTTTGGGCAAGCCTGCAGAAAAAGAATAATATGTTCAACAAGCAGCACATAAACCACAAAACAAGAAAGAAACATCCATCTAACAAAACTGAATGGCTATTATGCATGTTGAACCACATGTTCCAATTCAACAAGAGTGCCACTTACAGCTGCAAGTTCACATGTAACTTTCAATGGTTTAAATCCATCACATACTACAGAATCGCTGTTAAAAATAATTGCAAAAGTACCTCTTCATACAACTTTGAAAGCATCTCAGGACGAGATACAATTAACGCCGCTAAGCATTTTGCTGCTGCTCTTCGAACTTTCCAGCTGACATCTTCATCATCCGTATATTCATTTGCACTTTCACTACAAAATAATAAAGCAGCTAAGCATAGTTAACAGGCCTATCATGCTCCATGTGTTATGCACTCACAAACATACACAAAAAAAACATACTCATCTTCCTCCTCTTCATGACTCTCATCATCAGTATCCTCCTCCATGTTATCAGTGAAATTTGGGTCATAACTCAGATATTCCAGGTTCAGATGAAGAATTTCATCACAGTAGGAAGAAATATCCCTGGGGCATCTAAGGAGAAAGCTGTCTAATGCCTGTAGTAAGAATATAGTATATACAATCAAAACAAATATGCAAGGATCAACACAGACATAAGACAAATATTTAGCAGAAAATAACATATCTTTAGGAATAACCAATAGTTTGGGGAAAGTAAAAGAAGTGATACACAGTACCTGCAAGCTGTACTCGCGAAGCTCCTCATCATTCTCTGATGCGCTTGTGCAATAATTTATTAAAACTGGAACAGTGTCAGCAAGATGGGGTCCAAAACGATAACCAACAGCTCGACTGCAACACCCACCATATCAAAACTCATAACCAAAAGAGTTTAAAATGATGACAAGTAAACAAGAAAATGGAAATAAAACCATAGACAGTAAAGTAAGAAGTTAAAACCCACCTTAAAGCACCAATCATCTGAATGTTCGTACGGGTCATTTCAGATTTTGCACCTTTGTTTCTCAAATTCTGCACGACTTTAACCGTTGCCTTTGCTAACATATCATCTGATAAGCTTGAAGCAAGAGATGCTGAGACAAAGTAACATGTTGAGTTCAATTTATTGTTTCAAATTTTCAACAATGTAAGCCATGGCTCTATCAATTTTGTCAATTCCTTTCATCCTGAACTTCAAAATTTCCACTAGATCCATTTTATAATAAGTTCTATATACTCTCACTTCATTGCATGACCATTGACAAAGGAGCAGCGTCGAATTGGGAGTTCATGTTTGTAAATATGCAATGAGTTCATTTACTACATTTCCTGTTTAGGGACAATCAATTTCTCATATCCCACCTCTAGAAAAATCAAAAACACAATGAATTTCTCAAGGTTAAGAGTAAACCAAAGTAATTGAAAACCAGCTGAACTCTCTGACTCATGAAACATGTCATAGATAGTCTAATTGACCTACTACTCCATCAAAATGAAAACATTAAAAGCAATTCAAAAAAAAATCGAGCAAATAATTAACAAAGTAAATATTAAAATAAGGAAAAACTTTTGCAGAAAGCCTAATAAATCTTACCGATACATGAAACAGTTTTCTTTCTGACACTAGCTTGATTGGAACTCAACTGAGACAAGAGTGCACCTAATAACTGCTCATGTTCAGTTGCCATTAGATTGCCAAATTTATGGAGTACATCACATAAAATATCAAGACATTCACATTTTATCTCTGTGCTTGTTCCCTGGGAAGTAAGAAGTGTGACAAAAACAATTAGCAAGAAGCCTTCACTTGATCACTAAGAACAGCAAAGAGATGATGAAAGAAATTAAATGGATTATAGAGTTGTTTTAGTTCTGTGCACGATATTAGTTGTTCATTGCCTAGTCTTCATAGGTATACAGTCCCCATGCCTTTCATTCAATCCCTTTAGTATTAATATGTAATTTGTTCTTCAACTAACACCATTTGCTATGATTATGAAGATCTGAAAAATACTTATAAACAAATTACCACTGGTTGAATATTTCCAACAATGGCATTCAATAACAGCTGTACTTGATAAAGAAGATATAAAACAGTTTTATTAACTCACAGGGCCAGTAATCCCTTTTATCAACTCTGGTAAAATAGAATGTAGAATAGACTGTGCAAGAGATTGAGTTGCAACTTCAGCAACAATTGTCTTCAAGGCTATGCTTGCAATGTCACGATGCTGATCCCTCCCATTTAGCAATTTATCACAAAGTTTATCAGTCATCTCTACAACTCTAGCCTCACTGACCTTCTTCACTAATGGAGCAAGACTGCAATATCACATCAAATCAATGGATGCGAAGAAATATAGCATTTTTGTATTAGTTTCCATATTAATCCTTTTTTTTTTTTTTAATCTATTATCACATGAACACATATGCATAAGAGGCATCAAGAGATTTACCAAAATCATCCCATTTTGGCAACCAGTTACCAAACACCAACATATGATCAAACTTCAAAGGCAAGATCAAGTAAAAAAAAAACAGCAAATATTCAAAATTCCACCCATTGCACGCTTAATAAACTGGAGTTGCTGAAATCTATTTTCAACTACATGCAATACATCGTCAAGCAGCCAAATAAATTAGCATGCATCACGTAAAGCAATAATGATGCATTCATGTTTCTTTTATACACCCTGTTCAAACAATACACCATTAAATTGACCTGCATATAAGGTCTAATACAATGACACTGACATAAGCCCGTTGTGAAATTGTTTACCCATGAAACACATACAGGGTCAGAGACATAGTGAATCAAACCGAAAAACACTAAGAGATCCACATAAACGGAAATATTTGTTCCAATGGTGACAAATTAAATCTAGATGCAATCAAAGTAAACATGGCATGAAAAGATCTCTGATAAAGTAATTGTGTGCATGGAAAGAATTGTCATACCATTTCACAGCCAAACCAGAGACATCTCCAGCAACATCATCAAGCTGCTGAATAATAATATTTGACAATTTAATCTCTAGATCAGTATCAGCTTTAAAACTATCTTTGTTTAGTTCATTTAGCAGATCAGAGGTAGCCATATATCTGTAATCTTTATCCTTCCCCGTCATCTGCAGATAAACATAAACCATTCAGTCTATATATCACAGGCACACAGGTTACAGTTAGAACAAGAAGAGCATAGGTTAAAACTAAAAGGAAACAAAATCTTCCTAGTTGCAAAAGAAATGAACTCAGCCACACGCAAAAACACATATGTATAGGCAATTGAAACGAAACCCTACAAGAATCATACCTTTTCAAGTATTCCAGTCATAGCTAAATTAGCCATTGCTGACTGACTATGAAGAGCTTTATGCACACCGAACTTGACAACTTCGGTATCCCAATCTAATAAGGAAAATAAAAGGCAACAATAAAAAAAACGTGGAATCAACAATTGCAATTCGGGTTAAGCAATAGCATCCTAGAATAGCTTCTCATTTTGTACCATTAAAGAAGCAAAAGAAAAACTACAATCACGAAACCACCACATTGTTTAGTGAGAAGGCATTGTTCACACAATAAGCGTAAAAACAACTAATTGAAAGTATACATCAACAATTGAATGCCATAATGAGAAAACAGAAAAAATACGATTCTTATAAAAATAGCGAAAAAATCAAAACCAATATATCTTTAAATCAGAACCCCCTATGCAACTGGGTTCAACTTCAACCAAGTATCATCAAACGAACCCTAGTCAGAAAATGAAACCGTGCACTATCTGCAAATTCCTGCGAGCTGTTTAACAAGCTTTGACAAAACCCAATGCAAAGTAAAACCCATATAGTAAGAAGAAATGCTCTTGCTACAGATAAGGACTAAATTCATTAAATTAAATTAAAATTACAAGAAATAAAAAAAAATGCAAACAGAGAGTAACTACTTGATCTGTGCTGGGTAAAGGATAAAGGGATACACGGGGCAATAAGAAAAAAAGTTAAATCGCCGATAAAAGAAAATGCATAAAGGAGCAGCAAAGAAATTTACGGGCTGTCTGGAAGCGTCGAAGACGAGCTCACTGGCTTACTTTCTGCAACGCTGTGTTGCTTTTGATTAAGGGTACCAGTGTTGCTTTGTAAGACATAAGACTTTGAAAAACCCTTATATAGGCGACGATAACTAGATCGCGGATTAGCTATGTTCGTGCTCTCGACTGGAATACGTTATCCTTCCCAAACACCCGACTTGGCTTCTTTCTTTTCTTTTTTTCACGAGACTTGGGTCTGTTTTATGCTAATTCTGTGTTCAACACGTGGTTGCCCCATTCATCAAAAAAAAAAAAAAAACACGTGGTTGCCCCTGTTTTATGCGGGACAGTAAGTGGCTTGTTGTCTCCACTAGAAAGTTTTGAGTTTGAGTCTCATTTTATTAAAGTAATCTCTGCATTTTCTTTATTTATTAAAATCTGACGCCAATATTTATCTCAATTTTTAATATTTTATTTTTATTCAAAATATACTATATTCTTTATATATATATATATATATTTCTTAATTCAAAGATGATTGTATTAATTGCTTACCTTGTTTAGATTGTTATCATAGAATAGAAAGGAAAGGAAAGTAAAATAAAAAGGAAATGAAAGTAGAGCATTATCTGATTTGGATTGCAAAAGAAAATGAAGGAAATGAAAAAAAAAAAAAAAGGTTTCTTTCTCATTTAATTTCCATCACAAAATTGAGGAAAATGAGAGAAACTAAAATAGTTTAATGAATATTTTTAATAATTTAAAATTATTTTTATTAATA
This sequence comes from Rhamnella rubrinervis, assembly GCA_007844105.2. Taxonomy (NCBI): domain Eukaryota; kingdom Viridiplantae; phylum Streptophyta; class Magnoliopsida; order Rosales; family Rhamnaceae; genus Rhamnella; species Rhamnella rubrinervis. The sequence goes on from CM017576.2 coordinate 460,994, forward strand.
TTATGGGAGAAAAATTATTAACTTTTATATTACGGTATTTTTGTAAATAATATAGACTGTATTAATTGTTTTTTCACTTTTATTTCATTTATTCTTCTTAAATAATCATCAAAATAATAATTATTTTAAATATTATTATTTTTTCTTTCCCCGCTTCAATTAAAACATAACAAGAATAAAATATTATTGTATTTGTCTTTATTTTTTCAATCAAATATAAAATATAAATTATATATTAAATAAATATTAGAAGATGAATAATATATTCAGTATGCATATATTGACTCTAAAAAATACGATTATATTTGCTTATTTTGCATAATAAAACTACTGAAAACAATTACTTGATTGTTATCTATAAAAAGCTACGTGAATTGATTATGTGACATGAACTTTAGTATAATTTGCGTATTTCTTTTAATGCCCGTGAACATTTAATGCCATTCATTACATGTCTTGAAAATACATATAACTCAAAGTAAACATATATAACTGCTATTCTTAAATTATCAAAGTTAAATTATACATAGGCTATTAAGGCTAAACACCATCAATTATCTAATATAAAAATATATATATAATATACAACTACAAAGTACATCAATATTAATATACATTAGCATTGGCACGATCTATAATTTATTTTTGGACGTATTAATTATCAAATTTAATTATAAGAGGTTTTTTGTTTGATATATATGCGTAATACACACTATGCAATTATGCACATTAAAACAATGTTATATAAAATGCATGATTTGAGAAAAATCAAGTAAACTTTCCCAATAATAAAACAAAAATGATCAAATTGAAGGCAATATTGCTGTATATTTTTAATCTTTGAAATCCAAGATTAAGACACCTTATGTAGCCATTTGAATGAAGACTAGCCAGAACATTATCTGAGAATATAGGCGAGTGAAATAAATAATTTTTAATTTTAAAATTATAATAAAATACGTTGTACTTTTTTTTTTTTGGAAAAAAAATGTGTTGTACTTGGTTCATTGAATAATTAATAAATTACAAATTCCATCAATAAATTTTTAAATAGTTTTTAAAAATTTATTTAATATAAAATACACAAAACTCAGGGTTTTATTATTGCTATTACACCGCTTATTGGAGGCGAGACAAGGACAGTGTACGCGCCGGATAGGTATCCGGTGGATTTCACTTGAAACTGCATGGCGTGAGATCCCAGCAATGCCGGCCTTTAATTTGAAATAAATGGCTGAGATTATGACACCTCACCGAGCAAGCAATCAATGCGGTCCCAAACGACATCGTATGACGGGAACAAAAAGAATTTTTTGAAAAAATATTAGAACGTTGATATAGCGTATCTGCCGTCTAAATAAAGTTAAAACCCAACAGTGCGTCATTTTCTCTCACTTCTTGATTGGGCTCTCTGCCTGCTTCTTCTCTCTCCTCTCTCTCGCTCTCTCTTCCATCTCCAACACACTTTTTGGTTTTTGTAATAAAAACCAAAACCAAAAATACTATCAGAGGAAACCTCTTGGAATTAGGTTTTATTTTTGAATTTTCATCTCTAAGAGGAGGTGGATCTAACTTCTCGATCCCGATCCATCCCATTGCTCCCTGCGAATCGCTGTATTTCTCTCTGCATTGCCATTTTCGGAGATCAGATCGATTGTGTGGAGTTAATATACATTTAAAAACCGTGAAGAAAAATAGGGAAAAATGTCGGAGGAGGAGAAATTGTTGAAGGAGGCGAAGAAACTTCCATGGGAGGATCGGCTATTCCACAAGAACTGGAAGGTGAGGAACGAGGCTAACATTGACTTGGGCGCCGTCTGCGACTCCATCACCGATCCAAAAGACACTCGACTCCGTGAATTTGGTAAGCGGGAGGCTCTTTCCACTTTCTGCGTACTATTTACGGCTTCCATTGTTGTTTTCCTCAACGATATAGCTGCAAATGTCGATTGATGTCTTGCGTTTCCTGTTCATTTTTGTTTTGTTTTGTTTTGTTTTTTTTTTTTTTATTTAGGTTCGTTTTTTAGGAAGACAGTGGCCGATTCCAATGCGCCAGTGCAAGAGAAGGCGCTTGAGGCCTTGATTGCCTACTTACGAGCTGCTGATGCTGATGCCGGAAGGTGAGTTTTATTTTCGGTGTTTTTTTTTTTTTTTAAAATTTTTCTTTTTGTTTTCAATTTTTTTTTTTACATGTTTTGAGTGTGCAATTAATCGTAAAGTGTTAATGGCTATAGGTATGCTAAGGAAGTATGTGATGCAGTAGTGGCAAAATGCCTCACGGGTAGGCCCAAGACAGTGGAGAAGGCTCAAGCTATATTTATGCTCTGGGTTGAATTGGAGGCTGTGGATGCTTTCTTGGTATGCCATGCATTCCTCTTTCTTTTCTCTTGCGCTTTTTTCTTTATTGTATTTGGTGTTGGTATTGAAATTATATCCACTCTCTGTCATGCCTTCCTTTGTCACTGATTGCATGCTCTTTTTTCATATAGGATGGAATGAAACCTTGGTTGTAGGTTAACTTCTTATGAATTGTGTGTCCAACTCGAACTAACTGGTTATCGAATGAATTGAGTGTGCAACTTGAATTAACTCGGTATAGAATGTATTCTTGTCGCACCCATCCAAATAGGTTAATCACTGTATGGAGTCACGTTGATGATTATTTTTTGCTTAAGTTTGGGCTTCTTTAGTAGAAGTCTTCTTTTCGAGTGTAGTGAGCTGAATTCCAAGATTGAATATCTGTTGCTGTAGGCTGGCTTACAAATCTTCTTTTGGAAGTCTTTTGTTTTTTCCTTTTCCTTTTCCTTTCTATTGCTGGGTAGTGACTTGGAGAAATATTTGGTGCAAAGAGAAATTTAAGCTTCTTTCGATTAGTTAGGTATTTAAATATGTAACTTATGGCATTTTCTGCTAGTTGTATGAAGTTTCTCTTTATGGGCGGGGGCTATTGGGTTGTATGGTGAAGAATGATATCTTTATTCCTCCATATGTTTTGAAATTGAAATGCTTATCCTCTCTGTCTAGCTTCTACTAATGACTTAAGTTAATTACATTAGTTTATGTGTTTGGGGTTATAGTATTTAATTCACTGCACTTGGTAAAGAATATTCTGGAAACATTTCAAGGCTGTGTCTTCTGTAGGATGCAATGGAGAAAGCAATAAAAAATAAAGTTGCCAAAGCTGTTGTGCCAGCAATTGATGTCATGTTTCAAGCTTTAAGGTATGTGCTTAAATATTTTTGTGTGAAAACTATTGCATATACTTCTTTTACTTTATGATCAATTGAATTTGGTATTATTATGTTTTAATAGTGAATTTGGATCAAAAATTATTCCTCCCAAGAGGATTTTGAAGATGCTGCCTGAACTATTTGACCACCAAGATCAAAATGTTCGTGCGTGTTCCAAAGGACTTACTCTTGAGCTTTGCCGTTGGATAGGGAAAGACCCTGTAAAATCTATACTTTTTGAGAAGATGCGGGATACAATGGTATGATAAATAGTTATATGTTTATTTATGATGACTGTATCTTCTTTCTTTCTTTGGGAATAATACATTTTGCCATTTTTCCTGAAGAAAAAAGAGTTGGAGGCTGAGCTTGTTAATGTAGCTGGGACAGCCAGGCCATCTCGCAAAATAAGGTGAAAATTCTGTTGTTAGTTTAGCTTACTAATTGAAAATAAGCAAAAAATTTAGGCTGTTGGATTTGTCATATTTCAGGCTGAATCATTATTAATATTAATATTATTTCCTTTAGGTCTGAGCAAGACAGGGAGCCAGAAAGGGAAGCTGTGTCTGAAGTTGTTGGTCCTGGCCCATCCGAAGAATCTACAGCTGATGGTATATGATTAACACTTGGCCTGTTAGATGCTTTTCCATTTTCTGGAGGAGTGGGACTGTGGGGTGGGGTGGGGTGGGAATTATGTCTCGTGTTTATACTTGGCACACTGTAATTTATTTTACTGAATTTGCCATACTTTGTCCTAATGTATTTTGATTGTCAGCTCCTCAGGAAATAGATGAGTATGAGCTTGTTGATCCTGTTGATATATTAACTCCTTTGGAGAAGTCTGGATTTTGGGATGGAGTGGTTAGTTTTCCCCCTATCTTGACACACCGATATTGATATAATGATTCTGTTGGTATATTGATTCCTCAGCTTAAGAGCATATTCTTCATTTATTTATTTTGGTTGTGGAAGTAAGTTTTACCTTTGCATTTATAGCAGAATAAAGGATTTTACATAGGGCTTTTAAATTTAGACAATTTTGCTGCTATGTGTTTGGTTTCTAAGATTGTTTGTGTTTAGAAAGCGACAAAGTGGTCAGAAAGAAAAGAGGCTGTTGCAGAGTTAACCAAGCTTGCTTCAACAAAAAAAATAGCACCTGGTGATTTCACAGAAATTTGTCGGACATTAAAGAAGGTGTTTCATTGTTTTATTATTAGTTGAAGCAATTATGTTTATATCTTTTAATTTTACTTCTCTATTTCTTATTATATTGCAAATGGGAAAGTCCTGCCTGCTTCATCTGGGATTTCTTTTCTAATCCATTTTGATGAAATACATGACATGGAATATTCTGTTCTGGATGCATTCTTCTTAATCACGAAGTTGTCGTTTTTATAGTTCCTCCTCTTGTCTATATTTACTGTCTGATCTGTGTTTTTTGCCAATTGAAAAAGGCGAGAATGTAAATATAAACGCTTTGAGGAGATAAGGATTGTAGCTTTTTGGGTACTTATGCATGATGCATCTTGATTCCCTTCTTAGTTCTCACCTTTCTTGTGTTTCTAAAAGAATTTGCTAATGTTGTTAAGGCTAGAGACAGAGGATCTAATGCTAGGATATTCTTTGATGGTAATTGATAACGTGGTTTGGTAGAGATTGTATCTGTTACCAAGCTGTAAGATAGTAAATTCATTTGGCCTAATTTGGTTTTCAGCATGCTTGGTTATCTGCATTTTTGATGGGGTCCAATGGTGTGTTCAATTTGGAGCACTGAAATGAAATTTTATTTTTTAAATTTAAGGCTTACATATATAGCTTGTTACTGTGTGGCTGCAGTTGCAGTTGATACTTGAATTGATGATTTAAATTTGTCTGATTGTTTTTTCTGCAGCTTATAACAGATGTGAACATTGCTGTGGCAGTTGAAGCTATCCAAGCTATTGGCAACCTTGCCCGGGGCTTAAGAACTCATTTTTCTGGGAGTTCACGCTTCATATTGCCAGTTTTACTTGTAAGCCCAGTTTTCTTCATTTGCTGAAAGAAAATTTAATTAGTTCAAAATTATATCAAGATTAAAAATGGGAAGGCTGAAGTTTCAAATTTGCAATTACAGTGATTAGAGTTGTAAAATATGCCTTACAATTAATCTTGGTGCTACTTTTGTTTGGCCATGTTAGTTGCAGTTACTTCCCTAGTCATAATGCAAGCGGACACTCCTTTTAAATTGGAAATGTGGTTTGGTCCTTGCTTGGTTTAAACGCCTGTGTTGACTTTTTTGGGTGTTTAAGGTCATTATTTTCTTTGTAGATTTTAGGAACCTTAAGCCAGGTGATAACCATACAATAAACCTTATTTTCTTTCACATCCTTTCCTTTACTGTTGTCTTTTCTTTTTAATGTGTATTGTTTAAATTGTTATGGAAGAGGAAACCTGCTTGAGTTTTTTAACTTTTCTTTTTTCTTTTGTAGGAAAAATTGAAAGAGAAAAAACCTACTGTGACTGAGGCACTAAGTCTAACCCTTCAAGCAATTCATAAGGCTGGTTGCATAACTCTTGTAGATATTGTTGAAGGCAAGTCTCTATCTTCTCTGAAGCAGTAACTTATAAAAGTCCAGATCATTTGCACTTTAGGATTTTTACTTATCCTGTATATAACATACCAAATTCTATTTGTTGTAGATGTTAAGACGGCGGTGAAAAATAAAGTTCCTCTTGTGCGTTCTCTGACTTTAAACTGGATAGCTTTTTGTGTTGAAACAAGTAACAAGGCTATTGTTTTAAAAGTGCACAAGGATTATGTCCCTATCTTCATGGAGGTGAGTGCATCCATGTTTACAGTTCTATTGGTATAATGGTTTTGCTATAAGCTTAAGTACTTTGGACCTTTCTACAGAGTTGCATGTGCTCAGCACTGTTGCTCCCTTAATATTTAAAACTGAAGCCTCTGTTGTTTTTTTATACAAGTTAGGGAGCAGAATGTGTGGTGCTTCCAATGTGCTTTGTTGTAGAAAGCAGGAAATAGTATTCAATTGTGACCATGGGGTTGAAACCTCTTATAGACTGTGGATTGCCTGATTGATTGCTTTATTTTCTACCCTATTTTTGCTGTGTGCTTTATTTTTATGCTTATGACTCTGACTCATAACTAAATGTATAGTTTGTAGAGTATAGAAAAAATTAATAGTAAGTCTTTGGAGTTCTAGATAATACAGAATGGATTACTTTTCCTTCTGCTGGAAGGTTTGGGGGATTATTAATGATATACACTGTAAGGACTGACTATTCAGGTTTTTGAACGATAGTGGGGGATTTCTCCATATCAATTAAAATTAGAGATAGTAATAATGAGGAATGGGATTTCTCCATATCAATAAAGTAATGTTTCAAATAAAAAAAGGAAAGAAAGATTGACATCTAAAAACACCAGATTCTGCTTCACTTTTTGCTATTTGTGTATGCAATTTCTAATATTAGTCAAGTTGGATCTTTTAGTGCCTCAATGATGGTACCCCAGAAGTGAGGGATGCAGCTTTTTCAGCTTTGGCAGCAATAGCTAAGGTAGTATTTTCAATTTCTAACTGTTATACTGTTCAAATTTAATGCTTAAGTTTTAACTACTGACATCAGATTTTTCCGTTTTCACCTTTTTCATTTTATGTAGTTGGTTGGTATGAGACCCTTAGAGAGGTCACTAGAGAAACTTGATGATGTTAGAAGAAAAAAGCTTTCTGAAATGATCTCGGGTTCTGAAGGTGTTACATCCACTAGTACAAGCTCAGGTTTGTGAATTGTTTTTGTCCTTCTAGTGGTTAAACGCTTTTTATTTGTTCAATTTTATTGACTTTCTTTTTTTCTTTTGTAAACTTTGTATACTTGGTGATTTGACAGCTACAGTCCAAACTTCTGGTGTGGCTGTTCCCTCTCTGGAGGTGGGTGTGTTACTGGCTTTAATTTGAGATTTAGTCTGTGTTTTAAATATTTATGATTATAGTATATTGTATCAACTGTTTGTCTCTCCTCATGATGCTACTTATCCAATATCAATTTTTTTTTTGTTATTTAATAATTGCTTGTAATGGAACAGAAGGTGGTAAGAGGAAGATTTTGTAGCGTTGTGTGGATCAATGATTGAACTGCATCTGCTGTATCTGAAATTAATTTTGTTTACAGCTTTAGTTGAGATATATGGGAGTTTAGTTTTTTGTCATAAAATCTCACATTGTTTTGCCTTTTGGGCTGTTTTCACATGGAAAATCCTGCCCAACATTACTCTGAACCTGTTTCACCCATCTAATATGATAGATGAAACCCAATTCTTTGATTCGTTAATATGAGAGTTACTGTGAGCATGGGAAAAAATTATGAGCATAGGATCCTCTACACCTTCCCAACTTTGAGTGGAGCATAGCAAAATTTAGGTTTGATGTTAGAAGACCATTTCAAGTGTGACATGTTTTGGTACTGAAGGTGGTGTTACACTTTATTAAATGTGTGCAGGCTTCAGAAGCTTTGTTTGTTAGAAGGTCAGCAGCAAGCATGCTTAGTGGGAAGAGGCCAGTTCAAGCTGCTGTATGTTTTTTTTTTGTAACTGTTATTTACTTTTCTGGTTGTCTATATTATATTTGCTTTCATGTGAAGTTAGCATAATCATGATGTTTCCTGATCAACACAATATCTTGTTATCAGCCTGCCAATAAAAAAGGGGGCTCTTCCAAAACAGCTGCAAACAAGAAAGGAGATGCACCTTCACAACAAAAAACTACTAAATCTGTTGAACCACCTGAAGATGTTGAGGTAGCCGGTTATATAATTGTGGGACTTCCCTTTCGATAGTCATTTATCCAGATAGTTCTGAAATATCTATATTAATTCTGATGTGGTAAACATATGCAGCCAGCAGAAATGAATCTTGAGGAGATTGAAAGCAGGTTAGGTTCCCTTTTACAAGCAGATACTATTTCCCAATTGAAGAGCACCGCATGGAAAGAGCGGCTTGAAGGTAATTGAAGAAGAATTTCGTATGCAATTTTGACCAAATAGACTGTTATTTTCTTATTTTGATTATATGCATCTATCTATAATCTGGTGTTATGAGCCCTGGGAACGTAGACAGAAAGGAAAGTAGTGATTTTATGTGCTATGATGTTTGCAATTGTGGTATTTGTATTTGTAGTTTCCATTTTATAAGTTATTATCAAGTTTAAAAGCTTAAATTGTCAGGTAGCAGACCCAACAGTTTATATCAAGTTAACAGTTAGCAATAGTAGTAGATAAACTTTTTATTGATGTATCTGAATATATTTTGTAGGTTATAATTTTTAGGGGATGCTTTTGGGTTAGTTTGAATATGGTTTAGCTTCCTTATGTTGTCTACTGAATATTGTCATTGAATATTTGATTACTAAACTTTTTGTTGCAGCAATATCTTCATTTAAACAACAAGTGGAAGGTCTACAGGACCTTAATCATTCAGTTGAGTTACTGATTCGTTTACTGTGTGCTGTCCCTGGTTGGGGTGAGAAAAATGTTCAGGTATATGAGGTTCTGTTGCTAAATTAGTTTGTCTCTATTTTTATTTGGTGAATATTTAATATTGAAAACAATATTAAGTTATTAAAATTGGAGTAGTGCAGGTTCAGCAACAGGCTATTGAAGTTATTACTTATATAGCCTCTAGTGCAACAAAATTTCCTAAGAAGTGTGTAGTGCTTTGCCTTCTTGGTGAGTATTGTTCTTTGATTTGAAATAAATAACAATAATTTGGGCTGGGATTGCTCACTAAATTAAGTTTTGTGGCAGTCACATGCTCTTTTTTTTTTTTCTGTTTTATTTGGTGGATTATATTTTCATCAACTTTTTCTTTGTCTTTCATGTCCAATTGACAGGTATAAGTGAGAGGGTCGCAGATATTAAAACCCGTATTCATGCCATGAAGTGCCTCACTACTTTATGTGAAGCCATAGGCCCAGGTTTTATTTTTGAAAGGGTAAGTTTTGTTGTTGTTAGTTGAACAATCATTTTTTCAAAGAGAAGACTGAACTATGTGCACTTCTTTGTGTTTTGGCTTGATGCATTTAGCGTCTTCAGGGACCAAAGGATTACATTTTTCTTTGCATTTGATTTATTTTGATCTCAAATGATCCTCCAAATTCTGTTTTCTGTAGCTTTACAAAATCATGAAAGAGCACAAGAATCCTAAAGTTCTTAGCGAGGGTATATTATGGATGTTTTCAGCAGTTGAAGATTTTGGCATCTCCCATATAAAACTTAAGGTATTTAAAGTTTTTATTTATTTATTTTTCTTTTAAATACTATACTAACCTTTTTTTGGAAATAAGTGTATTTTCTTAATTGATTGCTACCATTTTGTACATACGGAGACATAATATGTTGTTCTACAGGATTTAATTGATTTTTGTAAAGAAACTGGACTGCAGTCCAGTACAGCTGCAACTCGGAATGCAACTATTAAGCTATTGGGTGCTTTACATAAATTTGTTGGTCCAGGTGACTTGTGATTTTTTACTGAACTGCCCATATGCCTTAATTTCAGCTTAAACCTTCTAAGTTTTTTCTCCTTTGCAGACATTAAAGGGTTTCTCACAGATGTCAAACCTGCACTGCTTAGTGCACTGGACAGTGAGTATGAAAAGAATCCATATGAGGTATACCAAGATGCTGGCCCTAGATGCTTATATCAATATAGGGTTTTTTAAAAGATAAAACAGGTTACCTATATCATCCTTTGTCATTTTTTAGGGGGCATCAGCAGTTCCAAAGAAAACTGTTAGGGCAACGGAATCTACTTCATCTATCTCTGCTGGTGGGCTTGATAGCCTGCCACGTGAAGACATTACTGGAAAGATCACACCTGCTCTGCTGAAAGGTTTGGAAAGTCCTGATTGGAAGGTATGTTGTTATCATTTATAAAGATGGATAGTTTTGTATTCTTTTTGGCTGTAACGTTTGGTTGATAATAGATGCTTTGACTCAAGAATATTCTCTTCCACTTGAAGCCATATTGAATGGGATTGTTTTTTCCACTTTGCAGGTTCGTTTGGAGTCAATTGAAGCCGTGAATAAAATTTTGGAAGAGGCTAATAAGCGCATTCAACCAAATGGAACTGGTATTGCAAATTCTTATATGAACTAGAATTTTTTTTTAAAAGAGGAAAAAGATTTAGCAAGGGTTATGGTCAGGGATGACTAATACTTGTCTATGTGCCTATTTGTTACCCTCCTTGTTTTACTTCGGCTTTCGTTATTTGACTTGCATATGTTTGTTTTGATTTCAGTTGAGTTATTTGGTGCCTTAAAGGGGCGTTTATACGACAGCAACAAAAACTTAGTCATGGCAACTTTGACAACTATTGGCAATGTTGCAACTGCAATGGGAGCAGCAGTTGAAAAGTCCAGCAAGGTTGCATATTCTTATTTCCAGTTAATGAAAAGTATCTTTCATACTGAACATAGCTAAATTTTTGTATGAAATGGCTTTTTCAGGGGATTCTGTCTGATGTATTGAAATGTCTTGGTGACAATAAGAAGCATATGAGAGAATGCACTTTGGCTACTTTAGATTCTTGGCTCTCTGCTGTTCATCTTGATAAAATGGTAACTTTCTTGTTCTGTTTGGAAAGGTTATGTTTCGTTTCCAGCTGCCCTAACAGTATCCTCCTTGTAGGTTCCTTATGTTGCAGCGTCTTTGACAGACACCAAACTTGGTGCAGAAGGGCGTAAGGATCTTTTTGAGTGGCTGTCAAGGCAACTTTCTGGATTGAATGATTTTTCTGATGCTGCACATCTACTGAAACCAGCTTCATCTGCTATGGCGGTAATTTTTTAGTCTTAGTACTTGTCCAATTTCCCAATGACTTTCTCAGTAATTTTTTGTGTTCGTACTGTGTGCATGAAGATAAACACACTTATGTACTTAGATTGTAAATGGCACAGATAGTGTTAATCTCATTTGAAATTATATGAATCTATGGAATATCATGTAGGACAAATCCTCGGATGTTCGTAAAGCAGCAGAGACGTGCATAACTGAAATATTGAGAGTTAGTGCACAAGATGCTGTAAGAGTGCTAGCAAATTATGGTTCTTTTTCTGTCTTATTTGTTATTTGTTTGGTGCCTGAACATTTTTTCTGTATATGTTATTTATTCAGGTTGATAAGATTGTAAAAGATATTCATGGGCCAGCTTTAGCTCTTGTTCTTGAACGGTTGAAGCCTAATGGGGCTTTTCAAGGTATCTTCTTTAGATCCTGGCTCTCTTGTATTTGTTCTTAATGCTTTGTGCTAATTTGTATTATTGTCTTCTAGAATCGTTTGAATCCACCAAAGCAAGTTCAATGGGCCTCACATCAAAAAGCCTTCCAAAGGTGGGAAAGTCTGCCGCTTCCAATGGTGTTTTGAAGCATGGAAACAAAGCTATATCTTCGGTATGTTTTGCTGGCTTTCTTCCACATATTTTTCATAATTTTATTAGGAGACTGATTATTTGTTCAATGTTTGCAAAGAGAATCACTGCAACAAAGGCATCAAGGCCAGAATCGATAATGTCTGTTCAAGATATTGCTATGCAGTCACAAGCTTTAATAAATGTTAAAGATTCAAATAAGGTATATTTGGCTTAATATTATAACTTTTTAACTTTAATATTTTGAATATGTGGATGAGTATTAGTTTGCGTTTAATTCTGTGCAGGAGGACAGGGAAAGAATGGTAGTTCGGAGGTTTAAGTTTGAAGAGCCACGGATGGAACAGATTCAAGATCTCGAGGTTTTGCATAGGATAGCACACATATTCTTAGTTTATAGTTGCCTGGTCTTTTTTCTTATCTTTATTTGTTATTTTTAAAAAATAGAACATAGAAATTATATAGAGGATTTGAAATCCTTTTAACTTAATTGAAGCATAAAAACAGGTATGTCTTTGATGTGAAATCTATTGAATGTGCATCTTATGCAGAATGATATGATGAGGTACTTCAGAGAGGACTTACATAGACGACTTTTAAGCACTGATTTTAAAAAGCAAGTTGATGGGCTTGAGGTTTTGCATAGGATAGCACACATATTCTTAGTTTATAGTTGCCTGGCCTTTTTTCTTATCTTTATTTGTTATTTTTAAAATATTGAACATAGAAATTATATAGAGGATTTGAAATCCTCTATGAAAGGAAATAAAAGTTAAAGTACTAACAAAAATTCCTTTTTAACTTAATTGAAGCATAAAAACAGGTCTGTCTTTTATGTGAAATCTATTGAATGTGCATCTTATGCAGAATGATATGATGAGGTACTTCAGAGAGGACTTACATAGACGGCTTTTAAGCACTGATTTTAAAAAGCAAGTTGATGGGCTTGAGATGCTGCAGAAGGTCTTTTTCATATATTCTTGTTACTTTAGTTTTGTGTTTTCCATTACACTTCTTTACATGGATATTCTGTATGTATTCCAGTCGCTTCCATCCATTGGAAAGGAAATTCTTGAAGTTCTGGATATACTGCTGAAGTGGTTTGTTTTGCAATTCTGTAAATCAAACACAACATGCTTGTTAAAGGTGTGTAGCCTATTACAATTATTAATTTTATTTCCTGTTTTTAATTTGTTTCCAGCTTTTTATGTCTTTTAGGGTCTTTATGGGAAATTTGTTGATATATAGCTACATTGCTGTGATTCACAACAGGTGCTGGAATTTCTTCCTGAACTTTTTGACACCTTGAGGGATGAGGGACACTCTTTGACTGAGTCAGAAGCAGCCATATTTTTTCCATGCTTGATAGAGAAGGTTTTTTTTTTTTAATTTATTTTTTATTTATAATATGGTGGCATGGATATGGAGGAATATTCATATTTCACCATATCTTTGAAGTGGCTCTAGCATTTTTCTTGTTTTATTGGGTTCCCACTAGGTTTTTACCTGCGACAGAAATGCTGAAGTTTTTTTATTTTCTGGCAGCTGGGGCATAATATTGAGAAAGTACGAGAAAAAATGCGGGAGTTGGCCAAACAAATTGTGCAGGCATACTCTGCTGCAAAGAGTTTCCCTTATATTTTGGAGGGTTTGCGTTCTAAAAACAACCGTACACGAATAGAGTGTGCTGACCTTGTTGGATACTTAATTGATCATCATGGAGCTGAGGTAGATATAGAGATGACTATTTTGCTTTTGTTTTAAATTTAGATTGAATACTCTAGGATACTTACTTCTACTTTCCTGACAGATAAGTGGACAATTAAAATCCTTACAAATTGTTGCAAGCTTGACAGCCGAGAGAGATGGTGAAATTAGAAAAGCTGCTTTAAATGCACTAGCCACTGGCTATAAGATTCTTGGTATGTTATGATGTCATAGAAGCTGACAATGTCGTTAGTTATAATAGGACTAGGCTTTGAGTATATAGAAGTGTTACTCCATGCTTTTGGCATGTTCTCTTTACTCACTTTTGTAGACAAGTTTTTGGTTTGTTAGAGATGAGAATTGCCGTGTTTTAGTTTCACATTACTTGGAAGAGCTTGATGTTCTATGCATGATTGATTTACTGAAATTTGCAGTTGATGCAACTAGTGTTATATTTATGCAACCTTACATCATAATTGATTATCAATGCTTATTTAACTTGATAGGTGAGGACATATGGAGATATGTTGGAAAGCTAACTGATGCACAGAAAAGCATGTTAGATGATAGGTTTAAGTGGAAGGTAAGATATATTTTTTTGCTGGACTTTAAGTTGAATGTTGTTCTGTTTGTGCTGTAATTTATGCCTGTTTCCATCCATTCATCATGATGACCTGTCAGGTGCGAGAGATGGAGAAAAGGAAAGAAGGGAAGCCTGGTGAAGCTAGAGCTGCTTTGAGGCGTTCTGTCAGGGAAATTGGGTATGGGATTTCAGTGTGTTACTCTTTGCTTTTTGTATTGTCCTTTCATTGCTCCTAGCTTTGATATTTGTTATGACTGTCAAATATTGAATCTACTGTTGGGTGTATCAACTGTCTATTTTGTTTTTTGTGGATCTATGTCTTGAAAGTAGTTCTTCCAAGACAGTAGTTTTTAGGTATATTAATGATTAAATATGTTAATTTTTCTTCTGTTCTTTCTTTATTTTAAATAAGATGAGGGACTGAAATATTATAATTTTTTTCAATTCTGGTTACAGTTATTATAATAACTGAGGTTATGATACTAATATTACTTTGCCTGCCTTTGGGAATCCTTTAATTCAATTTTGGCATTTTGTTCTCTTAACATCAATTACAAAGTAAACATAATGTAATGCTTTATAGTTCTTTAAATTTTATAAGATCATACTCTTCTCTATTTGTAGAGTTTTAGAGACAAAAAAAAACTGATTAGAATTACTCTTTTTAAGAAGAGAAAAAGCTTGTTCTTGTGAATTGCTCAAAATGGCAGAGCTATAGATACCGTTGGACTTTATTTCTCAGTTATGCCAGCATTAACTTTAAACAATTTTTCTTTTCCTTTTTAGGTCTGAGATAGCAGAACAAAGTGGAGAGGTCACACGATCTGTTTCTGGCCCATTACTTGTGAGGTACTATGGAGTTTTGGATTTTTTAAAATTCTTATCCATTTTATGTTGTATTGCAGTTTTTCATCACATTGTAATCACTGTTGCTTTAATTTTTCTATTATATAATGTTGGTATTACTTAATTCCAGGAAGAATTATGGACATCATGAGCTTCACATGGAGAGACAACTGATGCCCCGTGTCCTTGCTGGTGGCAGTGGCCCCACAGATTGGAATGAAGCTTTGGATATTATTTCCTTTGGTTCTCCAGAGCAGGTGGTCAACCTGTTTTGCTTAGATTTGGATATAGTTTTTGTTTTGGGTTTTTTTCCTCTTTTATTTTTCACCAATCATGGGGCAAGAGTATGTCTTCCTTGAAACTTCAAGTTTTTGTATATAAGGGTTTTGTCTTCATTGTAGTGGAGAGAGAGCCCCGTTGGACTATTTGATAGTTCATAGGGAGCTATCATATATGGTTCTTATGGAATTGCAATTCCTTCAATTTTCCATACTATGCCAATAATCTTTTGGAATAAACTCCAGTTGTCCTTTTCCTGTTGATCTGTCTTTTATTGAACAGAAAACCAAGTTCAGAATTATATTCTTATATATGGTTCATTGCCATGCATGTTGTCCACTTTTTGGATTTTTCTTCTAGCAGTTGTCCTGGTTAACAATTTAGGAGTTTAAGTTGCCTTTCTTTTGATGCTGTGTCCTTATGTCTTCACAATAAACAAGCTTATATTTTTTGTGGGGGACTTGGTTGCTCTTTGTTTTTCTTTTCCTTTCTTCTCTTTCAAGTAAATTAAAGGAAAGCAGTCTCTAACATTAGAAATGTCTTTTTTGCAGTCTGTTGAAGGAATGAAAGTTGTGTGTCATGAATTGGCACAGGCCACTAGTGATCCAGAAGGCAGTGCAATGGATGAACTTGTTAAGGATGCAGATAGACTTGTTTCATGCTTGGCAAATAAGGCAATTACCAACTATGATTGTATCAAACTAATAAATGCTGCACTTTTCCCTTTCTTCCTCTCTCTAAAAAGCTCTTTCAGAAATAGACAGTATACTGTCTTTTTAAACATTTGCTTTTACGAGAATTTACAAGTTTTCCTTTTTCACAAATAGGTTGCGAAGACTTTTGACTTCAGTTTGACTGGAGCATCATCTAGGTCTTGTAAATATGTCCTAAACACCCTCATGCAGGTAAGTAACCATCCAAGTTATGGTGAGTTTGCTTTATGCTAATTCGATCTAAATTTTCTATACTCTTTGCTGTAGACTTTTCAAAATAAGAGACTTGCTTATGCTGTCAAGGAGAGTACTCTTGACAGTCTAATAACTGAGCTCCTGCTATGGCTTCTGGATGAAAGGGTTCCCCATATGGATGATGGTAGTCAGCTTCTAAAAGCTTTGAACGTGTTAATGCTGAAGATTCTGGTTATGATCTACTTAATTTTGCATTGCTTTCCTTTGTTATTTAATCCTTTATTCTTCTCTGTACTTCTAGATATTTTAGTTTTTAATCCATTTGTTCTTCTCAGTACTTATAACCCTTTGTTTTCAACATACAGGATAATGCGGATCGAACGTCATCCTTTGTTGTTCTGATTAATCTCCTACGTCCATTAGATCCCTCAAGATGGCCTTCACCTGCAACAAATGAAACCTTTGCTGCCAGAAACCAGAAGTTCTCTGATCTGGTTGTTAAATGTTTAATTAAACTTACGAAGGTAACTTTTATTCTAGTTGTGTTTCATTTTTTTGGATAGCTTCTAGTTAGCTTCAAAAACCTCCTGTGTGCATGCACATGCTGAAGAGTTTAATGATGCAAAACATAAAATACATAAAATTAATTTGTCTTAGAAGTCTTGAAATCAAATAGTTCGGTTGTAATGTGGACTGCTACATCACAGTTTTCTCCAACACAAAATATGAAGACACAACAATGATGAAAGAATCATACATTAGAAAATTGGAAGATTTAGGTTTATAGGACAGTGTCTAGAATTTATGACCCTTTTAGTTCTGATGATTGTCAAGAAACCATGAGTATATTATATTAAGAAAAATTTGGTTATTGGTAGACCCTGGAGAAGACAAACTATAGTATCAATCTTTATATTATGCCAGTAATTTTCTTTTTCTGTTCGATGGTTTAGATGGTCTTGGATGTTTACAAGTCAGCTTTCGTGTGGTATAGGTTCTTCAAAGCACTATATATGATGTTGATCTTGACCGCATCCTTCAAAGCATACATTTATACCTGCAAGACTTGGGGATGGAAGAAATCAGAAGACGGTATATATTTTCTAATCTTCTTTATTTATTTTTATTTATTAGTTCTTTTGTTGTTTCTTCATTACAAAACAAGCTAGCCATTTACTTTGCTAGAATAAATATTCTATTTCTTCTATCCAGTTAATTTTTTGTTCTTGCATCTTTATAAATACCTATTTATTGTCTCCTGTCTTGTGTAACAAAAATTTAAAAGAGCCGGTGCTGATGATAAACCATTACGCATGGTGAAAACTGTTCTTCACGAACTTGTGAAACTACGTGGAGCTGCAATTAAAGGTCACCTCTCTATGGTTCCTATAGACATGAAACCTCAGCCAATTATCCTTGCCTATATTGATCTTAATCTTGAGGTAGATATTGAGTTTAGCCATTGACTTTCTAGATTGAAATCATTTTGGAAAATAATTTTTCTTTTTCTTAATAACAACTTGACAGACTTTGGCTGCGGCAAGGATGTTAACATCAACTGGACCTGGGGGCCAAACACACTGGGGTGATTCTGCAGCAAACAACACATCATCAGCCACACATTCTGCTGATTCACAATTGAAGGTTTACTTTGGATTAGTTACATTTGTTAGTTTAATTGTTTGTAATTGTACCTTAACATTCACAAATTTCATTTCCGAATTCTGATGGTGCCTTCATTCTTTCCCACATCTGTGACACAAAAATAATTATTTTGGCTTTATTTAACTTGCAGCAAGAGCTTGCTGCCATATTCAAGAAAATTGGTGACAAGCAGACTTGTGCAATTGGTCTATATGAACTATACCGTATTACTCAACTATACCCAAAAGTGAGTGATTGATTCTGTCTCCTTTCAAAGGGTTTTGTTTCCCTCCAAGGTTATATATGGGTTTATTCATTGAAAATTTTGTTTGTAATTTCTTTATCAGGTTGATATATTTTCTCAGCTCCAAAATGCTAGTGAGGCTTTCCGCACATATATCCGAGATGGTTTGGCCCAGGTTTAGTATCACGATCACAAGTTAAATGTTCCACTATTTGCTCAACTCATATCATGATTCAGTTGATGTATATAATAAATCGCTTTTGGTTTTTTATTCCAGATGGAGAAGAATGCAGCAGCTGGAAGGACACCTTCTAGTATGCCAATGTCAACCCCTCCTCCATCTGCCTTAAGTCTTTCTTCCCCAGACTTTGCACCCCTGTCTCCTGTACATACGAATGCCTTAAACGATGCAAAATTGAATGTGAAATCTGAACCTACTAACTTTAATCTACCCCCGTCGTCATATATCGAAGACAATAGGGCAAGTAATACCATTACATCTAGAGGCTTTACCACAGAGAACACATTGGTCGACCAGAGAAATGAGAGATACATTAGTGGAGGTAATTGTTTAACTTTTGGTCTAATAAATATTCTATTCCCTGCTTGTTTTTATATTGGTGAAGAAGACCTAACGTTAAAGTGGAATTGGATCCATCATGTTAACTGCAGTAAACAGTGGGACCTTAGATGCAATTAGAGAAAGGATGAAGAACATGCAATTAGCAGCAGCTGGTGGGAATCTGGAAACGGAGACTAGGCCATTAATGTACATGAATAATGACAGTACAAACCAAGGACTTTCCGTTCAGATTCATCGTGCAGCAGAACATGGTAATGCTGAAAATCCCATTGAGAGTGGGGTTCTTCCTATGGATGAGAAAGCATTATCTGGTCTTCAAGCCCGGATGGAGAGACTCAAAAGTGGGACTATCGAACCGCTGTAGAAAAAGGGTAGGTCATTCTATCTCTTGAGTGTGTCTTATTCTCACCACATCAGGTAGTTGCTATTTCTTGTATATGGAACGGGAGTGAGTGAGTGAGTGACAGTGCAATCCAATTCAGTTGCCGTTGGGTAGAGTGTCTTCCCTTAATTTTGTATAATAAAAATTAGTATGCATATTGTATTGTGTCCTTTGATGTTGTGCCAGAGTTTTGGGGAAATAGCACTATCATGTGCTAACGGGTTTTTTCTTTTTCTTTTCTTGCTTAACATTTACAGACTACAATTGAATTTGTATATTGTAGCAGCATTTAATTTAATACAGGAATTTTTATTTGTATTACGTTTCCTTTGCTTTTGCTCAGGGCCGGCTAAAGCAAATCCACAAAGGGCTTTGCCTAAAGCCCATTAAAAGATGGATTTTATTATTGTTTTTTAAGTTTTGAGGTTTTTATTGTTGTATAAATTAGTTTTTAAAAGTTAGAAAAACAACACAAACTAATTGTTTCTCAAATATGAAGTTTACGATCTCAATGTGCATTCTTTGAAATGCCAGAGTGAAGGATGGAGTTTGCAAACGTGTATTTTTCTTAAAACAAAACCAAAAGGGAGGGAAAGAAAAAAAGAATACATACTAATTTGAATTTGAAGATCACTTGTAACATTATCAAAAAACTACATTACTTTTCTGAGTCAGGAAAATCTACTGGAAAATTAACTGCGCTATTCCGGTAAACAACTTGAAGAAATGGGCCTGATTTTATTTTATTTTGTTTTCTTTCTTGTAGAGAAAGTATTTTCATATGTCAGATATCTTCAAAATTATAAAGCCAGTGTCAGAGAAAATGAAACCGACAGGTAACGCAAGTATACAGATGTAAATGAATAATAATTAAAAAAAAAAAAAAACAGAAAGAAAATTCCAAAAAACTACATGTCGCTAGGCCCTCCAACTATTACAATTTTTACACTCTGTCCTTCTCCTTTGAACTCCAAAATTCATTTTGTTACATTTTGTCTTAATTGACAAAAATTTATGGATGTCACCCACTCCTCCTTTCTCCTTTTTCTACTCCCTCCTCCACCTCCTCATAAATTCCGGTGCTAGGAGAAGAAAAATTAGGAAAAGGAGGAGATGGGTGGAGGGATCAAGAGGAAGGTGATGGTGTAGGGGTTGGGTGAAACCTATAAAACAAAAATTCTAACTAGTGCTCTTTTAGCTTTTTTTTTTTTGGTGAAAAAAAAAGGACCTCGATGTGCATCTCATCGATTCGGGATTACATTAGTAGATAGAGCTCTTACTCTTTTCAGAACTTTGCAATCACTGTAGAATCTAAAGCGGTGACTCATCCTCCTAACAGATCCTCCACCCTGATTGAGAATTTGAGTACAACCGAGGTAATAACGGGGCTTGCCAAGATTCGAATCATAACTCTTACGAGCGAGTGTGATGGAACGGTTGACTTATTTTTCGCTAGGCCACACCCCCAGGTGTTAGTGCTCTTTTAGCTTGGTCATATGTCACGCACATGAAAAATTAAAGGCAACAAAATGATAGTTCAGCATGTAATATGTGGGATTCAAAGGGAAAACTATATAAAAAAAAACATGATAATTCAGTGGTCGTAATTTACCCTATGTTCTTTCTCCAAAGCACTAGAAATCAAAGCAAATACTAGTCAGCCATGAGTTCATAAAGATAAAATCCAATATATATATATATATATATATATATATATTTTATAGAAATCGTCACCCTCAATACCTACTTTTATTAGTATCAACGATGAATATGCGAATCAATGAAATTCGATACTACGATTCACTAAAATAATATTGTCTGGACTTCACATTATTTTTTATTTTCACAAACTCGAGTACGTTTCTGACCGACTTCAAACTTGGACGCTTCGTGTTGTACATGTTCATAATGGTATTTATTTCCACTGCTGATCAAAACCAGAATTTATTTTTACTAGAAAATGAGCTATGAATTATGAAGAATTAATCGACTTATTTTTACGAAATCAATGCAAACGCAATGCATTAGCTGTACGTTCTCATTTGCATGATAATTTAATTATGCATGAAAGAGAACGTCAAGAAGCAGCCAAGAGGAAAAGTACCATTTTCCCTACTCTTTATTTTATCGAATGCAAGCATATCCTCCATATATTCCTGTTTTGCATTGTTTACTTGAAAATTTCTATAAATCCGAATCTTAATCGACAGTAATTAGATATGTACGTTGCATACTCCACATAGTCATCATGGACCGAGCAAGTTCCAAACACCTAGAACTCATGCAGGTTGAAGACGAGAAGGAACTAACAAAAGACGATAAGGCCGAGAAGATTGTAGCCAATGATACTTTGCCGTTTCATAAGCTTCTGAGCTATGCAGAAGCATTGGATTGGACTCTGATGGCACTCGGGACCTTGGGTTCTGTTGTCCATGGCATGGCTCTACCAGTTGGATATCTTTTGCTTGGCAAAGCACTCAATGCTTATGGAGACAATATCAAGAAACCTGATATCATGGTTGATGCCCTCTACAAGGTACATATATCCTGAAAAGTATTTGCTTCCACTGTCTACTTGACTTGGAACACAAGTCAAGTGGTAAGTGAGTGGTTGAGTTCTCTGTATTGCTAACTAATATCGGGTTTGTTTTGTTTGTCCAGGTTATTCCATATGTTTGGTACATGGCCATTGCCACATTCCCAGCTGGGATACTTGGTAGATTTTCTAATTTCAAGCTTTTACATGCCTATATTCTAATTGTCCCCTTGGACTTTTTATAATTCAATATATATTTTACCCTTTATAACTTGTGTCTGGAATATATACCAGAGATTGGATGCTGGATGTATGCAAGTGAAAGACAACTTGCTCGTATAAGATTAGCATATCTAAGATCAGTTCTTAACCAGGAGATTGGAGCCTTCGATACGGATTTAACGAGTGGAAAAATCATTAGTGGAGTTAGTAACCACATGAGTGTCATACAAGACGCAATTGGGGAGAAGGTACACGCATATATGCATGTATTTCAATATATATGTTTGATTTACCCAATCAGCTTTTAATATATACCAATGAAATAATATATTTACACACTCACTGACTCACAGTTAGGCCATTTTATGTCAAGTCTTGCAACTTTTGTTGGTGGGATTGTGATTGCTGCCATATGCTCTTGGGAAGTGGCACTTCTTACCTTCTTGATAGTTCCGATGATTCTTCTGATTGGAGCCACTTACACGAAGAAAATGAACACCATTTCAACTTCCAAAATGCTTTACCAGTCAGAAGCTACATCTATGGTGGAACAGGTATACAAGTTTTGAACAATTCTCTTCTCTACCTCCTCTTGAGCTTAAAATCCAATAATCTAATTATACAAAAATGAAAAAACATATAACATATATATATATATATACACTTCAGTCATTGTTTACCATCTAATTCATCTGTTTCTCGCATGACAGACTATATCTCAAATCAGAACAGTATATGCTTTTGTTGGAGAAAAATCAGCAATAAAGTCTTTCTCTAAGTGCCTGGACAAACAATTTTTATTAAGCAGAGGGGAGGCTCTAATAAAAGGAGTTGGAACAGGAATGTTTCAAACTGTGACTTTCTGTTCTTGGGCTATCATCATATGGGTTGGAGCTGTTCTAGTCGCTAAGAAGCGGGCAAAAGGAGGAGATATCATAGCCGCAATCATGAGCATTCTCTTTGGAGCCATGTAAGGAATTAACATTTCCACTACCTAATTCACAAGGATCAGTGAGTCTTTCTTGAATTTACGTCTAGCTTGCTTTGTTTTGATTTCAGAGCACTCACATATGCCGCACCAGATTTGCAAATCTTCAATCAGGCAAAGGCAGCAGGAAATGAAGTCTTCAAAGTGATTAAGAGGAAGCCAGTTATAAGCTATGAATTTGAAGGGAAGACAGTTGAGAGAGTTGAAGGCAACATTGAAATACAAAACGTCTACTTTTCCTATCCATCCAGGCCTGGGAAACAGATTCTTCAAGGGTTCTGGTTGTTTATTCCAGCAGGAAAGACGGTGGCTTTGGTGGGTAGCAGTGGGTGTGGAAAGAGTACTATCATCTCCTTAGTTGCCAGATTTTATGATCCCTTAAAAGGTAATCTCCTTTGGAATTCGTTTTTGGTTGTGTAAGTATTCATTCATAGCCTTAATTACAATTGTAAACCCTGCAGGGAAAATTCTGATTGATAATCATGACATCAAGGATCTGAATTTGAAGTTCATAAGGAAGAATATAGGAGCAGTTTCCCAAGAACCATCATTGTTTGCAGGCACCATTAAAGACAACTTGAAGGTGGGTAATATGGATGCAGATGACCAACAGATTCAGAGTGCAGCAGAGATGGCAAATGCTCACTCTTTTATTTCACAACTTCCAGATCAGTACTTGACACAGGTCACTTCTTAACCGTATATTGATTTACAAGAAAAATATAAAACCAATATTTCTCAGAATCTATGTCATTTTTACTCCTTGTGTAACACAGGATATTTTATTTTATGGAAGAGAAAATTGACAGGGTATTTCATTTTGTTTAACTTGTGTCGATCCAAAACCGTATGTGTTGGTACGCTTTAATATTTTGTATTGCATGGTAAGTATATACTTCTTTTTATTCTGTTGCAAATATAGTAAATTAAAGTTTATTTGTTGGTGTTTATTGTATGAAAGTGAAATGTACTTGGAACCTAGTAAGGCATAAAGAAGCAGTGGGAATCCACAAATATTGCTTTCATACCTCGTTTATATAAGCTAAATCTTCAAATTTGCATGATTCTGGATTTTTAGCATTCCAAGTGTAAATTTGAGCCTAAAACTTGTCAATTCAATGAAAAGTTCATACGTTTTCAACCAAAAACTCAGTCTAGTACATGTGGCTGATTAGAGTTACTGTATTTCTTTTTTCATGATTTGGATGAAACTGTGTTCAGGTAGGACAAAGGGGAGTCCAGTTATCAGGGGGGCAAAAACAGAGAATAGCCATAGCAAGAGCCATTCTAAAAAATCCTCCTATCCTAACGCTTGATGAAGCCACAAGTGCACTTGATTCAGAGTCAGAGAAGCTGGTTCAAGACGCCCTTGAGAAGGCCATGCAAGGAAGGACAGTCATCTTGATCGCACACAGGCTATCAACCATTATCAATGCAGATATGATTGCAGTCGTAGAAAATGGACAAGTAACACAGACTGGAACACACCAAAGCCTACTAGAAACCAGCAGTTTCTACAGGAACTTGTTCACTATGCAGAGCCTCAACCTGGTTCATGACTCGAGGTCGTTTCCCTAATTCTCCTTGTATTCATAGTAAAACTTTAACACAACAGAAACCCAATTCTGACCGGCTTAGTATGTGGACTGAATAACAGTGTTTCAAATCCAGCTGAAGAGCCTGCGAGTACCTACCAGGAGATTTCATCTGAAAAAGATTTTGAACAAGGAAAGGAACTATATTCTTTCACTAAGCCGCCCAAGCAAGAGGAGCAGGAGGAAGAAAGGAAAATGGCTATACTCTTCAGAATCTGGTTTGCGTTGAAGAAGAGAGAGCTCATAAAGATTGCTTTTGGTTCATTTGCGGCAGGTTTCTCTGGCATCTCAAAGCCTCTTTTCGGGTTTTACATTATCACAATAGGTGTAGCATATTATGGAGATCATCCAATGCGAAAGGTTGGGTGGTTTACAATTATCTTTTCTACGGTAGGATTGCTCTCATTGTTCTCCAACACCTTGCAACATTACTTCTTTGGAGTGGTCGGAGAGAAGGCCATGACTAACCTCAGAAGAGCACTGTATTCAGGTATTTATCAAGTTCACATTATATTTATTCATCTGTACGGATTATGTAGATGACATTTTCACAAGTGCAGATTATGATAATGCAAATTAATACATATTCCATCAAAATCTTGCAGGCGTACTACGCAATGAAATAGCATGGTTTGAGAAACCGGAGAACAGCATTGGCTCACTTACTTCACGGATTATCAGTGACACATCACTAGTCAAAACCATAATTGCAGATCGAATGGCCTTAATTGTACAATGTATATGTTCCATACTGATTGCAACAATCGTGAGCATGGCTGTCAGCTGGAGAATGGGTCTAGTAGCTTGGGCTGTAATGCCTTGCCACTTCATTGGTGGTTTAATCCAAGCCAAGTCTGCCAAAGGATTTTCAGGTGACTCAGCTGCCGCACATTCTGAACTTGTTGCCCTTGCTTCTGAGTCTGCAACCAACATAAGAACCATTGCATCATTTTGCCATGAAGAGCATATACTTGAGAAAGCCAAAATATCTCTGGAAAATCCCAAGAGGAGAAGCAGGATAGAAAGTATAAAGTATGGATTAATTCAAGGATTTTCCCTTTGCTTATGGAACATTGCACATGCAGTTGCATTGTGGTATACAACAATTTTGGTTGATAGAAAGCAAGAAAGTTTTGAAGATGGAATAAGGTCATACCAGATTTTCTCTCTCACAGTACCTTCAATCACAGAGCTATGGACATTAATTCCTACTGTAATTTCTGCCATCAATGTACTGACACCTGCATTTGAAACCCTTGATCGTAAAACTGAAATTGAACCAGATACACCAGAAGTTTCAGATCTTGAGAGGGTCAAAGGGAAAATTGAGTTTCAAAATGTCAAATTCAACTACCCATCAAGACCAGAAGTAACTGTCCTCGACAACTTCAGTTTACAAATTGAACCTGGTACAAAGGCAGCTTTTGTCGGTCCAAGTGGAGCTGGAAAATCATCTGTCTTGGCACTTTTGCTTCGATTCTATGATCCTAGGCAAGGAAAGATATTCATTGACAGGAAGGAGATAAGGGAATACAATTTGAGATGGTTAAGGACACAAATTGGATTGGTGCAACAAGAGCCACTTCTTTTTAGTTGCTCTATACGAGACAATATTTGCTATGGAAATGAAGGGGCTTCAGAAACCGAGATTGTGGAGGTATCAAGGGAAGCAAACATTCATGAATTTATAAGTAATTTACCTGATGGGTATGATACAGTTGTTGGGGAGAAGGGTTGCCAACTTTCAGGTGGACAAAAACAAAGAATAGCCATTGCTAGGACCCTGCTAAAGAGGCCAGCAATTTTGCTTCTAGATGAAGCAACAAGTGCCCTTGATGCTGAGTCTGAGCAAACCGTAGTGAATGCTTTGGAAGCGATAAGTCAGAATAGCAACAGTAACCTACTATCCAGAACCACACAGATTACTGTTGCACATAGGCTTTCCACAATAATAAACTCAGACATCATCGTTGTGATGGATAAAGGCGAGATTGTGGAAACGGGTCCGCACTCAACCTTAATAACAGCATCCGAAGGACTTTATTCAAGAATGTTCCAGCTACAGAGCTTAAAAGAAAATTAACATTTGAGTTCAAAGTCGGCTCCAAGATATGTATATGGGAAAGGTACTTGCAATTTGCAACACCCATATAACTCTCATTTCTCTAGGTCCTTTAAAGTAGTAGTGTAGGAATAATTTTTGTGACCGGAAAAGTGATGTAATAAAGTTCGAAAATGTAGAAATAGAAAAATAGATAAGTTCAAAAAAATTACCCGTTCTTCATTATAAATTCAATTAAACACCAATAGCACACGCCAACTAGTCTGGAAATGTACAAAGATAGTATACTCGCATGAAACAAAATTCATGCATTGTTTATAAAGAATCAACAAGATCAAAGACTAGAAGTAGCTTTTGCCTTCATTGTTGATATGAATAAACGTAAGAATATGCACATGATCTGCAGAAGTATATGTTCCTCAACCCTGGAAAATACTCTATCCTGTTCTAACTAAGTGAACCAAACCATACAAGGCTAAGGGAGCAGCCACTCAATCTGTCCGATTGAATTTCCATACAAACGACAAATAACTCAACAACTGATTGCGAGATACTCATGCTGCTTGAAATCCCATGCTTCTGAAGAATAACAAGAGGTGATTCCACAATGAAAAGTCCCTGCTGCCATACAAAATTCATTTAACAATAATGCAATAATCATAATCATCTTAACATTAGTAAACATCTCATGAGCATTAGCAATCCACATTAAAGGTATAACCTAGAAAAACCCTTAAAGAAATGTAATGAGACTTTGGATTAGTTTCTTTACAAAAAAGTTCCAGCACAACTCATAATCAATGCACGAACCTGTCACCCATCACCTTATAATCGAGAGCAGAAATTTCAGAAAATTGTTCAAGTTTCCAAGTCTTAGAGGCTTGTCTAGATCCTGGTCTTGTTAAAGATTGCCCACACAACCTTGAAAGTTAACTGCCAACCATTGCATGTGCACTTTGATCTCAAGAATATTGAAAGGACTATAAAAGCTTCTTTAGCAAAGTCCATATCCCATTAAAGTTCCAAAAAGGCACTATCAATGGTCTTGAGGAGTTCTATCTCCCCGCCCCTAGCAATTCCAGGATCAACATAACACAACTGAAACCAAATAATCACATCAAGCCCACATTGTAAAATGTAATAAGGCAAAGTTTAAGTCTGTTTGATTAATTCAAACCTGATATTGAGACTTTTTCAGTGTGCGGACCCCTCTTTTAATAAGCTTCTGCCATCCTATATTTTCTTTAAGTGATCTTTCCAGAGCTGCCGTTCTCTGTATTATGTGGCATAGGATGAAAAAGAAGGGTGATGCTACTGGCACAATGTATTTCTTACAATACAAATAAAGCATATTGAACTGGTTGGAAGGAATATATTTATTTGTATTGGCTCATGAAAACTAGTCTAAGGAACATTTGTGCTGAAAAAGCTACAGAAACGCCACAACTACAACACTTAGCCAGTTCAGAATCTTTTATATTGGTTTCACTAAGATCAATGCTGAATACCTGATGTCCTATTTGCAAAGATTCTATTCAACATTAATATGTTTACAATACGGAAGCACTTTAAGATG
This sequence comes from Rhamnella rubrinervis, assembly GCA_007844105.2. Classification (NCBI taxonomy): domain Eukaryota; kingdom Viridiplantae; phylum Streptophyta; class Magnoliopsida; order Rosales; family Rhamnaceae; genus Rhamnella; species Rhamnella rubrinervis. The sequence continues at coordinate 488,802 of CM017576.2, forward strand.
CTTTCAGGAAAAGCATAGATCAACATGTGCCATAATTTCAATACAAATCACATATTATATAATTGAAGCAAAATAACAGCATGAGAAGGATCACAGATGGAAAAAGAGAGGATGAAAATTACATGAGCAGGGTCCAATATTAAGAGATTGTATAGGTGCATCCCATTCTTTTGATGTTTGACTTGAATTCCCACAATGGTTCTCGAATGTCCATCATGTTGGAAGTACAAGGGTCTGCACACAAAGAAAATAGTAGTAAAGTATGTCACCAAAATGTATGAACAATTTGTATCTTTGTTTTCAAACATGATAATCAACATCCTAAGTTAACGTTACTATAGCAACTTATCAAGATAGAGACTTACGCTTTCTCGCTGAAAATTATATGATGGCGATCAGCTCTAACTGAAATTTTATCAGAAAAGTAGTTCCAGACCCAATCGATGAGAACCTGCTGACCCTCACTCTTCCTTGTACAATTCTTTCCACTATCCAAAGAGCTACCAAGCTGGAAACTAGAATGAGGCGACTTTTCATGCCCACTGGAACCTGCTTGATTAAAATCACAATTCTTTCGCAAAAGAAATCTATCCATTGGTCCATAAACCTTAACCGCCTTTTTCTTTCCTCCATTATATATTCTCTTTACCTCTGCCCCAGAACATGAACTAGGAACACAAGGATAAAGTGATTCATATTCCTTAGGACCAAAATCCACTATCATTGCCCGAAGCCCAAAAGAACGCAAAAGAGCAGCACATTCAGTAGTTCCAATCCATTTTTTCGAACCATAAATTCTGTGATCAAATTGATCTGAGCCTGGTGCATCAAAACCCTTTTCCCAAGCAATCTCAAGCCATCTCTGGAGTGATGGGATATCAGGAATGAATCCGGAACCACCAAACAAAACCTCCCGTGCTTCTTGCCTTTGGAAGAGCAAGTGTGAGCTAAGCATTTGGATGTTACGCCATCCGCAACCCCACCCAACATCCTCAGAGTCGATGCTCTGGAAATGATCAACATAACCCGATAAAATACTGGTTGTATTATCAGTTTCTGATTCCAAACATTTTCCCAACAAGGCCATTAACCCACCTTCAATTTCGTAAAAGGCGCTTCTAGTCTGTAAAGCAATCAAGCAAGCGATCTTCTCATGAATACTGCATTCTTCATCATACCTGGACGCACCAGCATCAGAAGTTCTTTTAAAACTCAGTTCAAATGGCAAGTCACTGGTCATTTGGCTTTTCTGCATAAGCATCCAATAGAAACTACAGGTCAGTAGATGGAGCTACGGTTCTAAAAGTGAAAGTACTTGATGATAGGGTCTATCCGTGCAATAAGATAGAAACGGTAATCGTACTTGGAGAATTTTAGAGGGAAAAACAAAAAGAAAAAGGAGGAGGAGAAGAAGAAGAAAGGACAAGACCCAAGACTCAAATTTTACGTTTGGATATTATGCATATGAGAGTGAAGTAACTTGCTTCAATCTCTTATGAAATGCTATGAGATACAGTTCATGATTCTAGTAGCTGCTCTAAGCCACTAGGTATGCAAAAATAAATTTAATCAGGAAACGAGGAAAAAGAAACAAATGGAGAAAGGAAAGTAGGTGGATTGATTATAAAGGTGTTATTAATTAAGAATACCATAGAAGGAGGTGAAGCAGGAGCAAGAGCAAGTTGTTGGGCCAACTCCATGTCCGTAGCCAATTGCTGCTGCTGCTGCTCATCATCAAAGTGGCTGTTGGCATGCCTGCAAAATGCAAAATTCTTATATAACGATCATAAATCATAGGTAACCAGCTCCATTGCCCGAAAGAAAATGCTTTGGCTTCAACCAACGCCGTAAAAATCTTTCCTTCATAATTTTTATTAAAGACAAATAAAAATCGAAATTACGCATCCGTGTATGTAAATATATACGTACCATTGGAGTTGGGAGGAGGGAACTAGTAGATGGCAGAAAGGGCAAGGCAAGGAATCCATTGTCGTTCGAAAATTCGATTCAAAACCGAAAGGAGAGACCGCCTTTCCACTTTGAGGACGAAGACGAAATTCGAATATATCCAAATGTGTCCGCCAATGGGTATTCCGAATCCAGATTGCAGACCGCCAAACCAACCCAGCCCAGCCTATCTCAACTCGGTTAAATCTGTTGGGCTAAAATTTTTTGGACTCAAAGAGTTTGGGCCATTGACAATGAGGCCCATCTTTGAAGATTCAGCGTACACTAATAGTGGATGTAGAGCGGATTGGATTCTGAGAAGGCAACCGCGTTGGGATTTGAGTCTTTTAAAACTCTAAGAAAAGATTAAAGCACAAAATCAAATGCGCGAAACTTCCTAAATTTACACGAACTTGGGATTTACATTACATTTATGTACATAACATGCTTAATTAGGAAATTTCCCCAACAGCTACCATTTTTCTTTCTAATGAAACTACCAAATCAAGATGAAGACACAGTGAGTGAGAAAAAACAGTTATACGTTGTGACCCCCTTTTCTTGTCGTTAACCAATTAAGTTAAAAATAAATAAATATTTTATTAGAAAAACGAAATTTTCATTTAAATATTTATTTTTATTTGTTTTGCAATCCCAATTGTAACAATACTAAATGAAACTGAAAAATCAGGCTATTTCTTACTGCGCGGTTATTGAACACCGTAAATTAATTTCTTGTTAAATATTACTTTTAATCTATTTATGTAAATGTTTCTTCTATCCAGAAAATAAAACAACTGCTTTTAATATATATATATAAGACTTTTTCGGTGAATCTGTTGCAGAGAAAATGATGTATGTTTGTAATGTAAATAAATGAGACAGAAATAATGGAACTACTGTAGACTGCAGTTCCAACGGGTAACTGGTGACCGTTAGATTTGACGGGGGAGTTAGATTCCGAAAGTCGAGGGGGCAGGGCAAATCCGCAGTTAACAAGTGGAATGCAACAAACAAAGGGGGATGAACTTTTATATGATAACGGAATAAGCAAATACGTAAGCGATGCGAAATCGTAGAAGCTACAGTGGAGATACATTGAACCTGGACACATTGTTTTTGGCCTTTATATATCCCGCTTTATACTTCGATATGCTCCACACACACACACACCGAGGTGGGTCTCAAGCGAAAGTTAAGATCCGAGAAGAAGAAGAAGAAGATAGCATTAATGGCGGTGACGAAGCAATTGGTTGGAGGCGAAGAGCTGAAGAAGAGGAACGAGGAGTTGGAGGAGGAGCTGAGGAAGAGCCAGGAGAGAGAAGAGCAGATGAGAGCGCAGTTGCACAAGGCCAGAGAGAGGCTCAGAATCGCCGAGGAGGCAGAGGAGCGTCTCTGCTCTCAGCTCGGTGAGCTCGAAGCCGAATCCGTGGACCAGGCGAGGTCTTACAATGAACACATCGTCTCCCTCATGGACCAGCTCTCCCGTGCTCAACAGCTCCTGCAGGCCGCTTCCATTTCCCCTGCTTCTCCCATGGCTGCTGCGCTTAATTCCTCCTCCAGTAAATTGCGTTTGCGATCATGATTTTTCAGATTAAATTAGATGAATCTTAGTCGACCTTTTTTCTTTTTTCTTTCTTTTTGGTTGCCGGAAATTAGGTTTTCCGGTGATGTGCCTCGCCTGTAGTTTCGTGTGTGATTCTTGTTAGGTTGTCTATGTCTGTATGTTGTATGTTATGTATCAGAATCCGTGCGATTACGTGAGGTTTGGAAAATGGGACGTATAGTGCAGTTTGTAGATCTTCTTGTAATTGTCTGTACAATCTGAATCCGATTCCTATCTGAATGATTTCATTCAATTTCGTAATAAATTTCCATTTTCACTTTGTTTCATTTAAGAAATGCTAGAATTCTTCATTGTTTGGGGTCTCCAATTCCATATTGATTAGTAATCAAAATTTCAAAAAACGGAATCCATGGATTGGCTGAAATGATCATCCGTATTTTGCGTGATGTTGCTTGCTGGTTAGCGTGTGGAATTAGTTGTAAAATTGAACGTGGATTTTATCAAATATAATGGTATCTGACTTTCTGCACAAGAAAGATGGTAGTTTCTCGAGAAAATTTTGACACGGTATTTTCCATCATGCAACTGCCTCATCTTGACCGCAGGTATTTTCCATAATTGAACCTGGTTAATTATGATTTTTCAGATCTATCGTTTTCTCAAAATCAAAAGCATGAAGCTGGTAGGAGAAAACCTCCATGGGATCCACACACATACACTGAAAACATAATGGAAATGGAAGTTTTCTTATTGGAGGTCATAATCACACTCCATTACATAGATTATTCAATTTTCAAAAGACACTCGTTGTGACGCTCAACATTGGCCCTCGGAGACAAGCAAAGGGCGCACGTTAAATTACTTGTATTTATCATTTTGTTAAACCCCACATAGCAAATAAAATTTTAGGGAGTGATTTAAGGTTCTGTTTTCTAGCTCCTTAAAGCTTCCACTTATCGCGCACCCACATTTCTTTTATCTCAAGTAAGCAGATTAGGCAAACGATGCAGAAAGCAGGGTGCAGATGAGCTCATCAAAGGCAAAACTTGTTGACCTCAAAAAAAGAAAAAGAAAAAAAAAAAGAATTGAAATAGTACAAACAGCGAGAGTGCTCACACATGATCAGGTCCACCAACGTAAGAAAAAGGTGAAAGCCAACACACATGGTCAGGTCCGCCAACGTAGTAAAAGGGTTAAAGCCAATCCATACCTCACGTTAAATCCATATGGGGTCTACAGCAATTATATTACACCTATGCTATATATAGGGTAATTCTTTTCTGACATACACATTTGATGCCTTCCGTTTCCCATTTCCAATTCTACATCAATTTGTGACTAGATATTGATAAGACATTTTGTTAGCAGCGCCAAATTCTAAGTTCAATCAACGATGATGATTTTGCATTGTTTTATCAGCCCCAGTTCATACGTCAGAAGTCACACGTGTCCAGATTATACAAAGTCTATCTGCGGACAAATCACGTTACTCTTTCTGGGCTGAATGTAAACTTCTCCGTATGGTCTCTTAACTTGTTCCACTTCGTCACTATTAGAACTCTGTTTATACTTAATTTATCACGTCATCGTTGTTTTCTTATATATCAATGGTATCCCATGTATGTATAATTTTAACATTGGATGTAACGACAGCGCATCTACTAATTTGACTTAAGAAAGTATTCGCACGGTTGTTAGACAACCCATATAAAAATAAGAAAGGCACACAGATTGCAACTTGCAAGATTTGACCCAGAAGGGGTGCTATTGCAATCAAAATTACTTCATAAGATTTTACTCGTACCAAACTGTAGAAATCTGGTTTTCAAGAACATACTAACATATAAAATGACATGTCAATGCGAAAAATAATCTCATCCTTGGACTGATTCTACCCTCTAAATGGTGAAAGAAAGTGTACTCTGGCGGGCATAATAGATTTGCAAGGCTGTTCAACTTCCTCGCCTCTCCTTAATCTCTGGGTTCCTGAATCCAAAAGTTATTAACTAATGAGAAAAATGAACCATATCTGGGAACTAAAGCAAAATATGGAGCTTACTTCTGAATGTGATCAAGAATGAGAAGCCGCGGCCCAGGTGGGATCTTCACGTCTCTAAGAGCACTGAAACACATCACCACAATTGCAACGGCATTTTAGACATGGGTCATAAGTAAGAATTATACAAAGCATGAAAGAAAATAATTATTTTTAAGCATTTGAAAACCCAACTACTTGCCTATCATTGAGCAAAGGCAGAGTATTGTCTGTTAACAAGCCTTTCTTAAAATTCTTCTCGTAATTCTGGAGGCCAAGGTTATTCAGCATGCTTCTTGTTTTGGCATAGTAAATATCTTCTGCTGGTTGTGGTTGGGAAAACTTCTGTCCGAACTTCATAGCCACATAGAAAGTGCCACTATAAAAACTTATACAGGTGTAGAATGTTTGTGTGCGTGTATAAATTATAAACATGTAAATACTTCTATCATGAACTTGTAACGGAGCAAACTCATACAGGTGTAGAATGCTTTTGTGCATGTATAAATTATAAACATGTAAATACTTCTATCATGAACTTGTCACAGAGCACAAGATTGATATCAAGAAACCTCCAGAACTTTTTTTTTTGATGAATAGAAACCTCCAGAACTTGAATACGCATGTGGTAGGCTGTTAGTATTTCGACTATTCTTAAAAAAGCTAAATTCTTTCCTCACGAAGCTCACCTTGAAAAGTCCACCTTGAACAAGTGCAAAGAAAAGTCCAGACGTGAGAGCATTTGCTGCCTGATTAGGTCCACCCATGCCACTCACCAATGAAAACATGGCTCCCGAACCAAAAGCTGCTACCATACTGCAATAGAAAGCTACTAATCTTAAACAAGTACAAAGATACTAAAATCAGAATGTTGCACAAATCAAGTCAACTGATTTGAGGGGAATGAACTCCTAAATGCTTACAACAGAAAACCGTTAAGTTCCATTTTTTCATTCCTTTTGCTTTAATTTTTTATTGGTTATAAAAATGCCAATCTCAGTTGGTTCAACACTTCAATCAGAAACTTAGCATGAGAGTCGTCAATTGTGCTCGGTTTCAAATGTCCAAAAGCGTAATCATAAATTCTTAATCGTATACACTTTTGGCCAGAACCACTTGATAATGAATCCCATCTAATCCACATAGCATCCAAACATTTGATTAAAACAGGGCAGAATTTGTGACAAGCTCTGACTGAGATGCCACAGAAATATGATTCTCATATCTTAAACAATGCGAGTCCACTCAGATTGGATCAGAAAAACCCTGCCCACTATACAATAAGTAGTGTGGAAAAAAAGAGGGGAGAGCTTACCTAGACTGGACATCCTCCTTGCCTCTCACTCTTCTCATGACACAGGATATACCTGCATTAACACCTGTCATGACAGCAAAGTTTCGAGCTTGAACCAAAGGACCTCCAGCAAGAGCCTGCATTTAAAGTAAATCATTTGTGTTATATGAAAGAAGATAACTAAGAGTATAAAAATTCATGTAAGCCAAACAATTGTCCAAAACAGATGAGTTGATCTATGGTTATACTTGGATTATATTTGAAACAACACCTTCGAAAAATAAAGTTAGGATTTTTCTTTTCCATTGCGTTTCCCTTTAGTTTCTTATGGACCCATAATAATTGAAAAGGGAAATAAATGTAGGACGCGAACAAAAAAATGATTCATGAACAAAACCTTATCTTCGAGAAAAAGGTTTCCTTTTTTCTTTTCTTTCTTGTGTTTTGGATACTGAGAATCGCTACAAACAAAAATGAATATTGGAATCCTATGAAAGTCGACACGGGGTTGAAGTGGATATCTTAAAGCTCCCATCTTTACCAAATTATACCATAATTTCCAACAATCAAATCAAAGCAGCAGGTCAGTGGTAATTAGACTTGAAAAACAAAGCAAGAGAAAGAGAGACCTGGGCTTGCTTGAAGGAGGCCATGGCTTGAGGGTTGAGGGAGGCCTGAGGAGGAGGAGTATTGGGAAGAGAGGAGGAGACGTCGTTTGTAAGAGTACCCATGAAGGCACCTATAGCAGCACCTTGTGCGGCGCTAGTGGCCGTGACAACAGCAGCCTCCACAGGCAAAGATTGCTTGGCCAACCAAGCCCTGAACCCATTTTCCAGCTCCTTGAAGCGAGCTTGCAACTGCTCAATTGGGTTCTGCTGAGGCATCAATTTGGCCACCACAACTCCCTGTTTTCCTTCCATTATCCTCTTCTTCTCAATTCAAAGTTTGATTCTTTTCCTTAATCTCTCTTCTCCACTATTGGCCTGGTTCTGCCCACTGGATACTATATTGGGAGCATATGCCCGTTTGCCTAGTTTGCGACTTGTGTGAGGATAACAATCAGGTTTTTCTTTTTCTTTTTTTTTTTTTGTTCCTCTGAATCACGGAAAGGGCTGCAACCCTAACCTGGCTTAATGGTACTCTATGCACGCTTGGAATTATTTGTGTGAAAAAAAAAATTAAAAAAAATTATTTGTAGTGATTTTTATATTATAAAATATGTGCTTTTCCTTACTAATGTTCATAAATTATGGAAATTAGAACCTGGGAGAAGATAATAAGCAAAATTCCATTTATACTTGTTTTCGTACTCAAACAATAAAGAATTATACTTTCTATGGCAAAAAAAAATTCAATTTAAACACACCAATACCATTATAGATTTCAAATACAATTTAATTACAAATTCAGTTGTCCAATTGGATGAAATACGTAGTTGAAAATTTAAAAATTAATTATGATAACAAATTTATATTTATTTTACATCCCTAAACCAACATAACTATTTGATTTTGGTGGGTGTATAGAGTTTTTCTCTGTTAGTTACAGAAACATTACGGGTCGCAGATAATGGGCTACGCTGAGCCTGTCCGAAACCCAAGATTGAGGTATGGCCCATATTCCCGTTAGTTATGATCCATAACGACATAATGATTGAACATACGACGTTATTTTTATTTCACAGTATTCTCGAAAATTAACGTCGTGTTAACAAAATCGACGAGATAATTTGTCATCCTTCCAAACATGCCCTAAGCAGCGAGCAAGCTGAATGAGCACCGGTTCCGGGACTGGAATAGTACAACTACAGCAAACAAACACCAGCATATCAAACGAACGGAATTTCAGTCCCGCGTATAATTCTAAACGTTGTTGGCACACACCTTGTTCCAAATTCGGTCAGAATCGGAGACCTAGATCGTCCTTGTCCACTCAGTCGCTCACTGTGAGTCTGTAGCTCTCCTTTATCATTCACTACATCGAACATATGCTTCCGCATGAATAGCTTAACTTTCCGTTGTGCAGTATTGTGATCGTTTTCGGAGAGCTAGGGCTTACTTTTGCTATTTTAGCTTTTGACTATGAGAATTGCTTGGATTTCAGTACCGGGGATCACGTTGTAGTTTCTTGCAGGTCTTTAACTCTTGCTGGAGTTGTGGCCAATGTACTTTTTTCTGTGTTGGAATTGACATTGAATGTTAAAGGAATTTTAGTTTCTAGAAAAGTCATGGTGAGCTTAGAAAAAAAATGTAGCTAAATTATTCACTCGTATGTTTCTCTTTTTAACTTATTTTCAAGCTTCTCTGCATGTTCCACCAATATTGCATGCATATATTGATCTGTTGCATCTGTGTTCTTTATGGATCATGCTTTGCTCAGCAAATGTGCTGATAAACTGTGAAGATTTTCTGTTTATAATGTTTGGTTGTTTATTTATTTGATGCATGCAGGTGTAGGATAAGGAAGACAATTTTTTGGGAATCGAGAGAAGTACTTAAACCCAACAAATTGGGGAAATTTCGTATGAGTAGCCGCATAGACACTGGAAGGAACCTTCTTCATTTGTCATAAAGGCTAAGATGAGCAGCTCTAGGGAGCAATCTCCTGATTGGCTGCGAGCTTTCCAGGTGTCGAGAATAATTATTTGGTTTCAAGTCTGTTAAATTTTGTGAATGCTTTCCATTGCAGCAGCAATTCAGAACTTGATTGATTAATAGGAGCACAAAAGTTGGCCATTCAGTGATATAGATTGGGGCTTGTAAATACGAACTTAATATGGTATACAAAGTTCACAGCATACAATGTAAATGATGTGCACAGTTCTTATTTGAGTTACACGTGGCATATATGTAGGGTAAGCAGTCCATGGCTTTGTGGATATTTCTTGAAGGATGTCCCCAAGTTCAAAGTTCTGGTTTGATAAAGGAAATCAAAGTTTTATGTATGAAGATTGTTTGACGAATTACGATATGCATTTTTTGCATTGCATTAACATATGCATGTGGAACTTGCTGAGTGATTTGTCGCCCATTCCATTTTGTTTGCATGCGTGTAGGTGAGAATAGGCATTGATTAAGTTGCTTGGGGCGTTGGTGTGGGGAAACGAATGGTGATACAAGCTTGCATGGATTAGTACAAACACTTCCAAGAAAAAATAAATATTTTATTTTTATTTTATTTTGTTTAGGACATAATAGTTAAATTTATGACTTTCCTTTAAATTGTGGGTAAAGACAAAGTTTTTAACTTGTTGGTTAGTTTTATTTATTCAAAGTATTTTATTAGGGAATAGTGATCTGTCTCTGGTTTTGAAGGCTGAAATTGACTCATAATCACATTCACATTCACGTTGTCTCTTTCTACCTCTACTTGGACACCCTTGATTATCTTACAGTTAGATCACATTTCGGCATGACTACTTGCTTATTGAGAAGGTTTATTTTGTTAACCAGGCACCAACACATTCAACAATTACATTATCCTCAGGTTCTGAGTCTTCACTCAATGGTAACCTGTTAGTTGAAGAGAGAACTGACTGGGAAGAATCATCTCTGCCTCAATCTTCTAATATAGCAGACAAAGACAAGATTCATGGTGACAGCATTGCTGAGTCTCCATCCGATAAGAGAGCAAGTTCAAAGTCTCCAGAAAAAGGGCAAGGGCCAAAAATAGAAGATCAAGTTCCATTGGAGAAGAATAAATCAGGAAACCACAAGAAAAGGAAAGGTAGGTTTGGGGTGACCTTTGTTCCAGTGGCTGTCAAAGTAAAAAATTTGAGAGGTTATCTAATGATGTTTAAGATGCAAAATAAACAGATTTTAGTAATAAGCCTTAGTTTCATTGGTAGTTGGGTATTTGTTTGATTATTTGTTAGTAACTTGTTTTTGAATACATTTAACTCTTGTTCTATTTTTATATTTTTTCTGAGATTGAAACAGGGGATAGTGGGGGCAAGAAGGTTTCCAAGAAAACAAGAGTTGAGAATCCTGTAGAATCCCATGTAAGAAGCTTTAATTCCAACATCATTTCACACAACTATCCTGCATTGCATCTCCTGCCAAAGGACAGACTATATATCTTATTTAAAGGACAGCCCTTTTTTATTTTTTTATATTTTTTATGTAGTCACATTGTCAATTTAGATGACAAAGGTAGTTTATATTGAACTGGAATTGAATAATTCAGTTTGCCATTATCATCAGATTTTGAGTTATGTCCTGACAGTAGCCTTGTAATGGTGAATCAGTTGCAGCATGGGGAATCTTCTGACCAGAAAACCTCTCAACTTTCATGGAGAGGATTGGGTGAGGATGCAGTTCTTATTGGTAGCAATGAAGACTCTCCATCTAAGAAGGCTTCAAAAGTAAAATATCCAAAAAAAGAGCTAGAAACGGATGGTCAAACAGTGATAAAAGAGAAGAAAAAAAGAGATAGCATGGAAAAGGAAGGTACTTAATAGGGCCAAGGGTTAGTTGGTTTGAGATGGTACAAATGTAGTAGATAAAGCTGTAGTTAAACCATGATGAAGTTTAAGAGCATTTAATAGTCTGAGCATTTCATATTGGATGAAAAGCTGAGTCTGTCTTTTTCTCTAAAAATTATCTCTTATTCTTGTTTTTCTTTCAAAAATTTTCTATGCATTTAATATGTATGTTGAAGTGGAACAGGAAACTGTGATGATATCAAAATTGCAGAGGAAGAAGAATGTGACAAGCTTATTGAACCTCAAGTAAGAAATATTCGTTAGTACAATAATTACTCATGTAATCTTTGGAATACTGAGTTACCTTGACTATATATGATTTTCAGGTCTCCTCCTCGAGGTTGCCTTTGGTGATCCCAGAGAAGGTCCATAGAACAAAGGTAGAGTAACATTGATATCTTGGTTTTGAATTTTCTTATCTGTTTGCTATTGAGAATTTTCAAGAAATCTTTAAGAGTGATTGACATTCATCATAGATAACTCAATTTCCTGTGAGGTTTTCTATTATTTGAATACAATGCTGTGAAAAAGTAAAATGACAGTTGTAATGCTGTCCAAGGATGAGAGGATAAAAAACGTTCTGGAATTCATTCCCCATTGCTTCCTTCCTCACTCCTCAACAGCTGATTAACAAAAAGCCTTGTTGTTTGTGCAGGCACTTGTTGAGTGTGAAGGGGATTCTATAGAATTGAGTGGCGATATGGGTGCTGTAGGTCGAATTGTAATTTCGGATTCCTCGTCTGGAAATCATGAAATGTACTTAGATTTGAAAGGTATTTTCAATGAAATTCACATTTTTCTTGGATTAATAATAAACATTGGGTAAACTCAATTTTCCTACTGGTGATACTTGCTGTCATACATTAAAATGCTGCTAAAAATGAAAACTACTGCAAAAATTGTTCTGCCAAGATTCAGAAAAATAAAAGCTGGATTTTCTAACGCACTGTCAAATACCTCAGCTTTCTACTTGAACTCATGTTGTCTTTTGTCGTATCCCATGCCTTTTGACCTGCCCTCTTCAAGTTTGAAAACCTTAATATGTTTGGCAACCTTAATATGTTTGGCCTTGTCACCACAATTAATTATCTTGCATGTTTGTTTGCACTGCAGCTTACATCTCATTAGTTTAACTTTGGTTACTATTTCAGGAACTATATACAAAACTACAATAGTTCCTTCCAGGACCTTTTGCGTTGTACGTGATCAGTTTCCATTTTGAATATTCACAATGGATTTCATCCTCAAAATGTGTTAGCACCAATGTTTTGCAGAGAGCAGAAGCCTCTCTCATTAGTTGCCTATGAATTTTGTTTTTAAAATCTTACATAGTATAGTATTGCAGTGACATGACATAGATTTCTTCTTGTTCAGGTTAGCTTTGGTCAGTCAGAGGCAAAGGTTAGTTAATCCCTTATTTACTCTCTAGGATTCTCTTGTTTGCCGGATCTGAATCTGTTACATGATAGGCATTCTACCCTTACTGTTTCAATACTTTCCACTTGTTCTTATCTTTAAAAATTGATTCACCCACATATTCTTCTCTTATCTTCCCCAGTAGCACTTTTTCTTGGTTGTAGTATGAATTGGAGATTAAGGTGGACAATGCAGCATTGTAGATGATTAACTCTGATTCTTTGTTCCTTGATTAGATAGAAGCTATCATGAATGACTTCATTCAGCTGAAACCACAGTCAAATGTTTATGAAGCTGAAACCATGGTTGAAGGTAGGATCCTACCATTTTCATTGGGATGATTGTCTCCGTATATGACATTTTTATATCTTTACAACATTTAACATTAACTCTTAGTTCGTACCTTATTATTTTGCACTAGGAACATTGGATGGTTTCTCATTTGATTCGGAAGAAGAGGGTGACAAATTGGCCAAACCAATTTCTCATCAAACTGATGATAATGAAGATGTTGAAGAACAGCCCAATGGAAAAGCAAAGGGGAAGGCTAAAAAGACATCAGTGTGTTTCTGACCTTCAGTAATTCGTAACATCCTAATTGTATTAACTGAACCAGTACATAATATTGGTGCTTTATTTTGGATTACAGGAGGTTGGAAGGAAAAAAGGTAAAACCGTTGGTGGAAAGGCACAATCACAGAAGAAGGCAAGGAAGAAACCTCAAGTTTCCAAGAAGGCCAAGACTAAAAAATGAGAGATAAATGTGTATCCATAAATCATATAGAAGAACTGAATAGTCGTTATCAGAGATGACAGAAGCAGGATAGGTTTATAGTTTATTAATTGAGTGATAGATTCCAGTACATAAACGGCCATAAATTGCCAAAAAAAGAATTTTAAGTTTAAAGATACATAGTTGATTATTTGTATTGGGTTTCACTAGTTCCTGATTGTAACTTGATTAGTAATGACTGACCTTTGCATATTACTCGCAGGATTTAATATCTGACAGAATCTGGCTACGCTGAATACATGATTAAGTAGGCTTAATGATAGGACACAAGTGTGTTTTTGTATGTTAGTGTAATACATTTCCAATCCCCTCGGGATAAATTTGTCTGCTTTCCTTCCTGTTGGTTCTTCCTCGCTCCCATTTCCAATGTGCTCAACTGAAGCAGTTCCTTTCCATCAGAGGCACATGGTGGTAAAGTTTACTTTTGGAAAGCCATTTGGATTGTTCATGGCTCTTCATCATGTGCCAGATACGTTCAAGAAATGAGGTTGAGGATCAGAAAAGTGAATACCATCGGAACTGGTAAGAGCATGCTAGAAGAGGAAACGGTGGCCAAATCTTCCTCCCTGCTAGGTGGGTCTTGTATTGCTGGAGGTGGTGGCTCTTGTATGGCTGGAGGCGGCTGTTGTATTGCTGGAGGTGGCTCTTGTATTGCTGGAGGTGGCTCTTGAATTGCCGGAGGTGGCACTTGTATTGCTGGAGGTGGCTCTTGTATTGCTATAGGGGGTTCTTGAATTGCCGGAGGTGGCTTTTGTATTGCTGGAGGTGGCTCTTGTATTGCTAGAGGGGGCTCTTGAATTGCCGGAGGGGGCTCTTGTATTGCCGGAGGTGGCTTTTGTATCGTTGGTGGCGCCAATCGACCACCCGAATTTCTCATACTGTCAAAACAATTCACAAGGTCAGAAAAAAACAAGTTTTATGGTGAATATTTTATTCAAATGAGGAGACTGAAGAAACTGTACCCATTAACAGGACAGAAAACAATGGTATAATCATTAGCCTTGCAAGTAAAAGTGCTTGTTCCATCATCAAAAGCATAGCTATAGGCTCTTGGGCAAGCTCGCTTGAAAATAGTAGAATAAAAGGAAGGCCGGCAGGTGGTTGGGTTAGCAAACTCCCCACTACAGCAGTACTGATCCAACCCAAATGCCTCACACGCACTCTTGCAGGCAACCACACCACCTCCACCTCCATCTCCACCTTCACCACCCACAACTTGAAGCTCTTTTGGACAACCTGTTACACATCAAATTTTAAAGCTATATAGAAACCCTTCGGATCACCAACTTTGAAAATAACAAGCACTTGCAAAAAGTTGTATCCATAAGGGTGCAAAACACCTTACCAGTGTTGATATCTGAAGCGCAGCCAGTAGCATTACAGGCACCGTGGACACCGCGGGGTGTGGCGGTAAGGGGTAGATTGTAGCCATCAACAACGCTGACATCGTAATAATCTTTGTCAGTGCCTTTGCCAAGGGTTATCTCAAAGAGTGATGCAGGTGGAGAGGCACCATTGCCATCACATTCCAGCCTTCCTCCACAATCCCCTGTTTGGCATTTTCCAGCTCCGGACTCATCAAATGTGCAGCCAGTTCTTGCCCATATTCGGCCTGACCAACCTGGAACAGAAGGAATTCTCACACTTTGCCCAGAATCTAGCTGAAACCCAGTTGTCGGAAGTTGAGGAGTCCCTGAACCAGCTAATGTGCCAGGCCATATGGTGAAGGGGCAGTTGTTTGTGATAGTGAAAGTGCAAGAGTAGGACAAGGACAAGGTGAAGAAGAAAGAAATTACAAGAAATAATAAACAAGGTACAGTCCTGGATGTCACCAGAGGCATTGAGGTGCGTGGGATTCAGGTGGGTTTTTGTTTTTATTTTTTGCCTATTTCCTAAAATGGTATAGAAGATGGTGGTAGGAACAGAGGAGGGGCAATGTTTACGTATTTGTAATTTGAAGAATAGAGGAAGGAGGGAGGGAATTGTGTTTGTGTAGCATGCATGCAAATACAAATCCATCAAGTTACATAAAAATTGCTTTGATGAAATTCCTGATCAGCCGCAAGATGAGATTTTTGGGTTTAGTATTTCTTTATATCTTTGATGGCCTCATTAAGAAGCAAAAGCAATTCTTTTCTTCTGCAATTTTATGGGACATAGTATTGTGCAAAACGAATTTGAAATGATCTAAAACGCAAAACCAATCTCTCTCTCTCTCATAGAATCATGACTGATACTTCTTTTTTTTTAATTTTTATATTTATTTTTATAGATTTACAAAGCAGTGGTGCTCGACCCATATGATATACAAGTCAGAGAATTTCCATGGATGAAAGAGGGCCGGGATTCTTGCTACCAAAAGTAGGATTAGATTGATGGAACTCAATTGATGTTTAGATCTCTTCTTTGGATAAAAAGAAACAATATTCTTTTGCAGCCTACCTACAAGGAGAATTTACATTCTCCCAGGTACAAGTATCTCTACCTACTTAAATACTTGACAATGTGAACCTTTTTGTAGATCTTTTCCTGGAAGACCAATCAATGCTCTTTTCAGCAGGTTCTATTACTTCCTATTCGTTACTACAGGATTTCAGATGTCCAAGAAAACGTCCTTCATCGAACCATTTTGGTTTACTACAGCCTGCAGTCTCTTTCAATTTGTTTGTGCAGTTCGGCTTTCAATATTCTTTAAAGATTTAAGATCTAACCAGCGTATTTATATTTATACATTTCTAACTTGTAATTGAGGATAGCTCCACTTTGGCATATCCTTTTCTTTCAAGCCTAAAAGGCCTTTCTTTTTGGGTGGAAATCCCAAGAGTTGAAGCATCCTGCTGCAGACCCTTAACCAGTGGCCACCCCTCTCTATATTTTGCATGCACAATCTGAATGTCAACATAACCATGGAGTGGATCACAAGTACTACCCACACAACGCAAAGCCTACATGCACCACCGTCACTCTGACGGCATTAAGAATACACTACAAAGTAATTCATCAAAAAAGAATCGATATCACAATCAAGCAGCCTACAAAAAACCAAGCGGCCTCCAGATTCAATTAATGGATCTTGAAAACATACAAACGATCATAGCAAAGGTTAAAAAGCTGCTAGATCTATGTAGAAACTAATCATGTCCACCATGTCATCAACAGTTATTTCCAATATGAAGAAGACTTCAGATGAGTATGTTATTCTATGACTTTCACATAGAACTGCAGCTTTCCAAAGGGCTTCATCAGCTCTGACCGCACTGTCCAAAGAGGTTCAGTACGAATAGGCTAGCTGGACTTGAGAATGATTCTCAGCAAGGTTCACAAGGTTGCAATCGAGGCTTTCATAATTTTCTTGCTTCTATTAGCTCATCAGCCAGAAAGATGAGTTGGCCAGCTGAAGGCGATCAACTTCTATACATGCCAACCTTAAAGCACTTTGACTTTGGCTTATCATACAAATTTTACAAAAAAAAAAATTTAATTGAGGCAAGTACAAACCAACCAGAATTAACTCAAATCTTTCATTCAATTGGAGGCTGCCGAGCTGCTAGAAGAAGATAAATGATAAACATTTAAGTGCAACAAAAATGGAAGAACGCGATCAGGTCAATTTGAAGTCAATTTCTGGAGTTACTATAGTCTTTAGAGATGGCATCAAGTGGACAAACATATGTGGGCACAACTAGAGTCTTCCCCCCCAGTCAGGACGTATAGGGGGTCATCGTCTGGAGTTACAAGTCTTTAGAGATGCCATCAAGTGGACAAACATATGTGTCCAAAACTGCAATCTTCCCCCCCAGTCATGCCGTATAGAGGGGTGGGGAATTATTATGTAGAGATATTCTAACATATTTCCTGCACGAGATATACAATATTTTATTAAATTTAGATTTAGTAGGATGAATTAGCTACAACTTTAAGATGCAATCCTTAAAACATGTCGAATGTTGAGAAACAGCCATGTAATATACCGTATACTTGAGCTCAGCACATTGCTTGCAGCTTCATTCTCAACTTCCAGACAAAATAATTTCACCTACATCAGAGAAGGGAAAAACCATAAATCAGAAACTCAAATTCCAGCTCAGGAAACTTGAAAACAAAAAATATATTTATTTTTCCAACAAGAATGTTTAATTTCTCCATAATGGCACATGCTTCAATCCCTGCAAAATTGACATTCACTTCAGAAATCCATCCATCAAATCAAAACAAACAAAAAACAAAATAAAATAAATTCAAAAAACCAAGGTATGAAGACTGGTTCACTCATCTTTAACCTGTAACAAACTTGGAAAGCAAACAAAAAAATGCATTATGTTTCCACCAAATAACAACCCAGGTCAACCTTTACAAAAAGAACTTAAAAGTAAAATATGCTGCATGTGTCAAAAGTAAAGAAAGAATCAAAATTATACAAATTAGGAAAAGAGACATTAAGATCAGTGAGAGTAGTTTAAAAAAAAAAAAAAACCATAATTATAACGTTCAGGGAAGATACAAAACAATAAGAACAAATCACTAGCAAGGTTAGTAGAAATAAGTACACTGCCAAAGCTAGAAAATTATGATACAAGTCTTAAGAATAACCCATGATTACCCCGTACAAATTATAGCCCCAACCTGTTATAAGAACACAATTCAATGCAAGTTTCGCAAGCAATTAAAAATGTGCTGATTAACATCCTTTAAAGATGTTTAAGCTAATAGAAGTTCTAAATTGCATTAAAGAAGAAAACTAGTTATAAAGATAGTTCCTACAGACAGGTAAGACACATTAGGTCCACCATTTTAAGTGCTCACATAAAGTTCTGGTGTCCAAATTTGTTCCGTGAAAAGAAAAGGAAAGATTTGAAAGGAACAAGATTAAGATAAGCAATAGAAGTCTTCATTCATGTAATAAATCTAGCTCATATCCATGCCATCTCCGACTTGGCTGCAGATTGGACTGACAGCAGAGAAGGATCTCTCAAAAGGAGAAGGATGGAACTGTGCATCCCGTCTGCGCTTAAAACCACAGCTATCAGTAGGGGAGTTCTCTGTGTCAAGCTTCCTCCGGACACCTCTCACTGCCTGCTCCTCTGCTGCTGTGAGGGGGAAGATTTGACCACTTGCCCTGCAGAGTGAGCTGTGGTTGTCATACAGAATCCTCTGGTTACAGTTTTTGTCACAGATGTGAGTGAGTCCAGTTAGTTTGCAGCGGAACATATTCCCACAGACATGTTCGTTTTCACACTTCCAGTCGCATTTGTGAACAGGAGTTGGCCCATCTCGGCCCAGAATAGTTGATAAAAAAATAACTTTTGCAGGTCCTGCTACAACAGATTTGCCACACACCTCCATTGCTACTGCAAATTGACAAGTTCTAAAAGTCAATTTACAAGATTCTACACTCAGAGGCCTTTTGCCCCAATCGTTCTGAAGATCCCAACACAATATAGAAATTGGTCAAAATTTGACACAATTCGAAACCGTATGTTGCCCTATAGAGATGATTGCCAAGTTCTCTGCATTTAGTAATTATTTATTATTTGCAACTATTTTCTATAAAGCTCTAAGAATATCAATCCAACAAAACTAACCTACAAAAAACCAACAAAGGTTTGATATCTCGCGTGCTTAGAACCATAGTTTATGCTTAAATGGGAAAAGGAAGCTTCATTAAAGCATTGCTGCGGCTCTCATGGTCCTGATTTCTATTTTTTTTTTTCCAATTTTTCTCCTCCAGAATCAAATTTTCCTAATGATACGGTATCATTCGCTCAAAACAGAACACGGGCTCTCACAAATAGCCAATTTTCAGTGTAACCAACACGAAATTAACTTAATGAAAGACTAAGCCGAGATAAGTTCAATTACTCCAAAAACCAATCACCATATCTATATAAAAACCCACTTCTGCAACAGATCTGAACCCAAACTCATATATAGAAGAAGGGATGTGGGACATACTTTGAAGGCTGCATGCCCACAATGAAATTATAGGAAAAAGAGAGGATTTTTATAGTTTATTCTAATAAAGAACAAAGAAACAAAAATAAGAAGAAGCCTACAAACAGATATTATTTGATCCACATGAATCACCAAATATAAACAAAAAATATCTTAAAAAACTCACTACAAGGAAAAAAGAGAAAGTGAGAGAGAGAATGCAATAACTCACTTGTGCTTCTACCGTTAAAAAAAATGGACAAAAACTGAGCTTGAGCCTCCCGAAAACCTCCTCTCAAGGCAAGCCACCAACCTACCTCTCTCTGAAACTCTCTCTCTCTCAAAGACTCAAACTTTCTCGCTCTATCCGCAGAGACTTTAAAAAAAGCAAACAAAAAACGTGGAAGGAGGAGGGGGCAGTGGGTATTTATAGATAAAAGAGAGGTTGTAGTGGGAGTTGACGTTGAACTTGTTGGTTTACGGAGCTAGTTGGGTTATGGAGCTAACTGTTACCAATTTCAGATACATTAATTTCACTGCAACCCAAGCCACAGTACCCACAAGCCAAACTACAAACAAAACAAACGCCAAATGCCAAATAAGTGGGAAATGTCAGTGAAATTTCGGGTAAATTGCGGGTGAAATTTGCGCCAGGGAGTAGTGGGACCCACTGGGCTTGACTTTTCTAAGGGCAGCATTTGTAGCGACTCCACCTACAAAAGTGGATAATCCATGTACTCTTTCGATTATCATCTATATTTTTCCAAAAAGAAAAATCACTTAATTGTTTATTTATTTTTTAAAAAAATTCACTGACAAAACCCAGTCTTTATTTATTCCCACGTGTCCCATCCCAACGGTTCTTTCTCCTTTTTATATATTTATTTATTTAGTTTTTGTTTTTACATAACGATTCAAACGCGCTCTATCTCTCTCTCTCTCTCTCTCTTTTCAGATAACCTCTATCGACCATTTTTTTAGGCCTACTGCTACACGACGCGTCTAGCAACCACCGTCATCTTCGCCGTTGCACTTTTACCAGTCCAAAGACTCGACCTTTGGGCTTATTCCCCAAACCCATATTTGTTTCTTGGGCTTAGGGCTTGGTTGTTTTCTGCGCTAGGGTTCTGCGGGAGAAGATGAAGCTTCTGACTGCTCTGTGGCAACGATATTCGTGAAAGATGTTTTTTTTTTCTTTTTATATTTGGGTCAAGGAGAAACATGCAACCTTTCTTAACAGAGGAGATAAGAAATTCAAATGTGGCCAACGCTATGACCTAAATTGGGGATTTTGGGGATTAGCCATTTTTAGACGGTGAAGCGAATTTTGGGTAGGGGTTTGGTTTAGGTTAAGGAGAAAGAAGAAAGTTTTTCTGGGGTTTGACATTAATGGAAGCACCGCAGCATTTAAGAATGGGGCATCTTTTTAGTGTGACATATTTTTAGTGTGAGCTATTCAAGCAGAAAAAGATGTGATTTTTAAATTCGGGCAAATGGGGATCTCTGTGCTTACTCTGAGCAGCTTAAATTGTGGTTTTGTTGCCAATATGACTCGGAAAAAATCACCTTGATCCTTTGTTTTCTGTGGTCTTTTTTCACTTACCAGTCCAAATTGACCCGAGAAATTAAAAGTTGGGGTCCTTCAATTGATCCGGATTTAGTCATGGAGGACAAGAAAAACCAGTTTCTTCTATGCTTTGTAGTTTAAATAGTCACAGAGTCACAACCAACCTGTAGGTTGGAACATTGTTAATGAGATTACTTCCACAACAACACTGAGGAAGATTAAGTTGATTTGAAGCCGGAAACGATATGCAGGGTGCTTCCATTGCTAAACACACTGCCTATTCTAAACTTGATGATTTAACTTGTTGGGAAGTCTCTGAGTCGGCAAATACAAGATTGGCTGGGCATTTAGAAATTCAGCAAACAGTCACATCGTTCGCCCGGTGTAGCGTGTGAGATATTCTTCGCAGAGTTTGCTTCGACTTTGTTATTTTTTGTGGTAAAAACTTTGTTATTTTTGGTGCGGTCATGTAAATGTTGTATGATTAATTAATATTAGCTCAGAGAAGGGTATTTATTACTCTGTGGAGTGGAGATTAATTTCGTCTAAAATTGTTCAGCTTTATCAGAATTGT
This sequence comes from Rhamnella rubrinervis, assembly GCA_007844105.2. Lineage (NCBI taxonomy): Eukaryota > Viridiplantae > Streptophyta > Magnoliopsida > Rosales > Rhamnaceae > Rhamnella > Rhamnella rubrinervis. Next base: position 510,409 of record CM017576.2, read on the forward strand.
ATTCCTTGTTCTAAGCTGCTTAATATGTTTTCAATGCTGCCTTTGAAATAAAATTCTGGGCTGTTTTTTATACCACACGACTGCTTTTAGCTTCTAAGAAAAATGTAAAGGTCTCTCTATAGATTTTGTCATTTTTTTGTTCTTTTAAACGAAAAAGAGCTTCCATGTTCAGGACTCAGTACTCTTAATGATCTTTTTGCTATTTTAGTTTTACAATTTAAGAGGTGTTTAAGAGTTGATGCACATCTCTTAACACTTAGATGTCTTTTCATCTCGATTTAATACGACTGAATACATGAGATAATAGCATAATTTATAGTGTAAATAATTTTTTACTACTTTAACTTTGTAATTTAGTAGAAATTTAGCCGTTGATTCACACATCTAATAAATATTCCTTCATTTTAACTTAGCAAGATTAAGTATATGAGATAATAGTGTAATTTATTAATATTCGAACATATATCACAAACGAATGTGACTGATTTTTTTTTGCTAGGTCACATCTCCAAGTGCTAGGTGTTGTACAGATTTTGTCTTCCTCTTAATGTAAAAGGGTTCGAATTGAAGTTCGCCCTAAGAAAAAGACTTTCTGTATGAGAAAAAACTCTGGTACTCCGGAAGTACCAACTTCTGCCCCACTGTGATGATGCTACATATATATAAATACTAATAAAATATTATGTGGCATCATTACAGAGGGGCAGAAGTTGGTACTTTCGGAGTACCAAAGTTTTTTCCCTGTATAAGGATGAAATTTTGTAGACGCTATAGAATGAAATTTTGCTCGATAAATGAGTTACATGAGCTTTTCGTTGCACGATAAATGTGTTATTTATTTTGCTCAAAATAAATGTTTCAAATTTGCCTTGTACTTGTTATATATATGGATTAGTTGACCCGTAAATTTTTTATAAAACTGTTATTTTGCAAATGTACACTAGTTTAAATGTCCTTTTAATGAAAAGATCCAAGGTAGGCTGGAATGTAGAGCATGAAAATACTATATTGGACAAAAATAAAAAAGAGCAAAACAATATTTGACAACCATGTGTTTTCGTGTATTTCTGTGAAATTATTTGTGTGCTTCTTGTGAGCTCAGTGAGTTGAAATCCCTACCAATTTTGCAATGAAGTTCATCGATTCACAAATCAAATTCATTTTTTATAATATGACAAGAAGTCCCACATAGAATGCTAACAAGCTACATTGAGTAGATGCAATTGGATCTTGCAGATGAAGGTTCTGTTTTCTATGTCGTTTAGATTTCCAAATTGAAGGGCAGATTAAGGCAGGAAAAGCAATGGCCGCTTCTCGTTAACCTCATTGTAAGGGAAAGGCTGAAGTTAAAGAGCAACTTCAACCAGATTCTACCTTTTCTATTTAGTTAAAAGTAAATGAGAAAAAGATTTACCAAAAAAAAAAAAAAAGAAAAAAAAGTAAATGAGAAAAAGTGTCATGGGTGTTAGTTGGTGATCTCGGTGTGGGTTGGGGCATGGCTTAATCAACAAAGCCAACTGCACGTATGAATCCCATTTGATGTCTCTCTCACTCTGTGTCAACCAAAAAAAAAAAAAACCCACTTTAAGTCTGATTGTGTCTTATCCCCATTTGATGTCTCTCTCTCTCTCTCTGTATCCACCAAGTGGCAACGGACCCACTTTAACTGTGTTTGTGTTTTCCTATAAAAGCCCTCGCCTCGATAAGCCCTCCCCTGAATTCACTGTGTGTCATTCGCACAATTTACTCAGTCCACGAACGGAACACCCGTATTACACTTGGACTCCCCCTCTCTTTCTCTTTTCTGTTTCTCATTTTCTTGGGAAATTGAAGAAACAGAACCAGGAAAAAGGGTGTCAGAGAAAAGAAAGGGAGAGAGAGAGTGAGACATACTTCTCGACACATAGAATAGATATCAATGGAGAAAAGACTTTTGGATTGCATGTTAGTTCCCTCAGGGCTCTCGGTAATGGTTGGATACCACGTTTGGCTTCTTTACCGAATTGTGAAGCACCCTACCAGGACTGTTGTCGGCGTCAATGCCATCAACCGCCGCTTCTGGGTTAGTGCTATGATGGAGGTAAGCACCTAAAAGTACCATTCGTTTTTTGGTTTTCTGATTCTCTGTTATTTCTGTATTCTTGAATATATATGAAAATATGGGTATTAATTTGGCATTCATGCGTGTAGGATGTGTCAAAGAACGGAGTGCTTGCAGTACAAACACTGCGAAACAACATAATGGCATCGACCCTGTTGGCATCAACAGCAATCATGCTCAGCTCCCTCATAGCTGTCTTGATGACCAGCGGTAGCAGCGATAAATCAGCGTCTTTTGTCTTCGGAGACAGAAGCGAGCTTGGCTTCTCCATTAAGTTCTTCTCCATACTGGTGTGCTTCTTGGTGGCATTCCTGTTGAATGTGCAGTCTATAAGGTACTACAGCCATGCAAGTATCCTCATCAATGTGCCTTTCAAGAAGATGTTTCATGATCATCACCAACATGACCTCACTGTTGAATATGTAGCTAGGATTGTGAACAAAGGTAGCTACTTTTGGTCTCTAGGCTTGCGTGCCTTCTACTTCTCTTTTCCTTTGCTTCTGTGGATCTTTGGCCCGATTCCCATGTTCTTTTCCTGTTTGGTTTTGGTTTCTGTGCTCTACTTCCTTGATGTCTCCTTTGACTTTGGGTGGGTTGCTGCTGGGGTTTCAGATGAGGAACGCCCCAAGGATGAGGAACTTGGGGGTTAAGAAACAGTGCTGTTCCTCCCTCAGTGGATGTGACTATCAGCGATTTAGCTTATAGGATATGCGTAGTATTATAGGCTTGTAGCATATCATAGCTCATAAAATGATATGATGGGCAATTCGCATTCAATCCAAGTTGAATTGAATTGCAAGTTAGGTGCTTGATTTGACTTAAAAAGTATCATCTTGGTAAATATGGGGTTGTTTAATGCCTTTTGTCAATTAGATAGCATAGCAGCTACATTTTCGCTATGTATAAAAAAATGTGACAGAAACAGGTAGGCGGATTCCTTGTTCTGGCTGTTTATGGTGCTGACTTCACTTGGCATAGAATATATATATCATCTGCTTTGATGGCAACATTTTAAAAGCAAAGAGCTTTCGAGGAGACTAAGAAACAGTCAGGGATATTATATATAACCTTGAAACGTCCTAGCCATCCACTTAAAAGTACCAAGCAATAGGAAGTATCCTAAGTGATTCCAATCCGTAAGCAACAAAAAATATAAAGTTAAATTATTCTTGCTAAGTGTATTTATTACTCCCTTAGTCCAGAGAAAGTGACTCGGCATATTAATCATTTGCATAAACATAAGGGCGTTGTTTGAGACATTATATTGTACTGGATTGTATACTATATAGTCTTAGTATAATGTTTGATGTAGTATTTAATATTGGGTCAGAATTATCTAAAAAAATTTTTAATACGATATTCATCGTATTATTCTGACCCACTCAAATATGCAGGTCAGAATAATACAATATTCTTTTAATATTTAATTTGAATGTTATATGTTGAATTTTACTATAATAATTTAAATTATTAATATAAATGACTATTAAAATTTAAATATCTTTTATTTATAAATATTATATAATTTTTTAAAATAAAATATTAATATTTTATTTTAAAGAAAAATATTAAATTAAATTTTTTTTATCTAATATAATATAAATTTTAAATGATATTATAATATTATATATATTAAATAATAATAAAAAATAGTCTACTATGATGCGTATTAAATATAGCATAATTATTTAAATTTTTAATTTGAAATTACACCAAATATAATACAATATTAACTTGTTCAGTTCAGTTCAGACGAGACGATTTCAGTTCGAATATTAATTAATAATAATATAATCCTGTGCACCAAACGTGATCAAAGGGTGTAAATCTTTAATATTATATATATATATATATATATATATATATTATTTTTCCAGAGAAGTGTGAAAACTTAGATTCATGCACCTGTAAAAAGCGAAGTCAATTACAAAAATGGTGCCTCCTTACGCTACCCAACCCATTCTGTGCATGTGCATCCACTTGCGCAGGACTTTCTTAAGAAACTTGGTTGAGAAACATCTCCGATGCCAACCAGAAACTACTTCTGGTTTGATGTCCCATTTGATGATGACCCTTAAAATGATTTCAGATGGCGATGATTGTTTTATGCAATTCTCAAGTTACAATATAGTTCTCAAGTTTTACGTTGTTTGCTTCAAGAAAGTCCTTCATTGGATAAATTCTCATGCTTCTCAAGTTTCACATTGTTTGCTTCAAGAAAGTCCTTTCATTGGATTAATTCTCATGCTTCTCACGCTGTTAATACAAAAATTCTCAGCCCCTAATAAATTCTAACGACGACTTTAAATTAACATAATTGTCTGATTGCATAGTATATATTGTACTGCTGGCGATGCTTACATTGTCTGTTACTGTTTCGCCTAGACTATAATTACAACAGTGTAAGCTTGAGAAAACCGTCTCTGTAGCAATTTTGGATGTATATACAAATGTATATATTCGTGTCTGTTACCCGTACGCATCCAAGTGAATGATAACCTAATGACATTTTCACCATTTACATGACTACGAGTAAAGACATCAAAACTATGGCCTCTATAAAACCAGTAGCTTTAACTTGGAGAAACTTCGGCAATGTCAGGTTGTCAATTTTGATTGATAACCAAATAGGACGCAATAGGTAATCTGTGAAAACGTAGAAAATGTTCATCAATGTGAGCAACCCAGATCGTGGCTTTTGCTTACTCACGTTTCAACATCAATCAACTTCACTTTCAACTTCATGTTACCAGCTTGAACTAATACTTCTTCTTTAAAAGGATCCACTCTTAGAACTGTTCCTTTCCTTCCTAGGGAAGAAACATTCACCACATCACCGACCTTTGGAAGCTCAGTTTTCCCTGAATGATGAATTGGTAAAAGAACCTATTTAGTAAAGACGTTCAGAATTAGGAGGGGATGATTCTTTCTCACACTTTGAAGACATTTTTTATTAGACAAGTGGGATGAACTTTTTCGACAGAAAGTACCTGAGGGTGTTTGCTTGACGCTATCAACGGAGGGCATATTCCTGTCTGCCGCAGAAGATTCACTATTGTCAATGGTAGAGAGCTGGGAGTTAATTGAGGCAGCTTTGTGCTTGCTTTTATCTGCTGTAGTGGGCTGCAAATGCTGAAGCGCTGATGCTCGTAGTTGTCGCACTTTTTTGTGGAGGATAGAGCGTGCCATTCCTGCAGTCTCAGGTATTACTCGCATCTTCCTGGACCTTTGGTTAGTAGCATGTTCCATGATCTTTCTTCTGGCAACTAATAGATTCTCATAGAGATCCCTTGAGAGCCTATGTTCACATACATATATCTAAAGTGAGAATCTTTAGCCTGACTAGTTCTAAAATATTAAAACAGAATACGAAATTAGAGAAAATGATTAATTTTGTAACTGCTCTATGGGCTTTAATTTCTGACTCATCGTTTTGATGTGATGAGGTGCTTATGGCATCATAATATCCATTACTCTTATATTAGTTACAGTTCAAATCGGAATTTCCTTTTACTTTTAAAGAAAACAAAAAAAGAAAAAGAAAACTAATAATAGTTGAGAAAAATAATTACATGAGATGATGTTGTGCTTCATCTAAAAGCTCTTGATATTCTTGCTTTAATCTCTCCATATCATATATGACCTGCATTCAATACAAAATGTTTAAGGCATTGGATAATAGTCTCCCTCACTTTAAACTAACATGGCAGAGATTTTAAAGATAAAAACATTCGTAAAACTATTATATGTTACCTCATCTATCTCTGCACTAGCTGCACCATATAGTTCACGAGCCTTTTCTACCACCACACTGGGTAGTCCTAACCTATCAGCTATATTGATTGCATTTGAACGCCCTACAATATAGATTTCTCTCCTTGAGACATGTGCGATAGTATAATATAATCATTTATCTGGTTAAAATAGCTATGTTAGATATGTCCAGGTGAAGAACCTGGTACTCCCCAGAGAATCTTGTAAGTTGGCTTAAGCTTAACTTCATCAAACTCCATACATGCATTTTCGAAAGCATCATTACTGTCAAAGACAAACAATCCAAACATGAAGCCAAGATTTTATAGCAGCTTATAATTTTTTGAGAGATCATACTGATTTTCAAGTAAAATTCAGCAATTAAATGCGTTGAGCATGAATTTATTTCCAATCATGATGACATTATAAAATCAATGCCAATGTTCCATCTTTAATATGTGGAGTAGTACCTGTATTTCAGTGTTTTGAGTTCCCCATGATGTGTTGTAGCTATAGTCAAGCATGCCCCATTTTCTGCAAAAGATTCAAGTATTGACATACCCAGTGCTGCACCTTCTAGGGGATTTGTTCCAGAACCAACCTTACAAATATTGAAATAAATAGCACCATTATAAATTTATCATAAAAATAAACTTATTTTTCCTTTTTCTTAACCTTTGGTGATTAATAATTATAATCTATAAACCACATATCCAGATTGACATACCTCATCTAGTAGCACCAAGGAGAGACCTGTTGACTCTAATTGGATGTCCTGCAAGATGTTATAAAGAAATTTCTTTAAAAGGAACGGTCACATAGGAAACCATTGAAGTTAGTTTTGATACATTCTTGAATTTATTGATTATATGGAGTGTTGAATGATGACGATACTGGATAATGTTTATCAGGCTGTTTATAATGCTCTAGTGGGCCATGTTTATCTTGACAAATACATTTTCTTAATAAGCTGAAGTTTCTGAAAAGTGTGTATTTAACTTACACTTATTTGTTTCAAATGGCCAGAAAAGGTGGACAAAGATTGGGACAAGGACTGTTCATCGCCAATGTCAGCAAATACAGAATCAAACCAAGGGATCTGTACAGATTCTGAAGATAAAACATGGAGACCTGCAATGTTTAAGAAATGATTTCGAGGTTGAGTAATAGCATAAACATCTAATAATAAGAAAAGAAAAGTATAAACTAAACACCTATTGCGAGAGCCGAATGATGGAACTACATTGCATACGATTTCCATTAGAAGTAGAAAATATATTGAAAAATATAGACAAAATTGACACATTGTATTGATATTCTCTACCTATCCGCAATTCCACAAAAACTCCTAGCTGTCCAGATAATAGCTCAAAATGACAAAGAGAAAAAATGAAATACATCGCTATGAAATCAGTAGTCTGCATACATGGGCATCAAGGACCATTGAAACTAAAAGGGAAATGTTAATTGAACCTGATTTTGCCATCAGAGCAGCCAATCCAACAGTCTTTAAGCAAATTGTTTTACCTCCAGTATTAGGGCCAGTTATAACCAAAACTCGAGTTTTCTGAGCTATAAAAAAATCAACTGGAACTGGGTGAGCTTGTTCGAGTGCAGCAACCTGACAATTAGAGCCAATTTAATCGCAACTTTGTGATGCATAATAAAACATATAAATCTTTAGTTGGCTGATATTATTGATTGTCACCCCCATAATAGTAAATAGCAACCTTCATTTTCAAGGATGAAGAATCTGCATCTTTTTCTCCTTTCAGTGTCATATTCTTCACTAGCATATTGTTTCTGATTTCCTAAGGTGAAGAAAGAAAGAACAAACTAAATCTGACAAGAAAGATATATTGAATACAACATCTCAAAATTAAAATCCAATGGGTGTTGCTAATATTTATATGTGAAAGGGAATAACAACCACTAACAATCACCTAAATAGAACCTTTTTCTCAAGAAGCAGATCAAAATTTAGCTAAATTCAAAAAAGCCATCTTGTTTCATTAAATATTCATCTAACTCATGAAAACAGTTTTCAGCCTTTGTATAACTTACTGCAGAAGCATTTTTGAAATCTTTCCTGGCCTTCCATAGATTTTTCCTATGCTGATATACTAATAGAGGATGATAAGCTTTCGGCATATACAGAACCCATTCCCTTGTCGTCATATTTTTGTTTCCTGATACGTGAGGAGCAGCACTCAAGGAGTCATTCCCTCCCGGTAGAAATATTTTGGGACATGTGCCTCCAAATGAAATACTATATGTTGCACGAGCATTGACCTAAACGTTGGGAAACACAAATTAAGCAATTAAGTAGCTATAATCTACCCTTTGGATAAGAATTACACAGAAAGAGGATAACACAAGTAATGATCTTGAGAGGTTAGAAATAAGGCTTGACTCCATAGTCCATACAAGTATTTTTAAGAAATTTTTTCACGAGGCAACAAAAGGTAATACTTTCACCTCCATTTATTGTAGTTGCTTTATTTTCAAATGTTAAACATGATGATTGCACGTTTTATGTAGAAGACTTAAGCAAAACTCAGAATTGACTTGGCCAAAGCCTTGGTCGACTTATTGAGGTAACTTATTTCTATTTTCTTTGAATGAGAGAGAATAAACGGAGGCTTAAATGGTGACAAACACCTACCACATCCAGTTTGATGATACTGTTCAAAAGCATTTCAATGTCATCGAGATCCATTTGCATCTGAGAAGAAAATAATAGAACAAAAAAAATGAGACAGAACTATAATTTCTGTGAAAGAAATACCATGTAAGCCAGAAACCTTTAGTGTTAGCATGGAAAGCACATCTGCCTCAGCCTTTGCAACAGATGCCCTTGCTTGCTGCAACTCGTCATTTAAAGGAACAGCAGAAAATGGTTCGACAATACTTCCAATGCCTGAACTACTATAACATTATATTACCTCTCAGGAACACACATTCAAGAGATGAGCTACCATCAAGGAGGAAATCTTGGGAACAAAAGAGCATAAAAATAACTAAGTTTCTCATATTTAATTTCATTGTATTGAAAATGTACTATTATCATTTTAGCATGCAATCATGGAAATTATACATTTTTTCCCTACTCCATTGTTCAGTTAATAGTAGGAATTAATAATGTCTTTCATCCTTAGGGTGTAAAAATAGAGATTCCATAATGAAAGAACACATATCTTGATAAATTTTTTTAACAAAAAAGATGGAATACTATATCTTCGTGAAAGTTTTCTTTGTTATTTTAAATAAAAATATGAAAGAAAAGATGATGCTTTTGATCTTCGCGAGATTCCTGATCAACATGATGCTTTTGATCTTCGTTGTTCAACATTTTTACTTCAAATTGGTGAGGTTGATTTGGATGTGTTGTGTCTCAAATGGAAAAATGAAAACAGATTAAAACTTGCCAAAGTTATAAACCAAGGAGTTTTTTGCATGCGTATTTCACAGACCTGGGCAACAGTAGGCCCTTGAAATTTGTTAGTTGATCAGCACTCGATCTAAGGCACCACCTGCCATCAATGTTGTACACTTCCTGAACCAATAATGGAAATATTAGAGAAATAATCTTGAGGTGCAAAGCCGTGCAAGTATGGTATTTTGTTACATACCATAGAGGATGAATCATTGCTTTCACTTCTAATTAGACAGTCCATTAACTGATATATCTGAACAAAGCAATAAGACACTTAAATCAAGAAAGAACAATAATTAGAGTAACATAAGTAAAAAACAGAGAAAGCAACAATATAGAGAAAGGTGAAATCCTAAGGCAATAGCCAAAACTTGGAACTTCTATAAAAAAGAATGATAAAACCTCAAAAACCAACATCTTTTAGAATATGAAAGGATAAAAAAAACAGTTATTTACCTTCCTCTCAAGCAGCCGAACTTGATCACGTGATCGTTTCAAGGTAGGACTCTTAAGCAGAAAAAAAGAAAAGAAAGTTGAATATACATAATTAATAAAGGGAAATAAGTATTTTAGTCGACAACGAAACAAATGACATGGAGGTAAGCTGAACAAGCCCTAAAAACAAACAGTTGGATTTCAGCACAAAACACTGGACATGATTTAAGATTTTCCAAACCTAAGAAATTACCGCTATTGTGAAAATGGAATGCTACAATTGCAAAAAGCGTACACTGGAAAAGGCAACCAATAAAGTTAACAAACCGCAGAATCTTTAACAGAGCCATCTTCATCTATAACTTGCTGTATCAACTTAACCAATGACCTGTTTATGATGAATCCCATTATCTGCACAAGTGGGGAAAAGTAAGTCGCTTTCAAATAAATGGTCAAAGTTGATACTTAGTTTAAAATCTAAATCTTCATAGTAGTATTCACCACTTCTGTGAGCGGCATGAAACGTCTATACCAATCTGCATCTTCCTTAAGTGCAACTTTTAAGTTAATCTGCAGATTTTCAGCAAACTCCAGGAGAGATACAACAGCCATTGCTTCATTTCCATGCATGGGTAAACTCCGTCGAACATGGCGGATAGCAGATTGCACCTTAAGGGACAAAAACTCAATCACTTGCAGGGCAAGGTCCAAACAACCCTCAAAAAGTTTAGTTAACGAGACCATGTATTTTCCACTAAAGCAGTGACATATGCATAATTAAATTAGAAAATTAATCGGCCCTTGTTTACCCATGAACTAAAAAAAAAAAAAAATTCTGATTTTAAAAATATTAAGTTTTGTTTTTAAAACCAAACAGCAATTTTTATTTTATTTTATTTTTATTATTATTGTTTTTTTTTACAAGTAAAGCCAAATAAGTCCTTGGGTTTAAGAATTAACCAGAAGGACATTGATGCCACTGAAATCCAAGGAGCAACCACCATGCTTCTGCATCTCGACGGCGGCATTGGTTTCATCCAAAAGTCTGAGACTTTCTTCATACGTTTGATTCAAAGACCATAGCTGTGCCTATTACACCAACACCACCAAATCAAGAACAGAACTTTAAAACCAGAAATCATGTATGAATAAGGGTATTAGCATATCCCTGCCTTAGTAGCTTCACGGCCCAAGGCAGTGCGGGCAAAGGAGGAAACGCAGTCGCAGAGCTTGTCCCATTCTAAAACTCGGAGACTGTCATGGTGAACCGAGGATTTGCTTTGGTTTCGAAAAGCAACAGATTGGACTGCTGAAGCCGAAAAGTGTCCGAGGAAAGCTTGGTGCTTGAACCAAACTCTAACAGTTACAGGCCTAAAAGAATTATTAGGAGGGACGACGATGGAGATGGGGTTGCTATAAAGTGCCCAAGAGAGCATTTCTTCTACTGGGTCCAAATCGACGATTCAAACTGGCTGGCAATCATTCGACGATTCTTGGAGCTGGAGTTGGAGATTTTAGTTGGAATTGGATAAGGATGAAAGTGGCGAAGACGAAACCAACGGTATGTAGCAGTTGCAAGTAGGAAGCCCAAACTGACCTGTATTTCTAATTTACAGGAAATGTGCGACTCCAACCTTATTACCATCGAAATAATTTTTTATTATTATAAAAAGTATATATATATATATATATATATATATATATATATATATATATTGTATTGTATGTGAATAGTACATAAAATAAATATATTTTTTTTTGGGTGAAATGTAAAATAAATAGTTTAAGTAAAAGAAAATAGTCTGAAAATATTATTATAGACATATTATAATATTTTGTTATCTTATTATTATTATTTTTTGGTGAATATTTTGTCATCTTATTTATGTCTATGATATTGTTTTAAACGAAGTAATATTATAGTATTATTATGCATGTAATTGATAAAAAATAAAATAAAATAAAAAAAATCGAGTTAATATAACTCGCGCGCACTTGACCTAGTGACCGTTAGTGGAGCCAAATTATATAAACGAAGCAACTGCAAAGCCCACTCAGAAGTCACTAGGTTGGTAGCCATGGATGCCAATCAGACATCCATTACTATGTAGCATCACCGTCACTTTCCCAAATGCCACCATCTCTAACTATAAGCCCGTGAATCTGATTCTTAAAAAATCTCCAATTTCCTATATATATCTATGTCTCTGAAATCAGAATCAGAATAACAAATCGGACCAGATAGGAGTTCTCATGGAGACGAAGAATCCATTTTCCTATATATATCTGTCTCTGAAATCAGAATAACAAATTGGACCAGATATGAGTTCTCATGGAGACGAAGAATCAGGCACTGAAACCCAACTGTCAAGCAAATCCAATATTTTCAGGTACAATTCGCCCCTGGTTCAAGTTAGCTTAACTGGGTTTGTTTGCTTCTGCTGTCCTGGAATGTTCAACGCCCTCTCCGGCATAGGAGCTGGTGGGCAAGTGGACCCCACGGCCTCCGACAACTCCCTTACCGCCCTCTACACCACCTTCGCCGTCTTTGGAGTTCTTGGTGGCGGCATATGCAACGTCCTGGGTACTCGTCTCACTCTCTTCTGCTCTTGTTTCACTTACGTCCTCTACACAGGCTCTTTCCTCTACTACAATCACCACCATGATCAGTTTTTCGCCATTGTTGCCGGTTCCCTTCTCGGTGTAGGTGCAGGCCTTCTCTGGGCAGCACAAGGTGCCATCATGACCTCCTATCCACCACCTGCTCGCAAAGGAACTTATATTTCGCTTTTCTGGACAATCTTCAACATGGGTGGTGTTATTGGAGGCCTCATTCCATTCATTCTCAATTTCCACAGAACCACGGCTGCTTCTGTCAATGATGCCACCTATATCGCCTTCATGTGCTTCATGTCCGCCGGGGCTATTCTGTCGTTGTCTATTTTGCCTCCCGGGAGTGTCGTTCGCAACGACGGGACTCGCTGTACCAACATTAAGTACTCAAGTGTCTCCACAGAGGGTGTTGAAATTGTCAAGCTGTTTATGAATTGGAAGATGCTTCTTATAGTCCCAGCGGCTTGGTACAGCAACTTCTTTTACACTTACCTGTTTAATAATGTCAATGGGGCATTGTTTAATTTGAGGACTAGGGGATTGAACAATATGTTTTATTGGGCTGCCGAGATGTTAGGGTCAGTTGGGATTGGATACTTGATGGATTTCAGTTTCCAGAGTAGGAGGAATAGGGGCTTTGTTGGGATTGGTGTTGCTGCTCTCCTTGGCACTGTAATTTGGGGTGGAGGGTTTTCCAACCAGCTCAGGTACTCCCACCATGATTTGCAAGAGAAATTGGATTTTGCATCAGGTGGTGATTTTGCAGGACCATTCCTATTGTATTTGAGTTTTGGTTTGCTAGATGCCATTTTCCAGAGCATAGTTTACTGGATCATTGGATGCTTGGCCAATGACTCTGAAACACTTAGCAGGTAAGATATGATCATGTTAATTAAAGTGTATCAATTACTTACAGCGAGCTTGAACTTTTGTGCATGTGTGTATTGCAGGTATGTGGGGTTCTATAAGGGAGTGCAGAGTGCTGGGGCAGCTGTTGCTTGGCAGGTTGACAGACACAAAGTATCATTCATGTCCCAGTTGATTGTGAATTGGTCGCTCAGTACAGTGAGTTATCCGTTACTGGTCGTCCTGGTCATGTTGGCTGTGAAGGATGACATAAACACCGAAAAAGGGAATGTTCAAGAGGATACGATTCCTTCTACTAACTCCGCTTCTGTCAATGATAACAATGGTGGGCTTGACATTACAACTTAGAGATTTCTTTTTGTGAATACTACCTATGTTCTCTATCCATACAGATGTGTTCATTTTTACAATCCCTTAAGTTCTCTCACTATGTCATTTGTACAGAGAAGTAAACAAAATTAGAGTTCATATATATTAAGTGCATAAATTTCTTTACCATGTTTCTGGAGTCTTTCCTGGTACCTATGTCTTCCGTACTACTATTAATAAGCATCTTCTGTAAGTACATCTCCTAAAAAAATCTGAAGAGTTTAGAGAATTATAGGAGATCTACAACAGCTATTGCTGTTTCATCCGCTGCAAAGCAAACTGCACACTCAGCAACAAAAGATAAACACTTGCAGGGTATATATAGTGCAAATCACCACATGGTTGAGTGACTAAGACCATTTGCATTATCTAGTCCATTAAAGCAGTGACATGTGCATAAGTAAGTTGTATCTTCATTGGGTTGTGGAACTATTTAGGACTTTGATGCAGGTGAAATCCATGGAGCAACAACTGTGCTTGCTTTCAAGGACGTGACAAAAAATGGCTCGAGGGTTGATGGTCCTTTGCTTTCTTGTACAACATCGTCACGATTACTTTTGTATCTTTCTCATTGTAATCAGGTATGCGTGTTGTTTTGATCCTGGTTAACTGATTTAGAAATTTCGACCGAAAACTAACATGAGTTTGGAATGAACTTCTTGGGATAAATTTCACACTTTACAACCACCATTCTGCTCAGTTACTAACGTTTTTTTCTTTTCTCTTTTTGGTCACTTACACAGTATACTGACATGAACATGGGAAATTGCCTCATAAGTTGGTCAAGACTATTCACTATATCAAGTCAATTACTGATAAAATGAGGCAGATCTTTAGGCTAGAGGCTGAATAATTTTGGTTGCAGGCTCACATTGGGAGTTAGGTGAGTGCCTTGAAATATTTAGTTCAGCTAAAATTACTTGGAACAAAAACCAAAGTTACCTTTTCCTTTGAAGCAGCCACAGCTCAGGTGTGAGTTCAAAGGATTTGATTAGTCAACGTATCTTAGGAGAAGTTCCATGCATGACTGAAATTGATTCAAGGCCATTGCACTCTCTAGACGACTCATATGTTCTTTGTATAATTTATGCAGTCACACATAAAGTTTTGCTCTTGGGGGTCCTATACACATACATCAGGCCTTTTTACTCTTCTTTTGCTCAGACCATAAATATTTTTGTTACTATATGAGGCTGTAGATTGATTTGTACAAAAGAATCCATGAAGTCTTGAAAGGAAGAAAGGTTTGCGAGAGACCAACTCATAATTTAAAAAGAAGTTGGAAAATCACTTCTTCTTCTTTTCTTTTTCTTTTTTCACGATTATTTTTGAAGGGCTCTTACACAAAACAGAATAAAGATCAAATTTGACTCTTGTGATGGATTAGAATGCTGTGGATTGGGCTAGTTCTGCTGCCGTCTAAGCCGGCTGTTCTCTAGTAGTTTGCCTTATCCTGGCCTCCTGTTCCTTTCTTGTTTCTGTATTAGAAGACTTTTTCAGTTGCGCTTGTCAGCTATGTTAAAAAAAAGTATATAAAATTGCTTTCAGACAGAAACAAACAAGATGGAGAGGACAAATGTTGTATTTCACCCGAAATGTCACTCTTCTTGCTGGACCGGCACTCAAAATATGATAAATTTACCCTTTCTTCTGACAGTTGTCTCTTTTTTTCCGTTTGGCTTATGTCGAATAGTTTTATTTTTCCAAATTGTATTTGGAATGCTATTTATGAGGATCAGTTGAGGCTTGGTCTTGCTGTATAACCCTTTTGGAGGGTGTTTTGTGCTTAATGCAGTTTATATTCACCAAAAAAAAAAAATGATAATTATTTCATGCACTGCATGTTCACGTGATAAACTAGTAAAATACCTTATCTTTATATTAGTTATTGGAATCTTTGTATTTATTATGACATTTTAATTTCTTAGAAGTCTCTCTTTTGGGTGAATATTGAAAAACCATTCAAAACCATCCCATGCTTTTGTCCTTTCCGAGAAGCACGGCACTATATTGTTATTTCAATAAATAAAAAAACATTACTCGAAGTAAATACATCTATAATTTGCATATTAAATTGTTCTACTCCACATATGACTTGTTGATATTAGAATTAGAAGGATTCAATCCAAAAGGAAAAAGAAAGATTCTTCTACTCCACACATGACTTGTTGATAGTTGAGCAAGCCTGCATACAACTGGCGAAAATGGTAGATAGAGTCAGAGTCAAAGGTTGCCTTGTTTGTTATTTCGAACTTTTACACATAAAACAAAGGATCTTTCACATCTTGAATCTTGATACGTTTGTTATCATTTTTTTTTTTTTTTATGGTGGATGTAGCACATGAACATTACAATCAACGACCAATGCAATTTAACTCCGTGACAGTCAGAATTTAGGACCCCCTCCTTAAAAACCAGAATCCAGAACCCCCATATATATCAATCATCGTCTACTGGCAGTGACACTGATCCCAAAATGCGTGCCGCTTTGAGAGTTGAATCCCTATTGCTTCTACCCTCAGGGCTCTGAATTCGATCCCCAAAATTTGATCTTTACGTCTTATAAGCCTCAGCCAGAAAAGGAAACATTCACAATCGTCAAGATCATCATCTGGGTAAGATGGGTTTGGACGGAAATGAAGAATCAGGCACAACCCAAGTGCCAAGCAAATCCATTTTCAGATACAACTCGCCTCTAGTCCAAGTAAGCTTGATTGGGTTAGTGTGTTTTTGCTGCCCCGGCATGTTCAATGCCCTCTCCGGCATGGGAGGTGGTGGTCAGGTAGACCCTACGGCCTCTAACAACTCCCTCACGGCTCTCTATACCAGCTTCGCCGTTTTCGGGATACTCGGCGGTGGCATCTACAACATCTTGGGTCCGCGTCTCACGCTTCTCTCTGCCTGCTTAACTTACGTCCTCTACGCTGGTTCTTTCCTCTACTACAACCACCACCAACACCAGCTCTTTGCCATTATCGCCGGTGCTATTCTTGGGGTCGGTGCAGGCCTTCTCTGGGCGGGAGAAGGTGCTATCATGACCTCCTATCCCCCAGCTGATCGCAAAGGGACTTATATTTCGCTTTTCTGGAGCATATTCAACATGGGCGGTGTCATCGGCGGTCTAATTCCATTCGTTCTCAATTATCACAGAACCAAAGCTCCTTCGGTAAACGATGGCACCTATATCGCTTTCATGTGTTTCATGTTTGTTGGGGCTCTTTTGTCCTTGGCTATTTTGCCCCCCAGCCGTGTAATCCGCGATGACGGGACTCGGTGCACCAACATTAAATACTCCAATGTCTCCACAGAGGCTGTTGAGATTGTCAAACTGTTTCGGAATTGGAAGATGCTTCTTATATTCCCAGCGGCTTGGTCCAGCAACTTCTTCTACACTTACCAGTTCAATCATGTTAATGGGGCTCTGTTTAATCTGAGGACGAGAGGATTGAACAATGTCTTTTACTGGGGTGCTCAGATGTTGGGTTCGATTGGGATCGGATACTTGATGGATTTCAGTTTCCAGAGCAGAAGGGCAAGGGGTTTTGCTGGGATTGGAGTGGTCGGAGTCCTTGGCACTGCAATTTGGGGTGGCGGACTTGCCAACCAGCTTCACTACTCCACCAATGATTTGCCAGTGAAGTTGGATTTTAAGGATTCAGGTGTTGATTTCGCAGGACCATTTGTCTTGTATTTTAGTTATGGGTTGCTGGATGCCATGTTCCAGAGCATGGTTTACTGGATTATTGGAGCCTTGGCTGATGATTCTGAAATCCTTAGCAGGTAACATAAACGATGGCTATATATGTAGTTGTATAGTTTTTTTATGTATTTAATGGTGATAAATACGGAGTATTTCTAGGCTTTTATTTCATCATAATTTTGTGATGCTAACAGTTTTGGTGTGTTGTATTACAGGTATGTTGGGTTCTATAAGGGAGTGCAGAGTGCAGGTGCTGCTGTTGCTTGGCAAGTTGACACTAAACATAAATCCCCTATGTTCCAGTTGGTCCTTAATTGGTCACTTACTACATTGAGTTACCCATTACTGGTGGTTCTGGTCATGTTGGCTGTGAAGGACGAGAAGAAGGCTGAAGAAGGAGCTGAGAAAGAGGCTAATCCTTCATCAAATTACCCTGCCTCTGTCAAATGACGATTATGGTGGTCTTACCAAGCCAACTTAGAAATCATTTCCTTCTTGTCATTACCTTTCCTTGTTCTTCCATTTCTTCATATGTTATCATTTTCACGACGTTAAAAGTAGAAATTACCACAAGTTGTCATTGTCATTTGTCAGTGTTTAGTGACTGCTTCCCAATGTTTTTTAAGGCTATCTGATGATCTTTTTTGATTCATTATTTTATTGCATTTGTTTGCTTAGTGGACGTGGGGTCATTTGCGGTCTTCTTTTGCCTGATGAAAAGAAACAACCTTTACTATTTTATAATAAGAAAGACACAAATCTTACCTTTTCTTTTTGCCGTCATTTGGATTCCATCAAGATACTTTGGTGGCCTAGTACGTAGAATGCCCCATAAGATTCAAAAAGGTCCTGGTTGTCAATTACCAACCTTTTGTAATCCCCTCCACTAAAAAAGAAAAAAGCCTTGTAATCCTTTTCGTTTTTCATAGTTAGAAACAAGAAATTTGATAGGTGGTATGTTGAAATTCTTAGTTTCTTCCCCTATAAGCTTGGATTCTCTTTTAGTTCTTCTATTGCTATTGGTTCATTTTTAGGTCATGTTCTGGCGTATATGTTTGTATATATGTGTGCTAGTATATATTGTACCCACTACCTACACAATAAGGATTTGCACGAGCAATACGAGCCTGGACCCTGTCCCATTCACCCTCAAAATGATGTCTTTACCAATGTAATTATAGATACTATTGTTTTTTTAATAAATAAACAAAGAACTTATTGTGATAATTGTTAGTCTGAGAATTGAACCTCTTTATTTGGTATTATAAAGTTAAGTCCATCTAAAATATTAAATAAAATATTAAACAGGGCTCACCAATTCTTTAGAACTCCAACTTTTACAAGCAAATAGAAGGGATTTATAGATTTTATTTTGGTGGCCACACCCGGAGGTGCATATAATTATAGATGCTGCTTCTACCCAGAGATTTTGAAAATTTCCCAAACAATAATATTATGGATTTTGAGGACTTGTATATTGTGAGACTTACAGAGAAAAAATAGTAATTTGTCCCCTGAGAATCAATAATTTTCTTTCAGAAATGCGAGACTTGTTATTTCTTACTTCTCTATCATTACAGTACACATGCTGGACTCATTTCATATGGTGCGCCACTGGAAACAGTGAGAGCAGAATGCTCTTACACTTGGCAGTCTAACATCAGTTACCGTACTGTTTATACTGATTACCTTACATTCAATATTCTTGGATTAAATTATGTAATTGGAAGTTGGTTGAAGCTAATGGATTTCTGGACTGGGTTTGATAACAAAAGAAGAAAAACTTTTTATGTTTCCAGATGCCATTATCATATTGTGTGAATTAGAGAAAGTCCAAAGTGGGAATATTGGTGGAATCGATTGGAAAAGTTTTCGACAAAAGGTTTTTCCTTCTTAAAATTCAGCACCATTAGTCTTGTGCTTAGGGTCCCCCTTTTATCATCAATGAGGGTGGTTGGTTTATTGAAGCGGTCAGACTTGGATACATATATAATATAGCTTAAATGAAGCCATAAAGCAATATTATTTTGATCCATATATGGTATTGGTTGCAAAAAAAATCTGAACAGAGTACTGAAAAACTAAACTACACACTGAAAACATGTGGAGGTTGTAATTTGCTATTTTTGTATATGAATGGTTTATATGTGATCTCATAGTTTCTTTTATGAGGAGTAAAGCTCCTTTTATCTTCCTGGACAGGTGTTCTTTCATCTTTCTTTTATCGGTTGAAAATACTGATATTGGAATTCTGAGATTTCTGTAGATCTGAGTACAAGTACTGTGTCTTTTAAGCGACTTGTTTTTTCTTCAAACGCCAAGGGCTTTGTCTTCGGACAACATGAATTCTCTGGTCATTAGGGAGCCAATAAGTTCATTTCAAGGTTTTGTAGTGACGACTTTGCTTGACATACAGGTCGTTTCATTGTTTGAATGTTACAAAAACAAAAGAAAACCATGAAATAAGTTTTGGCGTACAAAATGGGAATGAACCGGCAAGCAAATAGCAAATCCTTGGTAAATACATCTGGGTATTGCGTTTAACGTCCTGGAGACCATGGGGCAAAATCACATGGAATCTGCTAACGTTAATCTGAGGCCTTATGGGCCTTAGATCTAGCACATAATGAACTAGACGGATTATGCTCTAAGCTCTGGTCTTTCTTTCTTTAAGACAGATAATTATGAAACCTGAAATAAAGTACTTTAAATTGCATTTTATATATTATATAAAATAAGAATGAATTTTCAATTCATGTGCCCCAACAAATACAGAGACAAGTTTAACAACATATTCATCGTTGCAATGCAGTACTAGTCCCTTTTGCACATAATGGATCTAATTAAGCTTGTGTTTTTTGTTTTGGTCATTTTGTGGGATACAAAGAAGTGGGTTTTAAAACTCTCAATGCTCGGCAACAAGAGGTTTATCTGATGAAGCCTCAACTACTTGCTCCTTGGCTGGTCCTTGGACCTCCTTGACAGCCTCAACCTTCTCCTTTGGTGTCTCAACTTTCTCTTCAACTTTGTCCCCCTCGGCAGGCTTGGCAGTCTCATCGACAACAGCAGCGTCTGCGGACACCACAGGTTCTGCCGCATCAACAGCCTTGGATTCCACTACAACCTCCTCTTTCGTCTCTACGGGCTCCACCAAAGGCTCTTCTTTCTTGCTCTCACCTCCATCATTGTTCTCCTACAATGACGCCAAAATAAAAAAGCAACATTATTTCCAAGACATAACAAACAAGTTAGATCACATAGGTAAACAATGACAAAAAGTGTGATGGTGCATGTGGCATATTGCTATGTAGTACTACACCTGAGCAACAGTCTCGGCTGCGGGCTGCTCTGCGGGGGCAGGAGCCTCGGTTGGGGCCGGTTGTTTGCCGCCGACGAGGTCAGCCTCCTTTGGTTTGCTCGCACAGCCTCCCATTGTTAATGGTGAAGAAATGTGGGACAAATGGGCGAGTGTTGATGAAGATGGAGGTGGGAGAGGCTGTGGAAACAAAAAAAAAAAGAAGGGTATCGATGAGCAGAGGAGAACAATGTGTTACAGATTGGAGATTTTGAGGCTGAGGAATCTAAGTGAGTGAGGAAGGAGGGTAATATAGGCTTGGATTGAACTAGGTTTCAGGAACAGTTGGTGGTTTACGTGCATTGTCGTCCCATGTCTCTGACTTTTTCTTATTTGCGATTTGGTTGTTTAAACCGTTGGTGTTAGTTTGTTATTTACAAGTACGATTGTGTGGTCGCCTCTACGCCTACATCACAAAATATTCATTTCCAACTATTTTTATATGTAAATTTACACCATTCTAGTTTTGTTTTGTTTTTTTTTTTTACCATCTAATTAACAATTTGATTCATGAAGTTTAATGTGAAAGATTATTATAACGTTAAAAATAAAAATAAATTAACAAATTAAAAAGTCTGATATTAATTTATTGCTTATACTTGTAAATCATAGTTTGAATGTCCTTTCATACGACACATATATTTTACCTGATTAAACAATCTATTTTTAAACCTTTTAGACTATTTAATAATATTATCACAAACTTTTGGAAAATTTAAATATTTGAAATGAAATAATTAATATTTTTCCTTTTTTTTTTTTTGACCTTTGCATTATTAATCTTATTATTGAAATTATTTACATGTTTTGAATGATTGAATTATAGTACTTTTTTTTTTTTTGAGGAAAAATATTGTAGTTACAATATTACACTTAAAATGTATTTTTGTATTAAAAAAATATGAGCTTTATTACTTTATTGATGAAGATTTATTAATAAGGTTGAATGTCATATCTTGTTGCCATTCCTTTCTCATCTAAAATGTTATTTTATTATACCATTTGTTATAATGTAATTTTCATTTTTTTTTTATGAATTAAAAAGTAAACTATCTAATAGGAATTAGAGTTTATTGCAATCTAATTTTTACAATATTTTTAAAATTTAATCTGCAATTTTAAACCCTAGCGATGACGTAAATAATACTGATAAAAAAAAAGAAAAAGAAAAAAAGTGTAATAAAAATAAGAAATATATTTTATTATTACAGCGCACAGAGTTGGTGAACAAACAAAGCATAACGGTGGGCCCAAGGGACAGCCACCGCCAACGTTCCAGAATCCAGAGAGAGCGGCTTGTTGGACAAAGGTATAGCTTTTGACGTCGTCTCTCTCGCACATACTCTGTCCAAACTTGGATGCTTTTACGCGCTTTACAAGTTTCTCATCAGCTTCTCTGAAAACCCTAAATTCTGGTTTCCCAATCCCAATTTCCCAAAAAAAAAGGAGAGAAAGAGGGCGAGCTTTCTTGATTTAATTGAAAGCTCGCCTCTCTGTCAACCTTCCCGTAACCCATTCAATCATGCGCCAATTCGATTCGAAACCTGCGAGTTCTTGTCTTTTCGTCTTCGCCCTCCTTGCCCTTTCCGTCCTCTGCTCCTTCTTTCCTACAGTCCGATCCGAAGATCAATCGTCTGCCATCCGGTTGCCCTCCGACGCCGTCGACGATGATGTGGACGTCTGTGGCGTGTCATCGGGTACCCCTTCTTATTGTCCCATCAAATGCTTCCGACCCGACCCGGTTTGCGGCGTGGACGGTGTGACCTACTGGTGTGGCTGCGCAGATGCGCGATGTGCCAACGCTAAAGTTGCTAAATTGGGTTTCTGTGAGGTCGGCAATGGGGGTTCCGCTCCTGCTCAGGCCTTCCTTTTGGTGCACATTGTCTGGCTCATCGTTCTTGGCTTTTCCGTGTTGTTCGGCTTTTTCTGACTTATTTTCCGAGTATGAATTCATTGATTTGGTTGGTTGTAGCGTGGGTCTATTCCCATACGAGGTCAGCCATATTGGTTTTTTTTTTTTTTCACTCTTTCTTGGGGCTTGCCTTTAGAATTCTTTGTTGTTGATCATTGTAATGAGAGGATGGCACATAGTGGCTTGCCTTAAGAATTCTTTGTTGTTGATGATTGTAATGAGAGGATGGCACATAGTGCTCATTGTATATGAACAGAAGCGTTACTGATTTTTCATGAAGTTTAGTGTTTGTTAAATAATCTGATTTCAAATTCTCTATTTTCTCTTTTGACTACAATGGATGCAAATCAGTTTAAATTTGTTTGTGCAATTCTTTCTTGCCGTGACAGTGAATGCCCAAGAACTGAGGAAAAAAAAAAAAAACATAGTCGAATTTGTAAGATCTTATCTGAAGTATTGTAAAATTATATGGGGCCAATTCAAAATGAAGTTAGCTGAAACATTTGCATTGCCGATAAAGAACAAGCCGTTGATTTGTCCAATCAGATGAAGTTTGTCGGTTCTAATTAGTGATTTGATCGTTGCCACCACACCTACACTTTTTTCTGCCCTTCTCTTTGTTTTTTGCGAACTGATAAGGGTAGATGTAGAATTAATTGAAGGGTAAAAACCTTTTTTTTCCTTTTTTAGTTTTCTAAAGAATACGTGCCGGTACATATAGATTTACAAGAGGAAAATCCAAAGGAAACTGTAAATTCAAATTTACAAATTAATGGAAACTAAGTAGGAAATAATTCAGAGTGGCATTTGTAGCCATGATTTATGTTCCTCAATTACAACATTACTGACTCGTTTGAAAATTCAAGATGTAGTAGGAGCCTAAGTATGTTCATTTTAGATGTAGATGGAGCTTTTACAGCCTATATAACACCATGGTAGGTTCAAAGTAAGTACTAGATACACTAGTGCTCTGATGTTTTAGGATATCTGCTCTGAGTTGTTTTTCTAGTTTATGTTTTCTTCCTTGCTGCAAGCCTGCAACTCTCTAGGACAGAGCAGATAAAGCCCTTTATTGATGATATGCTACATACAGTTGTAAGCCAGTGAAATTGAGTTTATTATAGCCGTAATGACGATTGAATCATATGCTCTTGGAGTTTGAAATTAGCTGCACTTTCATTCAGAAGTGGTGCATTGGTGAATCTGAGACTGCGGCTTCTTTTTGCCTTCTGATTGACATCAATTTTGTGATTAGTTTACTGAGGTTTTGTTAAGAGTATGTTGTACTTATTTGCAGGAGGGAATTTGAGTATTAAATTCTTTGTTATAATATTAGAGAGTTTAGATCCTCCGTCATAAAATTGTGAAGTAATTTTCAGGGTGCGGTGGTTGTATTGTTTGCGTAGAAATAGTTGGTTCAGAATCTTCAGATCATACTCTTGAACGATGTCCACAAGAGGGAATATAGCAATGCTCCGGCGTTCAACATAATCCAGAGTACAAAATGTTTTTTCTTGTAAGATTTTAAGGATCAGAAAATTGTATTCCTATCGTCAAACTTAATTTGACAGACTAAAACAAAGCTTGAGTAGTTAATCTACGGACCATTATCCACAACGCTTCTATAGTCCTTTAGCACTTCACCTGTGAGTACGTATACTTCGCTAATATCCACGTGTTGATCCACACTGTGTGAGAAAATAATATGAAATCAATCCACTTTGTGTGAGAAAATTATATCAAATCCAAAATCTTTAATCAAGTTTAGTAATTTGATCGTGCTAAGTCCGTTCACCACTAAAACACCACAAGAAAAAGACTCATTGGTCATGTAACAAGGGGTATATACTAACCCTGTGCCAAGAAACAAACAAAATAAAATGAACATTTTAAATTATACTAGTAAAATCTTCATTCTTCAAGTTGGAGAAATCAGAAACTTAAAAAGGACCCAATAACATGATTTTGGTTTAATTAGTGAAATCCAGTCAGATAAACTGTACTCTAAATCCTAAAATTTTAAATGATACTAGTAAAAGCTTCATTCTTCACTTTGAAGAAATCAGAAACTGAAAAAGGTAAGACTCAGAGATGCCAAAACCCAATAAAATTATTTTGGTTTAAATGGTGAAAATCCGGTCAGATAAACTCTAATCTAAATCTTAACATTTTAAATTATACTTTGAAGAAATTAGAAACTCAAAAAGGAAAGACTCAAAGATGTCAAAACTCAATAAGATGATTTCGGTTTAATTGCTGAGATCCAGTCAGATGAACTCTAATCTAAATTCTTGTGGCTCTGAAGTGAAAACTCTGGTTCTTCGTGATGGCTACTCTTCTTTGAGCTCTCATCTACATGTTCTTCAGATCGTGAATCACCCTTTCCACCTGCTGTTATCCCCAGAGATGTTTCATGAAGCCCATCACTGGAAACGTTGCCAATCAGGCTTTTGTACATAGTGAGAGCTTGGGCCATTATGTTTGCAGGATTGGAAACAGAGCTTGGAAGCAACATTGTAGTTCCCTGCAGTAACACAAGCACAAAAAGGAAGAGATTTGATAAATTGATTAAGCAGTGTCTTATAACATGTTATAACATGTTAAGCAGTGTCTTATAAAATGTTAAATGAAGAATTTCTCACCTCCTTGGCAATATTACTGAAGGCTTGCATATATTGTTCAGCAATTCTCAAACTTGCTGCCTGCAATTATAACACATTAGTTTCTCCAGTAGACAATAAAAATTATCTCCATGTAACTTTCAATACACATTCACACGTCTGTTGCACCCGTACAAGGAAACCTCAATTGGGCATTTTACAGGATGATGGAGTAAAAAACTAATATATTACTACTTAGCAGGCTACTCTAATATTTTGAATTTTTTGAGAGCAGAGGTACTGGTTTTTCTTTTTGGAGGGTAGGCTGGTTGTGAAAAAGAATACGATGGTGACAGAATTTATAACTTACTGCACATCCACATATCTTAATAGCTAAGCTATTGGACTTGTGATTACAAATATCTTCAAAATAACAATTTAGCCAATCAGGCAGCAAACATGGATCTGTGGAAACCATGAGGTTGTTCATATTACAAAGAAGCATAAAGTCATGCACGTATTATATATGTAGTGCATACAGGTGTCATATGATAGGGTTATCAAGGTACTATACAAGTTCTTACATGAATGTTGCCTACAACATACTTGTATGAACCAACCTACACTATGGAAAAAAGTTGACATGCATAACAATTAATATGTTAAACTACAAGGAAGCTTAAGAAGTGTCATTTCCTCCCAGCGATTTCACTGGAAAGAGAATAGAAATATGCAAGAGGATAGGATGTGATATCGCAGATACTCTTAAGTTATCAACTATCCAATAAGCTCCAGTATTTGGAAGTGAATCCAACAATGTGTATCAAGCCAAAACATAGATACACTAACATTAAGAATAATTAAATCATTAAAACTACATTTTCCAGAAGAACCAAATCACACAGGTGCAGCTATGGCTGTAAATATGGGCACCTTACACAAATATGATGCATAAGCATAAATTATGGAAATTTTGAAGGAGATAAAACAGAAAGGTCAATTGCACAGTTCTGAACAACAAATAATCTAACAAATACTACGCAATCAAGGGGATGGAAAACCTACCTCCAGACCCCCATTCTCCTTAAGGGCCTGTGACACGAGGGCAAGTCCTTCAGCAGTTGCTTTTGCTCTAGCAAGAATGGCTTCTGCTTCTCCTGGAGAATTATTGTCAAGAGAGAAGAAATGAAGATGTCAATTGGAGAAGTGATGGTTAACCAACAGAAAAGCATCAACATCAAAAGAATCCTGTGTAGTCAGTGAGAGGACAAAGAAGATAAAATAAAACCCCACCCCCTCCCCTTCCTCCCTAATCTAGATTCCAACTTACCGTGGGCTCTGTTAACTTGATCCATCCTTGCAGCTTCTGATTCTAAGATCACAGCACTCTTTTTTCCGTCTGCAATATTGATATTGGCTTGTCTTTCTCCTGTAGAATGATGAAAGGCATTCATTTTACAAATGGATCTCTGGATTCAGAAAACCAAAGTTACTACACTTGCACAAATTTGCACATGAAGAAACACTGCTGTCTATCGCAGCCACATCCCATAGTTAACCTTACAGAATTTATTGAACATAAACTAGCTGCAATACCTTCCGACTCAAGAACTTGAGCTCTTTTTTTGCGTTCTGCTTCTGCTTGCATCTCCATAGCTGCCCTCACTCCGCGAGGAGGAGATATATCCCCTTTGAGAAGGATAGCAGAGAATTTAAGAACAGTGACTTGGGAACATTGGGAAAAAAAAAAAAAAGGTTTACTATAAGAAAATTAGCTAAAAAGTGACTTACTTATTTCATATCGGAGGCACTCCAGGCCCCAGTCTTTTGCAGCCTTGTTGATGGCCTCCTGCAAAATGATTCCATGTTTTTTCAACACTCTTCTAATGTTCATGTTTCATTTAAAAAAAAAAAAAGGAAAGAAGAAAGAAAAATGAAAAAAAGAGGTTCTAGAAAGCACAAAATCAGTTCAAGCTTTTCCAAGACCAAAACAGTAAGCATCAAAAGAGAAATATCAGGTATAACAAGACGTTTTAAATAGCCGATCCAATCACTTATTCTATGCTTCCTTAATTTAGCCTAATTTTGCAAAAGATCATGAACATCAAATAAGCAAACTGCACGTTAAACCAACAAAATGCAAGACCAGATAGTTTTTGGCATAAAAGGTACATACTGATCCAGTACGTGTTTAATTTTCTGCTCATAAACTATCGCTTATAACCTACTGATGGAATTCAAAGCCTGGAAAAGTGAAAAACATTTGCAATTAAATCGTGGATTTGTTAACTTGTTGACATACTTAATGAATTTAGCAATTTATTTCAACGATATAGAGTTTCAGTGTTAAAACAAAATTTATTATGCAGAAAAGCAAAGGAACGAAGAAGAATGAGGTAAACTAACCACTATCTTGTCATTGAGGGTATCTCTTTCCTCAAAAGTCTTGTCGAGAGTGATTTTCCCAAGCTCACTACGCATTGTAGTCTGTGCAAGCTGAATAACAGCGTAAATAGGATTCTGAACTCCATATGACGCCAGCTTAGGATCCACAATCTGCATCGAGCCAACAAACAAAGAAACTTTCAGCAACCAATAAGAAACTGAACTAAAAACACAATCCCAATAGAAAAATTCATCATCTACCTTGACGTAAAGCACCCCGTCAATCAAAATGCTAACGTTGTCCTTAGTGATAGCAGACTGATCGGGAATGGGAATGGTCTCCTCTTTCAAGGAATGCACGTACGCAATTCGATCGACAAAAGGAACCAAAAAGTGGATTCCTGAAGGAAGGGTCTTGACGTACTTCCCGAACCGCTCAACCACAAAAGCCTTCTTTTCGGGCACAATTCGAATACCCCAATTCACAGGAGGCGTAATCTCATAGAGTCTACACATCATGCCAAAACATTTGTCACTTTAAACGCCCATTGACCCACTCAGCTTAAACCCAACATACCCAAAAGACTTAAAAGATCAAAAACAGAAAAAGCGCAAATAAATAACCTGGCAGAGGAGTCACGGCTTGTCCGAAGATGGCGGACTGTGACAAAATTTGGGGACGGGGAAAGCGTAGAAGATCTGTTGGAGAGTAGAGAAGATGACTGCTTGAAAATCGACGGCGAACAAGTTGAGAGAGCTCTAAGGGAGCTGTTGCTGACGCTGCTAGCAGTGGGGGATTGGGATTGACGGAGGTACCTGACAGATCTCATAATGTTGAGAGAATTCGACTTCCACATATTGTTCGTCTTTTTCTTTCTGTATTTTGGTTCTGGGTTCTGGGTTCTGGGTTGTGGTCTCACTGCTTTTTCGCCTTCGTCTCTTTCCCTCTTGTTTTCTCTATGGGTTTTGGGTTTAGCGTTAAATTAGGTCATTAAAAGCTCGCTTCCGGTGCTTCCCCTTACCCAAGTCTTTTCCTCTCTCCCCAACTACAACTCTTCTTTTGCTTGGACCCCAAGTTCAATTATTAGTATTTTTGGGGTTATATTTTTATTTTATGGTCTTCTGAAGGACTGGGCTTAGGTAATGTAGGCATGTAGTCCAAAATATATTTTCTTAACATGGCGGCACAAAATCTGTTTAGAGCGAGCCTTCAATGGATTATTGCCCATGAACGTTAGCCTAAACACCGAGCAATAATATTTATTGTATGGGATATATGTTCTTTTTTGTTTCTTCAATCCTTACTTTCTCTCGGAACTGAAAATTAAATTCATAAAATTATACGTTAATATATGAATTTTCCGATTCCTTAATCTAAAACATAAAATGTTCATGGAATTTTCGGAGTAGTTTGATATAAGATATGCATAGACTATGCAAATTATCATCTTGCTTTCCATTCTCTACTTTGGAAAACAAGTAAATGCTTTTCACAGTCGGCTGCTAATGTGCTATATTATCTTACATGAGCATATGCTGGGTTCACACTGGTGAATGTAACTTTGCTAAGTCCAAACAGTGACAAACAAAGATTCAAGCTTCAAGAATCTTCATTTGAAAGGAGCACAAGTAAAGCCAGTGCAGAGACCGTTAGTGCTGTTGTAAGGGAACAAAGCAACCGGTCGACTCCGCGGCAACTCAGGAATAGGTCTCTCCATGCACAGAAACTCCATCACTTGCTCCATACAAGGCCTCCCTCTGGTCTCATTCAGAGTGCAAAGCAATCCAATTTCCAAAACTCTGATTGCTTGCTCCAAGTTCATCACTGAACCCATCCTCTTATCCATCACCTCCACCTTCTCATCACTTTCATGCTTTCTCCAAGCAAAGTCCAACAAATCCTTCTCCTCCAACTCAACCATTTCCGGCTCCAATCTTCTCCTCCCAGCAACCAATTCCAGAGCAAAGAGTCCAAATTCGAACACATCATTACTTTGGCTCACTGTCGATTCAAACCTTTTAGATTCTGCCCCAAAGAGTACGAACCCAAAATCACCAAGAGCTGCCCTGAAACTAACATCAAGAAACACACTAGTTGTCTTCAAGTTTTTGTGGGCTAGTTGCTTAGAGTGCAGAAAGGTAAGAGCTTCAGCCACGTCCTTTACAACTTTGAACCGGCGAGTCCATGGAAGAACACCTACCCCGAATAGCCATTTATCAAGGCTTCCATTTGGGAAAAAGTCATACACAACCATGGTTTCACGCCGGTCTTGACACCAACCTCGGATTGGAACCAAATTTGGGTGACGAAGCCGGCTAATGGCCCCGATTTCCTTCAACAATCTTCGCCTGTCTAATCCTTGGGAGTTCAAAAACTGGTTGGAGAATCGTTTCACTGCCACTTGACAGCCATTTGAGAGCTTTCCTCTATAGAAAACTCCTTTTGAGTCGCTACCCAGAAGTTCTAACTCACTGAAACATCGAGTAGCAGAGGAAATCTCAGAAACTGTGAAGCTGTGAGGCTTATTCGGAGGCCTTGGCCTTTGGTTCTTCTCCGGCAATACAGCAACGTCTGATTTCTGGCCTTTGCGTCTACTATAGTAGAGACTAATCATAACAGCCAGGACTAGTACCGCAACTGCAGTGAAGATTAAGAAACTGCTAGGGGTTTCTGTACGAGTGATTCTATTGTTATCTACAATGATCTTACTCTCACATGTTTCCGATGAAGGAATACGAAGAAAAGCTTGGCTAGTGGACGTGAAGTTCCAGGAGAGTATGCTGTGGATTTGGGTCAGATTTCCTGTGGAAGCTGAAAATCCTACAAACATGTATTCTTTCAGAAAGGGTGAGAGATCAAGCGGACCAGAGAAGATGGGTTTCGATGGGTAATTGTCAACGTCTCTTGCCAGATGGATGTCCATCCATCGGCGTAGACCGTCGTAGGCAATCCAAGCTCTGTAAACAGAACCGTCACTGAGAAAGATACCCATATCAGACGCGTTGATTGCTTCAGTGGAAACAATGGTGCCTAGATTAATGCCCACATGGTTGTCATTTGGGTCCCCAAATTCAGGATTCTGACGGGTATCAAATTCCACTGCCACAGCCTTGTAATCCTCCTCGCAAGCGTCGTTGAGCATGGCGAGCCAAGGCCCAGGCCTACCGACGGTAAACTCGTCCGGGACAATGATGAATGTAAGGCCACTGCCACCGTGGCTTTCTTCATTACCAGCGACTCTACTAGAAGCAACATGGGAAGCATTATTGAACTGAAAAGTAAAGGATGTTTCAAAAGAAGCCGGCTTTTGAGTCAGAGGGTCGAAGAGTCTGATGGGAGAGGAATATATGGCTCGGCCTGCCTGGTGTCTGAGATCGATGGCCTGGGATTCATCTGGGATTTGAAGAGCACCCTTTGAGTTTGAGAATTTGGCACTGCCCAGAAGTTTAACATCATGAACGATTCTGGGGTTGTTGAAGAAGCTAAAATCTGGGAAAGAGATGTACTTGGTCACGTTGATTGGAGGTCCATTGCTAGGTCTGTTAGCAGTAGCAGAACAATACAGAGCTGGCTGTTGTCTCAAGGTCAGCAGCCATAATAATAAACACATCAACCAGTGGCAGGAACGCATTATAGAGAATAAAAATAAGCAATCTTTAGTCTCCCTTTTCAGATGATAATGGCAAGACTCAGGAGCAACTGAGGCATACCTTGATATAAAATATATACAACCATGATGAGGATGACGATTATAGACGGTGGATTTGTCGACTTCTGAGCATTACAGAAACCCAGTACTCATCCTTGTCCATAAGCTATAGAGATGGGTCCATGCATGTCCCTATATAGATAGCTCAGTTATAATTGTTGCGTGGGGCATTCTCAAAATCGCGAGAGGTGTATAATAGTTCCCCAGTTAATCAGCTTTGGTCCACCATTTTGGCTCTTTGTGATGCTATGGAACACCACAAACCAAGCCTACTCTTAAAAAACTTAATTGAAAATGATAGAGCATCAAAATTTAAAGATTTCTTCTTACCCACTTAGTAAGATGATACAGCTTTCACGATTCTTCCAAACATAATTGGAATTTGGTGTCATACAAATAATTTATGCTCAATTAGATATTCAACTTTTCATTTTCTTTCAAGGGCAGCTTAAATTAATACTTTTTTTTAGCATAAATGATTAAATATTAGGTATCATGTACACAAATATACACTGGGCATAACAGACAGGTTAAGTTTAATGAGCGTCAAATTTCAGTTTATGCTAAATCATTTTGGTGAAAAGACAGAACAATTATTGACTTGGTGCTACGGAAGGTAGTTCCCAAAATTAGGAAAAGATAAAACACATTGAATTGGAAGAGACGAAGAAAAGATCCCATAACTTTCATAACACAAAATTATCTATCATCCCAAACAAACTTGTAGAACTAGTCCACAAAAACTCAGAAAGTAATCAAAATTAGCACCATATGCCAACAATAAAATAAACTACTTAAAAAAACTAAGAATATTCTTATTACGCCATCAATTACTCTTCCTCAGCTAGTGTTCCCTTCTCGCTGACATAGATACCATCAAGGAACTTCCGGATATCTTTGTTCTTCACATGACATTTCTGTCCAAACCAAAAACAAATTGAGAAGTCAGACTACCAAGAAATTTAAACTCTTTCGCCTACAAATTAAATACGAAGATTAAGTACATCCATACAAACATTTCAAGTACACAGAAAGAGCCAAACAAAGAGAAAAACCTGGTTTATGAGGGCAGCAGACCGAGAGACAAGCTCAATATCATTGCCATCCAATGCAAGTTCATCCTTAACCTTTTCAGACCGGGTAATAGAAACACCATCAAGCATTTCCACCTTTCTCACCTGATTGAGAAAGGCATAGCATATGTGCCAAGATTAGTACTTAAAAGTTAAAAGGCATAGCATATTTGCCAAGATCAGTACTTAAAAGTTAAAATCAGAGTTACACACTTTAAACCTAAGAATATCACAAGGTCAATTCATCAATTGTCAACCAAGTCAACAGCTAAAAATATTAATAATGCAATAGGCATTTGTCACCAACAATGCCTGATCACACAGGCTTTACCATTTTCCAATTTATCATTTGAACAAACAGGCCTCAAAATTTCAACAATTCATATGCATCGCATACCTAAATCTCAAAAATTCAACAATTCGGACACATAGCATGTTCGAACCAAATGGAAAAACTCAAATAGCTTAACAGAATATTGATTAAGCCACCCCTTTCACAATCAAGCATGAAAATTATAACTATGGGAGCACCGCAAACTACGTTTCTACTACTACTTATACTCACCTATAGAAATTTTAACTTTTTTCATGGTTACCCTGTTATGAGAAAGGTTACCTAGTATGCTGGAACAGGTTATCTAATTTCAAAGTTCATCAGCAACAATCGTAATAACAAAATCCATATCAGATATTATTATGACAGCACGGTCAGACCCAACATAGAACGAGAAAAGATGACTAGTTTATGCTTAATTACAATTGACATAACAAAAAAGATTGTAATGAATCGCACATTTTCAAATCAAACACGCATTCGATTTCGAATCATAACACGTACAAAAGTAGATTTCAGAAAGCAAATCCAGCAGATTCTTAAAACAGCATATAAACCCAAACTAACCAACAAAATAAGGTTTCAGAAAAAGGGTTACCCTTTTCTCTCCCAAAAAGTTACGGATTTCGATGGACTTGTTTCCATTGGTGATGGAGGCGTTGATGGGAAAGTGAGCATACACAAATCTCATCTTGTAGCGGTAACCCTTGGTGACGCCGGTGATGAGGTTTCCCACGTGGCTGAGAGCGGTACGGATGGCGGCGCTGGTCTTACGAGATCCGAACCAGGCTTCAATCTTGAGCTTGCACTTTCCGGCTTCATCAGTGATGAGTTGGAAATCAAGGTTCAAGTGCTTGAAGTTGCGGGTAAGCTTGCCTCTTGGTCCCTCAACCTCGATGATCTTGGCATTAACCTTGATCTTAACCCCATCGGGGATGTCCATAGTCTCCGACGACAATATGGTCTTCATCTCTGCTCTCTCACTCTCTCTCTCTCTCTCTCTCTCTCTAAGACCAAGCGGCTATCAGGAAAATGAACTCCGAATATAGAGAATAGAGAGGCAATCAAAAACCCTAGATAGATGCGCCTTATAAACTAACCTTGAACCCCAACGAAGCCCTAATTTGCCACTAAGCCCTGGGTCCGATAATGGGCCTATTTGAGTGGACCCAGATTCATTTTCTACGGCCCAACCTTATTTTCGTTTTTGGGGCATTTTATCGGACTAAACCCGAAGTAAAACATATTCATCAAAAAAAATAAAAAAAAAACCCAAATTAAAACAATAAACCAAGATGATCAATCTCTTAGCAATTGGATTGGTTCGGACTTTTTTCTTTTTTATTGGATCAAAATGGCAATCACCATCTTGATGTAAATGAGTTTATTTATTTAATTTGAATTTTGGTCACATCATCTTGTAAACAATAACTCAGTTTTTCACACCAGAGGCTCAACGTAAAAAATTTATCGTTTCTATCACTTTTTGTATACGAAGTTGGAGATTTGAGTCTTAATAAATTATATTTGTGTCTCAGCCGCACCTTTCTAATAACAGGCCATAATTTTCTAAAAAAATTCT
The DNA here is from genome assembly GCA_007844105.2 of Rhamnella rubrinervis. Classification (NCBI taxonomy): domain Eukaryota; kingdom Viridiplantae; phylum Streptophyta; class Magnoliopsida; order Rosales; family Rhamnaceae; genus Rhamnella; species Rhamnella rubrinervis. The sequence goes on from CM017576.2 coordinate 544,634, forward strand.
TAGCTGATGACTATTTTAAGAGGCCTTTTTCTGTTGGGAAAAAAAAAAACACATTGGCTTTCCATTATATTTGTACCTAATAATTAAAGATTTCGATCAGGGGATGATCAGCTTGGAGTATGCAATCACCTCCAACAACCCGCTCGTCAAATCCTTTTTTTGAAGTCTCACGTACCAATCAGGTGACGATCAGGTTGTGTTTCGCAGCTGTATCCGTTGAAGCTCTCATGCATAGTCATACCAAGTGTTATTTGAAGGTGCAGAGCTTGACCCTCTTCATGTTAGCAAAACGTTTTTAAACTCTAAAAGAGGAGACAAAACGGTATCCAAATTTAACCTTTTACCAAAAAACAAAAATAGTTATATGAAGCAAAACTTTTAAGCCAACTATCCAAACCAAACCCATGTCAGGATTTTGATTAATTTGCAGTCTAATATTCCAGCAACCACCCATCTTGGTTTACGTCAACGTGTATATATTTATATATATATATATATATATATGATTAATTTCGTAATCGTGGTACTCTCTCTATGTTCATATTTATATCTATATGTTATATAAATGAACCTCCATTACTTGTGATATCTTGAATCACTTGACATTTTTATTTTGTGACTTAATTTGCTAGCTATACCTACTTTGCACGCATTGATTAATTATATATCGCAGCCTACGGCCAAAAAGGTCAAGATTTTTTTTTTTTTTTCGTTTTTTGGTAAAAGCCAAAAAGGTCAAGATCGTCACCAAGGATTGTAGCAAATTAATTAGGTAATTTAATAAGTTGTAAACAGCCCATCGCTAATCATCCATGATATAAGAAGCTGAGAAACTTCTCTACTAAATTTTATAAATTATATGTATAGAGAGAAATGTTATAAACCCTAATAGGAAAGAAGCAAAGAGTGTGAGAGGAAAGTTAGGAAAGACTCAGAGAGTGTGAGAGGAAAGTTAGGAAAGAAGCAAAAAGATTGTGAGAGAGAGAGTGAACCAGTGGCAGTGAGCGACTGACACATAGGTTTCCTAACGACGAATACATGGTATATCTGTAGCCATCACTTCCCCATTGGACTTTCCAAGGCACATTTATTTCTTTTCTTCATTTCTCTCTTTCGACTCCGTTTGCTTTTGCTTAGTTCTGAGGAATCAGATAGTACCAAATCTCACGGAACCAACCTGTAAGAGTTATGAGCGCTGAACCATTTCTTTCTTAAAGACGAATGCACTACTGCAGAGACATATTTACGCGTGCAGTTTTGTTCATATATATATATATATATATATATATATATATATAATGTTCCTTGAGTCAATATCACTGTCGAGAGGAGTCTCTCGACAGTGATATTGACTCAAGAACATTCAATTTATATATATATACATATATGACTTTGGTTTTTCCTGCTTTTTGTATTCTTATATTTTTATTTTTTGTTATTTATCTAAATACATTGTGCTAAATAATGTGTGCCTTGCCATAGATGATCGCAGAAATACCCCCAAAGAATTTAAATTGGACTGTCTGGTTCTGGCTCTTTGTCAATGCCTTAATCGGGTAATTTAATTAGTCCATATGTCTGGTTTATGTTTTTTGTTTGGGTAGGCATGTTTGGTGTGTTAGGTTCTTTTTTCTATGTTTGGTTAGGCATGTTTGGTATGCTGTTAATTGTTTCACATAATTCAAATCATCTTTGTTGTAATTGTTATATGTGTATACATAATTATATAATATAGTTGTTTATTCGGCATGTTAATGGCATATGATTAGTCCTTGGAGATGCTGAATTATATTGTCTATAATTTCCTTTCTAGTCATTGATGTGAAAAGAAACTAATTCATTACCTGAAAAATTCTTGCATTATAATTTCTTTTTGTGTTGACTACAATTGATTTATTTCCCATTTAGTAGATTTATTCATACATATGAAAGTTTACCATACCTAGTTTATCCGTAAAATAAAAAAACTCATTCTTTATATCACTTTTTATATATGAGTTTGCAGATTTGAGTTTTAACAAATTATATTTGGATTCAATCACAGTAATAATAAAAGGCCCTTTTTCTTTGGAAAAAAAAAAACTGGTTTTCCCTTATATTTGTACATAACAATTAAGGATTTCAATCAGGGGATGATCAGCTTGGAGTATGCAATCGCCTCCAAAAACCCTCATCATCAAATCCTTTTTGTGAAGCCCCACGTACCAATCAGGCACGATCAGGTTGTGTTTCGCAGCTGTATCCCGTTGAAGCTCTCATTCATAGTCATACCAAGTGCTATTTGAAGGTACAGAGCTTGACCCTCTTCGTGTTAGCAAAACGTTTTTATCCGAGCTCTAAAGAGCAGACAAAATGGCATCCAAATTTAACCTTTTATAAATAAAGAAATATATACATGAAGCAAAACTTTTTAAGCCAACTAGGATCAAACCAACCCTTGTAAGGATTTGGATTAATTTGCAGTCTAACAGTCCAGCTACCATCCATCTTGGTTTACGTCAACGTGTGTGTGTGTGTGTGTGTGTGTGTGTGTGTGTGTGTGTGTGTGTGTGTGTGTGTGTGTATATGATTAATTTGGTAATGGTGGTACTCTCTCTGTGTATATTTATATCTATATGTCTATAAATGAACCTCATTACTTGTGACCTCTTGAATCACTTGACATTTTTATTTTATGACTCAATTTGCTAGTTATAGCTACTTTGCAGGCATTGATCGTAGCCTAAGACCAAGAAGGTCAAGATCATCACCAAGGATTGTAGCAAATTAATTAGGCAATTTCATAAGTTGTAAACAGCCCAATGATCATCCATGAGATAAGAAGCTGTGAAACTTCTCTGCTAGATTTTGTAAATTATATATATATATATATATATAAAAAAATGTTATAAATTCTAACAGATGTGGATATTATCGAACATACTTGTGAAATTTTTTAATTTAATTTTATATTTTATTTTTCTATTAATATTTAATATATTTTTAAATATATAATAATTATTTTAATATTAAAAATTTTATTCATTTGAAATTTTGAAAAACAGACACTTTAATTATATATATTCGTCAACTCACTTGTACACAACATATTGAAATGTCTCGATCCATAAATTATATATATATTAACTTGAACACTTGTCACTTAGAAAATAATACCATGTATACGATTAAGTAAATGAACTACACATAAAAACTGATCTCATTCCACTTGTGCGACATGAAAGGCTAACTCCATGCGATTCCACTTGTGTGTCAATTTCTTGTCTCTGATGATCTTCTACTGATCACGAGGCACAGTCATTTTCATATGCATTAATCAAAGTATATATGTCGTTTACCACCACACAACCTTTGCTTGGACCCATTGAAACTTATCCCAATTGACTTGTCAACTCCAAGCTAAGCCACATTATTATCGTCGAGACAAAATTGAAGAGTTTGAGGTTTGTTAAATTTCGTGACTATTAAATGGATTTAGACCTGTATTGTATTGGGAAATATTAATTCAATTAATCACAGGTATTTTCCCATAAATAAGAAACACGAAATTAAATGAATAAAAACATAGTTTGAAGAGGTCCAAGAGGATGAGTACGTAACGTTTCATTAAATAAAAATAAAATTAAAAAAACCAACCGAAGCACACATCGTACATGTCCAGCGGTTGCGCAGCCGATTGACCTTCAAACTCTTCCTCGTGCTCCTGAGTTTTAGACGATGCATACACAGAAGCAAATTCAAAGACTCCAAAACTAGTAAAATCCCGATTTTATATGCTGCGTGATCTTCTCATCAGGATCACTGCCATTACATTTAGAGTGTTTAACGGTGGTGATTAGGTTGACAACTCATTGTGGGTCCCAATTGTAGGCTGGGTACGTGTGTAGCCTTAGCGCTTACAGTCTGAGAGTTAATGAAGTAATTTGGTCAAAGGGATCCAATTATATCTAAGAGGGTTTGATAGGAAAGAAGCAAAAAGAGAATGTGTGTGTGTGTGTGAGAGAGAGAGAGAGAGAGAGTGAATCAGTGGCAGTGAGCGAGCGACACAGAGAGTTTCGTAACGTCGAATATATGGCATATCTGTAGCCATCACTTCCCCATTGGACTTTCCAAGGCCACTCATGCAGTGGTTATGAGCTCTTTCTTGGCATATTTGAGAGAGAGAGCGCTATGCTTAGGTCAGTTCCTTCAGTAAACTTATTCCGTAAGTCAGAAGCGAACTTCAGGTAAGTAGTCCCGTATGAGACTCATAAAACATTCATATTTGGCACTTAAGGAGGTCAATCTTAAGTGCTGGAAGCTACTGCTAATGTACTCCCCCTCATCTATAAAGAAGAGGCAATTGAGAGAGAATAGGGCCATAGCCGGGTTTTGAGGCATATATACATAGAGAAAATAAAGAAAAGAGAAGAAACAAAAAAGGAAAAAAGATATGGGTTCGATACAGCAATGGTTCAGGTGGTCGCAGATGGTCTTGGCCATGTTAATGGTCCAGCTATTTGCGACCGGATTACAACTCTTCTCGAGAGTGATATTGACTCAAGGAACCTTCATTTTTACACTAATGGCTTACCGTCATGTAGTTGCCGCTCTTTGTGTTGCCCCTTTGGCTTATCTCTATGAAAGGTAAATATATATGACATTTGGTTTTTCTGGCTTTATGTATTCTTTTTATTTTTTTTATTTATCTAAATACATTGTGCTAAATAACGTGTGCCTTGCCATATATGATTGCAGAAATACCCCAAAGAATTTAAATTGGAGTGTCTGGTTCTGGCTCTTTGTCAATGCCTTAATCGGGTAATTTAATTAGTCCATATGGTTTATGTTTTTTTGTTTGGGTAGGCATGTTTGGTGTGTTAGGTTCTTTTTGCTTTGTTTGGTCAGACATGTTTGGTATGCTGTTAATTGTTTCACATAATCCAAATCATCTTTGTTGTAATTGTTATATGTCTATACATAATTATATAATATTGTTGTTTATTCGGCATGCTAATGGCATATGATTAGTCCTTGGAGGTGCTGAATTATATTGTCTATAATTTCCTTTCTAGTCATTGATGTGAAAAGAAACTAATTCATTACCTGAAAAATTCTTGCATTATAATTTCTTTTTGTGTAGTCGACAATTGATTTATTTCCCATTTAGTAGATTTATTCATACATATGAAAGTTACCATACCGTAAAATGAAATTGGCTGTTTGGAAGGAGGATTAACAGAGTATGCAGACCTGCTGGTTTTTTCCTTCTTCATTGTTTTGATTTTGAAAAGATGACACCATATAATATCAAATAGAATTTTGTCTAAATTTGCACAATTAAAATGATTTAGCCATTTTGTGCTTTCGTGATCATCTTATAGAAGGAAAAGTAAGCATGGTTGGTTGTCATGCAGTTAAAAATGATGACAACATCTTAGTTTCTGAACTACTCTTCATGCGTGAGAAAGGCACTCTCTAATTGATATATTAGACATGTTAGGCTAAACGTGTTGTCTAGGCTAAGGGTGCCCATGAAGTCAATTTAGATGATCAGCAACCTTGTACGTAAGTGTTGTCTATTTAAAGGGTTTTAAACTGTGATTAATGTTGTGTTCCTTTTGGTCCACCAGCTTACCACTACAACTGGAGCTTCTGGTTTTTCTCAATCGTACTCCTCTAGATGACCAACCCGCTTCATCATTTTGTCATATATGCTTAGATTTTAACTGGAAAAAGAGAGAGATGTACTGATCGCTTCTTGAAACTTGCCTGTTATGTACAATGCAGGATCACATCTGCTATGTCACTGTTTTATTATGGTCTCCGAGACACCACAGCTACATATGCTACCAACTTCCTCAACTTGATTCCTATAGCCACCTTTATCTTATCAACCGTCACCAGGTAATTGAACCTATAACTAATACCTCTGAATAGACCTCTGTTTTTAATTACAGTAGTAATTAATATTACAAAAACATTTCCATCTAATTAAATTGAATTGAAAATGGAATGGTTTGCAGAATAGAGAAATTGAATCTTCATACTAGGGCAGGTACAATCAAGACTCTGGGGGCAATATTGTGTGTTGGAGGAGCGCTAACCACTAGTCTTTACAGAGGGAAAGCATACTATATTGTTCATCGTGGTTTTAACCATGCTATCACCGTCAAGAACGTTCATGAAAATTATGGGATTGGCACATCGATGCTTGTTGGCAGCTGTGTATCATATGCTACATGGTTTATTGTGCAAGTATGTAAGCATATTCAATTTATACTTAAATTTCTTTTTCTGTACTTCTTCTTCTTCTTCTTATTTTTCAATATTACTTAACATCGATCTTTTTCTCTATAACATATAGGTTAAATTGCTGAAAATCTTCCCCTTAAGATATTTCGCAACAATGTTAACATGCATTATGGCATCTTTGCAATCAGCAGTGATAGGCCTATGTATGAACAGTAATGGTGCAGCCTGGAGGTTAGGCTGGAACCTGCAATTGGTTACCATAGTTTACTCGGTAAGATTATATTACAAACTCAAAGATATCGATCATATACAGTTTCTAGTTCTAATTTTGGTTATTGGATTACTTGGTGAAGGGGATTCCTTGAGTTGTAAATTTTCAACTGATACAAAAAGTTGTATTTGGACTTGAACATAGAACATAGTTAGAAATGATTCTAGTTCATTCCCCTAGTAAAATGTTGTATTTTCAAAGCTCGAATATTCTGAAAAACGGCAGTGCAGGTCCATTGCATGAATTTGAACCAGGTTTCAGTATTGAATAACAAGAACAAATGTAATTTTTTTTTCTTTGTTTTAAAAAAACAGGGAGCACTAGCCACAGCTGCAACATTCTGCTTGCTTACATGGGCAATCTCAGAGAAAGGTCCCACTTATCCTTCCATGTTCAACCCACTGACTCTAATATTTGTGGCCTTATCAGAAGCCATCATACTCGGTCAAGAAATCAGAGCTGGAACGTATGTTTATGCTACTTTCTTATACATTATCTACTACACGATTTTTGGGATTGAAATGGAAATAATTATACAATAATACTTGTTGCAGCTTGATTGGCATGGTTCTGATCATAGTTGGGTTGTACTCCTTTTTATGGGGTAAAACAAAGGAGCTGAAGAACATGGCACAGCCGAATAAGGTAGAAGCAGAAGGCCCAGCAATATCAAACACTGAGCCTCCAGGTTTGCACTGCTCATCTATAACAATGCCAAATGTTGGTGCTCAAGAAGTTTAGAAACACTGTAAAACCAGGTTGTAGTTCTATTATTGTGGCCCTGCCCACTCGGAGAAAGGTAGGTTCATAAGTAATTAATTGTTGTTAATCTAATCGATAAATTTTGTGTTTGATAGTATTTAATTTTTACATTTTGAATTATGTGTAATTTGGTTAATTTAGAAGTTGATTAGAATTTGATAAATATTAATTAGACTATTTAATTAAATAAAAATATAAAAATAAAAACAGAAATAAAAACCCTTTGAAAAAAATATTTTTATTTTCAATTTTATATTTTATATTTTATTTTATATTTTTAGATTAATTAATATTTAATAAATTTTAATTAACTTCTATACTAATCAAATTATACATAATTCAAAAAAAAAATAAAAAAAATAAAAAACAGTTTATTACCAAACAAGCCCTTAATGTTAACTTTTTCTTCTCTATGTTCTTAATTTTATTAGTCAAAATCTGATAGGGGAACAGATAAATGGATCAAATAAACTAGTAACTAAATCTGATGGACACGAAATGATGAAAAGTAAACTATTAAATTAAACTTAGAAAAGCATGTGTAATAAATTGATGAAGCTCTGGTGAGTTGAGAGCAAGATAACAGTAAATGAGCTCTTCCATTTGGTTCCAGTCACAGCCACCAATGTCATGGATCATCTCCAAGATTGAGTCTCTCATATCTGAAACTGGGTCAGATGTGAATTTAACCAGACACATAGTCTCTGCAAAAACACCACAAACATCATCAGGCAAGCTAGCTGAAAGGCTTACTCTATTGTTCCACTTCTGTGACTTCTTCTTCTTCTTTCTCATCTTCCTATAAGAAAGTTCCTCATCACCAGTGGCATCCATGGCTGTTCCTCCAAAATATGCATGAAAATCTCACACCAAGTGCTCTACACACTCACACATGCGCATATATATATATATATATATATATAACAAGATGATGTAGTAAATAATATCCACCCAAATTTATAAAGATCAAGAAGAGCCAGATGAATAAAGCCTGAAGCTTGGTTCCTGAAAATTCATGTGAAGGTAGTTAAGGATCCCAGTGAATTTATTTCATTGATGGGTAAGTGAGAGGCACAAAATTCAAAAACAATGAATTTTATGGGAGTTGCTGCAACTATTGAGGAAATGGATTTGAACATGCATAACCTTCTGGTTGACAATTGATAAAAAGTGTTTGAATACATGATTTGGTGAAATCTGTATCAAGCCACAATCATAGCTTGCCATGTCTTTCCACAATCACAGCTTGCCATACACAGATTTACGTTGCTTTCCGTTATTTTCCGTTATTTTATTCTTTAATTCCTTAATCTTATTCTCTATAATATTTTATTTTATTTGTTTACCATATATAACTTATACAGCTATTATATATTATATATTGTCGTATCATTATCTCTTTACAGAAATATATGAGTTTTTTATTTATTCATTTTAAAACTTTATAATCTGATGGATCATGCATGGATGGTATTGAGTTATATACTCCATTTCTTGTGATCTACCAAAAAAATATGTACTCCATTTCTTGTTGATGGGATTTCAATTTGGAAATCAAATCCTCATTTATGGCATAGAGGCATAGGAAATCAGACGTGACCCCAGCTACCTACGTACCTACCACGTACCGAGGAGGGTTGGCTGGATACTAGAAAGCAGTAGCTGCATAGCACCAGAGGGAGCCACACTGTTCCTCTTTTTTTTTTTTTATCTATCTATTTAGATTTTTAGACACCAGGCTATAAGCTTTTCTTAACTACCATGACTTTTTAAATTAAGCAAATTTGAAAATAATATAATAATCCATAGATTATATATATATATATATATAACTGCCACGTGGTGTAAATATGGACCAAAAGCTACTCCCCTCGGTTGCAAATAAACGATGTGCCTACACAACTATTCCAAAGGATAAGAACATAAACGATGTGTTACTTACTGGATAAATTTGATAAATATGGGACTTTTAATCAATAAATATTTAACAAATTATTTATATTAAAATATAAATTATAAATTATATTGAAAAGCTTTATTTTATTCATATTCATAGTAAAATGGGTTTATATATATATATATATTATGGTTTGGATTTGGATCAGTGACACATATCGTTATTAGTAACTATCTACTGCATCCCATTTGCGATAAATTCCAAATCAAACATCATAATTCATAACCAAACAAAATCAAAAGAAAGAAAGAAAAAGCAAAAAGGTGCGCCGCCCCAAGCGCACAAAGTTTTTCCAACTTGATAATTGACATTGATTGTGACTGCAAAATTTTACAAGCAGCAATAACCGCTAACGCAGCTAGATTTGTTTTAGGCAGTAGTTTTAATTTATAAGTAATAATATGTATGCATCAAAAACCCAGATTCAGCTGTAGGATGATCTTTATTAATCAAACGATTTGATTTTTTTTCGTCATATATAGGCCAAAAGTTGAATGCGACGGAGCATTTCTTATTCACTTCACGTTTGGTTGGTTGAGACTTTGTGGCTTATGATCTCTGTTAAAATTTGTCATTGATTTTGATTTGATTTATGTGATTGGCTCTGCAGCACCATGTTGCACTTTTAACACATGCAATTTTTTTTTTTTCTTTTTCTCTTTTTAGCGGTCATATCAAGATCAAAGATGTCTGAATCACATCTCAATTAATCATTTTTCAAGAATCTTATTTTGATTAACATATGCATTCATTTCACACGAATATTTCACAGGACAAGAACATAAATATTCCACATACAACCCACCAGCACACCTATTGAAGGCATCTTCTATGTGCCTTATAAAACAAAATATTCTACTTCATGGGATTTCTCGCTTTGCTGACGATCCATCTATCTTTCTCTTTTACATATAGAATCACATAGGAATTTAGGAAAAGATTATGTCACTTTTATTCTTTTTCTCTATAAATTAATGTATATGTGTTCTACCAATTTTGTATATGCAAGTTATACGATATATATATATATATATATATATATATATATATATTTGAATGAATTAGACAATAAGTGGTTTACAGGGTCTCTCTGGATACTAATCTAGAACGAGCTTGTAATTCAAAGGGCTTAGGGAAAAGGATATTGCACTAACCTCTTTAATTTCTAGAACTGTGGTGCCATAATTCAAGTGTTCTAGAATATAGATGTACATTTATACACACACGGCTTTGCTCATGCTTATCATAATTAATGCCCAAGCTCTTCATTCATGCTCCCATGAAATTTGACTTTCAAACTTTATCCTTCTAAATATAAATTCTGATTTTTTTGGGGGGAGAAAAAATAAGTTTAGATATTAGGTTTTGGTTATATATAATTTTAAAGAAAATGTTATTTAATTAAATGGTGACTTTGTGTTTTATACAATGACATAAGTAAATATAGATTTGCAGTACAAAATATTTGAATTTTCCATCATGAAATTACACAACATATTTATGTGTCATGGTAGATAATAATAATAATAATAATAATAATAAAGTAAAACGAAAATCCTATAATTCAATTTAAAGCCAACAGACTCCTAAAAGAAATTGATTAGAAACCAGTTAATTTCATTTGAAAGTAATGAAGAATTACACATCTTATTACTTGATTTGGATTTCAACGTTTTAATAATATTCCATTTTACTGACGATAAGATAGAAAAATGGAAGAACTGGTCATGAAGATGTTTTTGATAAAGCATGCATGCAGACGTAAGGGTGATAAAACAAAACATCCACGCTACTACATATATATATATATATATATATATATATATATATATATATATAAAGACCGAGCAACCCCCTTTCCTACTTTCGGCGATTGGAAAAATTATATAATAAATAATATATTTCTTCAATTAATCTCCACCTCTCTTTCTCTAGCTTCCCCGTTACCTTTTTTTGATTTTTTTTTTCTATAAATAAAAAATTCCTTTTTTTGAGTAAAAATCTCACTAATGTACGAACAAAAATAGCAATCATGGATGGTATAATGGCTATTGAGTTTTGGGGTTGTTATAAAAAAGAAAGGAAATTGAGAGGCTGCTTTGTGTATAAGCAAAGCTAAGAAGATCGAACAAGAAAAATAAGGATTTGGGGGGTGGTGGGGGTGGCGACCACGGTCAAATTCCAGAGAGCGAATGATGCGCCCATGTTTTTCAATATCCACACTATACTAAGGATATGCCAACCTATACATAGATAATAGAACAAAAGCTATATTCGTCAAAAAAAAAAAAAAAGAATAAAAGCATATTTAATAATACCAACATATATATATATATATATATATATATATATACACGTTTGTATGTGTGTGTTATGTATAAATATTTGTTCGTTTGGGACGAGTATATATGTAGGTAGCAGAAGGGGTTGAAATATAGAGACAAAGAAAAATGAGGTTGGCCTCTCTTTACATACAAGGTGATTATTGTGGTGGTGGTATTAGCATTGGTGTTGGTTTTGGTATTGGTGGTGTTTCTTCTTCACCTTCTTCTTGTTTTTAAATAGCGCTCTAGGTGAAGGAATTTCACCACCACTACCACCGGTATTTCTGTTAACTTTCCCTCTTTCCGCCAAGCACCCCTAGATTTTCATTTATTGTTTTTGAGTCCCACCAAGGTATACTCCATTACCCATTTGAATTGTTGTCTCTCGCTTGCTCTTAAATCAAAATCACATCAAACCCAATAAAGCTGCTCCCTTTCGTGTTCAATTCCATTGGCCTCATCATTGTTTTGTCGGGGCCAATTGTTTTTGCATCCGGAAAAGACAGTGTTCGTGTTATATATATAAAAGAATTGGTGGGTGTGAGTGGTTAGGAATGAGAAAGGAGAGGAGGACTAATAAGATGAAAGGAAGAATTTCAAGGATAGGAAGTTATGCAATTGCATCTTCCATTAGAGACCACCATCAACAGCCTTGCATAACCTGTACCACCTTCAACATCCTTGCCCCTATCTACAAGCGCATCAACCTTGAGGTTCGTAATCCATTTCCCATTTCAGAATCTTCTCCGTTTTGATTTTCTATTTCAATCGTAGTTAATGGCTTATACGTGCAGTTGCCATTTATTAGTTTCTCCTGTTTTATCTCCAACCGGGTCCTAGCATTTTCTCCCCAACCACTTTATGAAAATTCTCTCTTTTTGATAACGTGTAAAATCATTTTCATTGGGTAGCCTCAATTTTATGTTTTATATTAGATTTGTCACTGTTGTTTAGGTCTAACATTCATTCTGGGTTGGAAGCAGGATCCAAGTTGTCGCGAAAGCGATTACAGAGCGTATTGGCTGACCAGGAACCAAAGCATATTGAACTGGTTGTTATATGAAAGATCCTCCATTATTTGCCTTCAGGTTTTGTGCTGCTTAATCCCTTGCCCCCCCATTCCTTCTTATCTGTCTATAACGGGTTTCAATTGATTCAAATGAAAGTACCTTAAAATTTTTTTGACGGGTTGATACTAATAGCTCCTCTTTGGTACTCTGCTTGGCACAGGAGTTCTGGGTTGGAAATGAAGAGCTTGTCCATATATATGAGAAGAGACTCAGGGATGGCGGGTATAGCAGCTTCAAGCTTGCACGAACAAACAACCGTGGTGATGGTAGGTTTGTTTTTCGTTGTAATTTCAAAGCTATCAGGATTCAGGACCTTCTGAATCATGATTGTAGGTCTCTTAGAGTTTTAATTATTTTTCTGTTTGAAAACTATATTTCTATAGCAGTCATATACATTCATATTTGATCACTAATTGGAATTTAGTGCTTGTTTTGTATGGGATATCACCAATCTGTTTTGCACACCGTTGTTCTTGGAACTTACTTTTATATCATAATTTTAAACCCAGTGATGTTATTGTGTTGAATTGTGAAAAGAAGGAAGAAAAATATACTAATTATATAAGGTCAGGATGGGGTTTGAGAAGAATGGATAAAAAGGTTGTTTTGCATTTTGGTTTTGAAGAAATAATGAGGTTTGTTAATATGTGAAAGAAACTTTTGTTCCTATTTCTACTGATGTTGACTCGAAATTTGCTTTTTCTCTTTTTGGGAATTTTTTTGATGAGTTGTGAAATGAAGAGATGGAGATTAAAAATTAACTCTGGGTGGGAACATAACTTCCAGTTTGGGAAGGATCTCAAATATTCCTTTTCTGAAGAGACTCAATGGTGGTCTTCCAAATTTTTATGTCATCTTTTTGTAATATGCTTTAAAGTGTCTTTAAGTCGGCTTTACATTAAGGCATGCCAAATATACACGTGATCTTATTGTGTTTTACCTTTAAACATAAACTGCTATTATTAATCAGGTTGGGGTGTTCCATTTGGATTCTGCAGGTTTACTGACTGCAGTGCGCAATGACTGCTTTAAAGTTCTCAATTACCGAGAGTTGCTTTTCAATGATTGTGGGGATCGTGTAGCACAGTTGTTACATGTTGAATTAGCTACCCCACTTCCACAATGCCGAAGCAACGATATTCAGCAAGGGATTCTCATTGTGAACACGCACTTGTTATTTCCACATGATTCAACTTTGTGTCTTGTAAGATTGCACCAGGTAACTTCATTTTTCATTTCATGACTTCTTTTTATCTATATATACATTCTAGTATTTTTTATTCTCTTGTTCACAGTGCCTCTCTTTGTCAATATCTTGCTTGTGTTGTATTCTAGGTCTACAAAATCCTGCAACATGTAGAATCTTATCAAAAGGAAAACAAGCTAAATCCAATGCCCATCATACTCTGCGGGTATTTTTGATTGCCTTCAATTTGGGAGTTTTTACACTATTCTTTTCATTTTTTTCCCTGTTGTTTGTAATCTGTCTTGCAATGTATGCTTTCTGCAGTGACTGGAATGGAAGCAAACGCGGACAAGTTTATAAGTTCCTTAGGTCTCAGGGGTTTGTCTCATCTTATGATACTGCTCATCAGTATACTGATGCAGATGAACACAAGGTCAATTACTTTCATTTCGTACTATGAATTAAATTCTTTTATGCTGGTTACTAAAGTATTTCATATTTCCATGCTGCAGTGGGTTAGCCATCGCAACCATCGGGGGAACATATGTGGTGTTGATTTTATATGGCTTCTTAATCCTAACAGATATCGGAAGCTACTAAAAACAAGTTGGAGCGAAACATTATTTGGCATGTTTAAGGTCGGCAATATATCTTTTATTTCAACATATATATTTCTCTCCGAAACTATTCTTGGAGTGTGTCTGACTGTTTTATGGATATTGGCTAACCTCATCTTCTTCAACACTGATTGTAAAGGTATACTTTTTATGTAAGACTATAGTTAAGAATGTTGCTCTCACTTTATTTATAAAATAAGATGTTATTTCACTTAAGTCATAAACCCACTATTAAAAGCTACATTGAGTATAATTGTGCCTCTATAAAAACCTTGTAGTGTTTCGGTTTCTAATGGTTTAACTTTCCTGTTTTCAGTATCTATTACGGAGGGCTTCACTGACAGAAGAATCAGCATTTGCCTTTCTCAAGGCCGATAACAAGGGTGATTTCATTACTTACTCAGGTTTCTGTGAAGCACTTCGACAGGTATGGTATATTTACTAAATCAGGATTAGGAACTTCTTTTATTTATTTCTGCATGACCTGAAATCTAGCAAGCATGCCTACTCATTGGACAATTATTGAAATTTAGTAAGCATGCCAATTTATTTCTCTCATCTTTTACAGTTTAATTTGATTGGCCATCACCATGGACTTAGCGATGAAGAGACAAAGGAATTGTGGGTTCAAGCAGACATAGATGGCGATAACGTGCTTGATTATAAAGAATTTCAGGTAATTATTCTCATAAAAAAGTTTCTTAGTTATTTATCTTTTATCTTTACTGTCAGGACAGTTCCAATGCCTATAAGCCATTCTTTTTTCATAAACTAGTTTTTATGTGTGGGATTCTCAAGTTAAAAAGTGTAGGCAAAAGTTTAATTGCTTTTGTCAATTTGGTTTGTATATACATGGACTTGATGGAAGAGTGAAACTAAATATGAATCAAGTGCTTTAGCTGGCAATATTAATCATGGATCTGCTTATATTTTAGTCTTGCATATGTATGCAATTACACAGATATGAACACCTTCAACATTTTCTCTACATTTTAAATGTGATAGTTATGTTGTGCACAATGGCATTGCAGCAGCGAATTTGGAAACCTACAGGGTCGGAGCAACGAGATGAGCATGGAAATGAGGTTCGAGATGGTGGCTCAAAGTCGAAGGATAGTCAGCGACAAACAATTGGATTTAGCGTAAAAAATGCAGTTCTCTTCCCTCCTGAAGTGGAGAAAGGAAGGTGGCCTGATGACTACTCGCTTTCAGATCATGCACGACTCACTGTGGTCTTCTCACCGATCAGAATGCCATGCTCTCAATTGACATCCTGACTAGCCTCTGGTGCAGCACAGCTTAGGATTGTAAGACCTGTACATAAAGAACCAAAAAGATATGCTAAAATGCCATTGCAGTTCTTTGGCAGAGGGATTTTAAAGTTTTCACAGTTTGATATCTTTATAACATCCAACAAAGAATGTCATTGCCTTGCACTCAATAAGGTCGTGTCTAAGGTAGAATGTCAATCTTCCTGTACTCAAGAAAGCCACATCTGTGCCAACACCCTTGCTTGCATGGTGGGGGGAGTCGATACTTATCTCTTTCGGGTACTCTACACGGCACTCTGCTTCTCAGTTGATATAATGGAATACCGTTCGACTATGCATAGTCCACTATGTTATCCAATGAAGGAGAAAAGAAAAGTAAAGAAGGTAAGGTTTGTACAGTTCTGTATAGATGTAGCCTGGCAGCAATCACCTTTCTGTAGCATGGTGAGAAAGATATCAATGAACAGTTACACCATGTTAGAGATTTTTGTACTGGGAATGCTTTCAGGTTAAGTTTTTACACAGCTTTCTTGTAAAAGATTTCGCTCACAGCTTGATTTGTTATGGGATAGAAAATAAAATTGAAATTGTACATCCTGACAGCCTCCATAGCTGGTTTGCCATTAAGATACATGCTGAAACTGTTTTGTTCTCAAGTGGAGGTTTCTATATTACTATAGTTGCTTATCTCTTTCTCAAATTTTTCTATATTATTGATTTAGATCTTTGGAGTGGTGTTAAGTGTATGATTAAAGCCCTCAAACCGGTCCACAAAGTCAAATAGAATCATCAATAGCATTATGGATAAAAGCAGAAACTTAAATATAGTTTGACAAAATGGGCCTTAATATGACTGAATTTAGAAAAAAAGACTCTTTTATCAATTTAAAGCTCCAATATGTTTATATTGGAATTAAAAAAAGCTAAGAATGTCAAAGTAATGGCAAAGGATGAGATTATAAAAAGCCAAACAGAAAGAACATACAAACAGTCACACAAAAGAAAACAAATTAATAATACGTAAAAAAATGTTATTGATGTGTGAGCTTTCTAACATCTACAAAAGGTTCAATTAGTCTACAATATAAAGTATTATCTTGATTAAAAGGTTAGAGCTTATTAAAAGACAGCAGTGAAACAAATAATGCAGAGGTAGAAGAACAAGATGGCAGAAAATAATGCAGAAAAAGACATGCATGACGATCCAAAATAGTGGCAAAACCCAAAAGTAATATTGGGTTTGCTTGGTGATTTGGAAACCCATCCACCATTGATTCAGGAAAGCATGGAGAATGTTGTAAATTTTGAATAAGGTGGCGTGCTCACTAATTCACAATCAGTTGGAGATCAAATACCAATTCCGTCAACCCTACTTTCAACTTGCTGTCCTTTTTGTTTGCTTCAGAAAAGAAGAAAAAAAAAAAAGAAAAGAAAGAAAAGAAAAAAGAAGGCTCACCAGTTAACGCTGATTTGGTTTGTCAAAACAGTAACTAAATTCGTGGATCATATTGGTGTTTCATGATTAATTCCACTGATCTTTTGCCTTTTGGGTACATTGTAATATGCCTTTCAGAAAGAACAATTGTATACATGCATAGGCTGAAAATTTTTCTTTTCTCTTTTCTTTTGATTATTAACTTTTCCTTCATGTGTTGTTGAAGCTGTGGATTTTGATTACAGGTGGGTAAAGCAAGCAAAAGGGCCCTGCTTAGTTTTGTCCCTTTCTATTATAATTTTCCAAATCAGCTTCCACCACCTCATGTACTATATACATTATAGATGAGGGTATGGTACTTGCTTTATGCTTTTATTTATTCATCTTTTTTCTTTTTTTCTCATTCACTTTCTCTGTGTTCACACTTAGGAGAGGGTTAAGCACCCAATTTGAAATGTACATGAAATTCTACATGTAATGCAAGATTCTTGTAAGAGCCAAAATAAAAAATCATCAATTATAAATAAAACAATGAAAAAATATATCACTAACCTACAAGAAAAAATAAACAATAGTAAACATGATGTTTATCAAAGGTTTATTAATTCTATATTACCAAAAAAATAAAAGTTTATTAATTCTCTCCTCTTTAAGATCAGATCCTGACATAAGTAAATTACATGATGCAATGTAAAGTTTTAGAAAATTAAAATCACAAAAAGATGTTTTACGTATCTTATAGTTTATCAGAATGCCAAAAAAAAAACGATAAATAACATTACAATTGGCAAAACCCATGCGTTTCAAAATGATTAAAATGTCACTTTCTTTTTTTAACTATGATTTTTTCTTCCAAAAAAATGTTATATTTCCAGCTATATTTCATACGACCGTATACATTTGCACCCATTGTGACAATGTTATTTTCTTAACCCTAAAGTTTTTTTTTTTTTTTTTATATATAAATTTACAGTGCCAAAGATGTGTATATGAGTTAGGACTAACATGGCCTAAAGAGCCAAATCACGCATTCAAGCCCTTGTGTGTGATAAATGGTAACATCAATCACTCTCGGTTTAGCCTTTCCTAGGCCGTCCACCACATTGCAATATTATGCAATAGCACCCAAAACAAGAAAATAAAATAAAACAAAAATGAAAAAAAGTTGGAAAATTGGTAAAAAGTAATATTAAAATATAAATATTAATAATTAATACGTATTACCTAATAATTATAATAATAATAATAATAATAATAAAAAAGGCTAACGCGGTGAACTTGAGGGGTGAGTTTCATGGCAATTTCTTCGTAATATAAGGAAAGGCGGGACCCATTGTTCAAAGGGGCTGCAGTTTGCTTGCGTGTCAACATATCATTCGATAGCCAACTTCAGCATGCTCTTTATCTTAAGAGTGACGCTTCCTCACTTTCTCGGTTCTACCCCCTATGGTTGTTTTGGCGTATTCCCAATTAGAGCGTGGCGCTTTTGTAATTATGTGAGAAGAATGAGGGTGGAAAGCGCACGCGGTATATACGAGGAATCAGAACGCGGGGAGAGAGTTGGTCCAACACATAAACACAGTGGCTCGTGGACCAACTCTCATTCTCTCTCTCTCTCTCTCTCTTTCTCAGTTGTTTTGTTTTGTGTACCATTTTTACTGCTTGCTTTTGCCTTGTCTGCTTGAAGAAAGCTATGGTCCATCTCTAAATACCCAACTGAATTTTAACAATCTGTGCGATCCCTAGGGTTATTGTACAAGGGTTTTCTTTCTTTCTTGCTCTCGAGCTATCTTTCTTCTTCAATTCTCTCTGAAATCTTGGTGTCAGCCGGTGTTTGACATGGCAGTGGGTGAGGTAGCAGTTTTGTCTCTTAATTCTCTGCCCCTGGGATTTAGATTTCGTCCCACCGACGAGGAACTCATAGACTACTACTTGCGTTCGAAGATCAATGGAAAACATAATCAAGTTACCGTTATCCGTGAAATTGATGTCTGTAAATGGGAGCCCTGGGATTTGCCTGGTATTTTATTTGTTTCACTGGTTATTACTTTATTGCTTCCTGAATTCCCGTACAGAGCTCTTCTGCTTTTTATTTATTTGGTTTTGTGAAAATTAGCAAAAATTTAACAGCTTGATTAGATTTTGCTTGTAAATGTAGGAATTTTGCAAGTTCATGGCTATTCTTTCTTCTTGGTTCCTTAATGTCTTCTGCCTATTCAATTTGATATTAAAGACTTTATTTTTATTTTCTTTTCTGTTTTTTTATCTGATCAGACTGTTTAATGCATGAGTTCAGCTGGGTTTACTTTTTAAATTCTGTAAAATATCATAATCCGGGTCACAAAATCTTCTGCTTAATGTGCACTTTATGTTTCGTTGTAGATTTATCAGTGATACGGACAAAGGATCCGGAGTGGTTCTTCTTCTGTCCGCAGGACCGGAAGTACCCGAATGGGCATAGGTTAAATAGGGCTACGACTAAAGGTTACTGGAAGGCCACGGGTAAAGATCGTAAAATTAAGTCTGGAGTAATCGTGATTGGAATGAAGAAGACCCTGGTCTTCTACACAGGACGTGCTCCTAGGGGTAAGAGGACCCATTGGGTAATGCACGAGTACCGTCCTACCCTTAAGGAGCTTGATGGCACCAACCCTGGTCAGGTTGTTTACTGCTTCCTTTTGCTTCTTCACTGTTTGATAAGTTGCTTCATGACCTTTAAATGTTTGGTGCGAGTTTAAAAGCTACCGATCTAGCTTCTTTGTTAATAGTTTTCCTGAGTTTTTTGTGCAACTTAATGTTTCTTGTGGCATATACTGCATATGTTGTATCCTTGGTGCACAGATATGCGTACTGATGATTATTTTGTTTTATCTCCTTCACCCTTATACAGAGTGCGTTTGTCCTATGCCGTTTGTTCAAGAAAAATGATGAAAGTATTGACGGTTCAAACTGTGATGAAGCTGAACCAACTGTTTCATCTCCAACACCCGCCAAATCTTCTCCTGATGATACACAGTCTGAGCTGGCGGTGGCTCCAGCATCACCATTTGGAAGACCAGCTGAAGAGAATCCTACAACAATAGAATGTTCTGTAGCTGAAAATTCAGATGGAACAACATCGGACATAGCAGCATCCCATGAGTATGTCAGCAATAGCTGTAATGGTTGTGATACAGAAGATCAAGTGAGTAAATGATCTCAGGATTTTATTAATACACACTCTCTCTTTCTCTCTCTCTCTCTCTCTCTCTCTATTTGAAACAAGAACTGCAATTTAGTGCTTCCATTTCATTCATTGACGCTTCCTTCTTCTGTTTGATCTGCAGCTGGAGCAAGACTTGGAAAAGATGTTTTATGACCCCCCATCTGGGCCACTAGATTGCAAAATCTTTTCACCATTGCACTCGCAGATGCAAGCAGAGCTTGGATCATCTGGCATGTACTACCCTGTTACCAATGACTTTAACAGTGGTCCTAATGGGGTGCAGCTTCAGTATGGAACCAACGAGTCAGATGATATTTCTGAGTTCCTGGACTCGCTTATTAATAATTCAGAGGAGTTCTTCGATCCTGAAATGAATATGAGCATTGGAAGTGAGACTGTGAAGAATGAAATTGGTGTTGAGGAGGTAGCAGGACCAGAAGCAAGAGTGGTCCAAGCACAGGTGAGTTCTAGCTCCTGAGTTACTTCTTATCACTTTGGTGCGAGTTTTCCCACAAATTATGTTTAGTTCTGCTGCAATGTTTACGTAACACACCTAACCAAGTTTTTTAGGGTGGCTCCCAAAACTTAACACATCGATGAAACTTAACATATTGAATTTGCAGGAGCGTTTAAAACTTTTTCAAATAAAATTCAATAGACAGTAAAATACTTTCACCATCACATATAATACTTTAATAAACTTAATCTTTATTAAGTTGTCGAAAAGAAGTTTCATGCTTAAATAAATTTATAAATAATAACTATAAACATCTCTAACAAAATAAACTAAATGCATAACTTATTTCAAATAAGATTTATTTTTGTCCCAAAGGATTTCCTCTTGAGCTGTGATGGAATTGTCCACTCACAAGTAGTTTGATTACACAAAGACTTTTATTCATTGTTACCTGAAAAAAAAAATAAAACTAATACTTGAGTTTATAAAACGCAATAGAATTCCCAGTAAGCATAAAAAAATTCAAAATAATGACATTCATACCATCATAATTAGTCAGTTACATATTTACTTATTCATAAATATCCAAACTTATTTAATGTCTTAGCATATCACAATGCAAAACAAACTTGTAGCAAACATATCAAACTAACAATGCAATAATGATTCATGAGCTTAATCCATAATAATTGGATAGGCATTTCAGTCTAACTTGTAGCCTCTTATCATATCAAAGGTGTGCATGCATTTCAATATAGCGTATAACATTTCACAGTAAGCATTTCAGTCTAATTTGTAGCTTACTTATGATATCAAAGGTGAGCATGCATTTCAATCAAACTTATAGCATAGCACAGTAAGCAATAGTAATTATTTCAATCTAACTTGTTTACTTATGATATCAAAGGTGTGTATGCATTTCAATCTAACTTATAGCATAGCAAAATAAGCATTTTAGTCTAACTTATAACTTGGATGGTTTATCATGATCAAACTCAAATATTTATATAGCGTCATATGCAATGTACCGTTCATAACCCATTGTACATTTACTATATTTATGCATGCATTTATACTAAGTCCATAATGACTTAGGTAACATAATTCTTATTCAAAGAACATGTTTAAAACATACTAATTCCAAATCACAAATCCAAAATAATAATTGAGTAATTTCAAGATTAATTTCATACTCACAATTTACAGAAATTATGCAACTATCACATTAATAAATCCATAACTTATTATATACTAAATCAATTGACACAATTCAAGTGGAAATACATCGATTCAAATGATCACATCATCTTGGATTATTTTTAGAATTTTCCAAGGACAATAAATAATTTGTTAGCTGTCTCTGCAAAAAAGTTAACCCGGATAGCTTCCAAAATTTATAACGAAATCCACAAAATTTCAATTGACAAGAAACCAGTGCCAAATCAAACTGTATAACATGTACGTATTTACAATAAATACAACTTAGTAAAAATATTAATTAACAAAAAGAGAAAAAAAATTCAAAATTTGTTCTTTTCCCTTTGCATCCAAAAGAATCCCTATGCTCCCTCTCTCAAAACGAAGTTAAAAAACATAATGGTGAATAGTCCTATTTATATGCCTAAATAGATATAGATAAGATAGAATCCTTTTTGTAAAAAATTTAAATTCTTTTTGAAATTCAAAAATGCCCAAGTTATGATTAGATAAACTAAAAGCTCTTTAAATTTGATTTTTTTTTTTTAAATTCAAATAAAATCTTATCTTAAAAGAAATATAACACTATCTATTGGAACTTATTATATGAAGATAAAATTCAATTTCAATTTTAAATGAAAACGAATTGCAGTATTTTTTTTCTAAGTTAGGTCGGGTCCTACAGTTTAGTTTGGTGCACTTCTTTCACTTCTTTCATATGTTTTATTTACAGTTTAGTTGGAGCACTTCATTCATATGTTTTATTTGACCTTCACTTTTCTCATTGGGTACAGGACCAAGGGTCTCTAAATATTGGGCGGTCGGTAGGTTTTATCCCAAAAAAGACTCCTATGCGCATGGAAAGCTGGGGAGATTACAGTACTGTTTCTTCTTGATTAATATTGAATTTGAGTTTAGCAGATATGTATATTCGGTGACAAATGAATCTTACAAACAAAATGATTTGCAATTTGGTTCTGCTGCAGATGAAGCTTCGTCTTTGTCCAGACCTCTTGTGACATTGAGCAACCAGTCAAATCCATATGATAATAATGGAACTGGAATTAGATTGAGGGCTCGCGAAGTGCAAACTCCACAGAACCTTTCGTTGCAGGCTATGATGAGTCTAGGTAAAGCGCATGGCATGATGAATCAGGGTGAAGCACCAAGAAGAATACGTCTCCAACGTAAACTTCAAGTGGGGCCGGTTACATGCAGCGCAATGGCTATGGAACACAGGAAATGGAGTCCAGAAGTAGAATCAGTGCCAGTTGCAACTGAGGTAACAAGTTTCTTAAAGCGACTTGGTAAAATCTTTTGATTGTCAATTCATGGATTCTGAAGTTTATTTGACTGCTAATTTACAGGAGGAAAATGCTTCAGAGCAGCATGCAACTGGTGCGGCTAATGTTATGGATGATCCCAAAGAAGACGATGTAATAGAGCTGCAGGGCGGTATAATAAAGGAGCAGTACTTTAGCATGAGCACGATTACGAGACCAAACTGCACACCAAAGACGGGCCGAAGAGTTTTTTATGCATTGTCGAAGCGTTCTTCTGCTGGATGCTCTATATGGTTATCTATGTTTAGGGTAATTGGGGTTGTAGTGTTGGTCACAATCTCTGCTGCTAGCATATGGAGATTTCTTAAATCTTGAAAAATGCTTGGAGTCCCTGTGTGCGTGTAGTATTGGGTTCCAGCATTTTTCTTTTTGGGGGCTCAGTCGAGGCTTATGTATTTTAGATTTTTGTTAGGATTGTTAATATTTATAGCTACTTCGATCCATAAAATAGCAGTATATGCTAGTAGGAACCCAGTTCATATCTGTTTCTGTACAGCAGTTTAGCCTTTACAGCAGCCCTTGTGTAAACTGCTAGTCTTGATGTAGCTGCATATTGAGATATGTATTGACACGTAGTCACGCATTATATATATATATATTAACTTTATACTAACTTGGGTTAAATGAAGGTGACGGATTACTTTCGAATGGTAGCAAGTAATGGGATAACATTACCAGTTACTGTTGGAACCCAAAGGAAGTGTACATTTTCAACCTGGGAGACCAAGCGTACGCCTAATAAACAGCTTACAGTGTATGGCAAGGCTAACTGCTAAAGCTATATATAATAAATAAAGCATAAAAAACTTGGGTTTAATCAGTTTAGTAATTAGCTTCTTCATAAGTTTTAACTCTCATGGAAGCATTAAAATTCAGCTAAAGCTTCTCCCAAAGGGCTCCACCCAACTTGCAATGTACAGTAAAACCTCTCTATAATAATACTCTATATAAGAATAACTTATACGTAGTAATAAAAAATTATGGTTCAAATTTGAGTCAGTTAAAAATAAAAATAAATTTTACATTGTAATAAGTTATAAAATTTTATAAGTTTTATATTAAAAAATTTATCTCTATATAATAATAATAAGTATATCTATTACAAAAATATATACAGTACTTTGTTATATTAAAGGTTTAAGATGAAATAAAATATTTATCTAAAATTATTTAGGACAATGATTTATATTTTATAGTTGCTATTATATCTTTAAATTTATGGGTACGTAATAATACATTAATATGAATAACTTCTTATAGAAGTCAAAATATTTGTAATTTCTCAATTATGTTTAGAGTATCTAAACTTGTTTTTACTTCTATGCAACTTGCACTAAAGATAATTAAAAGTAAAAGTAAAAAAAAAAAAAAAAATTAATTATGTCTCTATTGAATTATAACTTCTATATAATAATAAAATTTATTTGGTCACAACAGTATAACTATATAGAGATTTTACTGTATGTTGCTTAGAATTTGGAGCTTACGTCCAAAGGTTCTGTATCCATTGTGGGATCACTTGTCCTGTAATTAACATTTCATATTGGCAACTAGCATAAGAAGAAAGTATATCTATTACAAAAATATATACAGTACTTTGTTATATTAAAGGTTTAAGATGAAATAAAATATTTATCTAAAATTATTTAGGACAATGATTTATATTTTATAGTTGCTATTATATCTTTAAATTTATGGGTACGCAATAATACATTAATATGAATAACTTCTTATAGAAGTCAAAATATTTGTAATTTCTCAATTATGTTTAGAGTATCTAAACTTGTTTTTACTTTTATGCAACTTGCACTAAAGATAATTAAAAGTAAAAGTAAAAAAAAAAAAAAAATTAATTATGCCTCTATTGAATTATAACCTCTATATAATAATAAAATTTATTTGGTCACAACAGTATAACTATATAGAGAGTTTATTGTATGTTGCTTAGAATTTGGAGCTTACGTCCAAAGGTTCTGTATCCATTGTGGGATCACTTGTCCTGTAATTAACATTTCATATTGGCAAATAGCATAAGAAGAAAGTAGCAACGAAATACAGAAAATTCTTTTTCTTTAATTTTTGGCAAGAAGACAGAAATGAAAGATCTTGGAACTGGGATATGGACAAAAGAAAGGGCAAAAGGAAAAATACTATTTTGGGGTGAGAGAGGCTCGAACTCTCGACCTCAGGATCACTCGCTTAGCTATGAGACCTACGCGCTAGCCAACTGCGCCACCACCCCTTGCTGTAATGTGCTGTTTGTATTTCTTTTATAAGTATTGTATTTCGCATGTATTCTTCTCCGGTTCGGGTGCTGGAGAGCAGAGTGCAGAGACTTCTGTTTTGTCTCCGACGTATTCGTTTTGACTTTTGAGCGAAGAGCAGGGTGATGGTTTCTTCTCTAATCGTCCATTCTCTGCGTGTTTTGTTTCTCTCACTTCTTTCTATTTGTCCCGTCCTTTGCACCTTCGATGAGAACTATTATTCGAAAGAAATTCTCAGCGCAGCCCAGCACGACAAGCCTTGGTTGGTTTCCATTAGAAGACAAATCCATGAGAACCCAGAACTTAAATTCCAAGAATACAACACCAGTACCCTTCTCCGCAAGGAACTTGACAAACTTGGCATCTCCTATTCCTACCCACTTGCCGAAACCGGCATTGTCGCTCAAATTGGCACCGGTTCTCCCCCAGCTGTTGCTCTTCGAGCTGACATGGATGCCCTTCCTTTGCAAGTAATACATACAATTTTTTGAACGAAGTTTTATCTGTTTGAATATATGACGCAGTTTGATTGTGGATATGTGTGATACTGAGAAAATACCCTCATGAATTGGTTGAATGGTGATGTGTAGGAGCTTGTTGATTGGGAGCATAAGAGCAAGATAGATGGTAAAATGCATGGATGTGGTCATGATGCTCATACGACAATGCTTCTTGGCACCGCCAAGTTGCTTAATCAGCGGAAACATAATCTTAAGGTTAGTGTTATTATTGCATGTACATAGATGTTTAAATCAAGTCAAGTTTGAATTTTTATTTATTAAATCAACCTTGGATAGGCTTCATGAAAATTGTAACGCCATCGATGTCCTCAGTAGTATCCAAATCAAAGATATCGTTTGGGTGAATTCGATATCTGGTTCTCAACTATCGTGTGAATTTAGTGGTACGAAGCCATCCTTCAGACTTAATGTCAATAAGCCATTTTGTTTTCACAATGTAGTTTGATTTTTTTGTGTTTTGAGGTATTCGTTTTATATTGAGCTCCCAAATGTGCAAGATACAAAGAAATTCCAAACTGTTGCTTTAAGAAAGGAAAAAATTTCATTTGTTTGGTTTTGAAGGGAACCGTGAGACTTATTTTCCAACCTGCTGAGGAGGGTGGTGTTGGTGCGTCGGCCATGATAAAAGAAGGTGCACTTGGAAATGCTGAAGCAATATTTGCAATGCACGTTGATTATATGCTGCCCACAGGAGCCATCTCATCAACTGCAGGGCCTCTATTAGCTGCTGTAAGCTTTTTTAAAGTAAAACTTGTTGGAAAAGGTGGTCATGCTGCAGTGCCCCATCATAATATTGATCCAATACTTGCTGCGTCGTTTTCAATTTTGGCACTGCAACAGCTCATCTCGAGAGAAACCGATCCCCTCAATAGTCAGGTGCATCTCGTTTTCAACAGTTTCATGTAACTTTTTCTTGCTTATTGTGTCTGAACTTAGAAGTATTGTCAATACAGAGTAGCTTTGCATCCTCAAAAGAACCATATTCTGACTCTTCATGAACTCATTTTAAAGGCCTCGTCTGTTCCAGCTTGTTATATTCCTGTAAAGTTCCCCTATCTCTCCTAGCACCCGCACCCTTTTCTTTTGCCTTCTAGATCATCTCTATCTGTCCCCCATATAGTTTGGCACATTTGAGAACAACATCATAACTTATTGGCAATTCACTGTAAGTTTTTAAAGGAGTTATCTTGCTAGTTTTTCACAATGTAAAAAATCCTTCATCTGTTTGGATATGCAAGATGTTTAGCTATTACCTAGTTATTTACCAAAAAAAAAAAAAGCTAATAGCTAGTTTTTTGCTTAAGGTACTGTCTGTTACTTATGTCAGAGGTGGGAATGCATTGAATGTGATTCCATCAAGTGTTGAATTTGGGGGAACTTTGAGGAGTCTTTCTATGGAAGGCATGCACCAACTCAAGCATCGCTTGAAAGAGGTATGCTCCATCCTTTCACCCTTTCACTTTTGGATTTTGACTTGAGAATCATGCTGTATTGTCTTAAGTAAAAACATGTTGGATGATTACTCTGAAATGTTTTAAGAGTAAAATATAGCTCAATAGAATATATCTGCATTCATTTTTGAAGTTGGCAACACCGTAAACTGGTTCCAAATATATCAGGTATACTTTGTTTTTGGGGAAAGAACAAAGGAGAAACGAGTGAAGTAATATATATAGTTGGTGATGCTGTAAATTGGTGCTGTTTGTAGGTAATTGAAGGACAAGCTGTGGTGCACAGATGTACTACATATATTGACATGAAAGTAGAAGAGTTCACAGAACTACCTGCTGTTGTGAATGATGAAAGCCTGCATCTGCATGTGGAGAGGGTTGGAAATCTTATTCTTGGTCCTCAGAATGTCCACCAAGCAAAGAAGGTAATGGCGGGTGAAGATTTTTCCTTCTATCAGGAATTGATTCCCGGAGTCATGTTTAACATCGGAATTAGAAATGAGGAAGTGGGTTCTATTCACTCACCTCACTCCCCATACTTCTTTCTTGATGAGGATGTCCTTCCAATTGGGGCTGCATTACAAACTGCCCTGGCTGAAATGTATCTGTATGAACGCCAACACTAACTGCTTCAATGTTTGGCTTGGAGAGTTGTTTCCATAAGCCACTGGTACTGTATTGCTGTTTGAGTACATACTGGCTAAATATTAAACATATATGACCTTGTGGTACTTGTTAAGACAAGAGTGTGATTGGTTTGTAGAGTTGGTACTGTATTTCTGCTTGTGTGAAACTGGATATATAATAACAGAAAATGTTCATATATAGTATTTGAAAGTGGATACTTTTAATTGAAAGAGAGGTAAGCCAAGTTGAACTCAATTAACCTGGTAGTACTTGTTAAGACTTATGGTGATTAGTTCCTTCTATTTGTTTTGCCAATTTTGGTATTAAAGGTTGTTATCATTTAGAATAACTAGCTTGTATCAGTCTTTTTCTTCTTTGGGAGGAGTGGTGTCATTGTGTTTTAGTCTATTTAATCTGGATTATTTGATACTTGTTCTTAGTAATCACTATGTTTAGGATTATCAACATTAATATTTTTATTAACTAAATAAACAAAAGAAATAAGACTGAGATTAACATTATATTAAAAATTATGAAAGCAGTAATATTTAAATTAAATAACAAAGAGTACTGACAACTGTAGAAAAATCTTCCAAATAAATGAAATAACAAAGACAAACAGAAAAGTACACCATATGAATCGCTATAAAACAAGAGATTTGCTTTTACTTAATGACACTAATTAATAAGGGACCAGAAAAGAGCCCTAATCCCCATGCATGCTCAGCCAGCCCTCTGGTATGATAAAAATAATCCACCAAAATTAGCCTATTAATTGTTCTCAAATAAGAACTCACCGTTTTCATCAACTTTCTTCCCTTTGTGATCATTATAATCATCATTACCATGCATTTGCTGCTGATGATGATCAAAAGGAATTCCAGGCAATTGTAATGGAATGTTGTTCGCATACTGCATGTACGGCGGCATTATCGTCGCCAATGACTCTGGCTGATCAGAGTAGCACTGCCTCGTCATCATGGAAGCAGAACCGGAACTAGAACTGGGTTCATCATCACTATTATTATTTCCAAACATCATATAATTCTTTTGCATTCCAACCACCGTTGGATTATCAACAACTGGCCCTCTACCACACGTAGGATTGTTATTGTAAATACCCTGATGATGATAATGACCAATATTAATGTATTTGGAACTTGAAGGTGCATGACTAGCATAGTTTTGGTACCCATGACCTTGACCAATATTTGTCATGGGTTTTGATCATCAGGTGCTTGAAAACTATTAAAACGAATAGGGTAACGTAGGTCCTGATCAAAATTAAGGCCATGATCAGCATCACCATGCTGGTCTTGTTTCTTGGCATTAACCATCTTCTCCGCTTCTTTAATTCTATCATCCAACAAATTCATAAACCTAAGCAGTTCATCAGAATTCCCACTGGGACAATACCGGTCAATAAGCTCATCAGAAACTGGGTATTTGGCTTGATATAGTTTTGAGATCTCTAAATCAATCTTTTTCTTTTGGTCCATGAAAAAATCAGACAAACCTGACATCTTCTTAGGAGGATTGTCTTTGGTGGAGGTGAGATACCGTTGGATTATGCGACGAACTTCCTCTGTGTTTTTTGGATACGTATGTTGTGGTTGTTGTGACGTGGGTCCACCATGACCATGCAAACATCAACGTCACAGAGAGTAGACAGCTCACTGCACTTCTTCACCAACCCCTTGCTTCTCTTCTCAAATGTTCTTTTGCGTGACTTTTCATTGGTGATGAGTTCAAGTTTCAATTTTCCACGACCCATTTAGATTCTGAACATTCAACAAAAAACTTATATAAATTCCATCGGCTATATATATGCATATGAAGAAGAACCAATATTATATGTACGTCTAAAGTACAAAAATTAACATATATAGTGATACTTTATTAAGAAAGTATTACCTTAAACGTCTTTAATGGCTTCTCTTTCGAATTTTTTTACTGAAGAAGCACAGTGCCTCCACTACTTGACGCATACTTGTGTATATATACTGCCATTACTTGCCAAAACTAATATAGTGATCAGTAGACCCAAAATGGAAAGACAATCTTTATTATTTATTACAGAATCTCGATCCTGACACCAAAAAAAAAGAAAAAGAAACACAATCAAATTTATAAATTTCGTGTCAAATCCCTCGGTTTTTGGGCAATTAGGAAATGCTATAATTTAATTTTAAATTTTCAATAGTTAACTGTTTCCCTTCTGTTATTTTTATTATTATTATTTGAATTTTATAGCTAGAACAATTTTTTCTCATGTTTATAGTAATTTTTATTTAATTATTCAAAATCTTAGAAATTTAATTAATGTGAACCATAATATGAAAAACGAAAGTCTAATTTGGGATTGCGAGAATATTGTTACGCATAACCATCAAATGAATTGTTTCATCAAACTGATTAGGTTGTTAAAAGTATTGTTCCTTGGGAAACAAGCAACCTTTTGGAAATGTAAAATTTGTCTTTTTGGCTATCAATAGCAGCAGGCTTGACTAGAGCCTTGAATCTGTAGCTCCTTCTCACGCAGGGTTTGCCTTTATACTTGCCTTGCATGCAATTTCATCATATGTATAAGATAATTAGTCCCATAATGTTACAGATCCACCAAGTATACACAAAGAAGTGATGAGGTAGGTAGAGAAGACTATACTATCAAACTTAAGATTACTGTTCAATAAAAACAACGTGCATGTTAGATGTAAAAGCAGAAAAATGTTACGTACCCAAATCTTCAAATTGTTCATATCCATCGCTTCGCCGGACTAATGTTAGAGTAGTTCTCGGAAGTGTTATGCGAAGAAGTGTCACTTGGAGGATACCCAATTCCATGGTGTTTATAATAGGGAAACAGCAAAAACACAGAGCTTGATATACATATTATGCATTTTTTTGGTGAATGATGTACATATTATGCATTAGATATACATAATACTACATTTTGATCGGGTCGGGTTACAAGCCCATATACGTTAGTGTCTTTGTACTTGGAAGGTTAAGCTGTTAGGCCAGCCTGAGGAGCAGAGAGCCCAATGAAGGGTCTCCACAAACAAAACCAAATGATGTTATGGTTAGGTTTGTGTCTGATACTCATCAAATTTTTAGAATTGATGCTTTAACTAAACGTATTATTATAGTCTCTGATTGTCTGTCCATTGCTTGTTTGTTATACGAGTCCAAAAACTTGAGTTTTAAGCGATGATGGAAATTAAATAAAATGATTAAGGAAAAAGAAAAAGAAAAATGATTGTATACATTGGATTGTGGAAGTATGAGCTAACACATAGGACAAGATCGAGACCCACTACCTGCGCTACACATGTGGCCTCTCCCTTACATACATTGCACCCCCAAGTTCTCCATTGATGATACACATGACAATGCATGCTCTCTGCTCTTTTTGTATTCCTATCCCCACACCTACCCTAACCTCAAGGCCCTAATGTTTATTCATGTCAACTATACTATAATATTGACCAAGAAAATCAATTGACCAGAAACACACATAAACACAAGTCATGCATTCATTACATTCACAATCACAATCACAAAGCGAATAAAGCTAACCTCTAATACGCCAAATTACTAAAGGTCTATGTCCCCTCCCGTCCATAACACTACGAACACAGCTCAAATCATATGCATGTTTGACCCCATCAACTCATCATAACAATGCATGTTCTAAGCATTCACTCTCATTCAGATATTTTCTCATTTATTATTATTTTCTGCAACAGATGTTGTAAACTTGTACCTGTTTTAAGTGTATAGGCCAAATAAGAAAATATAGCATTTCGATGTAAGACTACAATCTCCAATCTTTCTGGAACTCTCTTTCAGTCAAAAGAGCTCGCAATTCAATGAATTAAGTTGTATCACTACCGGCGGTAGTATCAAAGCTGAAGATCCAGGTTCATTGCTAGAACATTTTTATTGATTCAACATAACCATTAGTGATTATCAATTCTAGGATAAATTTGTGGCTTGTAATTTGTAATATATTGGTGGGGTGGAGCAACTGAGAGTTAAAATTTCAATGATTCAAACATGTATTCTCCACATTCCCTTTGTTTCCCCTTTAAAAAATACATTTCACTTTTGTTGCAGCTCTCTATCTGTCTGCAACACAAGTTACAATATTGCATAGTCATTTATGGAGGAACTAATAAATGGTCGTCTCCCACATGAAACGCCAATTTCCTATTAAAGTTATGAAAAAAGGAATAGACCACAGGCAAAGAATCAAGACGCATTATGCTTTGTAATCGCAAGACGTTGGGCTTCTTAATGCTGATTGCTTTCTTTAGCTTTTCAATCATTTTGGTCTTATGAGGACCCTATAGCTTCCTTTGTCAACTTTTATGATACACAACATCTGTAACATGATTCTACTTTCCATAACACTCAGAAATTTCTTAACCCTCACATGATTTTTAGCCATTTAGCTCAGGCACATTGATATCATTATCTGAACAAGCTTAGGATTACAATTATATTTGAATGGAGTCTGTTTTCTAAATCAATTTTTAAGAATTTTATAAGAATTTATTGCCAATATAGTCATTAGTCCATTTGATCTGATTTCTCTTCAGTGTCATGCATCATTTTTGATCCTGGAGTCAGTGAATGTAGTTTGAATACTTTGAATGCAAAGCAACTGTCCCACATATTGTTCTTCTTTTTGTTAATATAAACTCATATTTGTAAAGCAAGACAAGACACATTAAGCAATGTAACATCAAAACCATTAACAGCAAACCATGTGTCCTAATAATTAGTACACTTTTTTGCATGAGAAATATGTGTCTTTAGTACCAAGGATAAAATAAAAAGCTAAAGTAATGGGTGGTTGAGTATGATTACTTTATTTAAGGAGGCCAAACAATCAATCAGCCAGATTCTTCCAGCCGTCCATCCTAACAATTGATTGCAGGGTCCACAACTTTCACTTAATTAGAATCTCTTAATTATAAGTAATTCCCACCCATATAATCTAAATTGAACACTAATCTTTATTAGTGAAAAAGGAGAAAGATTATCAATAAGGTCAACCTATATTCTCCTTCGGTCTGTCCACTTTTTGGATGGACTCTCTTTAACCTTGCATCACGTATGTTGGTTGGTGAAAATTGTGTGTCTTTGAAACTAACTTAGTGGTTGAGAATTACTTGAGACGGTACTAGACCAGAAACCTTTTATCTTTTTTCAATACGCGGCTTGTGTTTGAGTGTCCCATGCTGAGTTATTTCCACGTGTTATAAGCTTAGTAAGTTGAGCCTCTAGCCTCCTCTTTCTGTATTTGGTACGAAGATCAATCTTTGGCTCAAAGTTTCGCCATCAAACTTGGAAAAGCTAACCAAAAAAAAGGATGGTTGGCTTTGATTTGATGGAAGGAGATATGAACCAAAGCTAATCCCCCATGTAGCTGCAATTTGGTAACAAAGTAAGTGAGTCAGATAGAGAGAAAGAGAGACATGCGTTGGCAAACCCAATATAGAGCTTTATTGATGCACAAAAGAAATATATAGAAAAGGAAAAGAGAGACTTAAGCATTGTGTGATGAGGCAGCAAAGCCATGTGAGATCAACTTTCTAGCCTTTAGATCTTTACACGCAAAACTCAATACATTTTTCGCATCCCCACGTTTCATCCATCCCAATTCCAAGTCATTAAATGGGAAAAAATTTGCTTTGCTATTCTCATTTACTTGTGGGCAAAGTACTTACCTCTAACTCATTTGTTTAGGTCGTATTTGTATACAATAAGATATTAATCCCTTTTCGTTCATTGAATTGGAGGAGATTAGCTGTTCTTGTATAGCATTAAGTCTCACGAAACCCTTCCTTTCAGTTTTCCGTCCAAAATGAAAGGTGTATAGAACTGTCCATATTTGCATTAGTCATACTAACAACTACAGAAATTGTCTAACTACATTTAATGTCAATGCTTAGTGATCTTCAAAGCCATAATATTTATTAAGTTTTTTTTTACTAAACAAGCAAAGAAATCTTGTAATAAAAATGTGAAGGGCACATGTATGGTACAGAAGGTTGCAAAATCAATGAATTCTGCAGCATATTTTTTGTAGTTATTTACTATATTAAATAGTATAACACGTGCTAGTAATATGTCCTCGTATTTAGTAACCAATACTCATAAGGATCATAAATTTTCATATTGAAAATAAAGAGTTATTTAAGCTATCTGGATTTTATAGGTTGTCGAGAGAAGTTAAACATTTCTTAATTAAGTTTGACACTGAAATATATGGCTTTGAATAACTGTCTAGAATCTGCCTACTTTTATAATTCAAAAAGAAATGGCTAATCTTTCTTCCAACTTTTGTTAGATACTGATCAGAATTCAAATGTTATCCCTTTAACAGCATAAAGCTTCCAATAGCCAGTTTAGGACCCCTACAGAAAATTATTCATGAAGGGTATTTTTACAGTGTCATTGACTGCAGACAGTCAAACCCACATCAAATACTAAACTAGATTGATCATCTTAAGTGAGGGATTGCCATGTGTTACTAGTAATGATGATGTACCGGACTTGGAGGGTTGGATGGCGAGGATGTAGGGACTGTCCTGCACCACATTCATATCAAAACTATTTGGACCAAGATATCCAGGCTGTCCACATAGGTTGACACATGTCTGACACTTCACCACCTAGTCATAAGAAATCCATAGTCGGTGGATTATATGAAAGTATTATCCTTTTTCATTTGGGTTCTCTCTCTCTCTCTCCCTTGGTCCCACCAATTCACCTCCCTTGTTCTATAAATCTGCCAACCCTGCTCCACAAGTTTCTCCCCCTTCCTCTGTTTCTACAACTTCAGCCTCGGAGATTGAAAGAATTCCAAAAAAGAAATATTAAACAACGAGCTTCTTTGTATTCATGCTTAGTGGCTCTGCATGTGCCCTGGAATCGCACATTTTGCCTTTATGTCTAGTAACCCCACCGTCCATCCATTGAAGTCTTTCTTACTAGCCACTACTGGCATATAAACTCACTCTCTCCTCTCTTCTTAGATCTCTTCCTCATTTTCTTTTCCTTCTTTATCTCATAAACTATTGTGTACAACTTAGATTTTACTAACTGAAAGAAACAATGGGTGAAGAAGTTAAGCAGGTGAGTGTTTTAATTTGCATGTTTAATTATTCTTCTTCTTCTTATAGTCTGGGTCGGTCTTCGTTTGGATGCTTGTTAATCAATTACCATTTTTACTCCCCAGGAACAAGCTAAGGCAGAGGTCAAACCAGAGGAGAATAAAGAAGAGAAAACAGAGGAGAAGAAAGAAGAGAAGGCAGTGGAGAAGGAAGAGCCAAAGCCACCTTCTCCTTTTGTGTTGTTTGTGGACTTGCATTGTGTAGGATGTGCGAAGAAGATTGAGAGGTCCATCAAGAAAATTAGAGGTCCTCTCTCTCTCTCTCTCTCTCTCTGTATGCTTATGAAGCACACGTGTTTGTTAGAAACTAACACTTGGTTGACATGCAGGAGTTGAAGATGTGGTGACAGATATGGCTAAAAATGAAGTGACTATAAAAGGCATAGTAGAGCCTCATGCAATATGCAACAAAATCATGAAGAAAACCAAGAGAAGAGCCAAAGTTTTATCACCATTGCCAGCAGCTGAGGGGGAACCTATCCCTGAAGTAGTTACTTCACAGGTTGGTGATCTGATCCACAAGTCACAACCTAAATGAGAAACAAAAAATTTTAATCAATTATTTACATAAGCTGAACCAACATGTGGCGATATGTTGTTGCTCCAGGTTAGCCCATCGGTTACTGTGGAACTCAATGTTAACATGCACTGTGAGGCATGCGCAGAGCAACTTAAGAGAAAGATACTAAAAATGAGAGGTAACATACTTTATTTCCAAGAACATTACCAATGCCCTTTACAGCTAGTTGGAGCAATATTTGTTTCTTCAAGGTTTTTTGCTTTCAAGTTCATGTACTCCCCAACTTCTTAGTGCATGTGTCATCATATGTTAAGTAATCTTCTTTGCTATATAATTATGGGATTCAGCAGCAACTTGAATTTGGTCACAACATATTAAATGCATAAATTGGAAACAATTGATAACCATGGAATCCCATGATAAGATGGGTTCACTTGATGCACTTTTCGGTAGCCACTTAGATTTTGACAGGTGAGCTTCTTACAAACATGGCCGTGGGCCACGTCTGATGTGGCATGCAGTTAAAAACAGGGGACTAGTGTCCCTCTAGGAAGTTATAGGTCCTGAAATATGTCATTCTGTAGATGTAGCCAACAGTGAGTTAAAGAAGGTATTGTTCCTCAAAAGATAGACCCCAAACAGCAACCTTTGCTCGAAATTGCTTAGCAGATGGCCACTTTAAAGTGACGGCCAGAAAAACAAAAAGACGGGCACTTTAGAGTCACGAAGGAATAACTGCAGAGTAGCTCATGAGGCCTCATTAACCTATGCATCATTGATGTAACAAATCCATCTCAAACTGTTAAATTTTACCTAAAAGATGAATCTGTTCAACTCCATCACAAATTGAAAAAGTTTGATTTGAGTAATTTCATTTTCTTTGAATGATATTAATGTGGATGGGATTGGCATACCGTGTTGAAACTTTTAGCTAGCTACATATCTAACATATATGCGTTTGATTAAATTAATGATGTTTGCATTGATTAACAGGAGTGCAAACAGCAGTGACAGAGCTTGGTTACGGGAAGGTGACAGTGACAGGAACCATGGACGCAAATAAGCTAGTAGAATACGTATACAGACGCACAAAAAAGCAAGCCAGAATTGTCCCACAACCCGAACCAGAACCCGAAAAGAAAGAAGAAAATAAAGAAGCCGAGAAGCCAGCAACAGAAGAAGCAAAACCGGAGGAGAAGAAAGGGGACGATGCAGAGAAGAAAGAAGAGGAAAAACCAGCAGAGGAGGCAAAGAAGGAAGAGAGCGACAAAAAAGAGGAAGAGAAAGGTGGTGGTGATGGTGGTGGGCAGGAAAACAAAGAAGAAGAGGCCAATAAGGTGGAAGGCGTCGTGGCCAATATTGAGGAGGAGAGTATGAAGAGAATGATGTACTATTACCAACCCCTTTACGTGATCGAACGAATCCCACCTCCCCAGCTCTTCAGTGATGAGAACCCCAATGCCTGTTGCATTTCATAATCATTAGTCATGACCAGCCCTAAATGTTATCCATAATAAGAAAATGTTACTATATGATCATTAGTTAATATGTAAAATTAATCTTCAGGGTATATACAACCACCACTCGTCACAAGAATTTTACAGACAGATGATGATCAGTTTGGTGGAGGGGACGGTGCACATATATTTCAACACTCGGAAAATGTTTGATTTAATAAATAAAATATTACAATAAGTCACTCTGTATTCGTATATGGGTATTCTATATAATAAATTAACTCCATATTAAATATATACAGGACAACATGATCGCATGTTTATTCTAGTGCATATATAGTATTATATTCGTGTCGCTGATTTTTGCATGTGTTACGTACGATTAAAAGAAATTTAAACTATGAGTTGAGCAAATTATTCTGCTGATTAAAATACAAACAATTGTTGAATAATTAAATATTAATATTAATACCAATTAATGATGTGTCTGCAGTACTGGTCATCTTCTATATTAAATATTAATACCAACTTATGTTCAATATTAATTACCAAAAAACTTATGTTAAATAGCACGTATATATTCATCATTCTTAGCTAATAATTAATTACTGATCATCTTATATTAATTCATCACCAATTTGTGCTTAATTGGTTAATCATCATCTTTTTCCTTCAAGCTGGTGGAGATTCAGCAAGATATTACTAATTAACTACGTAATAGGGTTTTTCGAAAGGTAGCAGTAGGCATGGGCATGGCCATCATGATTATCATGTTAATTCCTGACAATTGTTATGGTGGTGGCCATTGTGTGTTACTGCTGCGCACAGCACACATACATAACCAAATTAGCAGCATACAGTTTCATATAAGGTTGAGCAAATTCGTACATAAGGAGAGAGATCCATCTCTCTCCTAAGTGCAAACCCAAGAAGAAAAAAACTTGTCGTATTTATTTGTTTTCTTTTTGGCCCGAAGTAGTTCTCAGATTTATTAGATATGGAAAAGAGTGGCATAGGATGCCATTAGAGATGATCCAAGACAAAGGAGGCAGACGTAAGTCACACCAATTAAGTCCGACCCCATGGTCATATTTTGTACCTTTGTCTATTATATTATATAAATCCAAAGCTCTATGAGTTAAAGATGTGTATAAGCCAATGCTTTTGCTACATGTAAATTGTGCATGTCACATGTCACCAGTAGACCATGATCATCGGTCTGCTGCATGGGGTTTGAGATTCTCTGAGAGGGAGATCAGAGGTGTGGGTTTCACATGGTGGGGCCCAACGCCCTACTGTATTTGAGATCCGAGTCATCAATGGGACCCAATCTGTAACGTGGCGGAGAACGGCGGGTGTGATGTGATCCGTTGTGTTGCCATCGACACGACGCCACCCCTTTGTCTTTCTGTGTCCTTCACAAAACGGCATAGAGATATATACATATTTATGTACAAAAAAAATAAAGAAAAAATAAATTAAGAAGATGAATACTATCCTGAAAATTGAAGGATTCAAAATTTACCAACACAAAGATAATAAAAAGGGCGTACGTGGAGGATCATATTAAACAAACCTCCTTTACCAAATTGAAAGCATACAACTTTCTTGACCAAAGAAAATAAAGTAACAATCTCCTTTTATTGACTAAAGAAAAAGAATGAAAAAGGCTATAATTTCAAAAGGAGAAGTCCCTAGCTAGCTATTTGCATTTTTCAAGGAAGAATCTAGATTGAGGTGATCTTACATAATTGACATTCATATGTATGTCACACAGCTGTGTGTTCTGATCAATGAAGAAACTCAATACAAGATTGGAAGTTTTAATTCTTGGTTTTCTTTAGAAACTTATAATATTTGACGTACGTAATCATCTTAAACTTGTGAAAATTAATGTAAGTATCTACATAAATTAATAACTGCTGGTTTATCATGAAACTAGCTAGTTATATACAATGGTCTTAATTGTATATGTGATGAGTTAAAAAAGAAAGAGAATCTGTTTCTGTAACAGGGCCTATATACATAGCTAGTTGTACAGTGGTCTTCATTTTTGTAGACAAACCACCAGGAAAAAAAAAAGTGTAAAGAAAAACCATTTCTGTTAATTCTTAGCAGTATCTCTCTCTATATAAAGTACGTACATGAACATGATTGTCGTGAAAATATGAATAATATATAATAATAGTACATGCATGCATGTGCATGGTAATATCACCTAATGAGAAGGTGCAAAGTAATTATGATTCCTGGAGTATTTCATGAGCATATTTATATCTTTATATTATAGAAAGTTTGAAATCAACAAGATCAAAGCAAACATCATCAAAATGTTTCAAATTAGGTTAAAAATTAATTAATCAGTGCTTTCCGAGTTCAAATGTACGCAAAGGAGAAGCAAACTTTTATGATGAGGAAAGAGACAAGACAACCCACATGGGATGTAGGGGAGCCAAAATTCCGAAACTACATACATATTATATCCAAACCAAAGCGTCAAAAGGAGAATTCAATAAAATGCACTTTTGGTAATCCAACACAGCCTGCTGACACATCTTTGCACCAATCCAAGTCACGGCCCAAGATCAATTTCCTCATCATCAAAACCATCTTTAATTAACAACATATATAATCCTCCTAATTAATTACTAATAATAAAAAAAAAAGTACTCAAGCCAACTCAAGCCGCCATAAATTGAAAAGCATAAAAGGACGTCACCCCAAAATAAATAAATAAATAAAGTGTAATTAAAGAGAAAGAAAAGAGGTCTTCTTTTTCTAGGTAATCCCGGAATGGATAGCATATGCAGCTAGCTCTCCGAGACCACCTTCGTCAGTGACGTGGGCTGTTACCAAAGTGATCTATATAAAGCTTTCGATATAAACGCTATACATAATATTGATAACTGAAACCCTGCACTTGAAGTAGGTAGTACGTAGTATTGCTACTTGGTGTTGGAATTGATATATATATATATATATATATATATAATGGGGGATCTGCAGATTGTTCCAGCTGTGGCTTACAAAAATGTGGAGGCGCAGTACGTGGAGATGATGGTGCCTCTGTATTCTTATGGATGTGAGAAGAAAGTGAAGAAGACTCTCTCCCATCTCAAAGGTATATTTTTTCTTATTGTCTATATGCATGCATGGCCAACTCCTGCGCTTTGGTGTAATGGTTCTCTGGGCCGGGTATCTTGGACCAAGTCCATGGGCCCATATGATGGGCTTGCATATCTATATATATATATATATATATATATAACCGTCACATATAAATACATTATTTGTGGATTTTGTTATCTACGATATTAACAATTAGGGTTTACAGAAAATATTTTCAGATTATATGTGTGTGTGTGTGTGTGTGTGTATATATATATATATATATTAAAATTAAATTGTGATTAATTGGATAATGACAGGAATATACTCGGTAAATGTGGATTATCAACAGCAGAAAGTAACGGTGTGGGGAATATGCAACAAATACGATGTGTTAGCGATGGTGAGGAGCAAGAGGAAAGAAGCTCGATTTTGGAACCCTGAAGACAACATCGGAGTTGAGGAACAATCACAACCAATACCATCACCACCTTGTGATCCTCGGCCTCCAAATAAAGACAATGCAAAAAAAGACTACTACATATTTTCCAACTCTAAGCCTTCTTTGACACTCACTAAGGTCCGGTCTTTGAGCTTGAAAGCATGGAAGAGGCTGGTCTTCACCAGATCCTATTCCTTTTGAAAATATTATGTAATTGATTAATTCATAATATATATATATATATATATATATATATATATGTATGTATCTATGTCTGTCTGGTCTGTCGGTGGCTACAATTGTCAAAGAAGAAATTGCTTCCAATCCAACAAAGAGAAATGAGCGTGAATTTGGCCAAAAATGACATTGGTCCACCTCTTCTCTTTAATTTAGACGTTGTAAATATTTGGATGATGATGAAATTTGTTCAGGCCTTTGGTTTTCGAAACAATGAATGTGGTGCATCAGATCCTCTTTCCGTTTTGTTTGGTGAGAACATTTCAACAACTTTCTTCCTCATTCTTTGAATCAGACCTCAACATGTCATGTATGATGTATTGCACTCCCCCACAGTATATATATATATAAATATATACATAAGACTCCTATATATATATATATATATAATATACGTGTTAAAAGCGTGGTTTTAGTCAACTTTTAGAACCTTCGAGGAGAAGTAACTCCTTCGGTAAGACTCTTCTTTCCGTTCTGAAAAAAAGTCTTTAAAAATTCGGTATCTGTCTCTCACATATTTTCTGGCTGAGATTGGTTGCATGCATCTCTCCTGAAAGATTAGACTGAAAAAAACCACCTTTAATTAATTAATGTCTATCATTTTTTTCTTCGTATAGTTAAGGAATGCTTAAGGATCATATAGAAGTAAATTAATTAGTACTTATGGTTAATTTTTGTTAAGGTTTTGTTGAATAAAATCTTTTTATGAGAGTGAAGGTGAACTACTGGGAGTCTCTTGTCCCACGCGTTACCAAAATCAAAGCTAAAAGGCACAGCAATTGGGCAATCACATGGCATTTTCCAAAGTCAAGGTCTAATTAATTACTTCACTACTTAATCAAGAGGTTTGAAATCTGAAGCCACCAAAAGACACATCCGAATAGATAAACAAGAATAATGAAATATAGAACCAAGCCAGTTAGCCCACAATCATCCAGTAGCATCATGCCACGTCAGCTGGTTAAAGTTAGAAACGTGATGACACAGACACAGACACATCTTAGAAGCTGTTATTTCTAAACGTGAACTGGTTTATTTAATTAATTTGTGGGCTGTAATCATTACCATATGCGCGTAACTAAAAAGAAGAAGACCCAGTGAAAACCTTTATCTGTCAGCGTATTCACATGCCTAGCGCCACTTACAATGCATCTTCATATTCATAAATTGTCTCTACCTAATCTTTCATAGATTAGAAAGCACCATTTTTTAAATAGATAAGGGAGAGAGAGAGTGAAAGTAGAAGATGAGTGGTCAAATTGATCACGCTGTCTGGCTAGCTGGCTGATAAATATGGAATCGCTTTGGCACCAAAACAAGTAAGTCTGAGCTTGTGAGATTTCTGAAGGTGTATATATATATACCACCCTACAGAGCCATCTCCTTCTCTTAACAAAGCAAGAAAGAAAGGAAGAAGATGATAATGGTGGCAGTGGTTGCAGAGCTATTAGGGGAATGCACAGCAGCGCTAACAAGGGTGACGGAGCGCATCATACCTCCACGACGCCGTTTACGTAGCTTCCGTTTTCATTCTTCCTCTTCCACTACTCATCAACAAGACTCGGCTTCCTCTTCTTTTATTCTTTACTTTTAGTTTCTTCATGCTGCCAAACTCTTCTATTTACATTTATTCCTTCTGGTTAAATGCACCTCCAGCTCTGTACTCTGTACGTAGCATATATATATATATATAATGTCTAACATTTGTTTTCTTTTTTGTCTCAGAAATTTAAATAATATGTAACATTCGTTTTCTTTTTTGTCTCAGAAATTTAACTTACAAATTAAAGTTACATATACATATATATGGTCTAATTAATTTGTAAAAAGCTAGCACAATGAAATTAAGAGCAGTAAGAATATAGCCATAGGTTCATGTGAGACCTTACATATGCAAGAACGCCCCCCAACAAAAATAATAAAAGAAGAGAAAATGCAAAACATTGGAGATGGATGTTAGCAATTGCTGAATACAGTGTATGTCAGTAAGCCAATGATGATGAGAGAGACGTAAAGAGACATATAAGATGTCTTCAATTATTGTCATTCTCAGCAACGTGACAAAATTGCATGGGACCTCGCCTTCATTGCCCATTAATCCGATCATCTTAACTTTTTTCTTTTCTTTTTCCATCAAAATAATATTACATAATTAATTTCATTAATTCAACATAGGGTAATCAATAATATGTAGGCCAATTATAACTATAAGATTCAAGTATAATTAAGTACTTAGTGCGTAGATAATTCCAACTCTTAACTGGCTATAAGATATTGAATACAACAATTCTCAGTCAAAAAAGGAGTTAGGGACGATAATATATATATATCACATGCAGGAGAGATGCATGCGACCAATCTTAGCCAGAAAAAAAAAATGTAAGAGATGTAACAAATTTACATGAATATATGATAGAAATATCTGTGTAAATTTATCTTCTCCAATAACACAGATACAGTATAATTGATCAAAAATAACTTTTATAAATTTTGTATC
This sequence comes from Rhamnella rubrinervis, assembly GCA_007844105.2. Classification (NCBI taxonomy): domain Eukaryota; kingdom Viridiplantae; phylum Streptophyta; class Magnoliopsida; order Rosales; family Rhamnaceae; genus Rhamnella; species Rhamnella rubrinervis. Next base: position 588,273 of record CM017576.2, read on the forward strand.
ACTGAATAAGAAATGTGATAGAAAAAAATAATTAACTGCTGAGTTTAACATTGGAATTAAAGTTTTAAAATGAAATAGAAATATAATTATCCTGTTTATTCTCAATCGTACAGCCTGCTATAGAAAATGTGTGGATTGGACAATAAATACGTTGTATGTCACAAATTATTTTCGTCACGTCACGACCACATCTACATATAAATTTGAGAATATTTTTTTGCAGTCTAAACGAGTTCTTATTAAGATCTTCATTTAATAAAAAATAATTACTTAGACGTCTCATGTTTTAAGAAAATATTTTTAGGTTACTTATGTAGCTAAGTTGTCCTAATAATAAATGTCATTCATAGTCAACAATGTTCACATTTTAAGTGAAAAATATAACCTATGTAAAAATTTGTTTCATTCATATTGTTCCAGACGATGATTTTGAGAAAAATTATTAATTTGATACTATTACTATTATTATTATTATTATTATTATTATTATTTTTGGACTTGGACAACGATCAGTTGCAGAGGTTGAGAATAGCAAAATAATAAAAATATAAGGACGAAAAATAATTTAGGGAAAATTGTAGGGGCTTATAAGCAAAGTAGCGCGTGCTGAAGGCCAAAGACAGTGTGACCTGTTCCTCCATTCCTTTATTCCCACAGAGACGGTGGACGGTTGAAGACGCAGAAAACACTGCCAGCACTCTCTGTGTTTGGGTCTTCGTTGCTATTATTCTGGTATTGTTTTCGTAATTCTGTCTCATTTTCCTGTGATTTCCAACGAAATTATTCTCCTTTTGATATAAATTTCATATATATTTTTTTGTATGGTAATTGTGCTCTCTGATTGAATGTGTTTTTTCTTTCTCTTTTTTTTTTTTTTTTAATCTAATATTCCAACGGTTCCAACTTTAATAATGTTAGCAGATTGTCACTTTGTTTTTTTCGATTAAAAAAAAAAAGTGCTGTTTTTTATGCAAATTTGTATGGGTTTTGATCAATTTACTCAATTGTGTGTTAGAAACAAATGATGGGATTTGGGGCTCACGGTAATGGGGGATCCTATTCGACGTCGTCGTCTTCCAATTTATCGGCTTTAGCACCACCTTTCACGGTCGATCGGTCTGTTCCCAAACCCGTTTCAAGCCCACTTGTGGATTTGACCGAACCGCCTTATGCTGCTCCCTTGAATTCTTCTCCGCATAATTGGGTCCCTAATCTCTCTCCCTCTCAAATGCCCAAGTTTTTAACTAATCTTCCTTGTGTGGATGGATATAAGTTTGAAAGACCGCGGACCATTGAGTCGTCCAATACCCATTTACCTCCTTTGAACACAGTTGCTCCTTCTGCAGCCAATGCATTTTCTTTAGGACAATGCTCAGACAGTGTGGGTACTAGTTTCGTTGAAGCAAAGCCATATTATCCGTCTTATTTATCACCTGCAATGCACAATGATAGTCCCATGGTGATTCCTGATCAAACTACTTATGATTGGTCGTCTACTTCAAATGTTGCTACCTTGGATGGGTCCTTTCATAATGATTTCACTCAGAGACCATCAGGTTCAAAGTATTCGTCCCAGTGGGGTGGTTTGTGGAATGGTTTTAATGACTGGGATCAGGGTAAACTGCAAGAAGTTGATGGGGGTGCCTACTCAAAGGAGACTGATGTACCTGTTTCATCCATGTACAAGAATTACGTGAACCAAGGTATTTATACACTAAAATTTATATGATCATATGCATTTTGGTAATCATCTTTGTGGAAGCTGCATAATTGTTCTCCATTTTATAATAAGATGTAATTATGTCGTGTTGTTTCCTGTGTAAGTTTAAGTTATTTCTTCAAAATGTTCACGATTGCTATAATCTGTATTTTTGTTAGTTGCTACAGGTTCTGCCCTGCTGAAGGTCTTCTCTATTATCCAAACTTTTAAAATGGATGCTAGTTCAAGCATCTTTGTTGATTGAATTTATTCTTCTGCAGATCTGTAATGAATCTTTTACAAAGCTGTCTTCACCCTGGCCAAAAGTTTGGAAAATTAGAAGCATAAACACAACATATGCTTGGTAATTCATGGAGACCATGCCAAATTCTGCTAGTTGAATTCTGAATAATTTGATTCTGTTTTTCAAAATTTAATGAATAACAGTTTCTAACAAGCCTCAGCTTGTTGTGCTTCCCATCCTTCTAACTTCTATTATCCATATTGTTGATCATGATGACTTGCATACTCACAAGCAGATTATATGAAACAAACTTTTGGCATCCCCATTTCTGTCATACTAACCTAATACTTCTCCTGTTTGATTAATATTTTATAGCTCATGCACCCAAGAGCTTGAACACGTGTGCTGAAGCATCCCATGGCATCAACATTCTAGGTGGACCTGTCAGTGCGGGAAAATTGGATGATAAATCTTTCTTGGGTCCAAATTCCAATCTCATGCCCATTGACTATTCAAGATCTCTCTTTGAATCACTTTCAGGATTTCCAGAAACCCATCATGAGTCTACATCCATAGAATTTCTCCCAAATTCCAGGAATTGTCAAGTTCTCTTTAGTACTACTACACATGAGAAAAAACACTTGAGACAGCATGATGCTAGTCCAAATAATGGCACATCCATTTCAAAGTCCTCCCCCGCCGCTGTGATTAGGCCACTTTCTGTTGGCGCAACTTCTTTGACACCAAGTCCTGCTCTAGTCAAAATTGTGAATATAGGAAGTGATGCTGGTACAGATCTCTGCAGAAACAATCCCTCTACTGTAAAAGAGAATCGTTCCCCACTAGCTTCTGAACACAAAATTTTCTGGGATCCAAACCAACTCTGCATGCATCTAGGAAGAAATAATCCCATCATTTGGGAAACACCATTGACAAAAAATGAAGACAAATTAGACAGTTCTGATGCATCGAATCACATGTCAAAAGGAAAATCTGGACTTCAGACATTGAATCCTGATGAATTCAATTTGGACCTTAATATTATTGAGACCATCAATTCTATTGAAGATTCCTCTGAAACTATTGATCATCATAACCCTTCTGTGGACTCACCATGCTGGAAAGGGGCTTCACTTGCTCGTTTTTCTCCATTTGAGGCATCTGGAGTTGCCATACCACAACAAATGAAGAATCTTGAAGCATGTAATAGTCTGAATGTTCAAGCAAAAGAAAATTTTCCATTCAGCCGTGACAATAAAGTCTCCTCTGAGAAGCCAAGTGAGAACATCATGTATCATGAATCCGGGTGTCTAGAAAACGGTTTGGCATTTCCTAAGAATATATGTTCAGTTGCAAATTCAGTTTTTCAAGAAAAGACGTCAGATGATACTGTGAAGTCCAGTTGTCATTTGGATACTAGGGGTGGTAAAGAATTTCAACGTTCTGATGACACCGATGGACATGGAAGCAGGTCCATAGGCTATTCTGACTTTAAACATTCTCCAACTACACAGCACGTTGTTGAAGATGGATTGACTTCTGAAAATATCAAAGGAACCTTGGAACATGACTCATCCCATTCCCATTTGCCTTGTCATGATGTTGTGGAAAATGTCTATTCTGTTCCAGTAGAAGATGCTGCTATTAATCTTGCTAAATCAAATGGAGGAGAATCAACTCTCACAACTGATGTCCAGGTGCTAGTTGATACATTATGTAGCTCATCACAGCTACTGTTGTCTCATTATAAAAATGGTTTCTGTCAATTGAGACAAAAAGACCTTGAGGCTGTCAAAAGCACGATAAACAATCTCAGTATGTGCTTGTCAAATCATGTTGAGAAAGGAATTGAGAAGGGAATTCTGATACAAGAGTCAACTTCTTCTCAGAAAAGCGTTTCTGGCTATCTTGGAGGAGTAAATGAGGTTCACATGGTAAGTTGTTTTGGTTTTGTTATAGTTTATATTAAACTCAAATGCCTGATCTGGAAGTAATTTTTAGATAAATGAGAAATTTCTTACTTTCACAGATCTTTCCCAATGAGATAGGAGATAGATCAAACAGATTGAGATATTCACAAGTTTACAAACAGAGAGAAACGTGTGGAGCCACATTTACTAACCATTTTAAAACTGATCCTTTTAGCATGAGAGTACCTTTTTTAGATTTAAAAAGAGAAGAAAAGAAGGTCTCTTTCATGATCCTGTTAGACCTCTTTAGTAACTTATCCACTAGAGAAACATTTTATTTCTTGCAAATTACTATAGAATAAATACGTAGAAAACCATTGTGGAATCAATGTCTATTACTTAGTGTGGACTTGTGTAACAGATTTTGAGAATAGCTAGAAACAAGATAAGTCTTTTTGATGTCTAGGATCCAGGCATTATTATTCCCAATGATGCCAATGCCTGTGTTATAACTCTTTATGGCTCAGTATGCATTTATATTAATTAGTTTAGAGAATCGTTTTTTCTTTTTTCTTTTTTCTTCTTCTTCTTGTCTTTTTTTTTTTCTCTGAACTATATAGTTTAGATTCAGCCACATATAAACATTGTTTCCTTTGTTATGAATGACTTCTCCTTCAGGGCGTTAGTGTGGGCTTGACCCACTTGGCCAAGACAGCAGGTGTTAACTTTCATGATGTGCTTGACCTTCCAATTGATCATCAGTGTAACAAGCATTATGTGCCTGGTAAGAAAGATGAGAAGATAACAGATTCACTTCCTGTAAGAGATAATCTTGACATGGTTAAAGAAGAGAAAATGACTCAGGTACTCTATTCCTTTTTTTGCTTTATTCTGTGACATAAGAAAATGAATTATGAACTTTATCCTTCACGCTGAATTCTCTTTGAGGGGGTGGGGGGAGGTATCAATTTTCTACGCAGTTCTTCTGTCTTACATCACCATTTTGTAGGATTTAAAGAACGTTCTTGGTGAAAAATTTTATGATGAGGAGGATACACAGCCTCAAACTCTATTGTATAAAAATCTGTGGCTCGAAGCTGAAGCTGCATTGTGTTCCATCAGTTGCAAAGCACGCTTTAACCGGATGAAAACAGAAATGGAGAAGTCTGAGTTTCACAAATCGGAAGGTTAGTTTCTTTTCTATTTTTCTTTTTATTTTATGTAAAAACCATTGATTTGGATTTCTTTCTTTCACCAGAATGATATGGTTTTGTCTAAAATCTGATTATGTAATTTTTTCAAAAATTTAATATCCATCTATGCCAGATGTTTGTGAAAACACTCCAGTTTTGAAGAAACTATCAAGGTCTGAGGTTTCTTCTATTCCAAACACAGTTGATGTGTTGTCACCTGAGGTTGAGGATTGTCCAACCACAGAAATCCAGAATTCTTCTATCAGAAGTATAACCTGTGAAACTGATGATGTGATGGCCAGATTTCAAATCCTGAAGTGCCGGGTTGATGACTCAAATTCCTCGAGTCTGGTCAATCTGGATGAACCATCAAGCTCCAAGGTTTCTCCTGATCCCAATAAGGCTGACAGAATACCACCTGAAGAACAAAAAACAAACGGTAGCCTAAAGTCTGATGTCTCCATACAGGAATCTACCTTCTCTGGCACTGACAACCACACAAATGACTTTGATGCTGCTGTTATGGATAGATTTCATATCCTTAAATCCCGTGTTGACAATTGTAGTTCCGCTACTACAGGAGGACAAGTTCCAGAAGGTGTTAATCTTGGGTATGTTGGTAAGAGAAACCATTGGCCTGTTATTGGCCCTAGATTAGAGGATCGAAGTTCAGATGTAAAAATGGAACCTATGCTGCAGCATCACACTGCCAACGGCACTGAAGGCCAATTAAAAGTGAAGGAGTTCCATCTGTTTGTTGATGATAATCCGTTGATACAATCTCACTCTCACGGTTCCAACAGGCCTGGGAATCAGCTGCTTGCAGGTTGGCATGATAGCCTTTCCTTAGATTGGGAGCATGTTATGAAGGAGGAGCTTTCCGGGAAGAATCGATGAAACTTGAATGTTCCTTGGGGGTGAATGATTTCTCTTATAATCTTTTGCTAGACATATATATTAGTGACCACTGTAAAGTTTATGACTTCTCTATTATTGTACAGAGTATTTGGACATGTTTAAGGTTTCCAGAACCTAAGCGTTTCGTTATAAACATCACGTAGCTACGACTCTTTTTGTCTTTATGTGTTGCTTGTCGTTTTTGCTGGGTGTTTGAAGCGTGCAGTTTATGATCCATTAATGCGTTCAAAAATTTGTTTCTTTCTTTTTACCAAACAGAAATTTTTTTGTTTCTTTCTACAAATAACCATCATGTTTGCTATATACCACCTTGATTAAAAGATATGGGATACAAACCTCGTGTCTGTACACTTCCTCTGAATTTCGTCTTTGGTTAAACTTATAGAGCAGTTCAATGATCCTAGGCAGCTTGTCTTAGTGTATATAATTAGACCCCGAGTAATTCAAGTAGTTTGATGGGTTTCAAACAAAATTAATCGGGTTATGAATCTTTTTGGACAATATAATATGGAAGAAATTTTCAAAACCGTTTCAGTGAAGCTGTGTGCAACCACCCAAAACATAGAAATTATTTTTGCATTATTGCTCTATAGCTAAATGTGAGATGGCATTAATATTAAAAAAAAAAAAAAATTTCCTTGGAAATAGACAGCTTCTAGTGAAAATGACATTGAGAGAGACCTAGAGCACCCACACAAACAAATCCAATATTTTCAAAACATTATATCTGATTAACAGTGGTTCTTGTCTCTCTCCATCACACTCTAGATCTCATGCAATATTAAAGTTTAAAAAGTTAGACAACTACTACTTGGATTATTCATGTAAGAACGACATACCACTGGATAGCATTGAATCTTTGGCTCTCAAGTCAATGTAATTAGACTGATTTAAAATCATTGATGTAATCCGGTGCCGCGTAAATGTTGCTTGTGGAGGTTAATAAAATGAAATAATGTTAATTGAATCCGTGATCACCAAAACCCACTCCAGTTGTCTTCTACTTGCTAAATATATAAATATACACAAACAAAACTTTTATAAAGCAAGTAACAATGACATTCCAGCCTACTGCCTCCTCACTTTAGCACCGAAATATTGTTTGTTCTACTTTCATATTATACATTCGCTAAGTCTGCTTGTCGAACTATATGTAGATAACATGCTTTTCTTGGTCTTCAAGTGCAATAATTAGCTAGTTTCGACCCCCGAAAGAAGTGCATAACTAGGAAAGCAAATGAGTCCACGCAGCTACTTAGGCTGTCTGTATGCGGTTGGGATTGTGGTAATTTTGTCATGTCAAAGTGTTTATCCTCAGCTTCAAGTGGGGTTTTACGGAACTTCGTGCAGTTTTGCTGAGTTGATCATTAAAGATGAGGTTAGAAAAGGGTTCATCAGGGATCGGGGAGTGGCAGCTGGTCTCGTGAGAATGCACTTCCATGACTGCTTCGTTAGAGTAAGCTAGGCGCTTGTTAATTATCACATTTTAGCTAGTTTCCAACGCATATTTGTCACCAAAAGCACAAATTCTGGCTTGTAATAATAAGTCATATTTAGTTTTTCAATGTTATTGGCTCCTCTCTTGTCATTATAGCCTCTCAAATTCCTTCACTGATCAATCACAGCACCCCTGCACATTATATTGTGGTAGAACGTACTTGTCAAAGTTAAGCTTTTCTGGAGCAACTTGTATATGTTGCTACTTTAATGTAGGGACATTGTATTTCTTGTGATAAAATTAAATTTTAGGGTAGAAAAATTGATATTTGAGGTGGAAAAATTGACCTTTTTGAGTTAAAAAATATAATCTTTGAGTTTAAAAAATTAACCTTTACGGTGTTAAATCCGATATATAGGGTGAAAAATTTAACTTTCAGAGTAAGAAAATCGATTTTTGAGTGAAAATGTTGACATTTGTAGTAATAAACTTTTATCATGATAAAATCGGTATTTGGATGGGAAAATTGACTTTAGTAAAAAAACAAAGTTGTAGTTAGAAAATTAACTTTTTGGGATAAAAAATCGACTTATGTGCTAGAAAATTTACCTTTCGTGGAGGAAAATCAGCCTTTGCAGTGGAAAAGTCTGACGTTATTATCAACTTTTCTCGTTACATACATTACAGCCTCTCAAATTCCTTTATGATGCACATTATACTGTGGTAGAATGTTTCGGTAAATTAATACTTTTTTAGAGTAACTTGCATGTGTTGCTGCTTTGATTCAGGGTTGTGATGCTTCGGTGCTCATTGATTCCACTGTCTCAAACACAGCAGAAAAGGATTCTCCTCCAAATAAAAGTCTAAGAGGGTTTGAAGTCATTGACAATGCAAAAGCAAGACTAGAAGCTGTATGCAAAAGCGTTGTTTCGTGTGCTGATATACTCGCATTTGCAGCAAGGGACAGCATAGAAATTGTAAGAAATGTTCACTTGGCTTTAATTAGGAGCTTGAGGGTTGTTTTGAAAGTCACACATATGATAAATTCCTGATTTATATATATATATATATATATATATGCATTTTCAGACTGGAGGGCTTGGCTATGATGTTCCAAGTGGACGAAGAGATGGTACAGTTTCATTAGCTTCAGAGGCTTTGACCAACTTACCTGGCCCAGCATTCAGTGCAGACCAACTCACTCAGTTTTTTGCAAACAAGGGTCTTACACAAGAAGAAATGGTTACTCTATCAGGTAAATTATTTATTACCAACTAGTTTACTGGTACTGTTCCTTGTCGGTAAAACTCAATTATTGTGTACAGGAGGACACACCATTGGGCGCTCTCATTGCACTTCATTCAGTAATAGATTGTACAATTTCAATGGAACATCAAGTCAGGACCCAAGTTTAGATCCTGCTTACGCAGCTCAGTTGAAGCAGCAATGTCCTCAAGCCAGCACAAACCCAAATTTGGTGGTTCCAATGAACCCTGCGACCCCAACCGTCACTGACACAGGCTACTATATTGACATTCTAGCCAACCGAGGCTTGTTCACATCTGACCAAACTCTCCTATCAAACCCATCAACAGCTAACCAAGTGAGACAAAATGCTGGGAACCCTTTCATTTGGAGAAGCAAATTTGCTTCAGCAATGGTTAAGATGGGTCAAATTGATGTACTCACTAGAGCTGGTGCTGGTGAGATTCGAAGAAATTGCAGGGTGATTAATTAATTCAACTTACTGATAAGGGAAGCGGATGTCTACTCATTATACAAGTATTGTTGAACGTCAGTTAATCTGAAATTAATCACTTTGTTAAAACTTGTGTAATTCTAAGGTTTTTGTTTTCTTTTGCTTGTTTTTGTTCAATTATACTACAATCGAAAACGACTATAAGCAAATATCGTTTTTGATTAGTGACTGTATATAATTCTAAATTCTCTTATTGAATTTTATTCTCAAAATCATATTAGATTTTATGTATTGGCATAAAATCAAATTTCTTAAGAACCCAAGAACAAAAAGGGTCTAGATAGACATTATTTTATAATCCATTGGAGTTTGGACCATAGCCAACCATGTTCTAAAAATCCTGAAAAAGGTACATTAAGATGTACAACACGGTTATGAGTGGTTCGTCATCAAAACCACTCCAACATGTTTTTCTATCCACTTTCTCAGCAATATTATTGATCCAGCCTAGCTAGCGGCCTTCTGGATCACAAAACAGGCTAGCTACTTGCTTTTTCCAACTATAAATAGATCATGCAATTCCAATAACACTTGCAATAGACCAATATATAAAAGATAATATCAATTACCTGTTTAAGAAATAAGTCATTGGAGTGGTGATAATGAAGTTAATTAGTTGCTTATTTCTTGTTGTGGTCCAGCTGATTTTGTCATGTCACTGTGACATGAATACTACTAGTACTAGTGTTCAATATTCACAGCTTCAGGTAGGGTTTTATAGAAACTCATGTAGAATGGCTGAGTTCATCGTTAAAGATGAGGTTCTAAAAGCCTTCAGGAAAGATCCCGGAGTGGTTGCTGATCTTGTGCGGATGCATTTTCATGATTGCTTTGTTAGAGTAAGGCATTTCAAATTACTTATTCTATATGTGCATGCCCATCGATCATATGATGTGCCAGTGCTACACATATTTATGCATGCTTTCAGTTCAAATTAATTAAGCATTTGAGGTCCAACTAGTAATTAATTAACTTGTACTTACGTAGGTGTTGGTAATATTAAATTTGTAATTCAATTCAGGGATGTGATGGATCAGTGCTCATAGACTCAACCCCGTCAAACAAAGCAGAAACGGATTCTCCACCAAATAACCGAAGTCTAGAAGGTTTTGAAGTCATAGACAGTGCCAAAGCTAGGCTAGAAGCTGCGTGTAAAGCTGTCGTTTCCTGTGCTGATATAGTCGCTTTTGCAGCAAGAGATAGCATTGAAATCGTAAGTAAATAAATAACCTCCATAGATACAACCTGCGGCCTATTACTTTGCTTTCCTTTACATACACATGTTTGTTTGGCTCAATATACACATATGCAAAGCAGACGGGAGCCATTCACTATGAAGTTCCAGCTGGAAGAAGGGATGGCAGAATTTCATTAGCTTCAGAGGCATTGACAAACGTGCCTTCGCCATCATCCAATCTCGACCAACTCATTCAGTCTTTTTCAAGCAAAGGTTTAACAGAAGAAGAACTCGTTACTCTCTCTGGTAATTTATTGGTAAAGAATTAATTCTTCCAAAATTCATCAAAAAAGGCTTACATTGATAATAATGCTCAACTGGGCCTTCAACACATGCAGGAGCACACACTATCGGCCAATCTCATTGCAGTGCATTCAGTCATAGATTATACAACTTCAATGGCACATCAAGTCAGGACCCAAGTTTAGATCCTGCCTACGCACAGAGGTTGAAGGCGCAGTGCCCTCAAGGCGGCACTGATTCAGACGTCACGGTCCCAATGAACCCAGACAGCCCTGCCATCCTAGATGTGAAGTACTACAGTGATGTTCTGGACAACCGAGGCTTGTTCACGTCCGACCATGCTCTGCTCTCAACCCCTGCAACAGCCAACCTAGTCCAACAATATTCTAGGAATCCCTTCCTTTGGAGGTCAAATTTTGCTGCTGCCATGGTTAAGATGGGTCAAATTCAAGTGCTTACAGGCACCGACGGCGAGATTCGAGCAAATTGCAGGCTCATTAACAATTAATTATATAAAGTCTGAGAGGAGATGTTTACTAAATAAAATTTTTATTTCAATTTGGTTGTCGAATCAATTATGTATTAAAATAGAAAAGAAGGATAAGACCAATTAAAAACATACTGAAAAATAAAATATAAAACGTAACAGATGTTATTTTGGTCCTTTTTCTGGGGTTCCTAGGATCCAACACTGGTCTTCACCGCAACAAAATCGAAAGCATACTCCAACCATCACCATATAAATGATAAAAACAATTTTTAACTACAAAAACTAAAAGATAACGTCTGATCGAGTAAAAAATAAAAACCTCAACAGGAAGAAAACAATGAAGACTTTTAAGTGGTGAGCTCCATGATAGCACTGACAATGTCCCCATTGTGCGTTTTGAGAGCCTTGACAGCCTTGTTCCTTGACACCCCAGCTTGTGTCATCACCAAATCAATGTCCCTAGCCTCAACCCCTGTTTCATCAACCTCTTCCTCTTCTTCATCAACCTGCACTCCACCAGCTGCTGCAGAAATGTCAGGTTTTGCTGTTACAGCACTCATGTCTGGCATCCTAAACTGCTGGGCTGCCTGTGTCTGCAACTGAGAGCTCAAATCCTCTATCTTTGCCTCCCCAAATATGACGTAAGTCTCAGAATTCGGGCTCTTGAAAACATCCGGCTTTGAGATGAAAAACAATATCTGAAACAACCACACAAATAATGTTGGTGAACACTGTTCATCATATGAAAAAACAAATATTGTCCATCAGAATATCAAAACTTACATTTTTGGTTCTCTTGATGGTGACTCTACTAACACCTGTAACTGGTTTCATACCCAACTTCAACATTGCCTTGCGACTCTTCTTCTCACTTCTGCTCTGCTTGGAACTCCCATTTGCCCCTGCATCCCATTATTCAATCATTACAATTCAAGAGCAGCATTGAAAATATTTATCATAACCAAACAATAAAACATAATGCCTCTCAAGGTAAAAGTTCCATGAATCATGAAAATAGCTAAAGGAAAAATCTAAGTGCATAAAACGAGAAATTATCATAAACTGCAAAAGAATATCATTGCATCTTAACGAGCATTAGACTCTTTTCAAATATGTTTCTGATAATTAGTCAAAACCCGAAAACTATTGACCTTCCGGGTGATATCCTGAAAATCAATCTCTCTAAATAGTTGTCATATCCCGGTGAGTAATCACTCATTTTGGCTTTTATATTCAGTGAAGGAAATCAAATGAAATATAGTAATTTTTAATTGCTTTCTGTAGGTTCTTTATAAGGGATTTTCTTCTATTCAATCTATGATCTCATTAAGCATAACCTAAAAATAAATTGACAATTAAAAAACAAAAATCTTTCCCCTTTTTTTGGTATGAAGCGAAAACTAACGTTTTAGACTACATGTAAAAAACAATGCAGCTATAATAACCACATATATCCAAATATGCAAAAATAAGCCCAGGAATCAAGCCAGAACTAGTATCTCATATCGACCAAATAAAGCAATGAATTTTTCACTGAAATAATCAGTAACATGAATCAATCAGATAAGCCAAATAATCATCAGGAAAGAGAAGAAAGAACGAAAATAAATAAATAAGATAAAAATACTATAAGCACGCAACTATAAGCCCTAGAAGCAAGCATACACAGAATTTCACTAGTCAGTCAAATGAAGAAACCATGGTTTCCATCTAAATGTAAAAGACATCAGCGGCTAAATCAATAATACAGACCAAGTGAACAACGAAAACAAACAATGAAACCCTAGAACAAACAAGTATAATACCACAAACAACGGAGAAAAAAGAAAAAATGGTGAAGAAGAAAATGGAAAAAGCAAAAAAGAAACCACCTTGAGCCCCATCTTCTTCCTTGTCATCGTCCTCATCCTCGTCATCTTCCTCATCGTCCTCGTCATCTTCATCTTTGTCGTCCTTCACGTCCTCAACCACAACAGTCTCTTCCTTGTCCTGCCAAAATTACATGTTGAGAAGAAAAAAAAGGAACCACATTCAGAGAATATACAAAATATAAATGTAAAAATACGAAACGATAAATAAAAACAAATAGAAAAAGGCAGTGGACCTGAGGAGGGTTTTTCAGGGGCTGCTCGGTGGAAAGAACCTCCTCCAACTGGGGCTCGGCGGCGGCCTCGACAACTGGAGCCGGTGACATTTGGACACAAGTCTGGAGGATTGAGTGAGGGTTTCGGGGAAAACTCTGTGACACTCTGGGGACAATAGCAGTTACTGGATTATGGAACTCTATCTTGACGACTGTTATAGGGTAAGGTACACGAGGGTTTCTAATGGGCCTATTTGGGCCGTCTTGAAGCCCAATTCTTTTGGGTAGCCCATTTTTAAAGAACGTACAATTAGGCCCATTTGATTTAGGGAAAAGTGAAGGCTCATCACACTATATGCACGAACAACTATTGCCGATTTTGACCAATGTAAATACAAGATAATATAATGTTGTTAGTCTTTGATACCCTCTTTATCTATATAAACATGTTTATTACCAAACTTTGTGAACATCTTAGCATTGCTATGTCAGTGACCATTTAATTGGAATTCTATTAAATCATAACTAGGTAAAACACATTTTGCAAGAAGCTCTGAGCTACAATCCAATTTATCAAAGTAATCACATTTGTTTCAATCTTTCCAACTTTCCCATTTCGCCAAACTACACCTTTGTCCCAACACCATGGTCCTAAGTGAACTTCTTACTCGGAAGACAAGTCCAAAAAACATATTGATGCCAAAGAGTACCCTTCAAACTTCACCCTCGGACTACTCAGGCAAATGGTGTAAATACAGCTTCCAATCCATGTAAAGCGGCTTAGAATGAAATAAACAAATCTCATAAAATCACCCTTAATATTATATGTATATATTCGGGGTAAAACCTATATATCTCATATGAAACATAACGGATAAGTATCCACAAATATCAAAATCCAAGCAATGAATTACTATTAGCTGGAACAAAGCATTAATCATGTGTGTGTTTCTTCATCATAGAATCACTGATAGCTTTTTCCTCATATTCCTCTTGGAATCCCAGTCACCATTGTCCGCCGAAGCATGGCAATGTGCTGGCGAAGGATAGTACCAAAAATGGCAAGGGGCAGCAGAATCGCAAACATAGCAGTAGCACTGCAATCAATCAAGAAAATCTCTTTTAACTTGAATGCTAGATAAATGGAGAGAGCTAAGTAAACACATTGTTGAAGTGGAAGCAAAAATCTGTTACCAGCTCACAGCAGCTTTGATGGCTTGTTGTTTCAAAGGGAAATTTCATACACAAATGCCTCGAATGTGGGTAGTCTCTACAAGGCACCACCACCTGACCATCATAATCAAATTCAAAACCGCACCCTGATAAGATAGCTTCACCAATCTATTATTAAAAACTAGCCAAAACCCTCTTCTAAAGCACCAAACTTTGAGATAAATATCAATTGCTAAATACAATCCAATTGATAAACAATGACTTGCTAAGAGACTAGGGCAAAAAAATTAAGAATTGTTTATGAGTGAATGTTACAATCATGACTAGTTCTATCTGATTCCATACAGCACCCCAACAGTTAAATTAGTCCACATTTAAACTATTACGCGCATATGCAAAAAACCCCGCTACAAAAGATTCAAACTTGATCTATATAGACATGTACATTTTCTCAGCGCCAATAGAGAGAGAGCATTTAGGTTAATGGGCAATGGAAGGTTCAACAAACCTGGCCTTTGACAGAAACAACGGCGATGTCAGGGTCACCATCAACAAAATCAGGAGCAGGGGACACAGTGGGCTTGGGTGAGTCGAAATCTAGGATGAAACAATCCTCGGTTTCTTCGAAAAGTTTCACATCAGCTTCTCTCTTGAGACAGAGTACGTGACTGATAGGAGTCGCATCGTCCTCCGAAGAAGACGAAGTAATGTCGATCACCTTTATCTCATTCTCCTTCTTGATCTCGAACGGCGACGGTGATATGTTGATATTCATCACCTTCGTGTCGTTTTTCGCCATTCCCAACTTCCCCGCTCTCTCTTTCTCCGGTGTTCTCTTTTCCACTCCGGACCGCTTCCCAAGAATTTGAATCTCTTGTTTTTGTGTGTGTGTTTTTTTTTTCTTTTCTACTTTTCCGTAGAATCCCAATCGCTTTTAACCCTTTTTTGATAACCTTGGGCTGCTTTAGAGGCCTCGTCCTTGCAGATGGTCTTATATTCAACATGAGGCCCATCCAATTACAATTGTACGAACCAGGCCTGTCTTGGTGGGCTTTAATATTCTTAAGTCCATATCAATTTGAAGTTCGGCCCATTTAACATTACTTTTGTTGGAATTTGGGTCATTGTCTGCTTCACTCCTCTCGCTCTGGAGACTAATCTGTTCTAAATTAATTAATTAAACGATTAATTTACTTTTATTTATATTTTAATCTACAAAACAGACTATTTCTTTAAAAACTCATCTTTATGAAATGTATCTATGACTTTTACTTGATCTTCTTGCTTCTCAAAATCAACCTTTTTTTTTTTCCCTATATTTAGAAAATGGTTAAAAAATTGATTATGTTTGCCATAATTCAATAAACCGTAAAATATAAAAATTATGTTTGTCATAATTGATTTTTACAACTTTCTTTAATTTTTCTGAAATATTTATAAGTTACTCGCTCAGTGAATCTTGTAAAAAATTAGCAAGAAAAGTGCATTAGTATTTGTTTGGCCATAACACTATTTTATCTAATAATGATACTCACAATCTAATAGCTACACTCAAAAAATAATTTTTGTTTAGGCTTATGACTTTGTTAAAGACAAATTATAAATTCGTCAAAATTTTAAGAAAAGAATTATTATCATTTTTATCTTATTTATCATATTATATAGATAAATTTTTATTTTAAATTTATTTTTTTAAATCTAATTTTTATTCAGGCTTAATTACTTCGTCAATAATGAATTTTTAGAAAAGATAAAAAATTTATTATCATCTTTATTTTATTTATTTTATTATATTATATAGATAAATTTTTATTTTAAAATTAATTGGGCATCTGACAAATTATTTAAAATAAAAGATAAATTTTATCTTACATTAATATTTATCTTCTTATTATATTATATAGATAATTTTTTATTTTAAAATTACTTTTAAAAAGATAATTTTATTTAATATAAAATTAAATAAATAATTATATATTTAGCCTTGACGGAGTGAGCCACGAATTGATTCAACATGTTCTATTCTTTATTTTTTTTTTAAATATATTATATTTTTGATAATTTAAAATAAAATATCTATTATACGATTAAAAAAATTCAAAATAATTAGTCACATCGAAAAACCCATTAATTAAACATTAATTTACTTTCATTTATATTTTAATCTACAAGACAGATTATATTTTAAAAGACCTGATCTTTACGAAATCTATGACCTTTTAAAAATTTATCTTTACGAAATCTATATATGATTTTTAGGGCTCGTTTGAAACTGCTTACGTAAATAGTACTTTTTTCAAAAGCACTTTTTATTTAAGCACTTTAGTTAAAAAACACTTATTAATAATAAAGCAGTTTGTGTTTGGTGGAAAACTATAAAAAGTGCTTTAAAAATATTTCACAGTCTTTAAAAAAGCACTTTTTAAAAAAAACACCTATCAGGTGCTTCTCAAAAAAAGAACTTTATAATTTTTTTGCCAAACATGTTTCAAACTGCTTTTTTTTTATGAAAAAAGTACTTTTTCATTCAAAAAAAGCAGTTACAAACGGGCTCTTACTTTACCTTCTTGCTTCTCAAATCAACCTATTTATTATTATTTTTTTCCTATATTTGGAAAATGATTAAAAAATTCATTATATTTGCCATAATTTAATAGACTGCGAAATATAAAACTGCACGGCCAAAGAATATTTATGCCACATTTGATATGTTGTATTGTATTGGACTGTATAATATTGATACGTATTGTATTAGTTTGCATTATATTAGCTGAATTGCATTAGTTATAAAAATAATTTAACAATAATTCGGTTATCATATTATAATATTGAACAACAGTGTATAATTGAAATCCAAGAGAAGATGAGATATAATTTAATCTATATTTTTCACATAAATATATATATTTCTGTATTATATAATACACTCTTGTTTATTTTATTAAATATAAAATAATATTATAGAATATGAACCTCGCCTCATATTAAACCATTCCAAATGTATTCTTAGGTTTTTATTGTTTTTTTTGGTAAATAAGGAATATTTAAGCTTAGTTGTAGAAAAATTGTAATTTATTTTATTTTATTAATTGTCCAATCCAATAAAAGAATGTATATATTAGCGTCCACGTCTTGCGTTTGAAATATAATTAGTCAATTCGATTAGAACAAAGCTGATAGCTTCTACGTGACAATCAAATTTATTTTCCAACGGACGTACACGTTCTGCTGTTGCAGAAAACCATAGAGCGTGCATGACTTTGTTTATTGCACTGTTATAAAATCTTATATTACTTTTCAAAAACCTCCCAATTTTTTTATTATTATTCAAACATTTAGGTACTAAAATTCTATTAGTAAATAGGATCGCTTTAGATTTGAAATTTTGTATCAGTTTAGAGTAATTGACTCACACCTCTAATAAATTTTTCTCCGTTTGGTGCTTAATAAGACTGAATACACCTGAAATAATAAACAGAGCTTATCAAAATTCGAATCATAATTTTTTCAAACAATTGTGATAGATCTATTGGCTTATTTTCCGTTAGACCATACTTTTAGGAGCACGAATTCAAATACCTATTCCTTTCAATATCTCTATATTTATATTTTTTATTACCAAAGTATAAATAAAGAGATAGATAATGAGACAAAAAAAATAAAAATAGTTGAGTAGCGGAATTAGACCGTGCGGATTGAGCGGGCTGAACGACTTAGGCTAGTTGAAAAATGAGCTAATGTTTTATTTGTGATATTCATCACATGGTATACATCTCCCAAAGTGATCCAACAACATGTAAATAAGCACACCAATAAACTTAAAAATTAATGAATAGGTTCAGGAACTTATAGTACATATGGATAGGGCTTAACATCACTGGGTGATGTTGGTGGCGGGACTGGAGCAGTAATTAACACGATCGTATCCAAGTACCCTATAATCAAGGGCATTAACTTCGATTTGCCTCATGTCATTGAAGATGCCCCATCATATCCTGGTATGGTATCAAAAGTTTTCTATAACTCATTTCGTAGCAAAGGTTTTAAAAATAATGGCCCATCTCTTTTTTTTCATGGAGTTGATAGACAGATTCTGGATATGCAGGCGTGGAGCATATTGGGGGAGACATGTTTGTTGGGGTTCCAAAAGCAGATGCAATTTTCATAAAGGTGAGTTCTCTTACCTACCCAAGTTCCCAGCTATAAATCACTAGTGAAAATATATATGATGCTTGTGATATGGTGTGGTTGAGAATACTATGCATTTAAGCTATGCATGGACCATATAAAATTGAACACAATATCTTTATTTTATATGACACGGAGATATATATACTGCATTGGCCTAATTATTTTTTGATGTTTGTCATTGAATTGTATGCAATGTAATGCTTGAAGTGGGTCTGTCATGATTGGAGCGACGAGCACTGCTTGAAACTTTTGAAGAACTGCTACGATGCGCTTCCGGAGAATGGGAAAGTGATAGCGGCTGAATGCATTCTACCAGAAGCATCAGATACAAGCGTTGCCGCAAAGGCGCTATTCCACGTTGACGTGGTCATGTTGGCTAACTACTCAGGTGGGAAAGAGAGGACTGAGAAGGAGTTTCAGGCTCTGGCTAAGGGAGCTGGATTCCAAGGTTTCAAAGCATTTAACAATGCATTCAATGCCTATGTCATGGAATTTCTCAAAAAGCCTTGAGACGCCTTCATTGGCTACTGGGTTGCCTTCAGATGTGGGGCTTGGGAGTCTTTACCTATTTTGCTTTGTTTTTTTTCTTGAAATAGTTGCGCGGGTTGATGTCATGTATAAGCTGCTTTTTTTTCTTTTTTTTTCCGTATAGTTTTTTTTTTTTATAGAAAAGGATTTCGATATATATCTCATCAATTTAAAATTTTATTAGTAGATAAAATTTTTTTACTGCTCTAACTCTATAACTCTGCTTCAGAATTATATTATTATTAATATAAAAACTGCTACAGGTTTACCATATTTTATTATTATTATATTATTTTTATTATTATTATATTATTAAATAAATAAAAATAATATATATTTTTATTATAAAAGTTAGACTATATCACCAATATACATATATATACAATTAACATAAATTAATAAGTACGTAATGATTTATATTTGTAAACTTTTTACTTTGTAAATTTTAAATAAAAAAGTAGTTTCAAATTATATATATTATAAATCTACAATTCCTTAATAATTCATGAAGTAATATATAATTTATGTATTATCATATTTTAATTGATTTTTATCTAACTCTTTTTATATATTATATTTTAAAAAAAAATTAATTTTGAAAAAAATTTTCATTTATAATATTAATTTTCTATATTCTTTTTTATTTTCTAATTTATTATAAATTATTTTTTATTTTTTAAAAAAATAAATTAATCTTTAAAAAAGTTTTCATTTATAATATTAATTTTTTATTTTCTAATTTATTATGAATTATTTTTTATTTAAAAAAAAAAGTTAATTTTTTGGTTTATTTAAACTATTACGTTCATATGCAAAAAACCCCGCTACAAAAGATTCAAATGTAGACATGTACATTTTCTCAGCGCAAATGGAGAGAGAGAGAGAGCATTTAGGCTAACGGGCAATAGAAGCTTCAACAAACCTGGCCCTTGACAGAAACAACGACGATGTCAGGGTCACCATCAACAAAATCAGGAGCAGGGGACACAGTGAGCTTGGGTGAGTCGAAATCTAGGATGAAACAATCCTCGGTTTCTTCGAAAAGTTTCACATCAGCTTCTCTCTTGAGACAGAGTACGTGACTGATAGGAGTCGCATCGTCCTCCGAAGAAGACGAAGTAATGTCGATCACCTTTATCTCATTCTCCTTCTTCTTCTCGCACGACGACGGTGATATGTGATATTCACCACGTTCGTGTCGTTTTTCGCCATTCCCAACTTCCCCGCTCTCTCTTTCTCCGGTGTTCTCTTTTCCACTCCGGACCGCTTCCCAAGAATTTGAATTTCTTGTTTTTGCGTGTTTTTTTATTTTTTTTTACTTTTCCGTGGAATCCCAATCGCTTTTACACTTTTTTGATGACCTTGGGCTGCTTCAGAGGCCTTGTCCTTGCAGATGGGCTTCTATGCAACATTAGGCCCATCCAATTACAATTGTACCAACTAGGCCTCTCTTGGGTGGGCTTTAATATTCTTAAGTCCATATCAATTCGAAGTTCGGCCCATTTAAAAGATCTTCGGGAGCCAAACCAAGTCATTGTCATGTTAAACATTAGTTGCGTTGGAATCGTTTAATTAATTAATTAAACGATTAACTTACTTTCATTTATATTTTAATCTACAAAACACACTATTTCTTTAAAAACTCATCTTTATGAAATGTATCTGTGACTTTTACTTGTTTTCTTTAAAAACAAAACTAATTTTTACTTAGGCCCAATTACAACTTCTAGAAAGGGTAGAAAAAAATTATTATCATTTTTATTTTATTTATTTTATTATATTATATAGACAAAATTTTTATTTTAAAATTAGTTGGGTATCTGATAAATTATTTAAGATAAAAGATAAATTTTATTTTACATTAATATTTATCTTCTTGTTACATTATATAGATAATTTTTTATTTTAAAATTATTTTTTAAAAGATAATTTTTATTTAATATAAAAAAAATTAATAATTACATATTTAGTCTTAACGGCTATCGACGAATTTATTCAATAGGCTCCATTCTTTATTTTTAAAAGAAAAATTATTATCTTTTAGGAATATTTTTGATAATTTGGAATAAAATATTTATTATAAGTAGAATAGATTAAAAAAATTCAAAGTATTTGGTCGAAAAACCCATTAATTAAACATTAATTTACTTTCATTTATATTTTTATCTACAAAACAGATTATTTTTAAAAAAATCTGATCTTTACGAAATCTATGTATGACTTTTACTTTAATATCTTGCTTCTCAAATCAACCAATTTATTATTATTTTTCCTATATTTGGAAAATGGTTAAAAGATTGATTATGTTCATCGTAATTCAATAAACTGCGAAATATAAAACTGCACGGTTAAATAATATTTATGCCACATTTGATACGTTGTCCGTATTGTATTAATTTGTATTGTATTAGTTGAATTGTATTAACCATAAAAACAATTTCAAAATAATTCGATTGTTATATTATAATATCATAATATTGAAAACACTGTATAATTGAAACTCAATAGAGTATGAATTATAATTTAACATATATTTTTCACATAAATATATATCTATCTATTATATAATATACTCCTATTTATTTTCTCAAATATAAAATAATATTATATAATTTTACCTCACCCCATAATATATCATTCCAAATATGTTCTTAGACTTTTCTTTGGTTGGTAAACAAAAAATATTTAGGCTTAATTGTGGAAAAATTGTAATTTTATTTTATTTTATTAATTGTCCAATCCAATAAAAGAATAACACATCGTATTAAGAATATATTAGCGTCCAGGTCTTGCGTTTAAAATATAATTAGTCAAGACAATTGACAGGCTTTACTTGACAATCAAATTTATTTTCCAACGGACGTACACGTTCTGCGGCTGCTGAAAACCATATAGCGTGCATGACTTTGTTTCTTGGACTGTCATAATGTCATATATTACTGTTCAAAACGTCTCAATTTTTTAAACATTATTCAAACATTTCGGTTAGTGAATTAACCGAGCATGAATTCAAATACTTTTCTTGGTAAGTCCAATTTCTTGGTAAGTCCAATTCGGGCATAAGGTGTATTCAACCCTGTTAAATGTCAGATGGAGAAAAAACTATTAAAAGAGTGGACTAACTACTTTAGATTCCTACAGGGTTGCAAAACTGAAACAATAACAAATCTCTATTTCTAACAGAATTTTAGGCTAATGATTTCCACAATAAGACTCTTTTTATTCACAAAAAAAATTGAATTCAAATACTTATATATATATATATATATATATATATATATATATATATAAAAGAGTATCGATGTGAATCTTATCATTTTAAAATTTGAATAGAACTGCTCCAACTTTATAACTTTATAAGAGTCTAGAGCAACTGACTCATACCATTAACAGATTCCACTCTACTTGGTGCTTAGTAAAGTTGAGTACACCTCTTCATTTGGCACTTAATAAGGCAATAAACGAGGCTTATTAAAACTTGAATTCTAAATTTTATAAGTGAGTGTAATGATCGATTAGCTTCTTTTATTTTCAGATGCATGAATTCAAATACCTATTCCTTTCTATAACTCTATATTTATATTATTTTATTATCAAATTATAAATAAAAAGATAGATAATGACACAAACAATAAAATAGTTTAATAGCGGAATTAGACCGTGTGGATTGAGCAGGCTGAATGGCTTAGGCTAGTTGAAAAATGAGCTAATGTTTTATTTGTGATATTCATCACATGCTATACATCTCCTGTGTCTCCACGCATAGCCTCTGAAATTATAAGCTAAGCAATCAACCAAGGTGATCCAACAACATGTAAATAAGCACACCAATAAACTAGAAATTAATGAATAGGTTCATAAACTTATAATACATATGGATATGACTACAAATTAATTCATAAAGTACAGATTTAGTCTTGAGGGATCCAAGAGTAAGAAAATTTCCCATTTTATATTAAGGTGAAATGTATATTCTACATCATCTTCTAATCCAAAAGGAGTTTAAAGGGCATAAGAGCATAGTGTAAATGACAAAATAAATACTTACTAAAGTAATAAAATTATCCTGAAATAAAAAATTCTTAACTAGCAAATATATTTGTAAGTAGTACCCCAATACACTATGTATCATGATTACAAAAACTATTGTTTGTCTTCTTCTTTGAACCCTTAATTAGTGTGTGTGGCTAATGAGAAAAAATTCTCACAAGTTAGCCAGTATAGCTTCACTTTTTTCTGAATTGCATAAACTTGAAATGACATTGAGCTTGAAATCAAAATGAAAAAAGATGTTGATAGCCTAAAAAACTCTATTTATCAGAAAAATTAGCAAGAATGTTGAGAGGCTTAAGTACTTCTCTATCGTCTGCTTCATCACCACCTACTGGTAAGAAAACGCCTTATAGTACATCAGCACGATTTGACAAACAATAGGAGGACGCAGCAGCCAAAAGAAAAAAAAACCCAGTTTTCAACCGGTCATATGGTCGTAGCGATAGGTTTGGCAAATTGCGAATTGTAATATTGGTGGCGTAATCAGACATGGGATGTTTTAGCATGGGGCATTAAAATAATAATAAAAATAGTACCTGAAATAAAATAATATAAATAATAACTATTTAGAGCATTTCTAATAATATCCTCCATAGTGTATTTTTTAAAAAAATAAAAGGTATTTTTTAAAGTAAAGAGGTAAATTTATTAGACAAATCCAATATATTTTCTATCATATTTTTTATTTTATTAGTTTCAATAGATAATTATGATTTATTCATTTATTTCTTTGATTTATAATTAAATAAAATATAAATATTATTTAGAGTATGCAAAATTAAATACAAATAGTAGTTGAAAATTATACAATATTAATTAAAAATATATTTTTATAAAGTAAAAAGTTGTTTTTATGAATATAATAAGTAATCAAAAGAATATATATAGGAAGAGTGATTTGTTTTTTTAATTATTTGAACTTTAAAATAGAGAATATAAATAACATAAAAAGCCCTTGGAGATGTTTATACTATGTGCCAATAAAATAATAAATATAAAGTACTTAAGCAGTATTAGAGTTTTTTTTCAGTACATTACTATTTATTATAAGTTCTGATTAATATAAGTTATATGACACTTATGTTATACCAATAACACCAATAGCCTTATTTTTTATATATATATTTTTAGCTAATCATAAGGTGTCATATCAGTTTAAAAATTTACTGCGATGAAAAACTACTATTATTTAATATAATTTGTGCTGTAAATAAAGTCACATGATAATATTTTATTAATTACATAGAATAAATTAATTAACTTTATTGATTAGATGTAATTCATTAACAAATTAAAACATACAATATTAATTGTATAAAATAGATTAGTTAACTTTGTTAATTATATATAATTCACGATAAATTAAAACATACAATATTAATTATATTGAGATCTAAATTGTGATAAAAACAAAAAAGCATTATTTTTCTTCCCAGGCGGCGGGCAACAGGAAGACGGGTGAACAAAAACACCACTATATATAGCCACTTAGCATGCTCGTCTCTCCACAAAAAAAAAAAAAAACCATCCTCCGTTTCTCTATAAACACCACCACCTTCTTCAACCTTGTATTCTCCAATCATAGATCAGAAAAATGAGTTCAACCGGTGAGACCCACATGACTCCAACCCAAGTCTCAGACGGAGAAGCTAACTACTTTGCCTTGCAATTAACCTGTGCCTCAGTCATGCCCATGGTCCTCAAATCTGTCTTAGAACTTGACCTCTTGGAGATCATAGCTAAAGCTGGCCCTGGTGCTTTTGTTTCACCTTCAGACATAGCTTCCCAGCTCCCAACCAATAACCCAGATGCTCCTGTTATCCTTGACCGTATGTTACGGCTCTTAGCTAGCTGCTCCATTTTCACTTGCTCTTGGCGCACACACCCTGATGGTAAAGTTGAGAGGCTTTATGGGTTAGGCCCTGTTTGCAAGTTCTTCATCAAGAATGAGGATGGTGTATCCCTTGCCCCTCTCTGTCTCATGAATCAGGACAAGGTCGTCATGGAGAGCTGGTAACCACCTCTTCTACTTCCCTCAGCTTCATTTTATATAAATTGATATGTTCAAGCAGTAATTAAAGTATATATCAATGTCAGTTTAGTGCTAGCAGAGCTGAAGAAATTACCTTAGCTAGTGCTTGTGTTCGTTTGTAATTAACACTTGGGTTGAGGATGATGCTAAAATTACCAACTTTTTTGAGAATTCATTGAGCTGTCTGAAAATGGTAATTTGTGTTGTTGTACCCAATCTTCATACTTATCGAAACTCTTTCGATTTCTATAGCTCATGAATATATTAACCGATGCATGAACATGAAGGGGATAATTATAATATTTCTTTTTTACCTTTACCAGTTGATATATTATTACTGAATGAATGATATAATTGTTTGTCCCTGTAGGTACCATTTGAAAGATACTGTGCTTGAAGGTGGTATTCCATTCAACAAGGCATATGGAATGAATGCATTTCATTACCATGGCACAGATCCTAGATTCAACAAAGTTTTTAACAAGGCAATGTCCGACCCTTCTACCATTATCACGAAGAAGCTTCTAGAGAACTACAAAGGCTTTGAGGGCTTAACATCACTGGTTGATGTAGGTGGCGGGACTGGAGCAGCAATTAACACGATCGTATCCAAGTACCCTAAAATCAAGGGCATTAACTTCGATTTGCCTCATGTCATTGAAGATGCCCCATCATATCCTGGTATGGTATCAAAAGTTTTCTATAACTCATTTCGTAGCAAAGGTTTTAAAAATAATGGCCCATCTCTTTTTTTTTCATGGAGTTGATAGACAGATTCTGGATGTGCAGGTGTGGAGCATATTGGGGGAGACATGTTTGTTTGGGTTCCAAAAGCAGATGCAATTTTTATAAAGGTGAGTTTCTCTTATCACCCAAGATCCCAGCTGTAAATCACTAGCTGTAAAAATATATATGGTGCTTGTGATCTGGTGTGGTTGAGAATACTATATATTTAAGCTATGCATGAACCATATAAAGTTGAACACAATATCTTTATTTTATATGACATGGAGATATATATGCTGCATTGGCCTAATTATTTTTTGATGTTTGTCATTGAATTGTATGCAATATAATGCCTAAAGTGCGTCTGTCATGATTGGAGCAACGAGCACTGCTTGAAACTTTTGAAGAACTGCTACGATGCGCTTCCGGAAAATGGGAAAGTGATATTGGCTGAAATGATGCTACCAGAAACACCAGATACAAGCGCTGCTGCAAAGGCACTATTCCACACCGACGTGCTCATGTTGGCTTACAACCCAGGTGGGAAAGAGAGGACTCAGAAGGAGTTTCATGCTCTGGCTAAGGCAGCTGGATTCCAAGGTTTCAAAGCATTTAACAATGCTTTCAATACCTACGTCATGGAATTTCTCAAAAAGCCTTGAGACTCCTTCATTGGCTATTGGGTTGCCTTCAGAGTTGGGGCTTGGGAGTCCTTATCCTTCATAAAAAAATAATAACATTAAAAGTATATGTAAGTTGCTTGTAATCAATAAAGTTATCCGGCACATCGAATTGAGAAGGGCCTACAAATATACGAACTAGGCCCTTCTTGGTGGTCTTTAATTTCTCAAGCCCATATAAAATAGATGCTCAGCCCATTTGAATGATCTTCCAGAACCAAACTAAGTCAGTGTCATGTTAAACTATACGGTTCAGATGATTACTGGGTCATTGTCCAATGTCCGCTTCACTCCTCTCACTTTAGACAAGCTCTAGAGATTAATCAGTTCTAAATTAATTAATTAAACGATTAATTCACTCTAATATTATAATTTAATCTACAAAACTGATTACTTTTTTGAAAAGGCTCCTCTTATTATATCTATTTTTGACTCTTGCTTTATCATCTCACAGTTCAAGTCAACCAATTCACTCTTCTTCTTTTTTTCTTCTTTTTTTTAATTGTCAAATCCAAACAAAGAATAACATATACTATATTAAAATTTATGACCACGTCTTGCATGACTAGTTTAAAATATAATTTCTTAAATCTATTCATTCTAGAACGAAGCTGATACGGGTCTACATGAAAGTGACAATCAAATTTATTTTCCACGAAAGCCATATAACGTGCATGACTTTTGTTTCTTGGACTGTCAGAGTCAAATATTAAGGCTCAAAAACCTCCCAACTTTGTTAATATTATTTAAACACTTAAGTGAGTGAATTAGTAAAGCGTGAATTCAAATTATATGTACTTTACCGTTTCTCATTATCTATTTTTTCAGTTGTTATGCTTCTAATTGAAAAGGCAAATAATGATATAAAAGAACGAAGAGGTGATCTAAATGTGTAAGGCATTAAGTGAGCATAGTCAAGTTTTTAATGGAATAAACAAATAATAAAATAAGTGATTCGTAAAGCATTAAGTGAGCTTAATTGCCATGTCATTCAACCTCATTTTACTTTATATATATTTTGTATAAGAAAACTATGATTTCAGTGCAATGTTTTAAAAAGCGCTGGGCAACCGAATGAATTGAATTTTTATGAGTATATGTGTGTTTGATCAAAATATTTTGTTATTATATTATTATTTTAATTATTATACTATTTTTAAATAAATAAAAATAATATATATTTTTAATGTGAAAGTCAGTCTATATCACTAATATATATATAATTAATATAAATAATAAATATATAATTATATATATTTGTAAACTTTATACTTTCTAAATTTCTAATAAAAAATTAATTTCAAATTATATATTCTATAAGCCTATAATTACTTAATAATTCATGAATTAATATATAATTTAAGTATAATTATATTTTAATTAATTTTTATCTAATCCTTTATCATACATTATATTTTATTTTTTTAGAGAAAACAAATTAATCTTAAAAAAAGTTTTCAATTTTAGTATTAATTTTTTACATTCTTTTTTATTTTGTAATTTGTTATGAATTATTTTTTATCTTTTAAAAAATATTAATTTTTAAAAAAAAAAAATTAATAAAAAGGCTGCGCTTTTAACATCTAAGGCGGTCAACAGGACTGGCCGTGCTTTATTAAGCTTTATTCAGGTGTTTTCTGGAGGCCTAATATTTAGGTGGTTTCTTTTTGCTCTATCATAAATTTAATAACCTTCTTTTTACCCAGAAAGGTTAAAAAGAGAGAGGAGCCGTCATGACTTGACACTAGTTTTTCTATTTTAATACCAAGTGGTGAAGTACCACTTACTATTATTTTGAAACCACGTTGGATTACCAACAACAAAATTCCAATTTGCAATTTGCAAAATCCATCACAAATTCAGGAAGATTAATACATAAAAAAATCACAATCATGGTCGCCGGAGATCAGTCCGGCATCGTCGTCGCTGGATTTGACGAAGACTAGGAGGACACTCTCTGCAACTAGCAGAGAAAAAAATACCAACTTTTCATTAACATCTGAGTTTCAGCCGGTGGCAAATTGCGAGTTGTGAGTTAGCTGGTGTAATCCAACGTGGAGTATTTTACCACGTGGCTTGAAAATAATGGTACCCGCTTATCACATGGTATTAAAATAATAAAAGAAATCTTCCCATGCAGAGGTGGCGTGCAGGCAACGGTAAAACGGGTGAACAAAAACACCACTATATATAGTCGCTTAGCTTGCTCGTCTCTCCTCAAAACAAAAACCATCCTCTGTTTTTTCTGTTTCTCTATAAACACCACCATCTTCTTCAACCTTGTACTCTCCAACCCTAGATAAAAAAAAAATGGGTTCAACAGGTGAGACACAAGAAGAAGCTAACCTCTTTGCCATGCAATTAACCAGTGCCTCCGTCATGCCCATGGTCCTCAAATCTGTCTTAGAACTTGACCTCTTGGAGATCATAGCCAAAGCTGGCCCTGGTGCTTTTGTTTCACCTTCAGACATAGCTTCCCAGCTCCCAACCAAGAACCCAGATGCTCCTGTTATGCTTGACCGCATGTTACGGCTCTTGGCTAGCTACTCTATTCTCACTTGCTCTTTGCGCACACACCCTGATGGTAAAGTTGAGAGGCTTTATGGGTTAGGCCCTGTTTGCAAGTTCTTCATCAAGAATGAGGATGGTGTATCTCTTGCCCCTCTCTGTCTCCTGAATCAGGACAAGGTCCTCATGGAGAGCTGGTAACCACCTATTCTTCTTCCCTCAGCTTCTTTATATAAATTTATATGTTCATGCAGTAATTGAAGTATATATCAATGCCAGTTTAGTAGTACCAGCGCTGAAGGAATTACTATATAATTAATTTCTAAATTTCTAATTAACACTTGGGCTGAGGATGATACTAAAATTACCAACTTTTTTAAGAATTGATTGAGCTGTATGAAAATGGTGGTTTGTGTTGTTGTACCCAACCTTCATATTTATGAAATTCTTTTGATTTCTAAACGTGCATGAAGGGCATAGTTAGAATATTTCCATTTTACGTTTTTCCTGTTGATATACTATTACTGAATGACATAATTGTGTGTCTCTGTAGGTACCATTTGAAAGATGCTGTGCTTGAAGGTGGTACTCCATACAACAGGGCACATGGAATGAATGCATTTGATTACCATGGCACAGATCCTGGATTCAACAAGGTTTACAACAAGGGAATGTCAGACCCCTCTACCATAGTCACGAAGAAGCTTCTAGAGAACTACAAAGGCTTTGAGGGCCTAACATCACTTGTCGATGTTGGTGGTGGGACTGGAGCAGTAGTAAACATGATCGTATCCAAGTACCCTTCTATTAAGGGCATTAACTTCGATTTGCCTCATGTCATTGAAGATGCCCCATCATATCCTGGTATCAAAGTTTTCTATAACTCATTTTTTGTATTAAAGGTCTTAAAGATGGCCCATCTTTTTTTTTTTTGCCATGGAGTTGATAGAGATGGATTCTGGATGTGCAGGTGTGGAGCATATTGGGGGAGAAATGTTTGTTAGTGTTCCAAAAGCAGATGCAATTTTACTGAAGGTGAGTTTCACTAGTAAAAATATAAATGATGCTTTTGATGTGGCATGGTGGAGAATACTGTATACTTAAGCTATGCATGAACCATATAAAGTTGAACACAATATCTATACTTTATATGACATGGAGATATATATGTTGCACTGGCCTAATTTTTTCTTGATGTTTGTCATCGAATTGTATGCAACGCGTACAGTGGGTCTGTCATGACTGGGACGACGAGCACTGCTTGAAACTTTTGAAGAACTGCTATTATGCTCTTCCGGAGAATGGGAAAGTGATAATGGTTGAATGTATTCTGCCGGAAGCACCAGATACAAGCATTGCCACAAAGGCACGAATCCACGTTGACGTGATCATGTTAGCTCACCACCCAGGTGGGAAAGAGAGAACAGAGAAGGAGTTTCAGGCTCTGGCTAAGGGAGCTGGATTCCAAGGCTTCAAAGTATTTAACAATGCTTTCAATACCTATGTCATGGAATTTCTCAAGAAGCTTTGAGACTCCTTGGCTATTGGCTTGGATTCACAGTTGGGAGTCTTTATATATTCTGTAAGAGTAATAACTTTAATAAATATAAAAGCATATGTAAGTTATTTTTTTCCCTCCAAATAAAAAGGGGCTCATAGAGTTTTTATAATCTTTTTGAAATTTCAAATAGCAGTCATACCCCCAGCACCTTATATGTAAGTTTTTTCCTTTTTTTGGGTTTATAAACATAATAGTATATGTAAGTTGGTAATAAAGCTTTTGCTTGATTGGCTCAATTTCACATATCCAATTTGAACTAGCAAAACAAATGGGAACTATGTGATACTCCATAAGCTAAACGAATGGGAATTAAACAGTTGGGCTGGTTCAAAAAAAACTTACGATTAACATCTGGCTCATGGAATTGAGATGGGCCCACAAATATACGAACTAGGTCCGACTGAAGGGCTAGGCCCAAGAACTTTAAATTGATGTTGGGCCTATGTAAAGGATCTCCGGTAACCAAACAAAGTCAATGTCATGTTAAACTGAATGGTTCAGATAATTAGTAGCATTGGAATTTGGGTCATTGTCCAATGTCCACTTCACTCCTCTCCTTGGATTTAGACAAACTGTAGAAATTAATCAGTTCCAAATTAATTAATTAAACAATTAATTTACACTCATTTTATAATTATCTAATCTACAAAACTGATTACTTCTTTGAAAAGGCCCTTCTTATGATATCTATCTATGAGTTTTGCTTTATTATTATTATTATTATTATTATATATTTGGAGAATGATTAAAAAAAAAAGGAAAACTAATTGTATTGCCATAATTCAATAAACTATGAAATATGGTCAAAGAATATTTAGGCCCAGTTGTGGAAAATTTGTATTTTTTTTTTTGGTATTAATTGCCAATCCAACCAAAGAATGGGCATATTATATTAAAATATATTAGCATGTTTTTGGTATTAATTGCCAATCTAATCAAAGAATGGGCATATTATATTAAAATATATTAGCACGTGTAACCGTAAATAGTTTAAGTCAATTCATTCTAGAACAAAGGTCGTGGGATCTACACGTGCTGTTGTTGCAGAAAACCATGCAGCATGCATGCATTTCTCTATTTCTTTTTGAACTGCCATGATGTCATCATATATTACAGCTCGAATACCTCCCAATTTTTTTGAATATTTATTCAAACATTTCAGTTGGTGGATGAGTGGAGCATGAATCCAGATTATCAATTCGTCCCTACCCCCTTTGTGTTCCTTTATCTATTTTTTCAGTTATTAATTAAGTTTAAATTAAAGTGATAAATAATAAGAAAAAAAATTGGATAGATGATCTAAATTTGTAAAGTGTTAAAGTATGGAATTTAGTCGGATATAAATATATATACATATATAAATTGATGATTTCTAATACCAAGGGAGGCAAAATTGTATTTTAAAGTTAATGAAAATACAATATTATGGACCTTAAATCATTCAACACAGTACTTTCATTAACATCTGAGTTTCAGCCGGTCATCGTCGTTGCCATGTGTTTACAATTTGCTAGTTGTAATTTTGCTAAAATAATATTGAATGGGCCGTACTCTAAAAGCATTTGAGTTTTTTTTTTTTTCAAATATTGCTATCTATCACGTATTATAATTATAATGAACACAAATAATATGATATGTACAATGATAGTTATAATAGTAGCTCTTTTATATTATTTGAGAAAATTCACAGTTTATAATGGCAAGAATTATTCTTTTTTTCATTCGTAGGTGGCCGTAGGCATTGATGTATATCCTCTATCTTAATTATCTGTACTTTTATGTTTCTCGGCTAAAAAATTAACTATTCCTTCAATGGCTATAAAACTATATATTAATACTTCTACTAATTATTTAATACAATATTATAATGCCATGCATACCTAGATTATATATATATATATATATATATATATATATATATATAGACAGATAGATACAAGCTGTCAAGTTCTTATTTTACCAAAAAAAAAAATACACACACGTTTGCCATTGAAAAATAACCATCCTCATCACCACTATATATAGCCACTTAGCATGCTCATCACACCTCAAAAAACCATCCTCTATTACTCTATAAACACCTTCTTCAACCTTGTATTCTCCAATCATAGATCAGAAAAATGAGTTCAACCGGTGAGACCCACATGACTCCAACCCAAGTCTCAGACGAAGAAGCTAACTACTTTGCCTTGCAATTAACCAATGCCTCCGTCGTGCCCATGGTCCTCAAATGTGTCTTAGAACTTGACCTCTTGGAGGTCATAGCTAAAGCTGGCCCTGGTGCTTTTGTCTCACCTTCAGACATAGCTTCCCAGCTCCCAACCAAGAACCCAGATGCTCCTGTTATGCTTGACCGTATGTTACGGCTCTTGGCTAGCTACTCTATTCTCACTTGCTCTTTGCGCACAAACCCTGATGGTAAAGTTGAGAGGCTTTATGGGTTAGGCCCTGTTTGCAAGTTCTTCATCAAGAATGAGGACGGTGCGTCTCTTGCCCCTTTCTGTCTCCTGAATCAGGACAAGGTCTTCATGGAGAGCTGGTAACCACCTCTTCTACTTCCCTCAGCTTCTTTTTATATAAATTTATATGTTCATGCAGTAATTAAAGTATATATCAATGTCAGTTTTATGGTAGCAGAGCTGAAGAAATTACCTTAGCTAGTGCTTGTCTTCGTTTGTAATTAACACTTGGGTTGAGGATGATACTAAAATTACCAACTTTTTTAAGAATTCATATAGCTGTCTGAAATTGGTAATTTGTGTTGTTGTACCCAATTTTCTTATTTATCGAAAATCTTTCGATTTCTATAGCTCATGAACACATTAACCAATGCATGAACATGAAGGGGATAATTAGAATATTTCTTTTTTACCTTTACCAGTTGATATATTATTACTGAATGAATGATATAATTGTTTGTCCCTGTAGGTACCATTTGAAGGATACAGTGCTTGAAGGTGGTATTCCATTCAACAAGGCATATGGAATGAATGCATTTCATTACCAGGGCACAGATCCTAGATTCAACAAAGTTTTTAACAAGGCAATGTCTGACCCTTCTACCATTGTCACGAAGAAGCTTCTAGAGAACTACAAAGGCTTTGAGGGCTTAACATCACTGGTTGCTGTTGGTGGCGGGACTGGAGTAGTAATTAACACGATCGTATCCAAGTACCCTACAATCAAGGGCATTAACTTCGATTTGCCTCATGTCATTGAAGATGCCCCATCATATCCTGGTATGGTATCAAAAGTTCTCATTTCGTATCAAAGGTTTTAAAAATAATGGCCCATCTCTTTTCTTTTTTCGTGGAGTTGATAGACAGATTCTGGATATGCAGGCGTGGAGCATATTGGGGGAGACATGTTTGTTGGGGTTCCAAAAGCAGATGCAATTTTCATAAAGGTGAGTTCTCTTACCTACCCAAGTTCCCAGCTATAAATCACTAGTGAAAATATATATGATGCTTGTGATATGGTGTGGTTGAGAATACTATGCATTTAAGCTATGCATGAACCATATAAAATTGAACACAATATCTTTATTTTATATGACACGGAGATATGTATACTGCATTGGCCTAATTATTTTGTGATGTTTGTCATTGAATTGTGTGCAATGTAATGCTTGAAGTGGGTCTGTCATGATTGGAGCGACGAGCACTGCTTGAAACTTTTGAAGAACTGCTACGATGCGCTTCCGGAGAATGGGAAAGTGATAGCGGCTGAATGTATTCTACCAGAAGCATCAGATACAAGCGTTGCCGCAAAGGCGCTATTCCACGTTGACGTGGTCATGTTGGCTAACTACTCAGGTGGGAAAGAGAGGACTGAGAAGGAGTTTCAGGCTCTGGCTAAGGGAGCTGGATTCCAATGTTTCAAAGCATTTAACAATGCATTCAATACCTATGTCATGGAATTTCTCAAAAAGCCTTGAGACTCCTCCTTGGCTATTGGGTTGCCTTCAGAGTTGATAGTTGGGAGTAGAGATTCTTTACCTATTTTGCTTTGGTTTTTTATGACATAATTATGCTGCTCTCTCTCTCAGAGGGTGGATTAATATTCCAGTATAAGCAGTTTTTGCTATCATAGCATTAATTAAATGTATTCAAAAGTATATGTAAGTTGCTTGCAATTAATAAAGAGGCTGCTCGATTGGCCCAATTTCACTTTCATTTGAATATATCCAATCTGAATTAGCAAAACAAATGGGCATTAAAAGTGATTTTCCATAAGTTCAACAAATGGGAATTAAACAGTTGCGTAGGTTTAGAGGTCTTGTCCTTGTAGATAATCTTACAATCAATATCCGGCCCATATCAAATTGACCCGTATTGGGTAGGCTTTAATGTTCCTAAGCCCATATCAAATTGATGTTCGGCCCATTAAAAGATCTTCGGGAACCAAACCAAGTCAGTGTGATGTTAAACTGTATGGTTCAGATAATTACCAGTATTGGGTCTTTAGTCCAATGTCCACTTCACTCTGCTCTTGGATTTAGATAAACTCTAGAGATTAATCAGTTCTAAATTAATTAATTTAACCAAAAATTTAATTTCATTTTATATTTTTATCTATAAAAGTGACTACTTCTTTGAAAGGGCTCTTCTTACCATATCTATCTATACTTTGTCTTCTTACTACACAAATCAACCTACCTATCTATTCAAGATATGGGCTAATGGAAAGGAATCGACCGCTCCATCACACTCTAGAGTTGTGGTTCAGTCTTGTTCTGTTATTACTTCAGGTGTACTCACCCGCTTAAATCGCCAGTGGAGGGATCATAGAGAAGGCCACCGCCTAAACTCCTACAGGGTTGCAAAGCTGGAGTAGTAAGGAGGCTCTATCCACTAACAGAATATTGGGCTAATGGGATCCACATCGAGGCCCTTTTTTATTCATAACCTACCTATCTATTCATTATTATTTGTATACTTAGACAACGAAAAATGAAGGCTCCTAGCTCAAAAAATTTATAATATCGCCATAATTCAATAAAATGTGAAATGTAAAGCATGGTCAGACCAAAGTTGAGGTTGGAAGTTGCAGAAACCAAGTGGAATCTTGTTGGGCTTACTTGTGGAAGACTCCAAGTTGTAATTTTTTTTATTTCTTTTTTTGTATTAATTGTCCAATGAAATCAAAGAAAAGATAATTCCAATCAAGGAATAACATACTACCTTAAAATATAATTGATCTAGATTTGTGTTTGGTGGCACGTCTTGCATGCCTAAACAATGTGATGAATTACCTCTTTGGTTTCGGTCGTGCTGGCTAATACAAAAGTATATAGGACATATATTTTTTTGGCAAAAAGTTTATAGGGCATATACACACTTGGGGTTGGGGTTATATGTATTATCAAAGAATTATCAAAGACATGGAAATAAGAAACGATCAGAGAGTTGACAATCATGCAGAGCAGAGAGGTGGTGGTTAGTTTATTTCTATTTGTGAAATAACAAAGCAGGGTTGGTGAGGAAAGTGGGTGAACTTTTTGGATGTTCTTGTTAGTGAAATTTCATGGGAATGCATTCTAGAACAAAGCTGGTGGGGTGTTTTCAGGGTCGTAGATGGCTGCAGCCTGAAGGTCTTGTCTGTATTAAGGGTCCAAGATATTAGGTAAGACGTTGCACTCCCTTGATTTGTCAACACATCCCAATTATAGCTCCACACTTGTCCACCTAATAAAAAAAAACATAATCAAGGTATAGTCTATAGTTTCCCAGTGAGTAAAAAAAAGATAAATTAATCCAGCTTTGAAATTGGTAATATAATGAGACCTGTGGGGTATATCTATCGTATATAGTCTCTTGTGTTTGATAAGATGTCTTTGTCAATAGAATGTGAATGTGAATCAATTATAATTGAATCGTTGAACTTGTTTATAGTAGGAGAGTTTTTTATTATAATCTTAAAGAAATTAAATCATGATGGCTTTGGTAGAAGAATGTATTTATATAGACAATATTCCTAAATAAGTATTTTTTTTTTAATGGGTGTCAACTAGTTAATCCAATATGGACAATTAATCGAATTTAAATTGATAGAAATATATCTTACATGTTTTACCACTTTTTTTTTTTATGAATAGAAAAAAGAGTTTCAATGTGGATCTCATCAGTCTTAGATTCTATTAGTAGATAAGGCATTCTTGCTGCTCCAGCTTTGCAATCTTTTCGAAGTTTAAAGTAGCTGGCTCACACCCCTAACATATTCCTTTCCACCTGACGCATTAAGTAAGATTAAGTATATCTGAGGTTATAATGAAGTTTGTCAGGAATCCAACTACAACTCTCGCAAGCGAATATAATAGAACGTTCAATTTCCTTTTCACTATGTCACACTATCATGTGCAAATGTTTTACCACTTTTTTTTTTTTTTGATCAGTTAATCAAGCTAATGGATTGTATTTAATACTATATAAAATGACCTTTTCTTATCATCCAAGTCCAAGCTGTTATTTTTTTACCAAAAGAAAAGTCCAAGTTGTTATTTAGTCATGTAGCCAAACACAACTTAATAGTCATTAAAGTTGGAATCGCGCGTGAAGGTAAAAATCAAATTTATTTTCCAAGGGACACGGTTTCTTGCAGCAGAAAACCATGCAACATCCATGACTTTGTGTCCTTGGACTGTCACAAAGTCATATATCACAGCTTCAAAAACCTCCCTATTGCTTGAATTAGTAGAGCATTAGGCACTGGACTTAGTTCTTACTAATATTTATTACATCAAGTTGAGTAAAAGTAGACGTCAAGAAATCTGCATTAATGCAAACTGGTGATTTCTGATACCGAGGGTGGCATGATTGTTTTTTAAGGTTGAAGTAAATACCACATTATAGGTCCCATATCATAGCATTTGGGCCCACTGATTTGATGTCTGATCATAACTTCAACAAATCGTGACAATACACATACACATTATCTTTCTCATGACCCTTTTAACCCTCTTAAACCATTCAATACAGTACTTAGTCTTGAACTTTAATCTTATTGTATATATATATATATATATTTTTACTCTTGATTTATTTCAATTTCAAAATACAAATTTGATGCTGAGTCGCTTAGATAGGATAATCACCATTCTTTTCCCATGTCAGTCAACCTCATTTACTCTATGTTTTATATTAGAAAACTATGACTTCACTGTAACAGTTGAAGGTTGCGATAATAACAGAAAATATGAGCTATAATGGTTCCCATATTGAGCTGACAAGTCAAATTTTGGTGTGCATATAAAAGCTTCTGACAAGCACTAAAAGTAATCTATATGTGATAAACTGTTAGCACTTGATTGGTCAAAAGACTCAAAACCGATAATGCATGTTAAGCTTGTAACAAGCTTAGGTTTTTTTTTTGGTATTGAAAGGGTCAGAAATCAGTATCCAGGCTTACGTATGAGACAGGAACAAGTTGTACAATTTTATGCTTGGACTTACTCTGCTCCCAAGGTTTTTCAATGCTTTTTTTTTTTTTTCTTTTTCGCTTTTTGTTTTACAAGTAGAAAACAAAATATTATTCAAAGTAAGGATTTGAAGCTTGCATGCATTTTCGTTCCACACCCGATAAAGCTCTCTAAACCCCTAGCCACTCTCATTGATCCATAACCTAGGAAGATGTACATGTCATTCCATAATATATGTTATACAGATTTAAAAAGAACTTTTAAAAGTCAAAAGTGCTTAATTTTGGGGTTTGAATTTCATATCATGCATGGTCTTAAGCCAATATTACCGTTGCTATGAAAATTATTATTCGAATATTAATAAATCTTAAATATATTTAATTTTATTAAATATTAGAGGAAAATTATTAAGGAGATTTAGTTTATTGTTTTAAAACTTTTATAAAATTATAAAATTAAAACAATAATAAAATTCATTTCATAACAGAATATTAGATTGATGGTTCTATGAAAATATTTTTTTTCTCAAAAGAAAAATCACCTCTGCCTTTGCAGGTGACTCCAATTCTATTTGTGATCTGTGGCCTCTCTACTGTGTAGCCAAAAGCTCCTTAATTCTGTGTCTTAAAGGCTCTTCGAGTGTGACTTGTGGGACCGTTTTCAATACACAACCAAAACTCTTTTCAATTTGAGGAAGAAGAATTATTAATGGCAGAAATTAAGAGTTACTTTGGTAGAGATTAGAGAGGAAAAATATAATATTAAGAGATTTTGAAATTTCTTATATACTATTTATCATAATTTATAATAAAATATAAATTGTATCTTATATAAATTTAACTTTACTAATTTCCAGTATAAATTATAATGAAAAGTTTTGTTAAAAGTGAAACAGTCGTCACGAAGACAGAAGCTGCACGTCATGCATAGGTGGTTGGCAGGCCCCACCAAGGTGGGTGAACAAAAACACCACTATATATCGCCACTTAGCGTGCTCATCTCTCCTCCAAAAAACCATCCTCTGTTTCTCTATAACCACCACCACCTTCTTCAACATTGCATTCTCTAATCCCTGTTCAGAAAAATGGGTTCAGCCGGTGAGACCCAGATGACTCCAACCCAAGTCTCAGACGAAGAAGCTAACCTCTTTGCCATGCAATTAACCAGTGCCTCTGTCCTCCCCATGGTCCTCAAATCTGCCTTGGAACTTGACCTCTTGGAGATCATAGCTAAAGCTGGCCATGGTGCTTTTGTTTCAACTTCAGACATAGCTTCCCAGCTCCCAACCAAGAACCCAGATGCTCCTGTTATGCTTGACCGCATGTTACGGCTCTTGGCTAGCTACTCCGTTCTCACTTACTCTTTGCGCACACACCCTGATGGTAAAGTTGAGAGGCTTTATGGGTTAGGCCCTGTTTGCAAATTCTTGCTCAAGAATGAGGATGGTGTATCTATTGCCCCTCTCTGTCTCATGAATCAGGACAAAGTCCTCATGGAGAGCTGGTAATCACCTTTGCTTCTTCCCTCAACTTCTTTCATGTAAATTTATACGTCCAACTAGTAATTAAAGTACATATAAATTTCAGTTTAGTAGTATCTGAGCTGAAGGAATTATTAAAGCTAGTGCTTGTATTTGTTTCTAATTAACACTTAGGTTGAGGAGGATACTAAAATTGCTAACTTTTTTAAGAATTCATTGAGCTGTATGAAAATGGTGATTTGTGTTGTTCTACCCAATCTCTATAATTATCGAAACTCTTTTGATTTCTATAGTTCATGGATATATTGCTCAATGCATGAAGGGCATAATTAGGAGGTTTTATCTTTGCTTGAATTCGTCTCTGTGGACTGTGATGGAGGGTGGAGGTTCAACAACTTCCATTTTACTGTATAAAAGTTTGTTTATATTTTGACCCAGTAGTCTTATATCTTTTTCCATTTTTTTTTAAGAAAAAAAAAAAAAAAAAGTCTTCAAATTTTACGCACAAGCATGATTAACACAGAATAGAGATGTTGTAGCAGTAGTTCTTCTATTTCCCCATCCCTTGTTTTCTTTGCTCGAGAAAAATTAGAACAAAAATAATAATAATAATAATAATGAGAGTAAAGAAATTGAAAAGAGAAAGATTAATCTCTGTTGGACCTCCCTCATTAGTGTCAATGGGAAATAGCTAGGCACCATAAACGTACTTCATACTCAAACAAGTACAAGTGATGGGTGAGGGGATGACCACCCAACTAGAGAATTGGAGGGCCACCACTACGTTGTATACTTGTTGGAACTTATCAATATATATTCTTCAACATATCATAAGTTGTCGGCGTTTGGTTTAGGTTGGATTGTATCCCAGCCAAGGAAAAAAAAGAAAAAGAAAAAGAAAAAAAAGAGGAAGAGTTTTGGTTCACCTACCACCAAGGAATAGGGATTACGTGGCTATGATCAAATCTCTTACGCTCCTTGACAAAGATGTTCATATTTCTAAGTTAAGTGGCCAAACGGGATCCATGTGGAAGAAGGAAAAAGGAAGCCAATTTTTTGTTTTGTCTTTTCCAGGGTTGAAAATTTGATTAGAAACTTGTAGTTTACCAAATATTTTGCAGAAGAGAAGTAATACTCTATGAATGATTGTGTATGTCATATATTTTCCTTTTTGAAAAGAACAACTCCCACAGAAACAGATTATCAGCTTATCCCTAATAATATAAACAGGCCAAATTATTTAATCCTCGTGGCATTGTATGGTAATTTTCCATGAACTCTTTTATATTATATATTGTAAGCATGTACTAAACTTGCTAGGACTTTTTTTGTTGTGGACCCCGAAAGAAAGGAGATTGAAGACTTCAAAGGAGTCATAAAAGTGGAAGCTTGAAAATTGAGATAGAAAATCCCTTAAGAGTCAAAAAAAGTTTGGTGTAGT
Source organism: Rhamnella rubrinervis (assembly GCA_007844105.2). Classification (NCBI taxonomy): domain Eukaryota; kingdom Viridiplantae; phylum Streptophyta; class Magnoliopsida; order Rosales; family Rhamnaceae; genus Rhamnella; species Rhamnella rubrinervis. Next base: position 629,277 of record CM017576.2, read on the forward strand.
TTGATCTAGAATATTTCTTTTTTACGTTTTCCCAGTTGATATACTATTACTGAATGAATGACATAATTGTGTGTCTCTGTAGGTACCATTTGAAAGATGCAGTACTTGAAGGTGGTATTCCATTCAACAAGGCATATGGAATGAATGCATTTGATTACCATGGCACAGATCCTAGATTCAACAAGGTTTTTAACAAGGGAATGTCTGACCACTCTACCATTACCATGAAGAAGCTTCTAGAGAACTACAAAGGCTTTGAGGGCCTAACATCACTGGTCGATGTTGGTGGCGGGACTGGAGCAATAATTAACACCATCGTATCCAAGTACCCTTCAATCAAGGGCATCAACTTCGATTTGCCTCATGTCATTGAAGATGCCCCATCATATCCTGGTATCAAAAATTTTCTCTAACTCATTTTGTATCAAACCTTTTGAAGCACTTCAAATAGTAAACTTACTAAAAATGGCCCATCTTCGTTTTCCATGGAGTTGATAGATGGATTCTGGATGTGCAGGTGTGGAGCATGTTGGGGGAGACATGTTTGTCAGTATTCCTAAGGCAGATGCAATTTTCATGAAGGTGAGTTTCACTTACCTGCCCAAGTTCCCAGCTGTAAATCACTAGTAAAAGTATACATGATGCTTGTGATATGGTGGTGTGGTTGAGAATACTATTTAAGCTAGCTACACATGAACCATAAAGTTGAGCACAATCCTTAATTTATATGACATGGACATATGTTGCATTGGCCTAATTGTTTCTTCATGTTTGTCATCGAATTGTATGCAATGCTTACAGTGGATCTGTCACGATTGGAGCGACGAGCACTGCTTGAAATTTTTGAAGAACTGCTACGATGCACTTCCGGAGAATGGGAAAGTGATAGTGGCTGAATGTATTCTACCAGTAGCACCAGATACGAGCCTTTCCTCAAAGGGAGTAATCCACATTGACGTGATCATGTTGGCTCACAACCCGGGTGGGAAAGAGAGGACTGAGAAGGAGTTTGAGGCTTTGGCTAGGGGAGCTGGATTCCAAGGTTTCAAAGTATTTAACAATGCTTTCAATACCTATGTCATGGAATTTCTCAAAAAGCCTTGAGACTCCTTCCTTGGCTATTGGCTTGGCTTGAGAATTGTGAGTCTTTTACCTATTTTGCTTTGGATTTTTAACATAATTGTGCTTCTCTCTTTAGTAAGGGGTGGACTATCCCTCCTACCAAAAAGTAATACATTAATAAATATAAAAGTATATGTAAAAGTTGCTTGTGAGTAATAATGCTTTTGATCGATTGGCCCATTGGCCCAATTTCAGATTGATTGGCCCATTGGCCCAATTTCACATTGATTGGCCCAATTTCACTTTCATTTGAATACATCCAATTTGAACTAGTAAAATGCATGGGGAATAAGTGACTTTCCATAAAACAACTGGAAAGTGATAAATATAAGGGTGCTTTATCATAATCTGTTCATAATGTGTTCATCTATTATCTTTTCTGTTTTTTCTTTTTGATTTACCAAATTGACACATGCTTTTCGACACCCTCCCATAACAGTAAAACCAGGATCATAACTTGCACAAAATTGTGAATAGGGGAGAAGGATGAACAAAGCAAGGATATTAATGAAATGGGGATTCAGTTTATTAAAGTTTTCTTTCCATTTGAGGACTATCTAACCAGGCATGCCATGCTATGGAAATGCACTAGTAAATTAAGGAGATCATTTGCAGATTTAGTTTGACGGCTTTGAAAACCTCAACAAATCACCAAATGAAGTGCATAAAAAAAGCCATTGAATACTACACCTTTCTGGACTAGACCTTGCTAGATACCAACTTTCATGAATCATCAGAGACAAAAAGGAAAGCCATGTATGCATGTACAACGAGGAAAGCCAAAACTTTATTATTATTTAGATAAAAAAAAAAAGGTTCGGTTTACGTACAACAACGATTATGTAAACGACATGCACGTAGCAGCATTGTCCCATATGTTGCAACAACAGTACAAGTACAAATGCTTCTTCAAGAAGCACAAAAAATAAATCAACGTTCAAACATATGGATTGCAAAATTAGTCAAATGCGTACTCCATAAATACCAACTGAGCTGCCTTTTATCACTTTGTGGAAAGATCATAGCATTGTGTGCCCCTACTGATGTTATTATGAGCCAGTGATGAAAATGGATGATTAAGTTGGAAAAGACGCACACAGAATATGAAGCTAAGACCACAAAAACAAAGTTGAGATAAGATGCCTACTCCTGATTCTTGAAAAGTTCCAAACAATGCTCTTGGTCCAAGTTCCTGCTCCAAAACGTCTTGTAGTACTCTGCATATGTAAAACCCCTATATACGGCTGCGGAACCATCTTCTGTGAGACCTTTTGCAGGGCTGATCAGTGCATCATCGGACGGGCAGAGGAATGAAGCCACAGATAGCCTTGGCTTGTCAGCATTAACAACAGCTCGGTGCCACACACTCCTATAAATACCATTACTAAGTGCCTGCAGTGCAAAACAGTGAATAGAACATTTCAAATATGAAACTCATTGGCAGAGAAGTTGTTGAATTGGTATGTTACCTGTAATTGATCACCAATGTTGATGACAAAAGCATTAGGGTGAGGTTTGACAGCAACCCACTTGGAATCTTTAAGGACCTGAAGGCCAGAAACTTGAAGGTCTTGGAGTAGAATAGTAAGGGCATTGGGGTCAGTATGTCCTGGCAATCCATAAGTGAGCTCTGGTTCCGGACAGGGTGGGTAATAGTTCACAGCCATATGCTGTCCTTGTTCACCCAACACCTTTTTTGCGTAATCTTTCTCAAGTCCTAAGCTCTCTGATATTAGCTCCTCTAATCTGTATCCAAGCCCTCGCACTTCTATACAATAATTCCTCACAATTTCCCTATCAAATTCAAATGCAACCGAAAAAAAAAAAAATGTTGTCATTGCATAAAATTGTTTACTCATTGAACTACTCTTGTAAGGTTGTTGTATTTGCACTACTAAACGAATTGAATTCACAAAGAGAATATTATAAAAGATGTTTGGTTTCACCCTACTATCTATATTTATTCAATTGTATCATATACCAACAATCTAAATTTGTTCAGCTATGATTAACCAAACGCACTTTAATGAAATTTTCCTAATCCTAACATTTTCTTTTTCTTGTCTTCCATCTTCTATAATAGTAGGCAAAGCAACCACCAATGGTGGAGCCGGCCAACTAATCGACATCGCAGCAGCCGCCAGCTATCCATCACCAGCAATGGCTGCCGGTTAAAAAGGAGAGAACCAAACCAAAGAAAAAAATAAATAAAAAGTAAAGGGACTCTTGGTAATTTAGTTCCCATGGTTGTGCCATTAAAACCTCCCCTCGTACCCAAATCTTAAATGTCCAAAATGCATAGAGCATTGGGTACAGGGCTACATACCAAACAGATAAAAAAAGAAGGAAATATATACCCAATAGAACAATATGACCCATTATAGAAATATATACCCAATAGAACAATACAAAAAATAGTAAACAATGTGATGTTTTGTCGTTTATTAAAATTAAGTGGGATCCACGTAAAATTCACTTATTTTAATTAAAATGTCACACTGATAATGTATATATAACCAGGCGCGGACCCTAATAATTCAGCGTTTTATATTGTTCACATTAAAGTCGGCAATCACTCTGATTGTGATAAAATATATATATATATATATATATATATTCAATAACTAAGGTCATGTCTTGAGTGAGTAGACCAACCAATCCTATTAAATACCAAACGACAACTCGACAACCATTTTCCTTAAAACCAAAATATATGAATTATGACAACACAAAATCTACATTATTCCACTATTGTTGCGTAAGATGATTTTCTTCTACTTCTTAATAAAATATATATTATATATATATAATATTATGAAATAAAATATGAAACAAGTACGTAATATACGTATGTATAAGTATATACCCTACGTATAGATTTACTCTACCTTTTTAATTTCAAATAAAAATTTTAAATACAAATTAGATAAGACCAAAGACAGCGAGTCTACTCAGCATGCAACTTGTAATAAAATGGTTTTAAAAAACCAAGAAGCGCGTAGTCATCACATCCACCGTCGCCAGAACCCAACCAAATCATCAACCACATGATTCATGCAGGATGACGTCAACACGGATTCATCGACTGACGTCAGCGCATCGAATACAGTGAAACTTTTTTTGTCGATGGCTGTGATCTCAGCAAGGTATACGCGGAACATGGCGTCAGGACCGTTGGATTAGGGTGGAAATGGACAGCTAATCATATTTAAATAATCGGTTTTGAAGCGTGGGCCCAAGCCCCTATGCGCTTTCAAAATTTGAAAGTACACGTTTCCCGAAAATAGCATTCGATGTATTTACTGTTTTGCCCTACGCATCTGACGTAGTCAACCCATTGGAGGTGGTCCCCATCCTTTTTCTTTTTTTTTGTCTCTTCTCCCACTCTGTTTTTAGTGACTCTTTGTTTATTTTCCATACAATAATCTTCAAAATACATAGTCTTTTCCTTCCTTATTTTCTTCTTCGATTTCAAATAAGAGTGTGATTACTTAATTTACCCATAAATTACTTCAATCATAGAAAAATATATATAGATTAAAATTAGAAGAGTAAAAATGTATGTCACACAAAACAAAGTGACAGGAGTGAAAAATTATAAAGAACAAAAAAAATAATATTTGGAGCGGAAAGCAACAATAGGAAAACAATTGAGGAAGATGATGCCACCAAAACTTTTGAATCAAAAAGCTGAGTTATTCCCTTTTGTTTCATTCATTTACAGCTTGTATAACACTGCATACATATAGTAGGATTTTAGGCTTCTATTTGGAAATACATGTAAATATAGTTTTTATTTATACTTGTGCATGTGAAATGAAATATGTGTGCCCTAAAATTCAAGGAAATTAAGCATCTCTGCACATGGTAATGTCACCGTGACCACGGCACTACTCTCTGCTTAAAATGGGGAGTACAAAAACTTTTCCTTTTTTATTAAAACCTTTATTTATGCTTCTCTGTCTTTGAATTGAACTTCACTAATGCATTTCGTCGACAAGGTTTGTGAGAATTCAAAAAGGAGGATATAGTGAAATTCAATTTATACTTTTGCTAGAAAAAATATATATATATAAATCATTGACATGCAAGGAGTGAATAATATTCTTCGGCACAACCTGTAAAGTTTTAAAAGCGATGTCATAGATTATGGGTGATTAGTTGATAAAAAAAAATTAACTAATAAAACCCTTAACAGTATTGTAGAACGAGATTCCATTTCAATCTAAAAGAGTACTGAAGAAAAGCAAAAGTTCAAAAAGGAGATTAGGAAAATCAAAGTGGAATATCATGAAACCCTAGCATGCACATGTAATAATAAAGAAACGTACCCCATTTTGTACCCTCCTCTTTTACTATGTATCCCTTTAATCATTATGATATAAATTTGAGCTCGTCGAGTGTACTTCTTTCCAGTGTTGCTTTAGATATTTTTATTTTTTGGTACGAGGAATTTTTGTAAAGTTCATTTTTAAGATATTTTGGTTTCGTTTTCAGTTAGAACCGTTTATATGGTCCCCACTTTTAGATACGGTGTCTCATAAAATCTGTAATCATATATTTATAAGTACACTATATGACATGAAAGAACAAAAATAATTAAGTATAACATACATAATAAAATAACATAAAAGAGGAAAATGATTAAATATAAAATACACGAGAAAAACCTAATATAGGTAATGGTAATTAAAATGCAATTTATTTTTCCTAATAATATTGCAGATATAGTAATTGACATGCATGAGCAATAGCTATACTAGGATGAATGAGATGGATAGAACTTACTTGAAAGAAGAAGGATTGGAGGGCCACTCAGGCTCGTACTTATCAAGAGGATAGCAATGGAGTCTAAGATAATCTCTCCAATTATGCACCGTCTCCTTCTTGACGTTGAAACTTGTAGACAGTCTTACGGTCTTTGATGGATCATCTGAGTATAGTTTCATTTTCTCCTCCACAGGCAGCCCAAAAAACTCATGAGCTACCAACTTCATCTTCTCCACCGCCTCCGTTGGCACCCCATGATTAATAACCTAAAAGACACAAATCAAATAGAAAAAAAAAAAAAAAACAATAAAAAATCAAAATCCACAAACTATGCAAAATAAAATTGATTTCGGTGTCACATATATCATATACAATAATTTATAACCAGCAGTGAGATAGTAAAGAAGAACGAATTTATATGTGCACCTGGAAAAAACCATAGTACTTGCAAGCATAAAAAATTTGCTTCACAGTTTGGCTTCTGTCCTCATGACTCAAGTCGATAATCGGGACGTCTTCACAGTCAGACACCTCAGACAGACGAGGCCGTTCTGATTCTGGTCTGACATAATTTTCCGGCAAGTTCGAGAAGGGAACTCCGGAGGATAGGACTTTTGTATCCATATATTGGACGATAGAGTACAAAAAGCAAAAATTAATTGCTTTTTTTTTTTTGCTAAGGGGCCGAGTAGCTTCCTAGAAAGTGAGAAGTAGCAAGTTCATTTCATACAGATTTATACTATATATATATATATGTATATGCACGTTACGCTGTGTTCTTTGTCCAACTGCTAACATTGACAGCTGAACAGGTGGGGGGGGGGGGTATTTCATATTTGGCGGAAAAGTTTTATTTTTTTATTACAATGGAAATGGTATTGAAGTGGGCTCATTCATTCATCATTAACAATTTTTTTTTATTCACCAAAAAAAAAGAAGAAGACCATTTTCCCATATATTAGCCAAGTCAATACTAAATGGTTTTAATAATCCATACATAGAGGAACGCTTCAGAATTTTTATTTGTTTTATTAACAAACTTTTTTATATATGTAGAATGAAATAGTTACTAATTTCTGCAGATTAATAGAGTGAGGAGAAGATTGGAGAGTGGACGGGAGGATACAACATGGGGTCTTTTCAACAAATCATAGCCATACGATTTTAAAGGATTGCAAGAATAGTCAGGCTGCAGATTACAGTCTCAAATTCATTGGCAGATCGATATTACAACATTAATTTTTCCAGTAAAACCCTTCTTGTGCAGGAACATCTAGAAGTAAGCGATATCAGCATGTATTAAATATTAACCTTAATTTGAATGGGGACATTTAGTGTGTTTGAACATGCTCATATTACATCATTTATATTTATATATATATATATATATAGATGCTCTCTTGAGCTATAATAAAGGCTAGTCAATTTACACGGATTAATATTAATAAAATATAATAAATATTAATATATTTAACTTTTTACTCATATTTAGAGATATTTTACGTACATCTAGGAGATTATTTCCATATATATATATATATATGCTCTCATGAGTGTTGTGTTTATATTATACATAACAAAAATGACATGTCATTGGATAATAAAAACAAAAAAAATGACATGTCATTTATTATCCATTCTATGATTTTTTTTTTAACGCATTTTTTATGGAATGTGTTCCATCTTCTATACTTAGACTTTTTTTTTCTATCTCCTCTCATTTTCCGACCTTGCCAATCCTCTCGAAGTCTTCATCTTCTTCCTTTCCAAGGTTAATTCCGAGACCAAACCCTTCTTCTTCTCCCTTGCCTAAATCTGAAGTTGAAGTTGGCGTGAAAAAATTGAAGGACATTCAAGTATGAGAGAAAATTTTCTAAGAAAAATCAAAGGTGAGAGACAAGGAAAATAAAATGTAAACTAATGGAAATAGATTGAAGGAGAAGAGAAGCACGAGAGGAAAAAAATCTGGGAATTAGACGGAATGTTTTCCGTAAAAAAAATATGTGAAAAAATATTATAAAACATGAACAAATATCACGTCATCTCTATTGTATATAATATAAACTAGACATAATTCAGAAGAGCATTTTTCTCTATATATATTGGAATCAAAGCATTACAAAAATTAAATAAAAAATAATCAGAATAGTGACAATTGCATATGTGAGGCATGTGAATCATATTATTAATGTGGGAAATCATGTTGGTGTTAGATTAGAAATAATATATATTTACTTAAACAACCACAGTTACTGATCGAAATGATCTAAACCACTCCTATTGAATGCTCAATGCCCATGCAAGGTTTTATAAAATTTGGAGATCTATAGAATGCCCAAATGTCAATGCATGCATCAAGAATATTCGAGTGAAGGGTGATGAGACAAATACAAAGATCCGTTTGGAATCTAAACCACCTTGAAGATATCAAATTAACCTTAATGTTTCCTAACATTTTTTTATTTTTTTTTGCAGTAAATGTGGGTGTAAATATTGAGGGTTCCAAAATACAAAAATAGAGAAATGTATCGACATAATTTTTTGTACGGAGCTTGACGTGTTGAAAACGAACTTTTTGAAAAGTCAAAGATAAATGGGGTTTGTGTATTGTTAATTTCCTCTTGAGGCACGATTGTTACGACTCCTCCACTCGTCACAAAGTTCATGTAACTTTTGAGGCAGTAGTTTTCATGGGGCCTGAACCGTGTGGAAAACGCTTACTGGGTCCTTTTGTGATTGGAAAGTGTCAGTCATCACTCCAAATTTGTAAGGATGTCGATAAGCGTATATTCCGACCCATCAACTTGTAAATTGGTTCATATATGTCTTCTGCTCTAACGTGGTGTGTATTTATGGATGATTCTGATGCGAATGTGATATTGTCCCCGTGCCTTTTAAGTTCTATATTCATGGATTTCATCATAAAACAAAAAATAAATAAATAAATTGTATACTTCAATATTTGATTGGTTAATTTTCCACTATATGCACTTCAAAAATCTAATATTTTTCATGCACTGTGATGGATAATAAGTTTGAGGAGGGAATCAAAGGTCCGTGAACGAATATGATGAGAGTACTGACTGTCGGCTTGCGTATATTTTGTGTGGAGAGACTTGACCGATTGAGTGTGATTGTAGTCGCGATAGGCATAGCAACAAGATCAGGGCCGGTGCGCATATGCGTGGTTCCTATTAGCATGGCGGCACTGGTTGGTGCATTGCATTCGTTTAATTTGGTGTTTATCCATGTGCTCAATTTTATCCAGTGGACCCTCAATTATTTTTTTTGATGTAGTTCGTAAAATGTTGTCCATCACTGTTCCACAGAGCTAGCTGGTAACATTAGTGAGAATAATTATGTAACCAGATAGGCATTGTAAAATTTAAAACCTTAATTTCAATGCTTTTCTCTCTCACAGGTCACAACCAAACACTCTCTTGTCCACCTGGAATGCAATCATCCCTCCCACTCACAAATGGGAAAAGGGCATTCCAAACCAAGGCCTACCACCCAAAACCCAATTTTGTGATATTTCTGGTATGACTTGTTATTCTTCATGTGGCCTATAGGAACCTTTGGCTTTTCTTTATTGGTCAAGTCATCACCACTTTATGCTTAATATCTGATCTAACTTTCTAAACCTTTTTTCCATTAATTGGTTGCCCAAAGCCATTTGGGTGGCTGGTGCGCAGATTTATGGACCATTATTTATTGTCTACATATGAGTACTGCTCTCTAATCTGTGTTTTCCCCTCTGTTTTTAAGTTTAATGCTCTGCATAAATTGAAGTCTCCAACAGTTAAATCATTTATAGCAGCATACTTGTGGGCGAAAGAGATTTAGCTATAGCCAGCAATCCCTGATGCTTAGCAAATTTTGTTCACACTAATTTTCAGTCACTTCCAACCAAGTGTTCGCCAATTCTGCGTGCTGTATCTTCTAGATGATGTCTGATAAAAAAACCATCCACTTTTTCCAAATTCTTGACAATTATAATATAATCTGCAACACTTTCAACCACATTCATAACTGTTGAAATGTGAATATAGAAGAGTACAGCATGATCTGATGATAATAAAAATTTTAGGTTATATAAATCTTGAATAATAAAAATTTAGGTTACATAAATCTTGAATATTCCTCACTTTACATATAAATTTAATTTTTTAAGATAAATTAGGTCCACAGACTTGTAATTAAAAAGAATTTAAAAAATTTAACAGCACCATTTACTATTTTAGACTACCTTTGATTTTTTACAATGAATTAGGCTCACATACTTATAATAAAAAATATAATTTTAAAAGAACCATTTACTATTTTAGACCACCATTTTTAGTGGAAATTGAAATTCAACTTTTTTTCACACCAGTATTTGGTTGACAAGCAGTCTATTAAGAACTGAATGGAGCTTACAAGCTTTCTGACTGGGTCCCAACCCCAGCATCTAACACATGTAACCAAGTTATTAAGGTCACGGCACAGTCATTACCTTCTCTCTCTTAATAGGTTCTTACACAGTAGAGGGTAGGGTGTCGCTAAATCAGACTGTCAGATTGATGCGCCCAAAGCAAGAGCTGTTGTGTACATCAGCTTTTAACGTCATCAGAGTGACGACTTGGGTGACACACTTGGACAAAGTGACCACCTTGCAAATAAATATCGAACGGGAGTTAAGCCTCAAAGCAAGCGTAGCAAAGCTCCAAAAATTTTCAAAGGCGCCGAAAGTGGTTCTGTATCCCTTCACAAAATTTCTTATTTCCTTATCTGCCACGGAAGATATACGTGCATACATGTGATCTGCCCATGTGCCACATACTGATATGAATTTTTAGAGTTGATAAATCGTAAAAAAAAAGAAAAGAAAAAAAAGGGGTAAAATGAAACAAAAAAAGTTTAATAAACTCCTTGCATTATTGTTTAAAATTTGACTCGTCCAACCAATTGGTTTTCTTATTGGTTGGTCTTTAATTGATCTCACTGAGTCCTCAATATTAACGTGTATCTTTCAAATATTGTATAGTCCTGGTCACCACAGCTCTGGCGCAAAAATAAATTAGTGGGCAACCTTAGGATTGTTTTACAATTAAGTGTTGTTCCTGTACTTGAATGCGAATGCGTACCTCTATCCCTTTGGAGATTAGATTCCCATGATCTATATAGATAGAGATGACGGGACCATAGTTTACACTTTCTAGCGTTAGGTCACTACTTTAAAACTCAATAAATTTACACTACGTAGCGTTAGGTCACTACTTTAAAAACAATAAATGATACGGTTGGTGTTGGAAAAAGAAAGTGTTATTGTTCCCTATGAATGTTTTTTGTTGAATGAAGATACAAAAATTGAAGAAATGCATTAAAAAGTGTTACACAACCTTTGAAAATGCATTGCCCATTCATTCTATTTCTTTGGTAAACAATTTGAGTCTAGCGGCGTGGTGATTTAAATTCTTTATATATATATATATATATATAAACTCACAGTACTATTCTTTGAGTTTATTTGTTTTTGTTAAACGCACAAAATTATTTTATTATCTTTTAATTTCATCATTTATTGTGTCTGGACCAATTGACTAAATTAACAACCAAAAAATCAATGGGAGGCTCCTTTGTGGCGTTGATTTTCTAAGAAAAGATATTGTCAAAGTGAATTATTGTCTACAAGATATATATTGCGATTATGTTTAAGTTTACCTGTTTTGATTGAAAATGATTGAGCTTTGTTGAAATTTCATCAAAAGTCTACCTGTCGGCTAGAAATAGAATATTATAATCACAAATATAATAAATAAATAAATAAATTAAACAAAATACAGAGTGGCATGCATAATTCCATAGAGCAAATTATAATCTACTCATTATTAAACATTTGGTAATCGATTTGGGTTGAACTTGAAAACTAATATAATTATTTTTTAGAAAAGAAATACACAGCTTGTTCATTTGTTATAAAAAGAACTTGGCGTGGTTTTCAACTGCAAAAAAAGGTTTTTTGAGCCCCAACATTTCTAGCTTTTGAAAACAGCTGTAACGAGGAATTAATGTACGTGCTTTTGATTGATTGTTGAACGCTGCTAATTGGGCGCTTTCACAAGATGAAGTAGAGTGTTGTTACTGTTGCTAGAGTTGGGTTTAGGTTTTACTTTTAATGGGATTTTGTCTTGTTGCTAATGAACACGGACTGTGTTACTGTTGGGAGAGCACAATCAATTATGCCTCAAAAGCTTATAAAGCATTTGTAACATTTCAATAAGACTGTTTTATTTTATTTTATTTATTTATTTTTTTGTAAATGGCAAAGTCATCGTTTGCTTTACACCTTTGTATTACTTGACTCTTGCTATAATCTTCTTTGGAAAAGAGTTGAGGTTTTGGACCAATCGAATAATGCCATGAATGCCAAAGAAACATTGAACAACAAGGGGTAATGGTATGATGGTCAATGACTGAGACTCTGCTTCTGTAAAGTAAGAAACGATATTATTTTATAAAAACTTAAATGAACGAATGAGCTGTAAAGCTGATTAATCATTTCCAACGCTTAAAATACGCTCTTCCTGCACCACAGTGAAATAATGGTGGCAAGCATTTAGGTCATCGTGCAGTGCTGGTTTTGCACCAACCAACACAGTTCAACACTACAAAGTTCGGTGTTGTTGGGGCCCAGGAGTCCAGATATGCTTCTTTAGGACTTAGAAGACCAATAGGCCCAACCCAAACTAGTTGGATGTCATTTTAAGAAGAAAGTCCATGTGGGATTTCCAATTCCATCAAGATCACTAAGCAATAAGGGGCTAAACAAAAGATAGTGCTAAAATTATTCTAGTCCTAATCCAATCAGAATCCGGATACAAAATTAATTCTATCTAATCTGCATACCAAACACAGCCTTGCATAGATTCCATCCCCAAGTATGTTTGGCTAAACACTCTTAACCTATATCATTCCGGAGGTAACTTTTTCCCCATTATTGGATTCACATTCATATAGCGGTAGAGGACAAGTAGAAAGATGAAAGCCAAAACCATTACTTATGAATAATAAAAACTTCTCACATTCATCAACTCAGCTGGAACAATGAGTGTGCTAGAATTGGTAGAGTCAAAAACAAGTCTAGTAAACAGGTTCAACATAAAGTGCAAAAAATTGCCAAACAAAATACTAAAGAGAAGTAGCCTATCAACTTCAAAATCACTATTTCTTCTCTTCCTTCTCTGCCTCAGCAGCTCTCTTTGTTCTCACACCGATATGACGTTCATTCGTCCTCTCCAGACGAAGCTTGTTATATGCCTTGAATGATTTCATCTCATCCGTGACCTTAACAAGCTCAACAGATGGCTTCTCACGAACAATAGGCATGTATGGACCCTGAACTTGCGTGGCATTGGCCAGTTCCTCTGGAGCTGAATCACCAGCCTGAAGCAAAAGAAGAAAAAACTGAGACATCATGAAAACAAAACGAAAAAAATCATTTTTTGAATCAACTCAATTTGACCCTTGGATTTTACCTTGAATTTGCGAGCACGTCTTGGGAAGACGACTAGTTTGGCCTTATAAGTTTTGAGCCTCTGAACATTTGCTTGTAGACCCTCCAAAGATCTGTTCCTGCGACGATGATCCACTGCAATTCCAATGGTTGATGCAAGCTTCTTCGGTATGCCAGCACCCTGCTTATTCGTCAAAGAGAACCAACTACATTGTTAGACCATTATACATCACACAAGAATACGATAGACAACAAAAGATTCATTAGCTGCAGCATTATACACAGCATAAAATTTACAGAAAGTACAATAAACCCACCTTCAACTCTTCAAGAGAAAAGCCTCTACCAGCCCTAACTTTCATGTTATACTTCAATGTTTGCCCATGTACAATTGGACGCAGAGGGCCAGCAGTGGGTCTGGGAAAAATCTTCACAGCCTTCTTCTGTCGAGCTGGTAATGGTTTCAGATAGTAACAATATTAAAAAAATCCAAATTGGTACGCTTAGTGTAGTGTTCAAAGCTACAAAAATACATGACATGAGGGGTTGGAAATCCAAAAGAGGGGAGAGGAAAGCAGCCACTAACCAATTCTTCTTCGGGTTTTCCGGGCTGGTTGATTGAACCATGTCTTGACATAATTTTGCCAGTGCTTCTTGAAGTGCCCGTTAGGGATAACATTGTTGTGCTTAACCATGGCTTACCTGTAAAATTAGGGCACAAATAAGAAACTTGTTCATTGTTGTGGAGTCTATGCAACAGACTTGTAAACCACAGTAACGTCATTGCATAACTATACAAGAAATGGTACCACAAACAGTGTATTTACTACAGAAAATGGACCTTAATGACAAGCCACTACAGTATAATAAATGGAACAAAACAGTGCATTCTGCAAATCATACACATCACATGCACATTACATCTCATTCCACTTACAGCACATTCCCACACTCTGGAAATAAACTTTCAGGGACTATAAAATCATGTCAATACTAATGACAGATCATATACTAAGATACCCAATTAAAATTTTCATGGCAACATAACAATTTAATTTGAAATAATTGGAAAAACTGGAATATAGACATCTACAAAAATAAAAACTTGTTACCTAAGAACGATGGCAGCCAAGGGATCATCAAAATGGCAATCCTCAACCATCAAAAGGTATCATTAAATTGGTGCAGCCAATAGTAAAAACCCAAAAACGTTATATAGAAATTCGAACAAACTGTATATCTCATCCAAATTGAATTACAGAAAACAAAAAATCATTCATTAATTGAGGGATAACATTATTGCAATGACTCTCTTACAAAAAAACACACTCATTTGCCTAACTCTTCACCTATTGTTTCCGGTATTCAAATGATAGGTAGCAACAACGAACTTTAAACTAACATCAAGGTAAATGACCATTAATCAATAATAACCAAATTCAGACGCCATATAAGCTACAACCAATCTCTACAGATCGAAGACCTACTTATCTCCGAAAGACCCATATATGAAAGTTGTCTAAAGCTCTCAGAATAATAACTGTTTGGAAGCTGTAGTTCACAAAAACCTCCATTTTGGCAGAGAAAATAACACAAGCAAAGCATGAAAACAAAGTTAAAAGTTCGCAGAACTATAACTATAAGCTGAGAAACTAAACAATCAAAAAGAAAAAAATCTGAAATTATCCATGAAAGCAGCTATTTACATGCAAACTAAGGAAATGCAAGCCAAGTACCAGAGGAAGGGAGAGGTACAAGGAGGATGAACGTACCTGCGCCGCCGAGAAATCGAAGCAAAACCCTACGATCCAACCCTTCGATATTTTGAGTCTAATCTATAAATACTAAATGGGAAGATTATTTTCATATTGGGTTGGGCTTACTTTTTCACAGATAAAAAAAAGGTGCATTTTCTTACTGGGCTTCGACATGGGTTGGGTTTCTTAGACCAAATGTTTCAGTTTTTGGGCTCCAAGCCCATTCAAAACGTGGTTACTTGTCAAGGTTGCTTTAGTGGCAGAAAAGTCTTTACTCTGACTTGCACGAAACTGCGTCGTCTTTGCAGCAGACGACTCCTGAATCTGAGACGGTCTTCCTCGCACAACTACTTTTCCCGGAAAACAACCCAAACCACCCATACAAATTACAACACCCACTTTTTACCAAAAACAAGAGAAAATTACAACCCCCACTTTCCCATCTTGTAAACCCCATTAACTTTCCAAAGAGACCCAGAAAATGGAGAATTCAACGCAAGAATCTCATCTCAGATCCGATAATTCGGTGAGCTATGAATCCCCTTATCCTCTGTTTGCCATGGCCTTCTCCTCCGCACCAGCACGCTCTCGCCACCACCGCATCGCCGTCGGAAGCTTCATCGAAGAATTTTCCAACCGCGTAGACATCCTCTCATTCGACCCAGAAACGCTTTCCCTCAATCCACATCCAGCCCTCTCCTTTGACCACCCTTACCCTCCCACCAAACTCATGTTCCATCCCTCTTCCCTCAACAAGTCCTTTGACGTTCTCGCCTCCTCCGGCGACTATCTCCGTCTCTGGGAAGTCCGAGATAATTCCATCGAACCTATTTCTGTCCTCAACAATAGTAAGACCAGCGAGTTCTGTGCCCCCTTGACCTCTTTCGACTGGAACGACATTGAACCCAGAAGAATTGGGACCTCCAGCATCGACACCACTTGCACGGTCTGGGATATCGAAAAGGGGGTCGTCGAAACGCAGCTAATCGCGCACGACAAGGAGGTCTACGACATCGCCTGGGGGGAAGCAAGGGTTTTTGCTTCGGTTTCGGCAGATGGGTCGGTGAGAATTTTCGATTTAAGGGATAAGGAGCACTCCACCATTATCTACGAGAGCCCTCAGCCCGATACCCCTTTGCTTAGATTGGCGTGGAACAAGCAGGATTTAAGGTACATGGCCACCATTTTGATGGACAGCAATAAAGTTGTGATTTTGGACATTCGCTCGCCTACAATGCCGGTTGCTGAACTAGAGAGGCATCAAGCCAGCGTCAATGCCATAGCTTGGGCTCCTCAGAGTTACAGACATATTTGTTCAGCCGGCGATGACTCCCAGGCGCTGATTTGGGAGCTACCCACTGTTGCCGGACCCAATGGGATTGATCCCATGTCCATGTACTCTGCTGGGTCTGAAATCAACCAGCTGCAGTGGTCGGCGGCTCAGCCTGATTGGATTGCGATCGCATTCTCTACCAAAATGCAGCTATTGAAAGTTTGAGAATTTTTGTAACTGATAGTAGGAATTGATGCTTAATTGGTACTCACTGAAGCTTGTCGTTTTTGTTTTCTATGTTATGAATCGTTTATTATTGTTGTTGTCAATTTGAGTAAGTTTGAGTATTTGGGGTTGCTCGTAGAGAACATTTTAATACATGAAATGTGGATTAGAAGGGTTGAGAATAATTCAAAAAGATTAGAAGAGAAATCAATCAAGGGGCTTTGCACAAGGATTTCCATTGGCCTTGGTTTGGTTCACAATTTGCTGGTTCTTCACATCATAACCATAAAGAAAAAGAGAGAAACAATGTGTTCAGGAAGATATTGAAGACTATGGAGCACACACTGATCGGGTGTGTAGTTGTAAATATGGACAATTTAGCCAAGTTTATTGTCTGTTAATTTGGGAATGCTAAAATGTTTCAGATTGCTTTCAATTGTTAGACGTTTTGGCTCCGTTATATAACTCAATTTGTTTACACTTTGATCTGTTGGATTTTAAAAACGTTTTAACGTTTTGTAACGTTTTAATAAATGTGAATGAATTGTATTTATGGTAGAAAATGGTTTTTAGTTTTTAAAATTGAAAAATTACAGTACACAGTGTGGTTTTTGTTTTTGTGAGTTCTCTCTGTATTTTTGTTTTCTTACGGAAAAACAAGAAGAACGTGTGTGAGTGTGTCAGTGTGTGCACGTTGGTTTCTGGGTGATAGAAGGAAGGCAAACCATCAAGTTCGTAGTGGGAATTCTGAGTTGTTGCTATACTAAGAATTCTTGGAAAGTTTATTGTATTCTGGGAGACAACCGCTACAGGAATTACAGCACGGTGAGGAGCGAAATTGTCTTAGGACGCTGTGGTATACATAGGCCTCGAACAGTATCAATCTCTGTCAAGAAGCATCAACTCGAATATAACAGGTTGTGTGTTTCTATATTTAGTTTCAATTTTGTATATCATATTGCTTTGATAAATAGATTTGATATAGTTAGTGTTAAGTTTCATAGCATGTGGGTTATATTAGACTGTAAACCTATTTCGATAGATTTGTTTTACGTACTATTAGTTTAACAATCTTAAGACAATTATCCTCTGTTTTATATCATGAATATGTTTATATATGTTGTTTCATTTGAATTGACTGTTAAGCTTGGTTCATGCATTTGTGTTTATCACATGCATTTTATCATATATAGATAATACATGTATATTATTTGTTTGAGGACAATCTGAATACTTCGTTCTCTGTTTTGCATATAAACATTGAACAGGTTTCTTTGTTGTTTTGATAGTGTTTCATACGTATATGGTTTATTGCATATAATTTATATTTATAAATAATATGTGTATGTTTGTTGACAATCTTTTATGTGTTTATGTTATCCAAAAGCAACTATAAACGGGTATGTGTTTATGTTATCCAAAAGCAACTATAAATGGGTACTGGAAAGGAAGATGGAAAAATTTATTTCTTTTAGTTTATTTTGCAATGTTGAATAATATATATATATATATATATATATATTTTATATTGTGTACTAACTTATTTGATGTAGAATATGAATTTTAAGTAAAATTTGGTTATTAAAAAAATGGGTTCTGTTGGAACTGTTGTAAAAACTATAAAACCCAATACTTCCAAAATCCTGGATATATATTTGGAACGATAAATTTAATTTTTTGACTTGATGGATTGATCACTTGTTGTGTGCCGATGGATTTGGGGCTTATTCGCCTGAGATCGACGGCCAGAAAGTCAGTGTAACAAACCGAGTATGAAACCGGGTCACGCTGAGAGAAATGGTTCATGTGGATCCAATTGAAGGTTGAAGACAATCTAAACGATGCCGTTTAGGTGTAAGGAAGGGAAATAAAACGTGCGTATAAGTTGGGCTAGAGAAAAGAACAAAAAAAAAAAAAAGAAAAAAAAAATGGGCTTGAGCTTGTGGGGCGCTGGGCTTGGCCCTGATGATGCATATGGGTGGTCAGTTGGGCCTTGAGGTTGGGCTGCACGCGCCAGGCCCACGAGACTGGGTTGCACGCATGTGCCTGGGCCGCAAGCCAGCTGAGGTGGGCACATGGTCACGTGGGCCATGATGCTGGGCTGTGCGCTTGCCTCTGTTAGGCCGTGTGTCTGAGCCTTTGAGCATGTGGATCTGAGCGGGCTGAGGCTCTTTTTTGGGCTTGGCTTGCTGAATTCTATGCATGCATGTGTTTTGAGCTAGCGTCTAGGCTTGGCTGAGGCTGGCCCATGCGCACTAACGGGGCTAAGCTAAGGCTTGGTTAATATGGCTTATTTGAGGCATGCTGACAAGTGGCACTGATGTGGCGCGCTGACACAGTGCTGAGGTGCTGATATGACTGATGACGTGACGGATAACATCATCAGGAGAGAGAATATTTTTAAAAAAATTTAATATTTTTCTCAATATTAAATAATTATTTTATTGTAATTTTTTGAGCAATAAATTAATATTTTCTTGTTGTATATAACAGGAAAAATGGCTAATGTGAGGGAATCATCCAACCCTGGAGCACAAATGTCAACAGTTGTCTCTGCGGTACAAGTGCCTACTCCCTACCGCGGCAGTGCCAACACTGCTGACGGCCCAAAGTGAACCACGGAGAGGAGAAGTTCAGTAGACTCAATTTCAAGAGGTGGCAACAAAAGATGATGTTCTACCTGACCACACTGAACCTTGCGAGGTTCTTGACTGAGGATCCACCAAAGACGAATGAAGATGATAGAAATTCACTCATGGCATTTGACGTGTGGAAGAAGCCACTACCTAAACTATATATAATCAGCCTACTAATACATTGCATAAATGTACTATGTCAAGAGTGTTAAGGAATTGTGAGAGTCCCAGAGAGAAATATAAGCATCAGGGATGTGGCTCCAAGAAATTTATCGTGGTAGATTCTGATTATAAGATGGTGACTCAGAGCGTCGGTCGTTCGGGATTTCGGTGATCCCGCATGAAATTCATTCGAGGACGATTCTAAGTGAAGCCTTCCTTGTGCGGCAATTATCGAGAAGTCGCTTCGTGGAAGACTTGAGCTAACTACAAGCAGAAAAGAAGGAGATGAATGTCGAGGAACCGATTGTTAGACTTCATTGAAGACAATGACGCTCGGTAGGAGGTATTCATCCAGCCGGCGAGCCAATGTGATTGAACATGGACAAAGTTCTAAATCTAAAAAGAAGCCGAGCAAAGGATTGAACCTTGGATCTAAAGGAGGCATTTCCAAGAAATAGAAATGGTAAGGAAGATGCTTCAACTGTGACAAGATGGGTCACAAAGCGGTCGACTGTAGAGTGCTGAAGAGAAAGAAGAACAAAGAGGCAAATGTTATAGGAAATCACTCAAGAGGTTGATGACTTAACCTCTGTGCTGTAGTCTCTGAAGTGAACCTGGTTGGGGTCAAACCTAAAAGAATGGTAGATCGACATCGCGAACTTGCCATGCCTTTCCGCATAAGAATCATTCACTTCCTTCACCACTTGATAGTGGGGAGAAGTTGTTTCTGGGGAATTTTGCGACGTCCGATATCTGAGGTCAAGGAAAAGTGATCTTGAAGATGACTTCTGGAAAGACCCTGACTCTGAACAATGTATTGTATGTACCTGAGATCCGAAAGAATCTTGTTTCTGATTCACTGTTGAACAAGCATGGATTCAGGATGGTGTTCGAGTCTGACAAGGTTGTCTTGTCTAAGTCAGGGATGTTTGTAGGGAAGGAATATGTCTGTAATGGATTTTTTAAGCTAAATGTAATGACTGTAAAGGTAAAGACAATGAATAAAACAAATGCTTCTTTTGCGTATTTATTTGAGTCTTCCAATTTATGGCATGATAGACTAGGACATGTTAATTATGGTTCTCTAAAGAGATTAATTAACTTAAATCATATTCCCGCTTTCCAGATTGATAACGAACATAAGTGTGAGACTTATGTTGAGGCGAAAATGATAAGATTATCTTTTCAAACGGTTAAAAGAAATACTGAACCCTTGGATATGATCCATAGTGATATATGTGATCTAAAATTTGCACCAACACCGGGTGGCAATAAGTATTTTATTATTTTTGTCGATAATAGCACGAAATTTTGCTATGTTTATTTGCTTAAAAGTAAGGACAAAGTTTTAGAGAAATTCATTCTCTATAAAGGTGAAGTTGAAAATCAATTAAATAAGAAGATTAAGTTGATAAAAAACGATCGTGGTGGTGAGTATGTAACACCGTTTGATGATTACTGTGAACAACATGGGATTAAACATAAAGTTACTTCACCATATTCACCTCAGTTAAATGGTGTGGTTGAGCGTAAGAATCGCACCTTGAAAGAAATAATGAATGCAATGCTAATAAGTTCTGAGTTACCTCAGAACATGTGGGGGGAAGTCGTTTTGTCGGCGAATTACCTTTTAAATAAGGTGCCCCAAAAGAATGAACAAAAGACACCATATGAGCTGTGGAAAGGAAGACAACCTTCTTATAAGTATCTACGAATATGGGGGTGTCTTGCCAAAATGACAGTTTCAACACCGAAAAAGGTGAAGATAGGTCCAAAGACCGTCGATTGCATTTTCATTGGCTATGCGCAAAATAGTAGTGTATATCGATTTCTTGTGTATAAGTATGAAATCTCCGATATACACAAGAATATAATTATGGAATCGAGGAATGCGTCGTTCTTCGAATACGTTTTTCTGTGTAAGTCCGAAGATGGACCAAGTTCGTTGAAGCGAACATATGAGATTATAAATGAAGATAGTCAGGACCAAGAGCAAGACCAAGAACAAGAAGAAGAGGTTGAAGATGAGCCTCGACGCAGCAAAAGAATAAAGATAGAAAAATCCTTTGGTCTGGATTTTCTGACTTATATGTTGGAGAGTGAACCTCAAAGTTATAAAGAAGCTGTGAACTCTTCAGAAGGCTCTTTGTGGAAAGAAGCCATTAAAAGTGAAATTGATTCCATCTTGCAAGACCATACATGGAAACTAGTGGATCTTCCTCCGGGTAGTAAATCACTAGGGTACAAGTGGATTTTGAAGAAGAAAATAAAAGCGGATGAAACAATT
This sequence comes from Rhamnella rubrinervis, assembly GCA_007844105.2. Lineage (NCBI taxonomy): Eukaryota > Viridiplantae > Streptophyta > Magnoliopsida > Rosales > Rhamnaceae > Rhamnella > Rhamnella rubrinervis. The sequence goes on from CM017576.2 coordinate 651,004, forward strand.
GACAAATACAAGGCGAGACTTATAATTAAAAGTTACAAACAAAAGGAATGCCTTGATTATTTTGACACGTATTCTCCTGTGACGAGAATAATTTCCGTAAGAATGGTATTAGCCATTGTTGCGTTACGAAATCTTAAAGTACATCAAATGGATGTAAAGACAATGGATTTAAAATCAATGAGTGTGACAAATATATATATGTCAAGGATACAAAAAATGACTATGTCATTTTATGCCTGTATGTTGATGACATGCTCATTGTGGGTAGTGATGATGAGATAATCAAGTCTACCAAGGTTATGTTGAGCACAAGGTTTGACATGAAGGATATGAGACTTGCAGATATGATTTTTGGGGTAAAAATTATAAGAACCCCTGATGGACTAATTTTGAGTCAATCACATTATGTGGACAAAATACTGAATAAGTTCAGTAAAGATGATTCTGGTGTGGCTAGGACACCTCTAGATGTGAATCTTCACTTGTCAAAAAATAAAGGAGAAAGTGTATCTCAGTTAAAGTATTCTAGGGTGATTGAGAGCATAATGTACTTAATGAGCTATACAAGATTAGATATAGCCTACGCGGTTAGTAAACTAAGTAGGTACACGAGTAATCCAAATGGAGATCATTGGAAAGGGATCGTAAGAGTGTTAAGATACTTACGATATACTCGTGATTATAGAATGCATTATACTCGATATTCAGCTGTATTAGAAAGGTACATTGATGCCAATTGGATATCTGATGTGAAGAACTCAAAATCGACTAGTGGCTATGTGTTCACACTAGCAGGAGTAGCAGTGTCATGGAAATCTTCAAAACAAACTGTTATAGCCCAATCCACAATGGAATTAGAGTTCATTGCTCTGGATAAGTGTGGTGAAGAGGCTGAATGGCTACGCCATTTCTTGGATGATGTTCCTAGGTGGCCTAAACCTGTGCCGACTGTTTTTATTTATTGTGATAGTCAGTCAGCTATAGGAAGACACAAAATGTGATGTATAATGGTAAGTCTAGACATATACGTCGAAGACATAATACCGTTAGACAGCTAACCTCAACTGGAGTTATCTCCATTGACTATGTAAGGTCAAAGGATAACATTACGGATCCGCTAACTAAAGGGTTAAATCGAGAGCTAGTTGAGAAATCATCAAAAAGAATGAGATTAAAACCCATAAAAATGAAAAGTCAATACGATGGAAACCCAACCTAGTTGACTGGAGATCCTAAGATCTAGGTTCAAAGGGACAACTAAATTGTAAAGACTGGTTTGAATCACTGTGGGGGGTTTTTACCTCTTGTCCATTCCTATGATGAAACAGTGATACCCGTTGGAGATGAGGTTAAGCTAAGCTTTTAATGATTCTTATGCGTCGGGTAATCCGAGAAGAGTATAGCAGGATACTCTTAGTAAAAGAATCACCTATGTGAGAGAGAAGAGGGGCCGCTTCAAAGGAGAATTGGTTGGGTTCAATTCTTTAAAAACTCTCACAGAACCAGGGAAGATGTCCATAGCTAAAACGGACATAACAGTGAGAATTAAAGAATGCCAGGAAAGAGTCATGTGTGAAGTATATCATCTTTACATAAACGACAGTAAAGTTCAAGGACATCGCGTCTACCTTCAGTCAGTAGAGTAAATATATTCTCACAAGGGAATGTTCAAAGGGTAAAACCTACCTATCTTATACAGGTTCTGACCGTAGAACTCTATTATCAGGGTCGAGTCTAGAGGGTTGTGTACAATTCATTCATGTGGGGGATTGTTGGATTTTCAAAACGTTTTAACCTTTTTGTAACGTTTTAATAAATGTGAATGAATTGTATTTATGTTACATTATGAAAATGGTTTTTAGTTTTTAAAATTGAAAAATTACAGTACACAGTGTGGTTTTTGTTTTTGTGAGTTCTCTCTGTATTTTTGTTTTCTTACGGAAAAACAAGAAGAACGTGTGTGAGTGTGTCAGTGTGTCAGTGTGTGCACGTTGGTTTTTGGAGATAGAAGGAAGGCAAACTATCAAGTTCGTAGTGGGAATTCTGAGCTGGTGCTATACTAAGAATTCCTAGGAGACAACCGCTACAGGAATCACAACATCGTGAAGAGCGAAATTGTCTTAAGGACGATGTGGTATACACATGCCTCGAACAGTATCAATCTCTGTCAAGAAGCATCAACCCGAATATAACAGGTTGTGTGTTTCTATATTTAGTTACAATTTTGTATATCATATTGCTTTGATAAATAGATTTGATCTAGTTAGTGTTAAGTTTCATAGCATGCGGGTTATATTAGACTGTAAACCTATTTCGATAGATTTGTTTTACGTACTATTAGTTTAACATGATCAAGTATGAATCAAAACATCAAGAAATGGAGGCAGTTAGCAATCAGCTTTCTTTAACAATTTAAAAGTCTTATTAGAAAGTGAGATTTGTTTGAATGAGAATATGATGGTGGCCAAGTGCCAGTGCTCAAAGTGCGGGTAATGTAGGTCTTGGTCTGTATAAAGACCGGCCACATTATTTATAGGCTCTTTCCCTCTTGAGTCAGGATTCAGGCACCCTTTTTCCTTGAAAAAAAAAAAGGGATTCAAGCATCCTGTCATAAATTGTATATGTTAAGCTAGTTTGAGTGATAAGCGAAGCTTAGTTTCAACAAATGGCTTCTCTAGCTTTTCTGACTTCTAGTATTGTCGCTGGTTTCCATGAGTTACATAGCTTATTGATCAATAAGAAGAAACCCAGCTGGTAAATATTATTTTTTTAGTATTAAGGTCATATTTTATTAAATATTAGACATGATTTTAGTACATATTAATGTCCTGTGCTACTTGGCATGACGATCATTATGTAAACCTAGGTGTAACTAAGGCATATTACCATTAATTAATATGAATCATTTGATACAATCGTACACGGAGTACTATTTAATATTGGAGAAGTGAATCATGTGATACTCTTAAGTTATTTGTGAAATCATGTTTATTAATTTTTAATCGGTGAATAATTATTTCAGCTGAGCAAGTGTTCAATCGATCCTATAGTTCATCACGATTATGGGTTTGCTCCTGTTTAGCTCTATAATTAGATTGATCCTCCAAACTGCTGAAAGCTTTCAAATTAGTGATACTCAACCATATCCATCTACTTATAATCACCAAAACATATGACCACCACAACAACGACGATGATCATCTGTCGGAGGAAGAGAATCGCGGTCCTTATATATCCTTATTTATTTCCACTAGTACTAGACTAACCTAATGAGTTAATGATCAGTACTCCATGGAGAAGCATCTTCCTGTTATGCCATTTTATGTCTTCCTCAAGCAAACAGGCACAGGCAACGCTACTAATTATGATCAGTTGTTGTTCATCATCAACTGTGTGTGCATAGTGTGCGTGGAGTAGTGCATATGGATCAGAAAAGGCACGAGATCAGAGTGCCTAGCAATTGTTGCCATGTGTTTCATGAGTGCCTTGATGGTTGGATTGGTCAGGGCCAGATTACATGTCCTCTTTTGCCGATCAAACTTGTTTCCAGTATACTACTGCCTGATGCAGCAGGATCAGTAGTACAACATCATCATCAACAGCAGCATCAACAACAGGTGAAGATCATTTGTTATATATATATATATATATATATATAAATGTATATCTTGTTGTCCCATTTGATTAGATGCATGAGAGTGAGGTGAGAAAGCAAGGGCATCATATTGTAGAAATCATACAAAATGAACGGGCACACAGCGCCACTCCAGAGACCATGTCTGATTCATATTCCTCAACCAAACATATGTAAATTTCTCTTAATTAATTAAACACCTGACAGAGACGTTGTACCTATTAATTAAACCTTTGAATTAATTAGTTTACACTCCCTTTACAAAAGATATTGGTCTACTAAAGTAATACTCAAAGCATGTAATTATATGCATATTTTTCCTCCTTTTGAATTAACCATACGATTATGAGCCCCGGGCCGAGCCCAGTCTACTCATGAGTCCATCAAGAAAAATCATTATGTAAAATTGGGCCTTTGTTTTTGGTGGGCCAGACTGTGGATCCTCTTGTGACCCAAAAGAAAGCCCACCAATGGACTGGAATGTTTAAATCAGAATAAGTGATTCCAACCTCAAACAGAAACTTCATTGGAAAATCTGAAACGAACCTCAAATTCTAACCTCTTATTTCTGCGAACCAGAGGAACCCTAAATCACACTGTTTCCTCTACCTTCTTCTTCTTCTTGTTGGCAATCAATAAATGGACTTGGCACTCAAAATCCCAACTTTGTATCAGCGTTGCTGCCATGGGAATACCTGCAGTAGCAAGAAGCTTCATTGTTGTTATTGACATGTCACCGCCGCACCTCCCAATCATAAACGGCCACGACAATCTCTCGTTCCTACCCGATCTCTTCCTCACCGCCCTCTCCGTATGCTTCCTCTTTTCTTCATCCACCCGACCTTTTCTCTCCAGAACCAATTTCATCTCTTTCTCGTTGTGCCCTCGTCGCTTTCTCAAAATTCCCACCATGTCCCGCCGCGGGAGTCCTCAGCGGCACTTTGCCAACCCACAGTCCCTTTCCGAGTGGCTCAAGCCCAGATTGCCCTCTGACTCCTTTGCCTCTTGGGGTGTCAGGCCCGGCACCAAAAACGTCCACAATCTCTGGCTTGAGCTCTCTGAAGGAGAAACTTCTCTCGCGGATTCTGCCCCTCCCGTTCGTACGGTTCACGTCGTCGTTGTTAGAGTCATCGGCAAAGATGATCAATTTCTTATTGAATCCCACCAAGAGTTATCGGACGGCAGCGTGAGAAAGCGGGGCCGACCCTTATCGGAGAAGATGAAGCCGGTTGAAGACGTGGAATCGGCAGTCATTCGGGCGGTTAGCGAAGAGCTCGGTTCCCTATTAAATGTTTCTGTTAACAATTCTGTTCATAGCGACATTGTGAAGATCGTTCCGGGATCGTATAGGAAGAAGGTGGAGGAGCGGAATTCGCTGTCTTATCCGGGTTTGCCGGCTTGTTATATTTTGCATTCGGTGGATGCTTGGGTAGAGGGCTTGCCCGACGGAGATTTTTGCACTGAGGAAGACAAGGAGTATAGAAATTCTGAAACTTTGGGGGTTGCAAACGAGGCTGTGTCTGTAAAGAGGCATTTTTGGAAATGGGTTAGTTCCGAATCAATAGAATAACGATATGGTTAGTCTCTGAGTTGGAGCTTGCGTTGGAATTTCATAGGTTCTTATATTTTACTTTTCACTTTATATTTATACCTCATATTTTAAGGTTTTGAGTTAATGCTTGAGCATACAAGGATTTTTTTTTTTTAATTATTATTATTATTTTCTGTTTGGCATAGAACATGGTAATGAGGCAAGTTTTTGGTTCAATTTTGTATTTATGTAAATGTGGCTTTTGATTTCAAATAAAGTACATATGTTTACTCTATATTCCTAGATTGTAATTTATGTTTCCTTATGTTAATCATGCGTGTAGCTAGTTATCTTATGCTGCTTATGTTTATTTCTTTTCTCAATAAATTTTAGTTGTCCACACACTTGAGTATTTATATTGAAGCGTAGAATGTGGATTACCAGTTCACAAATTTATCTTAATATTATTTTTGTTGAGTTGTTGATGGTTACTGTAGCCCAAGTTCAATGCATGAGATTGAACTCATAGCAGCGTACAATGAGAGGCACAAGTGTAATTCAAGGTTACAAACTCTTCAAGCAGCTGTACAATCCCTTCCCCTTAGGTCCTGACCCCATATAGATTGGCTCACCTTCTTATCAATAGAACCTTAGCTCAATGGATATGCAGAAAGACGTTGGGGGATCATATCATCCATCAAAGTGTATATTAGTGGAGACCTACACTTACATAGCTTGTGCTTTAGTCCAGAGGTACATGTTCTTCTTCATGTTACCTATTGTAGCACTCTTAGATCCTCCAGATTTGTGACCCTGCTCCTATACTTTTTCCTGGTCATGAGTAATTTCTGTTGTGTGTCGTATCTAAGCAGCAGTATTGGGGAGAGCAATACCCTTTATTTTTATTCAGGTTAAATAAAAGTCACTCTCATTTTAACTAGTGAAGATAATATACATACATACATATATATATATATATATATATATAAAGGTGAATAACCTCATCAGAATAGAATACTACAATAAAGCGTTTTTGTCATGTTGATGGATTCTTTGGGTTGGATGCTTCATTTTTTAAATGTGTGACTTGAGTGCATGTGTGAGAATGAGAGGGAGAGAGGTAAAAGTTAGTTGAAAAGCCCTTGCTTCCTTTATCAAAGGTGAGTAGTTGTGGCTCACCTTTTGGACTTACCAACCTAAAAAAACTTTAAAAAATGTCTACCCTTTAATTCCTTGAGTTAAGAAAAGTAGAATATGTCAAGTAATTTGCAGGATGCAGTGAAAGAAAACACACTAACAGAAACATTTCATGGCTTAATCAATTGACAACTAATAGCAACTTTAATAGTTGTTAATGATATTTGACGCGTTGCTAATGTGAAGGTTTGATATTCTATTTCTATCATTGGATTTCAGCACTTTACTAACAGTCATTGCTTGCTTTTAAACAGACTGGTGAGAGGTTCATCGTTGACGTCTCTTCGATACTAAGTACCATAAATACTTCTTTGCTTCCTTAATTCTTTTTCATTAGTTTTCTCTACTTGTATTCAGATCTAAATCAGGAGCTTTACATGTAAATTCTATGTTTAAAGATCTTTTGAGGTTATGGAATTGAATTTCGCTTTACTTGTCCAACTTGGACTTTGTTTTGGTCTTTGTTATGTTGGGACGGAATTCTTTAAGGGTAGAAGGGCAAGTAAGTTGGATTGCCCTTGAGATAGTGGGGACTGAAGGAGTATTGGGAATGACTTAAAATGCAGCTTTTGTTTGGTAAAGCTTTGGAAATTTTGAATTCTTGTTGGGTTATGTTGTGGTCTGAGAGTAGCTAATCTTCATTGCTAAATTCATGTTCTTTGAGTTTCCATCTATACGAGTAAACCACACTTACCATTGAAGCTCATTAGCTTAAGATACATTTGAAAATTATAAACTTGGACTCAACTAAAGCAGGGTTTAGTCAGGGCGGACAGTGTTGAACGTTTTGGCAAACAACGCTGTCAAATAGGACCTTGTTGGTTCCTCAATCACAGCTATCTTAGTCTGTGGGGACATTTCAGGTGTGAAACTATGAACTGGTTTTCAGATCCTCATAAAGTTAAATTGCTTTTGAAATTTGTGGCAGTAGATTTTCTCATAAAGGCTTTTGCTTTTTTTGGGAATGGTTAAAGCATTTTTTGTCTGTATCATAAAATTTTTTAACTATCAGATACGTTTTTCTTTCTATGTAAAAATAGAAAAGGCTGCGTTAACTAACGGCGGGTAGCTGTCACTGTCGCCAGCCAATTTATTATAATAAGATTTTGGCAATTGGAAGACTGAAGCGTTGTAAGTCCACAAAATTAATCGAACCGGAGACTAGTCCTTAGTATACCAGCCCTGATTCTCATCAAAAAAAACTAATCAAAGAAAGTTAGGTGGGTAATTAGTTTTTGGACTTTAAAACTAGTTAGATTTTCATAAAGCTAGCTGGAAAATCAACCTTGTGTTGTAGCAAACGAGAATATGAATCCGGAATATCTGATTCGATGTGTTTAGTCTTGAGCAGCAGGAGTAGCATATTCACTTTCATTCCCTGGGTATGGTTTAAAGCAGGCAACATAAAAAAGATTGGAGATCCATTTTTATGGTATAATTGTGACTGTGCATGGGGGCCAGTACTCCATTAACTCTTATAATTATTAAAGGCATGCAATTCCAAAGCAAGCACCAAGCAGGGATTGAAGCGTGAATTTCTTAAGATTCCTTTGCCAAGAAAAGCAGCCGATTTTTCCAATCCTTTTTCTCTTTGGAATCTCTTTCTCACCCATTATCATTAACCCTGTAGCTCTCTGTCAGTCAATTTTTCTTTTCTTCCTGCTCATAAAAAAAAAAGCCCACTAAAGAAAAGAAGAAGCAAATCTCTCTTTTCTTCTCTTCAAATGCAAACCAAAATCCAAGTCAGAATGATGACTATTAAAAAGAAATATATAAATATATATATATATGTCGGATTATCATTCCAAACAAGCTTTCCATATCACTTACAATTGTCTACTTTTCTCTGTCCTATCAGTCATTAATTTACAAAAACACTTAATGGCATGAAATACTCCGAATATTACCAAGCAATCCAAAACCAAAGGAAAAGAAACCAACCCATTGAAGGATAGCTAGCTGTTGGATCATGTTAATTACCATATAGTTCAAATGGAGGTAGAACATTGAGTCCCTTGCTTGGAAGACAGAGGGCCTGTTGGAATAGTAGGTCCAAAAGCCACAACAGCGACACAATTCACGTTCAATCTGTATCGTCCAGATACCCATGTGCCCACCTTCCATCGAACCCGTCCATTAACTTTGAGATTCAAAACCAGTCTTCCAGCCGTCTGATCACGTCCCACTTCATAACCAAAGGAAGGAGCTACTGGTAAACCAGTCCCCACCAGAGAAGCTGTTAACAGATTGCTATCTCCGTGGCCTTGGTAGAAAGGAGGCAGAGAGCTATGCACAGTAATCTGCTGTCCCTTGTAAGCTGCATAAACCTGGAGGTCGTCGTAGTAAATACCAACTTTCTGATTCGGGTTCTTTGAAAGCAGAGTGAGTTGGATTGAGGAGTTGAGTAGTTGAGTGGCCGAGAGGTTAAGCTGGTAGATGTCAGTTTCTTTCAGAGAGAACTGAGGCTTAGAGGGGTGTAGGATAATCCAGACAAGTAATATCAACGACAGAATTGAGCTGAAAAGAACAGAGAAGGCAAAGAAGAACTTCTTGTAGACCTTGTCAACGCTGAAACCTCGCTTGCCACAGTGTTTGGGAGATTTTATGTCTATTTGAGACATTTGCAGTGAGAGAGAGAGAGAGAGAGGTAGAGGAGGTTTACAAGGCTAAGGAAGAGGGGTGATGATGGGGTTGATATAAAGGGAGCACTAGGAAGCAGAACAGAAAGCAACAATTATTTCCCTCCAAATACTTTTGACTAGTAGCTCCTCCGGATGGCCATGAGATTTTTACTGCTAGACTTATGGAATTCGCTTAATTATTTATCAAAGGGTACATGAAAGTATTTCAACCCTTAGATTGATAGACCACATTTGATGTTGACTAAACTCCACGCTACACAAGCCTACACCTTCTTTTGGATCCAGTACGGACATAGGGTTCTGTGCCTCTAAGCAAATATAAAAGGCCAAGTTGGGGTGGGACGAGATTAGCCTTTTTTCCAAAAGCAAATGAGCTTGCTACACGTTCTTTCTTAATTGACTTGCATTTTGCAAAAGGGTTTCATGCATGAGCAGTTAAAAAAATAGTTATAAACAAGAGAAGACGTAAAGCGAGGCCTGGTTTGGTAAAGTCCAAATATGTATCAATCAAAGTGCCTTTGGTAAGATGTTGACATTCATATTATGCGATTGAAATCACAATAAGATTTCAAGTCCTTCATGTAACATGATTTGAACCACATTATTTCAAACCAATCACATATTTCAGAAATTATGAAGTTGCTTTGGTAATACTTTTGTAAAGATATTTCTTCCCTTTTCTCTAACATCATTTAAATGAGTATGTATTGTGAAAGTTTGATTTTCATAGTCTGGCTCAATGTTTGACAGTTCAAGTTTTTAGGAAGAACGTTAACCAAGTACCCAACATGGTCTTGAAACTGAACCATGACTAATATCAGCTAGCTTATAAATAAACATAAACTTATCTGTCGTACGTTTTAATGATTAAACATAACTTGGATTGGTTAATTAAATTTACATGTCATCACCAATATATATTTTCTATAAGTGTTTGACAGATTAAGTACTGGAATATTCATCCCGGTCTGTACAAAATTCCAAAGTTCTCATTTCCTTTTCAATGTTCAGTCAATGTTGAAGCAGTGTATGGCTATCAAGTTGTAGCAAATTACCGACCAAGAGTAATGGATATTTGAGGTTGTTGTTCATGGTCTTTCACTTTCAAGTCAGTGATTGTTTGCATTACAATGCAGAACAGACAACAGCATAGTGGATTAATAATAGATCAATCAAGAAGCAGTGTCATAAAAAACAAAGCCCGATGTGTATGAGACAGCTGGTGTTGCCCAGCTGTGACCATGAAAATTGTACACATGGCAAACATGTGGGGTCACCATCATTCAGTGGGTCCCAACAACTCATTAAGCTTCTTACAAAAAGCATGAATATGCATGCACTGTGACCGTGATGTATCTTACAGAAGGCAGAGGATTTAAAAGAGTAGTTTTATACACGCAACTGGTGTTGATTCTTTTACAAGAAACGTAATTAAATTATGCAGACCATGATATGATGATTGAAGCAGAGAGAGAGAATATGCAGAATCAGAAATGGGAAACACTTTTGGGATAATTGAAAGGAAAGTGAAGGCTTTTAAAAGAGACATTTTTTGGTAATTCTTTTAAAAGAGACATTGAAGATAGATAGAGTGGTGTGATAGAATAGCCAAGTAGGCTAGGCTTTCTTGTTTTTTTTTTTTTTGGGTAATGGCTAGGCTTTCTTGTTGATTGGAGGAAAGTGAGAGAAATGGTGCAACTAGGCTCCCTTTGTTGGCTTGTTATAGTACTCCAAAAATGGTGATTTTAACTGAGATTTGAAATTAAAAATAAGTTAACCATGATTAAAATATTATGAAAAATGTGAGTTTTTCAAGTCCTTGTGGGGGAGCTCAGCTTCAGGTCATTGAACTCTGCAACAAAAGGGTTTCAAAAGGAGAGAGACATGGAGAATCTGTAATCCGGCTTTTAGGAAACTTCCGGGAACCATCCTTGGCGTGTCTTATGTAGCCGTTAACTTTTATGCTAAGAAAAGGGGCATTACGGGTCAAATATAAGTAGGAGCGTTATGAACACACAATATCTCGGCCATTGGATATGTATACCCTTCCAAAGTTGTGTGACCGTTCGATGAATCAGACACGTGCCACGTGGATCAATCTGGGCGTTGGTGGACCAGTGTCGTGGGTTGGTAAGAGCCTCACAGTCATGTTCGATTTTGGTGAATAACGAGCTGTGGGACCCCTCTCAATTTGGATCTGCATGAGAATATTACAGAGCCTAATAGTAATAGTTGTGGAAAGGCCGAGACGTTTGAAATAAGAGGGAGCTATTGTCTTTGTTTGCTTTTGGAAGCTTTTTCAGTTTATTGAGCACTTCAATCAGGAGAATTGGAGGACCCCCATGGCCCTGGCCATGACCATACCTTAGTGATTGCTCATCTGCCTACTTTTCCTTTTTATTTATTTATTTTTCTATTAGTTTTTGCTTATTTTTCTTTGCTCAGGACCAAATACAGGCCCTTTATGTCTCTGATTACAACAGGAAAGAAAAGATCTTAGGCTTTTCATTGCATTGATTAGTTTAAAGATAAGCATGTGAAAATGGGGTTGATGGTAGTCCCTTTATTGGCTCCGCCACTTTCATATTAAGCCAATCCCCATGCTCAGAGTTTGGTGGACATAATATACTTAATGAAATGGTACCAACGTATCAATGCATTTCAGCTACAAGAAATTAGCTCACATAAATATCGTATACAACTCTGTCACGTACATTACTGAAGTGGGTTTGGTACAAGTCGTACCCATTCTTTCTTGTAGCTAAATAACTTGAGTGACAGTAGTTTTTTTCTCTTAAAGATTATAATCAAAGCGTCTAATTTAGAACTTTACTTTTGTATAACCTTTACATTTGCGAATATATATATATATATATATCAATGAATTTTTGACACCTTATCTTTATATGATATTATCCCCTGTTCTGATTAGAGCTCACATCCTATTCATCTGCTAAACGAGAGGAATTGACCTTGTACAAGGCATCTTTGTAAACGACTAATAATTGCATACATATACACACCCTGATGCAGACTTTTGTGTTACTACCTTTGAATCTTCAAGTACCTAAAAAGGGTGAGTAGCAGGCTGAAGACGTTAAGAGATGGAAGCCTCGTTTGCTTATAGATTATAGGAGTTGGAACTTGTTTGCTTATAGAATAAAATTTGAGACGAAAAGGGGCAATCAAACTTTGATATTCGTGGTAATTAATGGTAGGATTTTCATCGTTTTTGTTTTCATGCATTTGTTTGTTTCTGTTGTGGCATGTACCACCCCAACCAACATTATTTGACACTTAAAGAGTGGCACACATTCATAGAAAAACTTAGCGTGGTATCACTTTGTCCCAAAAGGTATTTGGTAAAGCCATTTTGCACAACGAGGGTGGAACCTGCTTTGAGTGGCTTGTAATACATCTTTTTTCTTTCTTTTTTTCTTTCAATCTTTTAAATTTCGCTACCAGTCAATATCACCTTGTAATATATATACTAGAAGATGAAGAGGGGACCTTGTGTATGGAACAGGGAAGAACCCATCATAATAACAAGTGAAAAAAAAAAAAAAAGAAAAAAAAGAAAAGAAGAAAAAGATATTGCCACCATTATGACTTTGACTAAATGAAAATTTGTTGCACTCGGTGCAATGAAATCTTTGACAAAGAGGATGCAGAGAAATTGGTTTTCAACTTCTTTGGTTCAAAAGAAAAGCCTCCCAATGACCCATACCCTGTTTGCTTCTTCATTTTTGCTACGGAAACCACATGGGGGTTCAGACCCGAATGATTATAGGATTTATTGGGACTAGAACTTTGGAAAAGGAAGTAGAAATGGAAGATTTTTTAAGAGGTAAGAAATTGTACAACCAAACTAAGAAGGCATAAATAGTACGACTTACGTAAAGACTTGCTAGTATATGGTAATATGGTAGTAAGTTTTAAGTATAATCCAAGGTTATGTGTTTCCTCTTTGAGATTGGATATACATTCTCGCTTGCTTGCTACTTACAAAATCAGAACATATGTATAAACTCCGAGATTGTTCATGAACGAATATACAGCCATCAAAGAAAGAAAAAAATAATGACTATGACAGCTTCAGAAAACGAATAAGAACTACAATTCTCTTTTACAATAGCCATATTCACAAATACGATGAATATGGAAGCGGTATTAGAAAGCATGTTCAGGAACTTGTGGGATTTCTCATCTCTTTCGCCTCCATATTTGATTCTCAAGCTTCAAGAAAGTAAGACGCTGAATACGCTCCACCTATCATTCTGATTTCTGATACCTCAAAACATTCCTATCCTTCTCTTTCCAACTGTCAGAAGCTACATTGTCAACTCTCACATAAGTTGCCATCACTTTCTGCAAGAGGATCAGTTTGTACTTGCCGAACAAACTGTCCCTTAATTCTGGGACGCTGCTCTGCAAGTTTTTTGCGGCTCTCATAACGAACCTGGTTAATAGAATGCCCTATTAGATAAATGTAACATATCTGAAATACTTTTATTTTTCAGAGATTGGATTAGAGTATTTGTAAAAACATACTGAAGAAGAAAGATGAAATACCTTCTTTTCATAGCATCTATCTTTCCGCTTCATGCGGAATTTTGTAAGAGCTGCTTCTCTTTGGATGGATCGATAAGAATTTCCATTGGGTGTAAGAAAACTTTCCTCATTCTTGCTATCTGAAGTAGTCCTAACGACAGAAATCTGATCAATGTTGCTGTTGCTTCCACAAGCACTTCCATATCCAATACTATTAAGATGGCTTGCAGTACCATTACAGAAACTACTAGTTGCACTCTGATCAGTGGCAGAAGAAATAAGCCCTCGGTCCTCCAAAGAATCCAAATTCTGTTCCTGCCTGTGCATATTTTGGTCTGCAGCAAAGTCAGAGTTTTGACAATGTGAATCATACACCTGCTCGGATTTACTCATTTCGAGGTTCTTCTGATAAAATTTATTAAATAGAAATGTGGATTCCTGTTGAGCAGTAGAACCTGGGCTGAGCATGGATGGTTGACTTGATTGTGAACAAAATACCGAAGGAATTACAGAACCATTTCCTGTGCATATATTATTAAACCTTGCACCTTTCGCAGGAACTGGGACAGGAAATACTCTCTGTTGAGGGCAGAAAGTTACAATTTCAGAATTGTTAGATTGACCAGTAGGAAGTGAGATAACACTTTTTTGTGTACCCAGAGTATCACAATTATAACTATAACCAGTACTGATATTGGATATATGATTTTGAGCTACTGTTGACCACTCTTTTTCTTGAGCAAAAGCACTGGCTGATGTAGGATTTAGGGGCTGCACTTGCTTGTTGGTGTATCTGCAAGAAGAATCAATGATTACCAATTAGAGAAGGGAAAAGTTCTCACAATCCACTAATAGAATTAAGAATTTCATCCTCCCCCACCTTCCTTACAGAAAGTGGGTCAAATGATTCATTAATCATTGGTTTACAATCTTCCTCCCAAGCAAATAATCATAATGCATACATAACATGACATGTTCCTCTTCACTTCAAACTAAAAATGCTGGATCTTTGAATGTCCTAAAGGTCAAAGCCAAGATTCTCATCGCATAAACCTTTGCCTAGATAACTATCACATATCATTTTGAACTCATATGCATTATGGGTCCAGAATGGAGTGTAAAACAATGAAGTCCCACATCTTTTTATTTAATTCATCAGGAGTATATGGATTCATTCATCTTCCCAAAAAAAAATAGTAATTAATAATTAACCAATGAACAAATTGCGTGGGTTCTTGGTCTCAGCTCAAGTAGTAACAGGATGTCCACGGGATAAATTTTATGTTCAGATGTTGCTAAATAAGAACATTAACAATGACATATGATCATTATGATTGTCAAGGATAAGAAATGGAGCCACTCATGATCAAATGAAACATATTAACTGCTAGTCTTAACAATTTCAAACATAGTGTTCAAACCACAAAAATTGGAAGTATGAAAATGGACATAGAGACTCACCGTGTAAAGGCTGAGGCATTGGAATGCCCTAGGGTTTGCCTTTTCTCAGCAACATGATTTTCATAGCTACTGGAACATGACCTTCTCAAGGAAAGATCCAATTGTGGATCAGAATCAAACCTCCTAGTCACATTATTAGAAGAATTTTTGCGGTAGCAATTTGGATGGCTATCAAAAGCTCCGATTAAGTCAATGGCATTTCTAGAACAGTTGACAAAAACATCATTATTGTCACAATCTGCACTAGACATGTTGGCATCTCTCCTTAGACTTTCTGGCTTGAAACCCTTGGTTTGAACAATTTCTGCATCAGAGTCTCCATGATTGCCCACCATTGATCCTAAATATAATTGACACATATCAACATGTTAGATTCCTTCCCACTTAACAGAAAAAAGGATACCAATTTGAAAAGGTTCAGATGTTTTACCACCAGCTTCACTCCCATGCATAAGCGATTTTTGGCCCAAATCGGTGTTTGCTTCATCTAAGTCACCCAAAAAGAATTTCCCCTGTATTGGTTGCGACGATTCCTGCACATGTTCCATGTGGACACTCTCAGCTTCCATTTCCGGCTTTGTACAGGAGCTCTGCAATAGGCAGCAAACATCAAGTCTATATAAAACTTCACATAGCCAACCTAAACTAAAAGGAAACTTCTAATAACCATGAGCAACCTTCTATACATTCATTCATATACCTTGGATAAGACCTACATCAAGCATTACTAGAGTGTACCATTCTACATTTACTAAGAAAGCAAGCAAACTAGACAGAAAAAGACTTGGGATCTCGTCTGTGCCAGTGCAAGTAATTTTTTTGCTCCTATTCTTATATTTTCCATTTTATATCTTTTAATGATCCAATAATAATACCATAAACTAATTTAGTTCACTTACAATATAAGAAAACCATCCAATTGCATAGAAAAGGGAACATACTAAGCAACTGAACATGCTTAGCAATTATACAAAATCCAAGCACTACTAACTGCTTTGCCAGCTCATCCACAACACACAAAACACCAACCTGTGCATCACTTCCTTTATCAATATTTTCCTTGCTTCTCTGAACACACGCCATATAGCCATTAGAGTGATTGCTTGCAGTATCATTTTCAAAAGTGGCTTCAACCTTTTCTTGCGCAACACTTTCATCTTGAGGACGATTTGCAGTTGCCTGACAAAATAATAGAATTAAACGAAGACTTGATTAGAGATGGCAGGAAAAATTTGAAGTATCATAAAAACTAGACATCAGAAAGTGAAAGGGTTAGGCATACAGATTGTCTTCTCCAAACATGTTGCCACAGATTGTTCAGCTCATTCCTCCTAATTGGCTTAACAAGATAGTCAGCAGCACCTTTCATCATGCATTTATAGACTGTGCTAATTGAATCCTGAGACGACATCACTGCATGATCAAAAAGAAACTAAATATTAATGAGGTGAAAATTAGTGATACACCATAACACATGTGTTTATTTTCCAGTATCATACTTATAACTGGGATGTTTTTGCAAATCTCATGCTCCATAATTAATGAAAGCAGGGCAAATCCAGATATCAATGGCAGATCCACTTCTGTCAATATGAGGTCTACGTTATCCGGTCTTCCCCTCAGTACTTCCCATGCCTTTAAGCCATCAGATACCGCAGCAACTGCCCAAACCAAAAAAACAAATTGTTCAGTTCCATGGGGAACATGTCGGCAATTTCTAGGATAAGAAAAAAGAAACAGACAATAAACTTTTATCTGCTCGTCACATCAACAAAAGAAAGAATTTGTATAGCCCGAGAAGACAGATGGCCTGGGAGCTGTGAGTGGAGCTGGCAATTTTGTTAGCCTATTGCTTTGGAACTGAAGATATATTACTAAATTGCTTTTGCTTTGTTCTCTATGTTGGAAATGTAGAGAAACGGTTCGAGAAAATGATCCACACAGATCTTCGTATAAAAAGCCAAGACAAACGCATACTTAAACTGAGACCTAAAATTGCGTAAAGATAAAATAAAATAAAATACAAATGCGCTCATGTAAGCCTCATATGTGAGAAAACTACCAAGGGACCAAAGAATGACCTGAATTACCATCCTTTTATTCATCGAAGTTGCAGTTGCTGAAAGAAAGAAGGATTGTAAGAAAAACTCTCTCTTCTTGGCGTCCTGTCTAGATTGTTAAAGCTAACCATTTCTTGTAGAAACTTTCAGCATAACTAGTTATTCAGCAAATTGAGGAAAAGAAACCAGTTTCCACGAAAAGAAAAAACCCATAAAGAATCGATCTTACACTGATTACATCAATTACTATTGCTTGCCTATCTTACACCTTTACTCTTATTACATGAAGACGATGAAAGCAAAAGCACCTAACTTGGCTCCTAAAGGAAACTAGTGAGCGAACTCAGTGAACCTTTGAAAGTGGCTAAATAGAGACCTTTTCAAACCCAGTTCGCCAATTAACAAAAGAAGCTGGAAAACTTGACGAAACAAACAATTAAAGGAAAAGCAACTAAAGCAGCAAAGAGAGATGAAGATCCATTAACCTCTGTAGCTACATTTCCTGAGAAGCGCTGATATAATCTGTCTGGTGGAGTCATCTGCTTCAACCAACAAAACCCTCATCGTCATTTTTGGCAAGAACTTCTCCCAGCTGACCACCACCCCACTTGAAGTACAACCATCTTGCTTCTTCATCTTTATTAATGTCCCGCTCTCTGGCTTCTCCTTCTCCGTCTCAGTCCAAGCCTTCACTTCCATATCTTCACTAATCAGCACCACCTCACCCATTTCCCTCCTCTGTATCTTACCCACCAGTAGGAACCACGATAAGCAGCAAGAGTTTTACGTTCCAGTGAAGCTCCAGAGAGCTCGAAATCTCATCCTCCGATTCTCACAGCAAGCTCCCTCATTACAATAAATTTAAAAAACAAAACAAATATCTGGAAATCCCAAATCTATAAATCCGACGGCAGAGATACGGAGTCCAGAGCCAACCGCCTCGAATCGGACGGTTCTAAGAATCTGCGCCTACGTGGAAGCAAAATATCTCGATCCCACTTGTGAATGGACCGACCCCCATGAGAGCCACGTCAGCAGGCCAATGTAGGAACCACGGCCATAAGATGCTGAACCAGGGAAAGCAGCGTCAGTGGCTGGCTTACGTGGTTGGTGGCTCCAAAGCAGCGAGAGCAATCAAAGGGACCAAATTGAAAAAGAAGAAAAAAATATGTGATTTTTTTAATCGCGATATTTTCTGGTTGGGTCCCACGTCGGAGATATAATATTAGATATGTTGCGAAGATATTTTTTTTGTGAAACTCTCTGAGGGGAGGAGACAATTGGATCTTATGGATTACATTTGGACACGCGTTCGCTTCCCAGGGGAGGATCGGCTTTGTGGCCTAGAATTCGTCAAACGCTACCAGTTCCCCACTTCGCGCTCGCCGCGGCTCCCAAAATGATCCTTACTCGCTTTCTCATTGGTTTGGATTTTGTCACATGCGAATGGAACGTGTGGTCGCCAATCACCGATCGGCGGTGGCGTTTATTTTTGGTAACTCCGTGAGGCGGTGAACGTACACTTTGTAGGCGAGCGAGTGTGATGTGTTATGTCACGGGGCTTAGCGTTTTCTAATCTTTGATTTTTGGTAATTAAATGTCATTTGATTAATATGAATGAGAAAGCCAATACCATTATGCCAAGTCATATGGTTTCTACTTGTTCAAATTGTAATCAAAATCTCTTCGTACCACACACTTGTATGCACCATCAGAGACTTTAGAATATTAGTAATGTAGTGGATGGAGCTATCATGAAATAAGTATTATTACTTGCACTATGTACGAGAAAATAAATAATAACAGCATTTATAATAATTAATTACTGTTTGAGATAATTATTAGAATAAAAAAATAATTGATGTATTTTAAGTAGTAATTTTATCAGATAATTTTAATAAGGGTAATTTTAAAACAATGAAAATTTTCATTAAAATACTTTTTCTTCCTCTCATTTGGGTGAAAATCAGTAGAAATTAAACAGATTCAAATTAAAAGAAATGGTCACTAATTTTTAATAAGTTAAATAAAGAATTAATTTTTTTTTCTTTTCCTTTTCCAAATATGATGTTATGTTAATAGAAAATAGGAGAATTTAAACTTTATATTAAATTTGATTTTTTTTAATGAATATTTTCCATTAAATAATTACTAACAAGGGCTAATCCAGCAAAAATAAATAAATGAAATAAGATTTTTTTTCCTTCCTAAATCAAAGGACATTGCTTACGTGGGAAGGTGTACAAGTTTCCAATGTAAGAGCACAAAAACATATTACAAAAAAAAAAAAGAGCACAAAAACATGTTTTTAAATAAATAAATATGAGTACCTCAAACCATCCCTACCAACTAAAACCCACTTGATTGTTTTTTGTTTTTGCTTATTCCTTTCAAGAACAAACAAGTGGACCCTTACGCACTTATAATAATATAGTGATATCGACTTTGTGTCTATCCCCTATTCTATCAACAAAACCTCCCCTTCCATGATAGAATTATAATGGAATAAACTTCTCAATAAAATAAAATAAAATAAATTGCTGTACATTGAAATCATCGAATATATACTTCTTTTAGTTGGCGAGTTGAGTTCAAAACATTTTGCCAAAAAAAAAAAAAAAGGGTTAAGTACAAAACAGGAGAGAATTTATTATTATTATTATTATTTTGGTCTCCTTCTATTGCATCTATTTTTTAATTTTTATTACCATTTTTTCAAAGTTAATTTGGAAAAAAAACAACGAGAAAAATTGATTGCTTTATTTTTCCAAAGATGTGAAAAAATTTGTCTTTATTTTATGAGGCCTATTAGCTTAGATGATCAAATTAGTAAGCAAGGCATTCTTTTTTGCATGGCTTCTTCATCATGTGCTTGGGCATTTTGTTAGTTGGATGGTGCAATACTCTGAAAGAGAAAACATACTTGAAAAGAAAAGAGAACAAAAATATCTACGAGATATTTTCTGTTGTTTGAAATCATCACACGCCATAATAAATAATAATAATGAATATTATTAACGCAATATAAATTGCAGTACAATTTAATTTATTCATGACAATTTCATCCAATGAGAAGAACCAGGAAAATGAGCGAAGAGAAATTCTGCGGAGGCACCAAGCGAAATGGATGGGGTCCGCAAGCATTAAGCCACCATCCACTAGCCACAAGCTCGGACAAGTAGGGATGGGGGGGGTGTACTAGTTGTTGTGTTCTAGTCCAATTCTGCAATAAATGCACGGACTGTACCAGACACTTGGAGTGAAAAATGTTATGAGATGGAGGGTCCGGATTTAAGCAGCTTCAAACACTTGGTGGCAGACAATAAAATCCTCGGATTCTTTATTTTTTTTTTCCAGAACGTGGTTTTTGTTTGGATAATGTATGGGAATTGCCACGTACGTCTGACTCGTTGGTGTATCCCATTCTGGTTTTTGTCTGGGGGGTACTGTATACAGCCCAGAATCCTCTCCTTTCAAAGAAGACCCATTTGTTTTCCCTCACTTTTACTTGCCATTTCCACTCGATCCAAACAGTCTCAGCTTCATTATCATATTTCTTTCAGTTATTTTTTATGGCTAGTCTGTTATCTTCTTTGCAGACAACCTTTCCTCACCCCCTTCTTAATTCTTGTTCTTGTTCATCTTCTTCTTCGTCTGCTTCTTCTTCAATCACATTTTTCTCGACCAAACCCTCCATAAAGCTTCAAATCCTCAATTTATCCTCAAAGGCTTCAACTTTCTTCAACCCATGTAAGATTCGCACACCCATTTCGACTGTGATTAAACCCAGAAAGAAGTACCATGGCAACTCATTGTCTGTTCGCATGTCGTGGGACGGTCCACTCAGTTCTGTCAGGTTGATCATACAGGGCAAGAATTTGGAGGTACTTAAGCTTACCCTTAACTGGGGTTTCTTTCAAATGGCAGTATATATACTATATAGTGGAAAAAATCTCCGCCTTTGCGTTGCTCATTCTCTTTTTTATCTTTTCTTTAAGCATTAATTTATTAGTCTTATAGGAAAAAATTGCACATTGATATGGACAAGCTCGATTCACTTATGTTAAATCTTTTATTCAAACAAGGTCTGTGGTTAAGATAATGAAAAAAGCCACATGGCTTTACGTTACAAGTCACATTTGTAAATTTCATTTGTCAATTGTTTGCTATGATGCGTATGTGTTGGTTTGTGGGGGAGAATTTAAAATTTATATTCATTCAATTGCAGTTCGTACAATCAATAGAATCTCCCTTTACTATTCCTAAATCTTTAAATCGAAATTTCCGTGGAACTACATATGAATATAGTGTAAATCTGATTACAAATTTCGTTTCAAACTTTTGTGGAATTTGTGCAAACAAAATTTGCAGTTATAATATGCAACCGATTTGAATATCATAAAGTTAGAGCTCTGATTTTGCCCGGCTTTCATTTACAAAATTCCAGCGAGCTAAGTTTCTTATATTGATAGACTTTAAAATAATCTTCAGGATTTTCAGAGATGTAACTGTTTCTCATTTTCATATGCTCAAAAGTTTTCTCCTTTAATGATACGTACCTGGCATTTGAATGCTAAAAATCAGTTTCTGAATCTAGTTGACAGAGACTGTTAAGAAGCATGTGGAAGTGAAGGTTGGCAAGGCAGTTGTAAAGCATAGCCACCTTGTGCGGGAAGTTGACGTTTGGTTGTCACTTCGGGGTGGAGAGATTGGAAGAGGTCCAAGGGCAAGAAAATGCGAGGTATTGTCATATTAGGTTAGTTTTGAAATTTTAGGTTTAGTAGGAAATGAATCATTGTTTAAGAGCCCGTGCTTGTTTAGGTGACTCTGTTCACAAAGAAGCATGGAGTGGTTCGGGCTGAGGAAGAAGCTGAGACACTCTATGCAAGCATAGACCTGGCTGCCTCCATTATACAGAGGAAGTTAAGGAAAATTAAGGAGAAAGAGTCAGACCATGGCCGACACATGAAGGGATTTAACAGGCTGAAAGTTAGGGAGGCTGCAGCACAAGTGTTGGAGAAAGAGGAAGAAATAGTTCCCCAACAAGACTTACAAGAGGAACATGAGAAACCAGTTCCTCAACGAGTAGAAGAGGACGTTATTGATGAGGTTGTCACTTGACTTTTCTAGTATGACTATTGTTTTATTTGGGTTTAATAGCCTCATTCTTCTTCACAACTGCACTCACTCTTTTATTGTATTTTAGATCGTTCGCACAAAATACTTTGACATGCCACCGCTGACTGTCCCTGAAGCCATTGAGCAACTGGAAAATGTTGATCATGACTTCTATGGTTTCCGAAATGAAGAAACCGGTATGACCTAGCAATGTTGCTGCTTTTCTTCTAATATTAATAATATGTTATCCAGTAGTTGATTTATTTCTTTCTGCTTCAGGTGAGATTAACATTATCTACAAAAGAAAGGCAGGAGGGTATGGGCTTATTATTCCCAAAGGAAATGGTGAAGCTGCGAAATTAGAGACTCTGATGGTGGAACCAGATAGACAACACTCCTTGGCAGAATAGTGAGCGTAGCCGGGTTACGTCTGTGTAGCTGTTCTTACAAATTGCAGAATCCTAATGGCACCGGTTCAAGAGAAGGCAAAGACTTGTCAGGACAATGCCCATTTTTTAAGTGAGATAGTAATTAGCCAGAGTTTAAATGGTCCAATACATATATTCAAAATATTACTGTAGCTACGTCCTGATATGTACAAATTAATTAGCTTAATAATATCTTCCTTTGCTTTAGTAAAATTTCGACATTGCCATTAATTTCATGTGTGGTGGCTGCTAGAAGCCATTGAATTAATGTAGGATAATTGGACTGAGGAGACTTCAATAAATAATACTTTTAGAGAAAAGCTATTGGCGGAGATAGTCTCTACTTTCTAGAAATCAAAATCCTATAGACTGCCTCAGTAATTTATTCATATATAGTTAGTGTACAGATTCTTGCATGGACTTGTTTGTAACTCCTGCAATATTTTTATCCGTTAATAGTAAGATGCTGAAATTACAGTTCTCACAGATATGGGACTTCTCACTTCATGCACTCCATCAGTCCATGTTAAGCTCCCAAAATGGTATCCTGTAGTCACCTGGTGATTGGAGGAAACCTTAACAGAGAAGGAGATGCTGCTGGTTGTGGAATTGAAGACCAATACGTCAGGCTGTACCGATATTTTTATACCGAGGGGAGGCTCAACTACGGCCTTATATTGAGAGCTGACAGCTCCAACATTGCTGACAGTTCTGGTTAAAGTTGTCAAGTTTTTTAGGTTGGGAATGGTTATGGAAGCGAGGTTCATGTCCAGAATGGATGGTCTTTTGGTAGGACAGGTTGTTGAATGTTCTCTAAGCTGGGAGATTGCAGAGTTGCTGTATCCCATTGCACAAAGGTATTGGACATAATCTGCTTCTCCCATGTCATAGACAAGACCAGGGTCTGCTGCCCTGTTGAAATTCACAATTCCACCTCCATAATCAAATGCATCTGCAAGCTTCGTTGGCTCTCCCTCTGCAAATATTGGCTCGCCGGATGGATCAGTAGTCCATGCTGCAAATTATAAACATAATCGTATCAACTAAAATTCCAAAAATGCATCTTAATTTGGAAAAATAGATTGAACAACTTTGTCAGTACCTGTTGTGACAATGGCCGACTTGATAGCCGCAGGAGACCAATCTGGGTGCAAAGATTTCAGCAGTGCAACGATTCCCGATACATGAGGAGTGGCCATGGATGTTCCAGATAGAAAAGCAAACGCATTCTTCATTTCTGGTTTAGAAGGGGAAACTGCTGCTAAAATGTTGACACCGGGGGCCGCTATATCAGGCTGGACGTAAAGAGAGAGTGAGATCATAGTAATTGTAGAAACCCTTTTGGTTTGGAGTTTCTTTACCTGCCTTGAAATGTGGTAGAGGATTAAATACCTTGAGTATAGCTGGGGAAGAGGCACTAGGCCCTCGAGAAGAGAAGTATGCGATGTTGGTTGATACGGGTCTGCCATCGTGGGTCTTCGTAGGGCTAATCCTCACTTTTGCATCACTGCAATATGAATATGGTCATGATGTCTAATCGTGTAAAACAGTAAATATGATGAAAACTGCAATATCTTAGATGGTAAAGACTACAAAATTACCTGTTAGAACGAATATAGTTGAGTATCTTCATGCCTGTTTCATAGCTTACTTGAAGACATGAGAGATTATCAGGGCAGGAATACAGGGATCTATTTGGAGGTTCAGCAACTATCAGTCCACGAATACCTGTCTTTCTTAAAGACCAAGCAACGTCCTCTACAAAACCCTGATGGTATGCAGAAGTGAAGCAAAGCACCACGCTTCCAGCCACCCAAGTGTCATTTTCTGAAAGAGCTTTACAATCACTGTATAAACACCTTATTAGCTTCAGGAAACATGATAGTAGAATAAGCTGTAATTGCTAGATTGGCTGTGCATAATGTAAGTGATATCTCCACTAACAAATTAAAAGAAATTTCGAAGTTTCTCTGATATTTTACATACCGGGGATAATCAAGATCTGAGACCTCAGGGTACACCAACCTTGTCAACCCTGTATCCTTTCCTGTGAACATAGCTTGACCCTATAATTTGTAATCATTAGGCATTCGTCATGAATAATATAATGTCAAATTTTTCAATGACTAAAATATCTACTCTTATTATTTGGTTTAGCTTGATAACTTTAATTCAATAAACTAAAGGAAAATATACTTTTTTGATCTGACACTAACTCATATTGCTCCACTGGTTCATATATTATTAATTACTTATTCTTCCATTAAATATATGCGGCGAATGATGAAGTTTTGTACCATGGTGGTCCAGTTGTTTCCTAGCGTGATGAGTGTAGGGAATGACCGATCCACAGTACTTGCTGCAACAGTCAAGATCCAAGGTGCTGTATTCTGCACTGTTTGAGCACTTGGGCCCGCATTTGCAGCTGAACAAACCACAACTATCCCCTTAGCCACAGCATGGAAGGCACCAATGGCAATCCCATTGTTGACATCAACATCAGAGTACGACGGCATGTCGGCCGCAATGGATACTGATAGCACATCCACTCCATCATGTATTGCTTCATCAAAGGCTTTTAGTAGATCAGCCCCTGCGCAAACACCTGAACCATTCAACTTCCAGCAGACTTTATAAATGGCGAGCCTGGCCTGAGGAGCGCCTCCTCTCACTGTTCCAACACCTAAGCCATTATAGCTCTTGTTGGTCGCGAAGAATCCAGCGGCGGTTGTGGAGGTGTGTGTGCCATGTCCAGATGAATCTCTTGGAGAGAGATATTCGTCGTTTTGTGAACTGTTAAATGGATGTTCGTATTCAGCTTCCAGTGCTTTGATGAAGTAACGAGCTCCGATTAGTTTTCTGGTACAGTGCTTTTCGCTATCGAAGAGCTCTCCTGACTCACACATCCCATTCCAACGAGAGGGGATTGGTCCCAAACCTTCGTCGCTGAAAACTTCGGATTCTGGCCATATACCTGCAGCTTGTCCATGTCCATGCACGCATTAATGGCTTATATCGGTCATGAGGTCGAAAACAGTACACAATATTTATATATTTATAGAGAGAAAGCAAGAGAGGACCTGTATCAAGGAGACCCACAATTACACCGTCACCTAGTTTGGATTTCTGGACGAACTCGGTGGGATAATGTGAAGAGAGTCGAAGGTAGTCCCAGCTTCTGGTAGTCTGAATCTTATAAAGGTGATTGGGTATGACATGAGCCACACCAGATAGCTCTGTAGCAAATTTCCATATTTAGTAAGGACCATGTAAATAATGATTCAAAATTTAAGGTTCTTATGTCTCTTTCGTCTTCACTTCATTTCTTTTGTTTGTATTTAATTCCTTCCATATACTTGTATGCACATATGTATGTATATATATATATATATATATATATATATATATATGGAACTGAGATACATATTGCCATCGAAGAGGAAATTTTTTTTTAAGAAGTAATAAAAAATATTGTTCTGTCTCATACATGAGAAGCTGTGTCTTCATGCATGACTTGATTGGCTTGGTATTAATAAAAGTTTGGGTATTGTAGTTGCAGTGTTCACAAAGCATGTATTATAATTTAGATGATTTCCACATTTTACTGTTTGATGATAAATGATTATTAACTTAATGTGGAAGCTTCTGTGGTCTATCTAGTCAGACCTTAAGCAGAAAGAATCTAACCTACCCAGAAATTCAAATTTCTGTGGTGGAGAAAAAAGGTGCGGTAAATTCATCAGGTTCCCTATATCTGTCAACCAAACTTAAGCTTTTGGGAAAAAAAGGTGAACCTTAATGAAGTACAAAACTATTAGAAAGTAGGAAATTATGCACATTGGTTTTGTGATAATGGGTCCTCTGTGGGAATAGAATACTCTCAACTATGTTTTCAAATTATTATACCTGAAATTGCTTTTGCTTGAGATTCTGTTAGCTTGGCTGCAAAACCAGAGAAGCCATGCTTGTAATTGTAAACCATGGCATCTGTAGATGCTTCTTTGCTGCACAGCATAAAGCACATATAGTGAACTCGTAAAGTCTGCCATGAAAAATTGTATGTACTTAAGTACATACCTTCCAAGCACTGTAGCAAGCACTTGGTGATGGGTTTTGGTAAGGAGCTCCAGATCATCATGGTGTCTCTTCCCCATATGAATGATGTAAACCTGTTAATAATAAATCTCATTAAGAGTAAGTACATTCAGCTGCCAACATGGTGAAGGTTTAACAAAGAAAAAGGCAAATAATAATATTACGTTGCTTTTAACATGTGCAGCAGTGGGCAAGAGTTCGACATTTAAGAGTAAGAGGAGAGAAACAAATACAAGTAAATGACTTGTTTTGCTCCTCATGACTTTTTGTAAAATAGAGTTGATTGTTTGTGTGTCTGTCGTGCGTGGTGGCTAGGGGGCAGCAGGAGAAGCTATTATGTGTTGTCTATTGAGAATGAAAGACAGAGAGAGAGAGAAAGAGAGAGAGAGAGAGAGAGAGAGAGGAAAGTAGTTGTGGTTCACTCGCTTGTAGCCACCGCTCTTTATATAGATAAAGGAAATTGGTTGGTGTTTGGACTATTTGATTTAGCAGCAAAAAGCTAGCTACTTTGATAAGAAGCATCTGATCCAGTCAAAAAACAAAAGCATCTGAGAGAAAAGAAAAGAAATGCAACTTTTCGAAAAATAGACAAAGGCCATTGGTGGTGTTTGTATCTAAGCTCTCCCATGTCGATGTGGGTTTTCACTGTAGTCATTGATAATGTTGTGATTACATCACCCTGCAACTCCTATGTGCCTTACCCCTGATGTCATTTTATCTTCGTCAAGAAAGTTCACTTCAGTGCACCATTAATCATTCATTTTTTCAGATAAAAAATTTTGCCACTTCCATATATTTAATTTATACCATCCACAAAGTTCCATTTTTTGACTGTTGGATTAATGAGTAACATTGTTTAACCGCTATATCAGCAAATCTCACACGTGAATCTCGTTTGGGACTCATCATCATTCATCATTCAATGGTTCAGATTAAACACACGTTGCATTCGTGGATTGTACGTCAAAGCACTTATTAGTCACAGGGCTCTCTTCTCTTGTTCTCAATGTTATGATTGTATGCCTGCTTTTACACGTATTTATAATATACCTAAGTTCTGTGTAATGATGAAAATGAGATAAAACTAGCACTACTGGGGTTAGAATATCCTTTGTAATTCTTCTTTTCTCGGGTCCCAACTGTAGTAGACCTACTGCACATTATATATGCTTTCCTTTCTTTTATATCTAGTTTACATATTTCAGAGACTCATTATATATATATATATATATGCTCCTATATTCAGTGGTCAGGGACTTCGTACAAACTAAAACACAGAGTTTCTGCTGTGCCCTGAAACGCTTAGGTATAAATTAGTTTTGGTTTGTGCTTTAGGAAGCAACATCAAGGCAAAAGAAATGATTTATGTAGGAAAATGTTGATTTGTTTGGAGTGCTTTCTTAATAAGGTTCCGAAGATTTTAGTGCAGTTTCTTGGAATCCACTCCACTTGGAATTGACTCTGTTATCCTTATGACTTTAATTTTTTTATTAAGGAAAATGCATAAAGTGAAATAGCTTTGATTTTTTTACTAAGAAAAAATTTGTGTGCATACCCATTAAAGCTACTTTTGCTGCATTCTATTATTCTTGTAGTCATTTAAACAAGTCTAAAATTCAATGAAAGAATAAATTATAAATAAAATTTTGTCACCCATGACGATACATGTATATATGTTGCTCATTTTTCTGATAAGATTTTTAAATAATAAAGTCTCAGTATGAACATGTGTATAGACATAAGTGAAGTGTGAACTAAAACTTTTAATTACTAGACATAATTATGAGTAAAGATCTTTCTAACGCCAATGCAATTTGTCGTCCAAGCTAATGTTTTCACATTTGTGTGAATAACAAAAGGACAGAATGAGACATAGACAGACCTTATTACTCTTTTCAATTCTCATTTTTTAAAGCAACAAATTGAAGTACAGACAAATCCATTGTAGAGGAACTCCATGGTATAACTTGCAGATTAGTTCCTTTTATTGGCAGGCATACCTGGGAACACAGGGTTTAAGTGCTCAAATTACATCTCATATGACGCTGGTGTTGCACAGATTCGTATCGGCTCCTCGCTCAACATGTCCTTTCAAGTTGCCAAAGAATCATCATAAACCACTATGGGTCAAAGCAACTGATGTCTTGTCTGTCAAAGTTTCTTTCAATCAAAATTCCTAACTCAGTTTCTGAGTAATTTGGTCAGAGTTTTACCAAAAACCAGTGCAACTTTCAAACTGGAATCTTGGGTACTTATAATGGAGCCCTGCAAGTCAGAGCCGGACAGCTCTCATTGGGTATTTATAATGCTGCACTGCACCCTGCACCTGCACTAGATTTCTTAGTACTTGATTTCAATTATAATAACTTATCTTAGCAGCTTAAATTTCAATCAAAATCGATGCACCCATAAAAAGCAGGATAACTGAATGCACAAATACAACTTCGTAGTTCGTATGATTATACCAGCAACCATACACCAATCAGTTTTAGCTTTGTTCTTTCATAATTTTAAGTTCCTTGTATTCTTTATCCACTGTGAAATGCATACTCGACAACTATTTTAGTAGCTACGAAGTGGTTCTATTTTTCTCAGCTTGGCTATCTTACGAGAGTACTGTTACTGGGTCTTCATTTCGAGATCATTTCTTGCACTTTCCACCCATTATAAAATGGCGGGGTCGTACAAAAGGGCTTCATATAGGCAGAAAAGCACTCAAAATGGCTCACCATATTGAAGCAGTGGCTCCACCATTTACCTTCCACTTGGAACGCAAGTGTACACGGTCAGCATACCATTTTCCACTTATTTATGCCAAATCAGAGCACCTGAGTACAGAACAAGGTCAAGAGTGTCTAAATTCATTGAAAACTGCTCATATGGGTCCCTGAATCTTCTTATATGCAAGAGGCTAGTGTTGGTAATCATGCTTCACAAGATACAGAGACTGAATTTGCATTCAAGCAAAAAGAAAAGAAGGCTGAAATTTGCAGAATAAGCACTATGGCATTTACCATCTCAACAATTTCTTTAATTAACTTGGAAAAGTCATTTACAATGTGCACAATGAACTAAGTAATGGATCAAAAGCTTTTCTTTCTTACATTGAGAAGAAAATATCCGCCCATGGTTCATCCCCAGACAGATATCTATCATCAGTCTATGAGGGAAGCTGCTTTGTTCGCCTGAAGAAATCAATCTCTCTCCTATCCAACTATGGTGGCTAATATGCATAAAGCTCGTCTTGCATCCATCTCAAGAGGTGGGTGGCTTATAGCAACCTCTGAAGTTTGAACAATTCAATGGTGCAATTGGATTCAATTTCCCAACGGAGATGAACACGTATTATTATCAAGCTTAGCTGATCTATCAGTCCCCAATCAAATGTACTGAACTTTCCTCTTTCTTTTTTGTCGAAAATCTCTCAGCTGAAACAGTCAATAACTTATTGAGTGACATTCCCTCCCCAAGTGTCTTCCTTTTCAATTCATATCTGGCCTTAATTCTGTCATCAAGTTTGTAACCGAGGAAAGCTGGAAAAGCTAATAACTCTCCGATTTCTCGACCCATATCTTCTAACAAGTACTCCATCTTCTTCTCCAGAGAAGTATGATTGTACTGCAATATCTGAGGGTGCTTCTTGCTCATGGCAATGATGTCTTCACATGAAAGCCCATAACTCAAGAATAACCCAATCACCTTTTGCAAATTCTGGCAGCTTGTTCTGGTTATCGATCCCATTGCCACTGCCAAATCTTTCGTTCTATATCTATATCCAATCTTCACCAAGAACACAAGTTTATATGCAAGGTTCTCTTCAAATGAAAGGCCTAGAAATAAGGGAGCTTTGATCAAGAACCTAAAAATCTCATTTGAATTCAAACCACATTGTTTGAGAAACTCTATTCTGGGATGCAATTTCCTCTCCCTGCTGGCACTAATCACATTTGGAAAAACAAGCACAATCTTGAATATCTCCTCATCATTTAGGCCAGCAAACGACCTCAAGAATTCTACATGGCCTTCCACATGCTCCACACTGTAACTCAAAATTGCAGGGAGCTTACGTAACACATTCCCTGTGGCACCCTCATCTCCACCACCAAGCTTTGTGAGAAAGCCAACTCTCGGAATCAACTGAGTTTCCAGGTTATAATTGAGAATCACCGGACGCCTTACAATCAAATCAATGCCACCAAAGCGGCTCAAGAAACTGAGGGTATTATCAATTTCTTCAAGAGACTTACGACATAATGCCTTGTGTAAGTTGACACTGTTGAGAACATGAAAAATATTTTCGCGGGGAATCCCTCGTTGAAGAAGTAGTTGGACCTTTTGATCAAAACCCGCCAAGAATCTTGGCTCCGTGCTACTGAGGAGGCGCTTCAGTTGCGAGGGCTCAATCTTGCCCTCCAAATCATCACGCACGAAACAAAGGAACGGATCAATTTCCTCAGATGTCAATAACTTTGGGTTTTTGGTAATCAAGTAACAGAGTTCAAGGCCATCAATCCCAACACACTGTAAGTTAAGTATTTGAGTACGTACTGAATCCAAAGATATCAATGAAAGAGAAGGGTTCCTTTCCAGAAGTAGTTCCGTCTCTTTCTCATCAAGCCCAATTTCCCGAAAGAATGAGAAGAACATTGCTGAAAACACAACAAAAAGCAGTAGTGTGTTAGAGAAAAGATGGTCAATTTTGAGGAGTTAAAGACTAAAGGATGTTCGAGGATATGACTCTGAGAGTTACTCACCCATATCAATGCAGGAATTGGCATGCGAGCTGATGCCACTGCATACTTCAAAAACCCGTCTACTGGGTCGAGAAGAAGACACTAGGGTTAATAGCGGTTTCAGTTCAATTCTCGGGCTTCTACTGAATTTCCAGAGAGGGAACCATTCTTGGTGATTCAAGAATGCCGATGAAGACACTGACGAATGAACAGTCGTGGACTGTCGAAGAAGTGGATAAGAAGAGTACGGAGAAGGAAAATGGTGCGTCAACGAAGCGAGCAGACCAACCATTGTTAACCAATCGTCATCAACGCTTCCAAGGTGGGCGTTTCAGTGGTTCTGTAAGTCGAGATAACGGAAAAGAACGGGTGGACTCTACTTCTAGACAATGCTGGGCCATTAGGCCTGTTTCCAGTTTTGAGGCAGGCTAATGGGGAAAGAAACCCACAAAAAGCCTACATACCATAGTGGGTCCCTTTAAAATTTAACAGTCCAGCCCACACAGTGGGCCCATTTCAGTTGGGTTCAAAACACTCAACTCATCCATTTTGAACATTTAATAGACTTCATCATCCTTTTTACTAGATGCCCTAAGCTTTTCAGTGTTCCAGAAGAAAGCATAGGACAAACTACAACTGGAGTATAAAAGTTTTAATTGACAAAGTTTACATGTTAAAGATGACATTGCATAATACCAAGATAACACCGCAACATGTTGGAACATAAGATCTAATTAAAATAAAGAGATTGCAATGGTAAACACAATAAATTCACTATTCACAGTGTTAAGCAATTGTTAATGACACTTCTGCATGATGATCACTCGCAAAAAACAGCAAAAATGAGCATATATTACTGCTGGTGTGGGCCATCACAAGTAGAATGAACAATCAAAGGCAGTTGAATTGCATACGGCTTAGCTGCTTCCAACTCAAAACTCGTTTTTTTTTTTTTTTTTACTTGCTCTTCAAATCAAACCTTGTGCTGTCTTTGACTGCCCTTACAACAGTTCTTAGAAAGGTTTGATCCATTTTTCTTTTCTGTAGGAATGTCTTTGACAAGGACAACCGAAGAGCCTCCCTTTCTCATTTTTCTGGGTGATCTGGAAAAAGGGAACCTGAAAGACAATCCATTAAGAGCACAATTAAACTTGTAGTTGACATAAAGCAACATGAATTTAGAATAGAGCATGTCAAAAACCACATGTGGCTAGCACTACTCCTGCCTTTTTCTCAAATCTTTGCTCACTTCTTCGTTTGCAGTGTTGAGATTATCAGCTGTGACTTTGCAAACTTCTTCCCTCAAGTCATCCTTCAGATTATTTCCCTATTCAAGGTAACAAAGTGACACAAGTACATTTTTTTTTTAGGTTCACAATTCACAAACATGTGCTGCAACTTTCCAAACATCAAAGGTAGCAGCTTTGTTTCTCAATTATCAATATTCATAAGGAAAGAGTAGAAGGGATAGGTTTTCTAACTAGACTATTTCTATACCAGATTTGAATCATACAGAATGCGGAACTATAAAGAAAATAATACACGCATGGATCAAAGTCACAAAATTCATATCCAAGCTGTCCCTCAAACTGAAAAGCATGCGATATTTGCTAACAAAAGGCTCACTGCCTTTGATATAATTCACGTAAAGACAGAGAAGTGTTTTCACGATAATTTGAACCTTACCCTTCAGAAGTGGAGAAAGAAAAATGAAAAGTATAGCATGTTAAAACAGGTCAACTCATTCAAAAGTTCATGTAATACTACCTAGAAACATTCATGAAAGAAAAAAGTTTTCTTGGCAGAGAATAGTAAGGAATTACAAACTTGCAACACACATCAAAATTTGCATACAAAGCATGAAAGGTTAATTAATCACATTTGACATACTATACAAGGAATAATAACGGAGACAACAATGTAATTCTATCCAAACATGAAACATCTAGCAAAGCATTTTGGAGATCAGAAAGATTACTAGAATAAAAAAAAAAAAAAAAATCATATCACTCGAAATGGTTGCTGCAACTAGCACAAAGAAAAAAATTAATTTGCAATCACTCCCCAGATATAAACATAATGGCCAATGTAGTCACAGTTCTATTTTGGTAAACAACATGTTCTGTCTTAGAATGCCAAAAAATCAGCTAGGCACCTCTTTCAGTTCAAACTGGTTCATTATAAGGAAATTCAGATTGGCATACGGTTAGATGTAATAAACAGGGAAATTATACAAAGAAGAGCATATATTCACTCAAAAAATGGTGACACGTATTATGATATAGATGCAACTTAAGAGGACAAGTGCACTGCCATGAGAGTTTGTTGAAAATACAACAAATATATCACTATATTTACCACCGGCAAAAAGCAACCCTTCGTAATCATATCACCAAATTTGTCCCGTTTCCCCTTAGCTTAGAAAATCTTTATCCAAGTAAATAGGCATAAAGGTGAATCATAAATACAATCATAGGCATGTTTCAACCAGATAAGTGAATAATAGCAGAAGCCACAATCACATTGCAACATCATAATAATCACATAAAATCTCACCAATTATTCATCAAACTCTGTACTGCTAAGACTCAAAAACTTCAAAGTAATTAGAGGCTGAGGTAAAAAAAAAGTCATAAAAGATAACTGAGCGGTCATGGAGTCTACTCCTGATATGAGCATTTCCACAACACTCATGCATGTTATGCTACGCGACAGATTCTTCACCTTTACAGACATATTAATTTGAACTCCCCATTAAAATTATAGTCCAAGGGAGGAAGTGAGTGGAGAACGGAACACTTGCTCCATAATTTTCAGCAAAAGAAAATAGAATTCAGACAGGTTATTCTGTTACGATTTCCTGACTATATACATTTTTATAATGCAAATCGATTGTACAAAAAGAAGGAAACAAGAACTTATCTGATATAGTGTTTACCGTATAATCATGTTACACTTTGCTCCTCATTAATTCATGATAAACCCCGCAACTAAATTTAAGCATGCAATAATAATAATGGATCACTTTTTTTGATTCACCAGAGCACATACATTCATTATCATTAAGTATAAGCAGATAACTAAGAGATAACAAGAGAGCAGTAAAATAGTAAGGAAAATAGAGCCTTAAGCTTACCTCATTTGACGAAGGTGTTATACTTTGACCGCCATTGTCTTCTTCAGAAGCCAAAACTTTAGCTTTCTTCTTCTCACCAGTAACAACCTCGTCACAGCCATCATTAGCTTTCCTCTTCTTCCTCCCAAAGCTCCTAAACTTACCCTTCTTCTCCCTAACCTTCCAAACATTCTTTCTCCTAAACACCAGCTTCTCAGACTTCCACGAACCAAAACTCGTATCGATAACTGTCACTTCGCTCCTCGAGTAACCCTTTAGCTCTCTCTCCCCTTTTTCTTCGTCCTCTTCTTCCTCATCATCTTCACTGCCATCAACATCGACGTCGACGTCGAGGGTCCCACAGCCCGCATTCCCATCCTTAGTCTCGACCAAACTGTTACTGTCCGAATTCAACGACGCCGTCACAGCAGGGACATTTTCGCTCTTTCGCGCACAACTCTTCTTCTCTTCGATGACGCTAGTGTTACTGTTACTCGTTGACATGACGCAAAGCCTAGGTTTTGTTTGTTTCCTGGGAATCTTTTTGCCTGCGAGTCTGGAACTTTCGTCGGAGCCGCCCATGAAGAACAGCTCCGACAGAACGTTGCTCATTATGCCGAACCATTCCTTCTGCTGGGCCCCGCTCCGGCGAGAAATGTCGGAACGATCCACGAGTGGTTCGGCGTCGGGCCGAATTGACTTGCAGTCAGAATGTGGGGAGCCGGGACTAGGGTTTTGGGTGAGGAAGTGGTCGAGGTCAAGGTCGTCGCCGGTTGGGAAGCCCTTGTTGGAGCGAAGCCGGTCGAGCCAGTTGGAGCCCGACTTGGCGGCCGGCTCGGAACAGAGCATTGCTGAGGTGGAGAGATTTGATAGGACTGTCCAAACGGGAAATTGGATGGCCTTCAACCGTAGACACTGAAACAGATCGGGTTTCGAATTCTTTCCCTCACAAACCGTGAAACGCCAGTCTTCCAATGGCGCCGGTGCGCAATGCGCATACCACGTGGCGCTTCTAGAAAACCTTTTAATTTAAAACACGTGGGTTTTTTTTGGTATCCAAACCATCATTGCCATGTAGGACCCACGATCGACTTTTCCAACTATCAGCAAATTGGGCTCATTATCCCAATGGGCCTGGCTTGCTCCATTGCGAACGGGCTCTTTCATAGAATTTTTATTATTTATTTAATTAATTTTTAAATCTTATTAAATCCCACCTATTAATCATCCATACAAATTTCCAAAATCTTAATTCAATTGACGAAAGTGCAAGAAAGTTTCTTTGGATTTCTGGGTAAAAAAGTGTGATTTATGGTTCTATTAATATGAAGTTGGCATGTAAATATCGTAGGATGGAAGGTTGTAATTTAGAGCCCTAATATCTTTATAAATTGTCAAAAGAATTATGTTTATAGATTAACCGATAATATATGTGCGAATTTTGACCAACCTCATACCTTAATTATTGTCAATGTGTCTAAGGTCATATTTTTTTGCTAACTATATGGTTTAAAATTTCTTTGAAATGAAATTAATACCAAGCTAGGATATAATACACTAATCGCCCATTAATTGCATCGATAGTAACGACACAGCTTAAGATGAAAAATGTAGAAATTTAATTTGGTTCCCAAATACCACAAGAAAATAAAATCATTTTAACATGTATCATATATGCTGTTATAGAGACTGATGAATACCAACAACGTACAATGGGATCAACTACTGCAAGCTGATGAAAACCATGGAATGGAAGACCGAGTAGAGTAGAGGCATGGCATGTAGATAGGTAGATAGACATATAGCTATCGACCCACAAAGGTTTCAAAGCATTCCAAACCATCAAACTGTGGTGCCAACTTTGGCATCTGAGGGGCCTTCACTTCCACCACTGCTTTTCCTACTATTTTTTCTATTGATGATTGAATATTCCCACCACCTTCCAATTCCTGATCAACATCACCACGCTTTGATCAGCTTCTAAGATTTATAATATATATCCTCAACATATAAAATCACCAAGTACATGTTAAATATATTTGTCAAGCAATTACTATTACCTTTGCTTTGGAACCGTTTCTATCAAAGAAACATATGCCAGCAGCTGCT
The DNA here is from genome assembly GCA_007844105.2 of Rhamnella rubrinervis. Classification (NCBI taxonomy): domain Eukaryota; kingdom Viridiplantae; phylum Streptophyta; class Magnoliopsida; order Rosales; family Rhamnaceae; genus Rhamnella; species Rhamnella rubrinervis. Next base: position 687,678 of record CM017576.2, read on the forward strand.
GCAGCAGCGACAATAGGCAGTGTGACATAGATAGTACCCGAAGCCATTGCAGCCTGGAGAGAGCAAGCAAGCGTTTGGTTTTAGGAGGTAGAGACAAATGACAAATGAAGCGAGCTTTAGCTGTAGTTTATATGGTCAAAGAAAGAGAGAGGGAGAGTAAAGCAAGGGAATCTAAGCTACCTTGTTGGTGAAGTGAAGTGAAGAAGCCTATCAAAAAAGCAAGCTATAGGTTAATGAGGGTGGTTCACTTTCGGTTTGGGATAATCTCAAATGGGGCAGTGAAAAAAATAGATTAATATAACAAGATATTTTAGGGGCTTGCTTTCATTTTTGGTGTTGGGCAAGGATTCTATGGTTGCGTTTTTGGTGTTGCATCTTAGAAAGAAAAGGATAACCCTATCCCTATCTAATGGGATTTGAGCATGTTTTTTAATTTTGTAGAAAAGAAGCAAGCCACGTCCTCCTGTACCGTGCGCCCACCGCACACACTTTGTTTTATATGATATCCTTTCCCGCTAATCAAGCAACTTGCAGGTTGCACCTAAATTGCGCAACCCTGCCCCAGTGATCCAAAACCCTCGATAGCTTTTAGCTATAATGTCCCATGTAAATGTTGATGCACCACATGCCTTTCACTGATGGATAGCAGGATAGGCTCACTCCATCTCATGCATCATCCACTCAAATTCATGTGCTAAGCTCTTTATTCATGGCTGCTAATTAGGCTAAATAGTTGGCTTCAATCTATATCAATCAGAAGCATAAACCAAGGTTAGCTATAAACTCCTTGTCTAATAATACAACTCCTTTAACTAAAACCACAGTTGAAAGAGATTCAAGCGGAATCTGCAGCACAAATTAATACAAAAGCAAATTACATTATTCATGAAAATATGTCACGTAAATTTCTGTAATACAATTGCGAATAAAACCAATGGACAGAATATGCCACAGAAATTTCTAGAAAGACAATTATGAATAAAGCCAATAGACAGAACCCAAACTACCAACCTTTTTTTGGTAAAAATTAAAAAAGGGCCTCAACGCTCTTCTTCCAACGTCGAATACAGTTGTACGAGGTCTTTTCAAAGCCTAATCTTTAAGCCAACAAACCCCATAATTTTTAGCCATTTCATTTGTCCCAACTTCACTACGTATTTAACTATCTATTGGTTTTAACTTTTTCATGTTCCCTTAATTTTTGTATTTACATTCGTTATTATGAAATTAAATCCACCCTTGTTACCATCAGCAAGAAAGCGCCATTCGTGCTTTCTTCAAAACCAAAAAGTTGGAACTTTTTATCTCGAATGATCATAAAGTTTCGTTTTTTCAATCGCAGACTATGTCAAGGTTACTCAAAAACGTAAAAGATGGAAGTACACGGGATCGAATCAACAAATAAATTTCATTCCTTCAAATTTCAAATCAAAGAACAAGATTGATTAAATACAATCAATAAATAATAAATCCTCACTCTCAGAATATACAATTTCTTTGTCAGTAAGATATGATAGTTTCGAAACAATGAACCCCGTCGAATTCCGGTGCAAACCTCGGCCTCCTCTGCTTCTGGTCCTGTCTTACATGTGCGGATGCTGAAGACGAAGGACTTTTACTACTATGATTGGGGGTTATGCTCTTGCTATTATCTTCTCCATTATTCTTCACCGACTGAACAACGGAAGAAGAAGCTGCGGAAGAATCCACCTTTGGAGCCGCTGCAAACTTGAACTTGTAACCGTAGGTTTCGCCGCAGAGGGCATCAAAGGAGCTGAATAGTGACATCATGATGATGATAAATCAAAAGGGCTTGTATTACAACACTGGAATTGAATTGAAGGGATTGAAAAAAAAAGGACAACTTTTCTAAGCTTCCAATTACAATAGCTGAACTGGGGATTAAAGTTGCTGGAATTAGAGAGAAAGTTGGAGGTATTTATATGGGTTGGCAGAACTGGAAGCAACTGGAAAGTTGGAAGCTTCATAACTTGGTCCGTAGTAGAGGATTGTTGATTGACTCGTTGATTAGTTCTACACCGTCCGTAGCTGATGAGCGGGACCCAGCTCAGCATCGTTGACGGCTTTAGATGTGGGTTTGGAATGTCAGTCCAGAAAGACTGCTTAGGAATGTATCTAATAAAAGAGGTCGAGTCAAAAGAGAGCCGCGTAGACGACTTCAGAGCGAAAGTGGGTGGAAGACGGTACCTACGTGTCTCTTCCATGTGGCTTCCTTCTGGACCGACCTGGAACTTGCTCGCACGTAAGACTAACAGCGTGTCCATCTTCTAGTGGTTTCATTTGTTAATTGCTGATCTTTACGTTTGTGTTGTCTGTATTTGATTTGTTAACTTCGTTGCCACTTGGCATCCAACGATGCAAGTGTGACGCACACTACCTTAGTTCAATCTGCAACGACTGACGAGATAAGACCAAACGAAACCCGAGTCTGCACTACTTCAGCGTTTTCATATTAATGTGGTAAACACATTCCTTGTACGACATCTCTATATAATTATGTTGGTGTTTAACTTGGTTCACAAGATTGTCAACCATGAGGCTCTACTTCATCTTTCACGTTTGCAGGGGTAGTACTACGGAGCCAATTGCTTGCTTCCATTTAGATTTCACAAGCCACGCAAAATAATACCAGGATCCAGATAATTATCTAAAAGGTCTTCAAACCCACAAAACGATTACTTCAATACATAGTAGACAACATCGTCACAAAAGCCCTACAAAGGTTACACGGAGCAGAATAACTAAATGGTCCGAGTCAAATACAATCCCCTACACATTTAAACAAATTCATACAAATCCCAATACTTTAGATAGAACTCAGGTCATTGTTCAGATACTCTCAGCAGGAATAAAGTCCATTGCAAATAATACTACAATTTCCAATTCTAACTCCAGCAACAAGGCTCTGCAGAGTTACATTCACTTGCAAGAATGTCAGCCACTGCCAGACCTCACCTGCAAAAGCGAAACCTGAGACTTAGCAAACATCACAGGCGGTAAACCATTCTAACTCCAGCAACAAGGCTCTGCAGAGTTACATTCACTTGCAAGATTGTCAGCCACTGCCAGACCTCACCTGCAAATGCGAAATCTGAGACTTAGTAAACATCACAGGCGTTAAACCATTTCATCCACCTCAACATGGTAAGCAGTTTCTCAAAACCCAACATTTCATTTGTATAACAAAGCATTCAAACCCATAATCTACTTACCGGGCCAGGAGATTGTGACCTGGATCTTGATCTTGATCGTAGCCTGCATTTGTGGTAATCATTAATTCATATCATCTCACGGTTAGAAATATGAAAAATACACTAGAAACACCAAATGTAAAAATTTCCTAGCCCAGTCCCAAATACCTGGAAGACTTGATGGGAGATGCAGACCTAGATCTTGAAACTGATCTGGACACAGATCGATCTAATGATTTACTGCCAAAAGAAAAAAAGCATAAGATGTTTAGAGCAACCAAAATAAAAAATTTACAAAGAAAAAAGAGAAAAAAAAAAGACCAGTACCTCCGATTTCTTTTTACACTTCGACTTCTGCTACGACTTCTGCTTCGGCTCCTTGAGGGACTGGCCTCGTACTTCTTAACCTACACCATGAAATGTAAAACAAACACCTCATTTTATCATTGTGAACCTAGGTGCAGCCACCAACGTTAAAATACATAATTGACCATGCACCTCTGCTAACAATATTCAGTCAAAAAAAAGGATTAAACAAGGTGCAGGATCCATTAAATCAAATTCTATAATGGGCATGGTCCAGAAACATTAAACAAACATCAGATGGCAATGGATTGCAGATGATTCAAGATGTGTACAAACATATAGAGGAAAGGTAAAAGATGATAATAACTCTAATATAGAGAAAAAAGAGTACCCGAATATAAGCTCTTGCCCATGGATTTCTAAACTCAGTATCATCAAGTTTCCGAATCTGAACAAAAGAGAGACATATCAGATGGTGAAGTAGAGTGAAGCATAATGGCATCATATTGCTGTCTTCCAACAACTTACAGCGTATTTCATGTCATCGTAGTTAGTATAATCAACAATGCCAAAGGTCCCTGAACAAGAACATTACCATAATGAGTACTCTGTGAAAACAAGAGTGGTCATTAACAATGCAACTCAGTGGAAACATAAATGCATAGTGCTTTGAGCAAGAGCATATTACAAGCCAAACTTTATGGTGACTTCCAAGATAAACAAAACTTTTTAAGTTATTGCCTCCCCAAAAGCATGAAACTCAAATGAACCATATAACTAAGTTGATATTTGTTGCACCAAGCAGACTCAAATGAACCATATAAGATTAGACTAAGTTGATATTTGTTGCACCAAGCAGTAGCCACATAACTTAAATAGGAGTCATACCTTCACTGTCGCGGGAAACCTCAGCAAAACACACATCACCAGCTTTTCTCATATGATCCTGAAAGCAAATAAGATAAAACTATCAAACCAACAGCACAAACAGAATTTGCAAGTAATTTGTGCATTGAATAAAGTTACCCACTTTCAAATCTTGCCAGGAAGCAGAAGAAGGAAGGCCACGAACAATAACTGCAACAAATGCATAGATGCATCAGAATTACCGAGAACTAAAAGAAACTGATTGTAATTAAAATACATCAAGGTCAAATGCTCTCCTCGTCTTGTCCTTATAATTACTTTATTCTCTAAAAGTAGGCACACCTCGATATTCAGAATGGCGTGAGGCGCCAAACCGGCCACCGCCGCCGCCGCTGCCACTGCCGCCACCACTGCTGCCATAGCCACCACGACGGTCACTAGAAGATGGTCCTCTGCCACCATGGGCGAGTTCAACCTGCATTAAGGAGAAATAAGAAATTAATTAAGAAGCAACAGCAGAATACTAAGGCAAAAGGAAGCTCTCATTACCCTTAAACGACAACCATCGAAGTTGTAGCCATCACGACCCCTGATTGCATCTTCTGCATCTCGAGCATTCTCAAACTAAAACCAAACATGTATAAAATAGTCCATAAGTAAACATTGTATATAAATAAGCCCAAGCTACATTGTATATAAATAAGCCCAAGCTATGTTGTATATAAATAAGCCCAAGCTCTATGCATTATAAGAAAAGTACCTCAACAAAACAATAACATGGAGGGCGAGGCGGGATCTTCAATTCAACATCCAAAATTCGGCCATACTGCAAGAAAGATTAAAATTAGAAAGTTTTTGTAGCACAACTATTCTGACCACTTTAAACATAATATTAAAGCTATTAAATTTTACATCAAGGCATAGGTGTTAAACAATTTGATGATAAATAACAATAACATCAACAAATATAGCAATAAAAAATCTCAGAGCAATAAAGAAACTACATATTATGAATCTAGCTGTCATGTAATGGTCATCAAACTAAATTAACATATATTCATTAACCACATGCTCCTGTGTAGAGTATATAGAACAGCCATGTAGTTATTCTACAAATGATTTAAAGCATGAAAATGTTATCTGGAGATCGATGTACTCAAATTTACTGCCTTCTATTAATAAAAAAACAGCTATCTCAAAAAGTTAATAAAGTTGTATCTGAATAATATCCAAAATAAAAGTGCCCAAAAGAATCCAAACCAACCTTGTAGAACAAATCTTCAATTTCCCCTTCTCTTATATCTGATGGTAAGTTGCCAACGTATATTGTGCGAGAAAAGCGGCCACTCATATTGACAACAAAAGATTACCGGGTGCAAATTATCACTGCATTCAGAAAAAAAAAAAAAAAGAATCTCATGACTAAAAGAATCTAACAACTGCTAAATAAGTAACATTATCCTCTATGGGGTTCAAATTATCATCTACATGTACTTTGTTGATTATATCAAAAGTTGAAGCAAAACCAAAACTATGAAGCAAACCAAGAGAGCAACCCTCGAGGTGAGCCGTGCTCCACAAGCTCCACTGCTCATATGCTCCAAGATGCTCCAAAGCAATAATTATATGAAATAAAATTTGATCTCCTCATCCTCTCCAGAATTTTAGCAGATGAATAGATCTTCTGAGAGTAAGCAAGAATCTCCAATTTATAAAAATTAACACCCAAAACTCCACACTGAATCTCCCAATCCCTCTCTATATCCCTATGTATGATTGCAATGCTCATATTTGTCCAAGCGCTTGTCATCTATCATAAAGAAAGCATCTGTGTCATGACATCAGGTAAGATGTACATATATTTATGCATTTACCTTATTCAGCTCTCTTTAACAGCATTGAATAAAGAATCCGCGAAAATGTGTAATAAAATCCCGTAGGTAACTCAATTTTGCGAATTAGTGCAGCCTTGCATAAAGTTATGTCCAAGATATTGAGCAGCTATGTCTTCAGTCCCTTAGTTATAAATTTTATGGAATACACAAATCAGATGACGGAGAGAATTCTAATGAATGCACTGGTTTTTATTTATCTAATTTTCCTTAGAAATACAACCACATTTATAAGTAAAAATTATTGGCAGTGGCAATCCCGAGTGCTGCTTAATACAACAATGGGTAAAGTGATTCTATACCCTACATGCCTATGCGCATCAAAGACACAGAATTCAATTAATTCCAACTACCATTCGAAGAGTCAACCGCAATAGCAGACACTTGAAGCAAGTAAAAGATCGATCAAAACCCGTCCAAAATTCTTTAACAATTACGACTACCAAAACATATAGCGCATTTCCAAAAAAAAAAAAGCCTCAATAATCGAGAACCACAAAAAGAAACACACAGAAAGACATGTAGAAGGAGATGAACACATCGACGAGCATCGCACCGTAGATAGCTGGAGGTAGAGGACAAGAATTCCGCCGACCCAACAAACAGCGTATCCTTTCCGAAGCGACCAGTGGTTGGCGAGCTCGATAACTAGGGTTTGCAGCTCCGGCCTGCTTTTCGCTGCCCCGAACAAATTAGCGAGGGAAAGGCTCAGCTCTTACTAGTAGGAAATTGGGTGGATAACATAAAGGAATGAGTTTCACTTGGGCTTGGGCTTTTAACAGATTGGGCTCATAATAATTATTGATTTTTGGGCTTGTTGTACTTGGGCTTGTTCTTATTGCCCCGTAACTTATTATAAATAAATAAAAATTTATAATTATTTTTTATTCAAAATATATTTAATTTTAATTTAAAAAGTTAAAACCAGAGCTTCCGAGCGTGCCGCGACTCGAACTAGGTTTTATGACTCAGGCAATCGCGCAAGGGTTAACAACGTCCATAAAATCGATAGCAAAAGCCAGCGCCAAACCATCAGAGCCTGGATTCGATCCCGGGATCTACGACATCGTTCTCTCAAGCTTCGTAATTTCCCTCCAATTCCCCCAAACGGTTGCTTGCTCTGCATCTGTCTCTGAGCAGAGTCGCTGAAGTCGAAGAATGGCGTATTCCTTCCAGGCCGTTTCAATGGTGGGTGCAGTATCCTATCCGAATGCCATTGCCTGGTCCGATGAAAACCTTATCGCCGTCGCCTCCGGTCACCTCGTCACCATACTCGTACTCATATCACTTCCATCGATTCGCTTTGATTCCCCTCTTCCTTTCCTTTTAACAGTGTCTATGCATTTTTGTTTTGCAGAACCCAGCATTACCTTTAACACCACGAGGCCTTGTCACGATGTCAACCGCCGACCCTTTTCCTATTGGCATCGTTGATAGAAATGGTATTTTGTTCAAAACCATTAATTAAAGTTTCTCACTTTCGTATTTCTATTGATTTTTTTTTTTTTTTGGCAGATTTACTCTCAGCTTGCTTGCTCCCAATATCCTTATCTCGGGACACTCGGCCCTGTGTTCGATCAATTTCATGGTCACCGATTGGACTAGCTCCTAATGCTGGGTACAAGCTCTAGCTTCTGTTTACTCACCATTTCGACATTCACCTTCAACTGCAATTGTATTGTTTTTGTTATATATATATATGCTCGTACAGGTGCTTGCTAGCTGTTTGCACAACGGAAGGGCGAGTTAAGCTATATCGTTCACCATTTTGCGATTTCTGTGCTGAATGGGTAGAGGTACGCATGCAAAGTTTAATACTTTGTTTTTCTATGGAGGACTAAAAGATTTTTGAGGGACAAATTGAAAATAAACTAGTAAGATTTTTATGACTTTGCAAGTTGGTTTACCATACTATCGTCTTCAGGTTATGGATGTATCAAATAGACTTTATGATTATCTTGCAAATATCAGCTTTGGAGAGCCGGAAGTTTGCACCTTGAAAGATTCTGATGTAAGTCCTTTTACATGTCAGCTGTGGCTGCACAACCGATCTAGAGATTGTCTTACAATACATCAGAGGAGACCTAATTTTATGCTTGACAGTCTTTGTCAATCCGTTTTCTAGGAGCATGCAACTGAGAACAGGCGTGCTGATGAGGCGTCAGACTTTGTCTCAAAAAGGGGACGTAAATGGAGAAAAGCCAGTGTATCCACCGGAGTGTTTATAGCTTAATTGTCCTTCCCTGGAACCAAAATATGAATTTTAACATTATATGCTGATGAATTTTTCTAAACTGTTGCTTACATAGTTTTTTTTATTTTTCTCTCCACTGTCATTAACTTCCATTCTTCTCTTTCCTTTTTGGAGACCAAAAACCAATCTTGCAACAGTAAAAAGTCGAACTTCTGACGAGCAAAAAGATAACACTGGAATGGAGAGACAGGAGTTGCGTTTGTTATGATTTTTCCCACCTAGATATCTCCCTCTTTTTCTCCCTGCTCTTTCTTCCTTCGATGCCCTTTCCAGTGTAAATTAATTGTTACTACATATGGCTTGGAACGTCTGTATGGTTTTAAGTAACATGGGTATTGAGGTTCCTTCAAAACTTCTTCTCTATTGGTTGTTACTTTAACTTTTTCAGTTGCTTCATACTGACAGCAGCCCACAGCTGAAAGAAAACAACTCAAGTCAGTTTGTTTCTTCATCTAAATCTAATGCAAAATCCCTCAAAAAGATACCAGAAAACTGCACACTTCCACTGATATCAGCAGATAAATATGCTTCTCGTTGTGCAATGCTATCATCACTTGTAGTTGCCTGGTCGCCAGTGCTGCAGTTATCTCCTAAAAAATTCTGTTCAGTGCCTCAAAATGGTTCATCTGTCTCCTTACTTGCTATTGGAGGGAAATCTGGTCAAGTTTCAGTATGGAGAGTTTCTGTACCTGAATACTTCTCTACAGAGCATGGTAGGGTCCCAATTACTGCAACAATTATCACGCTTCTTCAGGCACATAAGTCATGGACCACTACAATTAGTTGGGCATTGCTCAGTTCTTATTCTTCAAATCCTCAGGTTTTATTGGCTACAGGGAGTTCTGATGGAAGGTGAGTCAGGTATGCTGGTATATCATTTTGAAATCTTGTTCTGATGTCTCTTATTTGAACTTTCATTTGGTCAAAAATGTTTCTTTTATTATTCAAGCGAAGTGCTTTGAACAGTGTTCAGTAACAACTTTCCTTTTTCTAGCATCATTTTTTATCTAGTTGGTTTGATATGGTCTCGTTAACAATATCTATACCTCAAGAACTTTTCCAAAAACTCATGCCTCTGAGTCACCTGGTGACTTAATATAATAATATGTTGGAAAAGATGCATTTAGTTGGAATTTGTTTACCTCCTTAAATGTTGGCGTTTACCCTCTCTGCCAATTCTTTTGTTCATTTTGTTTCTCCTTTTCCTTTTCAGTGTCAAAATTTGGCTGGCATATAATGAGCAATTGCTGAAGTCTACAGATGCTAATCATGCTTCCTTTTCCCTGTTGAAGGAGGTAGTCATGCCTCTTCTATCCACCAATGATATCTGGCCGCATTTTTTTTCTTTTTGATTGATTTATTCCATCTTGCTTCCTGAACTTCTTAATAGGTTGTAACTGTTGATACTGTCCCAGTTTCAGTACTTTCACTTACTGTGCCAGCTGAGTCCAGTGACAAAATGCTCTTAGCTGTTGGCAAAGCATCTGGATCTTTTGAAGTGTGGATACATGATATATCTGGGAGCAAATTCAATAAAGTTGGCTCATATAACGCACATGACCATGTTGTAAGTTTCCTTTCAATGATCAGCCTTTTTTGGCTGAATTCAAAGTTGAATAATGTGTTTTAAGTATTCATCAGGTGACAGGTTTAGCTTGGGCTTTTGATGGACGTTCTTTGTACAGCTGCAGCCAGGTATACAAGTTCATAAATTTCAGCTGTTTGAATATGATTATAGGTTAAATCTGCCAGATAGTCTCTATTCACAATTTTTTCTTGTCTTCCTTTGGGCAAAGACTCAATTTATATCATACATCTTTTCTTGTCTATCACCATTTGATTGACATTCTTCTGGTTTAAATGTGACTAGGATAATTTTGTGCATGGTTGGATCTTAAGTGAGGGTATACTTCATGAAGTACCCATTCCTTCAAATACTCCTCGGTTAAGAAGTTCAACGGATGTGAGTTTTTACACTTTTAGATATCATTTTCTTCTTAATATTTTTCAAGCTAGTTCAACAATGTCTGAGATATATTTTGCAGCTTCCGGATGCATACATCTCATGCTTTGGTCTTGCAGTGTCTCCTGGAAATCTTGTGATTGCTATGGTATGACATAAGATTTGTCAAATATTTCTTATATAGCAAGTGTCATATGACTTTCTAGTTTCCTTTCATCACTTTTCAAGTAGCTTTTTATCTTGTGCATCTGATATTGATTGAAATAGGAAAATAGATTGATTGTTTTGTGTTTGGATGTGGCTTTATTTCAAAATTATGTATCCGAATGTTGTACATTTGTTGTTCCTTTTTGCACTATTGTTCCAAGGACCTCTATTTGTAATGATCAAACAACCTTTTGCGTACCACAGATTAAATACAAATAAATATTGCATGAACTTTATCATTGCAGGTTCGCAATTTTGATCAAGATCTATTAGATCCAATGTACCAGCAAAGGTGAATAATCTTTTTCCCCTACTAAAGATGAAACTGTGATTTTAATTTGAATACTATGTGAAGAATAAACTATAGAAAGCAGAAGAATGCAATTGAACTCATCAAATCCTTGAACCTGAGACCTGATTACGCAAGGACAGAGAATATGTAGTGGAGACACTTAAGTTCCATAGAAATAAGTAGGAAGGGTAGCAACAACAAGAAGAATAATTGAAAATATTCATTTTTTATTGAGCTAAATGAATTTCTTAAAACACTCCTAGGACTCAAAAGGCTGCTGTTGAGTTCTTCTGGATTGGTGCACAACAATTACATCTTTTGTCAAACACTTCCCCAAATTTTATCATTCCTGGCTTTTCTGCAAAGGAATTGGTTCACTGGGAATCCAATATTCTGTGGTCTTTGAAACAGTATGAAAATCAGGAGAAGGCTCTTGTTGTTTGGGACATTGTAGCAGCATTATTGGCTTTTAAGTGTTCTGCGGCGAAGTATGTAGAGCATATATCGCTCAAGTGGCTCTCAACTTCACGTGTCGGATCTCAATTTCAAATGGGACTCTCTGCTGAAATGATTTTGCCACACATTTCAAGAAATTTATCGAAGCTTGCTTCTCGCCAGTTGCACCTCCTGAATATTATCTGTAGACGGGTGATACTATCGGAGCTAAAAGCTGATCAAATAAACAGCAAATTGCAGAGCATGAAAGAACTACACTGTGCTGAAGAAGAAAAGCTGGTAATATGGATTGAGCTGCTTTTAAGCAGTGAAAGAGAACTGCGTGAAAGGCTTGCAGGTCTATGTTTTGGGGCGTATATTGCTCTGATGTCTCATTCAATTACTGTCTCGTCTCAATCTGGAAATTGGTTTCCTGTTGGATTAGCACAAATGGAGCAGTGGGTTTCCCTTAATCATGATCTTGTACAGGACCAGTTAAGAGTCCTTGCAATAGAGGTTGGAAAGCATAAGGAGAGGTATGTTTGCCATTTCTATGCAGTGAGAATTTCTTTGGATTATTTTTTTTATATGCTTATTTTGTATGTAGTTCTGTGCATTGTTGAGTCCTGGAAGTGCAACCATCCCTATAATAAAAATTTGATTATAAGACAATTTTCAAACTATTGAATATGATGCTTGTTTGATAGGAGTGACTGCTCATATGTACAACTTTCTCTCTACACTTAAAATTGATTTATGCTTATTACCTTGTAATAATTTGATATTATTATTGCAAACAATAGGCTGCAATCAAGAACAGAGAAGTGTAGCTATTGTTCAGCCTCGGTTCCATTTGAAACTCCAGAAGTTGCATTTTGCGAAGGACTTGGTCAGGGCCACAAACTAGCAAGGTGTGCAGCTTCATTGGAGATTTGCCCTCCTACTCCCGTATGGTTTTGCATATGTTGTCATAGACAAGTTTTCAGATTACCACCAGAGACTCTGTTTACTCTGCTTGGATATCCTTTAGATTTTAAGTCTTTAGCCAAATCATCTGCCGCAGATATATCTTCAAAACCCTTGTGCCCATTTTGTGGCATACTGCTACAGAGACAGCAGCCAGATTTTCTGCTATCTACATCTCCTGTGTAAAGCTAAATGCTTCCCGTATCTTCCATGATTCACATGGTTTTTTGAAGGCCATTCAAAGCGGGTGAGTTCTTAGTTCTTACCATGATCTTTTAAAATAAGAGAAGAGGTGCCATTTTAGATTAGTGATAATGAATTTGTTGTATAATTGCATGGTAGAACAACCTAGCCATATGTATATATGCAAACGCTTTTTGTAATTTTTGTAACATGTTACTTGATGAGCAAACTTAGGTCCATTTTTTGTTTATAAGCATAGTCCATTTTTTTTTTAAACTTTTTAGTAAAGAAAGACAAAAGCTCGATTCTGAAAGTCAACAGGCGTGATCGGTCCCTGGAAATGCCGTGAGGTTTTTAGCAAAAGCTTTAGAGCCTCGTACCTGTAGCAATGCACCATTTTGCTTTGAAATAAATACTTTGCGTGACGTTATAGAGGAACATATTCCACTTTTACCGTCATGGTGCTGGTGGTCATCTTAGTTTTCTCTAATTCTCTGGAGTGGTTGCTTCAAAGTTTGACTTCAAACTGTCAAACTATTGGTGGCTTTTGAAGTTGTATACTATTCATCTTCCGGTCAAACACAGATTTGCTGGGACATTTGTTTTGTCCGACGATTTTTTTATTTTTGGTAATATTGGTTTTGTCTGACGACAAACAGAAGATTTTGGACGATTCAATTTGGTAATCCTTAGCTTTGAGAATTGCCGTTTAACAAACCATCTACAGCCCACCGTGCGGTAAGGTTTTGACCGCTAATTTAAGAATATTAAACAATGTTGATGCTGTAAAACCGTGCCTAGACTATATAAACCCAACACGTGAGCATGTCATAGCCGTAGTGCCCACCTTTTAAAACCACGTTGAAAAGCATACTTTAATTTCTATTGAAAGTTTTATTTTATTTTTTATCACCTTTTATCCGATTACTGAAAATATAATAAAGAATATGACATTTTCCCAGATCTTAATAATTTAAGTTTGTATAAGAAAACAAAATATGTGAAAAATATTGTTCTCGTGGAGTAATACGTGGTTACGTACATGTGCCGTGGGTCCACTCCCCTTTAGAAAAAGGAAAACAAGATGCTGATAAATGTTGTCCATGGTTCCCTACTGATATGGATATGAAATCAGAGCTTCCATAATCAGCCTTTCAAGACATTAATACAATTGAATTGTGGAAACTTGCATAAACAGTAACATTATTCAAATACATGTTGGGGCCAAAAGTTTTTTTTAATCATATACGTTTCCTTATGGAATGGAATTTGATTCCATTTCTACACGAGCATCTGTTTTAATATCGGTAATAAAATTGCAAGGCAAGTGAGAGTGATCAGAGAGGACAGTGGTTATGGACTTAAAGTGGGTAGGCAGTATTGCGACGTTGTGTCGTTTGTGCTACAGCTAATACATGAGAGCCAGAGGCATGCAGCTTTCTCTCGGTCTCTCTCTCTCTCTCTGTTTCCATATTTGGGCAAACTGTATTTAAAGAGCTTCATAAAACGTCTGGCTCAGCCCACTTTCCCCACATTCTCGGTTGTGAGATTGGCCGGACTAGTGTCTGTGACTGACTCGTAGCTCCTAATTATGAGACATGCATTGCATGCTTATCTTCTGGCATATGCCTCGCCAGAGTCCCAACGTACTGACCACTGAGTGACTGTGACCCCAAACTTTTAAACACACCAAGCTTCTTGCATGCATACACTACACAACATACATACATACATACATAAAATGGTGCATATATAATTGATGGGTCTTCCATCATTTGTCAGTGTGCTACAATATCAGATTTGATTTGAGCCACACTCTGTTGCTTGATTACCCAACATGTATACAACTTATACATGTAATTATATAAGAAATACAAATTATTACTCTGTTGCTTTGAACGAGTCTATTGTTACGCTCTGTTCTGCCAAACTCAGATTAGTTAATTACTATTAACCTATGAAAATAATGCTATGGTTTTTTTTTGGGGTTTGGTTTGGTTGGTATGTAATCATTGATACTAATTGACACGGTCGGCCTGTCACAATCCATTCAGTCCTCCCAAAGGATAATCAATCACTTGCGAATTGAAACAGAATCAAGCCTGTGTGTACGTGGCGAACACATGGCCATTGGCTGACTGGGGCAATTAAAATCTGGACAGTGCCTCATCATAAACGTGGTGTCCCTCCACGCAGATCAATGGTTGAGATCGATCATTGGTGGGGTCCAGGACCTGATCGAGAATACATTTCATCACATCAGTTTCTCAAAATTTTATGCAAAGCCCCATTAAAGAATCGGGGATTGCCGGGAGTTGGGCCCACTAATTAACTCTGTGTTTATATGATTTTAGCACCACTAATTCTTGCTTTATACACATCCAACTAATTTGTAATTTTCTCTTTATGGTTTTTCTTGTTGCTCCAAATAAAGATGATCGTTATTATTGCCTAATTGCCGCCGTGAATTAAAAGTTACTTTTCTTAATTTTGTAAAAGGCAATAAGAAAATAAAATAAAATAAAAAAAAAAGTGTTTTTCCTTTTTTTGTGATGAGAGTGCAGGTGGTTGTTGCATAGTAGTAGCATTCAATGACTCCAAGGACCACATATGCCCTTATGATATTATTATGATCATCAATTTTATTCACTATTAATAATGTTTATATTTCTTTTTTTATATATACAAAAATATAAACTAATATTTATATTTCTTTTGGCAATAAATCCCTCTTAATATGAGTTTGGTATGATATCAAATTAGACCTGTAAATCTTGTGAAAAAAAATCATGAATTAATTTGTTCCCAAAAAACGGAATATGATAATCGGTGTAATGGCATATATTTGTAAATAATTCGCAAGTTCAGGATTTTTTCTATAGGTATTTATAAGTTATAAATAATATTCATCAAAAAACATTCTCACGCTTAACAATAACATCGTTGTTGCATGCTTCTAACAAAGTAAATCTCGCTGTAAAATGTAATTATCGAATACAAATTAATAACATATTATTACACGTGCCAATTTCATGCGAGGAGGTTGTATACATACTATTTGATAAGGGTGTTCATAAAAATTAAAAACCATGGTAAGTGACTGTTAAATTTTTTCAATAACTATTGATGGATGGTTGGTTGGTTAACCGATCGCGTATAATAGATGACGATCGATTTTAGTGTTTTTTAAAATTGTCAGGCACCAAAATCATCTGTTTAATTTTTTTATTTTATTATAAATAAATAAAGTTAATATAATGTAAAATATATTTAAATTTTTATTTGATTTTAGATTATTTATCTTATTTATATTTATTATATGCTTTTTATATTATATTATTTTTATTTTTTCTAAATATATATAGCAAAAAATTAAAAACCAACAAAACTTATTAAAAAAACTAAATGTGAACTATTATAGTGGATTTTTTTAATAAAAAAGTTATAATTATAAAATCAATCGATCGTTATTATTGGTTGAAAAATTAAAATTGCCAATAATCAATCGAAACCAACATATGTGTGAATGAAAAATACCATAACAAATATTGTTGAAAAAGAAAAAATTTGCAAATAGAAAAGCTCAACAAATTTGGAGGGTTTCCGAATATAGAGTCCAAATTGAAACATGTGCTCGGCTTTATCATCATCTTGTCCCAAGTCCATCTTATTGCATATGTCTATCCTGACTTTTTGTTACTCTTGCTACCATTTCAATGCCATCCAACATAAGACAAGCAAACGACGCCGTCTACATTAACAAGCTCAAACGGACACGTGGGGATCCAATCTGGGCGAGTGTTGGCATTTTGCTTACGTAAGCAAACGGAGCCGAGGTTGTAATTGTAAAATCGGAAGGATCGGAGACAGCCATGAATACGATGCCCTTCTCAAGAAAACGCTGATGTCTGTCACCGCAGTGGATGATGACAGCCGTAGTAGTACTAAACTCTTATCGCTTCCCTGATCGGAATCAGAAACCTTGCACACGTGGCCTTTTGATTTGGATTGTATGTAACATGTGGTTCGTGGACGCGATCGCACGCTACCACTTCTAGCCATTCATTATGCATGCGTTTTTATTTCATGACCATTGCATAATACATGCATGCATACATACACATACATACTAACTACCAACCACAGCCACATGCACATCATACATTCGTAACCAAGTTGACAAACTATTCCGCAGGGGCATGAAGAAGATTCTTTGGGCGTGTTTGGCTGTTGGGAATTGAGAATTTGTAGTCGGTCTTTGGGTTTTTGATGTCCTACTTTATTCCTGATTATTGTATGTTTCTAGATGTTTCCTTGGACTGGTAGGATTGTCAAAATCTGTTTTGAAATTCCTCATATTTATTTTTTCAAAACCAAAGTAAATCAATCAGTCATGCTTCATTGCTTCCCTTAGAATATTTTTTATTAATTACATCTCAAATTGTTACTATATATATATATATTATTGTACTTTTTTTTTAATTGTGTTTGGTATATACTTTTTAGTCATGATCTTATTTAGGAGGTTGTTTTTCCCCGTAACATATTAAGATATATATATATATATATATATATATATATATATTTAAGAACCTTCTAATCAAACTTTTTTAATATTTTCATGGAATTGTTAATAGATAACTATATGGCTGGCCTCTAACCAATTATTAAACACTCTAATTACCGTGTCATGTTTGTTATTTACTTTAGTTAATCAACTATGTATATATAACTGATGATATCATTATCTGCACCAATATGGTTGATATGTTTGTTTTTTTTTTTTGTGTTTTATAACGTTATAAATATCAAACTGAAAATGGTTGAAAATGATTATTTTTGGTCATTTTCCATCTAATTATCAAAGTATACATGTAGCAAGTGCGCAGAGTCGTGTAGCAAATGCTGAGAATATATTCTTTAATTTTATTTAATTTCTTAAAAAAAAAACACAGTTATTGAAGAAAAAGAAAATAAAAAAGAGAGAGAAGTTGAAAAGCGAGTTGAGAAAAATTAAAAGGAATAATAATAATCTTCTATCCAACTTACAGAATTTGAAAATCCCCAACAGGATTGAGAGGAACTAACCAATTCAAAAAAATGTGTTTAATTATATGCCAAATGATATCAGAATTTTTGGTTTATTTATTTTTGGTAAAATAGGATTTTAATTTATTGGTATCATAAAAAAATGTCCATTGTCATGACATTACGCATGGATGGTGCATGTCATGGTCGCATATATGATGTATTTGTATTGTTGTGTATCATGGAAAACTAATTGGGCAATTATGGAAATTTTTAAAATTTTAAAAAAAAAGAAAAAAAAAAAAAACAAGAATGGGTTTGATGGATCAACCGGTCCTTCCACAGCATCACCAATATAATGTCTCATCATCACCGTCATCATCATCATCAATTTGGGAGTGAGGAAGGTCCAAAAAGGCAGTGCAGCGTAACCGGACCATCCGACGCACAAGCAAATACCCTTTTCCTCCTCTCTCTCTCTCTCTCTCTTTCTCTCTATCTCGTATCAGTAAAATATTAAATAAAGGTAATATAGAAAAGGAAAAAAAAGTTGTGCTCTGTTTTACCCATCTCCTTATCGATTTGCAGAGTATTTTTTTGCTTTGCAATCTCTTAGACTAAGCGATCTTAGGGGTGGGTGTGGTATTTTCTCAATGGAATTGTTCTAGATAAGCCAGGTACGCGTTCTTCTGCAATAATTTTCATCTGGGTCTCGTTGGAAAAAAATAAAATTTTCATTTTTGCATTTTTTTTTTGATCGATTGTATAAACTGAAAATATACAGAGAAATCTGCAGAATAGGACAATCTTTGATACGAGATAAAGGTTTTCTCTTTGATCATGGCGGTTGCTGAAAATGCACCAAACTTCGACAACACTGTAGTATCGTCGGGTTCAAATGCACAAAACGATCTTGAAAATCCAAAACCCAGGAATGATTCCTCAGTGGTTTTGGGTGGGGAACCCAATTTTCAGTCAAACAGCAGCGATCAGAATTCTCAGGGAAAGTTCCAAAACCAGGAGAAAGCAACACCACCAGCTAATTTCTCAGTGCCAACAAGCAATCACAAGACTCAAATTGGTCAGATGCAGAATGGGTTCGACACCAACGGGGTCAACAACTCACAGATGGTGGTGGTGAAGGCTGGTGGATATGGGATTGATCATATTTCTAATGCGATGAGAAATGGAGGGGATGGGGATGAAAGTTTCAAGCGTGATATGAGGGATTTGGAGGAATTACTCTCCAAGTTGAATCCCATGGCTGAGGAATTTGTACCTCCCTCGCTTGCCAAAAATCATGGGTACCCGTTTGGCGCCGGGTTCGGCTTTGCTAACAATTTTTTAATTCATGCTGATTCTGGAAATGCCAATGGACTTGCCGGTAGAAGGGTATGTGTGATTTTTCTATTTCTTCTAGGCTGTTCGGTTGCCAAAAAAAAAAAAAATGGAGGAAAGCAAAAAGATTTTAATGTTGTTTATCCTTTAATTTTGTTTTTGAGAATCTGAGAACTCAGTTGAGCAAAATGGTAACTTTGAGGTTGGCTTCAGGGGGTTATCTTATGGGGTTTTTGGATGATGAAAATAAATGCATACAAATTTCTCTCTCACGTCTTTTCTTATACATTTATTGATGAACAGAATAGCACATGAGTTCTTGTTTAATCTGTTTCTGAGTCTCTGTTTATTAGTTTATGAAATGTAATTATAAAGCTGTATTATTTTAGTCGTCTCGAATGCTGATAGTTAACGTATTTTAATTTTTTGTCCCAGAAGAAGAATGGCTATAGTCAAGGGCGGCGAAGGAACTATCACAAACTGAGTCCAGCACAGCGAGAGGCAATGATTAGGAGAACTGTCTATGTATCGGACATTGATCAACAGGTCAGAGTTATATATATATATATGACTTATTAGTTTTTCTTGTTCCCTTTTGTTTTGGGCTTTCATTTTGCTCGCAATGTAATCTTTGGATACTTTTGTATGTTTGTTTTGCATATTAGGTCACTGAAGAGAACCTTGCTGCTCTTTTTCTTAGTTGCGGACAGGTAACTGTTTGTACATTTTTTTGCATTTCTCATACATTATAGTGTATTATATTCTGAAACTGTACTTTTTTATTATTCATAAAGGTGGTCGATTGTCGAGTGTGTGGTGACCCGAACTCTATACTTCGTTTTGCTTTTATTGAGTTCACAGATGAAGGTATTATCAGAATTCAACACACCTTATGCTATACGAATGAATTTATCTGTTTGTATGTTGGATTGACTATTATATGCTTGCAGAAGGTGCAAGGGCTGCTCTGAATCTGTCGGGTACCATGCTTGGTTATTATCCAGTAAGAGTGCTGCCTTCCAAAACTGCTATAGCACCGGTTAATCCAACATTTTTGCCAAGGGTGAGAGTTTAATTTGTTCTGCTCATTTGTGTCTCTTTGTACAATCAGCACATTTTCTTTGCAGTTTAGTTATAAAAACTGAATCAGTATAGAGTTTGACATATGCTACTTGCCTTTCTTATTATATTTCAGTCTGATGATGAGCGTGAGATGTGCTCAAGGACTATTTATTGTACAAATATTGACAAGAAGGTATTGTTTAAGTTACAATTATGTTGAATCTAATGGGAGCCTGTCCAATTTGTGCTGATTTGTGGATGTTCACTTGGTCTAGGTTACTCAAGCTGAGGTCAAACTGTTCTTTGAATCACTTTGTGGAGAGGTCTGTAATTCTTCATGTGAAATTTATTTAAGTTCTGAAATTCTGAACTTTGTCTTATGGTGCACTTTTTGCTTGCATAGGTTCATCGCCTGAGGCTGCTTGGAGATTATCATCATTCCACCCGCATTGCTTTTGTTGAATTTGCAATAGTAAGTATCTATTGTCTCTTGATGGTTGCGTGCTTGCTTATCTGAATACTTGTGCAAGTTCATTATAGTATGTGATTCTGTTTTTGCACTCTAAAGCAGTTTCTTATATTTGGTATTGTTAATTTATGATAAAAAAAAAAACTCAAGAGGTAGAAAACAAAGATCTTTCAGGTGATTATTTTAGTTTTAGAGGACGCATCTATGAATTTTGGAGGTAGTTAATTCTTTTATTAATAATATGTATTTCTAGAGATATGATTGTTGAAGTGAGAAGTTTCAGATTGATGGCGACGTCTTGTAGTCTTTTATAAGCATTAAATGCTAAATTCGAATTTCGAGTTTTCCTTATTAGGTTTCTCTTTTGCTTTATGTAAAATCAAATGATATTTTCAAGATTTATGTACCAATATTAGAGTCTACCAATATACAAGGAATACTTGGACTGTTTGCATGGAGGTTTGTGGAATAGCTGTCAGTGGACTTATGCTGTAATGTCAGTTGAATTTTAGTATTAATTTTGGCAGTCGATGAATAGGATTCTTATGTAGGATGTTTTTTTGTTTCTCGGGAAAGCTCTTGTAAGTCAGAAAGCAAGTTTTTTGGAGGGTTCTGGATAAGTGTAAACTTATCTGGACTTGTTTGCCTAAATTACAGTGTAGTTTCTTGCAATAGCAATCTTAAGAGCATTGATGTGCTCTTTTTTTCTTGGGAAGCTTCTTGAAGGTCAAATAGCCTGCTTTTTGTTTAACCAGTCTGATATTACCTTACCTAACAATCTCTGTTGTTCACCTAAGATTCTCTGAGGTGTTTTACTAGCTTGCTGGTTGGTTCTAAGTGTTTGAGCATCACGCTTGGTCATTGCTCGATCAGCCCTTCTCTTGTCTGAATAAAGGCATTAGCCTTAGGGTGTAAAGCCTTGTTGTATGATATTGCAGATTCTGAGCATATAAACGCTTGGCGCTCTGGTCATCTCTTTCAGATGTGAGAATTATCTAGGGACAGTAATAGGGTATTGGCATTTAGGCAACCTTATAAGGGTGTGCCATGCATGATGATTCCATTAGACTACTTGCTGGGCTATAGCCTGGTTGGAGGAGGCAGACATGGAATCCATTCCTGTATTGCTTTTAACTTGAGCTCTAATTTGTTTTGTTTGCTCTACCAACTTCATTTGTTTGTGTCTTTCTCCCATTGGTGTTGTCTCTTAACTTTCATGGTTGCCATATGCTTTTTAATTGCCTGGAAGTTTGCTTTGTTAAAGACTGGCTGTAGTGTTTTGATATGTCTTCCTTTAATTTGATAGATGTAAAAGGGAAAATATTTGGTCTTGTAACTTTTAAAGTATTGGTTTTCACGAAACATTTAAAAATGCTTTGTACTGGTATGGCAGTTAGTATTTCGGTGCTTGAACTCCTCTCTTCCTTTTGATGTGATCCTGTGCGTTGTTTAGTGGTGATGTGGGACTTATTCAATATTTCTCAACAAATGCAGGCTGAAAGTGCAATTGCAGCTCTCAACTGTAGTGGTGTGGTTCTGGGTTCTCTGCCGATAAGGTTGGTTCTTGGTTCTTTATGTTGAAGTAAGTTTGACCCCTTTGTTTATTTATGTGAACTTTCGTAGTCATCCGTTTCTTGTAATTGTATATATGCAGGGTAAGCCCGTCGAAGACGCCTGTTCGGCCCCGTGCTCCTCGCCCTCCATTGCACTGAATCAACCCTTTTCCATGTTTCCTGCACTAATTTACTTGCTGATAGATCTATTTACAAATACGTACATAGATACAGAATCTTTTTAAGGTACTCTCAAGTGGTGTTTTATCTCTGTACTTCTGGTCCTTTTGAACTGGCTACCTAGTACTTTTGTTACACCTACATGGGGCGGTTAATCTTAAGGGGTTTATTTGGTTCTTAGCTTTGTAGAGTCGGATGGAATTTTGAGGTACTGAATGGTTTAATTTATGCTGCACAGTTTGATAGGATTCTGCCAACTCTTTTTTCCCCATTTCGAATTTGTCTGTTGCTCTTTAAACTTACCAAAATGGTTGGAAATTACCGAATCCTCCCTGGACAATTTTTAGCTGGAGCTTAGTCAGAATTCGTACTTGCCAACTGCTACATCTGAATTTTTCAACAAGCATATTAAACACTTTGGTTAACTCATCCTACGCTCGCTTCCGGAGTCTTTGAATAAATAGTTGGATCGTGCATTTCGAGGTTGTTTCATTGGAAAAATGAATTTGTTTACTTGTGTTTTGTCGTTATGAAAATCCTAGTAAACATAGAATGTTTCAAAGATTACCACGTTGTACGTTTACCAAACTTTTTATATTAAAAATTTTGTTTTTAGAACTTGCTTTTCAAGGTAAAAGGACCCAGTCTGAACGGCGTGTAGCGTGATATAATTATCAGCCAAATTCAATTAAAAAAAACGAAAAGAAATTAAATTCTTTCGCCTGGAGATATTAAAAAATACAAAGATGATATTTTTAGAATCCAAATGAAAAGAGAAGAAACAAGTCGCTATGAGGGAAAGTGTCAAAAGCCGAAAACCATAGTGTGACTGATTTAACTACAACAAATGAATGGCTAGTTTGGAATGAACAATCTGTGTGCTCTCTCTATATGTAATGTAGAGCTTGTTCAAGTCTTGGCAGCTAATGCCAGAGAAAGAAAAAAGAAATTGGTTTTCATCAACTCTGCCATTGACTCTGGTATTGAATTGGAAATCTATGTTTTGTCACACAAAAAAGAATTAAGCCGATGGACTCTGTTTGGAGACTACACCAGAAGCTTCTGCAGCAGCTATTGTCCCTGTGGCTGCATTTGCCCAAAAAAACAATACAATTTCAAAGTTAAAAAATCACCTGCACACTATTCTTCATGAGCAACTAGTACAAGAAAAAACATCGTTTAGGTGCTGAACCAGTTGCACTGTTTGGTGGAGAAGCTGAACTTGTAGCAGTAATTGTCAAGCTTCCAAGTGAGCTTTCTATCGATTTTGTTGTTGGACTAGTCTGTACATGTAGGGTGGATACTGGGTAGCAACCAAAGTATACTCCAGGAGACCCAATGGCATAGTAAGATGGATACTGTTGCCCACCATACGCATTGTAGTAATTCTGCACCACATATATATAAAACCAAAGTCTACATCATAAAATTGAAAGCAATTGTGTATTCTCTGTCAGCTTCTTCAGATGAAAGGGCATAAACATACCACTGTATTATTGTCATGTGGGTAACAGGGATACCTGAATGTCAAAATGTTAAGGAAGAAGAATTTAGAATGTTGTATTTTGCTATGATAAATAAACATCGATCATCAATCAACTAAGATGTCAACGTCTTATAACTTCAGGGATTCTATTTTGCTTACCCGTAGGCTGAGTAAGGGAATGCATATTCTGGGATGTGTTGGTACAAGTGAGAAGGGGCATTGAAAGGTACTTGTGCTATTGTTCTTGATGATGGTCTAAATTTCTCCATTCCTGTAGTTTTCAAAGATGGTGAAGATGATCCATAAATAGAGACACATCACACACACACACACACACACACACACACATATATGTATATATCATGAAACTTGTCAATGGAAGAGTAGAAACGAAATCAGAAAGCTGTAGACCTCGCTGCAGTGGAATAGTCGGATGGTTCTTCTGTGCACCAAAGGCTGCAAGATTACAATTAGCTCTCCTTCCATCTATGACAGGATAAGGATTGTGACAAGCTCTCATTGCTGAATTTGGATCCTTAAATGTCACCTTGTATATCATTCACCATATCAATAGTATCAGGAGCTGAATAAGTATATATATATATATATATATACGAAATTAAAAGGGTAATTAAAAGAAACAAAGTAGAAGAGAGAGCTTACAAAGCCATAGCCTTTCGATCTTCCTGTATTTCTATCAATGATCACAACAGCTTCA
Source organism: Rhamnella rubrinervis (assembly GCA_007844105.2). NCBI lineage: Eukaryota > Viridiplantae > Streptophyta > Magnoliopsida > Rosales > Rhamnaceae > Rhamnella > Rhamnella rubrinervis. Next base: position 712,089 of record CM017576.2, read on the forward strand.
AGGATCTCCCCGAACTGCTCGAAATAGCGTCTCATGGTCTCCCTTTGAGTTTCCCAAGCCAACCCTCCAACAAAGATCTTGGTGTAGGTTGTATCGCCAAATTGTGTGCCACTAATACCACCCATCATCTTATTTTGCCTTTGAAATTGAGACATGGAGAATTTACCAATACAACAGCCACTAGATGCTTAAAAGCAGATGGGAAACAAACCCAGAAGAGCAAATATAATGAAGCAGGAAGAGAAAGAAATAAAAGAGCCGTTTGATCAATCAAATCACCACTTTGAAAAATTGTCAACAACTTGAAGCTTTTCTAGTCGTTTTTTTCTCTCTCTGTTTCTACCAGAACTACTAGATTTCTACAGTAACGTCTCCTCAGATTCCACAGCAAAGATACCCTTAACGAGAAAATCTATTAAAGCTACTCGAAGGTTCAAAATAGAGTCGGGAAAAAACAAAAATGAAGAGAGAAAAAAAAAAACGTACTTGTATATGTACTATATCAATGTACAAAAGATGAATTCAGCATAAATACATACAGAAGATGAAAAGAAAATAAATGGATAATTAAAGTAAGAAATAAATGAATAAAGGTGGCTAAAGTGGGCACAAGACAAGGAGAGTGTAGAAGCAAAAAAATAATTTAGCGATAAAAACTGATGGAAAAGTTGGTGTATTTCCAAGATTATGTTTTGCTTTTCCAGACTTTTTAATGGGTCCATAGATACGATGCCTGGCTGTATTCAACTTCCTAAACTTCTTCTTTCTTCTTCTCTGTTGCCAACATATTTCTCATTTCTTTAATCATATATTCGTTTTCCATGACATTAAAACTCTTTAATAATATATACATATATTAATTCTACCCATATGATATATATATATGCGTGAGAATGTGTATGATCTGTTTGTGCCATTTGTGAGGTTATGGACCTAAGTCAAACAAGACAAATTAACTGTGTCATTTAATTATTTATTATTTTCCTGCTGGCTCCTTCCATATTAGTGCTTTGTATAAACTATACTATATTTCTCTTTCAACACCACCTATAACCTATAGGTGGTTTGATTTTACTGTATGCAACAAATCTCTCTTTGTTTTCACCTTCAAATCAAATCTTCTTTAGCTGAAGCCTTCTTCATTCCTACACCCACACACACACGATTCTAATGTTTAACTCGATCTATGTACTAAATCAGATATAAGATTATGATGTTTCAAAGATTTTTATTCACTTAATTAAGCATGATATGAAATAATACAAAAATAATGAAGTAGTAGCTACCTAGTAACCTAGGTCCTTTTGGGTGCATGCATGCACACGGTAGCTATCACACATGCATGTTCATATTATCATACAAATTCGATCACATTCTGATCAACAATAAATTCGATCACCTTCAGCTAACCACTGTTTTTTATGACTTAAAATCAAACTCAGTGAGGGTCATAAGCTTTAATAATTTGGGTTCCTTTTTTTCCTTTTTCTTCTTTTGAGGTAAGTTTTAGTTGGTTAATTAAGGAAGAGAGATGGGTAGTTAATCTTTATTTGCCATTTATAATTTTGAAAAATAGTAAAAACCTCCGTTAACTGAAGGTGGTAGATAAGAGGGTTGGATTAATTATTATTATTGTTTTTTAAATAATAAATTAATTAACCATTGCATGCTTTATTAGTTTGATGTTAAGTTCTAACAAAATCAAACCCATTGAAACAAACCAACCTGAGCAACTAATGGTTGGATTAATTTGGGTTAATTATTAGATCATGAGTCAACCTCTAAAGATTTTAAAAAAGAAAATCAATTTTTTTGTTAAATATAATAATTTAGTTTTGAAATTATAAACGTTTAATCGAAAATTGATTTATTTATAAATTTTTAAAGGGAATATTGGAGGTGAAGATCAGCCACACATTTCATGGTTTGAGAATTATTTAACAAACAAATACGTTTATTGCTTGATTTAACACATTAACCTTGCAAGCTTAATGCCATGTAAATTGGTCTCCCAAGGTATTGGTATTGTTAAGGGCCTGTTTGATGGGCCCCAAAAAGCCCAGTAAAAGTTTTAAAAGACAAGCCCTTGAATGTTTGATGCAATTTTTCCTTTATCCTTTTAAATCCATTTCCATATTGGTAGACAGTGGAAATCAGAATTGTCTTAAAGAAAAAGAACCACATTTTTTCTTTTATTATTTCTCTTAAAAGCTAAAACTAGTAGGTGAGTTAGCATACATGTTTCTTTATTAGTATTATTTGGATCCCATATTTAAATTGTTAAATACTTGTACCTAAAAAGCAAAATTTACAGGAGGTGAGTTAAGATCAATATATATATACAAAAATTAATCCAGCAGTCACCTGGCAATAGCAGAATACAGAGTGGCAGGACCTCAAAAGAGAAGACAAAACAAGGCCAAAGAAAAACAGAACAGTGTTACTTGGTCCTAAAGAAAGATAAAGTGTGTGTGTCTCTGTAAAATTTATTCATTGAACTTTATTAGGACCCATAAGCCATAACAAAATATAGAAAAAGTATGGAGGCTGCTAAATTCGTTTTTCCACTACACATATGGGACCCAAACTGTCTTACTTGCAGATTCAAACAATATGGCTCTTTGACTCCAAGCACACCATGCAAAAATTCTAGCAATTTTTGTATCTCTTTAGCCCACTACTTAAATACCTACCTCCATGACCAGCAAAAGGGGTATCTGTCAGTCTGTCTCTTAAAATTTTTCCAATTAAAAAATGTCCCAAACCTACTACCAAGAGCCTTGCATTATACTATTTGATTGTCAATTAGCAGAAACCTCCTTGGGATTAACCCCTAAACGGCTACAATTATAGTGGCCTTGATCATGTTATTTAAAATGTCAGACAAACCTTTCAAAAGACCCACTAAAAAGACCTTGTCCAAGGCCAATTTGATTGAGGGTTAGGTCCAATGGATGTGTTGGTTTTTAAAAGGCTTTGGTTAGTCTTCAATATATAAATTTATTATTATGAGAGTGAGGTGGTCTTTTTCGTAAAGTAGGAGATCTTTGTCTTTCTGATTTCCTGTCTACTTTTTTTTTCCCTTTTTTTGGTTTCCCTGATAATGATAATGACATTCAATTTAGTGGAGGTCCCAATATCACCTACGAGCACTTAAAAGAAAAATTGAATAGAGGTGCTAATATTTTATTATTTTGGATGATGAAACCTAGCAGGTTTAATTAATTTACAGCAGAAAAATAATGGGAAAAAACTTAGCAGTTCAGCAATACATAGCCTGTAGCAATCTGCGTACCCAAAGTGGAACCCCATGATGGTGCTTTTTCTGAACAAAAGCTGAAAGGTGATTTTCAGCATCTCATTATGTGTCATGGTTTAGGGTGTATATCAGCTTCATGCAATTGTACATTATAGAGATAATTTAATCATTATAACATATGGTTTTACATATATAATTTGTCTGAATAGATGTAATAGAGGAGAAAAAAATAAACAAACTTGGTGAATATTATAAAGGTTAAGACAAGTAGATTATCTGTATTCAATCCTTTCAAGCTCCAAGTTGCCTTTGTCTTAGAATATATATATATATATATATATATATAAACATGTATATATATAGCCTTATATCTTGAAAATTATAATAAGTAACCTAAAAGTCTTTTAAGCCAGACTCTCTAATCATTTAACTAGTCTAAATTATATTTATTATGTTTGGGGAGCATCATCTCTCAAAGAGACAAAACAAATAAAAAAGACATGCATTGCCCCTAAAATCTATATCAGAGTTGATTAGGTTGGGAGTCTTTTTTATAATGAATACACATATCTACAAGTTGAAGATTGGATCAACAAAATTAGGAATTAAGTAAATAGGAGGATATATATAATGCACAATACTCTCCCTTGGGTACATGTCCCACCTAAAACCAGTTTAAGTAGTTTATAACATATATATATATATATATTTTAGGTCTCCCCCTTAATTGTAGCAGGGGGCCAAACCAACTATTAGTTAGAACCCTTAGCTATGCTTCTTTGACATCACCGAAACCCAAAGAATGATGCAACATTAATTGAACAATTAATAAAGAAACAAAGAAAGTACCTAAAAGAACAATGGTCTACAAATTCAAAAGTTGATTCATAGACAAGTATAAAGGTTTTAAAAACAAAAACTCTACACACCCTTTTCCTATTTCAATATGTTCATTTTTATTTTGGTTGGGCAATCCACTTATGTTTATAATAGTGTTTATCCCACTGTATATGCTTTGCCACTTGTGGAGTCAACAGTTTACAGGCATTATGGGAAGAGTCTATCTATGAGGACGCCACCATCCACTAACCGACCTTTCTTTCTTAGGAAATTGCATGCGTGTTGACGATTTTCTCTTTTCCCCCTTTTTTTTTACACAAAAAGTTATAAATCTAATTTCACTCTTCTTTAGGCTTCAATCTATAGTGCCTTTCTCAACAGAAACATAGTTTTTCCTTTTCACTCATCTTTCTCACAAAACAAACTCGTCATTTCTTAAAGCCTTACCTTAATTGACGTTAACTTTCTCACTGTACAACTCTTTACTTAGGATGCAAACAATCTCTCTGTTGCTCACTCTTTCTCAGAAACACACTTTCTTTCTTCCAAACCGACTATATTTTTAACCCTCTAAACACCTTAGTTTTTGTGATCTGATTCTTATATATACCACCACCACTCTTGCTGCTTTTTTGTTATAGCTCTAAATACACATGGGAAATTGCTTAGCTCTTAGCAAACCCAGCATACGTTCTTGCATCGCAGATGTTGCAGCCGAGGAACGCGAAGTTGTGAGGGTTGTGAAGACAGATGGTAGAGTTTTAACATTCAGAGCACCGGCTCTTGTAAAGGATGTCCTGGTGAACTTTGCAAACTCAGGTATAGGTGTGTCAAAAGAAGCATCAGAGCATCTTCCACTTAATTATGAGTTAAACACAGGGAAGGTCTATTACTTGCTTCCTTCTCTTGGTTGTTCTGGGTGTAATACAAGTGTCACTAGTACTACTCCTGATATTTCATCAAAGGAAAACAAGGAAGGTAGTGGTATTAGAAGGATTAAAATCGTTATACCAAAGCAACAGCTTCAAGAGCTACTGGCACGGCAAATAACAATGGAGGAGATACTTAAGGGACTCGACAAGAAAACCAGAACTAGTCCAGTTGATGCCTCACCAAATTGGAAGCCGAAGCTGGAATCCATCCCTGAAGGAAGTGAGTTTATTAACGTTAACGTTATGCATAGCGGATAGAACTTCTGGGGTTTTGGCTAACTGTAACCCTTCCATTGTAGTTACAAAACTCATGAAGAAGAAACACAGATGTAGATGCATGGTTTTATTGTAATTTCCACAACAAACACAACACTTTTAACATAGTTTATTGGAACTACCTCAAACCACTTTTCAAATCAACATGTTTTTTAATGATCAGATTAGTCCTGTGGAACAGAAAGTCATGAATGTTATTTTCCTGGAATTTTCTTTGTTCCTGCAATTGTTAGGTGGATGTTCAGTAGTCAGCAAGATTAGAGTTTTTGTGTTAACAATAACTAAAATTTTCTAATTCCTCCTCATTTCATTCGGGTTTTAGATTTTGATTCTAAAAAATAGTCATCTTTCACTGTGTGTGACAACTAACTGAAATCTCCCATACCAGTCTTTTAGGTCAAATGCGAGCATACCCTCTAGAGCTGCAAGCAATATGAACTGTGACAATCTTAAGTTAGATACAGAACAGAGGTAATCATGGAATCACTTCACATTGGACTTCCTGGGTGATTTAATTACCAACATAAAAAAAGACATAATTAAACTGTGCAAAACATCAAAAACCACTAAATCAGTTGGATGAAAGCTAGGTATTTTTCTCACATTATCTCCATCAAGGAAGAACCCATTCACTATTCCTAAAAATCCATATGGAATTTTAGTAGATTGATTGGATCAGTAAAAGGTAAGTCCACTATTGAAGAACGGAGTCAGTAAGGTAGTCTTGGAAAATTGGCTTTGATCGCAGTCAACATGGTCCTGGAATTTGGAAGGACGTCTGCGAATGGCAATTTCCTCCCAAAAAAATCTACGTAGGGTGACATTTGACCTAAGCTTGGGGACCAGTTACCGACAAATCTTTCTCCACCCTTGGTACTTGGTCTACTGGGCTAAGTGAAAATATCATAGTAGCAAAACCATTCATAATTATTTACTCAATATTTGACAGTTTTTAATATTCACTCGCTCTGACATTCAAATTCAAGTTAAATTTGTAATAAAAAAAGTTTTGCTTTTCATTGTTTATACATTTATAATTTTATAATTCACAAACTTTTAAAGAAAACAGGGCCAAAAAAAGAAAGCACAAGAAAGTACAAAATGAAGAGCTGGGAAATCCACAAAACGTACACACAAGCAAACTCACATAGAAGTTCCACTGCTTTCACTCAATATGAACGTCAATGACCTTGCGTTCCATTTTAGTCTTGGGAATAGCAATGAAGAGAACACCATTCTTGAGCTCAGCCTTTATCTTGTCCTTCTCGCAGTTATCAGGAAGCTTTAGACGTGTGTCGTAGGAGCTAACACTCACACTCGACCACGAATCATCCCCGCCACCTTCTTGTTTGTTGTGCTCTCCTTTGATTACAAGCATATCGTCCTCCACAGACACCTTGACCTCCTCTTTGGATAGGCCAGGCATATCGAACCGCATCCTGATTTCATGCTCTTCGTCTTTGATGTCCCACGGCACGCGCACCTCTCCTGTCGATCGGCTCCTTCCTGTGAAGGCCATCGAATCCTCGAAGAGCCTGTCCATGGTGTCTAGCATTTGTCTCATGGTTCTCACTGGGGAAAAAGGATCCAATAGCCCTGCGAATAGCGGAATGCACAGGTAAGGAAAAAATTGGCTCAAAAGAAACAGAGCATCAGTTACCTTGTAACGCAAGTAATTTTGGTTACTTTATACCAGACTTTAGAATCATAAAGGAAGAATTCTAAAATGAGAAATCACAAGCTTAAATCACAGAACCTTGTAGGTTTTCATCCTCAATTAAGCTTAATGTATTTTTGTGACTTACCAAAAGGTGAAATATCAGCAGCAAGCTGTCTCCTAGGCCCCTTCTGGACTGCAGAGGTGCCTCGGTTGCCCTGTTGACTGACCTGCACGTCCACAGAGGTATCCTTATGGCTGTCTTCTTGAGCGGCCTTTACTCTCACCACAGGCAGCCTAGGAGACCTCGAAGGAAAGGTGGCCGAGCAAGGTGGAAGAGCGACACTAGTTGTTGCTTTATTTGAAGGCCATACTTTGTTTAATAGCCATGGTGATGAACATAACATGGATGTTGCCGTTGCCATATCTATAAAATATATGCAATATTACACAAAACTAAGCAAAGCAAAGAAAGCTTGAGGGCTTATCAGCGTTGCTATTCTTCCTGATGCCTATGAGTTCGATCGATGAGAAGGGTGGTGGTGTGATTGTGTATATAAAGAGAGAGAGAGAGAGAGAGAGGGCATCGAAGAATGTTGGAGATGGGTCTTGAAAGTTTGAGAAAGAGAAGAGCATGCATGAAACTTCTGGACCTCTAACACTTTGTCGCGTACACTTGGTCTCATACCTTCGGGAAAACTCCATGGCAATTGGCAATTCGGCTCGCATCTAATCTGAGGAAAGCAGACAAAGTAAAGTGGAATTTACAATTTTCACCCAAGTGTTTTTTTAGCATACTGTGGAACAACCTTCTTAACAGTTTTTGGAACTAACGAGGCCAATAAATTTGACAAGCGTCTTTTAACATTGGGTCCATATTACCTAGTGGACCACCTGTTTTTGAGATTGGCCTTTAATGGCAGCTTCTGATTATGTGCATGCAGGTAAGCCGACCGAAATGACTTGGCACAGTATGAGAGGAAGCCATCGTTTTGATTATTTTATAGGTCTAGTTTTTAATATTGATATGCTTTATGTATTCAACTCGTCAATTATTAATTATCAACGGAGGAGAAATTGCTAAGGTATAATATAAGCTATTATTAATAGATCTTAATTTCTAACACAGGACTAACAGCTCCAATTAAAAAAGTATTTTCTTACCAAAAAAAAAAAAAATTTGAATGATGGGAGGCGTTGCCCAAAACAATTTTGGAGAGAAATAAAAATGCTTTCAGGTGATTTGTGTCTTATTATTTATTGATATCTAACAATGGTCCCAAACTTCTTCTTTTCTACAACTTATTAGATTCTTCAATCTGCTTTTTCTTGTATTTTTTTGTCGTGCCTGTTTTCTATTGAATTTCAATTTTTAAGAAGAAAAAAGAGAGAGTATATAAAATTAACAAATTATTTTGAATGGCATTACTGCAATCCCTTTTCTCAAAGAATGGCATCAAAGGATGTCATGGGTTATGAAACAAATATATTTAAAGTAGGGTCCTATTTTAAATATATTTATATTTAAGTTATGTACTTTTTTTCATGAGCAAACAATTAATAATAAAGTATTAAAATTATTTTTGTCTTTTAATAACTTCAAAATACCAAATATTTGTTAAAAAAAATTAATTCGAAACTTTACAATGAGAACCATAAAAAGTACAGCAAATATATACCATATATAAGTTCAAACAACAAAACAACAAAGGAGGCATTACCCCAAAAAAAACGAAACGACAAAGGAGGAAATGAAGTCAGAGAATCCGATAAAGTTTGACTGGTCCACCGAAACTGAACAACCCGTAACCCTCACCAATAAATACAAAGACAATTGTAGTAAGTTGGGCCTGTTTTTGTCCTTGTTTTTCTTAAACCTTTAAAATTCAATCCCAGTATGTATCTATATATTTATAATTATAACAAATCCCAGAAACCAAACATTAATTTTTTTTAATCCATCAAAAACAGAATATAAAAAAGTTAATTTAGAGGATGAAAAACTTCTTCTTTAATATTAGTTGATAAATAAATAATTTTACTCCTTTTTATATGTCTGCTACAGACCCTCGAACCAGACCCGCGAGGGCATTGAGGTCCATGAACACCTGGTATTGTACTTGCACATTATACAAATAAAGTATAAAGCTTCTTCTGGCAAAAGAAAAATAAAAAAAAACTATGAAATGGAGATAAATAAAGTAAAAGCAAAAGTAGCCATGGAAATGGTTTGATCTCAATCCTTGAGCCTTTTCTTTCAGCGTTCTCGAGGAGATCACAGAGTATTCACTCACTCACTTCACTCTTTCATGTTGTCTGTTTCCAACTCTGACACATAACACAGCACCATTAATGTTATTCATGCCACTACAAAACACCATTTCTTTTAGCATTATGTTAATAATATTAACGTTGCGCTTTTTTTCTTTTTTTTGCTAACGTTACACTTACACAGATATGCAATTGTACGATGAAGTGTCTCTTCCCAATTGCATGGACTACCACCACTCTACCTGCGCACCATCTGCATTATTTTGTTTCCTTCCGGCGCTCTCATTTATATCATCCTCATGCCTTACACCATTCAAACACTATAATATTACTATACCCAACGACTTCGATTAGAAAATTATATATAAGCTCCTGTATTGTTTGGTCCGAATGAAGCTGTTTTTTTTTTAACAAATGGGGAAGAATAATACAGATGGAGGAACCTCGTGGTTGAGTCTAGTCAAGAGGGCTTTCAGGTCACCAACCAAAGAGCATGAAAAAAGACGTAGCAGCCGGAGGAGGGAAGAACATGAACATGAACATGAAGAAGAAAAGGTACGTACGTACTGATCAGTCACTAGCTGCTTGTAATGATGTGTTGTGAATTTGGTTTTGGTATTTTGGCTGCAGAAGAGAGGAAAACGCAGATGGATTTTCAGGAAGCCTGTCAATCAAGAAACAGTGCTCATACAACACTGTAAAGAAAGGAGCATAGCCAGTACAACAAGTTCTAAACCTGCTCTAACTATGCCGACTACTAGTGCTCTTCAACATCATGCGGAGGCCACTATTGATGCTGAGCAGAGACGACGTGCCCTTGCAATGGCCATGGCTTCAACAGCAGCCGCTCAGGCTGCAGTAGCAACAGCTCAAGCAGCCATGGAAGTTGCTCGTCTTGCCAGGCCTTCTTCAACATTCGTTAGAGAACACTATGCGGCCACTGTTGTCCAGACCGCCTTCCGAGGATATCTGGTACATATACATGAATATATATGTTTTGTTTCCGAAACGTTGGAAAAAAAACGCATTGTACATGATTTATATTTATGGAGCAATTAATAATGGTTGTTTTGGGTTTTGAAGGCAAGGAGAGCTCTTCGGGCGCTCAAAGGGCTGGTAAAGCTGCAAGCTTTGGTAAGAGGACACAATGTCAGAAAGAGGGCAAAGATGAAACTAGAATGCATGCAAGCTCTGGTTCGAGTTCAGGCTCAAGTGCGGGACCAAAGTCGTTATAGGAGGCTTTCCCTTGAAGGGAGCGTAGATTCTTCTTTATTTGGCGACCTCAATGGATCAAATGTGTCTGACAGGAAGTCCCTAGTAAGAAATAACCTAATCTAATCCAATCCATCCAAAGATTAATTGATCTTACATGTTATACATATATTTTTGGGCTTGTTTCTTGGCCTCTGCTTTTTATTAACTGGGGTACGTATATTTGTTTCTTGGTAATATTGCAGTGTAGAGAAGAAAATAGTGTTGAAGACGATTCTGTTCATTGGGATGACCACGCACAAATGCTAGATTATATTCAAGCCATGTTAGAGAAAACAAAGGAAGCTGCCTTGAAACGTGAAAGGGCTCTTGCTTATGCCTTCTCTCACCAGGTGTTTGATATATATAATCTCCCACTTCTTTTTAACGTTTCTAAGCCATTCCTGGCTTTTCCTTAAGATTATCTCATTAATTTATAAGTCCTAACATCTTCTCCATCATGCGTGGTGGCATTATATATCGACAGATGTGGAGAACCGACAGCAGCGACCAAGAATCGGAACAGAAATTCAAAATGGTTGACGGAATTAGAAGAAAGCATGCACATAAGCCATGGGAGAGCGCAGGCAGAGCTTCATTTGACCAGATCAGAGACCCAATCAAAACAGTTGAAATCGACACGTCTCGACCTTACTCTTACTCCACACCCGTATCGCACAGATCACAAAGCTCACATGCCTATAGTGTGGCCTCTCCTGCCCACAGAGCCCGAAACAATTTCTACTCACAGGCGCCACTCACACCATCTCCATCCAATGCCAAACCAAGAAACCTTCAAATCCATTCAGCTGCTAGCCCTCGTTGCATTAGAGCAGAGAGGAACCTTCCTATGCCGCAAACGCCTAGCTTAGGTGCAGCGCCAAACTACATGGCTGCCACAGCATCGGCCAAAGCTCGTTTGCGCTCACAAAGTGCACCGAAGCATAGGCCTTCAACTCCAGAAACAGAGAAAACGGGCTCAGCAAGGAAACGTTTATCGTTCCCTACTAATCCAGACCCATGTGGTTGTTCTGGAGCAGGCAATGGCAATGGCAATGGTAGTAGTCATCTAAACGGAGGAGGACTAGTCATGGAGCAGAGGGCGAGTGTATCTTCTTGTTGTACCGACAGTGAGATCTCTCCGCCAAGAAATAGCGACCTTAGGAGGTGGTTGAGAAGCAGTCAACGTACCCAAAATGACCACAAAGCTTATGAACGACATTGATAAATGGGTTGTCTTTTTTTGGTAAAAATGGGTCAGTGTCTTTGTCTGGCAAATATGAGACACATTTATGGGAATTGTGTAGAGAAGGAGCATGTTAAAAATTAATGATTATTGATGATCTAGTTCATGATGGGAATGTATTACCGTATCTTTTAATTTAATTTTTTTAAGTCTAAATAAAATCTTAATATTTTAATATTCATTTATAGATTGATATGATACTTTTTATCTACTGGATATTAAAATGAAAAATAAGAAAGAATAAGGAGAGAAAAAAAAATAAAAATAGCGTCCATATCCACTAAAAGCTACACCAACTGGCCTAAAGAATGAGAATTTTTTTTAAATCGAAGCCTAAAGAATGAGAATGGCAAAGGTGAAAAGGACTCTAAGAAAATTTGTGGCGTTGTCTTTGTTTAAACACAGTGGTATACACTATGCAGATTAGATGCATATATTTTGAGCCCCGTGCAAATCTTGGAGATGAAGGATACAACTTTTAATAAAGAGTTGTACGTTGGTAGTATTCTATATATATTAGAACTAACCAACATCATTATCCTAATTTGCCACTAAATATTGAAACAATTAGCTTTAGCTTCCTTATAATTGCCCCATCACTCACTTTTCCCAATCACTTGCATTTGTTGTTCTGTACATGCAGAGCTCACTAAAGTGAAAACCAAGCATGTGTTGCCAGATCTTCAAAGTTGTGCCTCCATATTCCACATGCGCTTTTTCATCTACGGCCCAACATGGCTCTGCTTTACACTTAATGTTGAAGATTGGCTTTTGTTTCATGCAGAAAGAAACAAAAAGGATAAACACGTAATTTCATAGTTCCCCTTGGGCCCATCGTTTAATAATTGAGTTTGGTAGGCTCCGTTCACACTGTTGGATGGGCTTTTAGATACCTGTTTGCAAAAATGGACTAATTTGGCTTCTAGTGGTGAGAGGAAAGAGTGGGCCTTATTGAAAGCACATTCTTTACCTTCTACTCCACTCGTCCACTGATATCATCCGACAACCACGTTGGTAAATTTATTTTCAACTAATTTTCATAAAGTTGGTAATAGGATCTATTAAAGCACCTAAAATAACTATGTTTTTAACTAGCTGAGAATCTAAATTGATGACTACATGTCTGCATTTCAAGAGCAATGATACTGAATTTCCGTTTATGTATTTACATGCTCACGTTATCTAAAATTTGTATCTTGTTTTTTAACCCACATGGTTATGTTACCTAAAATTAATATCATGTTACCCAACTCATACGGTTATGTTACCTATAATTTGTATCTTGTTACTCAACTCACATAGTTATGTTGCATACAACTTTTGCCTTGTTGCTCGACTCTTGTATAATGTTACACGCATGTTCCTCTAGTTTGGATAGCTTCTAGCTATACACCAATGTCTGAGGATGAAGGTAATTAGGTGGAGGAAAACAATTTAATCATGGCCGTAATCCAAGTAATAAACTGCTATTTACAGGCCTTGAAAGGCTCAAAGTCAGTAAGTTGCGGTACTTCGAGAAAGGAGCTCCGGCCGGGTGGTTGCTAATACAACACCAAGCCATGGTAGTACATGCATGTTTTGCATGCATAAATATACTTTATAGATGAAGGAAGAAAATACGAAGGCATGCATCAACTGGGTTTGAACTGAGGTTGTGTCCGTGGAAGCAGCGAAGACATGCATCTACTGGTTTGAACCGAGGCTGTACGTGTCCATGGAAATCGCTGTTTGCTTACTCTAGACAGTGATGCATATTCTTTATATCTCAGAGCAGCTTTGATGACAGAAAGCGGTATAACTACAAGGTCAAAGCAGATTGCTTTGTGGCCGACAGGAAGACAGAATGAGGGCCAGACACACAGCCCCATGGATGATGTTACGGTGGAGATACTTAGTGCTCTCGGCCCTACATACTTCAAGAACAAACACAAAAGCCTAAAAGTTTGTCAACAGCAAGGCTTATTTTCTCCTCTGTGATAATTTACGTGGAACAGTCTTGAAAATCCAAACAACTACTCACATACACAATCAAATCTTAAAAAACCAAAGTCATCTTTCTACTACTCAATGAGCTGGTCAAAGTACAACATATTCAAATTACGCTTTTAAAAACCATTTAATATGGAAATCCGCTTCGGATGATTCTACTTCAACTACAGCAATGCAATCTCTGCTTTGGCCTTCGAACTTCCAACAGTTGGGCTGCTACTTCCACTACTATCAGACAGTGAAGCAAGCGTTTTGTGAAGAACCCCAGATGGTGATGAGACTGCAGTCCCCACTGGACTACCCGAATCTCCTTTGCCATTGATGGGAGATGAGACTGCGCTGGCACTGGCAGTGCCAGTGACTGAGCTTGGTCTTAGTACTTCAGCCAACGGCCCACCTGGTTGTGGAGCAACCCAAGAAGCAGGGGTTAGCCAGCTTGTTATATGAGGTTTACTATTACCTGAATTGTATCCAGAGGCCATACGGGTCTGGCTAATTTCGTCATTTATGGAGTTATGGCCTCCCATGGACAGAGTGAGTGAAGAAGGTGACAATTGCCCAGTTGATGCAACACAGCTCTTGTTGGTAATGGTTGAGTTGGACCAAGCGTCGATGAAACTCCTTGGGGCCACAGCATGAGCAGGATGATTTTCTAAAGAAAGCATGTCTGGATTGAGAAACAAAGCGCATTCGCTCTCCTGTTGTTCTTCTCCGGTGTTGAAATTTGCATAGGAATTCAGATTCAGAAATGGCTCTGCTTCAGAATGTTGGCTGAACACAGAGGAATTAGCATCACAAAAGGTCTTGGACGACAATTCCATTTTCGTCCGCATCAGATGGTGCCATTGTGGATCAGATGATGCGGTCATGGCAACAGGTTCTGTTTTCATCATACAGTCCAAGCTCCTTCAATTATATCCAAATGCGAATTCAGTAAATCCATAAAGAAGACAGCTAAATGAATAGCCCAAAGAAAAGAAAGGGACAGGGTAACCAAATACACAATATTTCAACCTGTTCTGCTTCTTAGAGCCTTCCACAACACAAATATTTGGATTTGGACTTGACAAGTTTTAATTTTTACTATATTATTAAGAACAAAAAATATCGAACACTTAGCGACCTTATTAGTGATGGGTCAAAACTAAAGATAAATATCAAATTCCGGAAGTTATTTTCCTATAAACAATTCTCTTAGATCAAGGTTAAGAACTCGGAGAAAAACGTAAAAACATATACCCACCTGCTGGCTTCCTTGTCTGAAGGAAGAGAAGTCGCAGGTTGAAGAGTAGCGGTTTTGATACTGGAGGATTTATCAAGGAAAACAGGGCACTGATGGTATTGTAGCGCAGGCGAACCAAGAAACTGAGTTTGGGAGCCATTGTTGTTGATTGTAGGGCTAGAAACAGACATGGTAGCAGAAGGTGTAGTAGGCAGAGCAAGATGATCATGGCGAGTCCTCTTGTTGGCATTGTTAACATGAACTTCCACATGCTTTCTTGAACGGGGACGACCTCTGTGCATGTGACGCTCACAGTACTTCTGATCAGGCGCCACATCTCTGGAGCACCTCCATTTCTTACCATCCGTTCTCTTGCACCTTCCAGGCTCTAGATCTGTATTACTTGACAACCGCAGACTGAAATCACTGCCCAGTGCACCTACAGGTCCTACACGTCCGCCAAAAAGAGCACAAATTCAAGAATAGAAAGTAAAACCCATGAGAAAAAAAAAATTAAGTCTTTAAATAACTGCAAATCACAAAATTGTGAAGCCAATCAAACCCACATGAAAAGAAAATGACTAGCTGAGAGATTAAAGGATAAATTGAAGGAGAAAAAGGGCGCAAGAGTGTCATTACGGGGGTACTGGGAAGAAGCAGGGGATGAGAGATTTCTAGTAATGGGTAGGAGGAGATCAGGAGGCACAGGAACAGAAGCCACCATGTACTTGTATATCAAAGCTTGTCTCTCAAGCTCTTTCCACTGTGCATTTGTAAAAGGAAGTCCCAAAGTTGCCGCCATGCCTCCTGCAATACACACCCAAAATATCACCACTCATCTTCATTGTTTAATTCAAGACCAAACAGCCTTTTCCCTCTCTTTATGATCTCAGTCGAACTCTACCCCCATAAAGTAACCAATTAAAGATGCAATCTTTGGGGAAAGAGAGAAGAAAAAATATTTTGGCATTGGCATTGACATTGACTTTGAAAGTAAAAAAGCTAGGAAAACAAACCTGGGAACTTGAAGGCTGTATGAGTAGAAGTAGAAGAAGTGGTGGAAATGTCAAAAGGCTGCAGAGCTGATCCTACAGCTGCAACACTACTAACAACAGAAGCTGCAGCACGAGAAGCAGCAACATCGTATATATCATCTGTCACAGGAGCTCTGTTACATGTGGGGCCATGATCACCTCTTTGATCAGTTTCAGATGATGGAAATGGACGGTGGTGATGATTATCATGATGAAGCATCATCATCCTCATCGTCGACTTGCTAGGCAATGATTCTGTACTCTGCAGGTTCACACTCCCACCCAACCCAAGATTATCACTCTTATGGTTTTCTTCAGCTTCCTTGTCTGGAACGCCAAATTTGATCTCCATGCTCATAATAATAATAATAAGACCAATAGTAGTTTCCTTATTTGGGAAACCAAAACATCCCATTCAGACAAATAAATAAATAGATAAGAATTAACCCAACGCTCTTTGTCAACTAACGCTAGCTAGCTAAGGTAGACCAGCTTTTTTGAATTGTCTGAAAAAGCATATGCTTATGGGTTTTTCAGAAGCACCACATTAGGACCCATATCTTATTTTATCTCGAAAATATCTGAGGGAGGGAAGGTGATGATGTCTATCTAGAAGTCTATCTTTTGTATAAAGAGTTGAAGTTGGTGCATGTTTTGTCGATTATGTATTATAAGAAAAAAAAGATAGGGTATGTGTGTATGTGTATGAATGCGGGGTTGATATGGATGGGGGAATTCATGAATGAGTAATGGGTTGCCGCCATTCTCAACCTTTGCTTTGCTTCCATGCTTCCAACATTCGCACACCATACAAGCAGACAAAGCTAGTCCTTAGCTCTTACTAAAAGCAAACTCCTCTCTCTCTCTCTCATAATTATTGTGGCATCTATCGTTTTCTACATGTAAAGCTAAAACAGTACCCTGCTCAATCCCCCTCTCCTCCTCCTCTTACTTTTCTTATTTTTATTTTCTTTTTCTTTGTGGGACAAATTCTCCCACCCCTAAAACCATCACACAGCTGTTAATTTATTTTACACATGAGAGTGTAGCTCTGTAAAAAATTTACATGGGTTCGAATTTTTTTACCTATTTGAAACTTTAAAAAGATTGATTAAATAACAATTAACTCTTAATTCTAATAAATTACTGAGCTATATAAATAAAAAGAAGAAAAAACTACCAATTAATTTTTTTTTTCCTTTTAAGACAATTAAGCTGCAAGCATTATGAAGTAAATTAAATTAAATATACGGTGACGGTCAATTTATCAAATAATATAAAATTAAATTAAAAGCTTTTTAAAATCCAATGGTAGACGGCGTCATTAATGTCCCTGCGACCACCGTTAAGAGCCCTTCGCCATGGCCTCGGAAATCGTGAAGGGGTGGGTCCCTCAAGCAGTAGATGTGATGCATTAACTAAAAATGTGTGAAAGGAACTCCCCCACCGGCATTGAACCGCGTGAGGTCTACGAAGGGTAGGAGCAGTCGGGGCACCGACACGTACTGGTGCGTGTTGGGCAAGCGAGCTCCTACAAGTGTGTGTGTGTGGGGGCCAAGAGGTGGGGGCATAATGACAAAAGTGATGAAATTCAGGGCCACTTGTGTAATAATGAGATTTTGATTGGAATTTAGTTTTGGGGGGGATATTATTTTTATAGGGTACACATTCCAAAGATGTTCTGCTTCTGGTTTTAATAATAAATAATACTCTACTGATGTAATTTTCTTTTGGAAACAAATTTTTTTATTTTTGATAAAATAAAATAAAAACTTCTCGGACCTTATTGGGTGAGTTGGCGGTGGCTGATTACTTTATAACCAAATTGCTTTTGTAATAAATTCCATTGCCAAACATTCAACATAGCAGCTGGAAGCTAACAAAATGTTTACATTCGTACGTGAGATATGTAAGAATTGGGACTTAGAATAATGATAAATTTTATTTGTACTGTATTTAATTTTATAAAAATATAAAATAAAGGGAAAATATTAAAAATAGTGGGCTTACAAATTCTATATCTGAGCTATAATTTTTATAAATCTTCATTTTTTATTTTTTTAAGAAAGAAGTGTAATTGCATGCATTCAGTGTAAGTATGAAAATTTGAAAGAGCATAAATGCATGAACCTAAAAGTAATTAAAAGGGTGTTTAATTTGTCAGGTAGAAGAAGAATTATTAAAGAAGTATATTTAGTGTTTTAGATTATTATAAAATTATAAAACTGAAATAGTAATAAATATAATTAATAATTTTTTTTAATTTTTTTTTTATTAGTAAAAAAAGGTGTTTAATTATGAATTGGATACGTGTAAAATGAAAGTCCGTATCATCAGTAGAGGCCGTCGGTATTAAAAGCCAATGTTGGGACTCTCTCTGCATTGCATAACCAAAAATGTTGGAAAAAAAATTGCAAAAGATTGACTTTGGGGTAACACGTAAGGAATATCAATAATTCAAAAAAGGAAAAAGAAAAGAAAGAATATTAATATAATGTAACAACTAAACTATGTTAGTAAGATGTAATCTCGAAGAGACAGGAAAAGTAATAATAAACAAGCATAAGCGGTTTCCAAAGAAGATTTGAGGGGATCATCAAGAGTAATGGGGGCAGAAGATGAGGTGGCATCTTTGGGACAAAGTGGGTGGCAAGGGCATTGATGATTGATGATGTACCCTCGAATGGGTTGGGACACATAGCTGGAAGAGGGTTTAATGGGTTGTCCCCATCACACACCATGACAAACTACTCTCTCTCTCTCTCTCCATCAAATCTCTCTTTTTTTTCGGATCTCATTTTGAATTTCCTTTGTAATTTCTTTTGGCCATTTTGCAAACAGTAACTTGCACTCCAAAGCCCCCACTCGCTCTCTCTCTCTAATTTTCTCCTCGTTTGTTGAGCGTTTGTCCATTGAGAAGTCAGATATTGATTGTCTTAGAATTGAGTTTTATCTTAATCATCCAAGTTGTTCATGGACTACGTACTAGTAGGTGAATGTTTTAGTGTACAACTTCATAGAGTTTTATAAAAGGACCCAAAGCAAGCATGGCTGACGCTTTGCATTAGGTGCCAATGAAACGTGACCTTGAAATTAAGACGGGCTTCAACCTGGTATATATGAAGCACATCCTATAGCCATCCTATTCCGACTATGCCCATCGTGACAAGAGCAGGCTTCTTGATCCTCATGGCACCGTCTCAACATGCATGCCCAAAGCACATTTTGAAATGCATGTGATCCAGCTTTCTACTCTCTTCCTTTACTGCATGCTTTTGCAAGTGCTAAATATCCATATAATTATAATTTGTATGCTTGGTGGATGTTTAAAATATTTACATTTATATAACTATTAACATTTGGTATATACCCTTGCAAATATCACTTGAGGTGAGCATGAAAGAAGACACATATATTGGAAGGAACCAAATACACATTTTCAAGCATATCATATGAAAAGCATGTGCAGGTCCAAAGTCGAGAAGACTGAAGAGAGAGATAGAAAGAGAGCGAGGAGGGACATGTCTCCAAGGAAGGAACAAAAGAATAACAACGGCATGGACCGCTTGGTTCCTATGCCTAGTGATTTCCAAGCTACCACCGCCAAGGAAACACATGGCAGCTACTTATATTATATTCTTTCTTTCTTCGGATGGTCAAAAAGTTCTATCATTGTGCTTTATTTATTTGGAGTGGTGTATGTATGTATGTGCGTACGTACCATTTTTTTTTATCCTCTGCGGAAGCGTCTGGATAGGGATGGGCTTTTATCTCAAGGGTCCACAAAACATTTTGGCCCCATGATCCTTTTTGGCTAGGAAAAGGCCAGGGGAGGCTTACCTTTCTTATGGGGTTTTCCTTTTCTTTTTCTTTTTTCTCGTAAAAGAAAAATAAATATTAATCATAGTGTAATTAGATCAACAATCAAGTGGTTCATGAACTGGATGCTGGGTGTATCTCCTCTCACTACCCATCAATCCAACAAAGCTTTGTCTTCTTTTTAGAGATTGTAAGGCCCACTACATGTGATCCTCAACTATGTGAAACCACTTGTCTTGTCATCACCATCATCTCTGTAATTAATTACTAATTTTTCACTTTGTAAAATAATATTTTTTTCTGTTGAATTTGTTGAAGACTATATACACACACATATATTGGGCTGAAACGGTGGGGATGTCTTGGCAATGAAGTGTTCATCTTCTGGAAATTGGGTTTATGTTCAACTTCAAATAGGCCGGCCCAATTTAATTTTGGGCCACCTGAGGAACTAAGGAGTGAGATTTGTTTATTTGTAGCTGGACGCCGCGTTCATGATCTGGTCTGAACCGGGTGCTGCCTCAATCATCAATGTCTTTTTTCTTTTTTTACCTTGCATTGTAATCAATTCTTTTGCCTGCTATCAAGTAGGAGCTTCATGCCATGATGATGAAAATGAAATTGAGGTTCAAGTTTTTGTTTGCTGAAAATCTCTTTAGATTGCTGCACTTTTCAATGTCACATTTTTTTTTTAAAACGACATGAATGAGGCTGAAGTAATAGTGACCCTTGGACATGAAACTTGCGAGATTACTTTTCAAAGAGTCATATCAATGATGATTACTGGCCTTTGGACAGTTGGGAAGAAGCTCATAATATGTGCAAATGGTCACACTAAGTTAAAATCAATGTCATCTGCATCTTAACAACCTGGCCCCCAGCATGGAAGCTTTCCTTTGATTTGAAGTCTAAAATATTCATTCAATATTCTAATCTTAAGGTTGCAGAAAACGACCAAACCACCATGTTACTCTGTTTCTTTGCCTCTGCTGCTTCACTGGCTCCCATAAAGCATCTCAAACATCATTAAACACAGGTAAAAACCCATCAGACTGTGCTTTAGCACCCCACTCAATGGATTCAACCTTACCCACGAGTTACAAATTTAACATCTTTCATTGTGGAAAGGTTCGTTTTATTTTCCTGGAAGACAATTGAAAATTCCTTACTAAGTTAAGCAATACTACCATGTTCTTTCTAGTCTTGTTTTATTTACTAATCTCTCTGTTCGGCTCCGTCCTTGCTTCATCTGTCTCTTTGCCTCCATCTGCCATTTACCTCGTACAGTTTTACGACAGCCTTCCAAAACATTCTCAACATCTCTTGCCATGGAGGCAATCCATTTCTCCTCCTTCTCCATGTCAATGGGAAGGAATATCTTGTTATGCCAACAGCAGCTTTCAAGTCAAGGCTTTAAACCTTTCTGGTTTTGGGCTGTCAGGTGTTTTGAACGATTCCATAACCTATCTCTGCCACCATAAGCGTTTGCTCTCTCTTGATCTAAGCGGTAACAAT
Source organism: Rhamnella rubrinervis (assembly GCA_007844105.2). Classification (NCBI taxonomy): domain Eukaryota; kingdom Viridiplantae; phylum Streptophyta; class Magnoliopsida; order Rosales; family Rhamnaceae; genus Rhamnella; species Rhamnella rubrinervis. The sequence goes on from CM017576.2 coordinate 733,400, forward strand.
TTCACTGGTGCTGTCCCTCAGCTGCTTGGAAACTGTGGCCAGCTCCATACCATTCTTCTCAATGACAACAGCTTTGAAGGTCCAATCCCTCCCCAGCTTTTCCAATCGAACAAGTTATCACGTCTTGATTTGGGTTATAACTCTCTCTCTGGAAGTATTCCTGCTGAGGTAAGCTTCTGTATCAACCTTGAATACATTGGATTTCACAACAATTACTTGAGAGGGCAGGTTCCAAGTGAAATGTTTTCACTTCCAAAGTTGAAGTTTTTGTATCTGAATACGAATAACTTAACCGGGCCTTTGCCAGATTTCCCAACGTCATGTGCAATGTTGGATCTTTGGATTCATGAGAATGCTTTTTCAGGATCTATACCTCACACAATAAGCAATTGCCAAAATCTTTCTACGTTTATAGCATCCCATAACAATTTTGGAGGGGTGATTCCACCGGAACTCTTCAAGGGTCTTTTGCAACTTGAAGTTCTTTATCTTGATGAAAACAATTTAGAGGGGGAAATCCCAGAGACTTTGTGGGGTCTTAGAAAATTACAAGAGCTTTTTCTTTCTGGGAACATGTTTAATGGAACCATATCAGAGAGAATTTCTCAATGCCTCCAGTTAACTACAATAGCTATATCAGCTAATAATCTGGTGGGTCAAATCCCACATTCAATCGGCTACCTAAAAGACTTGAGCGGTTTGTTTCTCTTTGATAACATGATTGATGGCTCTTTACCGCCTGAGATTGGAAATTGCAGTTCACTTACTGAAATTAGGCTTCAGAATAACTTCATAGGAGGAATGATTCCCCCAGAAATTTGCAACCTTGAAAAACTTGAGGTTTTATACATGTTCAATAACAGTGTTAAAGGCCATATTCCGAAGAAAATAGGGATGTTAAGCAGCCTAAAGGAGTTGGCTTTGTACGACAACAACTTGACTGGTGCAATCCCATCAGAATTAAGCCATTTGAAGAAACTCACATTTTTGTCTTTAGCTCACAACAGTCTCACTGGAGATGTTCCATCCCAACTTGGAAAAAGCAACTCTCCTGGTCTAGCTAAACTGGATTTAACTGGTAATTTACTTTATGGATCAATTCCTTCAAGTATATGCACAGGCAATAGACTATCAGTTTTGGCCCTTGGAAACAATCGCTTCAATGGGAGTTTTCCAGCAGAAATTGGAACATGTTCATCTCTCAAGAGAGTGATTCTTAGCAACAATCTTCTGCAAGGGATTATACCAGATGATTTGAATCACAACTCCAGCATTTCTTTCTTAGAAGTTGGAGGAAACTTGCTTCAAGGAAGAATACCCCCAGCATTTGGTTATTGGAAGAACCTCACAATGCTTGATTTGTCCGGAAACAGGTTATCTGGCTCCATACCTCCAGAGCTTAGAAAGCTTAAAAATCTTCAGGTTTTTGAAGTTTCTTCTAATAAACTTACAGGAAGTATCCCCTCCGAGCTCGGTAATTGCACAAACATGATCAGGCTGGACCTCAGCAAGAATTATCTTTCTGGAACCATCCCTTCAGAGATCACATCATTTCTGAAATTGGAAAGTCTCCTCCTCCAAGAGAACAAACTTAGTGGTCCTATTCCTGATGCTTTCTCTTCCCCCAGCCTCATTGAGCTCCAGCTAGGTAGCAACATGCTTGAGGGCTCTATTCCTTGCAGTTTCACTCAACTCCGCCATTTCAGTTCAATTCTTAACTTGAGCCATAACATGCTCCCTGGTAAAATTCCAGAATGCCTAGGCAATCTAGACAAGTTACAAATTCTTGATCTCTCAAGCAATAATTTCTCTGGCGAGTTGCCAAACGAGTTGAACGACATGATCTCCCTTACTTTTGTGAACATATCATTCAATCACCTCACTGGAAAACTCCCTCCTTCTTGGCTGAAATTGGTGGCTTCCTATCCAGGTTCTTTCTTAGGGAACCCCGAACTTTGCTTGCTAGATATTGAAGCTAAACATTGTGAGGAGACCAGAGGTGCTCCAACAAGAGGTCAAGTTGTGGCTGGTGTGGTTGTTAGTGTTGTTATCTCAGTGGCACTTGTTTGCATTGTGATTTACATATTAGTGGTTAGAGGTCTTGGAAAGAAATATAATCTTGGTGAATCTCTTCTGCATGAAAGTCAATCAAAAACTGAAAACTTACCAAAGGATTTAAAGTTTGAAGACATCATGCGCGCAACCGAAGGATGGAATGACAAATATGTGATAGGTAGAGGAAAGCATGGCACAGTTTACCGGACGGAATCTCTGAACTCCAGAAAGCATTGGGCAGTCAAGAAGGTGAATTTATGTGAAGATTTTAACCATGAGATGAGGACTTTGAGCTTGGTTAGGCATCGAAATGTAGTGAGAATGGCAGGGTATTGCATCAAAGACGGATATGGTTGCATTGTGACAGAGTACATGCCTGGAGGTACCCTTTTTGATGTACTCCACCGGAGTGACCCTAACTTGGTTTTAGACTGGGATATTCGCTATCGCATTGCTTTTGGTATAGCACAAGGCCTTTCTTACCTTCACCATGATTGTGTCCCTCAAGTTATACATAGGGATGTCAAATCAGACAACGTTTTGTTGGATTCTGAATTGGAACCAAAGCTTGGAGATTTTGGAATGGCTAGGTTAATCAATAACTCTGATTCAAGCTTCACAAGGTCTGCAATTGTAGGAACCCTGGGTTACATAGCACCAGGTGGGTGAACAAATTACTGCATTTATATTTCTTTTGTTAATTTTTAAAGTTCTCATATCCATACCTTAGAACCCGAATCTTCTTTGCTTGTGTTTTTGATGTTCATTTCAGAAAATGCATATTCAACTCGGGTGACAGAGAAATGTGATGTATTCAGCTATGGTGTCATTCTGCTTGAGCTTCTTTGTAGAAAATTGCCAGTTGACCCATGCTTTGAAGAAGGCCTTGATATTGTCTCCTGGACAAGGAAGAACCTGCAGGAAAAAAACGAATGCATTTGGTTCTTCGATGAGGAAATCAGCCTTTGGAATGGAGATGAGCAACAAAAGGCACTGATGCTGTTGGACTTGGCACTTGAATGCACTGAAACAGCGGCTGATAAGAGACCCTCGATGAGAGATGTTGTAGGATACCTTATCAAGTTGAATGATAAGCATGAAAGAACTGTAAATATCGGATAAATCTCAAAGAGCTTTAACGTTGTTATGAACACAAGCACTGATTTCACATCCTATTATCTTTCACACTTAAAAACTAGGCACTTTGAAACAACCTAATTCCCTGATACAAAAACATTGATTAGCTCCCAAATGGAGGACAAGCCTAGTCCAGGAGTTAATAAATGAATGCCTATATTACGGACAAACAAAAGCACTTGCATTTGGAGTTCATTGCTGTGCGAGATATGCAATAGAATTTATTTGTAGACTCCGGGATTTACATAATCAGGCTGTTCTTGTCGGAATGTGACTCAAAACTCTTACATAGTTTAGCATATACAGCAAACCGTGTCTATTTTCAGCAATAAATTCACTCTCACGGAGGCTACCACATTAAACTTTTGTGGTGAAGATAATGGCATGGTTTTATTATCACTACAGATCTATTTGGCCACAAATTAAATTACCAAGAAACATGAATTATCCCTTTTTCTACGCATACTACCAATAAGCGGAAGCTAATTTGAATGCTCAAAACAAATTTAAACGCAATAAAAACTTTCATCTGATACAAAAATATTGGAATCCTCAAGTAATTTGTCATCTGATGGACTATACCATACAAGTGAGTTCATGATTATTCTTTAAAAGAGTGGAGAAACTAAAAAAAAGCCACTTCCTGAACGAGGAAATATATCTTTTGGATTCACAACATCAAGCAGCAGAAGCGTTTTCAAGACTACTACTCGGTTGCAGCTGCAGGCTGTGAATCTTCATTTTGTTTCAACTTTTCCAGAGCCGCAATTCTTCTATCCAATGACTCGTGGAGACCTTTCATCTGGAAAAACAGTAACAAGAGTATTACAAGGAAGCGCCAAATCCACAATGTTCCATCTTCTTTTCTTTTTCCCTTCAAGAAAGAAACGGGGGCACCAAAAAACCAAAAGAACAAAGACCAAGAATAGTAGTTGTATTGTCAAATTGAGAAAAAAACACAAACCAAACTCACAAGAAACCCTCCATCCCACCAAATTTTCTTAAAGCATAGCTGCATTTCATGCTTTGATGATTTATTCCAAATAAAATCTTCAAAAAGTTCTTCTTGCCTAGTTGCTTTAATGGACGGGATGAATTTGGAAATCAAGGTGACAAAGTTTCTTTCCACATTATTAGTTCTTTAACTCAGAGATAACTAGCAAAATCAAAGACAGACCAGACCTTAAGCTCACAACCAATATAAGATATATTCCAAAACAGGTAGCAAAAGTGAAAAACTGAAATCCATCTAACATTGTGTTTTCCCTTTTCCATTATACTCCACTAAAGAACAGAAGATCCTCAATCAAATCCAAGAAAGAATCCTATCAGCCTAATAATGCACACGCACTACATTACCATCCCACCAACTTCAAATCCTTGAATCCAAACAAAAGTTATCCTACACAACTCTCAACATTGAACCCAATAGGTCACCCCAAATCACAAACACAACAAACTCGGAAACGCTCAGGATGATATAAAATAGTAAACTGTCTATGCCAACAGACAAGCATAATTTGTTGAGTACCCGAAACATACTAACTCCATGTACTCCCATTCATAAATCAACTTATTGTGAACATTAATTTAGGAAAAAATTCATTATATTATTAAGTCCAAGTTTAAAAGATCGAGTCTAAGTTTAAACGATCACTCCTAAACGTTCTGTCGCTAAATTGTAGCTCTTATGCCAACTTTCTTAATGGTATGATGCATTAGAAATAACAATTATTAAGGAAACTAGAAATCATATTACAAGACAATGTTTATCATTTACTTTTTCTATGATCTTGCTTTAATGTTAAATGTCAACTGCCGTGAAAAGGGTTTTATGGGTTTGATGACTAAAACAGAAAACAACATAAATCTTATAAGCAACATTCAGGATCAGCTTAAATTTTCCACATTTCACTTACCCATTAAAGGTATAGACTCCCAAATTGCATAAATATAGAAAAACTAGCAGCTTGATTGCAAAAATTGGTGAGAAAGAACAGAGAAGAAAAAAAAATAAAAAGGAGACGCAGTACCTGCTGAGAAACAGACTCATGGGCAATCTTGTAATCATGGTGAAGAATGTAAATCCCTAGCAACGATGCCGTTGCCGCCCCTGCGAAAAATGATGCAGCTCTCACTCTCAAAACGTAACCCATCTTCTTCGACTTCTCCTTTCTTTCTCCTGCTACTTTTTCTTTCACGGTGCGTTCGATATATTGTCCTCCTCTTAGCGACGACGTTTCGAACTCGTTTCTTTAAATGCACCGTTTTTCTTTTGCGGATGACACCAAAACGAGGTCGTTGTGTTATTTTGGCCATGTACATGGCAAAAGTTGCCATTTTTATAGACTGAACGATTAAAAAGGTTGCCTTATTAGGGAAAAAAAGTTTTTTTTTTTTTGGGGGTGGTAAATTGTAAAATTTGCCTTGGTAGCATTGTTTTTCTGGTTAACAGAATAGTGCCATTTTTACATACAGAGAGAGAAGGGTTCGGAGCACACACATAGAGGGAGTGTGTGTGTGACCAAGGGGCACCATTATAGCAGGTTCGTGTTCTGGGTTGGGAAAACTAGGGTCAGGGTCTTAAAAGATTTGCTACATTTGTAAAAATTTCACATTTTTATTTTATTGGTTTTGTTTTAGAGAGATGCAGCAGTCATCACAAATGTTGAATGGTGGTACACCTTCTGTTCCTCTTACTAATATAACCACTGAACAGATTCAAATGGTACTATCACAAGGCCTTTACTCTTTAACCCTTGTGGTTTTTTTTTTTTTTTTTGATGAATTTAACCCTTGTGGTTTGATGGCGGTGAAAGTCTCCTTCATCATCATCACTTCTTCAAATGTTGGCATGATCATTTCCATCTTATACGTGCAAACATGTTTTATGTCCATAAATTTTTATATTTTTTTGTATAGATGCATGTATGTATGTTTATGTATGCATGTATATATGTATGCATGCATGGCTTGCACTAGACGTGTTCCATTTGTTATGTTTTGATGCCTAGTATTTCATCCCATTATACTGGCATTCGATTACGGGTTGTAGATCGACAGACTTGGATTACTTTGATTTCTGCATATATTTTATTGGTAGATTGTGAATGAGTCAAGGCTTATTGCGCTCTAAAATTATTTTCTAATAGTTAAGAATTCATTCATATCATGACATGAGATGTTACGGTTCTTTACCATTGCTGCAGCTGTACTAGGAAAGTTCATTTTTTTCATATATTTTTTTCTCTATTTCTTATCTAAAGGTGCTGTATTATGTTTGAAGCAGTATCTGGAAGAGAATAAGCAGTTGATTCTGGCCATTATGGAAAGCCAAAACCAGGGACAACTCACAGAGTGTGAACCGTGAGTAGCCTAGCAACCAGAATGTTCTTTTCTAATGTTTCTTTCTAATATTCCAATGGAAGCATCTCTGTTCTTTATAAGTTGCTAGCTGAAATATTTCATGTTGAATCTGAATTCCTTGGATTGGACTTGGAGTTTGTATGGACACACAAATACAACACACTTGTGTCTGGTTTTTTTAAACTGGCTCAAGAACTTATCGAACTTTCCCTCTACTCCCTAGTGGATGAGAGTTGAACACTTTTTCGTTAGATGGGACTTTCCAGACGTAATGTTTTGAACTTTTCCGGTCTCATAATTCTAGATGATGTGTTCATGTCAAGGTTGAAACACTCATACGCCCAAAACACAAGTTGAAGCATGAGGAAGAAATATGCTTACAGAAGATTTACTTTCATCCCTATTACTTTGCACTGCAAAGGTTTAAACTGTTTCTATATTTTTGTGGTTATGGATACAGTAATGATATTTTTTTAGTTGATGAAACCGAACAGGGAATCAGCTTTCTTGTAGGAAAATTAATCTATAAAATCTTGCAAAGATCTATTCTGAAATACTGAAGATTATGTTAGGGTGCCGGAGATTTAGGATATATAACTAATGTTATCGAAAGTGGAGGAATGGTTTATTTATCATTTGCTTAGCAACATTGTTTCAGATCAATGACTTTGTATGTTGTATTAGAAGCTTACCTAGAAACTAGCAGAGAATTACTAGAGTACATGTTGTAATATAGGCAACCGTTAGAAATATACGGTATGCAATTCTAAGGGGATCTGGGAATAACAGGGGGTTGGTAAGGATGGTGGCAAATGAAGGTTTAAGGGACAGTAGTTACACTAGCTTGGAAGGATTGAGGAGAATCTGGTGAACATGTCATTGCAGTGCAGTATAAAAATAATGCAATTGATTTTTGTTAAAAAGTTTTAGTAATCGCGAAGCTACATGCCCATAGATTGAGGCTTTTAACATTTGTTAGAAGTCGGATGTTGCTCTGGTTATGAGTGAAAAATAAATAGGTTGGTCTAAGAGACTTATTTAAGTCAAGGGTGTTGCAGGGAAAGAGGGAAGGAAGAAGACAGGTCAAAAGAGACCTGACAGCTTATGAAATTAAATAAGATATGGCAATAGGTAATTCAATGTAGTAATAATAGATAAATTAAAATATCAAGCCGCATCAATTGATTGCTAGCGACCATTGACAGGGTCTTGCACTTATTTTTGTCGAGGATCCCTGCCAATTTTTTGTCTTATATAAATTCCCTGTAACTACCAGTGTGTAGATCTTGTAAACTACTAGTCTTGTTCTTTCATTTGTTTGATAGTATTTGCATTAATTGATGGTGCAGTTGTACTGCAGCCTACAATGGCTTAGATTTTAAGACCCTTGTGTTATATGCCTTAATTATCGTGGTAAGCGTGTTTGAAGGGTGGGGGCAGATAATTTGTGTACTTTCAAATGTTGCTTATTTGAAGTGGTAATCATAACAATAAAAATCACCCTAGAGGTGAATCATCTTCCTTTTTATTTTAATATCAGAGTCAATTCAACAGTAGTTCCATCTGTTTTCACACCAAGCACTCATTCTACTGCTTCTACTTCAACAGAAAGAGAAGAAAGAGCTATGTTTTGTGCTTGCCTTATGGTCCTGGATCTTCATGATCATCATAGCTTTTCTATATGACATTTTAAACATTTTTCAGTTATAAAGCCAGGCTTCAACAAAACTTGACGTATCTGGCTAAACTTGCGGATGCACAACAACTACCAGCAACGCCTCCTCAGGTAGGTTTGGCTAATAAAGTTTGCTTCTGAAATTTACTGTTCTTCGACTATTAATCGCAATAAGCATGCAAATGCTCACACAGTCAAAGGTGCAACAAGGGCATCCAATGCAGCATCCTCCTCAGGCAGCAATGTCAGTTCCTTCGACAAAAAGGTTTAGTGTTCAGTTGAATGATGATCAAAAACCCCAGCAACAACAATTGATGATGCAAGCCCAAATGTGCAATAAACCAGGTGCAACAAGCCCTTTACATCAATTTGGAGGTGGGAATAAGCAAGATGGGATAGGGACTGGTGCTACTGCTGCTGATTTTCTTGGAAAGGCAGCTTCTGGATATAATCATGGAGATACAGAGCCACCTTATGGTTGAAGTAAACGTAATAACAGCTAATGATATTGTCAGGGAATTATAAGACTAGTTTTCTGTTAGTGATTCCACTTAGTTATCTTACCTTATTTTGCCAGGCATGGTGCTGCATTTATTTGGCTGGTCCTGCTGATGGTGGGTTCGCGTATTTTACATGCATGCTTTATTTTTATAATAAAACAATAATATTAAACTGATGCTCACTTAATTTCAATTACTACTGTAAAAAATAATATATAAAATCCAAATTTATCAATTTTTTTAATCTGATATAACAGCAAATCCCATGGGATATCCACACTAAATTGCATTTTTTTTTTTGAGACAAAAATTAGAGGTTAATTCAGAAAAAAAAAATGCTGCCCATATTAAAAAGTATTCGTTATGGCCAACAAATTAAATTTGCTATTATTTTCTTCCTTTTTTTTTTAGAGAATAGAAAGTCATCATCAATTAGAAACTAGCCCACTAATTTTCAATTTTCAAAAAAGCTGAAACATAATATTTACATAATAAGAAATTAAAAAGATTAACACGTCCAATTTGAAAGTAAATTAAGCGTCCTTACCATAAAATGATTAGATGCACAAAAGAAAGTTGCGTGAATCAATATCACTTTGAATGCAGAAAGTTTTGAGTGTTCAATCATTTGAGTGTCAATTAAAAACATGGTTAAAAAACTATTGAGCTTTTTCCCCAAATGGAAAAACAAAACAAAAGAAGACAACAGAAAAATCAGCACATTCAAATCAGAGCAATTCACTTTGTCATCAAGGAATAAGCTCCATCGGATCTGCACACTGGTGCACAATATTTGGTGACAAGATTATATAAATTATCTTGCGATTCCCTGCTCCTGCCAGCACCAAATAAAATCAAAATAAATTACATGCAAGTAAAAAATTTTGAATTTGACTTTATTACAGCAGGTGGCACTCAGCTAAAAGTAAATGAATTATTAAATCTATCATCTCATGCGCATTTTTGTTTATTTCTATATTTCAGTATGCTATATACCTCTTAATAAAGTAATTTCATGTCAACAGTGGCAGATACAACAGGCCTATTTAAGACATACTGCATGGATTTCATTATCAGTTAGTATTGATACTTACTATCTTCTGGAAGCAAATGTAGAACTGGTCAACCTGTGGAATACAACACAATATTACTCCATAAGCATTGTATTCTACTAGATGGTAGGCATAACTAATAATCAGACATTTCAGTAGAGTGTTTCAAACTTTAAAGTCGTACCTTCCCTGCTGCTGCTGCTGTTTGGTGCCAAAGTTCAAATTAGATCTGCCATTTGCCGATCCTGAGCTTTGGAGACTGTTCATGCCTGATCTATCAAGATTAGCTCCATTCCCGACTGTCAAAAGTACAGATGACTGGCTGGGCCTAGCTTCGGGGCCATTCAGTTCCTGGGAATCCTTTGATTTGCTCAATATCTTCACATTTGCCACACCTCCAGAAACACCAAAACACACACCATTTGGCTGCTGATTCTGCTTCAAAACAGAAATAAGAAACAATTATTACCTAAACTTATTGATGTGATGACAGCATAATCCTTCAAAAAACCCTTGTCAGATTTTAACATTTTTTTGGATTAATGAATGGAACCTTTTTCACTCTGTGATTCTGTGACATTGGAGTAACGGCCACTGATGGCAAACTAGAAGAGTAAGGAGATGATGCTGCAGCAGCTGCAGCAACTTTGGCAAGAGCTGCAGTAGCTGCTATGATTTCTTGTGCTCCTTCCCGAAGCTGAATATAGTCACCCTCAATCACAAATAACTGCATCCACAAATCAATTTTCTCAGGTAAATATAAATAACATCCAACAACACAAGAATAAGTGTGTAAACGGATGTAGAACATCCAAGAAACTCACTTCAGGGTGACCAGCCACAAAATCATCAAGCTTTCCATACTTTCTCTTGTAATCATGCCAGTGCAGAGGTGCAAGCATCTTGGCAAGTCTATTTGGTAGCTGCACTTAACAAAGCAGAGAAATTTTCAAGTTAATCAATACGAACAATATATATAATGCCATGCACCCTGTGAACAACTAGTAGTTAGTAGTTCTTAAACTCACCGTTGAACTAATCCGAATTCTACCACCAGCTGGAATTGTGCGAACTATACAAGTCAACAATGATCTTTCATCTAGAAGAGCAATCTCTGAAGTCCTTCCCACAGCCAGCGAGTTCGTCTGTCCGGTTGAGACAAATGCTTCATGCAAGACTCTACCAGTGGCATTGTTAACTGCAGTTTTCTCAAGATTCACTGAATGGATTGAAGTATCAGATGGTGATGTATTGGAAGTAGGAGTAGGTTGCTCTATTGTTAGAGTTTGATCCTCTAGGCCACCATCCATTGAAGCCACAATATTTTGCTCCTGAACCTGTTCCAACAGAAGAAAACCTTAACATCTGCACAACTTGCCAGCTCCCTAAAGATCACAGGCCAATGACACAGCACTAGCTGAGTATACAAAGTTGAAATAAATAAATGAAAAAAGTAGAAATAAAATGACAAGCCTTAGTTTCATTATGCTGTTGAAGTGACTCCAATCTCAAAGAACCATGAAATTGGGATGAAATTTGTTGCAAATCCTTATCAGTTTGGGGAGCAACCAGGAAACCTCTATCAATTGACTCGAGAACCTGAAAAAAAATAATTTTGCAAAATCCTATTAATAGTGCATATACATACAAATGATTAATATAGTCATTGCAAATGGATCTTCATTTATAAGACCTGTGGTTCCCCAGAAGATGATGAGATCACAGAATCAGGCTCTGTGCCTTGGCTGATTTGAACATCCAAATACTCTGTAGGAAGAGTTTGTCCATTAACAGACATTTCATAGTTGTAATTTTCATCTGATCTCATTAGATTTTGATCAGCTTGGGATTGTGTGAGCTCAGCTTGTGTAGATATTTGTGTAGATATTTGTACACCCTCAGACACAGCCTAAACAATATAATGAAGAATATAATCAAACAATTCGACAAACATATACGGTAGCAATATGGAGAGTGGATGCATTATCTGTCAGCACCTGTTGGTTTTGCCACTGCTGGAGGGATGACATTGTGGGTACTGAGTGAAAATGCCCAACATGAGACTGAGGAACATGTGGCGGCACAGACTGGGTAACCCCCTGTTGATGCATTACAAATGGATGCAAAGTAGTCAACTGTCCAGGAGGAAGGTAGGAAGGCATCCCAAGTATAGATGGAGCAATTGGAACACCAGAGACATGGTCGATCTAATAATTAACAAACATATGGAAACAACACAAAATTAATTGAATGTTTTCCTATTCGCCTATAATTTCAACAAAGCAACAACACCAAAGTGCAGTTCATTGGAGGAAGATTGCACACTTCTTAAAAATCCATAACAATCACCAGAAAACTAACCTGGGTTGATGCATTGCCAGCTGATGCAAATGATGAAATATTGTCAGAATTCCCATTTGGAATGGGCCCAGTGTTTCCACCTGATGTGCCACCTCCATTCATATCTAGTTGGTTTCCGTTGCTCTGACCAAATTGAGATACATCTTTCGAATTTTCTTGGGATATACGCAACTCATCAGTTAAAGTTCCACTCCTTTCTCTTGCATCAGCCAGCTTAAGCTGAAGCTGTTGTACAGTATGCAAATGAAGTCTATCCAGCTCTGCAAACTTTGATCAAATAAACATAAAACATGAAAGTTTATTAGACTTAGCAGAATAAATTATATTTCTTGTAGCCTAGCTACCTACAACAAACCATGATCACTTAAAAGTCAATAATGTTTCTTGGTCAGATTTACAAAGTAACTAAGAAGAATAGTTTGAAACTAATACTGGAGAAGGAAACATTGGATGCTATCAGAAACCATGCTTATGTAAAGTTACTCACAAACAAAAAGTACATATAAACGAAGCATGTATGAGAGCTTGTCTATGATGACAAAATCAATAAGCAATACACCCTAAAAGTGCCAATGGAAGAAAGCCAAAGAAAGCCAACCTGTCTTTGACAACCAAGCCAGAGCTGGTTATATTGTTCTGTCCGTTCTCTCAGTTCAGCTTGTAATGTAGTTGACTGCAGTGCATCCACTTCCTGGACGCGAGCAATCCATGACTGGGCCTCCCTCAATCGTTCATCCTTATAAAGAATGGTTTCTTGAGCAATCCTATGCTGAAAGACATGATAATTATCAACAATATGCCTCCTATATATAATCACTAACAGGAAAGAACTCAGACACTTCAACTTAAATATTATGTGCCAAATATCTAAGACTGTTAAAACTAAGGCAAGCATTATGCACCCATCCATATATAGGTTAACTTGTACTTCCAATTTCCAGTTCAACGAGACAATAATACTAGTAAATAATAAGAGGAGTTCAGACGATAGACCTGTTCCTGCAACTCTATAAGTTGCCTCTCTTTCTCTTGAACATGTTCTTGAAGATCATGTATTTGTTTTATATGTTGGGCTCTTTCAGCCTCAGAATGATCACGCTCTCTTCTGAAAAATGGTAGGGGGAAGGGGTGTGAGAACCCATTAAAAATTTTATTTACAAGGTCAAAATTTCAAGAACATAAAGTAATCAATCAAACCTTATGAGATCTATTTATCATATGCAACGAGTCAACTAAGGTGTTAAGTTCGTACCAGAATTTATGTACATGGAAGTAAAAAACTTAAGATTGCCCATTACAGGTCTTACACATACAAACAAGTACCTGAAGCTTGCCAGTTCTTTGTTCTGTTCTCTAAGGAGCCCCTCTTTAGCCCAAGCCTGTCAAAACAACAAGAAAAAATATATATTGGTAAGGTGGTAGTATAAAAGATGATTAGTAAGCATCTTAGAATGAGCAAACACTCAACAAACCGCTTCATTATCTAATTTGATAGCATGCAGCTCCCTTTCTTTATCTTCCAACTTCCTTTCGAGCTCATGTATGGTCTGATCCCTTTCATGGAGTTGCTCCTACATGGTCAATGAAACCCAGATTTTAGTGTGACTATCAGTGACCATTAACGGCCTATTTCAGGCATCTGACATAAAAATTAGGGTCAACAAGCGCTATGTAATTTCAGTGTCAAAATACGCAAAATACACATGAAAAGCACAACGTGCCTGTCACATTCTAAAATCACAACATATTGGGGAATAACTGTTTAATGTTAGTACCCCAAGAAAAAAAAAACTAGTCAACCTTAATGAATAAAGCATATAAACTCATAAGGTTTAACATGATAAAATGCTTTTCACACAGTTGTACACCAATAACAACCTTATTGATTAAAACATTCTAAAATGTAATTTAACTAATGAACTAAACCTGAAGCTTTGCTGAAGCATTAGCATGCTCCTTGATTTGAGCATCAAAGCTATTCTGCATTTCTATTAATTCAGATCTTGCAATCATTTGAGCTCGAAGCTCAGTCTCCACTTGTTGCAGTTCTTCTCTTTGCCTAGCAACATCATGTAGTCGCTGCTGCAGAAGGTCATTGTCTAAACTCCCATTGATTGTGATTGAACAGAAGTCCACATCAAGTGGCTCTCTTCCCTGCTGTACCTTGATAATAGCAAACCATCTTACTTTCAGTGATTCCTTGAATACTAGCTATTTCTACTGTAAAACTTCTTACCTCATATATGGTTCTCTCCTCTGATGTCCCCAACTTTGACCGTTCCAACTCCTGCATTCCAAGTCATGTCCACTTCATGAGTGAAAAGGGAAGAATATGGGATCTTCAGTTGTAGCTTGTATCATTTATGTCATGGAAGTATATATTCCGTTTTCCTACTTAATTGAACCATATATTTCTAATCCAAATTCATAGAGAAACTTTTCAGCTAAAGTTCACTATCATCCAAAATAAATAATATTAAAATATTATATATGTGTGTGCATTAGATCAATATACCATTTTGCTCTGTTGTTCACCAAGAAAAAGGTTCACAAAAGAATAAAACTTTTCAACTAAAGTTTATCATAATCTAAATACAAATAAATTAAGACAATAATAGATCATAGTAGTGAAGAAAATTAACCGAAAAATGGTCGCCATATATTTCTCCAACTTTAGAGCCATTCTCTGATCAATCATAAAAAATGAATACTTCCAACAGAGCATAATGCCATCCTGTGCACTTCTTAGGGGGAGGTCCAGCAGTAATATCCGCCTTCACCCCGGAGTCCATGGTTCAAACCTTGGCATAGATTAATAAAACCTATCCTACTTAATGTTCTATGTGTAAACCGCATTGCCCATACCACCAACCCACCCGCGCATACCAAAATGAGTATACCATAAGCTTAAGTTGTTTATTTCTACTATTTCCAAACTGAAACTTAACCCGGGCAAAAAACTACAAAGTTCTAATCATTCTCATACGATTGGTACCCACAAGACAAACATGCATAGGCACACGCAAACACAGAAGAGTAAAAAAATTCAATCAATGCACTCAAAAACTAATTAGCCCCTGTCGTAAAGGGTTTATCAAGTAAAGGGCTTTCCCATTCAAAACCTAAGGGCGAAAAAGAACAAAAAAACAACAATTTTCATTTGTTTTCTTTCTCCTACATTTTCACCGCGACCAAATAAATCAATGCCGCTGGGTTTTCAGTAAATAAGTAGTACCTCCTCCCCGACATTCCGAACGGAATGATGTTCCGAGACAGCTCGCCACTCTTTCCGCGATGGTGGTGGCGGCATCGACATCGAACCACCACGTGCCGCGGCGGTGGCCTCCATTGAATAAAAAAGCTCCGTCACCGCTCCAACTCTCTCTCTCAATCACTCTGTGTGTGTGAATGAAAACCCTAGGTTTTAAGAAAAGCAACAAAAAAAGGAAACCCTAGAATCACAGAAATTTACAATGAAGATGCTCGAACGGTAATGGAATTACAGAAGCGTAAGGAAATCAGGAAGAGATGTAGAACAAAACGTAGCGATAGCAGACAAAGAGGTGAGCGAGAGTACCTTGGGCGAAGATTTGGGTGTGGAGAGATGTGGAGTCTTTGAGATAAAGGGGTTTTGGAGGGGTTAAAGTGCAATTACTCAGTACTTGACAAGAGAGAACGAGAAAGACAATGATTTATTATTGGGTGTGAGAAATTTCGACACAGCTGAGCCTCCCGCCATTTATAGCCAATTTTTGCCCCTACGGCTTTATTATTCAACGTACTTTGATGGCGCGTGTACTTTACGTTCTTTGATTCTTTTTTTTATTCATTGCTTTTAATTTGTCCGTCATGTACATTATGGTTTTAAAGGCTGAAATAGGCCACGAATTTAGTTCAAAGATTCATCATCATGTTTTATTATCTGTGGCATCCGAGGGTGCGGCATATAACAATTAAGGAAGTCGATTTAATTTTTATATTTATTTATAAAAATTACGGTTGGAATTTAAATTTTAATAATTTTTTATTAAATTATATATTTAATTTTATTAAATTTCAAATAAAAAAAATTATTAAAGGAATAAATTTTCTATTTTAAATTTTTATAAACTTTAAAGCTATACTAGCAATAAAATCTGTCTCTAACTGAATCTTAAACTGCTACCTTTTTTGTTTACCAAAAAAAAATATTTTATTATTTGTGGGCTTTTTTATTAAATATATTTAAGGTTTTTAGGTGTGTAATATTTTCAAGGTTATGAATTATAGTGTAAGCTCTTTGAATCAATCATTCATAAAAATATGCAAAGCTAAAAGTCCATTTAGATATGCTAATAAAAAAAAACAGATTATAAATTAATTTTAAAGTATAATTAATGAGGATTTTTTTATATATTCAAAATAATTTTATTTAATTTTTAAAATTCCATCACATGCCCAGCTAGTTTGTTTTTTACTTTTTTATTTAATTAAGGGTTTTTTTTTTATAATTTATCATAATTAAAAATATTATTTTAATAAAACAGCAAAACACTGTTATAAAGCATTTTATATTTTCCCATCAAACGCAAATGATTTATTATTAGAGTATTTTTTTAACTAAAATGCTACAAATAGAAAGTTTTATTAAAATAACACTCAAGCACATTCAAATGTACCTTAAGTTATGAATAAAAATATTCCTTTGTGTATGCTGCAAGACATTAGTGGTGTACCATATACTAAAGTTTTAACTTTTAATATGTAGAGTCAAGTATAACTCTAATATTATAAATGACTAATGTTATACATCAATTTCTTTTATTTTTTCCTCTTTTTTTTTATGTGGCTGTACTATTACATCAATTTCATTTATCAAATTCTATATAATATTAAATGATGTAGTATATATAACGTGACACGTTATTTGGCATTTAAATTTCGGTCAAATAATTATGGATTTAATGTTTGCGTTCGAGATTTCAGTAGTTTGACAGAAAACGAGTTGACGAAAAAGAACATTTTTATTTGTTTTTTAAATAATAAAGTAATAAAAAACCAGAATACCTTTTTCCATGTAGTTTACACCACAAATGTACAGATAGTGATGGCTCTGACACGTCAAAAGCTCGATGGACATGACTCTGCACTTACTTTTTTTTTTGATAAAGATGACTCTGCACTTACTATGCAAGCATGGTCAATCAAATTTGCCAAACCCCTACCAAATTGGCATGCTAATGTAACCTTATAACACCTGGAATAGTACACCACCAAAAGCACACCGAACAATTTCATTTGAATTTAGATCTCCCATCTTCTTCTATTTATTTTTACTTGCTTTACAATTAAAATTTAACACATAATTCATATAAAATAATAAAAATAATAATAAAAGATATCAAATTGTAATTGAGTTGATCAGCAGGTGATGTGGGTTGCTTTCATTAAATATTATATTATTTACTTGTGCTATTTTGTTGCATATAATTATAAATTTGGCATTGAAATTGACAACTCCATTTTGGATTTTGCCATTCCTTCTAATTTTGCATTTTTCCATTGTGCACCACAAAGCTCACAGGCTCTGGGCCAATCAAGGCCTCAGAGTTTGATACGTGCAGGTCAAATGAAGTGAGAACATTAAGAAATTTGCACGGCTCCTCGTCGAAAATTCATAAACAAAGTCCAAGGAAGTTTCCAGCTTCACATTGTGTTCTCTCCTGGTGACTTGGGGGTTTTGATTGGTACAGAACGCTGTCGGACCCATGTGTGACCCCACCAAAATTTAACCATTTCGGTACATTTCATAATTTTTTAATAGGAGCGGTGCGATCAAAGAAAATGCAAACACACTGTGATCATCTGAAAGTAGAAGACCAAATCTGTCCCATCACAACATGCTCAATGATCATTGCCAATTTGGTCTGTGCATTGTTTCTGTTGCAGCATCTCGAAACTCGGTGAATCAATTTTATGTACGTTCTTGATGGTCACAGGCTTATTTGATTCCAGTTACTATTACATTTTAGCTTATATTTTTGTCCCTAGCATGTGACTTTTGGGTCAAGTTTTAAGAATTTTCTTTGTTCCAATAGTAGGAAATTTCTCAAAATGAAAAATATTATGCAGGACCCTACGTGCTTCTGTCCTCTTCATTTTCAACACCCTTTAAACAAAAACGTTATACCAAAATTATATTTCATTGAGAAAAAGTCATGTAATATATATATATATATATTTTTTATTTTGTGTTAAAAAGCCCTCATCCTTTATGAAGATAAAAAAGGGAAAAAGAAATTGATTTTACAAGTTCAAAATGACTCTTCTAAATAATCTTAACAGAAAAAGATTTTAGATAAGAGTCAAAAAAAAAAAAAAAAATCCACATATTAAATTAATCAATAATAAAGAATAAAGAGGTGGTTAAAGTAAAGCTTTGAATTTTACCGCAAGGTTAGCGAAAAGTATTAAATATTTTAGGTGGGACCCACACATGACATGGGATGGAAATCAACGGCCAGGGATTCAACCCTCACCATAAATGATAATGCCTGGGAGTCATATTAACTTATGACCCTTTCTTCTTTCAAACTTTAAAAAGCCAACGCAGAAGCAAACAATTTCAACACCCTCCCTCCGGCTTTCGCTTTTCGTCTGCATTTTTACTTTTTGTTTCTCCCTCAGTGTCTCGGCGGTGCAAGTTATTTCGAATTCCACCAGCTAAACCCTCCGACATCTGATGCTTTGACTCTGACCTCTCACGGTCCGAAGCATCAGCGATGGGGCAATGCTGTAGCAAGGTTTCCGGTGTCAACAACGATGCTGTTGCCGCCGGCCACCAGTCTAAACCGGTACATCCGACTCCACCGCCTGCGCCACCGGGTGAAGGTTCAGGTTCCGGCGGTGCCTTCTCTGGAAAGAGCACTCCTGCGTACTCCTTTTCGGCCAGCCCATTTCCTAGCCCGCTGCCAGCTGGAGTGGCGCCTTCGCCGGCGAGGACACCTGGGAGGAAGTTCCGGTGGCCCTTACCTCCTCCTTCTCCGGCAAGGCCGATCATGGCGATTCTCCGGCGACAAGGGCGGGCGGAGAGGCCTAAGGAGGGACCGATACCAGAGGAGCGGCAAGGTGATGAAGGTGAGAGAGAGAGCTCGCTTGACAAGAGCTTTGGGTACGGGAAGAACTTCGGGGCCAGGTTTGAGCTCGGAAAGGAGGTAGGTCGAGGTCATTTCGGTCATACTTGCTGGGCTAAGGGCAAGAAAGGAGAGCTCAAGGGACAACCTGTTGCTGTGAAGATCATATCCAAAGCTAAGGTATTGATCATATATGATTTAAGTGTTGTTCAAATATATATGTCTATACTTAAATATGATAATTTAGAAAATTTTGGGCATTTTACTTTTCCTTGGTAATCTAATTTGTTTGGGTTATAATGTTTGACCTTTAGTTTGTTTTGGTAATATTTTACGATGGTGAATCTCATATTTTTCTTTTCCTTTAATCTGGTGTACATAAGGTTATCAGTATTCTTTCTAGGTAATATTTGGGAACATGACAATGCATTGTACCTTAGAATGTCATTGGTCAGTAATAGCTATCAAGTTTTGTAATTTACGTTTTGTATGATTTTATGTGAAATTGAGTATGAATATTTTACTCGTCATGCTGTCATAGCGTATGGGTTTTGTTTTGAGGGCCATTTGAATTGATCACTAACTGATTTTTCGCAGATGACAACAGCAATCGCTGTTGAAGATGTCCGTAGGGAGGTGAAAATACTGAAAGCATTATCTGGGCATAAGAATCTAATTAAATTTCATGATGCATTTGAGGATGTCAATAATGTGTACATGGTTATGGAGTAAGAATTTTTTATTTTCCTTACCCCTTTTCTTTTCCTCTCTTTCATTTTTTTTTTTTTTAAAATTTTGTAAAAATCATAATGCAAACCGGTCAATACTTAGTTGACTCGTTGTATGTTTTAAAGATGGTTGATTATTGTCTTGTCATCATGAAATTTAATCAAATTAACCTGATTTGAAGTTTAATCCTAAGTGTTACAATATTGTTGAATTGTCAGGTTGTGTGAAGGTGGAGAACTACTGGACAGAATTTTGTCAAGGTAAAAGCGAATGTTTTAGTTTCTTTTCCACTTGTAGTAACTTTTTTTTTCACTGTCAGGTTGTATGAGTTTGTCTGATGATGCGCTTCAATCTTCATTACTCTTTTGCAGAGGTGGAAGATACACAGAGGAAGATGCTAAAACTATCGTTGTGCAGATTTTAAGTGTAGTTTCCTACTGTCATCTTCAAGGTGTTGTGCATCGTGATCTAAAGCCAGAGGTACAGCATTCTGAAGTTTGATTCAGTTGTTGTGTGATTACTTCACTAATTTTTTTCATTGGTACTTAAATGCTTATACATGTGGCATATTCTTAGTTCTTTGATTTTTTATACCAAATTTTTAACTAACTACCCTTTTCCTTGCAAGTGCTTGGCGGAATTAATCCAATTTTTAACCAGCTACTGTTTTTCCAATGA
Organism: Rhamnella rubrinervis; assembly: GCA_007844105.2. Classification (NCBI taxonomy): domain Eukaryota; kingdom Viridiplantae; phylum Streptophyta; class Magnoliopsida; order Rosales; family Rhamnaceae; genus Rhamnella; species Rhamnella rubrinervis. Next base: position 754,065 of record CM017576.2, read on the forward strand.
CTTCTTGACAGAATTTTCTTTTTGCCACAAGAGATGAAGATGCTCCAATGAAGGTTATTGATTTTGGTCTCTCGGATTTTGTTAGGCCAGGTAACGGTTTCTTATCACAAACCATCTTTTTTGCTTCAATAGATACCTTATGAGAACAAATGCTTTTTATATACTTAAAACTCTTTTAGCATATTTATTATACTATACTAATTTGATTGCTATATTGTCTTTTAGGTTTCCTATTCATCCATTAATTAGATTAAGCAGCTCAAGTTGTTAGAACTTTTTGCTTCTGCAATGGCTGTTGGTTCTCCCAAAACTTAATGTTTTAAATTTCAATGGGTTTAATTCTTGCTTGATTCATATGACCATTATGAGCACCATGAAATTGTCTTGCTCATTGTCAATGGCGAAATATGTTTTCAGTTCTATTTCAATGGCCTTGCTTGTAAGCAGATTATCGGTCTTTGTAGTGTGGATGTGCATTTGTTTCTTATGTGTTTCCCCTGCTTTTGATTTATGTTAATTGTGAATGGAAGTTAGAATACAAAGAAATTTCTTTTTGTTGATCTTTAGTTCTTGTACATGTGCAGATCAACGTCTCAATGATATTGTTGGCAGTGCATACTATGTTTCACCTGAAGTACTGCATAGATCTTACAATCTTGAAGCAGATTTATGGAGTATTGGTGTCATAACATATATATTGCTATGTGGAAGTAGACCTTTTTGGGCACGAACTGAATCAGGAATCTTTCGTTCTGTGATAAGAGCTGATCCTAACTTTGTTGATGCACCTTGGTCTACAATGTCGCCAGAAGCCAAAGATTTTGTGAAAAGGCTTCTGAACAAGGACCATAGAAAAAGAATGACTGCTGCCCAAGCTCTAAGTAAGTTTATTCAACACTTACATTGATTCTTCCTTTCTCTCTTTTGGACAAGTATGTGCAGATCCGTTTAATATAAAGTAACAATTATCTCTGTTTGTGCAGCTCACCCATGGTTACGAGATGAAAACTCTGCTGTGCCTTTAGATATTTCAATCTACAAGCTAGTCAAGTCATATGTTCGTGCCAGTCCTTTGAAACGATCTGCGCTAAAGGTAATCCCATTTGTGAAGTCCATTTTGGACAAGTTACAAGCAAATCAAGTTATCTCTTTCCCTGCTCGGATTGACAAACTGGATTAGGAATTGCGTCTCTACTTAGCATAACTTGCTGATATGTGGCTCAGATAGGTTAATAATAGCCTTTTTTTTGTCTGTCTTAGCACAACTTGCTGATACGTGGCTAAAATAGGTTAATAATAGCTTCTTTTTTCAATAGTATCCTTTCCCCTAAACACCTTCATGTAATTACAGGCTCTCTCAAAAGCTATCACGGAAGATGAGCTCATCTACCTTAGGGCTCAGTTTAGTCTCTTGGATCCAAAACACGGATACGTAACCCTTGAAAATTTTAGAATGGTAAGTTGGCTCTCAACACCCCACACTCACACCCCACCACCACACCCAAACCCCATAGATATCCCTAATTGTGTAATGTGGCTATCAATAATATTGAGTATATACTTCTAGTCATTTAATTCTATTTTCCTGCTTATGATATATTCATAACATCTCAATTTCTTGTGATGGGAAGTGCAGGCTCTCATGAGAAATGCTACTGATGCCATGAAGGAGTCAAGGGTTCTAGACATTTTAAATCTGGTAAGGAAACTTGGTGCTTCTCCATTGGCTTTCCTTGGGTAGAGCTTGTGTTGTGTAATGTGATATTTCAAGTTCATTGTCTTCTTCAATAAGATCACAGCGTTGGCTTTAAACATATTTGCGTGGTTTAAGATGAGTCAGGAACACAATGTTAGATAGCAAATTAGCAGTAGATAGTAAAAAAAGGAAGAAAAATAGGCATCCTTTTTACTAGTCTTGAAAGATGGCAGAAGATTGCAAAATAGTCATATTGTAAACACCAACTATTTATCTGTTTATTTCATTTTAGGTGCCCATCTGTCATGTCATTTGCTATTATTTGTTATTAACATTAATTTCTGTTCAAGCTTTTATATAATGTGCTAACATTTATAGTTTTTGATATAAGATGGAACCACTTTCTTATAAAAAGATGGACTTTGAAGAGTTCTGTGCTGCTGCAATTAGTGCATATCAGCTCGAAGCCCTTGAAGGATGGGAGAAGATTGCAAATATAGCGTTCACATATTTTGAAAAGGAAGGAAACCGAGCCGTCTCTGTGGAGGAGCTGGCACAGGTATGCACATCTGTTTTCTGAGACGTTGCTCATAGCTGATTTCCTTTGAACCAAGTAAACTAAACAGAAAGAATAAATTTGTGCAGGAGATGAATCTGGGTCCTAATGCTTACCCTTTATTCAATGATTGGATCAGAAATTCTGATGGAAAACTCAGCTTCCTTGGATATACTAAATTTTTGCATGGTGTGACCATACGTAGTTCTAATACAAGACATAGATAAAATTTAACCAAGGATATAGATTTTTTTCTTCTTCTTATTCTTCTTTTATAAATTTTTTTACTGAAAGTTTTTACTAGTTTCGTTTTTCTTTTTTCCATTTTCAGTTGATGATAAAACTGAGAAAAGTGAGTGTCCACATAGGTTGAGATTGAAACAGTTTGAGTCCATTGTAATAGCTTGTTTGAAAATTTTAAAAGTTAAAAGGAGATTTGCTCAAGATTCTTGACCACAAATCAAGGTCTTTGTAAAAATAATTTGTATACACTGTACTAATATTGAAAATCCTTCAAGGCAAATGTAATTTCATAAGACTTTTGCATTCATATTGTAATATGTACACGCATATAATATGTATGCCTGAACCGTCCATTTATCATCATGGCAAATTTAATAATTATGTCTTTGTAAACATTATTAAATCCACTCTTTATCTTTTCAAGGTCAACCAGTTTATTTTTCTTTCTCTTTTTAACTTTCCATTATTGGCTTTCATTCTGTTAACAATGTGGTGGTCCTCAAACTCTGCCGTGCTTCATATCCAATATCCTTATGATGAAAGTTTCATTTCATACGAGCGTGAGGTTCTTGGAGCTGGAAAAAGAAATTAATAATTAATAATAAAATAGCTTTACGGAAGTCAAAAAATTAGCTCCAACCAGGTTGGCCAATGAATAAAACCTATTAGTGATTACCAAAGTACTTGTCTCTGAGTCAACACAAACCGGGCCATATACCAACCAAAAAATATGTAAAGGGAGGCACCTGGGGTGTATATTAGTGGACAGGAGGTCGGTGTTTTATTATATTTATTTATAAGAGCTGTAGTTCGAATTCTAATAAATTTTATTAATATTTTAGGTATATTTAATTTTGTATAGTATGCCAAATAAAGAAGAGTAGACATGCTAAATTGAGATTGTAAAACTGAAACAATAATAAAATTTTATTTTTTAATAAAATTTAAACTGATGACATCTATATTAAAATTTTTTTATTCATAGACATATAAATATATAAATATATATAAAGAGTTTTTGTGATGTCGGCGCGTGGAGCTTCCACATTCACAGCAGATGGAAAAGCAAAAATATATAGTAACAAAATAATCTAATATTAATACTAGTTGTTTCAATTGGAACCCCCCCGGGAATCAGAATATTATAAAGAAATCTGCTGCCATAGCTTTCCTTATATAGGAAGAGTCGAAGAGGTCTTTCACAGCACGACACGGACTTGTTCAAGAAATGTTCCACACGGGGAAGGAGTTGAATGTCAAACCCAGTTTAGCTACCACACTGTTGTGTGTGAATTATAAGGACGATTTGCGGCCAACCTTAACATGTGTAATTCGTTAATCTTATCTAAATCGCTCCAACCATTCTAGTACTCGGTCAAAACTTTATTATATATCTGATCCCTTGTGTTGCTTAAGCCGACTGAATTGTTTCTTTTTCTATCTTTTTTTTACTTATATTTTAAACATAAAAGCAAATAGCCTCTGTGCTCATTCATATGTCACAGCGTTGAGTTTTTATTTTTTATTTGTCACCTCTGGCTCCTAACCAAGTTATTAAATACGTGTATTATGCACGGATGTAGTTGTTGGTTGATAGTACGAGAATAATCGTTAATGAATATTTAAAACTAAAATTATTCGTATTTTAAAACCTATTTTATTCGTGTTTTAAAACTAAATTTGATGAATATGTAATTATACATCTCTTATTTTACTAAACTATGACTTCTACCAATCATTTTTTTTTCACAGAATAGAGGAGGGTTGAACGTCTATATCATCATTAACATATTCTAGGAAGCTGCGAAATACAACCCATTCAAAAAATTTATGTTCATGACAAACTCAATTCAAATTTAAAAACATATACGTATTCGTTTCTTATTTTTAATCTCTATCTTAATTAAATTATCAAAATTAGAATTCCTTATTACAATACATATATAGTATACTTTTTCTCCATATAGACGTAATATGGGCTCCAACCAAATATTTTGTAATTAAGGTGGGAATTTGAAAAATAAAATATACGAATTCTGACATACTGATCAAGTCCAAGGTCGGCTATTATATAACCCAAAGATTAAGGAAGCTTATCCTTTTTAATCATGAAAACGGAGCGAAGGAAAAGTGTGAACGAGTGTGAGACCATTGGGACCCTTTGATTATAGAACACTAGGGTCCACAATCATCATACGTAATGCCAACACAGTACCAGCATCGTCAAACTCACGAGAACACGATAAAGAGGAACCATTTTACATTGAAATCTAATGGCTCCAAGCAAATCCTTCTGCACTGCAATTTCCAACCGTGTCCTACACGTTCATGTCCATCAATTTAGCTAAGAATTCTAGCTTTGTACCTTTATGCTTTTCACTCTTGAGAGATAAAGATAAACTTTATTCTCAGAAATTATTTAATTAAAAATCAAATCAAAGGCAAACAAAATGCGATTTTTTTTGCTTTCAATTAATGTAACAATAATCATTCATATCATCATAATAATAAACTGAATCACTATGGGTTCTTTCCTACAGAATTGGAAAGGAAAAAAACCAAAAAGAAAAAGAAAAACTTTACAGATCAAAGTGGTTGCTAATTATGAAATCTGATCAAACCCTAAAACACCAAACATGGTGCTGGTGGTGGTGGTGATGGTGATGGGGGGACTTCTCTTTGTCAATCATGCCTTGAACAGTACGAAACTCCTCAACTTGGCAAGGAATGGTGATGGGTCCTTTCTGATCGAATCCATATTCTTCCTCGGCTTCCTTCAACAGGTGAATGAAGAGTGGGTGGTTGACGTAGATCACAGGGATCACAAACCTCTGTTGCTCCTCTCCTTGTCCCACCATGACTGCAAAGCACCCCTTTGGGATGTCTTTCAGTTCCTTCTTCTCTTGGTGATGATGATCATGATGGTGTCCATGGAAGTGTAGGTGTGGAATATGTAGATGAAAATTCAGATAGTGATGGTGCTGATGTTTGTGATCTTTCTCGACACTGATAATTCCCATTTTGTCAGGAACAAAACCCAGAAAGGAAATCCAAGAACAATGCCCTAGTCTTGGTGTAAAAAAAGTTTACAATATATTTGTATATATATACACACACACGAAAGGCTAAGAAAAAGGCCAAGGATCAGAGGCAGAGATGGCAAGGTTGAAGAGAGTTAGAGAAGAGTCTGTAAGAGATGTTGGAATATTGGTCATGTTAAATGAGATTCAAAGATCACCCACATATGAAAATGAATCAAAATCAATAAGGAAAAAAAAGAAAAAGTGAGAGATTTATGGAGCTGGGGGGTGATTGGTATTTATATATGGAAAGTAATGAAGTATGTAGCAGAAGGTTTATATGTAAGCGTGTTGTGTGGAAGGTGATGTTTTCTAGGGTTTGGTTTTCCTTTTGCTTAGCTCACACACATAAAGGCTTTTTCCAGAGAGTGGATGAAAGTAATATCTTGGGTGGGTTCTACTACTGCCGTGTATGATAGGTGTTTTTTTAAATTTTAATTAAACCCTTTCTGATTAATTTACAGCTGGAATTTATAAATATATATTTGTATTATTTCTCGTAAATTATGGGATTCTATTATTAAAAAAGAAAAAAATTCTTGATTTATTACTATCATAAATTAAGGGGTAGGTATAAAGATTCTAGCTTCTTCTTCTTCTTTTTTTTTTTTAAAACGTGTTTCATTTTTTAATTGTTTTCCTTATTTTGTTTAGGAAATTAATTAATTACTTTTCCATCCACGTAAAATGTGTCCATGTATACGAAGGTAATTGGGAGAGAAAATAAAAAGGATTTCTCATTTGGAAACAGAGCGATTCAAACCAATCGCCTAGAAAGATACCAATTTCGATTGCTTTTTTTTTTTTTTTTACAGCCGGCAGCTAAGACACGTGGAGAACGTATGGCAAACGTCTCACCACGTCAGAAAGTGTGGGCCCGACGAATGATGAATCCGACTGACTGTGAGGTGTCATTGCACGTCAGCAAGGAGGGAGGGGAACCTCCCAATAGCATGCCTCGAACATGTCCATGTGGCGATCAAGAAACGTCACGTCAGCTTCTTTTTAACCACATTTTCTTATTTTTAAAGTAATTAATCAATATTCCTTCCTTTCTTTTTTAATTTATCTTTCAGTGAACAAAAATGATTCAAGGTGCGCGTTGTACAATTTGTACCTACCTCAGCACGGCTACGAAAACAAGCTCCAAATATATATATATATATATATATATATATATATATTACCAATATTGCCCTTGAACCTAATGTCGAAAGTACCCCACAAAGGGTCCCAGATTCAGCTCCAATTTAGGACCGGATTATGTGGCAGATTTGATTGCAAAATTGTTGAACAATTAATTAAAGAGATTATCAGCATTTTTCTTTTCATCTTTTCATTTTGTTAGACAATATATTTTTTTTTTTTATTTGTGTCTGTTGTGTTGTGTTTGTGTGGATCATTCTACACTGAAATATTGCAGGTGCTCCTTAGATCTTGACCTTACTAAACCAGACATCAATTCAATCTTCTAAAAACTTATACTCTGCATGCATGCATGCTTAAATTGATTTGGAATCTAAATTCTGCACCATATGATGAATTTGATTTATTGTTAGATTTCCATAAATGCTTACTCCTACACCGTCTGATCAAGAATGGTAGATTGTGTATAATTATGTGTAACACTATTCATTATAAATGGCGGGAATTAATTTTAATATATAAGCGTGTTATTATTATGATCACGAACATATAATACTTTTTATTTATTTTTTATTTTTATAAATGTAAACAATCATTATTCATACATCACATCAATTATAAAATTAACAATAAAGCCAATTCATTATTGTAGTAGCCGTTTAAAATGACCCACTTCGAACTTTGAACTAGATTTTTTTATAGGTTTAATACATTTTTTTAATACTTTCTAATTTGTTGAGGGTTTCAAGGGCCCTCTCAAGTGCTTTGTTTTCATTAAAATCCTTTAGTTTTCAATTAGTATCATCTTTAATTTTTTTTAAAAAAAATTTTCCCAAATTTTTATTTGTCTAGTACCTGCAAGGTACGTGACCTTTAACCTTTTAAAAATTTAACTCGTACTTCTCAAATTTTTTGTCAAACAAATAAAAATGTTTCTTCTTTTAATCTAATTTGGATAGTATGAATTGGATCCGTCCATTAAATATAACCTTCTCTATTCAAATTCACTCATCCATTTATATATTATTAAATAGACAGTAATTATATAAATTATGTAATTATATAAATTATGGTAAATAACAATACTTAATAAAAGAAAAACAAAAAGATTATATATGCCGAGAAAGAAAATGACAATATGTAAACTGACTTTTGCTTTTTCTTTTTCTTTTGGTGGTTCTCCAACTTTCTGCACAGTAATAGTTGGGTATTCATTCTTCCGAGAATTTTAGCCTTTTTAAAAAAAATATATATATATATATTATATAATTTATATAATATATGTATTATATAATTGTAAAACAAATTTGATGTGTCAAAACACTACTAGCCTTATTCATTACTTAAAAATGAATTTTCTTCCTTGCAAGTTAATTTTTTTATTTTTTGGTCAGATGCTTGCAAGTTAATTGACACCCTCAATTCAAGACTTTTTTTTTTAAATTCATTTATATAAATTAATTATAATTGCCATTCAGTCTTGTTTTTGTGTCATAGGCATGTCGAAAATATTTCATAATATAATATGTCAACAAGGATGATCATTTTTCTATGTTATGTTTCTCATAATATTGTAAGAGTCATCTACTTTGATTACAACATCTAACCAAAACTTTGGAGTACTATGGATTGTGTGTGACGGTTCATTTTTTAGGTTGTCCTCATTATTAATTTGTAATACTACTACTAGTAGTAGTAGATCTGCAAATCCATGGAAAACGCCCATAATTCAAAAAGAAAAGTCGATTTTTTGTATAATTACTTGTTTCATATAATAAAATATTGGGGGACAATGAAAGTGAGAGCGACATATATATATATATATATTAAAAAATTATTAAAGGATTGAAGCAAGTTAGAGCAAAGCTAGATCCTCCACAAAATGAGGACGATAATGAAACTTCGCTTTGGGATGAAGAAATATCAAAATCATGCCTGAAGTGAGGTGCTCATCTTCTCTTTCTCTTTTTTTATTTTTTATATATGTTACTGATCCTTCTCTCTCTCTCTCTCTCTCTCTCTCTATATATATATATATATATTATGTTACTTTTACATGTTTGAATAAACAGTGTCTTCAAATTATAGTTAACATTTAGGAGCATATTTTTATAGGTATACTAAATTATTGGGCATTTATGATAATCAGTGGAATAGCTAGGTGTCCCACATTAAACCCATTTTAATGTTAAGTTGCTTGGTCAAGGGGTTTGGGCCGTTTGGTCACTGTACAGCTAGCCAACTTCTTGCCTACCGCTCGTGGAAATTCTCAGAGTTTTTATTTTTCTGCTTTCTAATCAATATGCTTGTTCACACACACACACACACATATATATACCGTTTATCCTGCATAATAAATAATAATTCAAATGTTTTTCATTGTTGGGGTGGATGCTAAACATTTTTTCCTATATGAAAAGTCAATTTTCCATTATACTATATTTAAAGTCGATTTTTCTATGTCTAATATCGAATTTTACATATATAATAATTTTGCCATAATAAAGATTATTTTCACATAAACATTAATTTTTTCATATTAAAGGTCGGTTTTTCCACATTTAAAATCGACTTTCCAATGTACGTTTCCACATAAAGGTTGATTTTTTCCATAGAATATCAATTTTTCTATATTTAAAGCCGACTTATTTACAAAAAAAACCGACTTTACAAAACCAAATATTGATTTATCATATTCGAAGTTAATTTTTTCGACATGAAAAGTTGATTTTTCCAATGGAATGTCAATTTTTTCATATGAAAGTTGATTTTTCTATATCAAAGTTAATTTTTTTTACATTAATATTAGTACAACTAATATATATACAAAATCTACAACATTTCAAGTCGTCAATAAGTTTGTGTTCCATACTTTCGCCAGGACAAAATTGATCTTTAATTAGTGGAGAAAATCGACACTTCATGTATAAAAAATTGACTTTGGATGCAATAAAATCGACTTTGAGTGTCAACAATATTAACTTTTAGGCCAACGATGATAAAAAAAAAAAAAAACAAAAACATTTTAATAGAATAAAAATAAAAGATATGGAACGTCCAATATATTCTTCATATTCCTTGGCTGTAGTGTCTTGTACCGAACTGGTAGGACTTCAATTTCATCGTGTAAGTTCGAATATTTTTGAGGTATCTGATTAATTAAGTACTAATGCTATCTCTCAAAAATGACAGAGAGTAAGATCAACTAATATATAATTGAGAAAAACCATCGAGATCGATGGTTTCAATAGGAATTGCTGAAAACAACCACACTTTCATATGTTATATACATGCACATATTGGGATTTATTATTACAATCTTATTATTAAATTAAATTATTGGCCGGTTGGAAAGCCCAATCAAATCCTTATTTGAAAGAATAATGCACAAAGCTCTAATGTCTCATTTTTCAGCATATTAAGTTTATCTGAACCCATTACACCATCAGAAATTTTTTAAACTGAATGGGTCATTATATATCTATGCATGCATGCAGACAGTACAACTACAATTTCAAATCCATTGCCTCAAACTTTTTAGCCTTAAACGTACGTACAAAATTAATTATAGAAGAAGAATAAGTCAATATCTTCACATAGCTAAAGAAAGCAATAAAAAAAAGAAGAATCACTCTTCTTCTTTTTTTTCTTTTCTCTCTCTCTCTTCTTAATTTTGGGGTAAAATTATAGATTGGTGAAGCTAGAAGCGTCAGCCCGTAAGCCAAATACGTACACATATTCAAACCTTAAAGTGGCAGATCGGTTTATTAACTTAATTAAGGAAGAAGAAGAATAAGAAGAAGGTTATTAATCAATACTCATGCTTACGCCAAATCTAATCATTGATGAACCCATACTTTTAAACATCAAAACCTAATGTTTTTGGCTAAGCAATTTTAACTTTCCTAGCAATATTGGAAAAAGAGAAAATTTATATTCCAATGGCCCCTCATTTGTGCAAACATATATGATATATGTTAGGATATTTGATCAGTTCTAGTGACTAAAGTGTGCATGCATGCATATTACAGCTTGAGTTTCAACTTGTACTAGTACTCACATATATCACATACGCACATATATATAAATATATACATATATATATATATATATGTATGTATATATATATATGTGTGTGTGTGTGTGTGTATCGCTAGGGACTATAATAATCAAATTGTGCGAAAGCAAATAATAATAGTAATAAAAACAACAACACAGAAGAAAGAATTATAGTACAAGTTATCACACTTCAACCTCTGATCTCATTCCGTTTGCAAAATCTTTTCCGAATGTGGTTTATAAAGAAAAAAAAAAAATCTAAATTCTAAACGTAACAACAAGTGTTTACTAAAGAGATTAAGAGGGATCAATGGAAAATACCAACATCAAAATCAAATAATAGCTTCACAAATTTTTTTTCTTCCTAATTTTATAATTTTTCTCCCATTTGAATTGGCCAAAAAATCCCCACTCCAACTGAGAAATCTCTATCTTGTCGTGATCATCATCATGCGTTTTCCGACAAACTTCCACGATCACCCAGCCGTCTGGACGTCCCTCTATTATTGCACCGACGGAAGTCTTTTCCGGCAGCCAATGAGTCCGCGATCGGTCTTATTACCAAAATGCCCTGACCGACCACTGCGCAAGCGAACGAGCTGAGGAAAACAAGCAGAGCAACAACGCAGTACACCGGTTCCTCTGGTTTCCACACGACGGACAAGGCCAAGAACACAATCTGAGCCGGCACTGATATCATAACCGTGAAAGCCAGCCCGTAAATCCGAACTCTTAACGCATTGTTGATCACCATAGACACCACCTTCCAACAAGACAAGATGAACCAAAACGAATAGCCGAGACCAAAAGCGCCAAACACAATGGTGCTCAACAAAGGGTAGGCGCAGAGCACCGTGTCTTTGCTGAGACTGTTCGACAAAACCACATAGCTTCGCCGGAAGTAGTGCGGCCAAAATAAGAGGTCGGTCTTGGAGAAAACAAACAAAACTTGCAAGCATAAAATGGGCAAACACATGGACAAGACGTACCCAATAGCCCAAAGACTACTCGGTGTATCTTTCTTGATGGACACGTCGACGAGGAAAAGTAGGGTTACCAAGAAAGCAGGCTCGAAGAAGCCTAATGAAAGAACAACGTGAGCTTTACAAAGGGTCTCTTGTTTGGATCGGCTTAGATTGGTGGATAAATTATAGAAATAACCCTCACGAACGACGGTTAAGCGGAGTAATTCGTTGAGGGACCAAAGGGTGATGAACAGGACGAGAAGAAAACGGACTGTCCAGAGAGAGTTGAAGCGTTGCAAATGGTGGGAATAGCGTGACTTGAAACGCAGGTGGAAGATGAAGCAAAGGGACAAGATACACAGGACCAAGAGGACGGTGATGAATGATAAGGTGGTGAGATCGAACGCGGTGTCCAAGAATGGCGTCGAAGAAATGTGGGTCATCGAATATTGTATAAACTCTCTGTGGTCCGCCCTCTACGTTGAGCTATCTGACGTCGATTACAAGGAAATATGCCGGTAGAGAAAAGAAGGTGAAGAATGGAGGCAACAGTGGCGGCTGTGGTGATAGTGGGGCCGGAAGTGGAGGCGGCGAGAGGTGGAGACTATGCATGGAAAAGGGACGTCGACGATGGTGAGGGAAGGTGGCATGGAGGAGGAGTGGACGGAAATTGGGTGGGGCTGGGGGAGAGAAAGATGGAGGGGGGTGGTGAGTTCCCTCCCCTTTTCCCAACCGGCAAAAAAGAGGCTGGTTGGGACCCTACAATAAGAGTTTTTCAATTTTGTGTGACAGAGAAAGATCACAAAGAGACAGAGAGAGCCAATCAATTAGAGCAAGTGGAGGAAAGATGAAAATAATTGTGGTGTAATGAGATGGCTCAAACCTATGATTTCGGGATTGAACGGTTAATTATAAAACGGTGATTCTTGGATATTATATTAATTAAGGAGAATATTACATATATGTTAATTTTTATACATATGTCAGTGTAACTACAAAATGATGACTTGCAGTTTTGTGTTCTTACGTATGGCTATGGAAATATGGAATGGCTTCATCAGTTGGTGATCAGTTTTATGGATTTCATATATATATATATATATGTATATATGCTTTTATCTATATGTAACCCTACTCATCTTTGTGTTAATCGGGCTAATATAAGAAATTTTCAAGTTTGATGGTTATTTACCTAATCTGCCGTGTACCCATAGCCTATTTTGGAATAAATTTTATATTCTTTCCTTGAAAAATATGTTTTATAGCATTCAAAAAAAAAAATCAATCGGCGTACGTTGTTATTTAGTTTTTTCTTTATTATTAATTTACAAATTTGACACCACCAATTAATATGTATATACCTGCTGTTGTTGTGCAGATCACAGTTTAGGATAGCTGGATCGCAGTTTAAATTTGTAGCTAATATATTGATGTAAACATGCCGAGTTGGAATTGGATGACAACTGAACTAACAAGGATTTAGTATGTCAAATATGATCTCTCTCTCTCTCTATATATAATTATATGCAAAAAGGTAATGAAATGGTATTAGGATTTAGGATCTTGATTAGTTAGCAAAGAACGTGCGTAAGCACCAGCTATTTAGCCAGCTATAGTTAAGTAATGGATATATGTATGTGTGTGTGCGTGCACCTACATGTACAGCATATATATATATGTGTGTGTGTAATAATTAATTAATCATTATCATCATGTAGTAATTAAAAGAAAATATATAAAGGAGGTGAGAGAGATTGGATGTTTCTGTCTTAATTAGCAATTGCATAATTAATTAAGAACAGAAATATTAGTAAATAATGGGCATAACTGTGTTGTGCTGTGTGTCAAAAAGGAATTCCCCAAACAAATACTAAACATATATATAGATAGTTGGACAAATGTGATCGATGACATCTAAGTATAATATTAGAGAGAGAGAGCCGGCAGTGGAACGTTTACTGCATCTGGTCGGTTGGTGGCAATTTTATAAACCACACTACTATATAGCTTTTCCTTACAAAAGTTACCTGACATGTTTCTTATCTTAGTTTGCACAAATAATTCATAAAATTAATCAGCATTATTAATTATTATTTTTGTCATGATTCCAATTCTGAGCTTACAGATAGATTTGGTATCTATGTTGTTGTTTATACTTAATTACATTTAGCTAAAATAGTTGAAAATTAATATATAAAGTGCATAGAGCCACCACCAAAGATATTTTTCCATATTGATTTTCTCATATAGAAGGTCCATTTTTTTATATGATGTTAATTTTTCTACATAAAAGGTCAATTTTTCTATATTAAAATTGATTTTCATAAATAATCAACTGTTGCTTTTTTTTACTTCCAATATCATTTTTTCAACATCCAAGACTATTTTTTTTTTCCATTGAAGAGATTGATTTTATTTAAAGTTGATTCTCTTCACATGAAACATTAATTTTTTTTTATTTATTTATTTATAAAAAGTTGGTTTTCTACATTTGAAAACTCGATTTTTAAACAATTTAAGTTGATTTTTCATATTCAATGTCGATTTTTTTTCAATATTTAATATCAAATTTCTCCTATTAAAGGTCAATTTTTTCTTATCTTAACTTGTTCTTTTCCACGTAAAAGGTTAATTTTTTTCAATGAAAAATTAATTTTTCGCATCTAAAATTATTTTCAATATCAAGTTTTCTCAACTTTAGTGTCGATTTTCTAACACCAAAGGTTGATTTTTCTCCTATCTAAAGTAGAATTTACCTCATCAAAGGTTAGTTATTAATAAAATGAGCTAGTTCCCTTTTTCCCTAGGTTTTGTAGAAACCTAAGCACAACAAAATTTCTTAGACAATTTGATGCCATTGAAGGGAATAATTTCTTTTTACCGAATAAAGCAGATTCATTATTTGTCATATAAAGAAGAATCATTTAGTCAGTTGCCATGCAAATTTTCTTTTTTCATGGAAGGCTGAACATCGTGTGTGCGTGTGTGGAATATTATAGTAAATGGATGTAAATTTACTGATCAATTAGAAAACTTATAGTATATAACTCTAATATATATTGTATTCAATAGTTAGTGATCAAGCAACATCTTAATTAAACCCCTTCTTACTTAATATCATAATTAAGTAATCAGTCATTCATATGAAAAGCTTTATTCTTCATATATACTTATGCATTTTATGATCAAATTGCGTTAACAAAGAAAATTAAAAACATGAAATTAATAATGAAAAGAATGATTTCTGAAAGATGGCAGGAGGATATCTCTTTTCTATAAAGAAGCATCTACATCACAATAAAATAGAATCATATTCTCTATCCATTAATACATATAAACGCACTCTCTGAAACTTCAAAAATCTTTTTGACTGATCCTGTCTTCCACTTGAATAATCAAGGATTTCAGTTCAATGAACATTAAATAAAACAACTTAATTATAATTATATTATTGGTAAAGCTGAACAAAGAGCTACGAAGATCATTGACACACACACACACACATATATATATATATATATATGAATTGCTCTGCAACTACTCCACTAAAACGCCACACTAACAGCAAATTAATATTAATAGAAAAAAACTCATGCTTTAATTATTAATTAGTATTGCACAAGTGTCGAACTAAACCCTAAGGAAAAGGATATATGTATTAAGAAGTAGCCTAACTAGAAGTTTAACCCAACAGCTAGAGACATGCAAATTAACAGACGAAGAAAGCCAACACTAGTAGAAGAAATCTGTTCAATAATTAACGAAATCAATAATTAAGAAGAAATTAAGAGTTTGAGAAACTGACAGACAGAAACACAGCCAATTAACCATCACGTTCATGATGATATATAACCAGAAGAAACATAAAATTCAAAATTCAGTAAGGCAAATCATTTTAATGGTTGTGTTTCATTCTCTCTCTCTCTCTCTCTATATATATATATATATATATATAACGTACAAGCGAGTACCTCCAGTCCAGAACCAAAAGAGTCAAAGCTTCTCATCATGACACCAATCTACTAATCATTAACAGTTCATCTTAATTTCTATACAATTAATAGCCAAAACCCAGAAACTAAAGTGATCATTCTTTTCAAAATTAGATTAAAACCAACCTGAGGAGTAGCCGAGGATGATGCATGTCGATCGTCAAAACGGAGTAGATCGATCTCCAATATTGCCGCCCCATCTATATATATTATACATATAAACTGAAAGCAGAAGCTAGCTATACTGTTGAGGGGAATGAAGCCTGGTCCGAGAACACTAATTAACTGGCTATGTGTGCACATATTTGACATTAGGGTTTTGTTTCAGAAAAATTTTAATGGGCAAGAATTGTTGACCTCGTGCCAGACAACATTCCCCACAAAGAAGAAGCTTCTTTAATTTTCTCCATTAATATTCTCTTTTGGAAATATCTGCGAGCTCTTTCCGATCATCTTCTTGTTCATTAATCCTCCTCAATCTCTGTTATAGGGTAGTGTAAGTTTATAAAGTTCTATGGATTTGTGCTACATATATGAAAAATCAACATAATCATTTGGTTTAAAGAGAAAGAAAAATAAAAATATTAAATAAAAAGGAATGCTGGAAAGAGAGAGAGGGTAATAGGAGGGTGCATGGGGTCCAGTTGTCGTGGGTTCAGCTACATCTCTCATAATTTATTTGCACGAACCTAGATACATATATATATATATATATATATATATAGACATACATATATGTATATTAATATATCTATTTAATTATTCTCGTCAACCTCTACCATCGGATTTCCATCATTTTCCTATGATCTTCTTCATTCTTTTTCTCATTTACTTTATTTTATTTTTCCAAAAAAAAAAAAATTAGTATATGTAAATGAAAGTCCACATCTTAAAGTCATTGAATTAAATTATAAAATAATTTATCTGGTTAAACTTTTAATTATATGTTAATTTCTGTTTAAGATCAAAGACGATTATAGGAGACCAAGTCCATATAGGTTTCCTTTACGGAAACTGTTTCCCTACTTAAAAATACAAAAAACGACATTTCTTTACTTAAAAATCACATTCTTTTCCACTACAAAGAGACCACCAAAATCTTTCCAATATCTTTTTTGTTTCTCTTTTTTTTCACAACATTTTCTCTCTTTCTGCTCTCTGTCTTTTCTCTTCTTTATTAACTACAATAAATTACTTATAATTAAGTTTGAAAACTCCTCAAATCATGATCAACTACTATTTCAAATTTAGTTCAAATTATTAAAATATAAATTAGCTTTTGAATTCAAAAAAACCTCTTTGACGTTAAAAACTATAAGACATTCTTTTAGTTTAAATAGTTTTAATCTTATAAGTTTTTGGGGTAACATTTCAATCCCATATTATGCAGTGAGAATTGAAATATCATTCAAAATATTTAAAATTTCTTATGTTTAATATTAATGGGTGTTTTTTTTTAATTTTTTTTTCTGGTTGTCTTGGGAGATTTATAAAGAAAATATGAATATACTTCCCATAGTTGAGGGGCTTGCTACGTGCACATGAGCCGACTTGGCCTAACCCACCTAAAATTTTGTTGAATAATGCTCCTAGTTAACATCCGGACCTCAATTGAATCTAGTTTGGAAGTTCAATAATCCATGGGTGTGTTAGTGAATAAAATCAGCCCAACAACATAAATGTATATAATGATTGGGTAAAAGAAGTAACAATAATAAAGAAAAGTTTAACTTTGAAATAGAAAATGTAGCACAATGTAGCACCAAACTTGTTCCAATGATTAGAGAGCCACCCAAGTCACTCTCTGTATATTCAGTCACGAAACTTCACTTTGCCTTCTAGTTGTCAATGTGGAAATTTGGCAGCCAAATAGTATGCTCACACACGTCTTATCAAAAAATATCAAGAGCAAGTACAGATGAGAATATTTTTGATTCCATGATTAACAATTTGAGCTTCTGGGCCATTCAATCATGGCCGTTCCAAGACAAATTTGGAGGTCGTTTTCACAGGCACAACATGCTCTCCACTATCAGTAAACTGTAATAAACCAACCATTTTTCATTAAGAAATTACTTAATCTTACCTCAAATTAATAAATACCATTTTCATTTTTCTCTATTTTGATTCAAATTATATATAGTAATTAATTTAATACGACTGGAAAAGTGATTTCGTTTTCATGTAAAACTGCATGCAGTCTCACATAAGTTATGTCCAATTTCGGTTTTTTATATTTTTCATTTTGAGTGTTGTACGTGTTGGCAAAAACCCACACAAATCACAAGGTGACACATTGCTTGGCGTGTAAGCTTGGCCTAATCCAGAAGAATCTCTCTTAAAGCTCTCATTCACAGACAGGCACTTGTTTCACTCTTTTAGATCACCAAATAAGAGACGACCACGACTCTGCACCAACCATGACACGGATAAAGCCACTCCATACACAATGTATATCTCTCTCCCACCACAACCATGAAAAGATTGAACCTAAATTTAATAATTGATATATATATATATATATATATGTGTGTGTGTGTGTGTGTGTGTCTCAATTTTGTACGATGATAAAAGCCATGGATTTGAATAGAAGAACCAAATGTGCATGTACCGAGGCCAACTGGGTGTGATTGGCCTCAAAAGCAAAGGTTGAATTTCTTGTGTGATTTAACTCTTTTTTTTTTTTTGGTAGTACTTGTGTGATTTAACTCATTGACAATCCAACTACAGCAAATAGCTTAGCTTTGTCCCTATTAGGCGCCAATAATCCATCCTAATCTTGTGTTTGGGAGTAAGGATGTTGATGGCCTTGGCGGCCCAACTAAAGGGTTTGATTATCATCTTATCCAAGCTCACAAGTTGTTTATAATTATTTACCATCTTCAATTCCATGCCACAGCTTGTCTTACACTATTTGATTATTTTATTCCAATGTAAATTAAGATGATAACACTTTTTACCAAAAGAAATTAAGATGACAACACTGTTCTGGATAAACTCTCAATCCAAGTACTACTAGTACTATACTACTGTTTAGGGATAAAAACCAGATTTTTAGTCTCAAACTCTCAAATCTCAATACAAGTTGTGATATATATATGTATATATATCAATTAATGTCACCCATTTAAGGTTCCAAATGAGTGCATAAATTTCAAAACTTTGCTGTCTAACGTTCATTCATCTTCCATGCACAAACAAATCTTAAATTTGACTACTCAAGAGTTTTGTACTGTGAATTAAGCCAAAACGGGTGGGACTTGGAAAAAAGTAAAGGAGTTTAGACATACGGAAAAGAAGGATATAAGAGATGTCCACAAGGCACATGTATATGAGATGGAAAGCTCCATAAGCTATCCAACTCCATTGATTGGTAAGGACAATCTATCAAATTATTAGTCCAATTATTAGAAAGCAACAGCGTGTGTAGCACTTTCTTTCTTGCTATGTATCTATATATTCTACAAGCCAACACCCTTGTAGAAGGGATTCTATATTTCTATAGCCCCATTCACATTGAACTAGCAACTGTTTTTTCACCTTCATAATCACACAGAAGAGTAGCAATATTATACATGGAGAGAACAGAGTGCTCTGCATCAGAAAATTTGGATGAATTTGTCACTTGTCTAGGGCCGCTGTCAACCACAAAGAACAAGAAGAACAAGATGAAGAACAATAACAAGAGGAGGTTCAGTGGTGAACAAATTAGGTTGCTAGAGTCCATCTTCGAATCGGACTCCAAGCTCGAGCCAAGGAAGAAGGTGCAGGTGGCTAAAGAACTAGGGTTGCAGCCCCGCCAAGTTGCTATATGGTTTCAGAACAGAAGAGCCAGGTGGAAATCAAAAGAGATGGAAAAAGAATTCAGAAAGCTTAAAGCTGAATACGACATTTTAGAATCCCGTTTCGAGTCCTTGAAGGAAGAGAACCACTCCTTGCTCATTCAGGTACTTCCTTTTCCAACTTCCCCCAATATTTCTTTGTTTCTTTCTTTTAAGGCCATAATTTTATGAACATCTTCCTTGCAACTTTTGCATGTCAGGTGAAGAAACTAAATGATGTCTTGGGAAAACCCCGTGATTGGAACAACATGGACAAAAAGGGTTTAGAAGGAAATTGTATAGATATCAATGGAAAAAGTGAAGCAAGGTGTTGCTTGCAGGAGGGGTTACAACGCAAAGGAAACTTTGATTCATGCAACAGTATAAGAAGCAGCAGCAGCAACAACAACAACAACAACAAAGCTGGGGACTTTGGATATGAACTTCTGAATAGCACTACCAGTCAACATGTAGATGCTTCTCAATCCCTTGAAAACTGGTATAGTTTTGACCCTGCTCGCTGGCAATTCGGAACTAATGGTTAAATTTATATAAGCATGGTGAGGCAGAAACAAGAAATTGGTGCCTGAAACCATCCCAAGCTGAGGCAGATTTTCAATCTTCAAGAAAACGATGGAAAAGCAAAGAAAATCCATTGGCACATACGATGGTTTTGGACAAGTACTTCATAAGGAAAAAGAATTGGCAATGTCCCTTTCTGTGCATGAATTGCGTTTATGGGATTGTAATGCAACACCATGAGCTAGCTTTTGTACACACAAAGAGCAAGCATCAAATGCAAGAGTATATTTGCTTATAGCGTGAAATTAATATATAGCAATTTACACTCAAAAATACTTGCAAATATATTGTGATTTAAATACATTATTAGTCATGCACAAACATTTGGACTTGGATTTCTTCTCGTTCGTCAAACATGTCAATAATATTTGACTTACAAAACCAGATGTAGACTTGAGTTTTTCTTTATTACTGAGAAAAATCCACCATATGCATTGTAGGCCTCTTCAATAAATATAATAATGAGGCATATTTAAAATAAATAGAAGCAGCATATCCGTCAATTTAATTCATCGAAACAAGTATATCCCATAAAGGAAATAGTATATACAATCTAACAATTGGAAATGAGAAATTCGGTTAGAAAGCTCTTTGAATAATTGAAATAATTAAATTATTCGACAGTTAACAAAGAAGACAGTTTGGCCGAGTGGTCTAAGGCGCCAGATTTAGGCTCTGGTCCGAAAGGGCGTGGGTTCAAATCCCACAGCTGTCAGATTTTATATGTTTTCTTATTTTTTTTTATTTCTATAAAATCTTCGGAAAAAATAAAAAAAAGTAGTTCATAAAATATATTTATTAATTAAAGATATAAAAGAAAGATTAATACTCGTCGACTAATTTTAAATGAAATTCCAATAAAAATAAAATTAAAACCAAAATATGTTTATATAATTCAATTCACAGAAAATTGAAAAAAGGTCATACTGCCGAACCGGTCAATGCTCACCACATAACTATAACCACATACACTTCTGCAAACCCAAACTCCGTAGCAGGAGAAAGAAGATAACGGTTATGGCTTTCTCAGTCTCAACACCCACATCATATTTTAGCTCTTTTAGCGCTTCAAGTGAGACTTCCTTCCCTTCTTCTACACCCTTCAAGCCCTTGAAGTTTCCTCCTTTCTGGCCATGGCAAAAGGTAAGCTCTTTCTCATTTCCACTTCCTCTTTCCATCATTGTTTCCTGTATATGTGCATGCCAAGCTCATCCATCTGTGATAATGGTGGAGCAGGTAAAGGTGGGCCCTTTAAGTGTGTCTCCAATGGGCTTTGGGACTTGGGCATGGGGCAACCAGCTTCTTTGGGGTTACCAGGAATCCATGGACACTGAGCTTCAGCAAACTTTCAATCTGGTTGTGGACAATGGGATCAACATCTTTGACACTGCTGACTCATATGGAACTGGCAGGTTGAATGGTCAAAGCGAAAAACTACTCGGCAAGTTCATCCGAGAGTTTCAAGGTATGGTATTTTTCAGGCTCTTTGGGCTTTCAATTACCATGACCATGTTGTCATCAACCCTCTTGGTGATAATTAATAATACAATTGGTTGTACGTTAATTCTGTCAAGTAGTAAACATGATCCACTAGGCTTAATTACATGCCCCGATTGTTCAAGCTTCTTAAAATTGAAATGAGATGCAATAGATCAAAAAAATGGCAGGCATTTTCTACTTATTATAGCTACCTAAATGTTGAAACAATTACCAAATAATAGTCAGACCCTTTAGTAATCGTTCGTGATAGAATGTAGTACTCAGTGCCAGTGCGGATGCGTAAAATTAGCCAAATTTCTAAAGAATTAAGTCTGAAAAGTAAATTTACTTTTAAGGCAGGAGAGCAGACTATATGAGGAGATAGTTAGTGACAGAGCATAGTCTGCATAGTCATATGACAAGCATAAAACTATGACAGAGCATAATCATAATGACAACCATATATAAGAAATGTGTTCTTTATGTTCTGCTGGAATATGAGGTTTCTCTGTATTTGCAGAGAAGGAATGAGAATACTTTAGTGATGTAATCAATTTTACGTAATCGAAGCTTTTTAATAAATGTATCCTCAGGGAAAAAGCGGGTGCAAGATGACATTGTCATTGCTACCAAGTTTGCAGCATATCCATGGCGCCTTACACCAAGGCAGTTTGTAAACTCTTGCAAGTATGTATGTGCTTTTCTTATGACTTTTTATATCTGCTTGTGTTGCTCATCATTGTTTACATTGCTTTTGTTACATCCCCTTTTCTATGTAGTTGACTAAGATGCTGTGCATCTGCCCCTCCTGGCATGGTCAATGGCACAACCCTTTCATCTGGCTTATAATAAATATTGATGAAGAATGCTTTTCCAGGGCCTCTCTAGATCGGTTGCAGATTGAGCAAATTGGAATAGGGCAGCTGCATTGGTCGACTGCAAACTATGCTCCTTTGCAGGAGCTGGCTCTTTGGGATGGTTTAGTGGCAATGTATGAGAAGGTTACTAATTTTCTACATGGTAGAATAAATAAAACGAGATCGACTGAACTTCTAGCTGGGATAACTTGGTTGCTGTAAAGAAAATATGCCATGTGAAGTCTTCAAACTTAAATTCCAATAACATAAAAGTAGAGTTCTTTTGGAATAGCACCAAAACAAATTCACTCTATTTTCAAAGTACAAGAATGCATAAAGAAATTTGTTTCTGTAGTTGAATCCTAAGTTTGCATTTCAGAAATTGCAGGGGAATGAGATCATTCAATGTCTTAGCACTCTTTCTCGTATTCTTCTTTTCCTTCATTTTAATAGTTGTGTTCCTTTATCTTTAAAACATAATGATTCCATTATGGGTTCCAGCTTCATATTCAATTAGTGAGGAAAATGAAATTGACTGATTTACAGAGCTCTATACACACAGCCAAATCATAGAGTTGCTACCATGTAGGGTCTAGTTCGAGCAGTTGGAGTCAGCAATTATGGACCAAAGCAGCTTGTAAAGATATATGATTACCTCAAAGCCCGTGGAGTTCCCTTATGCTCAGCTCAGGTATACTTTTTTCATTTTGGATGTCAAGAAATATTCTTTCTAAATTCACTGGAAAGTTTAATCCAGTAAATGCACCTTTCAAAGACAATAAGAAACTAACAAGTAACAAGCATCTATATACCGTACAACATGGTAGCTTGCAGGTTGCAAATTGGGGTACTTATGCTAGGAAATTATTTGTATAGTCTTATATACTGAAACTTTGGACCTTATATTTTGAATAAACCAATTTTAGGTGCAATTTTCGCTGATTAGTATGGGAGAAGATCAGATGAAGATCAAGACTATATGTGACTCTCTCGGTATCCGCTTGATAGCTTATAGTCCTTTAGGACTTGGAATGCTTACAGGGAAATATACACCCGACAAACTTCCACGTGGGCCTCGGTAAATAGGTTTATCAAATTCATCCTTGTACACAAACAATTTTAATGTTTATAAGGTCTCTACTTACAAACAGGTTTAACACTTCTCTTTGCAGGGGCTTTCTATTCAGACAAATTCTACCAGGATTGGAGCCTTTATTGAGTTCACTTGGAGAAATTGCACGAAAAAGGCGCAAAACTATACCACAAGTAATGCATCTCTGAGTTGTGAGAAATAAAAGCTACTGCTTTAGCCTCTTAAGTTATAAAGATGTGTTTCCTGAGCATAAGATTTCACCTAATCTAAAGGACATTTTGCTGGCAGGTTGCAATAAATTGGTGTATTTGCAAGGGTACCATTCCAATACCAGGAATTAAGACAGTGAAACAAGCAGAGGAAAATCTGGGTGCTCTAGGTTGGCGTCTAAGTTCAGAGGAGTTGCTTCAGTTAGAATATGCAGCTCGAGAGTCACCTAGGAAGATGATCCAGAATGTTTTTCAAACAAGGTCAGTTCCATCTCAATATGTTATACTATATAATCTTATTTATTTGATATGTAAATACTACCCAAGTACTTGGCATCTGCAATTGATGTAGTTTAGGTCCTTGAGAAACATCTCTACAGTCTTCTTATTCTCTCTTTTTTATTATGAAACAGGTGAATTGGAAAATAGCCATGCGAGCAGGATGTGAAAGGAAGTTGAAGATGACCGACAGAAATATGTAAGAATTGTAAGGAGGTCAAGGTGGGCAAAGGAGAGATGAGTAAATGAATATTGCATCCTCTGTCAAATCGAAATATATTAGGATTCAGCCCCCACATTCCATACATTGTGAATTTGTATGAATCAGATAAGAAATTTTCATAAACAAATTGCACTACTGCACTTTTTCAGGACGCCAAACTTTGGCTACGTATGCCCATTTGATGCCGGTGAATTAGACAATTGGATCTGCATGTAGTACTCAATTCTTCTTGGATGATACCAATATATCACCGCATACTTCTTGCACAGTTATTGGATAGAATCCAGACAAAATGTTAACCACACCTAAATATAACATACTGATATTCTTGGAGCTATTAAAACAACCCATGCACCAATTGCTACTACCAACTGTATGGCATATATACATATATATATATATCTATGGTGTTTACTTCCTATCTATTATTTCTAATGTGCATATAACAAAATTTGCAGCATTTTTTTTATTAACTTTTTAAATTTATTCTGAAACATTTTTTTTTTTGGACATCTAATATTATTAAACGTTGTTCTTTCTAAATTCAGTAAATCTATATATTTTTTTTTTGTATAAAAATTAAAAATTGTGTAATCTAACTTGCTTATGGACGAATAATTTTACTCTTGAATCCATCTTCACCATGTATCAATGTTGAAAGTTGAAACGAAATTAATGCGTCGTTATGGAATATATTAAATTAATTTTTTATTAATAAAAAGGGGGCAGTATTCAACGGAATGGCATTTACTTTGCATCCAAACACCACCCTATTAGACCTCGTGAAAACCCTACGGTCTCGTATATAAACTCTCTCTAACAAGGCAGACACTGAGAAAGCAAAAACCCTATCGCCGAGAGTATCAGAGACCCAGACCCTAACCGGGAAGATGCAGATCTTCGTGAAAACCCTAACCGGGAAGACCATCACCCTTGAGGTGGAGTCCAGCGATACCATCGACAACGTCAAGGCCAAGATCCAGGACAAGGAAGGTATACCAATTTCACTTTTCAGTTAATTGAATCAAATGGTTGATTTCTTATCAAAGTACTACGGTATGAGGGTTGGGATTCTGACGGTACAATTGAAATCTTTTAGGTATTCCACCGGACCAGCAAAGGCTCATCTTCGCCGGGAAGCAGCTGGAGGATGGCCGTACTCTCGCTGACTACAATATCCAGAAAGGTTAGTTTTTTTTTTTTGTCAATTCGAGGTATTTTTTGGTTGCTGAGAATTTGAGGGCTATAAGAAAAACGACTATAGGACTCATAGCTAAATTCCTATTTCTTGTCCTTTGTAAAAAATAATCCTTTATTTGGATCGATTAGTTTCTTTTAGAGTTGATTGTTGTTGAAGCTGCCTTTTTTATATGTTGAAATGTAAGATGTAATTTTGCAGAGTCTACTCTGCATTTGGTTCTGAGGCTCCGCGGTGGCATTATTGAGCCCTCTCTTATGGCGTTGGCCAGGAAATACAACCAGGACAAGATGATCTGCCGCAAGTATGTTGTCTAACTTCTGGTTATTGAATTCAACTTTTATATTGCACTGAATTTGAGTGCTTGTTTTGTTTGTTATGTTACTGTAGTCTGTTGTAACTATAGGCTTTGTTTCATATGCTGGTTCTTATTGGTTTTAAACCCTTGTATGTTGAATGTGATAATCTCTTATGTACTGAATTAGTTCATACCCATTTTGTTTCCTAATTAGAATTACAGTTTAAGGTTCTAGCTTTGCGTATTATATTTGCCATGTGAAGTTATTGTTATCATTAGCCATTTATTTGGTTTTAATCAATTATATCAAACTTTTATACCTGTTAAATTGAAATTTTCTTGGGTATTCGACTGTGCATTGAAGTTGGGTTTTGAGTTAGAATATTTGGATACATAGTTTGATTGTAATAATGATGATGTTATTTTTCTCCTGTGCCAACTATATTGGATGTAGGGATCTCTGGTTTTGATTTCTACACAATATTTAGCTTCTGTGATATAGTTCTCATACTGGTTGCTTCATTCATTTACAGGTGCTATGCTCGCCTGCACCCCCGTGCTGTCAACTGCAGAAAAAAGAAGTGTGGACACAGCAACCAGGTATATTTTCTACTAGATTGGTTCCAATTTGTTTGTTCTAACAATTTTTTGATATTTTCTTTCATTTTTTTCCTTTTTTAATCAACAAGCTTTCTTCTACTGGCTCTCTATTTTGACATTCGAATTGCTACTTGTATTGCAGCTGAGGCCTAAGAAGAAGATCAAGTAGAGTGCTAATCGTGACGCCCGTGTTCTGCTTATTAGATCAATGGTTGTTGTTTTGTCATTAGAAGTCTAGGATTGCAAAGATAATGCTTTGAATGTTATTCCATTGGGGACTATTTACTGTGTTACTTCGTTTTGCAATTCACCTTGAATATTATTTTTAGTAATGATATTGTTGGACCTTAATCTTTTCATTAAACTCGTATCCAGCTGAGAATATCAAGTGTTATATTTTAAAATGCTGATTATACTTGGAAGGTTTCAATTAAAAGTATAGGGATGTCTACAAGTTTTCTTTTAAAATTCCATGAATTTAATGTGTACAAAGCAAATTTGTGTTTTTAAATTTTATTTTTCTATAGGATGAATTGAAATATTGTCATAGTTTAATTATATCTTAATTTACTTCGTTATTTTAGTTTATGCAAATTGGAATTCCAAATCTCAACTTATATTTGGTTGACACCAGAATTAAGGACATTAGTAATGGTTATTTTACAAATTAAGCATCTGCTTTTGTTCTATTTTTTTGGTAATTAAGCATCTGCTTTTGCTCTTAAATTTACAACTGAAATAAATTAGGGAATTAGGGTATTATCAAAAAATTATATTTATTCCTTACATTGTCGTTGCAAGTTAACATTATTTTCATATTTTATCAATGTAAATTTTATTATTATTATTTTTCTTTTAGAAAATATTATTAAATTTTCTTTCAAATTTAGCGTAATAAAAAAAAACTAGCCATCGATCTGAAAATCTAGCCGTCCATCCTTTGTACAATTAATGTAAGTGCAAACCTGGTCATTTTTCGTTACTTGAGAATGTTCCACTGGGAAACTCCACGTGTCCTTTGGATTTGCCGTCCACACCGCTAATGGCGCCAGATCATGAAGCCCAGAAGACCCCCACACACTCCATTCCGACCCGCATGCCTGAAAAATGGTCCTCCAAAACTGCTTTCACTCGCAATCACAGTCGCTGCTATAAAGCTTTCTCTTCGCGTTGCGCATGGCCTCCTACTCTCTCTCTCTTCCCACTTCTCTTCGCGTCGGATTCTCCTGCTTGCCATTTACTCGCACTCCTGACGTGACTTCACTCTCACCCTCGCTATTTCCACTCTCAACTTCTTCTCTCTCCCTCACATTGAAAGGGCTCTCTTTGATTGCTGGGAGTCCTCGGAAACTCGGTTGCAGAGCATCATCGTCGGCTTCCATGGCCACCCAGAAGAAAGTTGAGGTTTTTGATTCGAAGGAAGATCTGGCGGTCCAATTGGCCAAGTATACCGCTGATCTGTCGAATAAGTTTACCAAGGGGAGAGGATCATTTACGGCCGTTTTGTCTGGTGGGTCTCTGATTCATTCTCTCAGGTGAGAAATTTCGTTTCTGTTCGTATTGTCGTTTAAAAATTTGTGCTTTGGTTTTGATTTTGGACTTCTTGTGTGAAATATAGTTCGCTGAGTAGAGATTGTATAAAACAAGCAATGGAAACGTTAAAGTCTGGGCTTTTTCATTCGGATTAAATTCTGTCTACTTTTGTTGTTTTTAGTTGGAGTTTACTGTATTAGGCACAAATTGAATTAGACAATGCTTTTGTTCCCTTAATTCGTTTAATTTAACATTTTTTCCTGGAGATTGTGGAACGTATGAATAAAAAGTTCTTTCTTTTATGTGTTTTTTTGGGGAACAAACTACGAAGATGTGTTTGGGATAAAATAATGGCTATCTGCTGCATAAAGTGAGACCTGTTTGTAATCCCTTTACAGGAAATTATTGGAACCACCACTTGTTGATTCAGTGGAGTGGTCGAAATGGCATGTCTTTTGGGTGGATGAGAGGGTTGTGCCAAAGGATCACGAAGACAGTAACTACAAACTCGCTTATGATGGTTTTCTCTCTAAGGTGCACTTGTTGAAGAATCTTTAGTTTTGAGATTGCTGATTACCACGCATGTAATTATATTTCCAATCATGCAATATTTTCAAGACTCTAATGCTCTTCTTGTTTTTTTATTTTTTGGTTTATGTTGGATGTTAATATATATTAAACTTTCTTCCTTTTGGAATTTGAAAGTGATGGAGACGACTGTTCGCCATTCTGGTGTGTGTTTTAAGTCCAAGTGTTGAAGTTAGATTGGAGGAAAAAGAATATCGGAAGGTGAACTTAACTTGAGGTAGTGAATGTAAAAACATTTGTAACAAGTTGAAATATTGACAATATGGATTAAGTTCAAGGTTAGCACACTGGGAATGTCTTATCTTTCCAGTAATTTTTTTGATTCAGGTCAATAAGGTTTGGATCTTGTTGATGTACTGATAAATTGGGTCTTCTTTAGTTATATTTGTGGATTTCTCTGATTACATATCTCTGCAGTCGTTAACTGAGAGCATTCTCACTGATATGAGGTCATTAAACAGAATCCTTTGATAATCGTATCTGTTTGTTGGAGGCTTCGTCATGCCACTTAAAATGATGTATAAAAGTATTGTCTAATCCTTTGGTAAAATTGATGCATTATAGAATTGTCTCTCAAATTAACATCTCCTATATAAGCATATTTTTCCTTCCATGGAATGCCTACTTTTTATTCTCTTTTATGAATTTTAACCACCTAAAACTTTATTTTCTTCTTGATCAGGTACCAATTCCCCCTGGTAATGTGTATGCCATCAATGATGTACTGTCAGCTGAGGGTGCAGCTGATGATTATGAAACCTGTTTGAGACATTTGGTGAAGAACAATGTGCTGGAACTTTCAGAAACTGGGTTTCCAAAGTTCGACCTCATGCTCCTGGGTATGGGCCCAGATGGACATGTAGCTTCCCTATTTCCAGGACATCCTCTTCTCAATGAAAAGGAGAAATGGGTTACCTTCATTAAAGACTCTCCAAAACCACCTCCAGAGAGAATTACTTTCACATATCCAGTGATCAATGCTTCTGCATATATTGCAATGGTTGTGACCGGCGTTGGTAAATCCGATGCTGTGCAAACAGCATTGGGAAGTAACGCAAACTCTGTCACACTGCCTGTTCAATTGGTTTCACCTGAAGGAGAGCTGAAATGGTTTTTGGACAAGAATGCAGCTTCAAAGCTGTAGAAGGGGGATTAACCTTATGAGTTTATCCATATTTAATATATTTGCGTGTTCAGGCTTAGTGATCTTGCCTGGATTGCTTCCGCGTTATGAAATCTTGGCGATAAAGAACGTTTAAGGTCTTGAATAAATTATGGCTTTAATAAGATAGTCTTCCTTTTAAGTCTTTTCTCGTATAACGCAGGAAACAGATCCACTGCAAGTTTTTAGAATATCGGGTAGGACCACTCTTTTAGCATCACCGAAAAGTTGATTCTCCTCATTGCTGGTGACCTTATGATGGGGTACTACTTGGAAACTTCACAAGTGAATAATGTTGCCTCAAAAGTGTACCGTTGAACAAATGGAATAACGTAGCACAGACTTTTCTTTTAAAAAAGTGTTTTTCCCTCTGTCGTGTAAAAATGTTGGAGGTTCATGAACTTAGATCAAAGATTTGTCTCTGAGAATATTGTTTTATTAATCTATATCATGCATCAAAGTAGATAAAGTTTGTAAGAGAGTGGCGGTGATGCTGGAATTGTAAAAGATACTGGCCTTCGTGATTTGGTCTCTTCACTTGTTAAGATGAGGCTGAAACTTAATGGTTGCTTTAACTTTCTCTGTATGCTCATACATCTTCCGTATCGGACATGCTTATTTGCTTTTGGATGGTTACTTGATTACTCATATTCTCATCAGTAGCAACTCTAGGACTGTCCAAACCGCTGTCGCAATTTTGTTGGAGACGAGAACCTTCTCTATGCACCATCTTTCATGATGCTAAACCACGAAAGAAGTGTTGGATTACTGTGTGACTGTAACTGTAATGCCTCCCTTGCATACCATCGTCAACCTGCTGATTAGTTTAAGCAACTTGGGTTCCTAAACTTGCATCGAGTCCTCGAAAATAATGTCTTAGACCTACCTTTTAAGCAACCGATGCTTGGCCCGAGAAGATAATGTTGTTTTGTGAAAAAGAGAAGGCAGATCTTTTTCCTCGTGGTCATTGTAATGACTATATGGACCTCATTTTCATGCAAGGTTGATATTTCTGAAATTGGTAAAATCATTCAAATTTTATTGAGTATTGGGATCTACTAAACATGACTAGTCCATTGATTTTCCAAAAGAAGCCAAAGAACAAAGCAATTGGTTGCTTACCAAACTAATTAACTATGGTAGTTTTAAGCCTCCTCGAGAGGTCTTCTTGCATTGAACCTGCCACTATTGGCAGAACAGAGTGGCATGTTAGCTTATTGCTTGGACATGTTCAATTCTAAAGAAGATACATAAAGCAAATGAATGATGAAAAACTTGTTCATTAGGGGCATAGGATTGATGGATTTGATTTCTACTTGGACACAGTGATAATTCATTAACCAAGATATTCCAAATGAAAAAACAGAAATACCCAAGTCTTATTTTGATCATATTTGCTCAGTGACTCACCCTGGCATGATGACCCTACAGCATTAAGTAAAAAGAAAGAGTGTTTTAGAGAGGCATTATCATAAGCGTTGCATCACAATCAATGTCTGAAAAATGGTGAGGATGATTATATTTGATTGCATGTTTCTCTCAACATGATTAAGTAGGAGCATTCTATTCTATACAGAAGAAAAGCTAGTACACCAATTGTAGTTGTAGATAAATAGCAACCAACAGCATTTGATCTCTCAGCAGGCATGAGTCATATGAGTAAGGAGACACACCTGGGCGTGCTGTCATTGTCCCATGGAAAACAGAGCTAGCTTTGGGTCACACATTTATGCTCTGGAATCTCTTTCATGATTGTGCTGGGTGATATCAAATACAGTCCAAAGTGTAAGGCATGCAAATTACAAGGGGTCCTACTACTACTCTGCACTACACCAACCTCTTTTCTCTTTGCATGTTTTGTTTTACCGAAAGACGCCTTAAATATCTAAAGCACGAAAGCATTTTCATCCCACAAATCCATTCTTTTTACTAAATTTCCTTTTTCATTAAAATATTATGTCGCTTCTCCATCCATATATCGTACATCAATAAATGCACAAAGTTCTTTTTTTTTTCTTTTTTTTTTTAAAATATTTTTCCTTCACCCTCCATTTTCTTTCTACCGTTTTTGACTATTTCAAAGGCCATAATTCTGCTTTGCTCTCAAATCTTGGTATTTTTGCTGTCTATGAATATTTGAGTCTGTGTTGTTTTTGCTATTTTCCAAAATGGGAATCTTAAAGCCGGGCAGTAGCAGCTGAGTGTCATACTTTGACTCGCTTTACCATTTTTTATTGGGAAAAGAAGAAAGAAAGAAAAAAAAGCCACCATGGATTTGTGAAGGACCTTGCTTTGATGCACTAATTATAAGTCCCACTAATTATGGGGCTTGCACTAATTATAATAGTCTTTTATAGAATATTATTAGACTGTGATGGGCAAGCAAAGAGATCCAAGATCAGTGTGGAAAATTTCAGTTGAAGCAAACATTATTTGGGCATAAAGAAGATGATGAATCACAAAGAATAAGAAGGCTTAAAATAACAGTATGGTAAAGTGGTAAGTAAGTTTAATTCATGGGCAAGCAAGTCTAACAAAAGAAGAAGTAGATGAATTGGTATATAATAATGATGAACAAACATCCAACAAGCAAAGCACTCAATTGGTTTGGTGAACTTACCAACTTGACCTGCTTATTTTAACTGTTAGCTTCTCTTTTAATTTGCACCATTGATTTTCAATTTGATCCACCACTAACATATGCTAAGATCAATAACTTATAAACGTATATTGTTATATACCATGTATTTGCTGCTGAGTACAACCCAAGTTTTGATTTTTCACACTTGATAATAGGTTCAGACATTTTTTTTTTACTGATAATTTCATAAATTAATATGATATAATTCAGATGGATAAGCCACTAGACACGTTAACATTAAATATGATTCAAGGTAATAATTTTAAAATTATATATTTATATATTTATATATATATTTTTTGTTGCTTACGCAAAAGATGAATTGTACATTTTTAATAAAATATCATAAACCAAAAAAAAAGAGAGCATATTATGAAATTTCCAATTTCGCAATTATTGTGTTTTAGCATTTCGTCTAGGGTCAACTTTAAATTTGAGATGAGTCTTGAATACGACAAGTAGTTATTATTTTAAGATGCAATTTTAAATGATTGTGATTGATTACTATATTCACTTTTGGGGCATTAATTTTAATATCTGCCTTTGTGTGATTAATTAGTTTTCCTAAATACGATTGACTTTCAAATTTCAGAAATTGATTTTCCAAACCCCATTGCCAAATCCCACATGATTCAGTCTCTTATCCATGAAATAATAATAATAATAATAATAATAATTGAAATTAGAGGGAAAAAAAGAAAAAGAAAAATCAAAATCATATAATAGGGAAGGTGGGAAAATGGGGATGTGATACAGATTCGCTCACAGAGTCTTGCACTTCACAGAGGGGCACACACGCACAAGCTCTTTATAAGCTGTAGACACAGACAAAGACAGAGACTTCCCGAAGCAAGCAAGGCAAATTCAGACAAACCCAGAAACCGATGGACCTTCCACTCTTACCGTAGAAGGGCTCTCTGGTAAGTTGACCGCCAGCCCCACCTTATGTTCTTCTCCGGCACCGACGGCCACCCCATTTTTGGCCACGGCGGCGGCGGCGGCGGGTACTTGCTCGCGGCGGCGGCGCCATTCAACGTTGCCGTCGCCGTCACAGCCTTGGCGGGGTTCGGTCTGATCCTCGCTATTTTCTACACGACCAGTAGGTAAAGCCATGAAATTTATGAGCTTGTCAGAACCCTAGACCATAGACCAGAAAATATCTCAACCACCAAGTACGAATTTTAAAAAAATTTTTTTTGGGGTTCTTTTTGTTTGGAAGTTTGCCATTTTACACCGTGTATAACACTATAGATGAAAGCTCTCCGACGAAGCCATACTTCGTCTTCAAATTCTTCTCCTTCTTCTTCATCGTCATCGTCATCGTCGTCGTGGATTCATTTGCGTTCGGTTCTATTTGTTGTTACTTCTTCTTCCCCAGCTTATTGTTCCTCCTCTGATCGGTGAGTCTCTCTCTGTTCCTCTAATTAAAGCTCTTTGTTTCTATAATTGCAATCATATTTTTCAGTTATTTTCTTAAGTTTGGATTCAGATCTCGATCTTGGAGTAAACCGAGTCATTTTTTCACTACCCAGTTAGCTCAATCCACTTGTTTTAGTGGGATTTTCCTTTTTCCTTGTTTAATGTTTTAGTTTATATGGTCCATCGCTCATGTGGGTCGCCAAGTTCGTCACTTCTTTTGGTTCTGCTTTTACCTTCATTATGCTTTATTACTATTATTATTTTTTGAGAAAAATAGTTGTTGAATAGGGAGAGTTTCTTGGTTGTCATTTTTGTTAGATTCCCACTTGGTCTGAAAAAGTTAGTTTGGATGCTTAGATGGAAACCCATTCAAATTTGTTCAGTATAAATTACAAACATGATCTATCAAGTTTGATCTTGTGTTGTTCTCGTGATTCTTCCGTATGTAAAGAATGCCGAGTAACAATGGTGATAAAAGTTTCTCAAAGCTTGTGCGTCGAACGAAGCAGAAGAAACAATGTAGTTGCATATTGTGTGGTGCAGTCAAATGTATGGTCAATAAGCCATCAGTTCAAAAATCATATTAAAGTGGGTGTGGAAGTATTTATTACCTCCTATTACTTTTTATGGCATACCTTCTTTGTCTTTGCTTAAGTTGGTTGCATTAAGAGTTCTAGCATTTGAGAGTTAGGATGTCTTAGGTAGAAAGCTTTGTCTCCTAGAGTGCCATCTTTACCTTTCCTGAACTGGTCAACAGAAAGGAAACTGTAATTATTACACCTTCAAAATTGTTTTGCATGAAAGAACATAGGAATCAGTCTCTGAAAAGTTACCTCCTCATGTTGATATACTGTTTTCATTCATTTATGACGCATTGAATGTTGAAGTCATTTCTTGTAGATTTTTATGTGATTGTCATCTTTTTTTCTTTTTCCCTTTTTTTGGACTATAAGTAATTGTGAGAATTCTTTCATTTCCAGGGGTCGCCTTAAATCACCTTGGTCCCGCCGGAAAAGAAAACATGCCCTTTCACCTCAGCAATGGAGAAGTTTGTTTACACCTGATGGGAAACTCCGTGATGGTGGAGTTAAGCTCTTGAAAAAAGTTCGCAGCGGAGTAAGTTGCTTCCAAACTTACTCTATACACTTCTGCTTAAAGATATTAAGTTTGTTTTTCATCTCATGTTCCTGCAATACTAAGTTTGGGTTAACTTGAAAACTTCTGATTCCAGGGTGTTGATCCTAGCATTAGAGCTGAGGTTTGGCCATTCCTTCTAGGAGTGTAAGCATGCTTTAATTTAAGTCTTTTATAACTACTGTTTTCTGTGTTTGCCTGCCTGGAAATTGTTATTTGATTTTAATCACAACAATTTTGTTATGATTTCAGCCCTTGGTTGCAGAAAACTAATATTAGTAATATTTTTAAACTTATGTGTACCCTACTACACCTTGGAGTTTAATTTATTTTATTTAAAGTTCCAAAAATTCTGTGGATTGTATCCGCTTCTTGCAGATGATAAATTGTGTAGTTGTATAATATATGCCTGATTCCTTTCAAATAACAGCATGAGTTAAGAAGAAAGTCTCGTACATTTTTATGTGTCTTATCAATTGTCATCATTCTTTGATCCACAAGTTGCTTCCTCTTCTCCCTTTGATTTATATTGATTTTGTTTGAGTGGGTCGTATATACTATTCTAACTGGATGCCTTTTGTTAACAGCTATGAATTGAACAGTTCCAAAGAAGAAAGAGATACAATAAAAACTCAAAAAAGGTACTTATGCCAAGTTTGTAGAGGAATTTTAGATTTATTCTTTCCTAGCATTATATTTTAGGTTGACTGTAGTTTTCCACCTCTGATGTTATCTTATGTTTCTGCTACATGGGCCTCTTCTTCACACTATTACTGTGCCAATATGTGGATGCAGAAAAGAATATGAGAAACTCCGCAGACAATGTCGTCGACTTTTAAAACGCAGCAATGAGAACTTTAAGCTGAATGAGTTTGTTGGAATCAGCTTTAATGGAGACAGTGGGAGTTTCATTCAGGACTCAAATTCTCCCAGCTCTGAAGACGTAGTTAGTGCTAGAGAGTCCCTTTCTAGTGAGGATAGGACCCCAGATGTCGAATTCTCAGATGACCCCTCCAGTACCTTGTTGGATGGGAATGACAGTTCAAGACGAATTACAAATGTTGATGCTTCTGCATTAAATACTGATTCATCTGACTCAGACTCATCTGAAGACCCTGAAGTGTCTCAGACATTTCCCTCATCTGATGATAGAGAAGAGAATGATCCTGATGCAACTTCCAAGGATGATTCTCCTTCCAGGACAGAAGTCCAATCAAAACTCTGCACCAATGAAGATTTTGCCACATGGCAACGCATCATTCGCCTTGATGCAGTACGTGCTAATTCAGAATGGATGCCTTATTCCCCATCTCAAGCTGCTGTATCGGAAGGTAGGGCAAGACGTTGTGCTGAAGCTGTTGGATTGAAGGATTATGATCATCTGGAACCCTGCAGGATTTTCCATGCTGCTCGACTTGTTGCCATTCTAGAAGCATATGCACTTTACGACCCAGAAATTGGTTACTGCCAGGGTATGAGTGATCTACTCTCTCCTATAATTACTGTGATAACAGATGATCACGAGGCATTCTGGTGTTTTGTGGGTTTCATGAGGAAGGCGCGACACAATTTTAGGCTTGATGAGATTGGAATCCGAAGGCAGTTGAATATCGTTTCTAAAATTATTAAATGCAAGGACTCCCACCTTTACAGGCACCTGGAGAAACTCCAAGCTGAGGATTGCTTTTTTGTTTATAGGATGGTGGTGGTGTTATTTAGGAGGGAATTGACATATGAGCAGACTATATGCCTATGGGAGGTAATGTGGGCTGATCAGGCAGCCAGAAGGGCTGGGATTGGAAAATCTGCCTGGAGCAGGATACGGCAACGAGCTCCACCAACAGATGATCTGTTACTTTATGCCATTGCAGCTTCAGTTTTGCAGAGAAGGAAATTGATAATAGAGAAGTATGGTAGCATGGATGAGATCATAAGGGAGTGCAATAGCATGGCTGGCCAGCTTGATGTGTGGAAGCTCCTTGATGATGCTCATAATTTGGTGGTGAACCTGCATAACAAGATAGAATCATCCTTCTCATGATTGCATATTTGTTCCTTAATTCATGTGCTTTCTTCTGCTTTATTTTTTCTTATGTTCTGGTTCTGAGCGGCATATAATCATTTAAGCATGAGTTAAGCACTCCATAAAGTGGAGTTTGAACAGTCATGTTAGTTCTGCCATGCTCAACCGATTCAAGGCTCAGTTGGGTTTTTAGTGGCGAGCAATCAATAGATGGATTATCTAAATTTATTTCAGTTGTATTCCACCGCTTCTTTTATATACACGAACTCCTTGAACTTGAATATTTAATCACTGTATGGGATGAGGAAGCCATTTATCATTTGATTTTGTTATCCCCAAAATTTATATAATTGAACTTAGCAGTCAACAGTCCTCGAGAGTTGGATATGTCCGTTGTATTCTTATACAGTTAATGTGTTTCTCGTAACAATTCTACGTTACATGGATGATTTTTGTCCTACTGAAATATCTATCATTTGTAGAGAGGAAAAATGACAGGAAATAGAACAGTGGTTATTGCTCGACCATTCACTTGACAAGTTTTCTACACGCAAGAAAACTTAAATTGTAGAAAACTTAAATGATTCTAGTATGCATTATTCTGTTGCTTCAAATAAAGCCAAGCTACGAATAATTTCTTGTCAATTCTTTTCCATTTTCTTTCTCTTGGTTCGAGGGGGAGAGTTGGACAAGAATAAAACACAGTGAATTTCCAGACTTTCTAGACCTTCGTTGCTTTATATTGAATGCAGCCACTTTTGTTGCTTCGAATGCAAGCCTGATTTGCTTTCCACTCGCATATCACGTAAAAGAACAAGAACCTAAAATCCAGTCAATCCGATCGATCTTGACCTCCATATTGGCAGGCAAAAGCATGAAGATATAAGACTCAAGACTTCAGTAGAATAATCAGAGAAATACAAAAGTTAACTCTAAAGAAACAATGAAACAAAAGATGCTCCTGTTTATCATCCATGAAGGTTTAACGTTATCCAGTCACCAAAAACAGGAAAATAATACTTAAAAATACTGACTTTGATGGACTCTGATGTACCACACTACAAACTAGTAATGAACTGACATAAAACACTGCAAAGAGAGCTGTGCAAAGTAATTGTCCTCGTAACTATTCAGCTACTGAGGACTACCGGAATCACTCCTCCTGCAGGCATTACAAATTGTTCTGAGGATTAGTCTTTCTTGGTGTATTGTCGGACAGCAAATGCTAAACCCAAGATTAAAAGGGGAACAATGAACTGTAAAATCTTAATCACAAATTCCGGCGTCTTATCCTGATTGTATGCAGCTTGCTGAGGCGGTATGTAGGTCCGTTTGAGTGGAACAGTTGATGGATCAATCTCCCCAATGTAGTATTTGCCCATCGTTTCTCTTGCAGAATCACTGTGACCGACATCCTCAAAATCGTTCGTTGCATCTTTCCCTACAAATTTCCAAACAAAATTAAACACCATAAGATCTTTTATCACAGTCAGAGTCTTGAAAATGTATACAAGTGCTAGGGTTAGAGGTTATATGATAACATTACCAGTTGCTGATAGTAGAACTTCATCACCTCCAGGATGATCCTCCATAAATGGTGTTACATCATAGACCTAAATTTGAAATCAATGACTAAAATTAGCAATACAAACAACAATTATAACAAGAGATGTATTCTCCAATCTTTAGTTGGCCATCCTAAACTAACATGGTTCAACACTTACTTTATGCCTAAACTGGCTGATTACTTATGCAATACATACAATTTTGAGGCAGAATAAGGTAGAAGATAGCATTCAATGTAAAGGAGCATATTTAATACAACAGACAAAGTTTGGATCTCAAAAGCTCCATCGAGTTGAATGAATCCACTGCTACTTCAAATGACTTCATTTGTTCCACCTCTGAAACTAACTCAATCAATCAAGTGTGCTTTTTAATAATTAGCAAGAAAGAGAACAACAAAGAAACAAATCGGTTTAGCACGTTTCTTAACAAATTGGTATTTTTAATGAAGAGATACCTAAAGCATTTAACATCAAGTGGATCTTAAACTGGGAGAATTATGAACCAGTAAAAATTAAGTACCCAAAACAAAAGATCAATCTAAACATTCTCTAATTAGTACACACAGGATTTCAAAAAGACAAAGAGTTCGACCCAATCCCCACAGTTCCCAACAAGCAATATATCTCAAACAACCAATCCAGGAACTGAATCTTGTAAAAATTATACTCAACATAATCTATTGAAGAAAGATCTCACCTTTCCAGAAATAACAAGCCAACAATCCTTGGTCTTGTTGTGCGTTGCCACTTCTTCAAACGAGTGCACCTTCGAATCTGAAGCCATTTTTACCTGCTCACATAAAAATTCAGACATCCAGGATTCGTATATTAATGTGAAAAGGAACAAAAACGATCAAAAAAGATACCCATCGCCAATCAGGAAAAAAAAAAATAAAGATTAGTTTTTTAGAAGACCCATAAAAGTTCGCAGTAAAATCCTCGTAAAGTTCACACAAATACGAGAGGTTCTAAATTGACATCAGAAAAGCATGAAGGATCTGCCTTTAGACTCACTAACGAGAGTGTAAGCACCGTGAGATAGAGATTGCCCTTCCCTGGTCTCTCTTCGTATCTATCGAAGACTTCAAAGGTCCGTGCTTTACATGCAAGGCCATTTTTAAGGCTGCAAGATCTCCAGGTACCCAAAAATGCCCTTTAGTTTTGAGGAAATTACGGATTCTTTTGAGGAAAAAGGGACTTTGGATGAAGGGGCACATGTGTCTCTCCACATGAGCCGCGCACGCTCCTCATACCCTGCCATCCTATTGGCTGCAGTCTGCTGACTTAAAAAATGTAAAACGTTTTGTACTTTTTCTGCATATTTCATTTTTTAAACGTTTTGTTGGACCTTTTCTGCATATTTCATTTTTTAAACGTTTTGTTGAATATATCTTTTTCTTGTTAGAAGCAGTACTAACAACAACGTTCGAAACAGAACACTAAGACAGCAAAACAGAGGTCAAGGAAAGAGAAGGGAAGGGAAAAGAAGCTCCTTTTTGGGTCCGACATGGTTCATTTAGCTGCATTTTTACTAGGAATCAGTCTGAAGTGGCAAAGATGAAAGAACCACCGAAGCTCTATTGCTCTAGCATCCAAAACAAAAACTATCAAAGCAAGCCAAATCTTCTTCATTTTTGTTTTATTGATATTAAGTGACCAATGGAAAGGCTTCAAAAGATGTCATGGTGAACCAAGATACCAACTTTTTAAGATAAAATTACTTGAAGGGGGGTTCATCTTGTGAGGAGGTTTTACATTGAGGGGAATAAATTGAACTCTTAGATACTTTAAACTTGAAATCTTCTACTTCGTTATATGAAAAATTACTGGGAAAGAAAAACAAATGAAGCAAGTTTGTGGTTGCAAAAAGTTGTTAATGAAACTAAAATGGGAGGAAACCGGCAAGGTTTTGTGGCCGGTATTATAAAATATTTTTTGTTTTTAAAAGGCTGCAGTGGACCAGGAAATATAAATTGAGACAGAGACAGTGCTGGAAAGTAAGTTTGGTCATGTTTCTGTTTCCCAAGATTGGAAGATCAGATTGGATTCTATC
This sequence comes from Rhamnella rubrinervis, assembly GCA_007844105.2. NCBI lineage: Eukaryota > Viridiplantae > Streptophyta > Magnoliopsida > Rosales > Rhamnaceae > Rhamnella > Rhamnella rubrinervis. The sequence goes on from CM017576.2 coordinate 794,562, forward strand.
ACCACATAGACGGTTGCTAGAAAGCGATGGAGGCCAAATTTGCGTGGTGCGGACCGTCTGGCTAGTTTCATTTAATGCTGTCTGTGCACCATATTAAAAGAGCTTTATCATTTTCAACAAAATCAAACAGTTACTATTGAATGTACATTGAAAGATCGTCTACTTGGATCTTTCAAAGTTCTGGGCTTTAAGCATACGTAAGGAGAGCCACTGGACCACTGTTGAAATAGTAAATGTGAGCTTTAACCCATGCAACTTCCTGTCGGTAAGCTTCTGCAATACCAACCCTATCTTTCACCAGTTGTGACTAGAATTATTTGGCAATTGCCAAAAAAAAAAAAGAAAAACCATTGATGAAACTGTTGAACAGAAATAAATTAGCAGTAATACCCATCAAAATATTTGCTGTACTACATGGTGTAGCCACCAAACCAAACATTTTTTAGTGTCTTGTAAGTTTGTGACAATAATGGAGTATAGTACCAAAACTTGTCTAATGATTTAGTGAAACGGTACCAGCATTTCTTATGTACGACACCTTCTTCTAGTTTACAGCGTAGGGCGCGTCTGTACCAACCCACTAACTTCCTTTTGGTGCGTCTGATTATTCAGGATTGAATTTATTTTGAACGAAAAACATGAACTTGCTATATATTGTATGTGATAGAGATGAAAAACAAACAAATAAACTACATGAAACGTTCAAATGTAAGCATGCTCCAAAGCCTTTATTAGTCAACAGCCCAATACTACTATAGTAGACTAGTAACAAGAGACGAGTCGGCAAGGGAAACAAAAGTCAAAAAGAAGAACTATGCTCGATTGCCTCCACTCACTCATTGTGGAGTTGAATCATTTCATTCATCCGCAACAAGTTTATTATAACATGCTTGTTTACAAGTCAATGACTGAAAGTAACTCCTATTTCTAACACTTGAGCACATGAAGGCTTTAATCCTACAGCATCTACCATGCTAAATTATTATGTAACATGCAGGAAAACTTTATATAAGCCCTAAGCTATTCTCTCAAATTCTGTACCTGTTTAATTCAGCTTTTACAATAAGCTCTTCTCGTAGAAAACTACAGTTCTATGCTGTCTTTCCACGAAGAGACTTTACTTGCTTGGCAAGAAGTTCATGCAGATTGGAGGATGAATCTTAGCCAAAGCGAGAATTGATTGAGGGAGAATCCATAACCCGTCTCCACAGATCAAACCGGAAGCCACTGCTGGAATCATCAGACCCGCCTTCCTGCTGTTTAGCTTATGCCAAACAAACACGATCAAACTCCCCACGCACATATCAATTGCAAAGTAGGCACCAACTAGGAAAGGAACGGCCATGGCCATCGGAAGGGGAACCCATTTCCCAATCATTTTAGGAGAAACATCTCTTAGCAAGTTGGCTGCTAAGGCAAAGACAAAAAATCCATAACAGAGCTGTAAGCAATGCTGGGGCAGAGCTGAGAAGCCTTCAACACCAAGAATTGCCATGTTTCGATAAATGAGAGCATATGGGGCTTTGTATTCACCATCTGGGTTCCCCACATCAAAAGCCTTGTAGAAGAGAAAGAATGTAAGAGGAGCTACCACACAGCCTATAGCCGTCCCAATAGCCTGGCTTAGAAGCATAGACCTAGGGGATGTGAGAGTGAGATGGCCAGTCTTGAAATCATGCATCAGATCAGAAGATATAGAAACAATGGACTTGATCAAACCACAGCCCACAAGTCCTGCAACTATACCATTGTCTTTTCCAGCCAGGGCAGAGAGCACAAAAAGAGCCACCTTCCCATAGTTGTACGCCATGTTCATGTCAGTTAGACCCGCACCATAAGCATTGCAGAAGCTAAGAGATGGTGCAAGAATATAGGCAACGACTACATAATACCATTTGAGTTCAGGGAACATCAGTGGAATAACGATGATAGAGATGATAGAAAAGAAAAGGTATCCAACGCATGCCACCCAAAAAGGAATGCTCTCCCTTACAAAGACCTCATTTCTTCGAAGATCATCGAGAGCTTTATTTTGGTCATTTGAAACTGCAGTAGAAAGGTAACTATGTTAGTAAAGTTGATAACTGTTAAATGCTTCATGTAAAATGTGACATTGAACTCTCTAGCTTATGGCCTAACTGGTTACCAAACACTGATAACAGCATGCCAAATCATAGTACAAAGGGAAAGCCAGTTACTAGACAATAAAAGTAAGATAAATGGATTGCTGGCAGCCCCTTCTTTACCATGGATTTGGGATGCTGTAAGAGGCAAGGGGTAAAATTGCTCTGCTATAAGCTTGAGAGTCATGCACGCGAGGAAGATATCTATATTTACATGTTTTAGGGTTCTTATTCTTCATTCTTGCATGGATGTTTGTGGCAGTAAATAACAGTATCTTGAGAAAATTATAGAGCCCGTCTCCAAGTATAAGGGCAATGGAAATGAAAACCTACATCACACGTGAGGATATATAAGTCTGAACATTTAGTAGACTTTGAATACAACAATATTTTTGAATGAATCAAAAAGGAATTATGCTAAGGCAATGTATTTGAGCATCTAGTTCAGACCTTGTAACCATTAAGACTCTTCATACTGCTTTCTGATAAAGTTTCAGGAAACCATTCTCCTTTAAGTCCCTTTATCAAGGGCCACATTATTCCCCAAGAGACCACAGCACCAAGAAGCAAAGATAAGTTCACTAAATGGGAACAGATCATTCCTGCTCCAATATAAGTCATACTGAAATCAAAGTAAAATCTGCAAAAACCAAATATAAGTTACTGTGACATGATTAACCATAGTCACGTCGATAAAGTAGAGAAAAAATCTGTGAAGAACCCACGTGTTTCGCCAAGCCTTCAGTCCGAAGGTTGGAAACTGAGCGAATCCACATTGGTCTCCACCCGAATAGAACCACTGAAAGAAACCCCACAGGAAACTAAAGGAAAAGAATCTCATGAAACCATAGACCTGCTTCCTGCAAGAAAGACCTTAACTTGTTTGAGTTGTTTCATACTCGAATTCTCTTTTGTTATATAATTTAACAACACCATAAACACACAAAAGAAAGGATGCCTACTTGGCCATCTTGTCTCCTTTCGGAGTATGAAACCCGTTAATAAGAACAGCTGTAGCAGTTCCACTCGGATAAGTTAACTTATATTCTATTATCATGATCTGCAGAAAAATCCAAAATGAATGAGCTCACAACATGCCAAAGTAAGATAGCTACAAATACTTCATCAGAAATCCTTAACTTCGAGATTTCACAGATTCAAACAATAATTCAATCACCCATTAAGTTTTGCAGCAATGAAACATCAACCTTATCAAATATAATATGAGAAAATTAAAAACAAAAGTTGTCCAAGCATTGAGTCGAAAACATATATAAGACAGAAAAAATTACCCTTCTAAGAGGAACCAAAGCTAGCAGCCCAACAAAGCTACTGACAAAGAGGAAACCAGTCATCCAACCAATTCCAGGTTCCTTGGTGCTTCCAGGAGTATTGCCCTCTGTATCAACTCCTGCTTGCTCATATGTCTTCCTGTTCAAACCCAACAGATAAGACCCAAAACCACCTGCAGAACCACAAACACCAATTAAAACAACAACTGGAGTCATACACCATCTAACACATCAAAATAAACCAATAGAAAACAAAAAAGAGAGGACTTTTTAATCTGCAAATTACTAGATTTTCTGACCTCCAACTGCAATACTATAACATGCCACTGCACAAGTCTGAATTATAGTATTCTCCTGCCGTGTGAAGGGAGTTGACACAATTCCAGCCTTTTGAAGCAGCTTAGTCCATGTCCGGATGAATACAAAAGCAAGAAGAGCGGCTGAGACGTTGAGATTGGGAACCAACCCAGTGGTGAGGTTCAGCTTCATTACTATGACGCTGTAAATGATTCCAATTCCTAAGCTGGCTATGAGTCCACGAATTGTGATCTGTCTCGTCCATGGTGATACTCTGTTCACGTCCTCTGGTTCATTTCTGATCTCTTCCGCATCTTCTCTCCTAAAGCTCTCAATTTCTCTTGCCTCTTCCGTGTTTGTGTTCCCCATTTTGATCAGAATAATCCCTTAGTCCAATTCAATCAAAATGCGCAAAAGCACTGGAAACTGAGATATTCAATAAAAAAAGCAAAAGAGTCATTGTCTCCCCACTCCAAATCAATCAAAACTAGCAAAAGAATCTAAATTTAAGATATTATGATGAACTAGAGTTCAAAATTAAAGAAACCCATTTGTGTTCACACCTCAATCTCTTTTTCTTGTATGAAAGCTGCGGATGAGAAACTGTATGTAACCTTCTGTCTGTGTCCACACCCAAAAGCGCCAAAAAAATGCAGTAAAAATTCTCAAACAACTAGACGGGAATCATTTCGTCCGCGTTGACTATCCAATAACCTCCAAAAAAAAAACAAACAAGAACACGCGCAGACACCCAAAATGGTTAAATTGATTTACTAGAATGAAAACAAAATTACAGAAAAGTGAAAGCCACCAGACTCCCAAATGGGTCTCTCCGTCCCACCTATGAAAAGTCTCAGCAATGCTTTTATAAGCATTTGGGTAGCAACCAAGGAATGAAAAACGGAGGGGGCATTACAATGGCTAAGCCTCCGCATGTACTACAAGTGAAGTACAAAACTTGTTTTGTAGTACACAAAAGCAAACTTTCCAACTATAGATGAACTACACTCGAACACATGTTAATTTTTAAGACTATAAAGGCGAGTCCTTATGGTTGACTCATATCCTCTCTGCTTTCTCTCTCTAAACATATACATAACTTAGAGAGAGGAGAGAGAGGGAGGAGGTGGGTGCGATGGGATAGAAGAAGAATTTTTGGTTGTGGGTCAAAGTTCTTCCCCTGAAAGTGTATTTTTTTTTTTTGCACTTTTATATAAGCGTGTGGCTGAAACATGGCTCACAGCCTCACATTGACGATGATAAATTAAACCAGCTCTGAAGTCAACAAAGCAGCATTCACAAGAGGAGGCTGGGAGTGAACGTGAAAATTCTGATTTTTGAGAAAGAAAAGATTGAGAGATGAACAAAACGGTGTCGTTTTCACGTGGGTCCCCAAGCGAGGTTTGTACTTTTGATCTCTCTCTCTCTCTAGAATACAGATCTAATGGTAGAGCATTGCTGATACCGCAAGTCCTCCATGTACAGGTTGGGTGCACGACAGTGACACTGTATTATGACCTGAGCGCGTGTGTCCACGCTCCTTCAATGGAATTGCCCTTTTCTAATATTCTTGCAGTCTTGGATTTTTCTGCGTCTTACATTTAAAAATATAAATTTTTTTGGGGTTTACTTAGCGTGTGGATCATGCAGACGTAAGGCTTTCTGTACGCGAGTGTCGAAGACCAACCGGAGAAAAAAAAAAAACTGAATTTGTTCAGTGAGATTCATTTATTCCGTAATTATTATTATTATTATTTCAAAGAAGTATAATTAAAATTACAAGTTAATATTTTATTAGTCTTTTTTAAATAAATAAAAATGGTCACTGATATTATGTCGTGTGTCAGCAACATCCTCCCTGTCATATACATCGTTGTAACTGTCAAGTGGTTAATAATCAGACGCAGAATCCTCTCACCAATTTTTTTTTTCTTTACATTAAAAAAACAATTTAATTTATGGATGATGATTTGTAATTCCAAAGCCGTGAGGTTAATGTTTATTTACGTCAACCTTCGCTGCCTTTCACCCAAAAGCCACATCATTGTTTTCTGATTCACTGCCGCCAGGCCATGCCCTTCGCCACCTTCATTAATTCCCATAATATTTATTGCTATTATATATTTTTAACACTTTTTTTTACACCTTTGCCCTTTTATAATTTTTAAACATATATATAATATATACTTATTTTTATATAAAGAGCAATAATAAATATATAATTAATCAGGTCATAAATTTTATAAATATAAAAATTAATAAATAATTTATATTTATATTTTTTTCATCTCATATGTATTGCTTATCGTATATAAGTGAAACAGTACACTTTATATATATATACATATATATTCATCTTCTTCCATAATATTTCATTTTTAGTGAAAAAGTAAAATTCAATATATGAATGACTATGACACACTTTTGAGGCATAAATATTAAAACTATTAGTTATTTATGAGAAATAATACACTTTTTTTTTTCTTGCTCAAAGAACAAAAGAAGATGAAGAATATGTTTAAGGCCAGGTCAAGAATTGAATTCAAATGTAATGAAACTATACTTGAAAAAAAAAAGATTAAAAAAATATATTTCATAGATTGATGGAATACGACATGTAATGTCCCCAGCTACATTTGTTTTATATATTATCTGGAAGATCTTATCACCTTAAATTAATTTTTTAATGGCTTCAAATTTTTCAAACTGGGTTTTGCCGATTAATTTTGGAATCCTGAATCAAATAATTTTGAATATTTTCTTCGGATACTGAAAAATTATTTCTATAGCTTAATTAGTTACTTGTGTTTTCACTAAAAAAAAAATCAATTACAAATCAAGTGCTCATGGGCCACATCTCAGACATGTAGTGGGCTAAATATGAATGGGGCAGGTAGTTAATGAGCCCACGGGTAGAATAATTGGGCCAAGACACAACGACGTCGTTTCCTTGTCCCTAGCGCATACCATCGTCCACCATCGTCCAGAAGAGCCTGTCCCTTGCTCCTCAAGAACCCAAAAAGAGAGGAAAGAAAACAATAAAAGGAATCCAAAAATCTGTGACTTCTTCACCAAAAACCTCTCAATCTCTCGCTGTAAAACTCGTTATCTATCCATTTCTGTAGCCTGAGGTTTCAATCGAATGGGGGGTCATTCAGAGACGAAGTTCTTGCAGGAGCTGATATTGTACGCCGCAAGCGCCGCTCTGAGTTGCCTGGTGTTGTTCGCGGGGCTTCGACACCTCGACCCCAATCGTGAGGCCTCCAAGAGAGCTCTCGAGCACAAGAAGGAGATTGCAAAGCGCCTTGGTCGTCCTCTTATTCAGACCACTCCTTACGAGGTAGCCTTTTGGCATGTGGGTTTTGTTGACAGTGTGCCCTTTGTTTGTCTGTAACAACAATTATGCATGGGTTTGTGTTTGGTTTCGTTCTTTCGGCGGTGTCGATCGTCTATGGATTGAGCTTTCATATTTTGTGTTGGAGTGGAGAGAATTTATCTCTTGTGGGTTCCTCGAAAAAACAAAAGCGGTTTTTTGTTTTTTTAATAATTCGCTTCGATGGTCGACGTTTAGTATTGGATGTTTTATGGTGGATTATATGGATTTGGAAGTGTTTCCGTGTGCTTTGGAATGTGTATGAGTGTTTTTTTTGGTTCTCTAATCGTTTTAGGTTAACACCACGTAAGTGTGGAACAACGAAGTTGGAGTGTGGGCTCCAAATATGTATTGTAAAACATATTACCCTAATCTTACAAATAGACGTGCTTTACAGCCACAAAATTCAGCAGTAGTGCAGGTTAGGGTTAGTCTTAACATTTGCTCCTAAAAACATAAACTGTATAGGTTTTAGCCATCTTAGCTACTGTAAGTGATACAGGTCCTTCCAGTGATAAATCATGACATATGTTTTGACATTAATATATTCCATTTGTGTATTATGTACCTATAAAGTTTATATTAGAATACTGAATATGTTGGCTCTTGCTCAGGTTTCTGTAGATGTTCAAATGGAAAATGAGACCTTTACATTTGACAAACTGTTTATAAAATGAAGTATAATTAAAATGCTGTGTTGGTGTATTATGTATAATATTGTATGTCAATGTTACCATTAAGACAATTACTAAAAGCTATAGTGAATGGACTCTGACTACTGACTGGTAGTTCTTATGCATATAAAGACGAGCTCTTTCCCTAACTGGTGTGGTATGTATTGTTCATTCCTTTCTCCAAATATTGAGTTACTTCCTGTTTTAACTTTTATATTATATTTCATGTGCTTGAAATGTTTTGTTTTGGCAAATGATTTGGCCAGAGTGTTTATTATAGTTTTTTTCCCCATCATTAACAGGACGTTATAGCTTGCGATGTTATAAACCCTGACCATATTGATGTGGAATTTGACTCTATTGGAGGATTGGAAACGATCAAGCAAGCTTTAGTTGAATTGGTGATCCTTCCACTACGAAGGCCCGAACTGTTTTGCCATGGAAAGCTTCTTGGTCCACAAAAAGGGGTATTGTTATATGGACCACCTGGCACTGGAAAGACTATGCTTGCAAAAGCTATTGCAAAAGAGTCTGGAGCTGTTTTCATTAATGTGAGGATATCAAATCTCATGAGCAAATGGTTTGGTGATGCTCAAAAACTTGGTGAGTGCTGATCAGGTTTATTAGTTTATGCTTACCCTCATTCTTAGATATAAAAGATAAAGGATTGTATAGATATGGAAATGGTATTCCCCGTTTGTTTATAACCTTCTTGGGCCATTTTTGTTGCATATAATGAGGCTTAATCAATATGAAATTGTTTCCTGGCCACTTAGTTTAAATTGTGTTCCTATATGAAACATGGTTTTGGTGTAAAGGCTTTTTGAGAAGGTTTTTCTATTTCTATTAGAATTCATGTATGTTAAGAGGTAATCTGATGCTTTTTAACTTTAGTATTTTACAACTTCCAAATTTGTGGTTTGACATCTGAACCTGTATAAATGAACAGATAGGTAAAGGGCCTACCAGGTGGATATTAATTTTATTCTAATATCCCTCATTATAATTACCTTTTATACCACTAACAAGTTTAGAAATGGTATAGAAAAGAACTATATAAAGGTATTTGCCTAATTGTTAGGACTTAAGTGCAGGTGGCCATATAGAAGAAATATTTTCTGATTTATATGGTTGATGATGAAAACAGCCTCCTATTATAGCCTATCCTTTCTGATTCCTTTTCCTTCTAGTGGTTAGCCAATTATTTATACTGTGTACTTTTAGAGATTGATTTTTTATTATGTTGAGCACTTTAAGCCGTATTTATACTGTGTACTTTTACACATTTATTTTTACTGTGGTGGCCACTTATTGTTACTGATGAAGTGCAAATCTGATATCTGCTTTCTCTTTTATTCCTTCTGCGTAATTGTGTTTCTCCAATATGATTTTTATTGTTAATATTAAATTATGCTTTTGCAGTTGCTGCTGTGTTTTCCTTGGCTAATAAACTCCAGCCTGCTATCATATTCATTGATGAGGTGGACAGCTTCTTGGGTCAGCGCCGTAACACTGATCACGAAGCATTAACAAACATGAAGACTGAGTTCATGGCTTTATGGGATGGGTTTACAACAGATCGTGAGTATTATAACAATGATTTGTCTTTCTTAGATTTCTGTGTTTACCAAAATTACATTTAAAGTAGTTTCTATATAGGATTTTTATTGCTGAAGTTGATCGGTGTGATGTCTCTAGTTAAAGATACTTTGGTAAGGCCTTTGTTTGACTATTTGATGTTGTTCTTGTAGAGAATGCTCGGGTTATGGTTCTTGCCGCAACTAATCGTCCATCAGAACTTGATGAAGCAATACTTCGGCGTCTTCCTCAAGCCTTTGAGATTGGAATACCTGACCACAGGGAGAGGGCTGAGATACTAAAAGTGATTCTGAAGGGTGAAAGAGTTGAAGACGACATTGACTATGACCATATAGCTAGCTTGTGCGGGGGTTATACGGGTTCAGATCTTCTTGAACTTTGCAAGAAAGCAGCATATTTTCCTATCAGGGATCTACTAAATGAAGAGAAGAGTGGAAAACGATCAACTGTGAGTACAGTTGGATTTTTGCATCTTCCCCACCTCTATATAGCACATAACATCACTAGGATCACAGAAGCTTTCTTGCAAAATGGGGAAATCCATTTTGAGGATACATGGATACTGCAACTTTTGAGTTTCAAAGATTAGCTAAAGACATACTGGTCCATAGCATGTGTGAAAAGTTTCTCATCTTATATGAAACTAATTCTATGAGAATCTTTTAATTGCTGTTCATTCAACTCATACAGTTCACTCTTTGAAAGTTCATTTCATTTGCACAGTTTCATCGATTTTCTCATAAAGTGTCTTCAATAGTCATGTCATGGTTTCGTTCTTCGCATTCCCTGCACTTTGGAACTACCTAAGGCCTGAATTTTATATGTTTGTGACAAAATAAGAATGTACAATAAAAGTTCTGAACCTAAAGGGGACTATATTTGTAGTTGAGGCCTTAGCAAAATTTTATATTTCTTTTTCAGGAACCAAGGCCGTTGTCAGAATCAGATCTGGAACACGTTCTTAATACTTCAAGAAAAACAAAGATAGCTGCAAGTGAATACACCGGATTAAACTCACCGTCAACAGGATGGTCAAGGAGTGGGGAGTCAGGTGATATTCCTGTTCAAGCTGCAATAAGTGAGCTCTCTAGGCTTGTGGTTTCCCAAATCTTGAACCTTCAAACAGATGCCCAAGACCCATGAAATCCTTACCTCCACTCAAATTGAAGATTCCCAAATTTTTATTTCTTTTCTTTTGACCTCATCAGATCAGAGTAGCAACAGCAGTTGCCTTATAACTAGCTATCTTGTTATAGTCTCAACAATACATATTACAAGTTATTGACGAGGTTTTATATTTTTATTGTCTCTTGGATTTTTATTTTTTTTTGTCTAGTATTGGACATTGCTTGATTGTCACATTAGCTTCTTTATATATAATATAGAGATGTTTCGGAGATGGTAAACTGTGGTAATGAAACGTTGCTAATTGTGAACCCAGATTATCATTCACGTTTCATAAATTCCACCAGCCCCCTGTTCTGGTTCGGTTTCTTCTTTACCATTATGTAATGAATAGTTCAGCAGGGAGTTTTAAAGCCCACATGGTCGGCAAGTTGGTGCAGTAATCAATGATTAAGACAATCTAGGAACTAGCTGGCGGGGGATTCAAATGGATCGAGTTTCTAAGAGTTAGGAGTCAAAGGCAGCCATTATACTGAGACTCATCATAACCCTTTAAAAGTGTTGTGAGCCTTTACAGCATCTCCGATACTTTTATCATGAAGACAGGACCACATGTTCATTAGCATGGAAAATATATGGGTATGATAGCGAGAGAAAGAAGACAAAGAAAGTGGTAAGTGGGTAGGAGCAGCAAAAGATTTGAAAGCACAGTGGAATCATAACACATTTTTTCGTATCTTTTCAGCAAAAAGAAATTTGCATTTCATATCCTAGTTTAAAGTCGAATATTACTCAGAAGTACCTCTTAGTTAAGGACTGATAATAATTTTATTTCCTTTTCTCTGTGTGTTTCCATATTGACACATGAAAGGAGAAATATCTATTGAAGATATGTTGAATTCAGACCACTGAATGAGTTCATACGAACATTATAATCCATTAATGCTATGGTGGGGGGTGACATGGAGGTTAAAGTGTCTTAATGATTTGTACTCTTTCATGCAGCTGAACCATCAAATCACCGATGATTTTGCAACCATATCGTTGTCAAAAGTATTTTGTGGCTAGTAATTCTCATCGGATTAAGAGGAGCACATCGATTTTTTATTGCGATCTTCAGGCCAAATTTATGATTACTAGTTTAGCCCCTGGCCGACCACGAACATATATATATATACACACACACACACATTATATATATTATCTTTGATATGTTATTAAATATACCCCTTCGTAATTTATGTTGGACAATTGTTTTGTTAATTTGCATGTTCTTCTTACCGAAAATGAGCATTCTCTTAACTAATTTAACATATCCATTTTGACCAATTTGTTTATGGCTGTGTGTGTGTGCGCGCGCTCCGTCTCAGTTGTTTTATTATATACGTTAACACAGAAAGAATGTCAATGCATGAAAACTTGGAAAAGCCAACTAGTTTTACTTGTTCAAAGTTATCAGCCTTGTGTTTTACGGCCAGCATATCCAGTGTGGTTTCCTCAATAAAAACTTCAATTTTTCTCCTTTTGGTCACTTCATTTCATATATCTAGTCAGCTGAGACCATTATTTTATTGTATGCATACTTTATGCAAACTTCTCCCCAGCATATAAAAAATTTCAATAAAGGCTGCACATCTTTATGAACTAAATTTTGGTCAGGTTTAGGCCAAGATGAGTCACATTGTGACTAGTTCACTCTTTGGTTTGGCAGGATTGAGGTGATCCGTATTCTGTGTCATTATCCTGGTACAAATGGGATGTGACTATAAAAGGCAAATTAAAAATAAAAATGTGAAAATTTTGTAAATTAGAAAGAAAACCCAAAAGAGTAATTTTCTTCGAGACGACTGTCAATTTTTGTGGGAAATATTTCTTGGACAATTCTCACCCTTGACTGGCACCCAAAAGGTCTGGTGGGTCAGGAGTTTACCTTTTATTCCATCATTTTCCAACCCAAAACAAATTATACGACCTACATTAATCATCATATAAATTATATAGACATAGAAAGTGGTAGCCATGCAGGATTTCAAATATGTAAAACTAACAAGTGCATAATAAAATGGAAATAACACCAAATTGTCAATTGATTATGCAAGAGTTAAAGGATAATTTAACCAATACAGCTAATCTCTGGTCAATTCCATTGAATAGAAGATGTTCAAATGAAAATACTATTTAATCAAAGATTGAATAATCTACTCCAAAAATTGCAATTAATAATAGTCCGCCGGTCAGTCGTTGCTCATTGGTCGTACATTCACAGCTCAAGCCTCCCCAAGCAGAGCTCACATGTTTCTTCCTCCTCCGCCTTTCTCTTACTCGTGGGTTTGACCAATTAAACTCGCCGGCTTTAAGCTATCCCTAAAGTCCCCCATGTCCCCAACTTCCTTATATTGACCTCCATTCCTTGTTCCTCCATTATTGTCTCCTTTCAAACTCCCACCAACCAACCTGTATATATATTTTTTCTCTCTCAAACCCATGTTAATCTATATGAATTCCAACCCAAAACCAAAACTTCACACCACCAAACCTTGAAAAACCCGTCTGTTTGTCTGGAAAGGAAACATCTTTTCAGCTCTGCTTTTGTTTATATCATCATGGTTTTGGTGACTTTGATGTTCTGCTTCTTCACCCTTATAGCCTCTGTTTTAATTTTCAGATTGGTGTCCAAAACTTCTCTGATTTTCATACTGGTTAAAGCATGGCAATCATTCATAGACCGGTTTCACGTGTACCAGTTGTACAAAGTCCCACAGTACAACGAGCATTTCCAAGAAAACCAGCTCTACCGGAAGATTTCCACCTACTTGAATTCACTCCCTTCCGTTGAAGACTCCGACTTTACAAACCTCTTGTCCGGGTCCAAATCCAATGACATATTCTTCCATCTAGACTCTATCCAAACAGTTGAGGACAAGTTTCTCGGCGCCAAAGTTTCTTGGACGAACCAGAAGTCGTCGGAAGCAGATGGGTTACGATCATTAGTTTTGAAAATCAAGAAGAGCGACAAGCGTAGAATCTTCCGGCAGTATTTCCAGCACATTCTTTCGGTGTCCGATGAGATTGAGCTGAGGAAGAAGGAGATTAAGCTGTACATGAATTTCAGTACCGCCGAGCAGGCTGAACGGTGGAGATCGATTCCCTTCATTCATCCGGCGAGCTTCGACACCGTCGTCATGGATGCAGACTTGAAGAACAAGGTGAAGTCCGACCTTGAACATTTCTTGAAGTCCAAACAGTACTATCACAGACTAGGCCGCGCTTGGAAACGAAGCTACTTGCTTTACGGTCCTTCAGGCACCGGGAAAACCAGTTTCATTGCCGCCATGGCTAAGTTCCTCTGCTACGACGTCTACGACGTCGACATGACGAGAATTTCGGACGACTCTGATTTGAAGATGCTGTTGCTGCAAACCACGTGTAAGTCGATGATCGTGGTGGAGGACCTGGACCGCATTCTGGCGAATAAATCGACGGCTGTGAGCATGTCGGGGTTATTGAATTTCATGGACGGGATCATATCGTGCTGCGGCGAAGAGAGGGTGTTGGTATTCACGATGAACGGTAAGGATCAGATTGATCAAGCGGTGGTGAGGCCAGGTAGGATCGACGTTCACATACAATTCCCTCTCTGTGATTTCTCCGCCTTTAAGAGTTTGGCCAGCAGCTATTTAGGCGTGAAGGAGCACAAGCTGTTTCCTCAGGTGGAGGAGATCTTGCAGACCGGTGTGAGTTTGACTCCCGCCGAGATCGGGGAGATCATGATTTCGAACCGGGCCTCCCCGACTCGGGCACTCAAATCGGTTATTTCGGCTCTCCACAGCGTTAACGATAGGCAGCGACTGAGTAACAGTTCGTCGGGTCGGTCCGATTCGGGTGATCCCGGAACACTGTTTTGCCGGGAGAGCATCCACACGGTGAGGGAGTTTCGGAACCTGTACGGCCTTTTTCGTCTGGGTAGCAGAAGAAAAGACGAGTCCTTGGATATGGGTTCGGGTGGGTCGGGTTCCGCCGAGAAGGAAGCTCTACGGCTCGAATGAGGTCGGGGCTCCGAATTGTTGTATTAGAATTGGAGATTTTTTGGGTTTATTTATTTATTTATTTTTATCAATAATGTAAAAAATAGCATGAAATAGTCATTCTTACTTGTAAAAACAGATAAATGAATATTGGGTGTCAACCAGTAAATGTTCGATTGAGTGGGCCCTCCTTTAGTATTATAAATATATATTTTTGTTGAAATTGTATTACCTCCAAAATATTAAATATATTTGCTCTTCTGGATTCTTTATTGAGTTACAGCTGACAGTTGAAATAATAATTAATTACTATCTCCAACCGATTCGGCTGATGATTTTCCATTGTGGTCCCTTTTTATTAAAAAAAAAATATATTTAATTTTTTTTCTTCTAATCCATTGAAAACGCAAAAATATATTCATTGTTTATTTCTTAATGAAAAAAAATTAAAAAAGAGGGAGCTTAAACTTACGTTGTGTTGGTTATTATTAAAATTCTTAAGTCTTAGCATAGAGCTTTTTGAGAGTAACAAAAATTAATGAACAAAATTTTTCATAAAACACAGACAATGTAATGTCTTTATCATTAAAAAATTATATATAATTATTTATATAATTAATAAAAGTATATCACATTTACAATTAAGTTCGTATAAAAAATTCAGCCAAGGAAAAATAATAAAATGGTAAGGCTGAGGTTGATTTTTTTTTTTTATAATTAAGAAAGAGCTAAAGAATATAAATGTTGTTTGGTACAAACAAATCGATTAAAGAAGAAAAATAAAAATAAAAAGGAAGTTTCTCCATCACGTGCACGACACGTGAGAGTGAGCTCGGCGACATGGCGTTGTAGGACTCCCAAGATCACTTACCAGTCTTCTCCAACTGTGCAATTCACGGATCGTTCGAGGAGACGAGAGGAGTTTCGCTTAATTGTTTCTCTCTGTAATTTGTATTTGTTCTGAATCACCGATTCACAGCCTTGGTGTATTTTGCTCTCCACGCTTCTCCTTCGTCTACGCTTTCTCACCAATCTCCTTCTCCTCAAACCTAAAAGAGGTACACAGGTTCCATATTCCCAAACTTTGAATTCGAGGGTCAGAAACTTTGTTTACGGATTGTAAAGGCGTGTGATTTACCCTTTTGTTTTGATCTCAATTGTTACCCAATTTGGTTGGTTTCTGTAAGCGCGCGTCAATTTACAAGGAGATTTTGCGTTTATAAACGATTTAGGGGTTCAACCAATCTGAGCTTGGTAATTCCTGGTCATTCTGCATTTTATTATTTTAAGTGCTATGGTCTCGGAAATATGCATTTTGCGTTTAGCCTTTTGTACTGTGAAATTTAGAAGTAGAATCACGAGCTTATGAGTCATGGCATATATGTTTACTATGAGCTCATAACATCTGTATCTCGGTTATTGAGTTTTTTATCCTTTTGTTTTCTGTTTCTTATTTATAATTTTATGAGAACTCGTGAGTTTTGAATGATGTTAGCTGGAGTGTATGATGATTCTTTAATGTACTAGAATTGAGTGCCTTGAAATTGAGATTGAATTCAGATTGACTTCGCAGGTCTATTAAGTGAGTGAGGTTTTAGGAGCTGGGTTTTTATCGTATATACCAGCATGGTAAGATCTCATGACTATCTTTCCATAGTTACTATGATTGCCATCTTGTGTTTGTTCTGGGTCTAATTGTGATGAAGCCTTTTACGAATGTTTCAGAACTACTTGATTGGAGCTTTCAAACCATCTTGCAATATTTCAATAACTTTTAATGATGGAAAAACCCGCAAGCAGGTAATCTAGATTTAGTATCATATATTTTGAGTTTGATCTCGTTGAAGCAATTGGAAAATTGGAATTGTTTCAATGCTATGTTTGTTGAGGTTTGAAGAGTTTAATGACAATGAATTATTCACCTTACAGATTTTTTAAAATTTGGATTATTATCTATGAAAATCAAAAGGTTGTAGTATGTCTTTTGGCATTTACTTTGGGAGAGGTGATAGTGTTTCCTTATTGAAACTTGTATTTTGGTTTGTGCTTATGAATCTGAACCCCTCTCGAATCTTGGATTGATTAAGAAGTTTGTTTATGTTCATGATGAAACCTTGTTTCCTTTATGATTTATTTCTGTAGGTCCAGTTAAAGAAAGAAAATGGTCAAACTGTAATGGTCCCACTATTCCAAAGTCAAGAAAACATTGCTGGCAAGGTTTGTTGTTTAATAGTATTGATCTGATTTATTCATATCATTAGCATTATCTATTTGAGTTTTAAGATATTTTCTTTCTGTGGTGTTAATTCCAGATCTCTGTTGAACCAATTCAAGGGAAGAAGGTTGAACACAATGGCATCAAAGTTGAGCTCCTTGGTCAGATAGGTATGTTTCTGCTACAAGATTTCAAAGTAGCATGTGATTTCAGAAAGATAAGGTTCTTTAAAAGATCATTGGATATTAAATTCTTGTTTTTTGTTTACCTTCATTGTGTTTTTTTGGGGTTTTCCAAACCATGGTATCCATGTATCCTTGCTTGTGTTCTTAGCTTCTTTTATGGGAAACCTCATTTGCTAAATTGTTAATGACGTAAGTGGATTAATGGTATAATAGAGCTTAAATATCAACATTTTTATAAGATGTAACTAAACCCAATCATAGCTTTTTGCGTTTGGTGAAGCAGAAAAATATAGGCGTAATAATTATGCAGAAGCCCCCGTCCACAAATTTCCTTCATAATAAGTTGCATATATCTGTATCAATTATAACTGATAAAGGACATGTGATGAGCAACACAATAGAATTGGTAAATCCAATAGATCCTTTAGAAGAAAGGAATAAGGGGTTCAGAAAATCAATCAGATCTCAGATCAAACTGGCATAACACTTTTTGTTAGAATGGTAGAAAATTCTTGGTGGGAATGAATGTTTTAAGTGTTTAGTGTCCAGGATTTTAACTGCCTTGATTCTTATCGTGGTTTCTACATATTGATGCTTGACTGCTTTTGATTTTCTAATCTCAACTTTTTAGTAAATCCATTTTCTAATATCCTAATTTTTCCTTGCCACTAAATAATCAATTGATCATATTTATCGTCTACTAACACTCAGAAAATCAACATGTAATTATGAGACATCATATCACCTCGTTAGTGTAAAAGTGTCTACTGCTTTAGTGATGTGTCCTTATTTGTGACTACTGCTCAACTTTTCTAAATAAAGTGTCTATCTTTTCTTAAATTCTTAAAGCAAATAATCTAAATAAATTTGTTTCACTTTGCAGAAATGTACTTTGACAGGGGCAACTTTTACGACTTTACTTCCCTCGGTGAGTGTGTTTTGTCTTAATTGTCTGTAACTTGAAAACAGTTCCATTCCATTTTTTGACACTTATGAATTGATTCATTGTTTTAAATAACCCTCATTCCTCTCCCATAATCTGAGGAAGGAATAACAAACTGCAGCATTTTGCAATTTGTTTAGTAATTTCCATGCATGATAATTGTCTGTGTCTTATTTTAATGTCCAGACATTCAATGAATTGTTTTCTAATTAATTTGTTATATTTTTTGTATGTTTGTTTACAAGGAAGCTCTTAGCTTATTGCTTTTGTTTGCAGTTCGTGAACTGGATGTTCCTGGAGATATATATGAAAGAAAAACATATCCCTTTGAATTTTCTACAGTTGAAATGCCATATGAGTCATATAATGGGGTAAATGTGCGACTCAGGTAATCTTTTCATCTAGTCATTTCCTGTGTAAATGGCAAACATGATGTTCGCTTTGAATTCTATTCTGTATATTCTCTCTCTGTAGGTATGTCCTGAAAGTCACAATCAGTCGTGGTTATGCTGGTAGCATTGTGGAATACCAGGATTTTGTGGTAATACTCTCTCTCTCTCTCACGCTGCTCCCCCTCCCCCAAAAATAACCCACCAAAATAATGGCTAATTCTAATAATTTTGATTGTCCAGGGGTTGAATTTTATGAATTTAAGTATGAAAATGTGCCAGAATTCTACCTTACTATATTCATTATGTATTTAAGTTTGTTAAAAGAAATACTGCATATTACGTTTCAATTAGTGTATAACTGGTTGAAAGTTCCTTAGACTAATGATATTTCTTTATATAATATAAGCTTCCCATTTGGGCACTATTTGAACATATATGGTTGTCAGGCTTATTTAGCTGCTGTATAAGTGATTATCTGTACAATTAGTAACTCATATTAAAGTAAGCATTTCATTTATAGTTTTCACTAATGTTATTTTATGCTTCAGGTTCGCAACTACTCCCCAACTCCACCAATTAACAATAGCATCAAGGTGAGTGCATTGCTGCTATATTTGTATGGTGAACTAGTGTGTATGATGGTCTCTGTTATCTCAACTTAACTCCTTTGATGACATTTTCTTCAAGGGTAATAAGTCATCAATTGGAACTTTGGTTTATGTATAACTTATTGAACATTTCAAACTTTTTCTTCCACTTAGATGCTTAGTTTTGTTTTGTCATTTATGTTGTATTTGTCTTTATACTTCAATAGGTTCACCATTATTAATGCTCTCTCAATCTTCCTATTCGTCTTAATATACCTTTGCAGATGGAAGTTGGAATTGAAGATTGCCTGCATATAGAATTTGAGTACAACAAAAGCAAGTAAGTGATCAGAGTTTCAGTTTGTTCCAAATGGGTTTCACAGGGTAGAGTTGAAATTTCAAAATAAAATCAGTTCTTCTGATTGCTAAAGCTAGAATGAGTTATGCTTGCCCGTACAACCATAATTACTTCACTTGTGAACTAACTCAAGTGACTGAGCGGAGTTTAAGAATAACCTAAATGTGTAACACTCAAAATATATACATCCTCGGGTTCTAAGAAAAAATTCTGTGGTACTTACTGGTAAATAAATATACAGGTATCATCTGAAAGACGTTATAATTGGAAAGATCTATTTTCTTTTGGTAAGAATCAAGATAAAAAATATGGATCTGGAGATTCGACGTCGAGAGTCTACAGGATCGGGGGCCAATACTCATGTTGAGACCGAGACACTTGCTAAGTTTGAGTTGATGGATGGTGCTCCAGTTAGAGGTATGTAGAAGTCTTCCTACTCATATATCCTAAAATCCTAACCATGTAAAATTACCAATAGGGAGATGGATACAACATGCTACATCCATGCTTCTATACTAAATTTAGTAATTTATAACAAACATACAACTCTTTTACGAGTGAATTGTATTTGGTGAAACTTGTATTGTTAGCACGGAAATGTACTGAATTTTCTGTAAAATTGTTGATTATATTCTGAAGTTGCCTGTCTTCAGTTTCCATGATGCCCTACCTAAATGCATGTGTTTTTACTTTTCAGGTGAATCAATTCCAATCAGACTATTTCTTAGCCCTTACGAACTGACACCTACTCATCGCAACATCAATAACAAATTCAGTGTCAAGTATTATCTGAATCTTGTTCTAGTTGATGAAGAGGACCGACGGTATTTCAAGCAGCAGGAGATCACTATGTATAGGCTTCAAGAAACATCCTGATTACTCATCTTGAATATCATTGGTCGTTGATCCAGTTCGTTCATATGGACGCAAAAGTTTAACTTGCCTCACAAGTACACCTTGTAAAGACTTGAACGTTAGGATAGGACATGTTTTGCTGGTGGAACTACTGTTTATTTGTAAGGGGTTACAGTGGATTTCTTATTCTTGCGGACTTTTTTTGGTTTAATACGAGATGCAATATTTACCAAACACATCATAGTCATTATAGATAAATGGCTGCATCTCCATTATCATTGCACTTGCACACTACAAAATTGAATTATATATAAAACCCACAACTTTAATTCTTGTACGTTATATATAGTGTAGCTGGCTGATTAGTCTGAAAATGAGGAAGTGCCCGTGAACCAAGAAATACTCTTTCCCTGAAATAATGAGCTACAAATTCCATTGAATATCGACGTACTAAAGCAATTGAATTGAAGCAGTCAATGCTTGCTGTATAATCAGTGCCAAGTCCCAGAGCTTCCTACAGTACCGAGTGGCGGAGCCGGAGTAAGCATTTGGAATACAAGCTCATTTCTCGTTGGCATACTTGTGGTATTGATTCCAAGCTGGTTTCGTCTTGGTCTTGCAGGTTGTGACAGCGTAAGGTATCCCTCCAATCCATATATATGATCAATGTCTGCTTTAAGCTCCATATGGCTGTAGAAGATGACTTTACGAGAATAATCGCGTGAGTACAAGTCCTGCTTAGCTTCCTGGGACTGCTCGTGAAAACTTTCTACCAGCTTCCAGCGTGTCCTCCATAACATTAGGTGGGATTCCGTGGTTGATGATCTGAAAGAAACCCCATTTCTCAGCTGCTTCTTTGATTCCGTTGATCACCGTCTCCTTTCTCTCTGTTAAGCCACTGAGATCGATTACTGGGATTTGGACTTGGACATGGAGTTGATGGTCTTCTTCTGGTGAATGTGAGTGGACGAAGATTGTGGGAAGCTTGGATTCACCGGATCTACAAATCCTTGATTCACACCAGCTTTGGTTTCTTCGAATTGCTTCATTTGCTTTTGGCGTTCATACGATACATAATATTACAGATACTGGCTTAATATATAATATATATTTCCAGTACCATTAATTATACACACTGAAAACTTGGATTATATACATTATCTTGTATCTATAGTAATAGTATATATGTAACTAGCTAGATAATATTAGTCTTAAAATGAGGAAGAGGGGAAAATCCAAAAACCCTGTAATAATGCGCTAAATATTCTAGATAAGTTGTTTGCTTGTAACGTGGGGGATCATTCTCCGTCACAATCTCCTTTATTGGACCATATGGTTTGAGTTTGTCGTCAGAATTAAAGAAACAAGCAATTGATACACGAGCCCTGTCTCCTTTTGTTGCCAGAACTCTGTGTTTCACACTCTTCATCTTATCATTGCTAATCAGCTTCCCATGTAACACAAATATACAACAAATCAATTTATAAAAAAATAAGGATATTAATTTATAATCTTGAGTATTCACATGATTGTAGCTACGTACCTGCATCAAGTCACCAATAATGACAATCAAAGCTCCACGCACCGGCTTCACATCAACCCACTCATTATGATCGTCATGAAGCACTTGAAGACCACCAGTTGTGTCTTGAAGCAACAATGTTATGAAGGAGGTGTCTGAGTGTACTTTTGTGCCCAAAGTCAAATGGGGTTGGGGACAAACGGGGTAATACTGACATAGCAAATTCATAGTGTTTAAGCAACCCAGTTTTGCCATGTAATCGCTGTCAAGTCCCAGCGCTTCCGACAGCAACTCCGACATCAACTGCCGGAGTCGGAACATGTATTTGGAATAGTGACCGATTTCACGTGTACAAACATGGGGTATTGATTCGTCATGGTCTGGCTTTTGAAGGTCGCCACAACGTAAAGTATCTCTCCAATCCACAGGAACGTGTGCAGTGAGCTGGCCGTTCGTGTAGAAGATAGCTTTACGAGTGTAATCGCGTGAGTACCAGTCCTTTTTCACTTCCTGGGGCTGCTCGTGAAAACGTCGACCACCTTCCAACATGTCATCTAAAACATCGAGTGGGACTCCATGGTTGATTATCTGAAACACACCCCATTTCTCGGCTGCTTCTTTGAGATCCTTGACTATCTCCTTCCTAAGTATGTTCTCGTTCATCATCTCATCATGATCAGCTAAGCCACTGAGATCAATCACTGAGACTTGGGGTTGATTAATGCCATGACATGAATTATCTTCTTCGGCTGAGTTGGTGTGTTGTGAGTGGACGAAAACTGTGGGAAGCTTGGCAACACCAGAGTCTACGAGTCCTTTCACACCCGCTTTGGTTTCTTCCAACTGCTGCAGTTCCTTCTGGCGTTCGCACAACGCAGCTTCTTCCATCTTCATCGGCTGCCACACACACACAGATACATGTATATTACATATCAACCCCGTCAATTATTGCATCAATAATTGAATGCGAAATTATATAATGCTAATTGACGTCAGTTCTATTACTTAGTTTCTCTTTAGTGAGTCATAATGCTATATGTAGCACCATTTAGTAACTTTGTTTAATGTGAAACGAAATGAAGCTAATAATAATATATACATTTTTTTTGGTAACTTAATAATAATAATAATATATACATTGTCACATCAAAATGGGACAATGATATTAGTGGGACTCCTTGCTATAAAACCTTGTAATACACCCAAATTACTGCAATTATTTGATTAAAAAGCCAAGTCATTCAAGTGAGAATTTGCACGAGGCCCATAAAACCAATAAGGGCTATAAAGCATCCCAATATGCATCCAAAACGCACTGTTCTACTCTTCGTCTCCTGTGGCCGTCCTCTCCATCCGACACAAGAGTTCGAATACCAAAATGCTGAAAACAATGCTAAGCGCGGGAAAAGTGTATTTAGAAAGACGGAAACGACGTTGCTTTGGGGACTACCTGTATAGGTGTTTCTTGTTTCCTCAATCTCATCTATTCTATTTCTTACCTATCTCTTTTTGTCAATTCTGGGCTAATAATACCAACATATATTTGAGACAGAATTAACACAACCATCATAATTATTACAGATATTGGCTTAATATATAATATATTTCCAGTACCATTAATTATACACACTATAAACTTGGATTAAAAACATTGGCTTGTATCTAATATATAGTAATAATACATATGTAGCTAACTAGCTAGATAATATTAGTCTTAAAATGAGGAAGGGTAGGGGAAGCAGTATATCCTTTGACCCTGTTACGATGAGCTGAATATTCTAAAAAACTTGTTTGCTTGTAACGTGGGGGATCATTCTCCGTTACAATCTCCTTTATTGGACCATATGGTTTGAGTTTGTCGTCAGAATCGAAGAAACATGCAACTGATACACGAGCCCTGTTTCCTTGTGTTGCCAGTACTCTGTGTTTCACACTCTTCATCTTATCATTGCTAATCAGCTTCCCATGCAACACAAATATATATATATATATATATATATATAATATCAAACAAATTTTCAAAAAATAAGGATATTAATTTATAATTTTGAGTATTCACATGGTTGTACGTAGCTAGGTACCTGCATGAAGTCGCCAATAATGACAAGCAAAGCTCCACGCACCGGCTTCACATCAACCCACTCATTATGATCGTCATGAAGCACTTGAAGACCACCAATTTTGTCTTGAAGCAACATTGTTATGAAGGAGGAGTCTGCGTGTTCTACTGTGCCCATAGTCAAATGGGGTTGGGGACAAACAGGATAATAGTGACATAGCAAATTCATTGAGTTTAAGCAACCCAATCTAGTCATGTGATCGCTGTCAAGTCCCAGCGCTTCCGACAGTAACTCCGACATCAACTCCCGGAGCCGGAGCATGTGTTTGGAATAGTAACCGATTTCACGTCTACAAACATGGGGTATTGATTCATCATGGTCTGGCTTTTGAAGGTTGCCACAACGTAAAGTATCTCTCCAATCTACAGGAATGTGTGCAGTGAGCTGGACATTGGTGTAGAAGGCAACTTTCCGAGTGTGATCGCGTGAGTACCAGTCCTTTTTCAGTTCCTGGGGCTGCTCGTGAAAACGTCGAACACCTTCCAACATGTCATCCAAAACATCGAATGGGACTCCATGGTTGATTATCTGAAACACACCCCATTTCTCGGCTGCTTCTTTGAGCTCCTTTACCATCTCCTTCCTCGGCACGTTCTCGTTCATCGTCTCATCATGATCAGCTAAACCACGGAGATCAATCACTGGGACTTGGGGTTGGTTAATGCCATGGCATGAATTATCGTCTTTGGCTGAGTTGGTGTGCAGTGAGTGGACGAAGATTGTGGGAAGCTTGGCAACACCAGAGTCTACGAGTCCTTTCACACCCGCTTTGGTTTCTTCCAACTGCTTCACTTCCTTCTGGCGCTCGCACAACACAGCTTCTTCCATCTTTCATTGGCTGTCTCACAATCACGAGTGATTGAGAAGTTTAAATTTTTTTGTTTTGGGTAAAGGATTCAGAAGTTAATTGAGTGTGAATGAATGCGACATTATGTAATGCTAATTGACGTTAGTTTCTATTCACCAAAAAAAAATTGACGTTAGTTTCAATTTTTAGTTTATCCATAATGAGTACAAATTCCCTTGGGGCTTTCACAATAACTGTTATATATGGACAAAATAAATTTATTTTATTTGATTAATAAGCTCAGTCACCCAAGTGAGAATTCGCACCAGGCCCATAAAACTAATATGGGCTGTAAAGCAGCCCAATCTGCATCACAATTGAAGTAGGCCCAAAACGCACTGTTCTGCTCTTTGTCTTCCATGGCCGTCCTCTCTTGCTACCCGAGGCAAAATGCCTTTAAAATATTGGGGGTGTGTTTAATTTCAATGTTTAAAAACTTTAGAATGATTTTAATAGAATTGATAGGTTTTTATAGAATTTTAGAAGAATCTAAAAAAAATTTTGAAACGGGGGAAAGATTTGTGCTAATTTTATTTTTCTTAAAAATTTAAGATAAGTTTTATAAAAAATACTTATATGTTTTAAAATTTATTAATTTTTTAAATACTTATACTTTTAATTTAGTACACTTAAAAACTTTTCAATTATAAAAGAGTTTTTATGAAAACCTGACTAAATACACCCATGTAAAATGATGAAAACAACGGTAAGCGCGGGATGTGTATCTAGACGGCGTAGGAGCAACATCAATTGCCAAGCTTGCTCCGAACTGAGCTAGTTTTTGCTCGACAGCAACGACGAAACCAGTGGGCACTCACAATGAAACATTTCACTGTGACGAGGCTCTTGCCTGCTTCTTGCTTCGCCTCACCCATAAATTCTCCGGCGTTCTTGTCGTTCGCACCCGTGATCCCCAGGTACCGTCCCAACCTTACTTCTACTCACTTTGGCATTCATTCCTCTTTAGTTTCCGTGCAAGAACAGGTATGGAAATTGCTTTATTTGTTTACATTTTTACTCAACAGTTCGTATTTTTTTAGTCCTTTACTGATTGAATAGAATTTGAGCTTTCGGTGGTTTGGAAAGTGCAGGTTTTGGAAGACATTGTAAATATTCACCTCAGAACAACGTCATAGCGGAAAAAAAAAAAAACTAAGATTTATCATTTCCCTTATAAATTTAAGATTTTCTAAATACTTCCATTATATATACGTGAACTGTGTGAGTCTACTGAATTTTTTGTGTGTTTATTCATGACATGCTGAAAATTTCTTAACTTGCGCGTGAAAGATTAAAATTTTGATGCATTTGGTAAACTGTATATATGTAATTGAATGAGTTGCTAATGTAATCACACAGTCATTGTTGCGTTTATGTGTAAGTCACAAATTAACGACATTTTCTTTTCTTTCTTTTATCTCTCTCTTTTTATTCAGCATTATGGGATGGAGTTAATTGCAAAGGAGCTTAATCTTGATGTGGGAGGTGGGACACCCAGATGTTTATATGTTGTTCCCAGCAATCTATAAGAGCTTCGTCCAGGTATCATCTTCTGTATTCTTTCTATAATATGCACTAGGCTGGTCGTAATACTTTACCTTACGCTATATTGTTCAATGTGATAGGCATTGATGCTACGGATAATGGAATCAACCAATATGATACAGACCAATGTCCAAAGTATGTGAATAATACTTACTTATCTTCAAGAATTGGAAGATTAAATCTGCATTGGGTGGATGATGACAAAAGAAAATGAAGTCTTTCAACATGCAATGACTCCAGCCGGAAAAGAATTTTCCTGGTTTGGTTAAGTATACAAAAAGCTCCTTTCTTTGTTTGACTGTGTTATGTTATTGCTTCTCAAATGCCTTCTGGTAGACTGGACCACTGGCTGTTTCACTGTAGGAAGACATTGTAAATCATAGTCACATATCAATTATGTCCTTAACAGTATCTCTATGTTGCAGACCCTTACATTTCCATATGCACGATCGTGGTTGCCAGTACGATAGTGTCTTGCAGAAGGAGGAAAGTTGATCCAAGCGAAGAAATCTTGGTTCTGACAAGTGCTTGTCCTGTATGTAGGCCTTGCACCATTTTACGAAGACCTGCTGAATTCTGTTCTACTTGGTTAGCTGCATGTGTTTATGGGTCTTCCCCGTGAGCTCTCACTTAATCTTTTGTTGTTTTTAAACAGCGTAGAAGTTTCACATATTTGAGCTCGTTGAGGAAATTATGATCAACCCCTTCATGCATCAAATATGTCATTTACCAAGTATGCACAACCCAATTCCCATGACATAATTTTATGAACGCAGAGTTTCCAAACCATCAGCTTGCCACACAGTATGGGTGTTTCTTGTTTCCAGATCTCATCAATTCTATTTCTTATATATCTCTTTTTGTCAATTCTGGGTTAATGATACCAACATATATTTGAGACAGAATTAACACAACCATCATAATTATTACAGATATTGGCTTAATGTATAATATATTTCCAGTACTATTAATTATACGTGCTATAAACTTAGATTAAAAACATTGGCTTGTATCTAATATATAGTAATAGTACATATGTAGCTAGCTAGCTAGATAATATTAGTCTTAAAATGAGGAAGGGTAGGGGAACCAATAAATCCTTTAACGCTGTAATAATGAGCTGAATATTCTAAATAACTGGTTTGCTTGTAACGTGGGGGATCATCCTCCGTTACAGTCTCCTTTATTGGACCATATGGTTTGAGTTTGTCGTCAGAATCGAAGAAACAAGCAACTGATACACGAGCCGTGTCTCCTTGTGTTGCCAGAACTCTGTGTTTCACACTCTTCATCTTATCATTGCTAATCAGCTTCCCATGTAAAATATACATCAAACCAATTGATAAAAAAATAAGGATATTAATTTATAATTTTTAGTATTCACATGATTGTAGCTACGTACCTGCATCAAGTCACCAATAATGACAATTAAAGCTCCACACACCAGCTTCACATCAACCCACTCATTATGATCGTCATGAAGCACTTGAAGACCGCCAGTTGTGTCTTGAAGCAACATTGTCATGAAGGAGGTGTCTGAGTGTTCTGCTGTGCCCAAAGTCAAATGGGGTTGGGGACAAACAGGGTAATACTGACATAACAAATTCATAGAGTTTAAGCAACCCAATCTTGCCATGTAATCGCTGTCAAGTCCCAGCGCTTCCGACAGTAACTCCGACATCAACTGCCGGAGTAGGAGCAAGTGTTTGGAATAGTGACAGATTTCACGTCTACAAACATGGGGTATTGATTCATCATGGTCTGGCTTTTGAAGGTCGCCACAACGTAAAGTATCTCTCCAATCCACAGGAACTTGTGCAGTGAACTGGGCATTGGTGTAGAAGATAGCTTTACGGGTGTAATCGCGTGAGTACCAGTCCTTTTTCAATTCCTGGTGCTGCTCGTGAAAACGTCGACCACCTTCCAACATGTCATGCAAAACATCAAGTGGGACTCCATGGTTGATTATCTGAAACACACCCCATTTCTCGGCTGCTTCTTTGAGCTCCTTCACCATCTCCTTCCTCAGCTTGTTCTTGTCCATCATCTCATCATCATGATCAGCTAAGCCATGGAGATCAATCACTGGGACTTGCGGTTGATTAATGCCATGGCATGAATTATCTTCTTTGGCTGAGTTGGTGTGCAGTGAGTGGACGAAGATTGTGGGAAGCTTGGCAACACCAGAGTCTACGAGTCCTTTCACACCCGCTTTGGTTTCTTCCAACTGCTTCACTTCCTTCTGGCGCTCGCACAACACAGCTTCTTCCCTCTTCATTGGCTGTCTCACAATCACGAGTGATTGAGAAGTTAAATTTTTTTGTTTTGGGTAAAGGATTCAGAAGTTAATTGAGTGTGAATGAATGCGACATTATATAATGCTAATTGACGTTGGTTTCAATTCACCAAAAAAAAATTGACGTTACTTTCAATTATTAGTTTTATCTTTTAATGAGTAAAAATCCCCTTTGGGGCTTTCACAATAACAACTTTTTTTTTTTTGGTATAAACAACAACAACAACTCTTATATTGACAATTCTACCAAAAAAAACTCTTATATTGACAAAATAAATTTATTTTTATTTGATTAAAAAATCCAAGTCCTTCAAGTGAGAATTTGCACGAGGCCCATAAAACTAATATGGGCTATAAAGCAGCCCAATATGCATCCAATTAGAAGTAGGCCCAAAGCGCACTGCTCTACTCTTCGTCTTCTGTGGCCGTCCTCCCTATCTGAGACAATGGTTTGAAGACTAAAATGCTGAAAACAATGGTAAGCGCGGGACTTGTATTTAGAAAGACGCAAACGACGTTGCTCTGGGGACGACCTGTAAGAGTAGCATCAATTGCCAAGCTTGCTCCGAACTGCGCTGGTTTTTGTTCGACAGCAACGACGAAACGAGTGGGCACTCACAATGGAACGTTTCATTGCGACGAAGCTCTTGCCTGCTTCTTGCTTCGCCTCACCCATAAGTTCTCCGGCGCTCTTGTCGTTCGCTCCCGTGATCCCCAGGTACCTTCCCAACCTGACTTCTATTCACTTTGCTATTCATTCCTCTTTAGTTTCCGTGCAAGGAGAAATTGTTTTATTTGTTTACATTTTTACTCACAATTTTGTTGTTTTTTTTTTAGTCTTTTAGTGATTGAATAGGATTTGAGCTTTCGGTGGCTTGGAATGTGCAGGTTTTGGACTCATTGGACGCGGTGGTCGACGTGGGTGGTGTGTACGACCCCGCCCGAGACCGTTTCGATCATCACCAGAGTGGGTTCCACGAAGTGTTTGGTCACGGCTTCACCACAAAACTCAGTAGTGCCGGCGTTGTCTATAAAGTTAATATTCACCTCAGAACAACAACATATCGAAAAAACTAGGATTTGTCATTTATCCTATC
Source organism: Rhamnella rubrinervis (assembly GCA_007844105.2). NCBI lineage: Eukaryota > Viridiplantae > Streptophyta > Magnoliopsida > Rosales > Rhamnaceae > Rhamnella > Rhamnella rubrinervis. The sequence goes on from CM017576.2 coordinate 824,032, forward strand.
TGTGTTAAACCTCTTTTTGAAATTTAAGATTTTCCAAACACTTCCATTATATATATGTGAGCTGTATGAGTGGATTGAATTTTTGGTGTGTTTATTTATGACGTGCTGAAATTTCTTAACTTCCGCGTGAAAGATTAAAATTTTGATGCATTTTGTGTACTGTACATATGTAATTGAATGAGTTGCTAATGTAGTCACAGAGTCGTTCTTGTGTTTTTGTATAAGTCACAAATTAATGACATTTTTTTTTTTTTTGGTTAGCATTATGGGATGGAGCTAATTGCAAAGGAGCTTAATCTTGATGTGAGACACCCAGATGTTTATAGGTTGTTTCTAGCAATCTATAAGAACTTTGTCCTGGTATCACCCCCTGTATACTTTTTATGATATGCACCAGGCTGGTCGTCATACTTTACCTTACGCTATATTGTTCAATACGACAGGCAATTGATGCTACTGATAATGGAATCAACCAATATGAAACAGACCAATGTCCAAAGTATGTGAATAATACTTACTTATCTTCAAGAATTGGAAGATTAAATCTGGATTGGGTGGATCCTGATCATTCATCTGAGAAAGAGAATGAAGCCTTTCAACATGCAATGGCTCTAGCCGGAAAAGAATTTTTCGAGGTTTGATTTAGTATACAAAAGCTTCTTTCTTATTTGATCGTGTTATGTTGATGTGTGTCTCATATGCCTGCTGGTAGACTGGACCACTGGCTGTTCCACGGTAGGCAGTTATTGTAAATCACAGTCATGTTGATCACTTAAGTTCTTAACAATATCTCTGTATTGTAGACCCTTCATTTCCATGCGCAGTCCTGGTTGCCGGCACGATCAATTGTTAAGGAGTGTCTTGCAGAAAGAGAAAAAGTTGATCCAAGTGGAGAAATCATGGTGCTGACCAGATCTTGTCCTGTATGTAGGCATTGCCCCGTTTACTAAGACCTGCTGAATTTTTTTCTTCTTTGTTAGCTATATGTGTTCATTGGTCTTCCCCGTGAGTTTCCCACTTAAATCTTTTACTTTCTTTTAAACAGTGGAAGCTTCACATATTTGAGCTTGAGGAGGAAATGAAAATCGACCCCTCCGTCAAGTATGTTATTTACCAGGTATGCATAACCTATTGCCATGACATAATTTTACAAACACCTAGTTTCCCAACCATCTTGCCAAATACTGATTGTATAGATGCAAAAATAGAGGGAACTATCTCCTCTTTTGTGCTCCTTGTCTGGTGCAGTTCACGTAAATGCAGTCTTTTGCTCCTTGATCTGTATTACATACTGTCTATAAATTCTGGAAATTATTGAGTGTATGAACTTACTTTTACAGGATGACAGGAGCGAAAATTGGAGAATTCAGGCGGTGGCAGTGTCTCCTGATAAATTTGAGAGCCGGAAACCTCTACCATTTCTTTGGAGGGGTTTGGAAAATGAAAAACTGTCTGAGGTTGCGGGGATTCCAGGCTGTGTTTTTGTTCACATGAGTGGGTTTATTGGTGGAAATCGATCATATGATGGTGCTCTGGCTATGGTAAGAATGTCTTTGAAGTCCTAAGGAAGAATGTTTTGAATATGTTTAGAAACTTCATTCACAGGATTGGATGTAGGGTGCTTCCCTGTCACATTTATTTGCATGAGTAGTGGAGTAGCAGATGCACTATTCCACACAATATAGTCTTCGCCTGGAACTTCAAACCCCAGATGTTTGGATGAGTACATGAAGCCGTCTGTTAACTGGAAGAGGAAGTAACTGAAACTAATTTCGTACTCTTATCAAAATAGGTTGTATCTTCAACCTATAAGTAACCGTAATCTTTTAGTAACATCTTTGGCGCTATTCTACTATATATTTTGCTCTTGATTGTTAAACTCCCTTCTGCTACTAGCCATGTTATTTTCAGTTTTCTCATATTTTCTGTATAGCAATAAATTTTGGTATGCATGTTATTACATGCAAAATCATTTTCCACGCCGATATTTATTTAATTATAAGATTCACATCAGACTTCACAAGTAGTGTTAGTCATGATTAAATAATTCACTAGGATCTCGCTGGGGACAAAAATTTGGGCTTGTTTTATAATGTAACTGTTTTTGTACGGTAGCACATCAGTCTTCTGAAATGGATGGTAGCTCCTCTTTGAACCATGCGTAAAGGCCTCCTTCTAAGTGGAAGACATTAGTATACCCATTGAGGACGAGCAAGTAGGCTGCTATCAGAGATCTGTAAGTAGCAGCAGTAGGAGTAATGTTAGACATAATTTGTTATTTTTTCTTTTGATTTATTTAGACATAATTTGTTAAGCGGTAACCAATTATGTACAGTTTGAAAGTCTAACAGTTTAGGCAAACACCTATATATTTGCATCATGTGAATATTTAGAAAAAAAAAATTGAAAAACAAGATAGATTTTGGAAGATAAAAGAACTTAACAAGTTTGCTTACCTTGATTGTTTACCTTCTGGTAGATTTTGGGTTGGTTTCATTGTGCCCCCAGCTGAGCAAGCCACTATTATCTTTGCATCCTTATTTAGTTTTGATTTCACACCTATTATCACATTCCAACATTTAGTTATTTCTGAGTGTGCAAGCGTGATAAAGAATGCAAAAAAAATGTAAAAGTAGGCTACAATTCATACTTGGTATGAATTCTGGGTTCTCTTCTGTGCCTGCAAAGATTCCAAAAAATGCAAATGCAGCTCGACGGGCTATGTCCCATGCTGTCCACTCCTTTATGAGTCTGTATATTTGTACATTAATGGCACCCGGTGGATGAGCCTGCAACATTAGAATGGCACTTTGGCATCATATGAACCATAAAATTCTGGATATGAGAAAAATAAGGTTGAATATAAGCCATCTGGATGAAAATAATTGCCATTTGAGGCAGTTTATGAGTTGTGTACTTAATGTTCCTGGATCAATCATTTCTGAATTCTCTGGAGCTAGTTCAGATGAGTATAGAACTTTGTGAACCGACTAACCTCTTTAAATTCTGCTTCAGGGCGCACATCAAGAATCACAAAGTTGTTTTCTTTCTGAAGCCGCAGAGCTTCCTTCACATCTACACTCCTTACCTACAAAGAAGAATGTTTATGGGTTGCTAACCATTTTATGATACAGTATAGGTGTTATTTTGACCATGGAAAGCATGGACTTTCTTTTTTAAAAGAAAAAATGAATGACCTCACTGGCTTTCATGTTTCCTGATCTCATCATTTCTATTTCTTGTCTATCTTTTCTATTATTAAGTTAGTTAAAATGCTTTTGTTGATTTCAAATGTGAGGTATACAGACCATTAGAATGTACTGTTCTAGTGTCCATGACCTCAAGTCTTTGAAGAACACTAGAATGTGAGACATTTCAAATGAGTCGACACCATCTGCTTCCTTAGATATATTAAAGATGTATGCTCTCTCTTTAGTGTTTCTGCTGCGTGTGTGTGTGTGGAACAGAGAGACAAAGAAAAAGCTGGCTAAAGCTGTACCCTTTTCTCTAGCAAAACCGCCCTCTTGATCTTCCAGTCTTCTTCAGCTAACCCCTCCAAAGGCAGAGAAGAAAGGAACCAAATGAGAGTTAAATTGAGAAATGTCAAACATCACAGAGACAATTGTTTCAGTCCTCGTGTTATTTTCGCATTAATTAAATGTTGAAGTTACCTGGTGTTTTTGCTTGTTTTGTTGCTGCACCATAGATTCTCAGGCCCTGAGGGATGCTCCGTGATGAAAAACTTTTCTTTGTGGATCCAAGTGATCGTACTGTCAACCAGGACGAAGAATGACTATGCTGCTGAGAATGCTTCGAAGGCAGTATGAGTGATGAAGGTTGGATATTTGGATGTAAAGAAGAGGAATTTGTGTAAGAGGTGATTGAAGTAAGAGAAGCCATTCGTCCAAATTCTTCAGACAGAATCAGCAACTGGGTTTCCAAAATTTGTTTTGTTATGTGTTAATTGGTATTTGAAAACTGAAAACACTAATTTACTCCCTCTGTCTGTGCTTGCTTCTATTCTGATTGAAGATCATGAAGGAAAGCGACTGGGCCATGGTTGTGAGGATTTTTATCTCTTTAAGAATCTGAGCATGTGGTGGATATTTAAGGAAGCTTGTTGCTATTTGGATATGATTCATCTTCACTCTATTGTTTTCACAATCCAAGCATTTCTATGCCAAGTGTCCAACCAAACTCCAAAAATATCCTCATATCCTCTGCTTTCCGTTTTGCACGATCTTGCACGTTACGACAGAATCTACTGAGACAGAGAAGTTTGTTTTGGGGTCAAACCCTTTTTTGGTTTGGTCAAATAACCTCATCCATACAACAAAATCAAATATATATGAAAGGCTTTGCGGTGTAAAGGTACTAAAAATGGAAATGAAGGGTGGTCAGCAGCATATGATGAGGCGTAGCACACATGTAGGCGTAAGATTGTGAGAAATGTACTTTGCAGGACCATAATGTGCTAAATCTACTTATCTCGAAGCTATGTGGGTGTTAAGCAATTGTCTAACGACATTTTATCCGATACCATAGAATGGTCTGCGCTCTTTTTTTTTTGGTTTTGTGACTCATTTCTTTGGTATTACGTATTGTTTGGATTTGTATTTTTCTAACCAAGTCTTCCTTCTTACTCATATTAATGTATGTTGCACACCAGCCGGTGGTTGACCGTTACCCATGAACCCAACCAAAGCTCCATTGATTTACCAAAAAAAAAAAGGCCAAAGCTCCACTGCGTCAATTGCTTACAACACTGCGTCAATTGCGTACAAGTTAATAACCCCTTGTCCTTATTTTAAGCGCATATATATATATATATATATATATATATATATATATATATAAACTTCGTTCATTCATTAGTCAACATTAACCATGTGAGCACTTCTAACACATGACTTTTGAGAATCATATTTTGTGACTTTGTGTTCCCTTCCTCTGAGAAGCTCGAAATGTGAAAGTCTAGAACATTTTAAAAAAAGAAAATAATGGAGCAACTTAATTGACAGTTGACTAGAAAAATGTTTTATCCATGATTATATATTATTAAACCCCCTGTAGATATGGAAGAGTTATACCATCAAAATCCCATTAAATCCACCTCTCATTCAATTCCTTGAATTGAATATGACCCATCACTACTAACATGCTACAATTGTAATATTTATTAAGTAGTTGGTCCTTAATCAAACAAAGATAGAGATTCTTCCCATCTTTTCAACCAACAAACTCTCCACTTAATTAATTATTTCCTCACCACTTGAATTTGATAATTAAATTCCGAAGAAAATGGTAAATAAATACACAAGTTTTTTGGCAAGTAGAACTCACCTTCTTTAACCATGGCATCATTTATGAAAGCCCATTTCTTTCATTTTTTTTGACTAAATTTAATGCAAATGAATAACATGGATCGGTCCGAAGTTAATTCTGTGTGTGTGTGTGTGTTTTTGATGTAGGAGTGGGAAGTGTACAGACAAGTCGATTAGTAGGGCCCACTATTCCCATTCCCAGTACAAGATCCAATACGACGTGCCATTTGGTAGTGTTAGATCAGTTCTCAAAGCCAACAGAACCACCGACACCCATAGATACTCTCATCGGACAACCCACGTCTTGCCACCTGGCACATCGCTACCACGATTTAACTAATATAAAATGAACCACTTGATGCAACGCGTCGTCTTGGTCTCTATCCTCTACGCTGTCTTCATCTTACGTTCCTGCACCTTTACGCTTCTTCTGATTGTACGTCAACAATTTAGTCCATGTTTTTGATAAAACAGAGTCAAGGTACAACCACATTTAGCTGTTGTCGTGCTTTGCAGATGTGTACGTGAAACATTAGATAACACACTCTCTCCTCTCCTTCTACTTCCTCGCGTGTGTATATATATATTTGCACGGACCTTGTAATCTTACTATTCTGGAGCTCGTTTAGCTGCTTCTTCATTCTCTCTCTTTCCTGCAACAATGGAGATGTTTTACTACCTCGTTTTTGGGGGACTGGGGGCGGTCGTGGCAGCACTGGAGCTGAGCAAAAACAACAAGGACCGAATCAATACCTCACCAGCTTTCAATTCCTTCAAGAACAATTACCTTCTCGTTTACTCTCTCATGATGGGTACCCTTTTGATATCCCTTCTTAGATCTGACCCACATTAGATCCCACTCAGTTTTTCTCTGAACATATGTATGTTTAAATGTATGCATCTGGATTTCGTGAATTTGGATCTGATCTGATATCTTTTAGTCTTTTAGAGATATTCTATGCAATTCAGAGGACACGGATCTGTGTTCCAAACTTTGCTGCATGATGTTTTTGATTCACTGGGATGTTTTGATTTAAAAGTTCTTAGCTTTTTTTCTTAAATGCAAAATGCTAATGGTGCAGGGTTCTTATAAGCTAAAATGTATGATCTTTATATTTTAACCGGTTATTATTGTATTGATTTGATGCTATGCTTGTTTTCTTTTTTTTTTTATGAATGTTAAATTCTAGTTAGTTACCAAATATATGTTTTTCATAAAATATTAGGACCAGGAGAATAGGAGGAGATTTTGCTTGTAAGCTTTCGTAAAATATGTGTCATGGTTAATTCTTTTCTGCTTTTCCTCCGGGACCATGACAAGGATTGTTATTTTCAAGTATATCAACTTCTATTGTATCCTTGTTTTATTTGTATGGTGTCTTAGCCTGAGGACTCAGCTGTGAGTGGTGAATGACAAACACTTATTCTGGGCAGCGTTGAAATTACTACTTAATTTAATCTGATTACTCACACATTACTGTTTATGTGGTAACAGCCGGGGACTGGTTGCAGGGTCCTTATGTTTACTATCTTTATACTACGTATGGATACGGAAAGGGTGATATCGGACACCTCTTTATTGCTGGTTTTGGCTCCTCCATGCTGTTTGGGACAATTGTTGGATCTCTAGCAGACAAACAGTGAGAAATTATTTTCAAAATTGTTATTATTTTCACATTATTTGTAGAAGAACAGTGTTTAAAAATAGATGTGTGCCTTCATGCAATTGAATTCAGGGGTCGAAAGAAGGCATGTGTAACTTACTGTATAACTTACATACTGAGCTGTATCACCAAGCATTCTCCTCAATATGAAGTTTTGATGCTGGGACGTGTTTTGGGAGGTATCGCCACTTCTCTTCTATTTTCATCATTTGAGTCTTGGCTTGTTGCAGAACACAACAAGGTAAGGGATAGTTCTCTTTAGCAAAATCTTTACAGACTCTCTCTGTTTCACAACACTCTACATGTCGTACTATCTTATGCTGGCTGGTTCTATGAAACTCACTGTCCTGTTCTAATTTCCTGTATTTACTATTAGTATGTAAACATGTAATTTGCAAATCTTCTTCTCAAGTTGCCTTCTCATGGTACTAATCGCAGTTTCCCTTAATCTCTGCAGAGGGGTTTTGAACAACAATGGTTATCAATAACATTCTCGAAGGCAGTATTTCTTGGCAATGGCCTTGTTGCTATTATCTCTGGTTTGTTTGGAAATCTACTTGTTGATTCACTGGCTCTTGGGCCTGTGGCACCTTTTGATGCTGCTGCGTGCTTTCTTGCAATTGGTATGGCTGTCATATTATCGACATGGTCAGAAAATTATGGGGATCCTTCGGAGAGCAAGGACTTGCTTACCCAATTCAGGGGTGCTGCTGTGGCCATTGCTTCTGGTAGAGTCCTAACTTTTGAACTGTAGATGAACATATTCTTCTTTTAGACAATTATCTCAAATACTAATTGACTGTGGAGATTGTTTTTCTCCTTTCTGATCTTTTACTGTCTGTATTAGGCATTTAAATATGTTTTCTTTCCACCTTGGTCTACATACAAGTTTTCTGATAAGATTTTAATTTTTCTTGTTTTTTTCCTTTATATATGTGTTATATTCCCTTATTTACTCTCACTTTTTAATTGCTTCAGACGAAAAAATTGCACTTTTGGGTGCAATACAGTCTCTTTTTGAAGGTTCAATGTACACCTTCGTGTTTCTATGGACTCCTGCTTTAAGCCCAAATGATGAGGAAATTCCACATGGTTTTATCTTTGCTACATTCATGTTGGCTTCAATGATGGGAAGCTCCCTTGCTTCTCGGTTGATGGCTCGCTCATCGCCCAGAGTAGAGAGCTACATGCAGATTGTTTTTGCTGTCTCCTCCGTTTCTCTCCTACTACCCATTTTGACCAATGTACGTTACAGTTTCAAATTGTGGTTTCTCTCCTTAATTATCAATTCTTGTTCTGTTCTCTAACTTCACTGAGTTGTAACAGTTCTTGGTAGCACCTTCGAATGCGAAAAGTGGGAGCATATCATTTTCAGGTTGCCTCCAGCTTCTTGGCTTCTGCACCTTTGAAGCTTGTGTGGGAATATTCTGGCCGTCCATTATGAAGATGAGGTCCCAATACATTCCTGAGGAGGCCAGGAGCACCATCATGAACTTCTTCCGCATTCCTCTGAATATATTTGTCTGCATTGTGCTGTACAATGTATGTTGCAGGCTTTACTTTAAATACATTGTGTGGCCTTGAAACCATCTCCTACCCAGCACCCCCTCTCTTCCACCACAAAAAATAATGAAAAAAAAAAATACGAACTTCTTTCTTTTGCTTTCTATTTTCTTCATAATTAACTATTTGTTGTTTGTTTTGTTCATAACTGAAGGTTAATGCATTCCCCATCACCATTATGTTTGGTATGTGCTCGATTTTCCTCATGGTGGCATCACTTTTACAGAGGCGGCTCCTGTCAATTGCAGACAAGCCAAGTAAGACATTACTAAGTCTTTAGTCCTAATTTCTCCAACACCATACCTGTCCAGATAATGGGACTCATCGGTCTTAATGGTTTTATTGGTGCTTATAATTTGCAATACTTTCTTTGTTACAGAGACTGAAGATTGGGCAATGAAGGAAAGGGACAACGAATCAGAGCCGTTGAACATCTAAGTTTGTAGCCGACAGACCACCAGATTCTTTTTTAGAGGTTGGAAAACCACCATCTAATTCATTCCACATACTGCTGCAATTCCTGTAATCAAGGGAGTGTTTATTTAATAGTGAAGAAAATGTATAAGAAAACAGTGGTCTGCCCCACGAAGAAATGGGCGAAGAAGAAGAAGGATCACTCCGAGTTTCGCAAAATTTTTGGGTGCAAATTAAATCAGTCCAGTAGTAGGATTAGTTTCACAAATTAATGTTTGGAAAGAAGTATCAGCTCTTGTATGTGGCCAATGCTATTCTTTTCTACAACATCTATAGCCTTACATTTTTATTCACTAGGATGCAAGTGAACTTCTCCATTGATTACCTTAAAGCATTTTGTTCATGATTTTTTTATTTTACCTTAAGCAACAAGTCAGTTGGTAAGTTTTTCTTTAATTAGTGGTGATAATCTTATATCTATTTTTCCGGACAGTCATCTTTTGCACAATCTTTCCTACAAAAATTGGATTTAATTACAAACGAATTTGCACAATATTATGTATAATTCAGGATGCGTTCAAGCCAATGTCCCTTCATACATTGTAAAGGTAGTAATGGTTTTAGACATGTCCAGACTCACTAATTCATTTATCTTTTCTCAGACATTATATTTTTTTGGGTGATTTATTGATCAAATTAAAGGGTTTGGTTTGGAGCATACTGAAAACGAAGTTTTGTTTTAACACAAGTTATCACTCAATATCAACCAAGATTTTGTTTTACTATATTAAATTTGGTCAAGTAATTACCAATTCAATTATTTAGTGCTAACAATGAGTGAAATGATTGATAAGAACTCAGCGTGGGCTTGGAAAGAGTTAAAAAAAAGAGCCTACAACAACAGCAAAGGGAAATTATAACAAGGCAGAGAAGGGAGACCTGTGCTTGTATGTGTGGGTGCTTGTGTTACTCGTAACAACAGTGTATAGACTCCTCTTGTAGTTGTAGAACACATTCTATGCAGATATAGACAGAATATTTAATTGCAAATTATACATGAATAAAAATTGGACTCAAATGCAGAGAAATCGGTTTACATGCTAATGCAGAGAAATCTAACATTTTGTTCTCTCCTGGAACGAATCAATCTATGAAGAGGAGGATCAGATCCATTCTTGGCTTTAAAGATATGGGGTCCGGAGCTATCTATCTGGGGAATTCGTTAATCCACACAAGAAAGAGGTCTAGAGAATTTGAAGGCATCAAAAGAGAGTACAAAAAAGGCTAGAAAATTGGCAAAGTCAATTACTGTCAAAGGCTGGTAAGGTAACACTTGTGAAATCGGTTGTCCAGGCTATTCCTGTATACTCCATGTCTTCTTTCAGGTGGCATTTAGTGAGGTGTAAGGCTTTGGATTCGATGGTAAGGCATTTTTGGTGGGGAGTGCATCCAGACAAACAGAGATTTCTTGCTCTAAGGGCTTGGAGTGACCTTTGTAAACCGAAAGAAGCTGGTGGGCTAGGATTTCGGAAATTCAGTGACATTAATACAGCGCTTTTAGCGAAACTGGGCTGGAAAATAGCAAGAGGAGAGGATAGCTTATGGGTGAAGCTTTTTCGAGCCAAGTATCTGCAATCTACTTCCTTCTTGAATTACAACCCACGAAGAAGAGACTCGAATGTTTGGCGTGGAATCATAGGATCAAGGCAGGTTATCAAAAGTAATGCCTGCTTTAAAATTGGAGAGGGTACAATTAATCCGTGGAGGGACCCATGGATTCCTTGGCTTTCTAACTTCACTCCTATACTAAAATCACCTTCAGAGGATTTTGGAATATGTAGGGTAGCGGAACTAAGATTGAATGATGGAAGTGGATGGAACAAAGAGCTTATAGAAAGAATATGCGAACGAGACTCTGCTGAGGCCATCTTAAGGGTTGAGTGGTCTGAACGAAATCATCAAGACCAGTTGCTGTGGCTGGAGAATTCTGCTGGTAATTTCTCTGTAGCAAGCTGCTACAACGGAATAATGAAGAATAGAATGGGGACTAGTTTTGACCCAATCTGGAAGAGTATTTGGAGCACTGAAACTTCATGAGAGGCTAAAATTGCACCTATGGAGGATGCTTGCAGGGCTATTCCAACCAGAGAGGCAGTTATTAGCAAGGTGGGGAGGGGAGATGAGGCTTGTCCAGGGTGTGGTTTTGAGTCGGAGACAAGTTACCATACTTTTAAGAAGTGTCAGCTAATTCGAGCAATTGCTTTTAGTAGTAAATGGGGAGGTAGAATAGATGAGTGGAATTGTGATTCTATCCACCAGCTAGTTCTTGGATGTCTTATTCCTAATTCGAGGTCGGTGAGGATGGGTTTTAATAAGGAGGAGCATCAAACTTTTTGGGCGGTTTTGTTTTATGTGGCTTGGAAGGCTAGGTGCCAGTGTTTTTTTGAAGGCACGATTAATTTGGTGCAAGCTATAAAGTGGTTGGAAAGGTCTGTGGATGAATTTCTCTCATCAAGTAAAAAAGAGGAGGTGGAAAATGCTGAGAGTAGCAGATTGGCTGGAGCTGTTAGATGGTTGCCTCCTCCTGCGGGCTGGATCAAAATAAATGTGGATGTTGCATATAAAGCTTCTAGATCGGCTGCTGCGATGGTGGTCAGAGACGATAGTGGTAAACTTCTTTTTCTGTCGTCTACTCTTTTGGATTGTCATTCCCCTTTTGAAGCTGAGCTTGTGGCCATGGATTGGGCTTCTGGGATTGCTGAAAGAAGGGGCTGGGTTAAGGCTTTTTGGGAAATTGATGCTGTGGAGGTTGTTCGAGCAATTGAGGGAATCTGTGAACCTCAATGCTGGTTTGGTTTTCATAAAGTGTTGAACATTAGGCAAAGGTTTTCCTGTTTTGAGTGGAATTTATGTTGGCAAAGTAGAAAGTGTAATTTAATAGCTGACCTTACAGCTAAGAATTCTCTTGTTTCTGGTGTTTGTATGGAGGTGGATGAGTTCTCGGTGGAGAGCCTTCCATCTTCTCTGTTGGTTTCTTTGCTTGCAGAGCAGTTTGATGTCTGTATGTAATCCTTCGGGGTTTGTTTTGGTGCTTTAATGCAGTATTTGTTTTTACCAAAAAAAAAAAATTGGACCCAAAAAGGTTTTTTGAGTGATCATGAGCTTGTTTAATTGATTCAATTTTTATAAAGAACGTGACTATGCAAAAACTTACTCTCTAAATCTATTTATCTCTGCTCTAATTAATTTTTTACAGTTTTTTCTGGTCTTCATTATTCACTACTTCACTTGGCTACACTCAAACCCAGGCAGGTACAATAGAGTCCAAAGCCAACATTTGAGTCGCTATTCACGACATTAAACATCATATTTATGCAGAATAAAGTCTGATTTAGGAATTCATCAAAAAAAAAAAAAAGTCTGATTTAGAAAATAACATAAAGAACCATGAAGACAAATCTTATTTTATCATATAGAAATTTCAAGGCAGACCAAGTAGGATTGTCACTACTAAGCCAAACAAAAGAATTATCTTACAAGATTTATACATCGATAGAAACTCAATTTTCTGGCTTTGAAATATTGAAAATTTGAAGGTCCCAGCGTACACACTAACTATAAAGAAAATCAAAATCCCAATCTATCAAAATTGTGTATATTAATGGAAAAACAATATGTACAACTCTTACTCCAAGCATCAATTGGATTGCCATACTTGTTTTAAGAAGTATAAAAAAGAAAGAAAATAAACTTTACCATCTCATCTGACTTCTGTAGAAAGTAACGACAACGCTGATTGAATGTGAGTTTCCAGTTTGCCTCTTAAGCGTACAACAGTGTTCTCTAACGTTTCATGTGAACTTGATTCGTTAGGACCTAACTTATTATCATGTTGTAGTACGTGAAGCTGACTCTTCAAAAACCTACTGAGACTGGACTCTGCAATATTAACAAGACTCAGTGATGCATTTGTGTGCATAAATTTCGTAACTATTAGACCTGCTAAAAGTTGCTGATCTGCCTTCACATGCTCCGATATAATGTATGGTAAGAGAATCCTCCTGAAAATCAGCAAGTCACTTTCCCTGTCTCCACATTCTTCCAATCTTTTGTGTGTAAGCCGGGACAATTGGGCTTCTTGACACTTGCGAGAGAAGATCCCAACCAAATAGCAGACGTAAGAGAAAGTAGTACCATAACTAGAGTTAGAGATGATACTAGATATAATTCCAGAGGATAATATTAGAATTAAAAACTCATGGTCCTCGCCAGTTGTGTCTGAGAAACCTCCTTGTTTTAGCTTGTCTTCCACAGTAGTCAAGCAATGCAGCTGCAGTGTCTCGTAAGGCAGTAAAAGAACCAACTTTAAAGCCATAAAACAATCTGTTTCAAGAAGAGTTTGGCTCACACTTCTCGCACCATCTTCGTCAAGCAACGTTACATTAGATTGATCAATCAGTCTTAGCACATCTTTAAAGCGAGAAAACATTACAAGTTTCTTGAAAATCTCCATCCAACACAAGTGTAAAGGGTGAATAGAAGGGAAGCTCTGATTCTTTTCTTCCTCAGGAGGCTCTACGTCCTGGAAACTTTCCCAACCTTCATCCCAGTTGTCGCTATCCCAAGCGTTTCCTGCATCAGAGGCTTCTGCAGAGACCTGCTTGTCTGGTTTTTCCATGAAAAGCCTTTCCCACTCTCCCAAAATAGCTAACAAAGAATCAATATGGGAATTGGTATGGGCAGCACCACACAACTTCAAGAAGCAAGAAACTGCAGTCTCTGCATTCAAGAGATCATCAGGGGTAATTTCCATGGTGGGTGAGATGGTTATTACAATCTGAGATGACTTGAGTGCAACCAATGTACTTGTAAGCCTGGCAGATGTATCATTATGGTCTGTCAACCCCTCACTGGCAGTAGCTTCACTTTTTTCACCTGTATAGTGCACCTCATCCCATCCTTCCCATGGTATTACATTAGATTTTATCTCAGCTGAAAAACCCTTGATATTTCTACCTGTGAGGAATTCCATAAGCTCCAGTGTGTAAACACGAACAGAGCCTGGAAGCTGCGGATTCTCAGAGAACTTGGCAATTCTTTCCCAAACTACATGCCTGACCAGCTTCAAATCCTCCAAAGCACCTTCTAATCTACTCAAAGAGGACAACAAATGATACAAGTTCTGGTGTTCATGTGATTCACCGGCGACCAAGTCTTGCAAAATGGGTTCCAAAAGATTTAAGTAGAGATGAGGAAGATCCTGAATTTCAGTTCTACCTGCAGAAGTGAAACCAGTTGGAGTGTGTAATACTGCTTCAGAAAATACTTCTGTAACAGCTCCAAACCCACAGCCAGAAAAGACCATTGCTCTGCAGAAAATGAAAATTTCAAAAGAAGAATCACCAATCAACCCATAATTGACATAACTGACAATTGTGCCCCAGCCCTGACTTGGTGAAACAATGTCTTCCATCACCAGTCTCATGAAAACCTTAAGACAACTCATTAGGTAATCTGGATTGAACCCAAGATTTTCTCCTGTACTCTCCTGGGATGTAATAACCTTCATTTCATCCACCAACCTCATCCAAAAGTTTAAAAGGATTATAAGGCAGTCCTGCCATGTTGAATTATCAGGAATAGTCCCACAATAACCAGAAAGAGGTATTATTACCATGAAGTACTGCTTCACAATGTCGAGAGCATCTGAATGTGCCAAGAGTCTGATATACTTTCCACATATTTCATAGCTTTGCTCAAGTTGACATATCAATCTCTGAACATTTTCAGGGCTCTTAATAACCAAGTCATTTTTAGCTTTAGTCTCTAAAGTCTTTAACATGCTCACAGCATAATGTTTGTAGACATCCTGCCATGAAATGAGACCTGGTACTGGATCATTATAAATGCTGACAAGGGTTTCTACCATGTTTGCCAACGCTTCCAAGCTACTCTCATCAATGTTCATGTAGACTTCATGGCTTAAGCACTCCAAGTTCAAACCACCTAATCCAGCAATGTTTTTAAAGTCAAGGTTCTTTAGAAAAGAAACTCTTCTACATTCTTGCTCAATTACCTTGTAAAATCGAGAAACTCCAAAATTAGACAAATGTTCTTGATTCGGATGTATCATTGGCAATGATTTCTTGCTTTCTTCCAGTTGCAAGTAGCATTCAGAGAGCAGGCTAAATAAGTACGAAAGTCGCAACTTGTTGCACCCATAAACTGCAGGGTAGACAATCAAGGAAAGAGCTTTGATGGTCTCAACAGCATAACCAATTATTTCTCCTTTAAATTCTGAGATTTCACAAATAATATCATCATTGGTCCAGACTTCCGAAACAAGAAGAGAGCTTAAACACCGTACTAGCACCTGAAAGAAAACAAAGGAAAACAATCAGTATTATCACTTTAAAGTTTTAAAAGGCGTACCTATGTAGTCCCCCATGATCAGTGCTTACAAACATACATACCTCTGTTCGATTCAAGCCATAGGTATATGCTAATTTTAAAATGTCCTTCAAGATATGCTTCTTCTCCAACTTTACAGACTCAATTAGGGAGATAACAACACTCTCTATGTACTTGGAATCCCCAGACAAAAAGCGTGCTGTGTCAACCCCAGGAATTATTTTCTCTAATGCTCTGGACTGTTCTGCAACACGCTTTTGTTCTTCTAATTTCAGTTTCCACTCTCTCCAGAATGTGGATTGTACTTCATCAAGTTTTCCAATTTCATCTGTAACCATGAAAAATAGTATAAGAAACAATAGAATAACACCATAATAAGGAAAAGGAATTCACCACAAAGTAAAATAAAAGAAAAAAATAGTCACTATTTATTAAAAGGTTTGCAGTCTTAAAAGTCAAGTAAAGAATGTAGCCAATCACCAGTACTATGCAGCGTGTGTTTTTCCTCAAACTTCTTCAGTAGCAGTTCCCTCCGTTGTGCAGGACCTTCACACTCAACTCCCAAGTTGTGCAATAAACTATATATCATCCCTACATTCATGATGCTACAAATTTCTTGGTAATCCTTCCGTCTTCTAAGTTGCTCTTCTATAACTTCAACCCCATTAAAGGCATCCACCAGATTCAACAGAAAGGAGCAGCCAATTATGTCTTCCTCTTCAGTAACAGGTGGTTCAATGATTGATTTTACCAGAGAGACAATCAAATTGTCTTTGGGAGCAAAACCATTTCTTGCCAACCAGGACAGAATGGTTACCACAGCCTGAGTCCTCACACTCACATATTGCTTTCCAGGAATCAAGCCAGGAACCGACTTTTTACTGAATTCAGCTTTCCTACTTAGTTCAAGCAACCATGGAAGTTGTAAGGCAGCAAAAGACAAAATTTTACCATTTTCTATCAGAACAGATTCCCAATTGCTTCCATTCTCAATAGATAAGTTTTTAGCAACAACAGAAAGTAATTTTTTTATGTTACAAATATGTACTTCCTGATCATCAGCCCCTTCCACCACGTTAATGCAATCATTTAGGTCAGCTATATCTTGAATTCTGCAACCTGAGTGTGAGATAATTGAGGAACCTTGAATTGAGAAGTTTGGGGAATTTGACCTTGTCAACATTGCTAATATCTCACACTGACCTTGCATGTCTAGATCTTTCCATGCATACAGCAATTCACTGATGGATTCCTCATCACAATGGCTCAAAGCAAAACCTAGTAGCTGCTTTCTAGAATTAATATCCATGTTGTCAAGTGCAGGACCCCTAGCAATGGCAGCACATAAGTCCCAAACTGGACCATGTCCTTTCTTAGCCAAAACAAGGCAGAGATCAAGTGCTAATTGCAGATCCCCAGCAACAGCAGCTTCTCTGGCAATAGCTTCCTGAACAGCTGATATCTCATCTGGAGAGCTCAATCCGAGAAGTCTGGAAATCTCTATGAGCTCATCAACATGTAAGTATACTCCAGTTTGACTTTTGATTGCCATTTTTATAATCTCCATTGGATCTTTTATTTGCCTAAATTGCATGGGTAGAAGTGTCACTCCTAGACTTGGAAGTTTAACTGTAACTACATCAATAATATCAGACTCTGCCTGAACAATTCTGCTGCTTGAAAATAAATTCAAGCATTCCTTAGCCTTCCAGATCTGAAACAAATTGGAACAATGCAGTCAATAGGTTTACATTAGAGTAAGAAACATACTACCAAAATCTACTTTAAATACACTGAACTAGACAAGTCATTGATTTGGATCTACATCGACATAAGTGGAAAATGATTAGTTTATGTAGCCTAATGCATGTTGTGAGAATAAGTAAACTTTACTGTCAAATAAGGGACATATCTTGTGTAGTTGACCAAGAATAATAGACATGATGTTACAACTAAAAATGTAAAACAAAGATGATAAGAACAAAAAGATTAATAGTTAGTTATTCCATTCATAAGCTTTTGTAACTAATATTGTTTAATAATTTAGCATTATCTCATGCCTGATTGTGTGTATAAGATGCATTAAAACTTGTTTATCACAATTAAAATTTTGGCAGAAGGAGGACAATTGTTTTTTAACTGCTTATACGATCTTATGTAATTCAGAAGCAACTTGCAAATCACTTGTAAATGATACAAGTGCCATTGGACAGACAGTTTTTAAGTCATAATTTCAATGTTATAACCAAACACCTAAACAACATCAATCATTAAACATAATCCAGCATCATACTTACTTCAGGGCAAGAAAGACTTGAAGCTGAGAAAAAATATTCCCTTGCAGCTTGAATGACGAGATTTTCTGCCTTCTCTGATGCCAAAGTAACAGAATGTGTACCCTTTAAATAATTCCTAGCAAGAGAAAACTTCCCTGCTTTAAGCAGTCCCCTGCAAAACTCCATCAGCATATACTCTCGATCAAGAAAAGGAAATGCTTTGTCCCTGATACACTGCATATCACGCCACATGTTTGCCCAATCATTGTCCAATCGACCAGGCTGACGACGGATAAATTTTGAGAGTATAAGGCGAAGAATTTGCTTTACACCTTTTCCATCTTCATGAGACTCCAGAAAAAAATTCATTGGTTTTGGGACCTAAACAAACAAGTCAAAATCAATTGTATATGAAAATATTACCTATAAAACATCCAGGATTCTAATTATCAGTCACAATGTGTAACAAGGCCCTTATCTAGACCAAACACACACACACACCAAAAAAAAAAGGAAAAGCGGTCATAATTCTAGTCTAATCATATATTTAGTGTCCCTTTAATTTAGTTTTTCTTCTCTATTTAGTCTTCCATGGTTCCTTGTATCAAATTGTCTCCAACACCATCATCACTGCACAATAAGGGAAAAAGATAATGGAAGAAAAGATTAGCAACAAAAAATAGATAATTTGAACTTGGAACATAGAATAAAAAATAAATAAGAAAAAGAAGAAATGAAGTGATTTACAGAAAATCAAGATTAACAGCACAAAACTAAACGAGTAGAATTATATAAAGTAAGAAAAGAGGGAAAAAAAAAAACTGTATGCACAATGCACAATAAGAACTGAAAAACAATCTGATAAACCTTTTTTTTACTTTAATAATAAAACATATGCTAGTAAAAAGGAATAAAAATAAGAAATACTAAATTAAATATGAAAATAAAATTAAAATTTTAAAAATATCAAAAGAAAAGAAGAGAAGATAAATCTAGGTAGAGCACAATGACAACAATATTACTAATTTAAAAATAAAAGAAGAAGAAGAAGAAGAAGAAGAAGAAGAAAAGAAGAAGAAGAAGAAGAAGAAGAAGAAAAAGAAGAAGAAGAAGAAGAAGATTAGCAACAAAAAAAATAGATAAATTGAATTAAAGAAAATAGAATAAAAATAAATAAGGAAAAAAAAAGGGATAAGAATTAAAAGAGAAATAAAAATAATAAACTTAATATGAAAACACAAATTAATTTTTTAATTTCGTTTTAAAAAAAAGGTAAATCTGAGATGGAGCGATGCAAGACCTGTGGAAAGAAAGAAAAAATAAAATAAAATAAAATGCATGAAGAAAAGAACATGGAAAGGAGAGTGAAAAAAAAGAATAGCACATGGCTTTACCAACCTCTATTTTGCTGACAGCAACTCAACAAAGTGCAGTGGCCTACTCAACTTATTATGAAAACACAAATTAATTTTTTAATTTCGTTTGAAAAAAAGGTAAATCTGAGGTGGAGCAGTGCAAGACCCACGGAAACAAAGAAAAAATTAAATTAACTTAAATGCACAAAGAAAAGAACGTGGAAAGGAGAGTGAAAAAAAGAATAGCACATGGCATTACCAACCTCTATTTTGCCGACAGAACTCAACAAAGTGCAATGGCCTACTCTTCCTTTATGAGATACTGGTCTTGGCAGTGAAGTCCAGCAACAAACTCTCAGCTGCAGCTCGCTCTCTACTCTCAATCTTTTTTTTAATTATTTATTTTCAATGGCTTCTCAGAGAGGGACAGTTAAACTCAAGATGTAGACATAACACCCACTAATAGGACATGCAGAACTGCCTTGAGGTTTAAGCCTCGAGGCTGCATGGCTCAACCGAGTGAGACTTTGAGCCTTAATGTTCTCGCGCTGAGGCTATTGCTTTGAGTGATAACTGCTGAGGCATCTCTGCAGCAACTCAGAGATTCCTTTGAGCTAAAGTGCTGAGGCATCTCTGCAGCAACTCAGAGATTCCTTTGAGCTAAAGTGCTGAGGCTATAACCCACGCCTCGCCTTCAGGTGTTGTCTCAAACGACAAAGATTATTTGTCTCCCATGGCCCCACCAGTGTGGGACATCATCCAATAATACAAATTATTTAATGCCCACATAAAAATACAAGATACCAAGATGCACAGGCATTTTCTTGCTAAGAGAAACCAACCTGGTAAAAAGCTAGAATCCTTCCTACTTCAACATGGCCTTCTGCCAGTTTCAGTCTTCTCTCCAGGCCTTCAAAACATATTTTACTACCTGTACACAACAACCCCCCAACCCCACACCCACCACATTAAACATTAAAAAAAAGAAAAAGAAAAAGGGTAAAAGCTTTGATGGCATATAACAGAATCTCATTCATCGACTTCTGTATCTGTTCTATCAGTTTAATACCTTGAATTTGTGGAAGCTTTGACAATATGGAAGCCATGGTACTCCACCTATCTGTTACTGTGCACAAATAAAGACACTGCAGAGCACAATCTATGGCTTCGATTTCATCCTTAAAAAGGCTGTTACTTTGAATGTCTCTGCACCCCTCATCTATTACCATCAAGCAAATGTCCAATTTATTATCTGAAGCAGTTTCCTTCAACCATCTAACCAGAAAAGACTCAGCCTCATTACGATCCGCAGCAAGATGGTTATCTGTACCCTGACCTTGGGAGACTGAGATTGTGTAATGAAACCTGTTCCGCATAAATGGAAGTGCTTTATCGCGAAGTCTCTTAACCACATTTTCTTCTTTAACTCCCTTGAGCATCATTCTAAATTTATCATAGTCAGATAATTGTTCCCATGTAACAAGACTCAAACTTATTTCACCATCATTGTCATCAGAATAAATTAGTTGATGTAGGTATGAGATATCCTCATGGAACTGCTGCAACTCAGAGATGCCTTTACGAATAGCAAAATCAAGCAAGCAGAGGCAATTATCTAGCTGACCACTAAAATTATCAATATCTCTAGCCCTATTCTTGTACCATGTTGAAAGTTCATTAGTTGATGGCCAAATAGATCCTAGGCATCGTTTGACAATGGGTTCAGTTCTGATTTGGATACCAATCTCATGATCTTTCGGTAAGCTGTTAATATAGCTTACCATCTTCTCACATTCAACCCAATCCTCATCCCTCACAACTGTACTCGTGGGAGGAGATCTACCAGGAAGAAGCTGCCCATATATTTGTACAGGAAGTGTTTCCGGGATAGCAGCTAAAACCTCCAAAACAAAAGGAGCCAGTGAATAAGGATGACGCTTGAACAGGAGGTTCAAAGCCCCAATTTTCCCACTCTCAGCAAGTGCTGCACCAGCTTCATTGATAGGCATAACTCGAAATTTGGTATACTCCTGTACAGAAAATCTGCACAAAACTATGTTATTAAGCTGACTTTTAGTTTGAACCATCACATGAAACTGTAAAAGGATCAAAGTTTAAATAAAAAAGTGTTAGCAACATCAGGAAGAAGGAAAGTTTATGCAAAGAGAGAGATTAACTATTATCAAAGAACGTCACAATTTAGGGACAATAACACGTCGTAATTCATGCATTATATAGAAAGTACTTTGAACAACAAAGCTTCCAAAATTATTAAATTATAGCACTTGAAAATCATCTTTACCTGCCCATGTTTATCCCTATATATGTCTCCAACCTGTCTCTGAATTGCAAAAACTGAAGTCTTGCCATTCGGAAATCCCATATTTCACTACATTCATAATTTTCTTGTTCAGAAAACCCATATCGGTTAGTTACTCGAAGCCCATATTCAAGCAAAGCCTTAACAGCATCTTCTGTTGGTCCAACTTTGTCTACACATTCGGTAAGTATGAAACCTTGATCCTTGATTTTTGATAAAAACATACTTATTTCTTTTATTCCTTTGGTTGAGTGCAGCCATTGTGATTTCAAGACTTCATCTTTATCCAACCCATGACAATCAGCAAAATTCAGCGCAGCTTGATAATCTTTATTGCTAATTAAAATACTATACATTTCCTGGATAGATCTCTCCGAAAATGATACCAAACTCCATCTCAACCCAGAAGTATCAAGTTGGTCAAAACTGTCTTCAATTATCTGCTCTATGCGATGTGAATCATCAGTTTCCTTATTATTAGACAGGTTCTTTCTCTCCCCAGACGACATACTCTCCAAAAGAAATAAGTTCCCTTGAAACTGCTGGACTCTTTCTAAAACAGGTGTAGAATATACAGCATCATTTTCCTTAAGTTTAGAACCATTAAGTATGTCAAACATGACTAGAATGCCAGTCCTTTCCGCAATAGCAAGAACATGATCAGACCACCACGTAAAATCCACACTATCACTTAAGATTTCACCCCCTCCCCTTGACCAATTTGAAAGTGAAAAGCCTTCTTTATCTAGCTTAAAAATGTGCAAGCATCCTGTCACATCTAGAGTAGCAATAAATTTGGCTTGTGGTGAGATCAGCACCTTTGGATATGCTAGTGGACCTCTATAACCTTTTGGCTTGGAATATATACCCTCAAACTGAATAGAGAACAAATGCTCTAAATTCATAGTCCTATTTCTACGCCAAAGAGTAAGAGTATAAGATCCTGGAACATATAAACATACATAATTAATACCATCTTAAGAAAAGAAAGAAGTAATTGATACCTTACATAACTGACAACACTATAAACAAATCAAGTGACAGTTCATAGCAGAATCTCAGTTTTTTTTACAAGATGTGGAAGCAACAAGGACCTCAGTCAGAGCCAAACCAAGATTGCTCAAATGCCAGAGGTATAAGCTCACCAAGGTTTTTGAAAAATTATGAAGGATACAATGCAAAAACCAGAAAAATCACAGGAACATTTAAGATGCCACATTATTAATGCTTTTCTGAGAACTTAGTTTTTTTTTTTTTTTTGGGGGTGGTGGGGGGGTGTGGTTGGGGGTTGTGGAGGAAGCAATTACAAACAATATCAACCACGTAAAGGCTTGTATAAATCAAGATTCAAGTATAGAGCACCATAAGAACTAAATGTAAACAACAGTAGAAGAAATACCAGGGTTTCCGCTTGAGGTTGGGATGCTGATAGAACCACCAACACCAACAATCAAACGTAGCTCTAATTGGTAGTCAACACAAAAAACATTGTGAGGAAACTGCCCCTTTAGAGTTAAGCCACTATGTGAGGTGCATGCAGAATGAATAGAGGCATTTGGGTCCTGACTGATCTCAATTTGCTGAAGGGAACCATCCGATGTAAAAATAGTGAAGCTACACCTGGAAACAATTTCATTAAATTTAGACAAGTGGCATATTCATTTCAACTTTCTGTCTTACTCAACAATGACTCTAGAACTTCCAATACAAACTCTAGATTGACAATTGACAAGAATCTACTCTTCATAAGCATTCTTCTATGCATAATTCATGCAGAGGCTGTGAACAAAAAGAAAACACTTACAAGCAAGATCTCTCAACATCAGAATCATCATTTGCAATTAGGCTTATAATTGGATAAGAGACCTTTAAATGCCTCCTCACGATCCTTGTTATCTCTTCACCATTTGCTTTGATGAAATATAATGTATCTGTGTCATCAATAACTCCAAGAATGTCATGATTCTCTGACCAAGCTCCAGTTGTAAATGTAACAAGATTACTACCTGATGGATGGTTTACAATTAAAACTGTTAAGATAAATACAATGTCAACTAGAAATCCCAGTAACAAAGTTTCTAATAAATAAAGCACATATGTTTCCAATCCCCAACACTCTACCATAACAATCGATCAACATGTGTCCACAAAACTATGTTAAACTGAAATATCCCTGACCTATATAAAAGGTATGTGAATATAAAAGAATAATCCCCTTGCCATACTTGTCATTAGAGTCGACTCTAATTAAAATCTTAAAAATTCAAGTAGGTTTCGACATGAATGTAGGTGCCTGACATAGGTATTCACTAGACCGACTTAAAGTCTCTGCTATCATATGTCTCGGAAGCAAGCCCCTGAATATCTTTGATAATGATGTATGACATAAAAATAAACAATCAATCATCATATATTTACTGAAAAAAATGTGTTCACTACAAAAGAACCTAGTAAGCTATTCTTTTAAACATTCCAAAAGCAACTACGTACTAATATGCCTGACTGAAATCCAAGTGGCACATACAACAGCAAGCAGCCAGGTTTTCTAATTAAGTTTTCAACTCAGATGGAAATTGAGATTCTAAAACATCCAAATTTAGGCCGTACACAAATATAACTTAGAAACAAATGAGGACCAAAAATAGTATTGATTTATTCACCATGAAATCTCTTTTCTGTTTAGAGAATTTAAATCAATGTAATAGTTTGCACTAAGCTCTAATACATGTAATTAAACAAAATCATCCACCAAAACCTTACCGGTGAAAATGCCACATGGCTCAGTGTAGTCATCCTCCTTCTGCAAAATTGTTATATGCTTTCCAGCAGCAACAGCCACTCGCTCACCAGTTGGAGAGATAAACAAAGATGTCAACTTTCTTAACCTTTTTGGTTGCTTGTGTTCTGTCAATTTCTCTTTGAGTTGACTCAAACCTTCATGGAACAAGAGGAATAAATGAAATGATAACCAGAATCAACCACAATCATCAAAAACAGGCAGTAAATTAAACTCGTTAAACATCAAAAAATATAAATAACGTTTCCTCTCAGTTACAGCAATTAGGAAGAAATAAATACTCATGTCCATCACCATCTCAGTCAATTACATGAAAAGGAAGCTCGATTTGAGAGGCAGAAAAGTTGAAATGAAAAATTTACAAATTAATAATTACATATTCTAAATGCCTTGGCTCTAAATAACAATAATTTTCCATTAATAAGCTCCCCGAATGAGAATTTGAATATTTATCCATTAAAAAAAATTATTGAAAAAAAATTAAAATTTTATGTACCTCGAACTGAAAGCAGCGATAGAATGCTGCTTTTAGCGCCTTCATGAGCCTGAATTTAGCAAACGAAAGTACCCAAAAAAAGAAAAAGAAAAAAGTAAATGAATAATCAATAAAATTAAAGCAAACTCTGTGTTCAAATTCTAATACGATTTAGGAACCTGTTGAGGGGGGTAATTGGGAGTGTAAGGGCGAGAAACGTGACGGCGTGTCTCGTAAAGTAGTGGGCGTACTGTTTCATCCATAGCCGTTGTTTCAGTGTCTTTCTCACCTCCCAAGATCTAAAACTCTCTGCTTCGAAAGCTGCACCAGCATTTGATCTACGTCGTGTCTTTAGAGAGCGGAAGCAAGGAAGGATTGTTAGCGAGGCAGAGAACCAGACTGTTTTCTTTAACTTTATTATTATTTTTTTAATTAATTAATTATCTGATTCTTGCCAGCCCATTGGGTTTGTCTGAATTTCTAACCCAAACTTCGGGAACACGTTGGGCCCAACAGTCTGGCAACATAATCCGATAATAGTTCTGTATACACCACTAACGATCTGAATGCACACACAGAAAAAGCCATGCAAGCAACACTGGATTATCAACAAGTCTCATTCATATTCCCAACTATTCAGCACCAAGTTCTTGCAAAAGTCAACTACCTACCCCATATCAGTTCCAGATTCTCCTCCTCCTGCACTAATCTCTGCAAGTGTGTACTGTCAAATGGCATATATTTTCCAACATTAATTCACCAGAATTTCGTAGAATTTTGCGAGGTTGAAATTTCTGTATGGATTCCCAATTTGACAGCAACAGTAGCAGCGCATGTATCTTCCACTTTGTGTACGATATTAAGTTAACAAATAGTTTAAAAGAAAGCAATGTGGATTTGTTTTCAAAGTTAAAAGCTTCATTAAAGACAAACATGAGGGAAGACAAATTCCACAATGCTAGTTTTCACCATCCAAAGTGAGATTAAACAATAGTACTGATGGACAATAAACATGACCCCATTATGAATTTACCCTTTTCTTTCTGTAATTTTTTCTTTTTCCCTTTTCAGGTACAGGTAGATCATTTGTTTATATATAATTATATCTAAGATATGTTATACATGGACCATTGTTTTGCTTTTGTTGAGTTCCTGGTCTTCTTGATTGCTTTTGTTTAGTTCCTGGTCTTCTTGATTGTGAGAACGGACCACACATCTTGTAAGTAGTATATTTTTACATTATCAATCTCTTTAAACAAAGCAGTAAAAAAAATAACCAAAAAAGAAAGAAAAGAAAAGCAGTAAAAAAACCACAACCCACGTCTATTGGAAGACAGCTTGTGATTCTTGAGACATATTTGTTTGCATTTGTTATGTGGGTGAACTAGCTTTATAACTTTAGTTGAGGACTAAATTACTTGTCAAAAAAGGATAATGTCTCTCTATTATAGGAATCTATAGTACTTTTCCCATTATAATTAAATTCCACACTTAGCTTAAACCAAAGTAAGCATCAATGCATCATTACATCTTACCAGTTTTAAAAACACACATACACTCTCTCCATATACAAATATATATAATTCTGACACGTGCTTCAAAATCATGTAGTAGCAAATATATATATATATATAAAAGATAATACCTTTCTAAAATAATTAAAAGATAATAGCCTTTAATTGAGAACCTTTCTTATAATGCATATCAGATTTGTTAGAAGTTGATCAAATCCATTATTCAATCCTAAGGAACAAAAATTAGTGAAAGGAAAAGACTTTGAATTTCCTAAATAGAAAAAGGAAAGATTCTGTCATCTCATGGCTCAGATTTATCCAACAAAAAATTTAAAATTAAAGAGATTAAGGTGCATGCATTAACTCTACACAATATGTAATCCTAACCTTTACTTTGTGTACCGTTTTCTCTTTCTAATGCTCTCCAGATCTAGGTCAAATATCAAGGTTTCTCTTTAATTGAGAGGCTTTACTATTTTCAGCGAACCACTTTTCTACCACATTTCTTTTTTCTTTAAAAAAAAAAAAGGCACATTAATTTGAAACCAAACAAAACAAGGATTATTAAGGTTGTATTTGATAATACAATTATTTTTTATTTTTATTTTTTTCCTCATGAGTTATGTGTAATTTGGTTAGTTTAGAGGTTGGTTAGAATTTGTTAAATATTAGTTAGACTATTTGATTAAGTAAAAATATAAAAATAAAAATAAAAAATAAAAATATTTTTTTGTATTTTTAATTTTCCTTCCATTTTAGTCTAATTAACATTTAATAAACTCTAACCAACCTCTAAACTAACCAAATTACACATAATTCAAAAGGAAAAAACTAAAAATAAAAATAAAAAATAATTGTGTTACAAACCCTAATCAGTATCATTCATGAACCAAAATTTAACATGATATTTCTAGATTCAAGTTTTGTCTTGTATTTGGACTTGTAAGAGTATATATAGTACTGACCCTTAAGGCTTGATAAATGTTGTCTGGTCTTATTCACTTTCCTTATTAACAGAGACTTCAAAAATTGCATGGTGCATTTGGTTTTTCATGAAACAGAAAAGGGTCTCTCAGAGAACATATAGAGTAAAATGGCTAAAGAATGAGATCTTATTTACTAATTTGCCTTGAAGCTGATGATAAAGAGTAAACTAGAGTAAAAAATTGCAGAAAAATGATGATTGTAAGTAATCAGTCCATGCTAGTTTTAGGTGTCACCATTGACATGTACATTCTACCTCAATGGTGACATGGATTCCTACTGGTATTACTTCACGTGCGAGGTAGGAAGATAAGAATTAATCCTCCATTATATAAAATGTAGGTTTTTAAAGTCTTTGAAAGGGATTGTTAGTGGGATTCTGATAAATGTTCCTTCCTTATCCTTAGTCTTATGAGAACCTGCACCCACTGTTTTGAGTCTATAAACCCTCTTCATTGGTTACTGCCCCTATATATAGGAAGCAAATCCCAACTCTCTACACCACTGAAGCTAGCTTGTTGTCTCTTCCCATTTTTCAGAGACGCAAAGCTCACAGAAAGCCATTAATCTCTGCAGAAAGTAGACATGGCGTGATATTGGTCCGGCTCATCCTCCACCATTGACTCAAGTTAAGGTTCTGAGATGGCGAGCCGAATCAATATCACTCTTGTATGCTTTTTTGCATATAAAGTCGATCAATTTTCCCTTTTGAGTTCCATTATGCAGCAGCATATCTGAAGCAAGTTTGACTTTCTCCTCTTGTAAATCCTTGTTCTTATGCTCTTTCCAGCTAGTTTTAACTTATGCATGCTTGGTTTTGTGGAAATGTAGAACCATATGTAACCTTTGGAGTCATTAAATTTTCATGTAGAATTTACTTATTCTGGGGTTAAATTTCTTTAAACATACAATCAACTGGCTAGTTTTCACCTATATTTCACTACTGAATGATTGCTTTTTACCCTTCTAATACAGTTGATCCTGTATGTTGCTCACCGTATACTAGATGCTCTTTCAACTTTCATGTCAAACTTGTATATGTTCATCAAAGTTATCTCCTGACATATATTGTCTTCCTCCTTCTACAGTTTTCACGCTGATCTTTCTACGATTTACTTTGCAGAAAATATGCTGGTTTCTCATACATGCTCAACTGATATGATTTATCTTAGATCTTGATATTTAAAAGTTCACACCGCATATTTCTCTTCGCTTAGAGAACATGGTTTAGACAACAACTTGCATATATATTATCTTCATCAAGTCTGTTGTTAACTTACTGCAACCTCGTACTTCACATATAAAGCTTTGACAACCATTCTCTTTAAAAAAAATAGTATCAAACAGGCTACAGATAGCCTAAATCATCGTTGATGTAAAATTGATGGGAGTTGTATTAATTCCATGTATCTAATTATCATCATGTATACAGAAAACATCCATCATATTCATTGTTTTGTACACATCGACCACTCTCAACAGGTGGGTTTTAAATACAAAAAGATGTTAGTTAAAACGTATCACATCGATCTGTGATGATTACTATAATAATAATGGTCACTTAGCCGCCCAGCCAAGTCACAGGGGACATGGAAAGCTGTACTGTTTGGTCCTTGGCACCCACTTGGCCTTTCTTTATTTCCTCTGCATTTAATTAAAAAGGACAGGGTGGATTGGTCTACTTATTTCCTTGAATTGTCAGTTCATATATAGAGAGAGAAAAGAATTCAGTGAGTCAATGACGCTGATGCCCCCTATAAATTTTATGCGCTTAGAAAAGTCAGAATTCCCCATCATGCAATTTTCTTTAGGTTTCTGCTGGTCCTTTCTCTGTGCTGAAATTCATGGTGGCTAACAGAATATTTGATTATTTGGCATCATATATCAGTATGTTATATATGCTGTTGGATAGACGAATTAAAATTGTTGAAACGCATTGTCTTCTTTAGACAATGACTCACTTTCATTCCCAGCTGCTTCATTAATTCAAACTGTTTGGTTAACTTAATTCTAATGACAATTATATGATTGGATTTACCCCTTTTCCTCTACAGTCTACACACTTGGCAGCACTGCATGCAAGCTCGTGGTGGTGATCATAATCAATCTACCTACAAATACCAATTGCCTGCTAAACGCCAAACATGTAATTATCGACATCCTTTCTCTCTCTCTCTCTCTCTCATTCTCACTGTTGGAAAGTTAAGACCCAAAAAAAAAAAGAAACAAACATAAAGACCAAGAAGCCAGCAACAATTAATGTCCAAATCACTCCCAACAGGTTACAAGGAGAATATTAGCGTTAGACCATCGTTCAAATTCGGTGTCATCCTCGTCAAGGCAATGAAGATCAGTACTGAACTGCAAGTCTCTAAACGTAATGCCAAAAAAAATTCTCATCAGTCTATAACTTATAAGGATATAGAACAAGTCCCTCGCAGCACAAGTTTCTAATCTCCTAGCTTATGCAAAACTTCATATATCTAAACGCATCTGCATACTTATATATACAACCCACTTTTTTTTAGACTGCATCCATGAAAAATTTGCATAGTCAATGCTCAGGCTTTACCGGTTTCAACAAGGTTTCACCACTCCAACCTCCAAAATTCCAAATACCAGCGTTTCATAATTACCAGTTTATTGCATATACGCGTTGAAGAAGTTTGGCAATCATAAATAAGTGAGCTTTGGTAGAAAAAAGGGAGAGTGTTTGACGTGGGTTTTAATAGATAACTGAGGGAATAGAAATAACTTAACCTGGATTAGGGTATTCGCGTGTCCAAACGGAAGGAAGTCAATTAACTGTTGCGTTGGCGCCATTTTCATCTTTTTAACTTTGTTTTATTCCAAACGCGGTTCCGATGGACTGCCGTTGGCCGTGTGATTTACGCCAGCGGGTCAAAATTCGCCACGACGACAGCCTAGCTATATACGTGGCAGGATCTAATAGGTTGGGACATGGCTGATCATATAATAGTGTGTCGGAGCAAGTAAGACGTGAAAGGTCGTAACGAATGTTCCAATATTTGCATGGAAAACTTCATTCAAAGTGAAAATCGTTGACTGGATCCTCAAGTTTAGAAACGAACTTGGAAAAGTCGACGAAAACCCAAAAAAATCAATTTCAGAAAAGACTTGGAAAACCAGAGTGTAGTTGTTTAGAGATTTCCTGTCTCTCTCTCTCTCTCCCCCTCTCTTCGTTGAATGCCTGTGTGTGGAGGATGAGAAAGGAAAGGTTTCTGTTTAAGGGAAGCTCTTGAAAGCCTTATGCTTTCTGGTTTGGCTTTTCCCGGAAATTTTGGCACGTTTTACGGGCAATCGACCAAGCCAAGGTACTTCTTGACTTGTTATGTCAGGTCAGCCCCCGGTCTCTCTTTCTCTCTCTGTGTGTTATTTAGTTTATTGCTTTATGTTATATTTCTGTTTGTTTGCCAAGAAAGTGAGAGAAAATGAAATACTGTCCGATGTTTATTTATGAATTATGGCTACCTAACATAGTATAATATGATCAGCTTTCGTGTTTAGATTTATTATGGGTGTGTCTGTATCAAAGTTAATCCTTTTATGTGTATTTTAAATGACAATTCATAGATGGATTACCTTTGAATACGAGTTCTTGTAGTTTTTTGTTTTTTTTTTTGGTAATATACGAGTTCTTGTAGTTACTAATGAACTTGGAAGTGTTTTCAGTTACTAATATACAGTTTACACTCAGTACGACCATTTTCCTTGTTCAATTTAGCAAAAGGAAAACAAAATAACAACATTAAGATCAATGTAATTTGTTTCTTCTCCTTTTACCTGGCTTCTTTAGCAAATTCAGTAGAGGGCAAATGTTATCAGCTGTATGATCATTCTGCATGATTAGTGTTTTTTATAATCTATTCTCACAAAAGATTGAGTTCTTTCAGAAATGGAGTTTTACAATGTAGGCAACAACACCATCACCATGATCCAATTGTTTTTAATTGGGGTTTTTCGTTGTTTTGGTAGCAGCAACTTGATCAGGCTTCCACCAACTTTTGGTTGCGTTGTGTGGTTCAGTTAGAGCAAAGAATCTTTTGCTGTCACTGGCAGATGGATAAGGATGTGATTATTGGTCTCTCGCTTGTTCCAGCGTCTGAGTTACTCTCTCAGCTTGTGCTCGCCTTATTCGAAACCGCACATGTAGCCAAAGATGTCGTAATTCAGAAAGAGAATTTCAAGATATTCTCCACATTCTTGGAGAGAACTGCAACCATCATAAAAGAATTGCCAAAACAAAATATTAGGAATCTTGAGAGCTTAAAGAATGCTTTGGAAATTCTCCACAGAGAGGTTAAAGTTGCTAAGAAGTTGGCAGTAGACTGCAGCAAGAGGAACAAGGTTTATCTCTTGGTCAATTGCCGGAAGATTGTTAAGCAATTAGATAGCAGTACAAAAGAGATTAGTGGAGCACTTAGCCTAATCCCTCTGGCCCTGTTGGATGTTTCTTCAGCTATAAGCAATGAGCTCAACAGCCTGTGTGAGAATATGCTGGATACTGAATACCGGGCAGCTGTAGTCGAGGAAGAAATTTTGGCGAAAATTGAGTTAGGAATACAACAAAGAAACAGTGCTCGGTCGTATGCAAATGATTTGCTCTTCCAGATTGCTGAGGCCCTTGGGATCTCACATGAGCAGTCTCAACTGAAGAAGGAATTTGAAGAATTCAAATGCGAAATAGAAGATGTCAATCTGAGGAAAGAACTTGCTGAATCTTTACAAATGGAACAGATAATGGCATTGCTTGAAAAGGCTGATGCCACAACATCTGCTGAAGAGAAAGAGAAGAAGTACCTTGAAAAGAGAAATTCTCTAGGTAATCAACCATTGGCAGTCCTTGAGCATTTTGTTTGCCCCATCACTCTGAATGTTATGGTGGACCCTGTGGAAACTTCCTCTGGTCAGACATTTGAAAGAAGTGCAATAGAGAAGTGCTTTGCAGAAGGGAACATTCTGTGTCCCGTGAAAATGATTCCCTTGGACACTTCAGTTCTTCGGCCCAACAAAACTCTTCGACAATCCATTGAAGAATGGAGGGATAGGAATACAATCATTACAATAGCCTCTGTCAAACCCAAACTCCAATCCAATGTAGAGGAAGAAGTGCTGCAAACCTTGGACCAGCTGCAAAGGCTGTGTATGGAAAGAGAGTTGCATCGAGAATGGGTGATAATGGAGGACTACGTACCGGTTCTTATTGGACTTCTCAGTGCAAAAAATCGAGAAATAAGAAAGCATTCCCTTGTCATTCTATCCGTCCTTGCCAAGGATAACGAAGAAAATAAGGTGCCTTTAAAATGATAAATCTACTTTATCTTATGATTCATGACCCTAAAACTGATTAAGTTATTCACACCTCCTGTCTAATTTACAGTATCAACTTGGTCTAAAACACTACCTTTCAAGTTATCAATGGAAATAATACACAAACACACACACACAAAAGTTATACATTATCAGTTGAAGATAAAATGTTCTCATTTTTTTTTCTTCTTTTTCAAGTTAGGATAAGCATTTCCCACTCATCAACTATCTTAACTTTCTGCAGGAAAGAATAACTAAAGTGCATAATGCACTTGAATCCATCGTTCATTCGCTTGCACGCCACATTGGGGAAAGTAAGTTAGCATTGCATTTGTTATTAGAATTATCAAGAAGTAAAACAGCACGAGATTGCATGGGAAATGTTCAGGGCTGCATACTTCTACTGGGGACTTTGTTAAGCAACGATGATAATCAAGTTGCCAGAGATGCACAAGAGCTTCTAGAGAATCTAACTATTCTAGATGACAATGTAAAGCAAATGGCAAAGGCAAACTATTTTAAACCTTTGTTGCAGCTTCTTTCTTCAGGTATGGTTGAAAGTCAAGTGGTTAGATGTTTCAGTGCATGCTTCAAATTTAATCAGCACTGAGACTGTGGCAGTAGATGCTATTTATTCATAGTACAGTCAATTTATGTATACCTTCAAGTAGAATGATTGGCATCAAAGATCTTTTTTTTCATTCCCTTTGAGAGTTTGATTATGTTTGCGTAATGCAGGAACTGAAGAAGTTAGAAGGATCATGGCTGAAACATTGGCTGAGATTGAGTTAACTGATCACTATAAACTATCCATTGTTAAAGATGGGGCATTAGGACCACTAATCCAAATGCTCTCACACGGTGATTTAGAGATGAAGAAAGTGGCTGTTAAAGCTCTTCTGAACCTCTCTAATCTACCACAAAATGGCCGACAGATGATTATAGAAGGTGCAGTTGGACCACTATTTGAACTCCTCTATCGCCACAGCTTATCATCACCCACTCTGCGCGAACAGGTAGCTGATGTAATTTTGCATCTCTCCATATCAACCACCACCCAAGAAGTTGATGATGAGCAGGTTTCCTTGCTGGAATCCGATGAAGACATTCTTAAACTCTTTTCCCTCGTGTCTTTAACGGGACCTGACATACAACGACACATTCTCAAAACCTTCCATGCATTGTGCCAATCTCCTTCTGGTTCAGATATCAGAATGAAGTTGAGACAGGTAAGCATCCTTGTTAATTAGAGCTCCTAAGATATTGGAAATGAAAGGAATATAAAAAATTTCATGTCTTCCAGTTTTTATGTCTTTGTATCTTACAATGAAACATTTTATAAACCCCTTTTGAATAAGTTTCAGGCTCTTTTTTGTTAATTGAAGTAAGTAAAAAACTTAACTGAAAATAACACTAAATGGTTAGTTTACTAACTACAATTTTTATGTGATCCACAGCTCTCTGCTGTTCAAGTATTGGTACAATTATGTGAGGCTGATAATCATACCGTTCGAGCAAATGCTGTGAATTTGTTCTGTTGCTTGACCAAAGATGGTGATGGCAGCACATTCCAAGAACATGTTGGACAAAGATGCATTGAAACCTTGCTTAAGATCATTGAAACTCCTAATGATATTGAGGAGACCGCTTCGGCACTGGGCATTATATCTAATATACCAAAGAACGTGGAGATGACTCGGTGGCTTCTTGATGCTGACGCAGTTCGTATCATTTGTGCTTGTCTCACTGACGGGAATAGAAATGCCTCGTACAAAAGGCAGGTAGTAGAGAATGCTGTTCGAGCTCTTTGTCACTTTACTGTATCAACAAATCTGGAGTGGCAGAGGAGGGTAGCTGAAGCTGGAATCATACCAGTACTAGTACAGTTGTTGACTTCTGGAACTGCTTTTACAAAACAATATGCAGCCATTTCACTTAAACAGCTTTCTGAAAGTTCCAAAGGCTTGAGCAGGCCAGTGAAGAAGCATGGAGTTTTGCAGTGCTGCTTCGCTGCACCCAAAACCGGTTGTCCTGCACACTCAGGCATTTGTCAGGTTGAGTCTTCATTCTGCATTTTAGAGGCTAATGCGCTGGAACCCCTTGTGAGAATTTTATCGGAGACAGATCTTGGGGCCTCCGAAACTTCTCTTGATGCATTATTGACATTGATTGTTGAGGAAAACCCGCAGAATGGAAGCAAGGTGCTTGATGAAGCAAATGCCATTGCACCAATTATAAGATTACTGGGCTCGGGATCCGTCAGGTTGCAGGGGAAATGTCTGAGAGCTTTAGAAAGGATTTTTCAACTGGATGAGTTAAAGAAAAAATATGGAAGTTCAGCCCAGATGCCACTGGTTGACATTGCTCAAAAGAAAGCCAGTGATATTAGGGAGATCAAATCTATGGCTGCCAAAATACTTGTTCAACTGGATTTGCTTGGAAATCAGTCTTCTTTCTATTGACAGAAATGTCATGTCACCTTGTACTCTTACAGGAGGACTTGAATCTTGTGGAAAAAAGAATTCTTGTGAGATGCATGTTGAAGATCACCTCCACAGGTATAGAAATCTCAGCTGTG
Source organism: Rhamnella rubrinervis (assembly GCA_007844105.2). Lineage (NCBI taxonomy): Eukaryota > Viridiplantae > Streptophyta > Magnoliopsida > Rosales > Rhamnaceae > Rhamnella > Rhamnella rubrinervis. The sequence continues at coordinate 859,038 of CM017576.2, forward strand.
AAAGCATCAACGAGTTTTGAGTTACACAATTGAATTCACGTTAATTTGTTAGAAGATGTTCAAAGAATGTAATTGAAGCTTGATTCTTGTTGTAAATAGTAAGATGTCAGCTGTAGTATGTTGTTGTTGTTATATAGTGAAACTTACGAGCTATTAAAGATGACCAAACTTTTTGCATTAGAGTTTGTAGAAGGAATAAGCAGGTCATGAAAAACAAAGCTTCATCACAGAGAGACTTGTATCATTGAATCAACACGAATTGTTGGCGTAGTTTTTTATTTGCTTGCAATGCTCTTGCTGTGTGATTCATCCAACCTAGTACCAACCGTCTCCTTAATAATTTCCTGCTAAATTGGTATGACTGCAAAGGGAACACCTCTAACATGAAGAGCACATGTATGACGCTTTAACATATACCATATGTGTGTCAGTGTCAGTGTCATGTCACCTTGTTGCAGTAGTGTAGAGTTGACAGCCTACAAATTTTTTAAAAATGTTGTGCACGGTTGTTTCTCAAATAAGGAAGAAGTAGGAACAGAAGAAAGAAAATATGTTGAATTTGATAACAATTTTGGCTTTTTAATTATTTTGAAATTTGAATAAAAATAGGTTTTCCATCATTTACTTTTAAAGAATTGAATTGTGTTTAAAAGTCATTTCAAATCAGTTTCAAGTGTTGTTCACTTTAAAATTCATTTTAGTTTTCACTACGAACTCTCTTATCTTCTTTCTTCTCAAATCTCAACTCCATCACGTCGCTTTCCATGTTTGGTTAAAACAAAGAACAAAGGATAAAAGCTAAAAATAAACCATTTTATAATACATGTTCTTAAAGGGAGAGAATAATGTTGCATGTAAAGGAAAGAGAATGACAATGAGATAAAACCAGAAACAAATCTTTAACACAATGCCCGCGCAAACATAAACCTGGCATAAAAAACTATTTACAGTTCTAAACAAGCTAAGAATTATAGAGCAAAACATTATTATAGCTCTGATCAGAAAACTGGACAACCCTCCACAACGATGCCTTTAGCAGTTGGGCACGAAGCCAAGGGACAGCCTTCTGGATTGTTACCCCACCAGTTAAGATTAATGTTCTGAGCTCCAAGTGCAAGGAATAACAATATTGTCATAAAGGCAGTTCCAGCATCAAACCCTCCTGAAAGTACATAGTTATAGCGCTTCCACAATTCCGGTCGATACCTGAAGAAAACAAAGCCAGACAAAAATCCTACAATGATCCAACTAGTGTAGTTCACTGCACTAGCTGGGGGCATCATCGCTGTGGAACCAATTAGTACTGGCATGTTTATGAGACCAATCCATTTCTGTTTAGGGAAAGCCTTATGTGCAAGCCACACAAAGAATGGAGCAACAGCTCCACCAAGGAAGAACCAATTCACCATGCCATATTCGCCGAGGTCTCCAAAGATTCTGCGTGGTCCGACGAGTCCCCAAATAACAGACGCATCATAGAACACACGATCCATGGGGCAAGTCCAAGGACTGTTATCTGGCAGCTTGGACGTATCACAAAGGTCGGTGATTGATCCCATCAGCCACCAGGCAGTTAGTATGTATACAATCACTGATACAATTGTTCCTACTACCTGAGTAATGTCAGGCTACATGTTAGTTTTTTTATGCTACTTTTCTTCCATATACAAATGTGAGACCCTGAGATAGCAAAAGTTACCTGCGCCATGAACATTGATCTTGGTGGAATCTTCATGTAGTGGCCGAGCTTAAAATCTCCCAGAAAGCTTAGAGCTTGAACCATGCTGATGTACCCATATACCTTGAAGCACATGTTAGCAACAGGGCGCCCTGGGTACAGGTATCCAATAACGTATTCTGTTATGATGTTCAAACCCGGTTGCTGTTTACCAAAAAACATGCACAAAACCATAGAGTTCAAAATAACATATGAAATTTGACTATGGACCAGTGAATTCGGAACAAGTAAATAAGGTAGCTTAATATTTTTGCAGTTTGATAATAGCACCTGATTTGTTGTAGCACTGATGACACCAACTGGAAGAGTAAACACAATCGCAATTGCACAAGCAAGCAATACGCCCCACCAACGCAATTGAAGCGCTTCATTGTAATACTCACAAGCAAAGATGATAAGTACAATGTTTGCTACAAGGATGACATGATACCACCAACTGGGCACTCGTTTGTAGCTCTTCATAAGCCTTATGTGTACATCCATTCTTTTTTCCCCACCAAACGCCTTTTTGCTCTGCAGCCATAGGTCACTGCATGACATGTGCAAAGAAATTTGAGATTGAATTCAGAACCTAGTAATTCTTAAGAGTAATACTACTATTTAACACCCATTTAATCTACCAAATTTTACTTATATACATCTTATAACTGCTCAAAAAGCAGTAAGAAGTTTCACTAAATGCTACCAGAACTGTTTACCTTCCGTTAAAAAGAAGAACATGGACCAGCGTAGCAGCAAGTGCGGCAAATCCAAGACCATAAGTCATGGTGAAGAAGGTACTCAAATTTATGGGCCCGGTCTTTGCATATACATCCGGATCCAGATGAAAATTGGAGTTAATGATTTTCAAAATGTTGTATTCCGAACCATTAGACATGAAAAGGTTGTTAGAATATATTGGGAATGTCTTGGCATTGTAGACATCAAACCAATAACAGATGGGTGTCATCACATACATTACGAGGAAGAAACCAATAGCAACATTGGCAGTGGCAAACCAGGGACTAGCCAGTGGACTGCCAAGGTACGATGAAATTGTAGCCCAATCAATCCCAAGAGAACCAATGCCAAGTCCATTTAATCCAGATCCCAGTTGTTGGACTAGGACGGATTTAGGAGCAAGCCAACAGACCCAAGAAACAGAGGTTATCATGAGGAACATATAGCCTGGAAATACATAGTAAGAGAAACTGAGAGCCAATGCGAGCAGAAAGAACTGGGTACGAGTTGTGCCACCTTTAGGTCTTTTTTCCTTCTCATGTAAAGCTCTGCAATTTGGCAATTCGGAATTTACAAAAATAAGAAGAAATATACAAGCTTCAGAAAAAACCAAATTGATAATTCAAAATCTACCTGAACAAGGAAACCTGGACCAGATTACTGGGCCACCACATCTCTGGTGGATCAACCAGGTATTTCCGAAAAACTCCAGCCCAACCAAATCCTAGGACCTGTAATTCAAACAACACGAATACCAACTACTAGATTAGAACCACTATAATATAAAAAACTACTGAATATATTATATGCCATGGAAAATCTAGCAGTCAATGATTGATATATTTTCCAGCATCAAACAAGCAGAGTATTAAAACCATTTTGATGATATACTACGTATCATCAAGATCTAAAATAAATAGTCAGTGGACGCTTGTAATATAATCAAATAGGCCTAAGATATTCTGAAACTCAACAAGAAATCTATCAAAATTAAGGAGAAAGAGACGTATAGAACTCGCCTGAGTAGTAAGCATAACAAGGAAGGCAGGTAAGAAGGATAATTCCCTCTTATACAAGAGCTTAACAGCAGTCAAAATATGGGTAGCATAAACCGTTCCAGCCCCAGCATTAGCAAAAATAGTGATCAAAACGTGTTCTTTGATATTGAATGGCCCGGGGTTCATGGTGAACTCCCATAACGTGCCCTTAAAGAAAGGTTTTTTTGGAAGAACCCTGGCCAACAAGTGGCCAAGGGGTACGACAGCAATCTGAGCAGAAATGGAGGAGATTACCAATGGCTGTTTCCTATACCAAAAGAACTGGTTGACAAAGGAGAGTAGCACACAAGCACCCAAACCCAGAAGCCACATTCTGAATGTGAGCACTGGAATGGTGGGATCATCGGTCTTAGGCACTGTCAGTTCCACTTGTTTAATTGGGCACTCCTCATCATCCTCCATGGGACCCCCAACAATCACAGAATGCTCAGGTAATTCAGCCATGAAATTGCAAATTAAAACCTCCTTCAAATTCTTCTATGAATAAAAATTCTTACACACAGAGAATCAAAAAAAAAAAAATGTATCGTGTATATCCTCAGAGCATCTGCTGGGAGGACAAATGCAGAGAAAAACCAGCAAAGAAGATTATAAAACGAGACAGAGTCAATGCTTGCAATGCAGGGGGTTATAAAGATGAGGGAGATTGGGTGGGGGGTTGTGGAAGAGTTTGGATCCCAAAATGGAGAGTATATACCAATGTCAGCTAAATAGTAGCAAAGAGGTTGAGTTTTAGTAACGGAATCAAGATTCCTAGGCACGTGAGAATCTGAATGCAATCAGACTCCAACTGTCTATAAACCAATTAAATTCTCAGGCCAAGAACCACAAATGATAATATGAAGCCTCATAATAAAAGGATTCAACCACATGAAAGCGCCAAAAGATCAAAAATGGGCGTTGAAGTTGTTGATGTTGATGAAGTTGGTTTCACATGCGGGAGTTTTTATAGCAGCTTGATATGTGTCCCCCAGTCCCTAGAGTTTGTCTATATGTTAGCCCCCATATTTGAAAAGGTGTTGAGGTTTTCTATAATGCTTTTAGGTCTGGTAGGTACTTGATTTACACAGTAGGTTTAGATTTTTATTTTTATTTTTTTTATCTTTTAGATAATAGTAGTAGGTTTAGATTAATCTTCCTAAAATGAATCTTTATCTAAGGTGGTTTTTTTTTTTTTGATAATAATAGTAGGTTTAGATTACTCTTTCTAAAATGAATCTTTATCTAAGTTGGATTTGACGGGCTTGAATAAAGATGAGAAAGACAAACAAGCAAATCACGATGCAGCACAGATTCCGGATTATTTATCTTCCAGAACATTACCTTAAAATAATATAAATTATGGTTAGCACAAAGCGTAAAGTGTTGACTATAAGAAGGAGGGGATAAAGAATAATAAAAAAGAAGAAACGATTGGAAAATCATTTTCCTTTCTTTTTGTTTTTATAAATGGGGAGTATTATTATAGAAAGTACAGTGGGGCCCCCACCTCGCGTTCATTTGACCAATTCCAGTTTCAAGGCTTTTTTTATTTATTTATCTTTTTTCTTTTTTTTTCCTTTTTTTTGGTCATTGGACAATAAGAACCGTAATATAGAATTGAGATTCATGGGAAGAAAACGGCGACGTCACACACTATGCCCCAAGTCCCACATATTTTAATTTTTGATTTTTGGTAATTCACAGAGGAATCCATTTTTTGATTCCTCATTTTGTTGATTCCATGACAAGAAGAAGAGCGTTGCCGGCAATCATTACGTCTCCATCTAGAAGCCCATCTGGTTAAAACGACAACGTGTCCCACTCACATCCGCTTCACCTCAACGCCGCACGACACCACACATCATCATTAAATAAGTAAAAGAAAAATGACTTTCTCTCCCACTCTCTGTCTCATATTATTCCCTTCCATTAATAGATGATTACCCTGTCATAGTCAGTGTCCACTTGTAAGCAAATACAACCAAATCCACACACACACTGAACCATAGTGGAGCTTCTAACAATGATGATTGTGATAGAAAAAGAAAATAAAAAAAAAAATAGGACGCATCAAATGCAGAGGCCAATTTACAGCTAACACATGACTAGTTTATGCAAAAAAAATCTAAGTCTACTCCCGCCCACTGAAACCCAAGAACTCATTTACTGCAGTTCGGCGTCATATTCAAAACCTATGCACTAAAGTCAAGTCCTGCTGCTATCTCATTATCTTCCAGCATGTGATCTGAAGCGCATCTTCTCAAGTAGCTCACATTCAGAACCACCATCATTATTACCACAAGGTACTACTCATCCGTGCTTGAGACAATAATGATAATGATCACAACTCAAACCGCCTAAGCCAGTGTGTCTTCAATTGAAGAGGCCACCATAACGAGCCGAGGAACTACATTGTCTCATTAGCAAAATTCAAAATCAACAACTAAAAAACACCACAGCACCCAACGCTCCACCTTACCTTAGACAAGTTGTTCCGAGTTGGTGTAGTCACATACAAAATTAATAAGCTCACATTTGGTGTACCAACGGTGCCCATGTGCATACAGTTTGAAACCATCTTTTGTAAAGTAGCAGTTACACACCCTATGCAGGAGTTCTTAGCCTGAGCAACAAATATACCACATCCTTCTCCTACAAATGCATCCCAACGGTTGATCCAGAAACCAAACTAATCATACACAAGATGTAGTTTCAAATGGAATTTGAAGGCAGGCATTACCTAGATAAGATAAAGCTGTAGACAAAGCAGACTCAACCTTCCAATTTCAGGCACACAAAATTGTATCCTTTTTATTGAGTAAAATTTTCAAACACTTTGAGATAAATGCGGAATCACATAATTAAACTGTATTGACTGATTTGCCGTGGTACCTACTTTGGAAGTTACAAGTTACAATGCTTAAATCACCTACTGGCATGCCATGTTCAACTCCAAACAACAATTTGAGCAATATTGTATGAAACCATATCCAGACAGTACGAAGTATAGTTATTATGACTGCAGACAGTACGAAGTTAACAGCAATATAAATAGTTTGCAGTTGTATAACAGAAAAAGAACACTCCGAATTTCTAGAAATTGCCCCGTACGTAAAAGAAGTAAAAACTATGAGCCTGTAATCGTCGAGACTGCAACTGCCGTTTTCACAACCTCCCCAAATCGAGCAAATCCTACAGACAACAGTCGGTTTCGATTTAGCGTCATTCATCCTCTTTATAGTCTTTAAGTTTTGTCTCCGACAGCAAACTCAGCACCTAAGGTTACGAATAATTTAAGGGTCGAGAGCGGATCAAATAAAAATTTGCGCAACGTAAGTCACCTGGGAAAACCCGCATAATTTCAGCGTTTGCCACGGTGCCCACCACCTGACCTCGCACCAGGATAGCGAGCAAATTGCAACCTTAAATTGACCGAGTTACGGTCATGCTCATCAAATTTATAACCTGCAAAATCCAGCTCCACCAATTTACGCTGTAACAACTACCCACGTTTTGAACGGTGAACCAGGGCATGAGCAGACAGATGATGAAGACGTGTAATCATTTAGCGCTACTTAAATATACAAATAAACGTGTGAATTAGTTCTGGTTAAGTTCATTTCAAATCACTTTACTACACCCAGATATCCTTTCATGCGAGAAGAAAGATATGCCCAAGCAACGGCAGTAAAAAGAGGTTACCTACCTTCACTCGTGTATAAGTTTTACCTGGCTTTTAACTTAATCCTAATGCCTACAAATCAATGTGGGAACCTCAACTTTATAGGTAATATTATGCAGGAGAAAAAAATAAAACTTATGGCCATATATGAGATAATAATATCAACTACAATGTTTTTACAGACAAAGCGCATAGATGATCAGACAGCCTTAGCAGTCTCTGTAACCCACTAGGCGGAGCTAGTAAATGTTAAAAAGTCCCAGGAAATCAACCAGATTTCAACTATTCCTCTGAATCTAGGTTGCCTAAACTGACTCAGAAAGATAAACAAACTTTCGAAAGGTTGGCTTACACCATGTAGACTCTGGAAACCATGCAACTTCCTCACGTATAAGGTGATACAAAGACCTACACCGTATTAACCCTGAACAAACTAAAACATACTCCCGAAACATCCAGAGAGAGAACTCCAGAATAAGGATTTGAAAATCTGCAATCCTGTTCAGCCTCATTTAGTATAATATTGAGTATATTCTTACCTTCTTCTCCTACTATAGTTAATATTATTAAATTTGGTGAAACTTACTCCTCTTTTTCATGTCAATCTCTGATTTTCCTTTTATTTATGGAAACCTCCAAAGGACAAGACAGGATAAACACACATTAATCATAAAAACCAATTTCTTGTCCTCAATCATTCAATATAGCAAGTACATATTATCATTACATTCTTGTGCGACTGACTAATATGGTAAGTTTTCATGGGTCGATGTCTATATCAAATCATTCTAACATATCTGTCTCAAATACTTAAAACAATAATAATTGTCTGAATGGTCTTCACTATTGCATATACGTCTCATAATATGCCAAGTTATTACCAACAACGAATTTGATAGACCCTATCCCCACCAAATGTTTACGATAAATCCAGGACGAATTTTAAAACATCAAGTTTTAGATAAATTAAAAGATCTAATAATAATTGAATTTTCATAACATATCTAAAGCTCCACCTCAAAACCTTAAAAAGATATCTTCTCCCCTCTCTTAATAAGAGAATATCATGCATCATCGGGCAGCTTCCCTTCTACAGAAGAAGTAAAGAATAAAAGTCTCCAAGCAAATAGACAATTCCACATATGGTATAACAGAAGTCACAGCAGTACTGGGGATCAAATTCAATTGGAAATCTAATATATAGTTCCAGTATCCCAGAATTTCTACATATGAAAGAGAAAATGTAATCTCACCTTGTAATGCATCCATAGCAGTTGCTGCATGAGCTGGACTCACAAAATCCACAAAACAAAGTACCAGAGGATCTCCTCCAGGCTGCAAAGTTCAACTATCAGTAAATCAATCAACTACTAAAGATTGATTCTGCACAAAGAGAAAATAAACTTACATGTCTTGATTCCTTGCTTACAAGTCTCACTTCTTTGTAGCCAACAAAAGGGCGAAATATATCTGTGATCCCCAAGTGAAGGGATAACACTAGAATGAAAGTGCAAGCAGTGAAAGGAGAAGAGGACAAGTGATGCTAGAGGAAAAAAATGACAGCTAATAAAAGGATACGAGCTACTTCACGTCGAGTACAGTTGGAAGGCAATCCCTCCACAAATAGTGTGCTGGTAGCATCAGGAGGAAGGGGAACCTCAGGCCTTGTACTTCCATATCCCAAGTTTCTATCTTTTATAGGTGCACCTGGGTCAACACCACCAAGCGCCAAAATACGTGGATCATCAACTGCACGACTGGGTATTGCCCCCCCTAAAGTTCTTGCAGACTGCCCTCCACCATAAGATGAAATTTGCTGCTGAAACATTGTTGTTATATTAAAGCCTAAAAATTTTATATATAAATCTATATAATATAAACACAAAACTATATTCAAGATCCAGAAATAACAATGGAAGTACCGAGCTGCGTAAGTATCGGTCATATGATGCATTGATGGACTCAGTATCTCTAACTCCACGGAGTGATCCTCTGTCATCATCATGGGGAAAGTAATTGGGCAGGTCATGGCTGCTGGCATCTACAAGATCAAGGACATAGTCTTACTAATGTGCTAAACTAAGTAAGAAACATCTGGTTTCTCAATAAGAACCCCATACAAGTGTATATAATAGCACTGCCTAACTAAGTAAATCCCTGTTTCCAAAAACACTAGGCAAGAAAGTACACTGTTCTTAAAAGCCTCTCCTTTCTTTTGTATAAACTGTGACTTGAGTGGTATTTCCCTAACCAATTTAGTCAATTGAAGAAAAGTGAAACATCTAAAGTTCTACCTTTTCACCATCTTTCTTCAATCCCAATCTAGCTAGCCATTTCAAATTTGAAAAGCACGATATTCTATAGTGACTTTGAATAAAACTGGCATTACAAGATAACCAGAATTGACAGTTAAAAATCCTGCCCATTATGAATTATCAAGTAAGACACCAAAACTTTCTCCACAACCATTGGAATGTAAACTGGCCCAAGTTCATAGACCATAAAAGGAATGAAGATTTAAACAACAATTAGAGAAATAACAATAGCAGGGCGCATTTTCATGAAACATTTATGTAATTTAAAGAGCATGGAATTGTAAATTAAATGACAACCGGGAAAAGAGATGATCAAGCCATCAACATCAACCAACACGAGTACACAATTAGACTAAGAGGAAAAAAATACCAGTCCTCTCCCAGATGAATGGTTCTCAATATAAACGAAAATAAAATCCCCTCGTTAAAAATAAGCATATAATACATACATTATATACGATTAAAACTGAAATACCCATGCAACTTATGCTATTGATATTTACTTGAATCCAAAATCACGAGATCAATGACACTTCCAATCTCATGCAAGTGTAAAAAAAAAAAAAAAAAGGCTCCCATACGATTACCATTATTTCACATTTAACGTGACACAAGCATATGTATCAAACAAAAGAAAAACGTAAATTATCCTAAAACTCGAGGAATTACAGTTGAGGAATATCATGCATGCACAAACTATACATATCAATAACCAAATGAGGCCACAATAGCCAAATTCGTATTCACATCAGAAGTGAGAGAACTGGCATAGAGAAAAGATGACTCCTTGAGAATCTAACTAAGATTAAACCACATAAAAAAAAAGAAAGAATTTTTATATATACAAAAAGAAACCCAATTGAGTATTGCTTCAAAACTGTAATGGGTTGCACAGAAAGCAACAAATATTGTGCTCTCAGACACTCATATTTTCGAACCCAATTCCCGGCAAACCCAACAGACGATAAATCCTTTTAAAAAAAAACCCTAATTTAGCAAACCAAAAAAATTGAACATCCATCACGGAATTGGAGCATGATATACCGTAGTCGGAGCGAGGACGTTTGCCGACAATAGGAGTGATACCCGAGGAAGGTGGTTGCCGTGTGTCGCTGTACCTCCAATAAGAGTCAGCCATGCGATGAAGTAAAAATGCGAGCTTGATGGGTTAAGACCCAGACAGATAAGAATTAAGCAAGAGAAACCGGTAGAGAGATAAAGAGGCAGTGTGTTTGGGATGTGAAATCGAAACTGTAGCGAAGGAGCTGACAAAACCCGAAACAATCTGTGCGTGCAACTGCAAGGTCCTTTTGGCTAAACAACCGTGATCTTACAATTTATATGGAACATCATGTGGCATTGTATTGTTAATGTTGGCCCAGCATGATGTGTAACAAAAGTTGATCCGTCACACATAACCAATAAAATTATACTAAAAAATTCTACTACAATATAAATTATGTTACAATATAAATTAGGTTAAATAGTATTATTTTTTAATTATTAATAAGTAGTAAATCTTTGCAAATATAGCACTTTGAATCTTTTGTTTTCAACGCCTTTTTATGGATTTTCATTTTTTTTTGAATATTTTATTTTATTTTATTTTTGGTGTATTTTCTTTATATGTTCAGGTACTTCAGAAGTTGGGTGTTTGGATCTTTCAAGAATGGTTATGTTTCAAGACAGTTTTTTTTTTTTTTTTCATTTTACTTTAGAACCAACTGAAATCTTAATTATAGTCATGGTATTGGGTTGTCTAACAGCAACTATGAATATTTTATCAGTATGTGTTTATAAATATTTTTGTTGACAAAAATTTAACTAAAATCAAGATAAGTTTTTGTACATAAAATGTTGTGTCGCAAATATTATGAAAAAAAAAAAAGGAAGAAAAAAATGTAAACAAAATCAGAACATGCACATCTACAGAATATTAGCTTAAAAAATAAGATAATTGAAAGAAAAGGATTTGTCTTGACATTTTAATAAAGTTTGTAATTCACCAATAATACGTAGTATGTAGGTGAAATTTAAGCACTTGATCAAGTTTCCATTGTCTAAATAAATAGTCTATTTTAAAACCGTAGTGTACAAAGAATTTAAAAGGGTTTAAGATAAAAGACAGAGACACTATTTTCGTGTCATTTTTAAGGAAAAAATAAATAGTGAGGCCATTGGAATATTATTTTCTTTTGTCAATTTTATTATTTTTGGATATTTAATTTCCAAAAGAGAGCTGTGCTTTCGGTGGGTCTTTCTCACCACCTAAACTCGTCTCTACATTTATTCATCTCTATTATTTTTGTCCAATAGCATCCATAGTCAAGTCATGGATTTGGTATGTGGATAATACCCACTTTCATTGCTTATCTCCCAAGGCTTTTCTGTCCACACACACACACATATATATATATATATATATGTTATTGGGTAGTTATTTAAATCTGCGGCCATACTACTTCACTTGAATAGCTTTGCGTTCATTAATGGCGGAATTTGATGGTCATCCCTACTACAGCTGCATAAATTGCCGTAACCCTGTTGCCATGCGTTTTGATCTCCTTTCAAAAGATTTTATGGTGAAATTGACAAAACGCCCTCTGCTTTTATATATTTTTTGCTTCCTTTTATGCGAACTATGATATATAAGAGTAGTGCTGTCTGATCTGCAACCTGATCAATACGTTGACTTTATAAGAGTAGTGCCATATTTGCTATTTTACCTTTATTTTCAAATCTATTAAATCATTGAGGTTTAATAAGCCTAGTGGAAAAATTGAAGGGTGTGTTGGAAGGAAAGGGCTGCTTATTTTCTTAATGTGCATGCCTGAGAAGAACATATATATATATATACACACACACACATACACACTAGTTCTCTGTATACTGAAATACTTGGTGACCAAGTTTAATTGTTGTAATCTTTAACTAAATGGTAGGTAAAGACTGGACAGGCATATTTCTTCTCTCGTGCAATGAACGTCACAGTGGGGAAAAGGGAGGACAGGAGGCTCGTAACTGGTGTTTACACAATAGCTGATATCGCTTGCAGCAACTGTGGCGAGGTACTGGGTTGGAAGTACATACGAGCTTCTGAGATCAGAGACAAGTTCAAAGAAGGCAAATTCATCATTGAGAGAACCAAGATTGCAAAGGAGTACTAGCCGGCCCTCACCATAGGCGAAGTAGGTGATTGTCTAAGATCCCCTCCGATCCCCTATTGTGAAGGCCTCTAAAAATATAATTACTATATATATATATAAATGTCAGACCGGCCTAGCTCTATCTACTAGTTAATCAATAAAATATTTCCCTACCACAAGTAATATACATACTAATCCCTTTTTGTGGGTGGTGAAAATTAATTATATGGACATGTATAGACGGTGGTGTCTGGCTTACATGTACATGTTTGAAGATTGTGTTTGATGTTTTCGTCTTTTAAGAACTTGTGGTGTTGCAGAGCTAATTTTATGGTATGCTCTCTCTTGATTAATTTGTCCAAAAGAGTTGAAAGAAGAGTGATGAAAGTAATCTCTTGACTAGCAAAATATATAGCTATATATGCATTTGTCAAAATGAATTAGAACAGGGTTGATATACACACCTAATCGATGTAATCCTAGAAATTAAGAAGAAGGGTGTTTTTAAGCATGGTTTGTTTGATCTTCTCCGAGGCTAAACAACCTCAAGAGAAATGAGAGTTGGGGGACAAAACTTCACCTTTGGTCAGTGGGTCTTGTGATGTTTGTTATGTCCTAGAGTGAGACTAGCTAAGTAGGTCTAATTTGTTCTTGAGGCTTAATTTGGAAAGCATTTAATTTCAAGAATATTCAAACTTTTTAACAGGGTGTGGGTGGATTTCCAAAAGCAGTGAAATTGCAAGAGTGCTTTGAATTCAAGCTGTCGGTTGAGAAGTTAACACATGGTATTTGAAATGTATGAGGGGTCACTTGAGTAAAGTAATTACCATGACACAACTGAGAAAATCAAGACCAAATAGGCAGGGAATAAAGAAAAGAACTGGAAAGTTCAAAGTTGAGTTTTTTCTCCTCCAGGAGTTAGCATCGGATAAATGCTATAATAAACAAAGACTTCATTTTATATATATAAAACTTTCTATTTAATAAATAATTTTCTAAAATAGAGAATAAACATTTGTTGCCCTAATAGTAGTGGGGGTAGGAAGTCAATCACTTTCAATGTGCCCCCACTTCATGATATAAATAGTGATTGGGTGAAAGGTGGTTTAGAGCTGCAGTGAAATTAATGAAACTAAACTGAGAGGGCAAAATTCTTTCTTTATTACATAAGAGGACAACAATATCCCCCCACAAAGGCTCTTATTCCTCCCCCTGTTTTGGCAATTTTTTTTTATTTTTTATTTCTATCTCTTATATAAATATGTGTATTATATATATATATATATATATATATATTGCCTCATTCAAATTCAAATGAAGGCCAAAAAGCACATACGCCAAAGAAACAAATTATCTTTGTTGATCTGCTTTGTTTTATATTTCCACCATTGATGACTGTATGCAGTCCTTCAGGAAAAGCACAAAGCTTGACACCTCTCGCTCTCAACCTTGCAAGAAAGTCACCGCCTTTGCAATTTTCTGCGAGAGGATTTTCGTTTCTCAACCGTTAGCCTGCGCGCGGAAGTGCCCACCTTTTGCGCGCGTAAGTCGACCCCTCACTCACCCCCAACTCAAAACATTGCAGAAAATCCTCTCTCTTTGCTTAGACTCTTTCTCTCTTTCTAAACCATGGTTTGATCATGCACACCATCTCTCACAGTGGTCAGGTTAGTGATTGGAAAAAAAGAAAGAAACTGAAACACGCAAGACACGAAAAAAAATAGTAATAATAATAATAATAAAGGATTTTGATTGAATACTTATAGCGGTTAATTGCTAAAGCAAAACGATTTGATTCCTTCTCCAATAAAAGAATAAGGAATTTCTTGAATTTATTCAATTTAATTATTATTATTTTATGTCTAAAATTAATCTTTGTCATCCAGCTCAGATACTCATCCACACTTAGTTATTGGGTTTTCTTTGTTCTCTGAATTTGCCATACTTTTTCCTTCTTTTTTTTTCTCTGTAGTCTTACTAATGTGCTAAACTAAGTAAGAAACATCTGTTTTCTCAATAAGAACCCCATACAAGTGTATATAATAGCACTGCCTAACTAAGTAAATCCCTGTTTCCAAAAACACTAGGCAAGAAAGTACACTGTTCTTAAAAGCCTCTCCTTTCTTTTGTATAAACTGTGACTTGAGTGGTATTTCCCTAACCAATTTAGTCAATTGAAGAAAAGTGAAACATCTAAAGTTCTACCTTTTCACCATCTTTCTTCAATCCCAATCTAGCTAGCCATTTCAAATTTGAAAAGCACGATATTCTATAGTGACTTTGAATAAAACTGGCATTACAAGATAACCAGAATTGACAGTTAAAAATCCTGCCCATTATGAATTATCAAGTAAGACACCAAAACTTTCTCCACAACCATTGGAATGTAAACTGGCCCAAGTTCATAGACCATAAAAGGAATGAAGATTTAAACAACAATTAGAGAAATAACAATAGCAGGGCGCATTTTCATGAAACATTTATGTAATTTAAAGAGCATGGAATTGTAAATTAAATGACAACCGGGAAAAGAGATGATCAAGCCATCAACATCAACCAACACGAGTACACAATTAGACTAAGAGGAAAAAAATACCAGTCCTCTCCCAGATGAATGGTTCTCAATATAAACGAAAATAAAATCCCCTCGTTAAAAATAAGCATATAATACATACATTATATGTTGAGAATCTAACTAAGATTAAACCATACAACCCAATTGAGTATTGCTTCAAAACTGTAATGATATTGTGCTCTCATACGATGTGACACAAGCATATGTATCAAACAAAAGAAAATAAATTATCCTAAAACTCGAGGAATTACAGTTGAGGAATATCATGCATGCACAAACTATACATATCAATAACCAAATGAGGCCACAATAGCCAAATTCGTATTCACATCAGAAGTGAGAGAACTGGCATAGAGAAAAGATGACTCCTTGAGAATCTAACTAAGATTAAACCACATAAAAAAAAAGAAAGAATTTTTATATATACAAAAAGAAACCCAATTGAGTATTGCTTCAAAACTGTAATGGGTTGCACAGAAAGCAACAAATATTGTGCTCTCAGACACTCATATTTTCGAACCCAATTCCCGGCAAACCCAACAGACGATAAATCCTTTTAAAAAAAAACCCTAATTTAGCAAACCAAAAAAATTGAACATCCATCACGGAATTGGAGCATGATATACCGTAGTCGGAGCGAGGACGTTTGCCGACAATAGGAGTGATACCCGAGGAAGGTGGTTGCCGTGTGTCGCTGTACCTCCAATAAGAGTCAGCCATGCGATGAAGTAAAAAATGCGAGCTTGATGGGTTAAGACCCAGACAGATAAGAATTAAGCAAGAGAAACCGGTAGAGAGATAAAGAGGCAGTGTGTTTGGGATGTGAAATCGAAACTGTAGCGAAGGAGCTGACAAAAACCCGAAACAATCTGTGCGTGCAACTGCAAGGTCCTTTTTGGCTAAACAACCGTGATCTTACAATTTATATGGAACATCATGTGGCATTGTATTGTTAATGTTGGCCCAGCATGATGTGTAACAAAAAGTTGATCCGTCACACATAACCAATAAAATTATACTAAAAAAATTCTACTACAATATAAATTATGTTACAATATAAATTAGGTTAAATAGTATTATTTTTTAATTATTAATAAGTAGTAAATCTTTGCAAATATAGCACTTTGAATCTTTTGTTTTCAACGCCTTTTTATGGATTTTCATTTTTTTTTGAATATTTTATTTTATTTTATTTTTGGTGTATTTTCTTTATATGTTCAGGTATTTCAGAAGTTGGGTGTTTGGATCTTTCAAGAATGGTTATGTTTCAAGACAGTTTTTTTTTTTTTTTTCATTTTACTTTAGAACCAACTGAAATCTTAATTATAGTCATGGTATTGGGTTGTCTAACAGCAACTATGAATATTTTATCAGTATGTGTTTATAAATATTTTTGTTGACAAAAATTTAACTAAAATTAAGATAAGTTTTTGTACATAAAATGTTGTGTCGCAAATATTATAAAAAAAAGGGGAAAAAAATGCAAACAAAATCAGAACATGCACATCGTCAGAATATTAGCTTAAAAAATAAGATAATTGAAAGAAAAGGATTTGTCTTGACATTTTAATAAAGTTTGTAATTCACCAATGATACGTGGTAGTGTATGAACTGTATGTAGGTAAAATTTAAGCATTTGATCAAGTTTCCATTGTCTAAATAAATAGTCTATTTTAAAACCGTAGTGTATAAAGAATTTAAAAGGGTTTAAGATAAAAGACAGATACACTATTTTGGTGTCATTTTTAAGGAAAAAAATAAATAAATGAATAGTCAGGCCATTGGAATATTATTTTCTTTTGTCAATTTTATTATTTTTGGATATTTAATTTCCGAAAGAGAGCTGTGCTTTCGGTGGGTCTTTCTCACCACCTAAACTCGTCTCTACATTTATTCATCTCTATTATTTTTGTCCAATAGCATCCATAGTCAAGTCATGGATTTGGTATGTGGATAATACCCACTTTCATTGCTTATCTCCCAAGGCTTTTCTGTTCACACACACACATATATATATATATATATATATATATAATATATATGTTATTGGGTAGTTATTTAAATCTGCGGCCATACTACTTCATTTGAATAGGTTTGCGTTCATTAATGGCGGAATTTGATGGTCATCCCTACTACAGCTGCATAAATTGCCGTAACCCTGTTGCCATGCGTTTTGATCTCCTTTCAAAAGATTTTATGGTGAAATTGACAAAACGCCCTCTGCTTTTATATATTTTTTGCTTCCTTTTATGCGAACTATGATATATAAGAGTAGTGCTGTCTGATCTGCAACCTGATCAATACGTTGACTTTATAAGAGTAGAGCCATATTTGCTATTTTACTTTTTTGTTCAAATCTATTAAATCATTGAGGTTTAATAAGCCTAGTGGAAAAATTGAAGGGTGTGTTAGAAGGAAAGGGCTGCTTATTTTCTTAATGTGCATGCCTGAGAAGAACATATATATATATATACACACACACACATACACACTAGTTCTCTGTATACTGAAATACTTGGTGACCAAGTTTAATTGTTGTAATCTTTAACTAAATGGTAGGCAAAGACTGGACAGGCATATTTCTTCTCTCGTGCAATGAACGTCACAGTGGGGAAAAGGGAGGACAGGAGGCTCATAACTGGTGTTTACACAATAGCTGATATCGCTTGCAGCAACTGTGGCGAGGTATTGGGTTGGAAGTACATACGAGCTTATGAGATCAGAGACAAGTTCAAAGAAGGCAAATTCATCATTGAGAGAGCCAAGATTGCAAAGGAGTACTAGCCGGCCCTCACCATAGGCGAAGTAGGTGATTGTCTAAGACCCCCTCCGATCCCCTATTGTGAAGGCCTCTAAAAATATAATTACTATATATATATATATATAAATGTCAGACCGGCCTAGCTCTATCTAGTAGTTAATCAATAAAATATTTCCCTACCATAAATAATATATATACTAATCCCTTTTTGTGGGTGGTGAAAATTAATTATATGGACATGTATAGACGGTGGTGTCTGGCTTACATGTACATGTTTGAAGATTGTGTTTGATGTTTTCGTCTTTTTAAGAACTTGTGGTGTTGCAGAGCTAATTTTATGGTATGCTCTCTCTTGATTAATTTGTCCAAAAGAGTTGAAAGAAGAGTGATGAAAGTAATCTCTTGACTAGCAGAATATATAGCTATATATGCATTTGTCAAAATGAATTAGAACAGGGTTGATATACACACCTAATCGATGTAATCCTAGAAATTAAGAAGAAGGGTGTTTTTAAGCATGGTTTGTTTGATCTTCTCCGAGGTTAAACAACCTCAAGAGAAATGAGTATTTACCAAAATAAAAAAAAAACCTCAAGAGAAATTTGAGTTGGGGGACAAAACTTCAACTTTGGTCAGTGGGTCTTGTGATGCTTGTTATGTCCTAAAGTGAGACTAGCCAAGTAGGTATAATTTGTTCTTGAGGCTTAATTTGGAAAGCATTTAATTTCAAGAATATTCAAACTTTTTAACAGGGTGGGTGGATACCCGTTTTCCAAAAGCAGTGAAATTGCAAGAGTGCTTTGAATTCAAGCTGTCGGTTAAGAAGTTAGGTATCACATGGTATTTGAAATGCACCAGTGGTCATTTGAGTAAAGTAATTACCATGATGCAACTGAGAAAATCAAGACCCAATAGGCAGGGTATAAAGGACTAGAAAGTTCAAAGTTGAGTTTTTTCTCCTGCAGGAATTAGCATTGGATAAATGCTATAATAAACAAAGACTTCTTTATATATTTATATATATATATATAAAACTTTCTATTTAATAAATAATTTTCTAAAATAGAGAATAAACATTTGTTGCCTCAATAGTAGTGGGGGTAGGGAATAAAGAAAAGAACTGGAAAGTTCAAAGTTGAGTTTTTTCTCCTCCAGGAATTAGCATTGGATAAATGCTATAATAAACAAAAGACTTCATTTTATATATATAAAACTTTCTATTTAATAAATAATTTTCTAAAATAGAGAATAAACATTTGTTGCCTCAATAGTAGTTGGGGAGGGAAGTCAATCACTTTCAATTTGCCCCCACTTCATGATATAAATAGTGATTGGGTGAAAGATGATTTGGAGCTGCAGTGAAATTAATGAAACTAGAGGTGGCAAAATTCATTCTTTATTACATAAGAGGACAACAATATCCCCCTACAAAGGCTCTTATTCCTCCCCCTGTTTTGGCAATTTTTTTATTTTTTGTTTTTTATTTTTATCTCTTATATAAATATATGCATTATATATATATATATATGTTGCCTCATTCAAATGAAAGCCAAAAGCAAATACGCCAAAGAAACAAATTATCTTTGTTGATCTGCTTTGTTATATATTTCCACCATTGATGACTGTATGCAGTCCTTCAGGAAAAGCACAAAACTGGACGCCTCTCGCTCTCATCCTTGCAAGAAAGTCACCCCCTTTGCAATTTTCTGCGATTGGATTTTCGTTTCTCAACCGTCAGCCTGCGCGTGGAAGTGCCCACCTTTTGCGCGCGTAAGTCGACCCCTCACTCACCCCCAACTCAAAATATTGCAGAAAATCCTCTCTCTTTGCTTGGACTCTTTCTCTCTTTCTAAACCATGGTTTGATCATGCACACCATCTCTCACAGTGGTCAGGTTAGTGATTGGAAAAAAAGAAAGAAACTGAAACACGCAAGACACGAAAAAAAGTAGTAATAATAATAATAAAGGATTTTGATTGAATACTTATAGCGGTTAATTGCTAAAGCAAAACGATTTGATTCCTTCTCCAAGAAAAGAATAAGGAATTTCTTGAATTTATTCAATTTAATTATTATTATTTTCTGTCTAAAATTAATCTTTGTCATCCAGCTCAGATCCTCATCCATACTTAGTTATTGGGTTTTCTTTGTTCTCTGAATTTGCCAAACTTTTTCCCTATTTTTTTTTCTCTGTAGTGGGTTTTATTAAATTATCAAGTGATTTTTTTTTTATATAGCTTTTTTATGTTGTTATGTACTCTTCCATTCTGATTATGTCTCTACCACGCGTACGTATAGTCCTTTCTTTCAGACTTTAATATCCCAATTTGGAATCTTTTCTCAAACCCTGTAATCACTTTGGTCTAATTTTGCACGCTAACCCATTTTCTTATCTTTTGCTGCAGGCATTTCATTGATCTCACTGTAAGGTAAAGAGAAAATAGTGGTCTCCTTCGCTTTCAATTCGTAATTTGATTTCACCTTGTTGTTCTTTAACTTGGGTTTCCACTTGTTGACCTTTCTGCTTTTGAGTAATAGCTTTTTCGTTTTTGTGGTCGGTGAGCAGTGAGGTGTTTAGAGCTGAATTTGTTAATTAATGGCGGATTTGGTAGGGCCTAGATTGTACAGCTGTTGTAATTGCCGAAACCATGTTTCCCTTCATGACGATATAATTTCTAAGGCTTTTCAGGTGAGGCACCTTAGTCTCTGAACAAACTCTTAATTTTCTTTCTTTTTTGAGCTCTTCACAAATTTTCACTCTTTTGAAAAAGGTTAAACTGTTGAGGGATATACCCATATGGGAATCAATTGGTTTGCAGAAAGGGGGAGAGTTGTTAAAGAATTGAAGAAGACCCATGTTTTGTAAACTTTGTAATCTGTTGTATGCCAGCTATTGGATTATGGTCCTTTGTCTTGTCGATCAATATGAGGAAAAGAAAACTTCATATATTTTTCATACTTCATTTCATTTCTCACAGGAATCAAGTTTACTACTTGCCAAATCAGACCAAGTATAGTCTAAAACCTCCATTGAGCTGAATTCTAAACTGGTTTTGCTGTTTAGACCTGATCTTGTAGCTCTATTTATCTTTTGTCTGTGTAATAAAATCTGGCATGATTGGTTCCATTTCATTCAGATTTGTTGGTGCAATAAGTTTAGGCTTCAAAAGCTAACTTTGTTTTCCATGACCATGTTTGTCCTTAGGGAAGAAATGGCCGAGCTTTTCTGTTCTCCCATGCCATGAACATTGTTGTAGGGCCAAAAGAGGACAGGCATCTGTTGACTGGTCTCCACACGGTTGCAGATGTCCATTGCTCTGATTGCCGTGAGGTGTTGGGTTGGAAGTATGAGCGTGCTTATGAGGCATCACAGAAGTACAAAGAAGGGAAGTTCATACTTGAGAAGTCCAAAATTGTTAAGGAAAACTGGTAGCAAATTGTCCCTCCATTCCATTTCCACATTGATGCAAGTGTATTTGGCTTTGTAATCTTCGTGTTGTACAGGAACTACTCACCCATTTGAAATTCATCCTTGATGGGGTTGCTATGTTTGGAAGTTGTAAATTGGATAATCCATTCTTGTGTTAATAACATTTTGGAGTTTCCCAAACATGCCCATTTCTTCTTATGCATTTATCAAGTTCCATTTGGTTTTTACCTGATATTCTTTTGGGTTTTGAACTTGTTGAGAGTTAAGCAATTCTCTTCTCTTCCTTTACTTCTTAGCTTAACATGATTGGTTTGGATGAAGTGTTTGAAGACGAAGAACAGGTGACTAACTCAGGTATGTTCTCAGAGAAAAGCAAAGAAATATGCTCCTGCTAAATCTGCGCTGATTTGGGATTTGAAAGGCATGTTTTGTGAAACCCTGTGATGGTGAAAAGCTTGCAACTTTAGTGACTAAAACTGGTTGTGATTAATACTAGAGATCACATTGAACACATTGCAATGCAGGCTGTTCACTTTGTGTGTGAATTGTTTCTGATTCCCTTTCATCATTTCCATTTTAACTGAAAAATTAAGTCACTGGCCAAATCGGTGTTTCTACAACCAAAACGGGAGGAAGAATAATAACAATAATAAAAAAAGCGAGTAAAAGAATCATTTCAGAATTGCATTATTCAGAAAAAAAAGGTCCCAAATAATCCCATACTTAGAGGTAATATTTCTATGAGTGTAGAGCATTCTCTTCGAAGTAAATAAAATCATTGTGTTATGGACCCTATGGCCTTTCCGTAAAGGAACCTGTGATTACTAGCGAGCTTGTTTTAAAACCCAAGCAAACGGTCAGGTCCAAAACAAACAGGAACAGCCCATTAAGCTGAAGGAAGTCCGTTTCGAACGCCAGAAACACCAAACACGTTTCGAGCAAAGAAACGGTGGCCGTTTCAGATCATTACCTCAGGTCTGCGGTCAGGGAAGAAACAAAACTTTTTAGAGGGAGAAGGGACCAAGTAAGTTGAGAGACACGAAAGAGGGAGATGTACTTGAAGAAGGCGCTCTGGATTGATGCAATACAACCGGAGAAGGGGTCGCCGGAAAATGAGGCTGAGCCACCGGCGACGGCGGTTGGGGAGCTAGTGAACTCTTTGACCGAGCAGAGAGTGTATCGGGAGGTCACACTCGCGCTCCGAACCGGTCTGAAGGACGCCAGGGCCGAATTCTCGTTCGTCCGGCTTCGCGGCCTCAAAAGACTTCTCAAGTTCCTCCGATCTGTGGCCGAGTCCGACTCCACCATTAACCTCTTCTCCCGTACACAATCCGTCCCTGAGCTTCAAGGTTTGGTCGTCCTTACTCGCATTATCAAAATTTCGTTAGAGAATGGAAATTTTCAAGCTTTTCATTTTTAATATTTAATGTATTGAAATGTTTGAAGATAGAAATATCCAGTGCTTGAGATTATGCGTAATTTCTGTTTTTCTTCTGAGAAAATTTGCTAAGAAACTTTTGGAAGGCTGATTATCCATTAACAGAAAAAAAGTTTTGATTTTGTATAAAGTTATAGCTTGTTCTCTTCCTGGTTGGTGGAAGAATGTATTGAAAGCAAGAAAGGAAACAACTTTTTTTATTATTTAATTTTAAATTTGCGTAATTTAGTTTTCTAACAGTTGCAGCTTAACTGAACCTTGGAGATCACTTTGATTGATTTCTTGTCTGAAAAATTGAACGTGGAGAAAGAAATCAAAATTATGCATTTAAGAAGATAACTTTTTGTTAAAAGAAAACGTAATTACAGTTAGCAAAGCCTTATCTGAGTTCAAATTCATGCATGGTCGTGAACTGACTTTTATAAAATTTTCAGAAGAAAAGAAAAGTAATGTTGGTGTTTCTGATCCATTGCGATTATTTTACAATGTGCAGTGGTTCCAATTCTGTTTCAACATTCATTGAAAGACTATGAGGAAGATACTGTAGCAAACTTGGATCATATATTTGGTGTGCAACCCATGAAGATCACCAGTCCTTCAACTGATGCTGAAGTTTCACTTGCTTTGCGAGTTTTGGAGGGTTGCTGTCTGCTTCATAGAGAGAGTACTGTGTTGGCCCATCAGTATAAGGCTATTCAGGTTTTGATGAACATATTGTCGTTCCGGGGAGCACTTGAGCAAGGCGCATGCTTGGATGCTTTAATTTCGATGATGTTGGATTCTTCAGCCAATCAATTGGATTTTGAAGCGTGTAATGGCATTGAGGAAGTTGCAGAGATCATAAGGGACAAACAAGTTGATGAAAATCTCAGGTTTTATGTTTATTTTTCCTATCCTCCCTCCCTCTCTTTTCTCTGTCTCTTTTGCTTGGTGAATTGTTATTTACGGACACATCAACCTGGTTGGTTCTTTTACCCTTTCTTTCAAAGCTTATATTTGATGCCTGGTTGACTATTATCTTATTTTAGTTTTTCCTTGCAAAATTATGTTGCATGCCTCCTCGAATTTAATTGTAGAGATTGAATCATTTTTAATTTCATTGTTCAAGAGTAATATATATTTGGATTTTACCAGTGAGCAAAGAGATATGACACAGTGTTCACATTAGTCTCGAAATTTTCTTTGCAATGGTTTGTACCTTAATCTTGTTTCTACTACTTTTGGGAAGATAAATACCAGTCTAAGGACCGTAGCTTTTGGAAGATATGGAGGGGATATGTAAATTCCTTTGACTAGCACTAGAGTAAATGTGAAAATTCTTGCTAGTAGCTCCAAATTTCCTTGTTAACTGTGGGCACATGACTCTACCACTTTTATCATCAATTTATGCCATTCTAAGTTAGTAATTATGGTTTCTCTGCTTAATTTTAGGATCAACTTTAATAATGTCATGGGTAGTTAGACTAAAGAGGTTTGCTTGAGTTGTTTCCTCTTGGTTTTTCTTTAGTCTAATGAGACAAGCTGGTAGAAATGAATTCAAATTTATAATTTTTTAAAATGGTTTTGCCTACTCTTTCCCTGCCTCTGCTTCCCCTTCCTCCCTTTTGGGGACAGGTCACCTCTTGACATTTCATTCACAGTGATGAGAACTCTCTTTCTCTTCTGATTAGGTTGAAATGTGGAGAGTTCTTACTGCTGCTCATTGGGCATGTAAATGGAAGAGAAAGGCCTCCTCTGGCAACCATACACGAAGACATAAGGCGGCTTTTGGGTGAGAAATCTGCCTCCTTGATATGGGCAGCAAGTCAGTTTGGCTCTACTCTTGATCCGGAGCAGAGACTAACTGCACTGCACATCCAAGCACGTCGGGTGCTCGAGTCTTTAGACCTTTACTGAAGCCGCTCGTGTTTCTTTGACACTGCTGATACACTGCAGACATTTTTCATTGTTTTCTTACGGGAAGGTACCTTTAGAAGCCATATTTTGTCCATTTGTTTGTTGTATGTTAGTTTCTAGTAAAACGCTGATCACTAAGGAAGAGTTTAAGAGGTTGAGTTGTACAAACAAAATGCAATGTATATTCTCTACTAGAGTAACAAAGTGCAACAACATATTTGTAATTTTTTTTCTCTACTTTGATGTAATTACAAACTAGTTGTACTAAACCCTGTTTTCATGTATGAAATGAGAGTATTCAAAGTATCATATATCTCTTTTTCTCTCCTGTGAGATTTATCACTGGCAAGAAACACATGAATTTCATCTCTATCTTCAATCCAACTGCATCCTGGGTCCTTATGCATTCCTCTATCCTTCATTAACTTTCTTATTCTAGCTAGATCATTCCATCTCCTAGCATAAGCATACAAGTTAGCTAGCAGAACATAGTTCCCAGTATTATTTGGTTCCAACTCTATTAGCTTCTCTGCTACAATTTCTCCCAACTCAACATTACCATGGACAACACAGCCTCCAAGCAGAGCACTCCACAGAACTGAATCAGGTTCCATGGGAAGCTTCTTAGCAAATTCATAAGCCTCATCAAGCTGACCTGCACGACTTAGAAGATCAACCATGCTTGTATAGTGCTTTAGTGTAGGTCTCACATTATAAAACCCCATCAAATTAAAGAATTCATAACCTTTCTCGATCGATCCAGCATGAACACAAGATGAAAGAACAGACAAGAAAGTTATGTGGTCTGGTCTAAACCCATCTTCCAACCTTCTAAGGAAGAAAGCAATTCCCTCCTCCCCATGTTCGTGCATGGCATATGCAGTAAGCATGGCATTGTGGGACACCAAATTAGGGTTTGAGATCCTGCTATAAGCCTGCAATGCATGCTTCAAGCTTCCACATTTTGCATACAAATCTACGAGAGCTGCTCCTACGTATACATCTGAGTCAAACCCACATCTAATTGCGTGTGCATGAACCTGCTTACCTCGCTCAATTGTGGCCAACCTTGAGCATGCTGGTAAAATGATACCAACAGTGTATATATCAGGCCTCAGATTTGAAGTTTGCATTTGAGAAAACAATTCCATGGCTGAGGCAAAATGGTTGTTTTCCACACAACCAGCTATTATGCCATTCCACGTATACTCATTTGGTTCAAAGCCATCTCCTCTCATCTTTTGAAGAAAATTTTGAATTTTTCGTATTTGATTGCAATGGGCATAGCCAGAGATCAAAATGTTCCACGTAGCTAGATCCCTTTCACTTACTTCATCGAAAACCATCTTAGCTGCCTCTAGGTCTTGACATTTACAATACATCTCTGCCAGAGCTCCACCCACAAAGGTGTTCAATTGCAGACCCCTAACGATGGCATGGGAATGTATCTCCTTCCCTCGTCTCAAAGATGGTATACCAGCACAAGCACTAAGAACACTTCCTAAAGTGAAAGAATCAGGTTCAATCCCTTCCAACAGTAATTCTTGATACATCCCTAAAGCTTCATCCAACAAAAAATTGTCTGTGTACCCGGAAATCATTGAGTTCCAGGAAACTAAATCCTTTTCAATGCCTGTTGATTCCATCTGATCAAATAACTTCTTGGCTTTGCAGATATCACCATTCTCAAAATGCCCAACTATCATAGTATTGTATGAGATTGTGTTTTTGGTCAAAAAGTTGGAAAATATCTTGAAAGCCCTTGTCATATCAGCACATCTCCTATACATGTCAATCAATCCATTCATAAGAAAAGGGTTATTCTTAAAGCTATGTCTAGTAATATAGCCATGGATTTCTTTCCCGAGACTGATTCTTTGTAGTCTAGCACAGGCAGGAAGAACACTTGCCAAGGTTTGTGCATTTGGTTTAAACCCTACTGCTTGCATTCTAAGCAGCAACTCCATGGCTTCCTCATCAAAACCATTCTGCGAGAAACCACCTATAACTGCGCTCCAAGAAACAAGATTGGGAGTCAACTTATCCGAAGGCATTCTGTTTAAGTAGTCCAATGCCTCAAACACCCTCCCATTGGCAGCACACGCCGTAATAATGGAATTCCATGAAACACAATCTCTCTCCTTCATTTTTGTTAGGACTTTTTTGGCGTCATGCAAGCTTCCACATTTTCCATACATATCTACCATAGCGTTACTGACATATATATTCGCAACAAATTGATACTTCATAGCAATCCCATGAAATTGTCTCCCCAAATATAGCGTCCCGAGTCCACTGCAAATCTTGAACAGTATTGGAAACACGAAAAATTCCAACTCAATCCCTTCAAATTGCACCTCCAGAAACAGCAACAAGGCTTCTTCAAAGAAACCATTATCAACATGAACACTAAGAATGGCAGTCCACGAATACAAGTTTCTAAGCGGCAATTCCTCGAACAAAACAACGGCTTCCTCCAAACACCCACACCTTCCATACATCTGAAGCAGCTTAGTTCCCACAAAATCATGCCCAAAAAACCCGGTCTTGAGGGTGTGGGCGTGAATCTGTTTTCCAAAATCTGGGCGTTTACAGGATTCAAGAATTGAAGCATATGAAGCTGAATTGACTGGTTTGTCAAGTATGAAAGCGTGGGAGTCGCTGGGTGGTGGCAGAGAAACAGGCATGGGTTCGAGGCTTGGCTCTGGTCTCTGAAAGGAAACGGTGGTGGTATGTTTGTCAAACAGAGGAGTCTTGGAACCATGGTTCTTTGGTGGTGCTAAAGAAGGTGGTAGCTGAGAGACAGGCTTCACTAGCAGCTGGTAAGACATTTTTGAGTGTGACCGTACAAACTCACATAAACTGAAACGCACCTGCACACTTTCTCTTACAGCTTCTTATACATACGTACGTGAAGCTTTCGAGTTTGCTAGTCTAGGTAACGCACGTAGAGGTCGTTCAAGAGCCAAAGTTGCCCCCAAACAACCTGCGTCACCGCGCATGTTTCGAACTCGACCGACACGGTGACTCAGTGAGTTCGTTCTTAATTTATATGGGCTTCTCACATCAACGGCTATATGGCCATTTTAGTCGTGGATTATAATAGTTGGGTCGGACTTGGGCTACATATCCATATCTAACTTTCTTTGTTAGTATTAACAATTAAAAAGAAAAATTATTTATATATATATATATATATATATTTTTTGAACTTTGACAATTCACTTTTTTATATGATATTAATTCTGTGATTAATTTTGGATTTTTATTCTTCTAATATATAAAGTCACCACTTTTTGCGTTATTTTATTTACTATAAGTGGAGGTAAAAATCATAAATGAAAAAATATATATTTTGAAGGCATTTGTTAAATTGCCAGATAGATAAAGGTTCAGCTATTAGAATACGAGGGTACTTATTCTATTTCATTTTTCCTATGACTATAAATGTTTTGTTCTTAGTGTAATTTTGATGAAAATAAATTGTTTATACACAAGTTCTTTAACTATTATAGATCTCGTAAAACATTTCTATGATAAATAAATTAAATGTTTAATAAAGTAATGCTGCCTTTGTTACATAATTGACTACTTTTTCATTATTTTAATAGTAATGTATTTTTTTTTTTATAAAAAAAAAGGAAAAGAAGATGGATTATATTTTAATATTAACGTAATTTGACTATATATTTTGGTAGAAGGAAAAGAGAGGGGTTAAGTACAGTAGATAATCAACTTCTTTAGCATCTTCTTTTGAAAAGGTGACCGATTCAAATATATTTATAACCATTGACCAAATAGCATTAAAAGAAGAACCATAAGGCTTTATATATATATATATATGTGTGTGTGTGTGTGTGTGTGTGTGGGTGTGGGTGGGTGTGGGGTGGGAAATAAGTAATAAACATGAATTTCTTATAGTTCAAGAAAACCGAACTTCTCCAATAACATGAGCTCATTCCTAATCACGTTATTCTATAAGCTATCTACGTTTCAAAAAAATAAAAATAAAAATCTAGTTGTCGAATCACTTTAATTTGAAGATTTTCTTACAGAATCTTCTTCAATCAAGGACAAGAATTTTCTCTTTTGATCGAAACTTTTGGGTTGGTAATTAACAAAGTAAAAGCAACATATATAGAACAAATTATTATTATAACCACCAATTTCAATAAATAACATTGTCTTGGAAAGTTTCTGTATGATAACCACATTTACAATCAACCTATCACCTTCTATTTAAACTAACCAAGTGCACTAGCTAGGAAGCTAGGTAGGGTTTCGAAAACCGACCCACCTCACTCATCATTTTCCATTAGACAATTGGAAATTGTTTAAACGATCAAAAACCCAGAATGATACACAATATTATCAAGCAAGAAAATTAACATGTGGGTTAATTAATTAATTAGTCTCTTTTTCTTCAATAAAGAAAGTTGGAATATTCAATTTCGACCTTGCCATGAATTGGTTTTTCTGGATCTTCCATGATCGAAATATTTTTCATAGGCTCGCTTTCTAAAAGTCTTTTTAGCAGCAATTCCAATGCTATCACCTTGACATTATTAAGGAAATGAATTGGCAATTATAAATAAATATGCAAAAAAACAACTGTTAATTAATTAGATGAGTCATGAAGGTCATAACCTGTCTAAAAAAATTAAGGACTCTCTGGGTGATCAAATTAAACCCTAATGATTATCATGATTAGAGTAGAATTCTAACATGGGAAATATATTACTTATTTGGACCAAAAAAGGCAAGCTACAGGTAAAATACATAAAATAATGAATAAATTAACTAGAACTACAGCTAACTAGCGCATTCCATCTCTTACTTGTATAGTGCATTGTGATTTCAGTTTTCTACATTAATTTCTTCGTGGTTGCCCAAAGAATAAAGCCTAATTTCTAACCGACATATTTTATGGGTAACAGATTCAAATCATTGACGAATTCGCATGAGCAAAAGAAAAAACTAATACAGAGAAGTAGATAGCTAAGTTTAGTAAGAAAGAGACCACCATGATGGTTGGGTGGTGCATCTCCACCTAAGGAAGAAAGAAACCCTAGTGGTAGACACCTTATATATGTATATATATTAAAGATGTATATACAAGAAGGAGGTCCATATATAATAATAATAATTTAATAAATAAATGGAGGGTCTACATCTGGGAGGGATTTTTGCAAGGGGAGAGAGACAGAAGATTATTCCCCGGCATGGCTACCGAGGGGAATGTTTTCTGGGTCCCACGTGAAAGCCAAAGAAGGGAATGGCAGTCCAAGGGTTAGGGCCTCTTTGTTTTTAAATATAAAGAAAGCAAGAAAAGGAGATATGGAGGATGATGGTGAGTAATGATAATTCCAGGAAATGGAGCATAATGCCATCACTCACCCTTCAAAAACTGAGTGCCCATTAATAGAAATCATTAGCCCAAAAGCAAACGACAATCATGGTTTGTTTATTTATGACAGATATTTATTTATTTTTGGTTTATTTCTTTTTGTAATGTTTAACCTAAAGCATGTATACATGCATATACGTATGCATGGGTGAGTGTAATATATATGTAGGTAGAAATAAGTGGTAGAGCATGTGAAGTTTAAGTATAGTTTCATGGGTCAGACTCATACCTATTACCTAGCTAGCTTCTGGTTTATGTATTCTTCTTCAGATCCTAGTGTGAGTGACTG
The DNA here is from genome assembly GCA_007844105.2 of Rhamnella rubrinervis. Taxonomy (NCBI): domain Eukaryota; kingdom Viridiplantae; phylum Streptophyta; class Magnoliopsida; order Rosales; family Rhamnaceae; genus Rhamnella; species Rhamnella rubrinervis. The sequence goes on from CM017576.2 coordinate 889,475, forward strand.
ACTTGTTGAATGAAGGTGGTGGGTTTTAGTGGGAGAGGAAGAATCTCAAAGACCCAGATGGTGCTGAAAAGACCTGACATTTCTGACCTGTTGGCAACCAAAAAAAAAGAAAAGAAAAAAAGAAGAAAAGGAGAAAACTTTTGCTGTAAAGGATTGACACCCATCATTCCACTTCACTTTAAAGTTGGAATAAGGAAAAAAAATTAATAATCCAAAATAATTGCCAATAATCAAGCCACAGATCCCAGTGTTAATTAAAAAAAAGAAAAAACTACAATATGAATAATAGTAAATTAAATAAGTCATCAATGTATCAGTGATATCCGTTTTGTTGATTAATTAAAACCATGCATAAAATTAACATGAATTAGATTTATTAGTAGTTGGTAACAAGCTAGGAAAACATAAAGCAGTACTACTAATGAACAAACTCTCTTTTGCTGCATGCTGTGGTAGAAATTGAAAAGTCATCTTGTCTCTCTTTCTTTTTAGAGGAAGCCGTAAAAAGAAATATATATGAGACTTCTCTCTTTCTTTTACACAGCATTGCACGAAACCTTTTGAAGCCAATCTAAAAAAAGCTTCAGAAACATCCACATTGATCAAAGAGTAAAAGAAATAGAGAGAAAAAAAAAAAAGAAAAAAAGAAAAAAGAGGAGGCCAGGGAAGAAAATAAGATAATTCTTCGAAAAAAAAAAAGATAGAAAGAAAGAGCATCAGGAAAAAAAAGAGTACAACATTGAAAGAGAAGCAAGAAAGAACCCATGTACCCTATTTGTTAGTTTGATCAAGCCATGTACTTAACCAAGTGAAAAAGAACAGCTCGCAAAATGAAAACACCACCGTACGTTGTTGCCTTTTTTTGTTGTTTATTTACCATGATCCTCCACCTAACATTCCATTCCAATAACCCCCAGAATCTCCTTGCCCTCTATTTTGCTCAAACTGATCAGTTGTAGTCGTAGTGTTTGAAACCTGCTTCAATTCCTCAGTAGGAAACAAGAGCCTTGCACTTGTCTCTTGCACCTGATGAAGACCTCCATATCCACTTTCAAACCCATCTAGAGCAAAACTAAGACTAGGTTTGAAGTCTTGCATAGGAAACCCAGTTGGAAACATGGTAGTATTCGAATCCGGTACTGGTATGGGCATGAATGAACTCAAACCCCTCGATGCAATTCCAGTCTTGAGCAGCTCCATAGCAGAGAGATGTGACGAGGTTGTTGACGAAGAGTTATTAGGGTTTTGGTGGTGGTGGTGGCTTTTGTTGTAAGGTACCTCCACAAATCTGGAGATGGTATCATAGTCCTGATCAGTTGGTGGGTAAGCTAGGTTGAGATCTTGACCATGGTGGATCTTAGGGTTTTGAGAAGCAGACTGAGGGAAGCTAATTGGCGGGGTTAGAAGATGATGATCATGATCATGAGCTAACTTCTTTGCCGAAGATTGTGAAGGTGATGGTGTTGATGATGATGTACTAGTTGATGACCTCTTGTTCTTCCTTGAGCCACCCCCCACAGGAACATTTCTCAGAGACCCACCTTCAGTCCAATATCTTCGACAAGTCTTGCAAAAGTATCTTGGCTGAGAGAGACTGTAATTGTTGTAGTAACAGAATTTAGTATTTGTTGAATTGCACCTTGGACAGTTCAAAGCTTGATCCTTTTGGGGTCTTGCCCTTCTTTCTAACATAGACCTTGAACCCTCCATGGGTTTAACTACTCCAATTCCCTGAAACAATAAAGTGAAAAAAAGAAAATAAAGCCAAATGAAAAGGGGGTAAAGAAAAAGGCCACAAACCTCATCATCGTCAAAACTAAAGTATTTGTCATTCAAAAAAAGAAAAAATTTAAAGACAAAGATGGAGAAAGAAAGTTAAAAGGAAACAAACAAGACAGAGAAAAACAAGGGAAGCTTTGCTTTACACTTTGAGGATTACAACAGCAACAACAACAACAAAAACTTGGTTAGGACTTTTTCATGCTGAGTGCTAGCTTTATTCAGATGATAGAAGAAAAAAAAAGGAATAAAAATGTGCAGCTAACTAGCACTTTGAACTTTGAAGACAATGAAAGATCTTAGAAGGAAGCAACATCCATGAATTCCGAGATATAATTAGGTTTTGAGCTGAACAAACGTCAGATTATGAGGAAAATAAAGAAGTAATTTAAACTTTGAAAATTAATTTTCAACACCCCAAAGTTCTAGTAAGTAGTATTGATCGCAATTCAGTTTTGGAAGCTCCTAATTAACCAGATGAAGATATATAATTAAATTTTGGTGATATATTTGTGAAGGAAAAGAGGAAAGGGGTATGGCTTTACCTGAGGCCAGTGAGCTGTATCCATGGATTAAGAGGGAGACAAAAGAAAAAGAAAAGAAGGACGAGCGAAAAAGTTGTGGAGTCTTCAAGGAGAGGAAAATCAATCCACTTTTTCTAGCAGATGGTCCTTAATAAAAAGCTAGTTTGGAATACAGTGTAGCTAGAGAGATCGTAATGTGTGGTGGTTCCTTGTTTTGCCCAACTTTATGTGAGAGAGAGAAGATGATAGAGCCATAGAGGGTAGTCTTGTCTTTCAATTACCATATATATATATATATATATATATACCTACATAATATTATTACCCTACGCCTAGCTTTATATATATGGGAATATTGTTTACATACGTGTATAGTATACTTTAGGATGATTAGGCCAATATATATATATATATATATTTATTAGTCAATCGATCTCTTATTCTTGATGGATGTGTTTAGTTAGTTCTGTGTGCATGCACTGTGGAATTTAGAGCCTTTCTTGCTAGATGACGAGGTTCTGTGGAATTTAGAGGCTCTTAATTTCTTACTATTTGACGAAGAGAGAGAGAGAGAGAGAGTTTAGCCCTCAACTCTACTCAATAATATATATACTCGGGCCATGCATCGATCATACTTATTTTGTACGTAAATATTTGTATCTCAATTCCAGTCTAATGTTATGTCTTATGTATTACACATACTAGGAACTTTAAGAAAAGAGAAAACAAAAAGGCAAGCAAAGGACTTGGTCATATGGGGATAAATTGTTACCCTCCAAAATCTGGGTGGTAATCTCCAAACCTCTCTCACCAAACTCACTCATCTATAAATTCAACTCCAAATCTAGCTATGCTCATATATATATATATATATATATATATAGATAAATATTATATATATTTATATAATACACACCAAACCAATATACCACAATGTCCAAAATATTATACATAATACACACCAAGCCAACATACCACCGCATAGCTATTATTATTTATTAAAAAACAATAAATAATAATTAAGAAGGAGAGACTCTGCGGCTGGGAAGATTGGCGGGAATGGGAATGAGAGCGGCAGCGACGGCGGTGGCTCCAACTCCAACACAGCTTATGTACTAAGAAACTCGTAATGACACGTGGCGGGAGTCTGTGGGACAATGAGAATATCCCACCTAGTGGAGTTTCTGCGGTCGCGAAACGTGTCCATGAAGCGAGAGGAGGGAGAATAAAATTACCTGCGTACGAGAACAGTGGGATATCCATGGGTCCGACTACTCGGAGCGTCCGCAATGTCGTATTCAGATCGTAGGTCAGATGCTTGATGGCTGTACCCTTGACCGTCCGATTATCTGACATCTGAGCGGCTCGACCACGTGGCCGTCATTTCTTCTTCAACGTCGCATTGCCTTTATCAATGTGATGAGAAAACCATTTCTACATGATTCCATCTTCAAAAGAGGACACCTGTTCGTTCTTAAAGTACTGTTTGGTTTGGAATATTTAAAATAATTAGAAAGAAAACATTTAAGCTCCTCATTTTTTTTTTCTTTTATCCTGAAAATTATAATGAATTTTGAGTGTTTTAATTAGAAAAGTGCAGTGGAATCATTAGGGAGAGGTTAGCCTCCAGCACATTTTCTAAGATCATAATCTACCAATATAATATATTATTCACGAATTTGTTTTGTTTCTAATTATTAATCTATAATCAAATTAATTTGTAATCGACATTTCAACTAGAACATAAATTTTTTTGACAAAATATCTAAGAATTTTAAATAAAGAAAAAACAAGAAGTTATGGTTGGTTTATCACGCCAGTATTAAGTGGAAAACTGGGTAGTAGAATTAAGCACTTTTAGGTTTATAAGTGCTGTAAATGGTGTTTAGGTTACGCCATATAACGTGTACGTACTGCATAGGAGGCTAGTCATGGTCAAGCACAACATTGTAAATAAATGTGGGTCCTTGTACCTGTCAGATTAGGTTAAACAAAGTCTGGGAAATCCATTCCCACAAGAACCAAACCCAAGCATAATTGTCACCCATCCATAAATTTCCTTGTCAAAAAAAAGCACAAGAATTTACAGTCCTCCTCTCTAGCTCAATTGAGAAGACATTCCTTTTCTGGACGTCACCAATTTTGCAAGAAAGAGACCTACAAGGGGGTGGTCCAAAACGTAGGCGGACCCACCCCATCCCATCACTAAGCAGAATCAACAGGTGGGACCCAAATGACACTTGAAAAATCAACTATGGCCTGTCCGTTGAAGCATGAGCTTGAAGCTTCCTCTTCGCTGAGTACTAGTGTAGTTTTTGTTGTTTTAATGTAAGGTTGGAGAATATCTTTGATAAGTATCATGGATTTGCCTAACAACCAGTCTTTGAGATCAATTAGTTCTTTATTTCAGCACACCAATTATAGTATGTCTTGGTGCGTTCATGACCCAACTCAAAAGCTACATAATTTTTAATTTAAAAGAAAACTTCAACACATAAATATAATTAACATTACCAAACCTAACAAGTTAACATGGGTGATGGGCCAAGTTTCAAAGGTTTAACACTAATCTAATTGGGGAAAAAGTTTGCCTACACTCTGTATGCTATAGTCCCAGCAACCTTTCTGAGTCGAGGTAGTCATCTTCCTCCACATTCCCTACTTAAAAAATTGAAAAACATCCATATACTTTAAAGCCGAAAACTTAGGGGCATTTGTCCCCTTTTTTTTTTACTTTATGCAGCAATTAGTAAGCAAAAATATGTATAAATCAATGACTGATTATAAATATCAAGCTGACTTACTGTTGTGGACTCCAGGTGCATTCTTTAAACAAGTAGAAGCTTCCTCTGAAACTGAGTATGGATGCCTTGTTCATCAATAACATTTAAGGAGCATATTCATTGCAAAAATGCTTCAGATCAGATCTAGAAGACTTTATATATTTAAAGATGGTTTACATTGAAACAAAGATGGTATGATTTAACAGCAAAAATTTGTATAGTATATTAACCACATGTCCATTCTATTCCTCAAACTTGAATCCATCTGCAAGTTTCTTTTTTATTCTCCAATTTTAGCAGAGAGCTTTATCCATTAAAATCAAAGGAAGCATTTAATTGTACACTCAGGATCACCAATACAAAGTCGGGGCGTGTTGTGGTGCGCTGCTTTGTGGGGATGAAAATATAGATCAACATAAAAATGAATGAATATATTACAGCCATGACTGAAAGAGACATTTCGCCCAAATATGTGTCGCGAAAATGGGACAGTTAAACAGTAGTACACATTGATTATGAACTTTAAGTTACTCGTTCAACTTGCAAACATTGATGAACTTCTGGACTGCATTGTGGTACTGGGTGCCCTGTAAAGACAACATGCACGTTATACAGCATATAATCATCAAAGTTGGCAACCAACAATATCCACCATCCACATGTCATAGTGTCAAAAGTTCTGACAACTTCGAAAAGTGATTTTTCCCACATAACGGACAGGAGAAACAAGTCAAATTAGGATTCAAGTCGAGATTATCTTTGCTTTGCAGATGAACAAGGCTGCAGTAGTTAATTTACAGTATTGAAATACAGTGACAGCTTCTAGGGACTTCCCGTCCATATTTCAGTAACTAAGATGGATCCACTTTAGCTAGCCCTTGATGGGTACTTATGTCAGTTCAGAATTTTAGGTCCTTGGACTATTCTATAGAATGAAAAAAATGAGAAGCAAGAAGAAGTCAAGCAATATTACCTCCCAGTATAATTGGTTGCAATCCATGCACTGCCAAAACTCTAAATTCTTGTCAAACAAGCAGCTAGGAATTCTTTGGAAACCTTTTGCGGCTTCAATAGCTTCTTCAGTTGACAGGGGTTTTTGAATAAATTTACCATTGCATTTGGCGCACCTTGACATCAACTGATCTTCCCTAACTATCAATTGAAAAGTTTCAATGACCTGCAAGAATACTCAATTTCAATCATGATAACACCATCTCATCCATTTGATTGATAATAATAGCATTCACTTCTATTTCAGCCTCTACAACAGAACTGAATTGCTTTGTCCAACAAGCCAAAATGACATGCTTTGGTGTTGTAAAAATGGCAGAGAGTTAAATAAGCCATACCTCAAGTAGCTGTTCGTTTTTTAGAAGACTCTTCACCCTATAAATTTGATTTTTTATTATATATTCGTGTCTCAGAAGCTTCGCATCCCGCGTCAAGAGCACTCTACTTTCTCTCTGTGCATGATCAATTAATTCTCTACATGTAATTAGAGAAAGACATTAGAAATTAATGCACAAGTTACATTCATAGGAGCATGAATTATTTGATATATTCACGAGGGGAACACCTGGGATCAGGCTTTTTTGAGTGTGGGATTGCAGCATCAATACCAACACACCTTAAATGTTTTGCTAACCCTTCAACCTGTGCAAATGTTCCATTAGCCATGCACTTTGACTAAAAACATAAGCATTCAAGCCCCAGATAACATTTCAGCAAAAACTCTTAAGGGGCTCAGTTCCAAAATAGCCTTATAAATCAATGAAAGCAGGAAATTCTATTGCTGTTCACAAATAAATATGTGTACCATGTCAACCTGTTGTGCCCAAATATTTTCAGTGTTCAGCCATGTACATAGAAGTCAAAATTTTTAAAATTTTTTGCCTCAAAGGAAGAAAACCATATGCAGAAAAATGAATATAATAACATACCATCACATCACATAGAAATTTTGGGCATCCATTGCCTCCAATTGCCAAATCCCACGGTGGGGGTCCTTGCCATTCATCACAATTTTCTAACCGCCTTTCTTTGCAAATCAAACCAACTGATGATCGTTTTTTACCTTTCTTTTTGGTAATTCTTGGCTTCTTGTCAGATTCTGTGAGAAAAAAAATTTCACCATATTTTTTTACTATCTTCAACAGGGATTCATCCATGGGCAAGGTACTCCTCTGTTGGGACCTCAGAACCATTCCATCAACTGTAGGTATTTTTTGGAAAATATTAGAAGAGGCAGTAGCTCTGACTATATCCAAAGCTTCAGAAAATTTTAGCCTTATAATTTTATCACAGCTATCATCCTTCTCAAGAATCTCTTTCAACCCAACATTCACATTAGAGGGATCTGATTCACTGAGCTCATTAGTCAAATTTCCTGCAACTAAGAATCCAATATATTTTCAACCAGTGAGATATTACACAAGCCATCAAATACATAAGCAAATTAAATAAAGTATGGCATACCTTCGTTGATGACTTTGGTTTGGAAGACTTTAAATATATCAAGCAAGCAGTGTGCATCCAGAGCTGCATACATTTTCTGTGCATCTGTAAGAGGACGATGTGACCAATCACTGCATTGAAGTTCCTAAACAATATACAATTTCAATTAAAAAACTATCATATTAAGTAAAATGTCATCGATTGTCATATTAAGAACTAAAATTCATAGGAAGTGACTTTAATAACCAGGACATACACGGCAATGTATGTCCAAGAGAATGCATAATTGAAAGACATTAACTAAACAATTTCTACACTATCAAGCATCCTCAACAACAAATACTTGAAAGCTGAGGTATTACTAGAGAACCCACTTAAACAATATACAGACACACACACACACAAAAACGTATATATTTTTATATACACCTGCACATATATGTAAACTAAAATGTTTGTGCCCATTACTTCATCAATCAAGTTTAAAATTGGAAACAATCTATTGCATAAAGTAAAGGTATTGCAAAGTGCAGAAACCAGAGAGAAGATATGCCCCAATAGAAATATGGTTAGCTAAAGGACATTACTAAGAAAGTTGTATTCATGAAGCAGCAAATCTGATGTAATTTAATCTTATAAAATGTAGTTAGTAAAAATACAACATAATATTGTAATGTAACCTAAACTGACAAAACCTAGTCTTGATAGTTGATCAAGCATAAGAAAGGCTTACAAATCAAACCTTTGAAAGGGAGAAGCCCAGCAATTCTTTGCAGATAGTTGCCAAACTCTTGATTTCCTTGGGCATTTTTTTTCCAGGTTGCTTAGGCTGTAGATAACTGTATATGTTTGTAATATCCAAAAAGGGCTCCACCTGTGATATTTATTTTAACGCAACATCAATTCAGTATAAACCAAATATCAATTAAAAATTCAATCAATTCAGTATAAGCCAAATATCAATTAAAAATTCAATCTTTACCAGCAAAATTGGAGAGAAACTTAAAGACACAGCCTAGTATCAGTTAGACAACTTCTTAATTATCTACCAATATGTCATATACCATTGCACTTTCTGAACTAAGAACTCTATTAACTTAATTCAATTAGTGAACTCATCAAAAGAAGAAAAAAAAAATCATCCTTTTACAAGAAACAAAGTCAACTTCTTTATACACCATAAATGGTCAGGTAAAGATAAATTTATTATAGTCTAGTGAACAGGTACAATGAAGAATTTCGCCAAGCCATGAAATTTCATTTAAAAGCTTAGAATTGAACCTTTCATCATCTCTCAAGTCTCAAATTTTCAAATTTCCCGCATTTTCCCAGGAATCATACAAACCCAAAATGGAAATCAAAACACTTACCCTGTCAAAACCAGGATCGCAGCCATGCGAGCTGAAAGTGGACGACAGGTATATCAAATCTTGCTTAAATCTGAAACCCAATTTCAGAATATCAGGTGAAACAAACACGTCCTTGAGCAATTCCCAAACTGAAGTTAGAGGAATGGAAGACAAATCCAGCAAGAAAACCACTGAATCTTTCAACTCGTCCGAGTTTTCACCGGGTCGAGTACTGAGTTGACACGCGAGTTGAAGAAGTGACACGGTGGGGAAGGTAGACTTCTGCGGTGCGCGAATGGGCTTCCATTCGGCGTCAAGTCCGATGACAGAGGAACGAGTCAGGACCCGAGTCAGATGAGCGAACTCCGGTGAGTCAGTGGACGAGACAACGTGGATTTTTAAGGGCATTATGCTATCAGAATCCATCGAAAAGAGACAACAGTCTGATTTCGTTGACAAATAAATAGGGAACTTTCTTGGATTGGGTCCACAATTTTATTGAGCCAGGCCCAAAATTTACTTGGTCAAGGCCCACTATTTAATTGCGCCAGGCCCAAAATTTAACTGGGCCAGGCCTACAATTTACTTGGGCCAGGCCTACAGTACAATAAAATCGTATTACAAACAGTATTATTTTTTTTTCTTTCTTAAAATAACGACGCCGATAAACTTATTCTCAGACAGTCCCTAGTCAGATAATAATTAATTAATTATATGATCCAATCGTAATTAATAAAAACAAGAAAAAGAAAAATACATTTATTGCACTTTCCATGTCATAAAATATTTACGTTACGAAATTTGGCGCCAAAAGAAATAGAAAAACGGCATGGCGCCATAATTCGTTTTCCCGCGATATTCCATGTAGCGCGCCAACATGTCTCCGTGGGTTAAATTGGCACAAAACGCAATGCCGTTTCCTCCAAAAGATAAAATTTATATTTATATTTTTAAATAACAATATAAGAAAAGAAATTCCACCTCGCATATCTCATCTCTCTCTCTCTCTCTCTCTCTCTCTTCTTTGCTATGGCTTCCACGAGGAAAACAGCAAGGATGGTACAAAGACAAAGGAGAATGCAAGCCCCAAAACCTCTCTCTCGCACTCCGATTGAAAGCCATAGTGATGATTCTGGTTCTTCCGGTTCCGAATACGACGACCTTTGCTGCGAGGAATGTGGATCTGGGGACTATTCCGCCGAGCTTCTCCTATGTGACAAGTGTGACAGAGGTTATCATCTGTTTTGCCTCAGACCCATTCTTGTTTCTGTCCCCAAAGAGTCATGGTTTTGTCCTAGCTGCACCAAGCACAAGAAGCTCAAGGGTACGTCAATGGCTTCGTCTCTTTCATTTTCATTCTTTAATTTTTTTTATTTACGCGACAGTGTCTCATGCATTGGCACTCAGGTTTTTTATTGCCCAATTTATTTAACTTGCATATGGGTATTCATGTTCCCAATCTATCTGCTTGATTTTATGGGTTTTTGTTCTTTATTCCATTTTCCTTTTTATTTGTTGCACAAATTTGCATTCTCTATGTGGGTTGATTTGACGCAAATTCAAAATTTTAATTATTAATTTGGCGCACATTTGGACTGTTATGCGCTTCAATCACATTGTTGACGTTCTGGGTATGCATTCAAGAGATTAATTAAATATACTTACAATGTAAATTAGGTGCATTTTTGGGCAACTGTCTTTTATATTCTCATTGGTTAAGGTCGCATTGAATAAAGTTCGGGTTTTTTTCTCTTTGTTGTATGCGTATCCTAATTTTCACATTAATTACTGGTTAATGCAGCTTTCCCCCTTGTCCAAACCAAAATTGTTGATTTCTTTCGGATTCAAAGGTCTCCAGAATCAATTCAGCAACTTAGTCAAGGTAAGAAAATGAATAGAAAATTAATGGGGTGATTCCTTTTCCTCTCTTTTGGTCATTTATATATATGTGATGTTCGAAGTGAAGAGACAATTTTGTGCTCCGTGTCTTTTAGATATTAGAAAGAGGCGTAAACGGGCTAATAGCTTAGTGATGTCAAAGAAGAAGAGGAGATTACTGCCATTCAATCCGACTGAGGATCTTACGAGGAGATTGGAACAAATGGCATCCCTAGCAACGGTATTAACAGCAACTGGCACAAAGTTTAGTAATGAGCTCACTTATGTGCCCGGCATGGCACCAAGATCAGCAAATTGTCCAGCTCTTGAACTGGGAGGAATGCAGGTAAAAATTTGTTTTGCAACATAATTTCATATTGAAAGCTCCTTTGAGATCACTACAATTGCTTTAGCCAATTACAAGATGGGCTAGGAGGCAATAACATCCCTAGGATTCTCTGGTGTGCAAACTGCATATGATTTAATCTCACATAGGTACAAATGTACTTAATTCAGCCCTATGGCAATATATGTGTATGAAATGCTTAGAAGTTCTTAGAGCTGGATTTAGTTACAGTGATGTAGTACTGTCTTTGTTAATAAATTGCATTTGATTTAACATATTAAGAACATTATTCCTTTTCAGATACTTTCAAAAGAAGATACTGAAACTTTAACTCTGTGCAAGACTATGATGGAGAGAGGGGAATGGCCGCCTCTAATGGTTGTTTTTGATCCTCACGAGGGGTGAGTACAAATTTGTTTATTCATTTCAATTTTTCTTATCAATAGTTAGTTTCCCTTGATTGTCAATAATATTTGGACCCACAACTCATTTTTCATACTTGATCTTTACAGTTTCACCGTTGAGGCAGATAAATTTATAAAGGATCTGACAATCATCACAGAGTATGCTGGAGATGTTGATTACTTGAAGAATCGTGAAAATGATGATGGGGATAGTATGATGACACTACTTTCTGCTGCTAATCCTTCAAAAAGCCTTGTCATTTGTCCTGATAAGCGTAGTAATATTGCTCGCTTCATTAATGGCATTAACAATCATACACCGTAAGCTCATCTCCATTTTTGGATTCTGACTCTCCACTACATTTCTGCATCTTCTTTCCATGACATAAATTTATACCATGTGAAATTAGGACTGGTAATAACATAAATGTATTGTTTTCTATGAGGTTGCATCATTGTTTAGGAAACAGGTGTTTCATTATCCCATGCAAATTGAATTCACTTTGTTAGTGGTAGTTTAACATTGGATATTAATATAAACTTGTGATGGTGAAATATCGTCAGTCACAAAATAAATGGCCCTGCAAAGGTACAGAAGTGACGAGATTGCTATTTTCAGTGTGTGTGACATTCAAACTGCAAGTTGGTTTTTCTTCTCCCTATAACATACTAGGCCATTACACATTCTTTATAAGCTTGAGAATTATTTTGACAGAAAATGAGGCGTGGCTATCGGGTTTATTCTAATCAAAGCTATTTGTTTTTCAACGCAGGGACGGGAAAAAGAAGCAGAACCTAAAATGTGTAAGATATAACGTCAACGGTGAGTGTCGGGTTTTACTAATTGCCAACAGAGATATACCAAAGGGTGAGAGATTATATTATGATTACAATGGATACGAGCATGAATATCCTACAGAGCACTTTGTCTAGCACTTTGCTTTTAGAAAAAAAAAAACTGATAGTGATACCCCATCAAAAGTCAACAGAAAGGCTAATTATACACATGGCTATCTCTAACCTGGACAGTTATTTAATTGATTCAACTTCCTTGTTCTGAAAATAACATTTTCAATTCATTGAAGCTGGAAGTTATTCTCAACTGATTTGGCTATATGTTGTACCTGTATGTTATTGCAATTGTGTGAGCCAACAGATTCAGGCCCACTACAAGGAGCCATTACTTGATCCAATACCTGAGCCTGATGGGGCCCAAATGTTGCATCCAGAGCGCCCTTTAACCAGGCCCACTCAAATTTTATCCTAGTCGAGAAGCATCAAAAGCTTATAAATGGAAGTTGAAACAGTGTGTCGAATCTCTTAACCTCTATAATTGTAGTGTAACCAATTGAACCATTCCAATTTATCTTTAAAATTAGGAATTTTTAAAGCTCTGATGCTAAGTTTTAAATTACAAATTCTTATTACCTCAAAAAAAAATATATATATATATATATATATATATATATAACAAATTCTTATAATTCGATTTAGGGATTATTTAATTACAAATTACAATTTCATTTTGCCGATTGAACCATTCCAAATTCCAATATGTAAGCTTTGGATAAGACTGTTACAAATTTTGTTGAATTGGCTGAAATTATGTTCTCATCTTATATGATCAAAAGGCATTTCCATTCGAACAAGTTCATCTGCCAAACGCATATAATCATTTGAACAATAATTAGCTTAATAATTATCATGTTCCTGCTACAATTGGGTAGCTCATGTAATGTTCTTATTAATATTTAAAATGAAAGAGACAGTTTCTCATTAATCATAGAAACCTATGCTGGTCCACTTCTATGAATAAAAAAAAAGAATAATGAAGAAATTTATGTAACACCAAAAACAAAATAGAGCTTGAAGAGGTTTGGGGTTTGGTGTTATGGCAGAGCATCTAATCTTAATAAAATATATATATATACACACACACACACACACACACATATATATATATATATATATATATATTTAGTCCTATAATTATCTCTGTGGGGGGTGGTTCCAAGAGTTGAAATTGGGGGGTGTTCTCGCATAACAATGTGCATAAATGAGAAGTGAAATTGATAGTGGAGAAATTTCAAGAGCAATGACAGATACTAAGTTGTACAAAAGCTGCAGGGTAAAGGACAGTCAGTACACAAAACCACCAGCCTTGCAAGCTTATGATTATCAATATTTAAAATGGACCACCCTATGCATCTATGCGTCTCAGTTTTCAGAGATTCACAGCGAAGAAGAAGAATACAATACAAATTAAAGATGTAGGATAGGGTGGTCCAAAATTAGGGACGTCTACAATAACAACCCAAAGTAAGCGTTAGCTGTAGCTGCCAAAAAGCAATCACAACGAGAGGCTTTTAAGGGTGGGCTGCCATCAGATCTGGATCATATGCACAGATGTGGTCCCACTTACAAACACTAAAACCCAACACTCTTTTGTTGGTAAGAAGAAAATGTGAGCGTCATCAGATTTTGATCAGATGCACCAACCCCCTTACACAATGGTGGTCCTAGATACATATATATATTGAAAACCATGCATGATCAGGAAAATATATATCTATATATATATATATATGTGGATGTACTTTTCTTTGGGTGTGTTATACAGGAGGTCCAGCCAAAGGGCGCAGCAGCTGGTAGTAGTATCTGCTACCAGAGATTTTTTCATCAGAAACTCCAATCCCAAGAAAATGAAAAGGGTTTTAAAGCTTCACTTGTTAAGGTCAGATTGAAGTAATGAAAGCTATATATGAAAGCTGTACGTACGTACTCTCGATCACTCACCCCACTCCCCCAATTCAATGCCATTGGATCCATTGCAAGATAAAGCGAGAAGACAATAACTGATACATAACTATTTCTATTTGAATGTTTATTTTTGTTAACCAAATAGTTACTTATATTTTGAATTTTTTTCCTTTTTTTTTTTAATGAAAACCCTTGCAAAGAACTTGTTTGTTTAAGTTATATATTGGGTATGAAAAGTTAGAGGAAAAGGAAGATATATATATATATACATACATATGGCATAGATATTGCATGGATATTGTGTATCAAAAGTGCAAAAAAGGGCAAATGCTTAAAGACAAAGTGGGTAGTGAGTAGCCATCCTAATTAACAGCATTCAGAGATATGCAGCTATCAAAGACCCCCCACCACCACTATCACCACCACCACAGCCATTTATATATCATCAGCTATCTAATTAGCTGCTTCCATATATACAACACTCAGTTTTCAAATATTAAATATTTATCCTAAGCTAATTAGCTAGCTTACTCGTACATGATACTTTGGATGGTTCAGACCACACATCACCATATCTATATCTAAGATCACACTACCCCTCAAATATAATTAAATGCATTTAATTAATTTGCTTCTTTTTTTAACCGAAACAGTACTCATCTCGAAACAGATATCGGTAGATTTGATCCCACGATTACCAACATTAATTAAGATTATATATTGGATGAAGATGTATTTGCTTATGTTTAGTTAATTAGTTTATGTTTGATAGATTTTGTTGTTGGTGGTAAATGCCTAGAAAATAATCAAAAAAAATGTCATAATTATATGGATCCAAATGCATATGATATAGAGTTGTTTAATTTGATTCCCTTCTGAATAATACATAACTATGATCTCTTTCTTGATTTGTATGTCTCCCTCAAATTTTAGAAAGGACATTTCTAGCCAACACTAAGAAATTGCATTAAACATTGTGTTGAATAATTTGCAGCACTAATTATTAGGAGTTGCACGTATATTTAAAATGCACACCCATCGGTTTTATTATTATTATTTTTTACTTATAGTGCATGCAATGTATCCAAACCAATGCTCAGCTTTGTAGAGAAAACAAAGAATAAGATTCAACGCTGTATATATTAATTGTTTAAGGAGTTTGTCAATTGCCGGCTGCAAACCCTGATTAATAAACACACACTAGACTTAAAACAAACATATATATATATATATATATATATACATATATTTATATATAAATCAACTACTAACAAATTAAATACAGATACATTTAATATGTGTAAATAATATATGTCAGCTGCCAAAACAATAGAGTAATTTATTGCATGTGCTAATACAGCACGAAAGTTTGAGAGATTTTTTATTTTATTTATTTTTAATTATCAATTTCTTCGATATTGGTACCGGCCAGAGGAAACTGGTACATACGTTGTCTCTTTACGAACCTACCAAACATTTTATCCATTTATGTGGATTGAAAGCACAAAACTGAAGGGGTAGGGTAGATATTTATATGTTGTATACATTTATTTTTTTATATACATTAACTATAATGAATATAAGGTTGACAAAAATTGAAACAATATAATGGAGGTGGACCCAAGAATTTAAAACTAGCTTGTGAAATATATATTGTAATCATGAGGGTGTGAACGGCTATATATTATATATGTGTATAAAAGTACGTAGTAGGAAAATAAAATATAAAAAGATATTTGTACGTAGGTCAACTGTTAGGAGAATTTGATGCAGTTTTCACAACTAAAAATATTATACTATAACATGTCAAGAAGATAAACCAAAGCCACCATGCAAATCGATGGAACGTAAGAACGGCAAGAATCTTGAATGGGCGTGGGTCGTCTACGATTCCAGAGACTGATTTGTTTTTTTTTTTTTTTTTGATAAAATCCAGAGAATGATTTGTTGCTTGAGAAGCAAGAAATGTGTAGGTACATACATACCCAATGAATGTATACATATATATATATATACATAACAAAAGTGGTGGTCGTTGCTTGGATTTACAGCTCAGTCTCATCATAAATTAAAATTGGCATCATATATATTTTATTTTTTCTTACATAATTATTACATTCATATGTGGGTGTGTGGTGTAGTTTTTGATGCGGGGTCTCTTTGCCGCAGCAAATCTTTGCCACATGTATCTACAATTCATATATATATATAAATTATATAAATAAGTTCTTTTTTTTTTGCTAAATAAAATGTATACTAAATGGATATATATTGTATATACATGCATCATGTCTGTGTATGTAATACCACACATGGCACTCATTTGCTTGATCCCATATATGCATGTGAAGGAAAATGTATACTTTAATTATCCAATCCCAAAACTTGAACCACACAAAACTTTATAAATATATATATATATATATATATATATGTGTGTGTGTGTGTGTGTGTGTGTGTGTGTGATTGAATGGATGATGCAACGGAATGTTTTTATTGTCAATTATAAGTTTTCGTCGAATTAATTAATTGACTAATCAGCTTCAAGTAGAGGCAACTTCATTAATAGGCTCATGCATGACGATCGATTTATGAACAAACACGTGTCATGAAAATTGGAATCGTCTTTTGAGATAATAGGTAGATATAAAATTACATGCCCATTTAATGATGACGTACGTTCTGTGACAAGAAAGAAAGTGAATTTAAATGGTTTAGGTTAAAGCCAACATTATTAATTTCTTTCCTCATCGTGGTGGACAAAAATATATATGTTTTTATATGTACTCCGTCTTTTAGCTAACCTATATACACACATATAGGTAACCAAATCCATATGTATTCATGCTAAGCTGGTTACAGCCATTGGCGCATCTGCCATGAATAACTCTCTTAGATATATTTCAAAAATATATACACACAAATATACATGTACAAAAAAATCAATCAGTCTGTTCCTAATTGTCGCTATAACACAGAGTGAAGCTATATTTAAATATATATATATATATATATATATATATCACTCCCCAAGATGCGCAAAAGCAGTAAGATAGGTGTCTCTGCATGGTTGGGGGATTGAGCACAAACTGGTGCAAATCACCATCAAACACACAGAAAGTTTGTGAGAGAGAAAAGTCAGGCATAGAAACATTGAATCTTCATCTAAATAAAAAGAAACATTGAATCATTAGCGAGTGTTTTACTTTTATGAGCAGCTAGGTGGATCAAAATTCAACAACGTTTTCATTTTTTTAACTTTCTACTATGTCAAGTGTAAATTATCATATACATATATATATATATATATATATATATATAATTAAAATAACACCGTACAAGACAATTAGCTTAGGCTTTAATTACTATGCCTGGCTAAAGGTTGGACATGACAAAACAATTTCCAATCGTCTAGCAACTACTCTAGCTTATCAACGAAGAGATTGAAGTAAACTGCATGGTATATTTGAAACAATCTGTAACTTTAACTTTTGACTTTTTAGTGTTTGTATGGCTTTAACGGGGACATTAACCTACCGGAGCCAAACTATAAACAAAAGTACTAAAACTTGTTTTATTACTTTTTAATCATTAACTTTACACTTAATTTCCTTTGTAAGCAATGTGTCTGGTAATTTTACAATATTATATATTCATGATTAGTAACATCACTTTCTCTCTCTCCCCACCACATTTCTAATATTAATGGAATCACTATAACATAATAAATTGTGTTTGGCAACAAGGAAAATGATAGTTTGGAATATAATCCATTATTAGGGTATACAATATATATGCAAGAATTATAATTAAAGATATGGGGTGCAATTGGGAGTGGATGAAACCAGTGTTGATCCAAAAGGGTTTCAATCTATATTGATATGGGCAAATGCATAAACCCATGCCATCCATTCAGGTGCCAGCCAGCTTTGAGTTGGGTATAATTGGAAAGGCCAGGCCTTAATTTGACAACCTATTTGGAAAATGAAAAAATTGCCCATGCCCTGCTATGTTAAATTGATAGAGTGCAAAGGGAGTGAGACAATGAGACACCGACCACTATCATCTCCAACTCTAAAATTAATAGTAATAAATAAATAAAATAAATAACATATATTTTGTCATCTCTGAGATCACCACTTACTTGTTTTCATGCTTTTCTTTTTCTTTTTCTGAAAATAATAATTTATAAATAAAAAAAGGTTCAAATTAATCTTTTCTTCGTTTGGAATTCCCAGTCAAAATTTTGGCATTGACCCATTGAATTGGTGGCAACCTACCACAACTAGTAATCTTGTATGCAAATGGAAAGGAGTCCTGGTCACCTAACATTTATATATATATTATTTATATATGCAATTTGAATATTTGACCCATAAAAGAAAATTGCGACCAAATCACCATAATCTAATGGGGTTAACTACATGTTTACAATTTAATTTACAGGGCTAAGGATTGGCTAGTAGGGTGTTATCCATGATTATGGTTAATTAATTCTATAATTTATGTTACATGAAAAAAGAAAAATCAACTAGCTTTAGTCATCGTTTGAGTATATAAACAAAAAAATGTTTACTAGTTTAAAAAGAAGTTGATACCTTTCGATTAGACTTGCAAATTCTCATGATCCGATATATATTATAGAAACCCCACGATATAAACAATGTATGAATTTAATTTTAAATTCATAATAAATTAACATGTTAAAATTTTTATAATTTAATTTTAAATTCATATAAGGAGTCAAATTTTTATATTAATAGGTGAAGCCCTTGGAATTAATTAGGAAGTAGAAAAATTGAGCGTCACTCGCTGAAAAGAGCAGGCGGTGAGCATTGTGCGCGAGTGGGGCCTCACTGTAAGAACCGTAGGAGAGAAAAACATGAAAATATTTTATCATAATAATAATAATTAAGGAAATTACATTTTATATGTATTTAAAAAAAAAAACAATATTATTAATATATATATATATATATAAATTAAATTATTCCTTTATGGGGTGGTTTTTAGAGGGAGGGAGAAAGCACATAACACTCCCTACTCTCGAAATCTCGTTTCTCGGGCCATCCATTCTCGAATATCGAGGAAATAATTCTTCTTCTTATTTTTATTTTTTTTTCTTTTTTTGTTTCCTGTTTTACCCTCGCTCAAAATCTTATTCCCTGGAAATTAAATATATTTTCGCATGCTATTTTATTTTCTTCATATTTCCGTGTGCAGCCTTTGCCTTTCTCCAGAGAGCGAGTCCAAAAAGCTTCAATTTTTAATGGGTGCTACGATCTATGTCCTCCTCACTTTCAAAGAAATCTCATAGAAAAAGAAACCCATGTAAGCAAATTTTAATATTCGTGTGGAAAAATGTCGTCTTTGTGTTTTATTTTTAGAAGCATTAATTGTTGTTACTATTTTTTATCTTCATTTTTCTGATTAGCATATGATCCTCAAATTCTGCTAATGGGCTTTCATCTCTGTGCACTGGAAAACGATTTGGACCCTTAATTTGTTGCAGAATTTTGGGTTCGTATTAGTTTTTGTAATCATTTTTGGTTTTCATTTGCAATATTAAATCAACAATCTTTTTGTGTGGAAGACCAGGTTCAATGGGTGTGGATTGGGATCCATGTTGGATCTCTTGGTTTTTGTTTTATTGTTTTTATTATCGCCGTTGTTTGGTTTCATAAGTATTTCTGCCAAACTGATCTCGGATTTTGTGTATTTGTCTATTTTTTCTTTTTTTTTTAGTTATTTCTCGGGTTGCTGGCCTGGAGGGGGATTTAGATTTTGCTACATTGTCTATGGCTTAAAATGTTGGTTTTTTGAGGTTGGATTTCATGGGTTGAACTCGAATAAAAATGGGGAGCGTCAGTGAAGACGAAGAATATAGATTTTTTGATGCCCAAGAAGATATTGCATCGATATCTGATGCAAATTCTGAGACCGTTAATTCGAGTTCGTCCTTGAACAATTGGGTCCCAGATAGTCTACACTATGACGTTTGGATACGGAGCCCCAGAAGTGTTAAGGAGCGTCGGAGTAATTTTTTGAAGTGGATTGGTCTGAACTCAGATGGAAGTGTGACAGAAAATTCAGTAGATATTCGTAGTGACGTTCCGGAAATAGAATTTGACAGAATCAGAGAGAGTAGTGGAGCTGTATTGAGAGGCTCTGGTTTGGAAAATGAGTTCTGCTCGGGCCGGTCTTCAATGTCATTTGCGTCTAATGGCAGTTCCAGTATTTCTGACAATTTGAGTTCAAAAGAAAATTTTATATGCAGAGATGCGGATTCAGGTGGAGGAATACAGTGTAATGGGGGAAAAGTACAGCAATTTGAGAAGATGAGTGGAAGTCAAGAAGCGAGTTTGGGTCGGTTGGTGTTGGCTGGAGACCCTAAGAATGCTTCTGGGTCGTCTCCCCTGTTTCAAAAACTGATGGAGAAAGAAGAGGAGGAGACTAACAATTTGGTGGGGACAATGAAGAAAGTTAAGAAGGGATGGTTGAGTAGATTACGATCCATGGCGTGCATTATTGATAATCAAGGGGATGCTGATAAGTTGAGACCGAATGACAATGATGGAATTCTTGGATTTAGGGCTCAAAGAGTTAAGGTTCGTGAGTGCAGGAAGCGGTCAAAGGAACTTTCAGCTCTTTATATGGGACAAGATATCCAAGCTCATGTAGGTTCAATTTCGACCATGAAATTCAGCCCTGATGGACAGTATCTTGCAAGTGCTGGTGAAGATGAGATTGTACGAGTTTGGCAAGTGGTGGAGGATGAGAGATCTAATGAACTTGACATTCCGGAAATAGATCCGTCCTGCTTATACTTCACTGTGAATCATCTATCTGAATTGAAGCCCCTGTTTGTGGATAAAGAGAAATTGGGTAAATCAACGAGCCCGAGGAAAACAGCAGACTCAGCTTGTGTTATTTTCCCACCTAAAGTCTTTCGGATATTGGAGAAACCATTGCATGAGTTCCATGGACACAGAGGCGAGATCCTGGACCTCTCTTGGTCAAAGAATAATGTAAGTCCTTATTTAAGATAAAAAAAAATTCAGCTTTAATGAAATGCAAAGAAGATTAAATTTGGTTTTCCATGATTCTGTTTTGATGCAGTATTTGCTGTCTTCATCAGTTGACAAATCTGTTCGCCTGTGGCGAGTGGGATATGATAACTGCGTCAAAACTTTTTCACATAGCAATTATGGTGCGCTCCTTGCTTTTGTCTGTTTTGCTACTCTGTATTTGATAGTTGAGGTATTAGCCCAGGTTGATGTTATGTTACAGTTAGCTTCTCATTGATCTATTATACCTTACTTAACCTATCTCTTATGGATTTGTGTATTTATGACATGCAGTAACCTGTGTCCAATTTAATCCTGTGGATGATAATTACTTCATCAGTGGTTCTATAGATGGAAAAGTTCGTATTTGGGGAATTCCTTGTTGCCAAGTTGTTGACTGGACTGATATACGAGAAATAGTCACTGCAGTGTGTTATCGCCCTGATGGACAGGTCTGCTGATTCTTGTTTCCTTGTGTTGAGAATATAGGCTCACATGCGTGGATTTTAAGTTTACAGTTTTTGTTTGTCATACAGGGGGGAATTGTTGGCTCTTTGACAGGAAACTGTCGCTTTTTCAAAATAGCAGGTATGTGTTCCAATCAAGGCTTTGTGTTCTCTTTTTTCTTCACTTCCCTTGCCTAAGAATTGACAAATTGTGTAATAATTTTATTTCCTGCTAATGTGTCAAATGCTTGATTAATTCAATGTTAAGGTTGACATTCAATCTTGTGCAGGTTGCATGTGACTAGTTGTGAAATGTTTTATGTATAATGTGCCTATATCTGAATACGTGGCTGCTTGTCTTCTTGTTCAAAATGCCTGTTTTCTGAAATGTGTGTTATGGATTGTATAAAGAAAGTGTCGTCAGTTTAGCTTTTAGGTTGAAAGAGGAGTCAGTTTTAGTTAGGTAGAGAATTTTATCCTATTTATTGTTGACATGTATGTTTGGTGCTGGTTTATTCATTTTAGTAGATCTATTGGCAAAGGAATTCTCAAATAAGTGAATTTTAAGATAAATCAATTGACCAATATTAGTTTTTGTTTTGTATTCACAGATAATCATTTGCAATTGGATGCTCAAATATCCTTGCATAATAAGAGGTCTCTCGGCAAAAAGATAACAAGCTTCCAGGTAGTTATTACTTACATTAATTGTTTCATTTGCTGCAATGAGTAGTTTCTGTATTGGTTTTTCTATTTCTAAGTGCTAGATTTTCCTTTGCAGTGGGTAATTTTTCTAATTATTTGTTACTTTCTCTAGTTTTCTCCAGAAGACTCTAGCAAAGTAATGGTCACTTGTGCGGATTCCCAAGTCAGAATTCTTCATGGGCTTAATGTGATTCGGAAATATCGGGGTATGTATTTTGTTTTGCTGTCCTTCATATATTTAATGTATATTACTTGCTTTTTGACTTGAGAATTATATTTGGTGGAAAAGTTATTGTTATAGAACTTAAATAACACATTTGATGGCAGTACACAAACAGTACTTGTGATTGCTACTTGTAGTGTCTAAGATTATGGATTCTTGTTTGAAAATGAGTATTTTTTCCTTAAATAAATAAAAGTATTTCTTCTTAATTTATTTTCTCTGTTATCTGTAGGACTACGCAATGCAGGAAACCAGATGTCTGCATATTTCACTTCAAATGGAAAACATATAGTCTCGGCTTGTGAGGATTCTAACGTATATTTGTGGAACTGCAGTAATCAGGAGGAAACTGCTCACTCTCAAGCAAAAAGTGTTAGGTCTTGTGAGCGTTTTTCCAGCAATGCAACTGTTGCAATACCTTGGTGTGGTTTTAAAAATAGCAACTCCGAAAATGAAAGTCGGTTTCATGTTGTGGGTGACAGTTTAACACAAAGTCTGCCTTTATCTTCACCTGCCTATTTTTCTTTAAGCCGAGAATACTTGATAGAGTCTTCTCCTAAGGGATCTGCGACTTGGCCGGAAGAAAAGCTTCCTACTTCAAGCCCGCTGGCCAAAACTTCTACAGTGCATAAATCTCAATACAAGTTTCTGAAAAATTCTTGCCAGAGCACATCCACTTCTCATGCATGGGATCTGGTCATCGTGACTGCAGGCTGGGATGGCCGGATAAAATCATTTCACAATTATGGGTTACCATTGCACCTTTGACATTCTTGTGCTTGGCATGATTTTGGGAGAATCTGTTATGCTCCTAGTTGGTCATTCACCTGCAGTGCCTTCCTTGGCTAATTACATACTGTCAAATCTCATCTACGACGGAAGTGACAAGTGACTTTTGAGCAGAGTGTAAAGCCACGGCAGAGGTTCGTGTCCGAACACACAAACTATTCTAGTAGGCATGTGAATTGTTGATGATCTTGAGAATCTTTGGATTTAGTGGGCCCTTCCTCAGATTTCTCAGGTGACAGTGACCAAATTATTCCGCGGCAAGTGGCGGAGATTCCATGGTTGCTTTGTAATCCATATTGGAAAGAAGCAAGTGGCTAAGGTTAGCTTATCTGGATGCCCAGCTTACTATTAATTAAATTTCTGATTTAATCAATCGGTGGTTTTTTGTCGGCCGGCCCACAAAGATTAGATGTTAAGCCATTTGTTGAGAGAGGCCAAATTAAGCTATTATCACTCTTGCATAATGCAACCCCAAGTGGGGCCCTAAAGAGCCTCTTTCTTTTGTTGTCTAAGATGAGAAATGAGATTGAGAATCCCAGTGCTGGTGGTGGGAGTTTTATATGGGAAAATATGGTGGGGAACTTTGCCATCATAACATGCTGGCTGGTCTGAATGATTGAAAAGTTTTTGTCTGCCATTTCTGGTCCGTATAATTGTAGGGCCAACCACGCCTTGTGTTGTTGGCTCTGGGATTGTGTTCAGCCCCTGCAGCAGCTCATTTCCCATTTTCTCAGCCCTGTTGTTCAAACTCAGGCCATAGATAAGTGTACAGAAGATGTTCTTGAATAATCACAGCTCGCTCCTCTGCTCTACCTTCATCATTGGTTCATTGCAGATTCCACTATTTTTGCTAACACTACTTGTCTACTCTTAGTTTTAGGTCTAACTTCACCGTGGTTTAGTCGAGTTTTAGAGCCTTTTCTTTTTTTGTTTTCGTTCTTCAATAACTAGATAGAAATTCCTCTTCAGATTAGCATATATATAATTGTAATTGTAATTTTTATGGTGGTAAATAAAATAATTTTTTGAAGCCTTTTGGCGTATTTATACTTGGTAGCAATAATATCACTTAACGTAGCACTGTGCTTAAAGTCATAAGCCTGTGTGTATCATCATACCATGAGCACATTTAAATTAAAATAGCCAATCCCCCCTGCCTTCAATTTTCTAATGCAAGATAAAGATAACTATATATATATATATATATATTATAAAAGAGAGTGAGATTAGTGGGCCCTAAAAATGGAAAAGACAAAAAGCCTTCTGTCTGTGTCCATCTCGTAATTATATTCCCATTATGCCAAAAATTATGATCATTAATGAGTTCTCGGTGATTATATTCCCGTGATTCCCAATATATATATAAATTGATGACTTCAATATTACGGAACTGTGCTGACGTTGGGTTTATATAAAAAGGTTTGGTGACTGCATTAATAATCACAAATTGGCATCAAATTGGGAAGATAATCACAAGATGGATACGACATTTGTGGAAACCAATTATCTTCCTGTAGATTTATCCTTATAATTAAAAATCACTTTTCAAGTTGTGTGTGTGCCCCTGTGATGGACTCCCAAAAACAAAACAAAAATCGATAGTCTTTCATTTCAAAATCATCGTCACTGCTGTACATTAAGCAGAAGTTAGTGGTGGCCATTGGAAAGCAAAAAGGTGATGGAATTTCCACAATCTCAAGGGGTCAGTCACAATCACAAACACATTACAGATGTGAAGGTTGGTGAATTAGGAGACAAGAATGGCATATTATGAAGACTAATCTGTAAATTTCACAAAACACATTTATTAGTGTTTTGGACTAATGGCTGTAAACCCATGTAAAAGCATTTTTTTTCCTTGCGACAAAAGAACAGGTTCATAATTAATTATTTAATTAATTAATGGATCATAATTATTGAATAAATGTACGTACCTTGTTTTATTATTCTTCTGGCCTAATGTAAACCTGCATACGCAGTCACAAGTATTTAATATTTTTCTTTTAATGAAAAGCTTGAGACAGGTTCACATTGGAGACGAGGTTCTTCTGAACAGCTTGACAAAACACAACGTTGTAACTTGCGACATCTTAAACTCTAATCCCCGACAAAGAAGCAATAATTGTAAGTGTAACACCTTCCTCTCTTTAGCTCTACCTTATAATTGTAAATATTTATATTTTAATCGATCCCAGACTTGTTTTATAATGTTTTTCTGCATCTGCATTCAATCATTGCCAAATTAATTTGAAATTTCAAGCTTCATGGTGTCCAGAGAGTCCACAAACCAACCAGGATATGCATGGAGCTACACTAATCTAAAGACTACTGATAGATTCATTGCTGGGCAGCCCAATAATACATTTTCTTTTTATCGTTATTATCTTTGTTTTGCATGGTGATTCTGTTGAATAATGGCTTGAATATTTTGTTCAAGATTGGCAATTAACCTACTATTAAATATGACAACTCAAGCTACTGTCAAAGAAGGTAACTCAACGCAGTCAACAATTACAACACATCAAATTTAATATTTGGTGCAGTTAAATTTGAATTTATAAACTTAAATTCACACTCTATAAATGCATATATAAAGGGCTGGGATCTCTGATAATTGTAAGGAGTGAGTAAGAGAAGCTAGAGTTCTTATTTTCTAAACTCTCTGCAAACTTCTCTCTGGAAATATACTGACTACCTCCCGTGAACGTAGGCAATTGCCGAACCACGTAAATTCTGTGTGTTTGTTATTATTCTTTGTGTTTGTCTTTCAATTTCTGGGCGTTTGGCACAAAGAATGGTATCGAGCTCATATCTGATCTCGATAATTGTAAGGAGTGAGAAGGTTTAGAGTTCTTATTTTCTAAACTCTCGCAAACTTCTCTCGAAATATCTCGACTACCTCCCGTGAACGTAGGCAATTGCCGAACCACGTAAATTCTGTATGTTTGTTATTATTCTTTGTGTTTGTCTTTCAATTTCTGGGCGTTTAGCACAGCAAATTGGTATTAGAGCTCATGTTTTGCTTGAAACAGAGCAATTTTTCCAAACTATTTTAAAAATTGAAAGTGCTTAAAATCGTGTTTTGAGTATACCAGGTGAAAGAGAAAGTTCATATGAGACAAACCCCAAAATTGAAAAGCGTCACAAATCGGTGAAAAATTGAAAAAATTGGCCCTCGGAGGAAAGACAACACTGTTCACACGATACTATTCATCCGCCCCGAGCCGCATTGTTAAGCCATTTACTATTAAAACCGCACTATTGAGCCGCGTACTACTGAAGTAGTACTATTCATCCGGACTATACTGTTCATCCCGGTCCACCGCTCATCCAAATCAGTCTATTCATCCTCCGCACTATTCATTCGTGCGACTATTCAAAGGTCATACCGCTCATCCCCTCACTATTCATCCGAAATGACACTATTCACCGTATTCTCGATTTTATTTTGTTTGTTTCTAGCCATTTTAACTGCTTCGATAAAATTGGACTTGTTTTCGATAGTTGAATTATTTCGATTCAACCGAGATATTTTCAATGGTCAAATCGAACAAACTAAGTGCCCCTACCCGTAAACACCGCTAATCATCCACAAGTAGCATTATTCAAAGACCTATGTTGTCAAATGCAAGGTTCAATGTGGAAAAATTTGATGGCACCAATAACTTTGGCATGTGGCAATGTGAAGTTCTGGATCTGCTATTCCGAGAAGGATCACATATTGCTTTGGCAGCTAAACCCAATGATATGTTTGATAAAGATTGGGATTACATAAATCGTCAGGCTTGTGACACAATTCGACTATGCTTAGCCAAAGATCAGAAGTACTTTGTCATGAAGGAGGCAGTAGCAGAGTCTCCTAAACAAATGGAGGACAAGTACATGACAAAAAGCATAGAGAACCGGCTCTACCTAAAGAAGAAACTATTCCGTTTCCAATACAAGAAAGGTATCTCTATGATTAAGCATTTAGATAATTTCAATAAAATTCTTGCTAATTTACAGAATTTAAAAGTTGATATTATTAAAGAAGATAAAGCTATATTGTTATTAAATTCCTTACTTGAAAGCTATGAGCATTTAACCACTACTCTACTATATGGAAAAGATGAGGTTAAATTTGTAGATGTTTCTAATGCTTTGGTGAACAATGAGTATAAAAAAAAGGATCAAATTGATCACAGGGAAACAACACCAGAAGCTTTGACTATAGTAAGAGGGAGGACAAGCAACAGAAAATTTGGAGAATTTGGAGGGCCGAACAGATCTTGTTCAAAATCAAAAGGATTATCATTAAGAAGAAATTTTGCAAAGGATGAATGTGCCTATTGTCATCAGAAAGGGCTCTAGAAAAAGGATTGTCCAAATAGGGAGAAATCAACTGCAAACATTGCAAAAAGCAAAGGAAATGAATCGCTTTTCGGTTTCATCATCGACGACCACTTTTGATAGATGGATTTTGGATTCCGGATGTTCTACCATATGTGTCCGAATAGGCGTGGTTCTCAAGCTTCCAAAAGTTTGATGGTGGTTTGTCTTATAGCAACGATAATACCCGCCATACAAAGGTATTGGAGCGTCGTTTGAAGATGCATGACAAGCATAATCGACGACTCAATGATGTTAGGTATGTTCCATTTGAAAAAGAATCTCATATCTCCTGGTTTTAGACTCTAGTGGTTACTGAGTGACCATTGAAAATGGAGTCATGAAGATTGTTCGAGGTGCATTTACGCAATGAAAGGTACTCGAATAATCGTATTTCTTAGATGGCAAACAATCACGTAGTGCAGTGCCTATATCCGCTAGAAGATGAAGAATCGACACTTCCGACTGACACACGCTTAGGGCATGTTGAGAAAAGACTTGCAAAGTTTGATAAAACAAGGCATACCGACAGTCTAAGATATGAAAACTAAGTTTCTGTGAGCATTGTGTTTTAGGCAAGCAAACGAGAGTCAAATTCGGCAACGCAACTCATCGTACCAAGGAAACACTGGATTATGTTCACATCGATGTCTAGGGTCCTTCCACAAATGCTTCATTGAGAGGTAAATGTTACTTTATAACTTTTATTGATGACTATTCCAGATATGTTTGGGTTTACACTATGAAGCATAAAGATGAAGTTTTGGATATCTTCCTTAAATAGAAGAAGATGATTGAAACTCAAACCGGTAGAAAGCTCAAACGACTCAGATCAGATAATGGTGGAGAATACAAATCAAATCTATTCCTGAAAGTTTGTCAGAATGAA
The DNA here is from genome assembly GCA_007844105.2 of Rhamnella rubrinervis. NCBI lineage: Eukaryota > Viridiplantae > Streptophyta > Magnoliopsida > Rosales > Rhamnaceae > Rhamnella > Rhamnella rubrinervis. The sequence goes on from CM017576.2 coordinate 918,239, forward strand.
GGAATAATCAGACACTTCACAGTTCCTGGTACTCCACAACAAAATGGTGTAGCAGAACGGATGAATCGAACTCCGGTTGATAAAGTTCGATGTATATTATCTCACGAGCTTGAAGAAAGCATTTTGGGCGAGGCTTTGATGTATGCTCCATATTATCAACATACTACCTTCTACCGCAATTGATGGAAAACTCCATGAGGTATGGTGCGAAAAATTTACTTGATTATAACTATCCGCATATTTTGATGTCCAAAGATATTATCATGTCACGTAATAAAATCAATCCAAAGCGAAAGTTTTATGGGCTTTAGTGAAGGAGTTAAGGCATTCACTATGGAACCACGAGTCAAAGAAAATCGTTGTAAGTCGAGACGTTACCTTTGATGAATTTGCAATGCTGAAACAGAAAACTTCAGAGAAAGATAATGAGAATCTGAATTCTCTACAGTAGGTGGAGTTTGACGGATCTGACATTCCAAAAGAACATGTTCAGACTATTAATCATCTTGACTATGAATCCGATGATCAAGACGAAATCTCGAGTGAGGTGGGAGTTTCATCATCAACAAATGAGTCTATACTACCAAGTAGGAGAAAGGAACATTCGAAAACCTGCCCGCTACTCTGACATGGTGGCATACACTCTTCCAGTGATAGATAATGATGTCCCGAATACTTACAAGGAAGCTGTATATAGTCCTGACAATGTCAAGTGGAAGAAGGCAATGAATGAAGAAATGACATCACTTCATCGGGACTAGACTGGAAGTTGGTTCCACTTCCAGGATAAGAAAGCAATCGTGAAATGGGTTTATGCCATAAGGAAGGAGTTCCGGGTAAAGACTATCATATACAAAGCCAGACTTGTAGCGAAAGGTTACGCTCAGAAGGAAGGAATAGATTACAACGAGGTATTCTCACCGGTTGTCAAACATGCGCCTATTCAATATTATTGGCTTTGGTTGTTGATTTGATCCTGAGTTATTCCAACTCGACGCGAAATCATTCCCCATGGAACTTTAGATGAGGAAATCTATATGTCTCAACCAGATGAGTTTAAAGTTCATGAAAGAGAAAATTGGGCTTGCAAATTAAGTAAGTCATCATGGTTTAAAGTAGTCACATATACAATGCAGTACAAGAGGTTTGGCACTTTTATGATAAATCGGAGGTACATAGTCGTATTTAATCATTGTGTCTACTTTCGAACCCAAGATGATACTTTTGTTTATTTGCTCCTATATGTGGATGACATGCCGACAAGATAAGCTATGAATAAGAAGATTGATAAACCGAAGTTCGCAAGCTCGAGTTCGAGTGAAGGATCTCAAGAAGCGAAGATTCTTGAAATAAATCAAAAGAGAAGGTGAAATGTACAACTGTTTGACTCGCACTCGATGATTTGAAGAAAGTATTTTAGAGGTTTGAAATTTGTGATAAGGCACGAAATCGTAGTACATCGCTTACCACACTTCAAATCGAGGCATTAATGTCACCAGCACTGTAATCCGGAAAGAAAAGATGAAGCATATTCCATATGCAAATGCATTGGTGCTTTAATGTATGCGATGGTGTGTACTAGACACGATATTTCACATTGTAAGTATGGTGCCGTTACATGCATAATCACGGTAAAGGCCACCGGCGTTGGAAATGGATTCTACTGCATATCTGAGATTTGTGGATGTTGGTTTAAAATTCGAGAGAGATAAAAATGTTGATAAATATTTGATTGAATACGTAGATTCAGACTATGTTGGTGATCTTGACAAGCGCCGATCTACTACCTTATGTGTTCCACAAAGCAGAGACCAAGAAGTTGAGATCAACCTTACAATAATAGTGGCTTTGTCAACTACAAAGCGAATTTATAAGCAATGAAGCTTTCAAGGAAGCTATTTGGCTTCATGGATTGATAGAAGACTTGGGAATTGTTCAGGAAAATGTGGAGGTATTCTGCGATAATCAGAGTGTAATTTTTTTAGCAAAGAACCAAGTATATCATGGATGCACCAAGCATATAGATGTTCGATTTCACTTCATCCGAGAGATAGTTGATGAAGGAGATATTCTACTACAGAAGATTAGAACTGTAGATAATCCTGCAGATATGCTAACCAAGGTGGTTACATGGATCAAGTTTCAACACTGTTTGAACTTGATCAACATCTCTCGAGCTAGAATACGCATCTGGGATACCGGAGGAGTGATTGGATTCTCGCCAAGGTGGAGATTGTTGAATAATGGCTTGAATATTCTATTCAAGATTGGCAACTAACCTACTGTCAAATATGACAACTCAAGCTACTGTCAAAGAAGGCAACTCAACACAGTCAACAATTACAACTTCAAGAATTTGATTTGTAAACTTAAATTCACAATTTGATATTTTGTATAAAAGTTCCTATTTTATAAATAAGTCTCTATTTTAAACTTCTCTCTCTGGAAATATACTGACTGCCTCCCGTGGACGTAGGCAATTGCCGAACCACATAAATTCTGTGTGTTTGTTATTGTTCTTTGTGTTTGTCTTTCAATTTATGGGCGTTTGGCACAACAGATTCACATACAATGCATACGATTCGAATTAAACAAGGGAATTGAAGGCAGGGGGAGTGACTAATTTTTTTGTTTAAAGCAATTTTGATACCCAGCAGTATAACTAATAAAGAAACGAAGAAAAATAAAGCAGGAGGAGGATTATAAATACATGCTCATGCTTCTGCCCTGCTGTGTTGCACTAAACCAAAAAAAATACTATCACCCTAAAAAAAAGAAAAAAGAAAAAAAGCCTTTAGTGATTATTTGAAACTGCATGGAGTTGATGGATAGAGAAGCAAAAACTTAAACTGCACGAATTCAAATACATGAAAGTTTTTAATCAATCTCAACTCTTCTGATTATGGTTTAGCACACTAGTAAATATTATTGATTAGAAACGCATGTGACAGACCTAAGTTGTTACTTTGAAAAGAACAATTGGTAGCCCTCCTAAGTTATGCCAAATGATTCTAAACTTCCAACAAAAGGAATCTAAAAAAGAACAGGCTGGACTATACAGAAGTTTATGAAAACTACTGGAAGAAGCCTCCCCTGCAGTAGACAAATCTGATTCTTTTCTTCATTTTATAGCTCCAAGTGATTATTGACTACTAATTCCAATATCTTGCAGAAAGAACTAAATCCTGAATCTTTTTAACCACTCATAGTGGCAGACCAAGTAACATCCCACAAATCTAACCCACTTTTTCCCTACCAATTTTGATTGAAATGTCAAGAACATTATTTTTTGGCAGCAATAACATAAAATCCTCCTGAAATATGAACCCCCAAAAAAAAAAAACCATGAAATTACACAAATCCTCTTCATTTCATCATAATTAAGACCACAAAATAGCAACATTGAGATGAAACTCTACAACGATAAGTTTGCACAACAGTTACATAAGCTAACAAATCCAAGTCCAGAGTAACAATTTACCAATAACAACATCAAATAACAGCACTTACATTTACGATTGTCATTCCAAAGAGAAGTGCCACTTTGAGTTAACAACATCAGATATCCATGGATTAATAAATTTTGACATTGAAATAAAATACCCATGAAACTATGAAAAGGAAATTAATTTCTCTTTTCCATTAATATAGATCACATACAGCCAAGAAAAGGTACAAATCAGGCAAAGAAATCATTAATAAGATTACATTTTTCTTTTCATTTCGATCAAGTTGCATCATAGAATTCCCAAAAACCACATACATTGATGCAAGTAATCCAAAGCCAGATGAAAAAGCTAAACAAAAAAGAAGGAAGAGTAAAAACCCTTAATTTCTTTCCACAGAACAAGGGTGGGAGGTTCTCGGGAAGATCCGATCAGACGGGAAGATTTACGACGTCGTTGTGGGGAGGAACGCAGTGGTCGCTGAGGCTGACGGAAGAAGTCGGAGAGTGCATGAGAGGTCGGTCGTGGGCCTCATCCGGGTGGGTGTCGTGGTCGTCGGAGGTGGAGATGTTGATGCAAGAACACCGCTCCAGCGACGCAAAGAACGCCGACGCCACGTGGGTCCCGAGCCAGCTCATCATCCCGCTAAACTTCTCGTACGACAGGCACGTGCTCTGGTTGTCCATGCCCTTTTAATTTTTGCTGATTTTAGGTTTTCAAGATCCCCTCTCTGCTCTGTGAATGAGACACAGACACAGAGACAGAGATGGAGAGAGAGGAGGTCAAAAGAGGAGACAAAAGGTAGTTGGTTAAGTTAACCGCCTTAATCCTTTGGTTGAGAAATTGTTATTTAATTATGGGCTTATTTAATAATATTATTGATTTTTATTTTTAATTTTTTTTAAAATGATGTGTAATTTTATTAATTTTAAAATTGATTAGAATTTATTAAATATTAATTAAATTATTTAATTAAATAAAAATATATAAAAAAAATATAAAATAAAAGTAGTTTTAAAATATTTTTATTTTTATATTTTTACTTAATTAATATTTAATAAATTTCAATCAATCTCTAAACTAATCAAATTATATATAATTTTATAAAAATTAAAATTAAAAATAAAAATAAAAAATAATTATATTATCAAATGATATCTAAATTAATCGAAATTATTTTTTTTTATTTTACTGTTTTTTGTATCTACCAGAAGCTTTTTTTTTCTATGGATTTCTTATTTTACTTTCACAAGAAAAAAAGAAGAAGGAAAATCCAATGTTATATCAGATTTCATTTAAAGATAATAAAAAGTCCTTTATGTATTGTAAAATTATTTGTTTATTATTATAAGTAAATACATTGCCCCTTATTATTTAAAGAATATCTAATAAGAATGAGATATGTATGTTTCTTCTTCTTGTCCTTTAAATGTTGTATTAATTTCTTAATGCAAAACTCAATTAATGGACTGAAATTTATTTTTGAGATAGGTGATATATGTTATATTATTTGAACATATTATTAATTTGGAAATTAAAGAGAGCATTTTGATTTTACCAGAAAAAAAAAAAAAAAGGAGAGCATTTTGAAATCCAACATGAAGCTAACATTCTGCCGTGTCCAAACATCCCCCAAATTGTGGCAATCCGACGTGTCATTCCACGTCATCTAGATCCCAAGTAGTAGCTAGAACAACCCAACGGATAAGAGCTTGGTGAAACTCTCCGAGTCAGTCACAGAGCGAGCAAAGAGAAATGGCTGCAACAATTTCGGTTCAACTCTCCCAAAACATAGCGTCTCTTCGTCTCTCCGCGACGAGACGGCAACGTTTAACATCGTCGGAGGTCCACTCGCCTTCTCGTGTCTGTTGCTCTGGTACTGGTAGGTCATCTGAATTCTTCGCAGAACATGCATTTCCATTTTGGCTCTTTTAATTTCTTGATCGTTTTCTACTTCTTTCTTTTCTTTTTTGGCCTCAATAGCAATTAAATTGATGAAAATTACTAAATAGGCATAGCTATGGTTGTTAAATTTCTGTTAATCTTAAGGGTGTCTGAGTTAGACATTAAAGTTCTGGCCTTGATTTTGTTCTTGCGGGAGTTTTGGTACCAAAGTAAAGGACCTTTCACCGTGTTTTTTGAGTTCATTGGATTTTCATTTTTGTTTATGTGGAGGAAATAGAATATGAAGTATCTCTTAGTTTTTCTTTGTTCATTATGTGTGTGAATTCGAATTAATTCAGTAAGCTTATAGACTTGATTTATGTTTGTTATACTTGAATTGGGAATAAGCTTCTACAAATGGTCCTGAATTAAAGGAAAACTTGTCTCATATGCTACAACTCAAGAATGTAGCTTGTGGCATTCTTGCTGTTTGGACTGTGACTACTGCCTCACCCGTAATTGCTGCTAATCAGGTTAGTAAAACTATCTTACTCTTCAATATATACATGCCCCGTTCACATTTGTGAGGAAATAAATAGAACTTAGTATGTGTATCTTTTCATTCTGCTTCTTCAAAGCATCGTCTTTTGGTTTCATGATAACATATAGATATGCCTCAGTTTTAATTTAGATGTATATTTAATGGATTAATAGCTAGTTGAATGTTCATTGGAAAGTTAATGCCCCATATACTGGACAAATATATCTATTGCTGTGAAATGAATTGATGTGGTCTGATTCACTTCTTGTTGCATCGCAGAGGCTGCCTCCATTGTCAACAGAACCAAACCGATGTGAGCGTGCTTTTGTTGGTAACACAATAGGTCAAGCGAATGGGGTTTATGACAAGCCGATTGATCTCCGGTTCTGTGATTATACAAATGACAAGTCCAACTTGAAGGGAAAATCTCTCGCAGCAGCGCTCATGTCGGATGCAAAATTTGATGGTGCTGACATGTCAGAAGTGGTGATGTCAAAAGCTTATGCTGTAGGTGCTAGCTTCAAGGGTAATATTCCATCTCATCATTTGATGAGTTTAATTTTTTCATATGATTTACTTTCTCATAATTTTACACTGCCGTCAATGAATGCCATAACTGAGAAGCACTTGGATTTTTGTGTCTGCAAATTGGATAAAATAGAACCCTTCCAACATTATGTTCAAATGCACCTATTTCAACACCCTTTACATAGTTTTGAGTATGCAATTGGAAATAATAACAAGGGTCCACATTCACTGATTCACACTTCTTTTAGTTGGAGGTCTTTCTTTTAAAGTCAAACATTCCTTGTGCCAAATAACACTTTACAAGTTGTTGTTTGGCAATAAACCTGGTTAATTGGGAACATATCTTCTGTCATCAGGAAAGCAACTCATGGCCATATTTTTCTGGGTTAAGAGGTTGAGTTTTGAGCACAAGGAAACTCTATTTTTGTTTCTTGCTCCAGGCAAACTCCATCTATCCCATCATTCTATTGCACATCATTCCTTCATAATATTAATGCCAGAGAAGTGAAACAATGATACTGTTATAGACTATGTGTACCGCATTTATCGTATCGAAGTATCTATAGAAGCTAGCAAATGCCGTTTTGAAACCCACAAACCCAGTGAAGATCCTAGAAATCTCTGACTGTATTGGAGTTTCATGCATGCTACTTCTCTTTAATTTGAACATGTGAAATGCACAACCTATGAGATTTGAAATGACAAGAATATTGACCCCAAATATTTTGCAGGTGTAGACTTTTCGAATGCAGTTTTGGATCGGGTTAATTTCGAGAAAGCTAATCTGCAAGGAGCTTCATTCAAGAACACGGTACTGTCAGGCTCCACATTTAATGAAGCGCAACTGGAAGATGTAATATTTGAGGACACCATTATAGGCTACATCGACCTTCAGAAGCTTTGTGTAAATAAAACTATAGATGCTGAAGGAAGAGCTACTCTAGGATGCCGATGATCATTGTCCTCCATTTCCTCTGTCTTCACTTAAACTGTATTGGGTGATGCTGCTTTGCCATATTGAAGGTTTGGGTATAATTATGTAAACGCAATTCATATTTGGCTCACTGTCCTGTTGTATCTTTGTATCGTATACTTTGTTAATTTTTGTATGAGAAAATAGAAGAGGAAGATGATTAACCAAAGATTTGTCAAACTTCCTTTCAAAACCTGATAGACAATGCAATTAACAGCGGGCACATGCTTGATAAGAGAATGACTGAAAAAAAAGAAGAAAAAAATGAATTCTCCCACAGGGATAGGATGTTAAAAGCGAACTTGCTTTAAAGATAGTATGATCTTTTATTGACATATACGAAATACTAGAGATATATTTGACTACAGCATACTATCAAAACTTCATCCATCTGATGTTGCATTCTTGAAATTGTAATTAAGATTGTTTTATGATCCTTGTAGATAAGAAGCGCATCTGGTGTAGTGGTATCATAGTACCCTCCCACGGTACTGACCAGGGTTCGATTCCCTGGATGCGCACGTGAATTTCTTTTTGTGTTGAAACGCTTGGCATTTTTGCACTTGTCTCTCTCAAAATTGATATTTCACTTTTTTTTTTTTTTTGGATACAAAAATGAATTGTTCACTCTTGAATTGGTCAACGAAATTAAATGCCAGGGGATTTCACAAGTAGAAGTGGAACAGTATGCCATGTCGCTGTTTTGAAGGATATATTTGGTTTTTTTTTTTTTTTGGTAGAAGGATATATTTGGTTAGTAGTTGGTTTTTCTTAAAAACGTGTGGGCATCCCCCTGAAAAAAACAAGAGCAACACTATAGCAACAACATGGTAATTGTCCGTATCCACACACATATATGTAATTGGGATTAAACTTGGTTCTTGGTAGTTGGGCCTGATTGTAAAGTGGAACTGCCATTCCTTGAATACCAACAATTCCATCTCCATATACATGTTGATGTCATCCTTGGAACTGATAGTCAAATGTTGTTTCTTTTTTTTTTTTCTCCTTTTAACCAAAATACCGCATTGATTTATTGTTATATTGTCTGAATATGATATGTTCAACTCGTGATCAATTCACAAGACAAGAGCTCATTGTCTCTTATTCCTACCCACACTGTGCATCATCAACCATCTGCATCATTGCATGCGTCTTCAGTTTTCATTTGACTTGGGAATCACCATGGTAGCTAGTAAAGATATATACAGAAGTGGGCATTTTGGTAATTTGATATGATTGTCACGTGTGTGGGTTGATGGTATTGGTGGGTGTGCGGTCAGGGTTGGGCCTTGTATTTAAAACCTAGACAGGTGATAAGAGTCCTATCAGATAAATATGGATATGGGTGTTTGGTGATAGAGAAAACGATGGAATCTGCTTCATGTAATGTTTCTTGCTCAAATGAGTATTCCAGCCATACTTGCAGGTCGCATATGCAAAAACATACACACCACTCTCTTTCTCTATTTTCATTTTGGCGATATTGCAGCTGTTGCTTCTGAGATGCTCATTTGAGAAAGTAATGTTACAAAGTAGCAAGCTTTTTGGCCGCCAATTAACACCACGAAGTTGGAAAGCTCTACGCTAGTTTTTTCCACAGCTAAGTTCTTATTACTATTTCTCCTGTGGCTACCTACGTGCCTGTATATATTTGTCTTTTATGTTATTGACAGATGATTACGAACTCGATGGCTCTTTCTTCCCAATAATATGAGCATCCATGTAATTCTTTATTTTTGGGTGCTTAAGTTGATGAATATATAATTTCTATAAAAATCTATAAATTTACCTACAACTTTCTAAAATCATAATTATTAATCCCCAAACAACAATGTTTATGTTTGGTATTTAACACTGTAACGACTACCCAACTGAGATGGGTAGGGACATACACGCCATATTCCAATCTTAGGAACAGGATAACTTTAACTTAAAATCATGTTCTGGTTTCATTCATCGTTGCTAGCTTAATATTACTCAAAATTAATTGTTAAAATCTTTATGATAATGTCTTATTCTGTTAATTTATTTGATGTTTCAGTTAATTCAATGCTCTAAAACATAAACTTAATTCAGTGCTCTAAAATATAAACTACTCCAAATATATAGAACAGAAAGTGATTTTTGTACCCACATCTACTTTTTAATAGTAACTGTTTTAATTTAAGCTGCCAGGGATTTATATTATAATATATATACATGCTGTTATTTTATTGACAGTATGATTTATATTTTGCTAATTTTGGATATTGGAGTTGCTTGACACCCTGAGTTTTTCCCCTCTTTGATTCTTATATTCCATTAGAAGTAGTCAAAACTATGTTTTGTAGATGAATATTTGAATGCTACTTAATTTGGAGCGTGGCAAGAATACAAAAAGAAAGTTACATGTGGATAATTTGTTGAAGGCAAGCATTGCAAGAAAAATTGAGTTCCATGCCTCCAGAAGAAGTGGTGGAGAAATGCATTGATATTATGATGTTGTTATAGAGGTATATTCTTCATGCATGGGTGGCAGGTTTGACCATGTTGAGGTCTTAATTCTTCTGTTTTACCCATCTTGCAATAATCTACATCTACTTACTTTGTGTTTGGTTAATTTTCTCTCTTGGTTTCTTCTTTGGTACAATACATTACAATACCTATGAACCAGTTTTCAATTCTAATGTTTATTTGTGAGGAATCTGGAAATCAATTTGTAGGATTCTTTAGAACAATAAAATTTACAAGGTTGAGTAACGTATTTACAAATTAATGCATGCAGTAGTTTTATAATATCCTCAAGAAGGTGGTTATCTTCATGCGTACACACGGACACCACCCTCTTCGTGTATATGGATACGCTTTGCGTGTATTAATATACGAAGTTTCTGATGCATGGTTTACAAGTGCTTGAGTATGACAGAATTGATTTTGCTGAGTTCTTTGAAGTATTGAGCTGGAATCAGCTGGTATGCAATTAGAAGAGACACTATTTGGTCCAACAAAACTAAAAAAATGTTACTTTGTTTCTCAGCAAGCATGCAGGTTGATGGTATTCATGCGCTAGCTCTACTTTGCCAGAGAACAAGTTGCTTAAATCTATTGAAAGAGGTGTGTGCCACAGTTTGTATCATTCATTGCTGGGTTCTCCATGGTTAAAGACTTTGAAGTGTACATATAGTCTCACCCCTTTTCAGGGCTGCTCATGAACAGCTCAAAATGGAGCTAAGAAGATCAAGCATATAGTTTTCCAAACAATTGGTTGCTTAGTAAACAAGCTGAAAGTAATTTTAGGCTGGTCGTGACGACCTGGAATATGACAAAGCTTCTTGTTAGCAGGAGCATTATGCAGCTGTTTCCTTCATTCAAAAATAGTCACGAGGAAGATTTCGAATATTGTAATTATCCAAGGCCACCAAACCACATATATTAATGCATTTTATATTTGTGGCTGACTGGTTGTTTATGAAAGTGAAGCCAACTAATGTTGCTGAATATCTTATGAAGCAACAAAATGCAGACAGTCAGAGACCAGACCTGTGCATATTAATTACTAAAATAATGATTCCTATTTTCTTGTATTCATGTTTCCATTTCATGTGGTGCTGTTTATTTTACAATTAAGGAAGTTTTGAAGTGTGTATATAAATATATACAGAAATGTTACAATTAAGGAAGTTTTGAAGTGTGTATATAAATATATACAGAAATATTTTAATATACTACATCATTTATATATAATAAGTAGGATATAAAAATCTTATTAAATATAAATAAAAAAATAAATTTATATTATTTATTAATTTTTATATTTATTTTTTACTGGGCTTCCGTAAATAATTCAATTATACTATTATTATTATCCATTTATATATGCAGAGCAGTTTTCTATACATATATATATATATATATATATATATATATATATTCTGAGAAGCTGGTTCTTAATTTATTATAAGCCCGTTAATTATTCCAGTAAGGTAATAATAAATGAACATTAATATTACTTTTCATTTTTTAATTTTCTCAGGTTTTAAATGTTTTCCCATAATAATAAATGCCCAACAATTTGATGCATTACAACCGTCAACAACCGTTTTACGACTATTGAATATATTTATTTATAATAATGAATTAAAGCAAAATGAAACTTCAACTTATGTTCAGCCCAGTGTAATAAAACAATATAAAACAGACTATTAGTCAATTTCAGTACCAAACTTATTTTATATACATTTCTCAAAACATTTTAAGCATCAAATATTTGTAAAGATTTTAGTTTAAGTCTTTCCCTTATAAGTCATATTATTTACCATTAAATTTTTCATTTAAATACCAATTAAACATTTTAGTTAATTTTTTTAAAAAATTTTAGTTACTCCAATAAACAAAATAAAAAAATATATATTTTTATAACTAATTTAAACTATGATAAGAACGAAGATATAATACTATATAAATTAAAAGGTCCAATATTTAAATCTGTACTAAATTAATACCGTGGTTTAATATGTGGTATAATTTCTGTAGTTTATTAGGGTTTAAAAAAAGTACAGTGGAAGGGTTTGATTTTTTAATTTAATTTAATCGTTAAAGGGTTTAATGCATTTTGCCCTAAAGGACACGGCTTTACAATTTGCGGCGGCGTCGTCGCCCTCTTCTCTTTTTTTTTGCCCCGCTCTGTTCCTTTCTCTGTTGAAGTTTCTGAGCTCCTTTTGCTCGTCCGGATCTGTGATAAGTACAGTATCCGTCAGCTTCTTCTTCTTCAGGTAACTGTGTCTGCTCGCTGTAGCTCAGCTTCCATTTCACTGGCACATAGGCTTTTGCATATTCATTTTTTTCATTCAAACTTGATTTTACTGATGTGATTCACTTATTTAATCTTTTATTTTGGTTATATATTTGATCTTCGATGCCTATTCTATAACTATTTAGTGGTTTGAACTTAATACTTTTTTTTTTTTGTAAATTGTGTGTTTAATCCAAGCGTTTCGAAGTTTCTGAAATTGCATTAATGTGTTTAATCTAATTCGATCTGGTTTTCTTCTCCAAGCTTTGATGGTGGGTTAGAATTTTTGGCGTGGAGTTTTAGATGGTTATGTTGTTGGGTTATAGATTTGTTGGAGAAGAGAGTGTTTTAATGAACTAAATATTATGATATTTAGTGAAATGGCAGTTCAATTGAAGCTTGTCCAGTGTTTGATGATTGATCGGTGTGCATTGGATTTTTTTTCTTCTTTTAAAAGTACGGATTTTCTTTTGTTTTTTTTTGGTTTTTAGTTTGGATTTTTATGATATTTTATTTGATTTGCTGTGAGAACTCCAGATCAGATGTCGACAGGGCCTGTTGTTGTATATTGATATTGTTATGAATGTTTCGACAGGACCTGTTGTTGTATATTGATATTGTTATGAATGTTTTTGGTTTCACTAATTTGTCGGGCTTCTCTAGAAGTCAGCGTTTGCTGTGACATATCTTTATTCAAATATAAAGAATATTACTTAGTTTTCCCTTTGAATTGTTCTGCGCATGCATAGTGATGATTTTTTTAACGTCCATAGTTGGTTTCAAAATACGGATGTTGTCAAATTGCTCATGGAGACAGTTTTCTCCTGTCAATTTGACTATCCTGTGCGTCATATTCTCCTGTTACTCGGGATGCTTACCCAAAAATCTTTTCATGGACCTTCTGTTTCGTATTATATTTTTCTTATGCACAGTTTGTATTGAGTAGACATTCAGTTTACAATATGAAAGAGCTATGCAGTATACTTTATCTCTACTTGAGAATCTTTTGTGTAGGATGAATTATAAAGTGATTTCTTAGCCTCTTTTTGGCCCTTTATACATCTCTTTTTTTTTTTTTTTTTGGTGTAAGGGAGGAAGATTTTTTATATTCCTGATATGCTGGTGGTCTTGTCAGACCCCTAGCTTTTGATACTCTCTATTCTTATTTGTTGATTTTGTTGTATGCTCAGGTATAGTGATGGAAGTTACCCAGGTTCTTTTGAATGCACAATCTATTGATGGGAGCGTGCGGAAGCATGCTGAAGACAGCTTGAAACAGTTTCAGGAGCAAGATCTTCCCCTTTTCTTAATCTCTCTGTCTCAGGAGCTGTCCAATGATGAGAAGCCTGTTGAAAGCCGTAAATTAGCAGGTTTGATACTTAAGAATGCCTTGGATGCCAAGGAACAACATAGAAAGCTTGAGCTTGTTCAACGATGGTTGTCACTGGACAGTGCTGTGAAGAACCAGATAAAGACGTGCTTGTTACAGACCCTTTCCTCGCCTGCACCTGATGCTCGCTCAACTGCATCTCAAGTTATTGCAAAGATTGCAGGCATTGAATTACCTCATAAACAATGGCCAGAATTGATAGGATCACTTTTGTCAACTATTCACCAGTTACCACCTCATGTGAAGCAAGCAACCTTGGAGACTCTGGGTTATTTGTGTGAGGAAGTCTCTCCTGATGTTATTGACCAAGACCAAGTCAATAAAGTGCTCACTGCGGTAGTTCAGGGTATGAATGCCTCTGTAGGGAACAATGATGTTAGACTTGCTGCTACGCGAGCACTGTACAATGCTTTGGGATTTGCTCAGGTCAACTTTAGCAATGATATGGAGCGTGATTATATCATGAGGGTTGTTTGTGAGGCAACTCTGTCCCCTGAAGTGAAGATACGACAGGCAGCTTTTGAATGTTTGGTCTCTATTTCGTCGTCTTACTATGAAAAATTAGTTCCTTACATCCAAGACATTTTTAACATAACAGCAAAAGCTGTTAGGGAAGATGAAGAAGCTGTTGCTCTTCAAGCCATTGAGTTCTGGAGTTCAATCTGTGATGAGGAGATAGATATCTTGGAAGAATATGGGGCTGATTTGGTTGGGGACTCTAGTATTCCTTGCTTTTATTTTATCAAGCAGGCACTCCCTGCTTTGGTCCCCATGCTGTTGGAGACACTTCTTAAACAAGAAGAGGACCAGGATCAGGATGAAGGGGCTTGGAATATTGCAATGGCTGGAGGCACGTGCCTTGGCTTGGTTGCACGGACTGTTGGAGATGATATCGTTCCACTTGTTATGCCATTCATTGAAGAGAACATAACAAAACCAGATTGGAGGCAAAGAGAAGCAGCTACTTATGCTTTTGGCTCCATCTTGGAGGGTCCTTCAGCCGACAAGTTGACACCCATTGTGAATGTCGCTTTATCATTCATGCTCACTGCTTTAACAAATGACCCAAGCAACCATGTGAAGGACACTACTGCTTGGACTTTGGGTAGGATTTTTGAGTTCCTCCATGGTTCGACTATGGATGCACCCATAATTACCCCAGCGAACTGCCAACAGATCATCACAGTTCTTCTTCAGAGCATGAAGGATGTCCCAAATGTTGCTGAGAAGGCCTGCGGTGCTCTTTATTTTCTTGCCCAGGGTTACGAGGATGTGAGCCCATCATCTCCTCTAACTCCTTTCTCCCAGGAAATTGTTCAGTCACTTCTCACAGTTACTCACAGAGAAGACGCTGGGGAATCACGTTTAAGGACTGCTGCATATGAAACTCTGAATGAAATAGTAAGGTGTTCAACTGACGAAACTGCTTCCATGGTGTTGCAACTGGTTCCTGTTATCATGATGGAACTGCATAACACTCTTGAAGGACAGAAGCTTTCATTAGATGAGAGAGAGAAGCAGGGTGAATTACAGGGTCTTCTTTGTGGGTGCTTGCAAGTAATTATTCAGAAGTTAGGATCGTCAGAGACAACTAAATATTTATTTTTGCAGTATGCTGACCAAATAATGGGTCTTTTTCTGAGGGTATTTGCTTGTAGAAGTGCCACAGTGCATGAGGAGGCCATGCTTGCTATTGGAGCCCTTGCGTATGCAACAGGCTCTGATTTTGCAAAATACATGCCGGAGTTCTACAAGTATTTGGAGATGGGTCTCCAGAATTTTGAGGAGTACCAAGTCTGTGCCGTCACAGTCGGTGTTGTAGGAGATATATGCAGGGCGTTGGAAGATAAGATTCTTCCATATTGTGATGGGATTATGAGCCAGCTCCTGAAGGATTTATCAAGCAACCAGCTGCATCGCTCTGTGAAGCCAGCCATATTCTCCTGCTTTGGTGATATAGCATTGGCAATAGGAGAGAGCTTTGAGAAGTATTTGATGTATGCCATGCCCATGCTTCAGAGTGCGGCGGAGTTGTCTGCCCAAACATCAGGTGCTGATGATGAAATGATAGAGTACACCAATACTTTGAGAAATGGAATCTTGGAGGCATATTCTGGAATTTTCCAAGGGTTCAAGAACTCTCCCAAAACCCAGCTGTTGGTTCCTTATGCACCCCATATCCTTAAATTCTTGGATAGCATATACCTGGAAAGAGACATGTGAGTTATTCACTATTGCTCTAGAGATGGAATGTACATTTTGATGTTATACTAACTTACTAACCATTCTCTATCTGTATGTAGGGATGATCTTGTGATGAAAACTGCCATTGGAGTCCTTGGAGACCTAGCAGATACACTGGGGAGTAATGCCGGTTCTTTGATACTGGATTCTGTTTCCAGCAGAGAGTTTTTAAATGAATGCTTATCGTCGGATGACCATTTGATTAAAGAATCGGCTGAATGGGCCAAGTTAGCCATCAACCGTGCAATTTCTGTCTGAGGCTATTTGCCACATAGTATATTCTCATCATTTTTGAAGTTCGTGCGTGCATTTGGGTGCGTCGAGTTTGGTTTGTGTCCTGGGATTGCATGTGTCGAGTCGTTGCCATTTTCAGACAACAGAAGCTGTCGTCGTCGAGTTTGGTTTGGGTCCTGGGATTGCATGTGTTGAGTCGTTGCCATTTTCAGACAACAGAAGCTGTCGTCGTCGAGTTGTCGCTAACTCTTGCATTCATAGCAAATATTTTCACTAACAATTGCATTGGCACCATGGAGTTGGGTTCTGATTTTGTCGAGGAAGAGTGAAGTGTCGGCTTCTGCAGAATTGGGTGAACTCCTCCGGTATGACATGGCTAGATTTTAAGGATCATGTAGGATAGCAGTCTAAGAGTTCGAGGGAAGTTATATGCTGAATGTGCAAATCTCAGGCTGCTGCTTCTCTTGATGTTTAATCAAATCATGTTCAGAGAAATGTGACCCACCATGGTGGTGGTGGTCCTCAGTGTTGGAGATGAATGAAAAGTTTGGTTTTGGTTCGTGTTAGTTCCATTCCTCCAACCTGAAATGTGGGCCCCTCTATTTTTGTTAACTTATTTGTGCGTGGCATTAGCATTGTATCCATCTTGCTCAGGTTATATTTATCATTAACCAATCTCACTGATTTTTGTATACCTTGTCAGTTCATATGTTTAAAATCATGCATTTTATCAAAATTAAACAATTATTATTATTTTTTTTCCTTTGTTCGCTCTCTTTTCCTTTGTCCTTCAATATGGATTTTGTTCTTCTATACATTTTGCTTTGAAATTTGGGATGTGTAGTGGAATTTCTATAGGGTATCTCCCATTATAACGAATTAAATTTTAAATGGTTAACAAAATTCTCTTTTAAGGTATTTATAAAAAGAAATAATAATAATAATAATAATAATCTACAGTCGTATCCTGGCGAAAATAAATTAAAATAAATACCCTACATTTTATAGATGTGTATCACTAGAAAGTCCATCTAATTTATACGTAAAAGTTGTTATCTAGAAATAAAAATAAAAAGCAAATTGGAAATATTTGATATTCGAACAACTACCTATTTTCTACAAATCAGACGGTCTGAAATTTTTTGTCACTCTTAGTTAGTAGAACCCAGAGGGTCCACTAGATGGACGCTCCTGATCCATTTATACGGATATACCGCGAAACGCAAATACATTGTAGGACCCACGAAATTATTGTGCACCAAGTTAGATTAATATTATTGATTTCAATTACGCGGTTTCCCTCGACGTTTTCTCCTTCCTTGTTTCTTCCTCTAGCCCGTCTCTCACGCTCTTCCTGCTTCTGTTGGGGGTTCCAGAGCTCCTTTTGCTCTTTCGGATCCCTGGTTATACAGCATCCAACTGTTCAGGTAATTTTTCTCTGCTCACTGTAGCACCGGTTTTTTCATTGGCAATTAATTAATTTTTTTTTTTCATATCCTTTTGTTTCTTTTATGTTATTTCACTAATCTGATTCACTTATTTAATGTCCTGTTAGAATTTTTCTCTGTGGAATTTTAGATACGTTTGTTGGGTTATGTATTTTTTCAAGTGGGGGTATGGTTTTTAATGAACTAAACGTATTTAAAGTTGTGCTGCTTTGGTAGTTTAATGGAAGCTTTCCAATGTTTGGTTGGTCAGTGCATTGGAAATATTTTGTTAAAGTTTCGATTTCTATGACATAATTGATAGGTATTCTGTGAAAATACCATATCAGGTATCGATAGAATTTTAATTATTGTATACAAGAATTGTTGTACTGTGCTATCTTTGTGAATGGTTTTTTTTTTTTTTTAAACTAATTTCAAATTTTTGTCCGGCTGATCTCTCAGAAGTTTGCCATTTCAGTGACTTGTCTTCGTTTTAAAAAAATGATATTACTTAGTTTTTTCTTTCGTTCTTATGAGGATGAATGATGATTACTTTGAAGTCCACAGCAGATTCTTAGAATCTGGATATATTGAAATTGCTAAAGGAAACAGTTTGCTCTTTCAAATCATATGACCTGCGCATCTTATTCTTCTATTACTTGGTGTACTTACGGGAGAATCTTAGTGTGAATTCATTATTCTATTGTTATTTTTGACTGCATGTTTAATTAAGAAAATATCTTATAGTGTCTTTGTTGGATATGCTGAGGAAAATGCAGTTTAGTTTTATCTTTTTGGTTTCATAATGTAAAATTAAAAATAAGTGGTAAATTCAACTTGTCTAAGTAAGATCTTTCTGTTATTGACAGTTTTCTAGAGGAGATATTCAATTTACATATTTCCATGAAATGAAAGATCTTACACAATCTGTTGTTTTATTTTCATGTACTTAATATGGGGATGGTTCAGTTAGATCCCCTGGCTTTTGATATTCACTAATAAGTTGTTGAGTTTTTGTAGTGTCAGGTATAGTGATGGAAGTTACCCAGGTTCTTTTGAATGCACAGTCCATTGATGGAACTGTGAGGAAGCATGCTGAAGACAGCTTGAAACAGTTTCAGGAGCAAAATCTTCCCCTTTTCTTGATATCTCTTTCTCAGGAGCTATCAAATGATGACAAGCCTGTTGAAAGCCGTAAACTAGCAGGTTTGATTCTCAAGAATGCACTGGATGCTAAGGAACAACATAGAAAGCATGAGCTTGTACAAAGATGGTTGTCACTGGATAGTACTGTGAAGACCCAGATCAAGACTTGCTTGTTACAGACACTTTCCTCGCCTGCGCCTGATGCTCGTTCAACTGCTTCTCAAGTTATTGCAAAGATTGCAGGCATTGAATTACCTCATAAACAATGGCCAGAACTGATAGGATCACTTTTGTCAACCATTCATCAGTTACCACCTCATGTGAAGCAAGCCACCTTGGAGACTCTGGGGTATTTGTGTGAAGAAGTCTCTCCTGATGTTATTCAACAAGACCAAGTAAATAAAGTACTCACTGCAGTAGTTCAGGGTATGAATGCGTCTGAAGGGAACAACGATGTTAGACTTGCTGCTGCACGAGCATTGTACAATGCTTTGGGATTTGCTCAGGTAAACTTTAGCAATGATATGGAGCGTGATTATATCATGAGGGTTGTTTGTGAGGCAACTCTGTCCCCTGAAGTGAAGATACGGCAGGCAGCTTTTGAATGTTTGGTCTCTATTTCGTCGTCTTACTATGAAAAATTAGTTCCTTACATCCAAGACATATTTAACATAACAGCAAAAGCTGTTAGGGAAGATGAAGAAGCTGTTGCTCTTCAAGCCATTGAGTTCTGGAGTTCAATCTGTGATGAGGAGATAGATATCTTGGAAGAATATGGGGCTGATTTGGTTGGGGACTCTAGTATTCCTTGCTTTTATTTTATCAAGCAGGCGCTCCCTGCTCTGGTCCCTATGCTGTTGGAGACGCTACTTAAACAAGAAGAAGACCAGGATCAGGATGAAGGGGCTTGGAATATTGCAATGGCTGGAGGCACGTGCCTTGGTTTAGTTGCGCAGACTGTTGGAGATGATATAGTTCCACTTGTTATGCCATTCATCGAAGAGAACATAAGAAAACCAGATTGGAGGCAAAGGGAAGCAGCTACTTATGCTTTTGGCTCCATCTTGGAGGGTCCTTCAGCTGCCAAATTGACACCCATTGTCAATGTTGGTTTATCATTCATGCTCACTGCTCTAGCAAACGACCCAAACAACCATGTGAAGGACACTACTGCTTGGACTTTAGGGAGGATTTTTGAGTTCCTCCATGGATTGAGTATGGATGCACCCATAATTACACAGGCGAATTGCCCACAAATCATCACAGTTCTTCTTCAGAGCATGAAGGATGTCCCAAACGTTGCTGAAAAGGCCTGCGGTGCTCTTTATTTTCTTGCCCAGGGTTATGAGGATGTGGGCCCCCCATCTCCTCTAACTCCTTTTTTCCAGGAGATTGTTCAGTCACTTCTCACTGTTACTCACAGAGAAGATGCTGGGGAATCACGGTTACGGACTGCTGCATATGAAACTCTGAATGAAATAGTGAGGGGTTCAACTGATGAAACTGCTGACATGGTGTTGCAAGTGGTTCCTGTTATCATGATGGAACTTCACAACACTCTTGAGGGGCAGAAGCTTTCATCTGATGAGAGAGAGAAGCAGGGTGAATTACAAGGGCTTCTTTGTGGATGCTTGCAAGTAATTATTCAGAAGCTAGGGTCATCAGAGCCAACAAAATATGCCTTTATGCAGTATGCAGATCAGATAATGGGACTTCTTCTGAGGGTATTTGCTTGTAGAAGTGCCACGGTGCATGAGGAGGCTATGCTTGCTATTGGAGCTCTTGCTTATGCAACAGGCTCAGATTTCGCAAAATACTTGCCGGAGTTTTACAAGTACTTGGAGATGGGTCTTCAGAATTTTGAGGAGTACCAAGTCTGTGTCGTCTCAGTTGGTGTTGTTGGAGATATATGCAGGGCGTCGGAAAATAAGATTCTTCCTTACTGTGATGGGATTATGAGCCAGCTCCTGAAGGATTTATCAAGCAACCGGTTGCATCTCACTGTAAAGCCTCCCATATTCTCCTGCTTTGGTGATATAGCATTGGCAATAGGAGAGAGTTTTGAAAAGTACTTGATGTATGCCATGCCTATGCTTCAGAGTGCGGCGGAGTTGTCTGCCCAAACATCAGGTGCTGATTATGAAATGACAGAGTACACCAATACTCTGAGAAATGGAATCTTGGAGGCATATTCTGGGATTTTCCAGGCGTTCAAGAACTCTCCAAAGACCCAGCTGTTAATTCCTTATGCACCTCACATCCTTCATTTCTTGGATAGCATATATGCGGAAAGAGACATGTGAGTTTTTCACTTTTATTATTGAGATGAAATGTAGTGTTGATGTCAGACTAACTATTCTGTCTGTTTGTAGGGATGATCTGGTGATGAAAACTGCCATTGGAGTCCTTGGTGACCTAGCTGATACACTGGGAAGTAATGCAGGTTCTTTGATACAGCATTCTGTTTCCTGCAGAGACTTTTTAAATGAATGCTTATCCTCAGATGACTATTTGATTAAAGAATCGGCTGAATGGGCCAAGTTAGCCATCCACCGTGCAATTTCTGTCTGAGGCTATTTCCACATAGTTTATTCTCATCATTTTTTAAGTCCGTGCATGCATTTGGGTGCGTCGAGTTTGGTCAGAGTCCTGGGATTGCATGTGTCGAGGCCATTTCAGACAACAGAAGCTGTCAGTCTTCAATTTGTCACTAACTCTTGCATCATCACAAATATTTTCAGTAACAATTGCATCGTCACCATGGAGTCGGGTTTCTGATTTTGAGTAGGGAGAGAAGGTAGTGTTGGTTTTTGCGGGAGTGGGTGAACTCCTCCAAATTCCAATGAATGAAAAATAGTTAAACTATAAGGATCATGGAAGATTCTAGTCTCCTAAGTTATATGCTGAATGTACAAATCTTAGGCTGGTTCTTCACTGGATGTTTTTTGAAATTTGTACCGCATAGTGGTGTTTTCCCCCATAGTGCTTATCCTTTTAGAAAAGTTGGTTCAGGGTCATTAGTTCTATTTTCATTTTGTTAACTGATGTTTGCATCTGATCATCAGTCTATCCTTGGTGGTCAGATTATAATTCATCTGAGTGAATTTTGTATACTTATGATGTGGGTTTTAGAGTCACCATACCAGCATGCACTTGGGGAAAATCACAATCTTGCATTGCGTTATACATTTTTTTAATTTGTCGTTTTGGGTTATTGTCTTTTCATTTGTTTTAAATCATGCATTCATTTTTATATTCTATGGCCACCGAATAATTAATTTAGTTGGATCTCTGAATTCCCAACAGAAATGCCATAGCGATAGTGAACCTTGAGACAAGCGATAGTGAATCTTGAGACAATCGACCTGAGCCTTTATTTGGTTTGGCTCCATTTTGACACTAGCAGTATGTGAGGCTTTATTTTTTTTAGTATTGTTCAAAACCAAAAATTTTTGTTCGTAAGATTGTTGTACAAAGGTTAGTTACTAGATTCGAGAATAGGAAAACAAAATGTTTGGGGCTTTGAAGACCTTGATTGAATTCAGGTATATCTTGTTTTTTCTTACTGGTTTAGTTTGGAACCAAAATTTGGACGATTTAAGCCAAAAGTAAAAGTATTCGATCTTCATGGAGAATCAAAATATTTTTTAAAAGAGTAAAATTGTTTTAAAAATAATTTAATGTATAAATTGAAACATGACTAAAAATTACATATATAACTTTTTGTAATAGTCTGGAGATAAAAAATGATATTGGGATGGAACAGATTCAAGGGTACTAAAGCTGAAACCAAAATGCCTGCAGAAAAGCAGAAGACATTCCCTAGAGATAAAAAGCTCTCTCATAACATGTAGGCCTAACCTTGGGAAGCAAGATATCATACTATCTCAACTACAAAGCAAAGCATCTCTAACCTAGCTTGCCTTCCCTACTTGTTCAGCAATGGCTACCTCACCACCACCACAAGCTTCCCAACAGAAGAGAAGACCATCCACCCATGGAAAATCCTCTTGCAGGTTTTTCTACATTTGGAAGTACTTTTATCCTCCTCATTGCCTCAGCCTTCATTCATGGTATGCACTCTTTGTACTTGGTACTGTGATTGCATTGATACTCTAATAACCTTCGCTAATTTTCTCATCAGGAGTACATGGAGCTATTGGTGTCAACTATGGCACGGTAGCAGACAACCTCCCTCCACCAGCCCGAGTCGCTCGCTTCCTCTTACAATCCACCATTATCAACCGAGTCAGACTCTTCGATTCCAACCCCGATATCTTACAAGCCTTTGCTCACACCGGCATTGCCGTCACAATCACTGTTCCAAACGACCAAATCCCCCATCTCACAAAGCTTAGCTTTGCTCAACAATGGCTCAAAACCAATGTCCAACCCTTTGTCCCTGCCACAAACATTGTGCGTATCTTAATGGGCAACGAAGTTTTGTCCACCGCAAACAAGCTCTTCGTCGCTAACCTCGTCCCCGCCATGCAAACCCTTCACACCGCCCTCGTCGATGCGTCATTGGACCGCCAAATCAAAGTCTCCACCCCACACTCTCTGGGTATTCTCTCCTCCTCCAGCCCACCCTCATCTGGTAGTTTCAGACAAGGCTACGACACCCATGTGCTCAAACCCTTGCTTAGCTTCTTGAGAGCCACTGATTCGCCTTTCATGGTGAACCCGTATCCGTTTTTTGGCTACTCAGCCGAGATTCTGGCCTACGCGCTTTTCCGACCTAATCCCGGCGTGGTCGACGAGAACACGAAGCTCCTCTATACCAACATGTTGGACGCACAGTTAGACGCCGTTTTCTCTGCGATGAAGCTTTTGGGGTTTTCCGACCTCGACATTGTCATAGCAGAAACGGGTTGGCCCTCGCAGGGAGACCCGGACCAAGTCGGCGTTGACCCGAAGAGCGCGGAGGACTACAATGGGAACCTCATGCGGCACGTGACCTCCGGTGCCGGGACGCCACTGATGCCGAACCGAACGTTTGAGGCTTACATATTCGCTTTGTTTAACGAGGATCAGAAACCAGGCCCGACATGCGAGAGGAATTTCGGGCTTTTCCGACCAGACATGACTCCGGTTTACAACATCGGAATCCTACGGTCAACGGTAGCTGCCACCGCCGACCTCCACAGTAACACGTGTTTAGTAATCATCATGGTTATCCTAATGCTTGATTGGTTTTTGGACTTGGATGTGGCAGGCTAGTTCGTATGTACCCGATAACCCGGCCCCGAGTCCAGGCCCAATTTTACCACCACCGTCAACGCCACGTGGAGGACAGAAAGGCAAAGGCAAACAGTGGTGTGTGCCCAAAGCAGGAGTTGAGCCGGATGCCCTGCAAAGGAATATTGATTACGTATGTGGGCTTGGTCTGGACTGTGGGCCCATTCAAGAAGGAGGCCCATGTTTTTATCCAGACACTGTTCGGGCCCACGCAGCCTACGCCATGAACGAGTATTACCAAGCAATGGGAAGGAACGGTTATGATTGCGATTTCCTACAAACTGGAGCCACCACCTCCGTTGATCCAAGTATTCTCTCATGCTAAATTGTTATTTTCTTTTAAAAATTTTTACATTTACGTTGTTTTAAAAGTAACTTTATTTTATTTTGCTTTTTTGTTGGAAACAGGCTATGGAAAATGCAAATATTGATGGGCAAAGAAAATTGCAAATTAGAGGAAGCTATGCAAATGAAAATTCCAAGGCCACGTAGTTTTTAAATTAGTTGAATTTTTAATTTTAAATTAAAGGATATGATGTAAGACTTTGGCATCTTAATATTATTAAATTAAAGATGGGTACGTACGGCTTCGAATGGAACTATATATATATATATATATATTGTAAAGTCATAGTCAAAACCAATTGTATGTATATGGAAGTAATAAACTGAACAACATTAACCCAAATATATTATTTATAGCAAACTTTTGCAGAACAATAATTGTCACAAACACTCCAAGGTCGTTTCTCATGGGTCCACATGAAAATTGTCCAATCATATATAAATGATCGATTCCCTACAAGATTTTAATCAATGACACAAAATCAGCGGCAACAAAAGCAAAATCTTCGCTTTTCGTTTTTGAACGGTATGGATGAATAAAGTTTACCAACGTAGGTTGGTCCGCGCGTGTACACGATTGGTGCTCGACATAACAATAACGACCACCAACGCCAGCACAAGTATATAAGGTGCGCTCTGTTCCCTCCGGCGCAAAAACAGAGTGTTGTTTTAGAACACGTTTCTTGGTTTTGGAGTCTCTCAAATTTGAGTTTTTCTTCTTTTATCTTTTGTCTCTCTCGCGCTCTCCGTCAACATCCATGAGCCTTTTCTAGGGTTCTAGCGTGTCCGTACAATCACCCCCATATCCCAAAGTTAGGGTTTTCATTTCCCAACCATGGTCGAGTGGCAGCAGCTTCTCCAGTCAATTTTACTTGGTCTCATTTTCTCTTACCTCCTCGCCAAGCTCATCTCCGTAGTCGTGTCATTCAAGGATGAAAATCTCACTCTCACTCGCGCTCGTAGCAGTACGGATCAAGTCAGGCCCAAATCCGAGTCCAAGGGGGGCGAATCCCGAGATGAACCTTCCGGCGATATGGGCGCGGTTCATGATGTTGATTCGGTGATCGCCGAGCACGGTAGTGTTAGGAATGAGAGCCCAGCTGGTAGCGACGATGACGATGACGATTGGGAAGGAGTGGAGAGTACGGAATTGGATGAGATGTTTAGTGCTGCTACGGCTTTTGTGGCAGCAGCTGCGGCGGACCGCCTCTCTCCTCAGAAGGTCTCGAGTGATGTGCAGTTGCAGCTTTATGGGCTCTACAAGATTGCCACTGAGGGTCCGTGTAGCACACCGCAGCCATCGGCGCTGAAAATGGCTGCTCGAGCCAAGTGGTACTGCTCTACCATTGCCCGCCTGATTTTTGTTTATATTTTTTTAATAAACACTAATTAGTTTAATTTAAGTTGCCATGGAGTTTATGTGTAACGAAATCGTGAGATTTTAAGGGTATGCAATTCATAGAATATTTACTGTTGTGAAATTTGCGTTTTGCAAGATGCTTGAGGAATGGGGATTGATAGAGAAGGTAAAAGGTTTTATATAAAGATAGAAACATTATATGTGTTTTTTAGTGTACGTATGAATTAAATAATAATTATCTAATTATAATCTCTAAGACGAACCTTTTATTGTCTGAACTCGATTTTACTTGTTCCTTGTGGTCCTTTAGGAGTAGCCAAACTGTGTTTTTCTTGATGAATTCTTGATGAAACTTCTGAATAATTTGTTTTAGGCAAGCATGGCAAAAGTTGGGTGCTATGCCTCCAGAAGCAGCAATGGAGAAGTACATTGATATTGTTACAGAGTTATATCCTACATGGTTGGCAGGTTTGACTTTGGTGAGGTCTTAATTATTCTATTTTACCATCTTGCAGTTTCTTTATCTTTCATGTACGTCTGCTTACTTTGTGATCTATTTTCTGCTTTCCTGTTTGGTGCAACAAACGATAACTAGAAGAACAAAGGTGGAGATGGTGATGCACCTAATAATGATTCTAAAGGACCAATGGGACCAGTTTTCAGCACTTTTGTTCATGAGGAGGAATCTGGAAATGATTTGTAAGGTTCTTAAAACAATTAAATTTAGAAGTTTGAGCATTTACAGATTGCTTGCAGTAGTTTCATCCTGAAGTTGGTTATTTGCCTCTTCATGTGATTGCTTTTGCGTAATGGGATATACAGTCAAATGTATGATCTCTTGCCTTGTTTGCAAGTATTTGTGTTCTACAGAATTTGTTGAGTTCTTTGAGTTATTTGGCTGACATCAGCGTTATCTTTCTTTAAGGTAATCTTTTCTAGTATGCATTTGTATTAAAAATGTGTTGGTTCTTTTCTTTGCTTCTTCTTCTTCTTCTTCTCTTTTTTTTTTTTTTTGGACTTTTATGTTATCACCTTTGGAGGTTTAGGTTTTTCCGAGTAGAGTACCTATCTACCCTGTAGTTTAACTCTTATTGTAGGTACTGGTATAAGAAAGTTATAGGATTTCTCTTTTCTATGATATGAAATCTCTTCTGAAATGTGTCTTTTAGGGTGCCTTAGTCTTTGGATAAATTAATATTGATTGTATTGAATTATTTATCTCTTATGACAGATGTTCTGTTAGTGTAACATAACTTCAGTCAATGTTGTTGCTGTTGTTGTTTTTCACTTAAGTTGTCTCCTTTCATCAAGAGGTACTATATCATTAACAAGACTAAAAGTTGCTTATTTTACTTTTCAGCAAGATGGATGCTATTCATGCCTTTGCCAGAGAAGGAGAAGAAGATAATTTGCTTAAAGCTATTGAAAGTGGCGTCTCAGTAAATCTGAAGGGTTTGTTTTCCTTTTGCCTCCTTCATCAGCTGATAAAGTTTCCAATTGACATTAGCATTATTATTGTTGGGTTTCCATGAATGTTGCTGTTGGGTTCAAGTGTATAACTACAAAGACATCCATATCTTTTATTTCATTTTTGTTCATTTTTTTTTTTTTATGCTGTAACATTGGCTGCTCATAAACAGCTCAAGCCCAGCTCATAAGGAGCATGTTCACTTGTTAAATGATCCGAGATCAAGAGTAAATTTTCAAACTTGATTGCTTAATAAACAAACTTGAGCAATTATAGGCTTGCTCCCTAAGCTGGTGACTAGTGTAGTCCTGCAGTTGTCAACATAGGATTTATTTGCAAAAAGTCTAGGTAACAGTTGAAAATAAAACCATTAATGGGTGGGCTGGTACAGTTTGAGGATCAATTTGTTTAATTTAGATACTGGAATCTTCTTTTTGGTCTGACTAGCTATCTCAGCCAGCTAGAGAGTAGGCCTAATTTTACTCTTAAATATAGGTAACAAGCTTCAAAATAATCTATTCTATATAAAAAGAAGCACTTGAAAATGATAGGCTAAACACAGCTTGACATGAGTAAAATTTGAGCTTGAGCTGCCTGTTCTCCACCAGGCTTATAAAACTCAGCTTGTTTGAACATCTCATACTTGTTACATGTGTGCTCAGGTGGAGGTTTATTGCATTTTTTATTTCTGAACCTCTATACTTGGACTGATGCCTTCAGCCAAGACCGGCTTCAACTTCTCTGAACTTGCTTAAAATATTTAACATGTTAAAAATCAGCCCATGGTTGCACACTTGATTTTATGTCCTGCTGCAAATCATATGGTTTTTTTACTGTTTGTTTGGCTTTTTGGGTTATGTACCATGCTCACTTAGTTTAGTTACCAGAAAATCTGGAAAGGAGCCTTTTTGCCAAACATTTTCCTTGAAATAGTTTCCTGAAACTATTGCAGATAGTGAGGGTCGTACGCCATTGCATTGGGCTGTCGATCGTGGCCACCTGAACATGACAGAGCTTCTTGTTAGCAGGAACGCTGATGTCAATGCAAAAGTATGAAATTCTGAATATTTACTATTACCATGCAAGATTCATTTGAAAGAAGAGTTCACCTATTTGAAATTTAGTTTTTTTACAATAAGCCTTGGTTGTTAGGCCTAGTCCATGGACTGAGCAAAAGAATGCTTCCGTATGAACTCATATTTGGAAGTGATTGTTTAGTAATCTTATTTGTCTTAGTTATAATTCTGTAATTTTTCTGTTTCTGAAGGACAATGAAGGCCAAACCCCATTACATTATGCTGCTGTGTGCGAAAGAGAAGCGATTGCTGAATATCTTGTCAAGCAAAATGCAGACACAGTTGTAAAGGACAATGATGGAAACAGTCCTTGTGATCTTTGCGACTCGAACTGGCCTTGGATGCAGCACTCTGCAAACAAATAGAACAACTTGAAGGATTTTTTTTCTTTTCTTTTTCTGCAGTAGTAGTTGGGATGTATATGGTGATTGATGAGATTTGTCTCTTGAAGAATATGTTACTATAGAGAGAGCATTATGATGATGTTACTAATCCCCCAACCGCACCTCTTCCCCAGTGGAATTGAATAGGAAGGAGGTCTGAATCCTCTCATTGAAATTGCGATCGAACACGTATTCGCATTTCTTCTGAGCCAGCAGCAGTCTGTTCAATTTATTCATATTTTGATCTCTATTCTCCATTTCATGTATATGCTGATACTGTTTATTTCTTTGTCAGAAATTGAAGCATGCAATGAGCAATTATGAATGATTATGAGGTATGACCAATTGGTGTAGTAAGAACAATAATAACTGTCTTATAAGCCCCAATATTCAGATCCAAAAATCAAGCAAATGAAGCATATGTACAGCTTTTATATGGTCTTGATTTTCCGACCTTGATTCCCACTCTCAATTATGAAATCCCCCGCCAAAAGCGTACTACTGTTTTATACATATATATATATATATATATATATATATATATATATAGATTTTCCATTTTTCTTGTAAATTACTTTTAAATAATTATTTTCTCTTTCTTTTTCTCAATTTATTCTCATCCTTTCTCTTATACACCATATGATATTACAATGTATACAATTATGTTCCAGCCTACAGGTGTTAATCTGAAAAATGAACAGAGAAAGGCCAAAGAGCATTCAGCCAATCAGATCAATTAATGGAAAATTGCCAATTATCTATTTTAATTTGTGCCTTCCGCTTGTAACTGTTATTGGTGAATGGTGAAGTTAATTATGAGCACCTCCTTGACTGGGTCTTGTCCTTTGGGGTTGAGAGGAAGACAGAGAAGCAAATTTAGACATTGATGAACATGGCGAAGGCAGTGGTCTATGGTCTTCTGGCCACTGCCTTCATCCTCTTCCTCGTCTTCTTCCCCCAAACCAACAACCAATTATCTAACCCTAATTGCCACCACCATTCACACCTACCCCGACACACGGGCCTAAATCGTCGACTCGGAAGCCGATGCAGATTTGGAACCTTCACTTTCGACCCTCTTCTTTCCAAAGTCGATAGAGTGTATTATGCTGACGATCATCATCATCATCATCAATCCAGTATTATTGTTGTAGAGAATAATAAAAGTGATCATCAGGTGGTGGATGATGATGCAGATAACAGTGATCATGATCTTCATCGTGATCAGGAATATTATCGATATGATGGGGATCAGGAGGGTAGGTTAAACATAACGTTGAGGTTGATCATCTTGTTCCCTCTGTTGGATCAGTCACCCAAAGATGGCATTGTTACTTCTGCTGAACTCGGGTCTTGGATCACTGCTCAAGCCGTTGAGAGGTTGAATTACACTACCCGCAAGGAGTTGGCTTCACATGATCTTAATGGCGATGGTCTTATTTCCTTTCACGAGTATCTCCCCCAGTTTTCAGATGCTGATATTGGTACCAACCTATTCACTTATAAACCTACCTACTACGTGCTTGTGCATGCATATATATATATATATATATATATATATATATATATATATATATATATAAGGAATGAGCATGAGCTAGCTAGATTCAAATATTGAAATATATAAGTATATATGAACATGCATGTATATATGTGCTGAAATTGCAGAGAAAGATGGAATGGCGCATGGAGAAGCTGGATGGTGGAAGCAGCAGTTTATGAATGCTGACGTTAATGGAGATGGATTCCTTACATTTGATGAGTTCAAAGAGTATGTGATTTCTTAATTATTGAGATTATTAATCCTTCAAAAAGTATGTGATTTCTTAATTATTGAGATTATTAATCTTCTATTTTATTTATATATATTCAACCGCAAATTAGGTATAGTCTTATTAAATATGCTTTACTGTTTTGCAGCCTGTTGCACCCACAAGATAGTCAAAATGAAAAAATTCAGAGATGGCTTTTGAGAGAAAAAATAAAGTACGTACGTATACATATTATTCTCCATAATTAATCTCATAAAACTTACACACACACACACTAGATCCATTTTAATTTCTCAATATATATATATATATTAAAAATTGTACAGGAGGATGGACCTGAATTACGATGGAAAATTAAATTTTGCTGAATTCTCTGATAATGCTTATGGTATCTACAAGAATTATGTTGAATATGAAGCCTCCGGGGCTGATACACCCACTGCGCATGACAAGTTTACTGAGCTTGACGTCAACAAGGACAAGTATATATTATATATATATAACACAAAGTTTTGATAATAATGAGTATATACAATTATTGATGTAATTAATTAAATACATGTTTGAACAGATTATTGACAGTGGAAGAACTGAAACCCATACTCAGTTATCTTCATCCAGGAGAGCTGTCATATGCTAAATATTACACAAACTATCTGCTTTATGAGGTAATTACTATTAATTACCATTAATCATAATCAACCAAGTTTCCTAAATTTTAAAAATAGTTTGAATCAATAATTTTGGTTAATTAATTGACTGCAGGCTGATGAGAACAAGGATGGCAGTTTAACACTTGAAGAGATGCTAAGCCACGAGTATATTTTCTACAGCACTGTCTACTCTGATGACCATGAGGATTATGAAGATGATTTCCACGACGAACTTTGAAACAATTATTATTTCTTTTATTTTTTTAGTCAACACAAATTTTTTTTTTAAAAAAATTTGATTACTGCAAAAAAGAAAAAACAAAATAGCAACAAAATAATTGTTTCAAATTTTGTGATTTTATTTTTTCTCAATTTTCCATTCAAAGCTCTCACCACGTAATTAATTAAACAAAAGTTGTACTATTAATTATGTAACATTGGTCTTATTTGAGCACTCCATGAAAAGGCACAAGAGCTCCAAACTTATTGGTGGTGACTTCAATTACTTGCTTAAATCAAATTTTTTATTCTAAAATATCTTCTTCTTACCAAACCCATACATACATAGATACTCTAATGTTCACGAGGCAATATAATTTTATATATAATAAAGAAATTTAAAATTTCACAAAGAAAAACTATATTATATATAAATTTATGGATAATTTATTTTCTATATTAGACATGACAAGTTTTAATCTTAAATGTTAAATAGTAACGACAGAATAAAATGAACGGATTTGTTTAGCTGAGTGTACTTCACGGTTGTACGTAATATTAAAATTAGTTTCTTATTGATCACTTTTTTTTGTTAAAGTTTCAGGCTTCCAGCTAATTAGATGGATTAAACATTTTTTAAACAAATATAAATATTATTATTCGCAAATATGTGACGCTGGACCCACAACTGACGTCCCATTCTCCACAAATCCGACGGTTTAAAATGGATGGTCTCTGCAATTATTGCATTTTCTGAAGAATAATCTTAGCCGTATAATTTCACTTTTCTTCACAACAAAACCATTTTATACTGATTCCCACCAAATGGGTCCTACCTCCGTACACATCAAATTTATGTATTTTTAAAGTACCATAGGTTAACGGTCCTGATCCATTTGTGCAGATCAGGCTGTGAAGCGCGAAATAGATGATAGAGCCCGCGAAATTATTAGACACTTTAAAAATTAAATAAATAATAATATTGGTTTTCAAGTACAGCTTTGCAATTTGCGTCGTCTTCTTCTTCCCCTTCCTCATTTGTTCCTCTTTCCTGTCCCTCTCTCTCTCTCTCTCTCTCTCTTTTTTTGGGGTTTCAGACTCTCTTTTCGATTTTCGCGATCTGTGATTGTACAGTTTCCGCCAGTTGCTTCTTCAAGGTAATTATGTCTGCTCACTGTGGCGCCCTTTATTATTGTTTTTTAGTTTTGGTAATTAGGTTTTTGTATATCCTTTCGTTCCTTCGATCTTGATTTTACTGATCTGATTCACTAATTTAATGCTTAATTTTGGTTAAATACTTGATTTTGATGCATATCCTGAAGTAATTTAGTGGCTTGAATTTTTGCCTGTTTATGTAAATTAGGAGGTTATTGAAGTGTTTTGAAGTTTCTGAAATTGCACTAATGTATTCAATCTAATTCGATCCGGTTTTTTCTCCAAGAACTGATGTCGGGTTAGAATTTTTGTGTGTGGAATTTTAGATGCGTATGATGGGTTATTGATTTTACGAGTAAAGTTAGGGGTTTTAATGAACTAAATGGAGTTAAAGTTACGGTTTTTGGTTCAAATGATACTTAAGTGAAAGCTTGTCCGGTATTTGAAAATTGGTCGTTGTGCATTGGGAATATTTTGTTGAAGTCTCGATTTTTCCTTTTATATATATCCTTAGGTTTTCTGTGAAAATATCATATCAGGCATCAGCGGAATTTTATATATGATATATGGCAATTGTTTTCATTTATTACTTCTATGAATGGTTTTTCAGTTTAATTAATTTGGACTTTTTCAGGCAGATCCAAGAATTTAGTGTTTCTTAGTTTTGCCTTTTGATTCTACCGAGATTGCATGCTCATGATTTCTTGGAACTCAATTAGGTTCTTAAAATCTGTATATATTGAAATTGTTTATGGAGATAGATTTCTTCTCTCAAATCTAATGAGCTGCGTATCTTTTTCTGCTATGATTTGGTAAACTTACTAAAGTTATATGTAGAGGTCTTTCCTTTTCCTTTTATAATTCTTGTCTGCATCTTCAATTTTAAAAAAACGCTCAAAATAAAAGCTCATACTCATATTTTTCCTTTGTTGGGGTATTGAGAGAAAAATTCAGTTTAGTTTAATATGGTTGGTTTCATAATGTAAAATGAAAAATTATGGTAAATGCAACTCATGTGGAAAGATCTTTGTATTGTGCACAGTTTTGAGTAGATTTTCAGTTTACTTAGTTCCATAGAATTAAAGATTTTACATAATTTTGTTGTTTTATGCTTTATTAGGTATCTCTATTTAAGGATTTGTATGCAAGATGACTTACCAACTTAATCTTTGCCTCTTTTTGACACTCTTTTATTTACTTGACAACATTTGAATGGTCCTGTTCCATCCCTAGCTTTTGAAATTCACTAATTACTAGTTGAATTTTTTTTATTCTCAGGTATAGTGATGGAAGTTACCCAGGTGCTTTTGAATGCACAATCGATTGATGGAAGCGTCCGAAAGCATGCTGAAGATAGCTTGAAACAGTTTCAGGAGCAAGATCTTCCCCTTTTCTTGATATCTCTCTCTCAGGAGCTATCAAATGATGAGAAGCCCGTTGAGAGTCGTAAATTAGCAGGTTTGATACTTAAAAATGCCTTGGACGCTAAAGAACAACATAGAAAGCTTGAGCTTGTTCAAAGATGGTTGTCACTGGACAGTACTGTGAAGACCCAGATTAAGACGTGCTTGTTACAAACCCTCTCCTCACTGGCACCTGATGCTCGGTCAACTGCATCTCAAGTTATTGCAAAGATTGCAGGAATTGAGTTACCACAGAAACAGTGGCCAGAACTGATAGTATCACTTTTGTCAACTATTCATCAGTTACCAGCTCATGTGAAGCAAGCCACTTTAGAGACTCTTGGGTATTTGTGTGAGGAAGTCTCTCCTGATGTTTTAGACCAAGACCAAGTAAACAAGGTACTTACTGCAGTAGTTCAGGGTATGAATGCATCAGAAGGAAACAATGATGTTAGACTTGCTGCAACACGAGCACTGTACAATGCTTTGGGATTTGCTCAAGTAAACTTTAGCAATGATATGGAGCGTGATTACATCATGAGGGTTGTCTGTGAGGCAACTCTGTCCCATGAAGTGAAAATACGACAGGCAGCTTTTGAATGTTTGGTCTCTATTTCATCGTCTTACTATGAAAAACTAGTTCCCTACATCCAAGACATTTTTAATATAACAGCAAAAGCTGTTAGAGAAGATGAGGAAGCTGTTGCTCTTCAAGCAATTGAGTTCTGGAGTTCGATTTGTGATGAGGAGATAGACATCTTGGAAGAATATGGGGCCGATTTCATTGGGGACTCTAGCATTCCTTGCTTTTATTTTATCAAGCAGGCACTCCCTGCTTTGGTCCCCATGCTGTTGGAAACACTCCTTAAACAAGAAGAAGACCAGGATCAGGATGAAGGTGCTTGGAATATTGCAATGGCTGGAGGCACATGCCTTGGTTTGGTTGCACGGACGGTTGGAGATGATATTGTTCCACTTGTTATGCCATTCATTGAAGAGAACATAACAAAACCAGATTGGAGGCAAAGAGAAGCAGCTACTTATGCTTTTGGCTCCATCTTGGAGGGTCCTTCAGCTGACAAGTTGACACCCATTGTGAACGTCGCTTTATCATTCATGCTCACTGCTTTAACGAACGACCCAAACAACCATGTGAAGGACACTACTGCTTGGACTTTGGGTAGGATTTTTGAGTTCCTCCATGGTTCAACTATGGATGCACCCATAATTACCCCAACAAACTGCCAACAGATCATCAGAGTTCTTCTTCAGAGCATGAAGGATGTCCCAAATGTTGCTGAGAAGGCCTGTGGTGCTCTTTATTTTCTTGCCCAGGGTTATGAGGATGTGGGCCCATCATCTCCTCTAACTCCTTTTGTCCAGGAGATTGTTCAGTCGCTTCTCACAGTTACTCACAGAGAAGACGCTGGGGAATCACGGTTACGGACTGCTGCATATGAAACTCTGAATGAAATAGTAAGGTGTTCAACTGATGAAACTGCTTCTATGGTGTTGCAACTGCTTCCTGTTATCATGATGGAATTGCACAACACTCTTGAGGGGCAGAAGCTTTCATCTGATGAGAGAGAGAAGCAGGGCGAATTACAAGGGCTTCTTTGTGGGTGCTTGCAAGTAATTATTCAGAAGCTAGGGTCATCAGAGCCAACAAAATATGCCTTTTTGCAGTATGCAGATCAGATAATGGGACTTTTCCTGAGGGTATTTGCTTGTAGAAGTGCCACAGTGCATGAGGAGGCCATGCTTGCAATTGGAGCCCTTGCTTATGCAACAGGCTCAGAGTTCGCAAAATACATGCCGGAATTTTACAAGTATTTGGAGATGGGTCTTCAGAATTTTGAGGAGTACCAAGTCTGTGCCGTCACAGTTGGTGTTGTAGGAGATATATGCAGGGCGTTGGAGGATAAGATTCTTCCTTACTGTGACGGGATTATGAGTCAGCTCTTGAAGGATTTATCAAGCAACCAGTTGCACCGCTCTGTAAAGCCTCCCATTTTTTCCTGCTTTGGTGACATAGCATTGGCGATAGGAGAGAGCTTTGAGAAGTACTTGATGTATGCCATGCCTATGCTTCAGAGTGCAGCAGATTTGTCTGCCCAAACATCAGGTGCTGATGATGAAATGACAGAGTACACCAATACTCTGAGAAATGGAATCTTGGAGGCATATTCTGGGATTTTCCAAGGGTTCAAGAACTCTCCAAAGACCCAGCTGTTGATTCCTTATGCACCTCACATCCTTCATTTCTTGGATAGCATATACATGGAAAGAGACATGTGAGTTTTCACTTTTATTATTTAGATGAAATGTACTGTCCGATGGCATGCTAACTATTCTCTGTCTGTTTGTAGGGATGATTTGGTGATGAAAACTGCCATTGGAGTCCTTGGGGACCTAGCGGATACACTGGGAAGTAATGCAGGTTCTTTGATACAGAAGTCTGTGTCGAGCAGAGACTTTTTAAATGAATGCTTGTCCTCAGAAGATCATTTGATTAAAGAATCGGCTGAATGGGCCAAGTTGGCCATCAGCCGTGCCATTTCTGTCTGAGGCTACCGCCGCATAGCATATTTGCATCATTGTAGAAGTCCCTGCATGCATTTGGGTGCGTCGAGTTTGGTCTGGGATTGCATGTGTCGAGTCATGGCCATTTTCAGACAACAGAAGCTGTCGGTCTTGAAGTTGTCACTAACTCTTGCATCATCACAAATATTTTCACTAACATTTGCATCAGCATGGAGTTGGGTTCTGATTTTGTCACGGAAGAGTGGATATTTAAGGTTTTGCAGATGGTGGGTAATCTCCTCCAGTAAGAACGGCTAAATTTTAAGGATCATGGAGGATTGCAGTCTCAAAGTTTATGGGAAGTTATATGCTGAATGTACAAATCTCAGGCTGTTTCTTCGCTGGTTTTTTAATCAAATCATGTGAGAGATATGCGCCACCATAGTGGTGGTTTCCTCCAAAGTGATTTTCTTTCATGGGTAGGACATGATTGAAACGTTTGTTCAGGGTCGTCTTGGTGCCAGCTATATGCAAAATTCCAGAACGACTCCTTATCAGGTTTCATTCCTGAAACGTAACCCCTCTTTTTAACAAATGTTTGCATCAGTTCATCATTATGTCGATCCCGGTCAGGTTATAAATTTCATCTGATTGATTTTCGTATACTTTCTATCTGGGTTTGAGGTCACCAGCATACTTCGGGGGAAATCATTTTTCCGCATTGCATTCATCATTTTTCATGTGTCAGTGTAGGTCCTGGTCAGTTCATATGTTCCAAATTATGCATTCATGAAAATTTTTGTCTTCCTTTCTTGCTCTATTTCTCTTTTTTCCCCTCTCTATATAGGTTTTTATCTTGTTTTGAAACATGTAATGGTATTTTGTAATTATGTCCAATCTAGGGAGCTGCAGTATCATTGATTCATCACAAAGTATGATGACACACAGTTAGATTGGAATTTTTCTTTTGGGGGAGGCAGTGTATTTGTGAGCCTCGTCTGTTTTTATTTTTATAAGGGATTATGAAAACTTATTGGTTTGTGAGTATAAATTGTTCATTTTGTGGACTTTAAACCCTTTATTTTTGTGGGTCGAATGTCTGTTCCATTGGATGTTAAACCAAGTTTATTAAATGTAGAAATGCAAAAAGTATGCCAACTTCAATTTGTTGGCCTCATTGTTGGCCAAGGTGAGCAAAGTTATCTTGGATGTTATATTGAGCTTGTAATGGAATTTTAGATTTACTGAAAGATTATTGATGTGCTCGGAGCAATCTCTCTCTCATACTACCAATTTATTTAATAATTGGTTTTGCATGAGCTCTGAATTCCCAACTCCGAAATGCCTTTGTGTCCAGTTTGAAGAATTCAAGAAAATGGTCTTGTGGGGCTAGAGATGTAATTTAAAACTGGTTACAGTCAACTGACAATAATAATCACATTACAAGTAAAAAGAATGACCTTCCATTGCTACGCAACTAAGGAAACAAAATAAAACATAATAAACCAAAAAGAAGTAAATTGAGGGAAAAATTTGTAAGAATTAGATTCCAATAGGACACATAAAAAATCTGTTTAGTATTAAGAAACTAGAAACAAAAATTTCATTTTTTAACTGTTGGTCACCATTTTTTGTATAGGAAGATATCTATAATCTATATGGTAGTTTTTCTGCCTTTCAAATCTGTTCAGAGAAGGTGGTGTGAGCTTTACTGATATGACTACCACCATGAATATCTTACAAAGAAGTGGAGGTGAATGAATTTATACCATACAGTATGCTTGCACAAACCTCTCTGGAAATTACCCCCAAACCACTTCAAGGGAGGAGAAACCTTACCAAATGCAAATGAAATGATTGGATGCAATGGAAAGTATTGATAGGACAAAGAAAAAAAAAATTACAGTAAGCATCCAAAATGAATAGCAAGTACCACTTGGAGCAGTCACGTAGTGACCCTCTAATGCTGTTGACAGCACTTAGGCTCTCATTCATGCCATGGACGAAACCGGTCCATGTAGTGATCTATACACAGAAATCATATTATCTATGCCATTTTGGCTTGAATTGGCTTTGTGGGATTCAGAAATTAAGACACATATAGTTCAACTTCAGGGCAAATCCTTTTCTTATTGTCATTTTCATTTCAGCCTGTGTTAGTGTTGTCCAGTATAGGGCTGACAATTTAAACCGGCCTCGCCCCGACCCACCGGGAAATGGGGCGGGGATTCCCTGCCTAACCGGGTTGGCGAGGTGGGGCCGGGGTTAAAAATATTTGCCCCAGTGCCGGGACCGGGGCATAATATCCCTGCCCTGAACCCGCCTCGTATATATATATTATATATTTTAAATATATATATTATAATTATATTAATATTTAATATATATTATAATTATATTAATATTTAAAAAATATATATAATTATATTTAAATTTATATTAAAATTTAATATAATTATATATATATATTAATTTTATAATTAAAAAAAAAGAAAAAAAAAAAGAATAAACGGGGCATGAGGAATCCCCGCCCCGCCTCCCCATAACCAGGGATTAGGGCGGGGACGAGGTGGAAAAATCCCGACGGGGCCGGGCACGGAGAGGGGCACCCCGGCCCCGCCCCGCCCCGTTGCCACCCCTAGTCCAGTATGAGACTGATAATGTGAATTTCCATTGTAGTTTTGGGGTTAGACAGAGTAAGTTATTATTTTTTTGGATATTTATCCTAAATGCCCACGTGGATATTAATTTGTTCCAAAATACCCACTAATCTATAATTCTGTTTAAAATACTCATATGTTTCACTAAATACCTAAAACACTTCTGCTAGTTGTAAGTATAGCTTGGTGGTTAGTAGCTTACTTACCACCTAATGGCGAGTCTCGCTACTTGGTAGTGAGTAGCTTACTTGCCACCATGTGGCGAGTAAATGTAAACTGGCGGTGAGTATATATACAATAGTGGTAAGTAGCTTACTTGTCATTTAGTGGCGGTATCATGTTTGGTAGTCTCACGCCTCGATGCCAGTCTCACGGTGATGATGAGTATTGATGCCTGATGACGAGTCTCGTTGCCTAGTAAAAAAATAAAGAAATAGCTTGTGGGCAGAAAAGAGAGAAACAGTAAAGTTTGAAATAAGGGTATTTTGAATAAAAAAGGATAATTTTGATAAAATTATGAATATATGGTATTTTGGAATAAATTAGTGTCCAGATTAGCATTTAGAGTAAATACCCTATTTTTTTTCATTTGAACATTTGGATGTGGGTGTCTTACTGTGTTTGTGCTATAAATATATATATATATATTTTTACAATCACACACCTTTTTATCCGACAACCTAGAACCGTTGCCATAAACGGGGTTATATACAGAACAGTTTTGTTAGTCAATCATGCACCAACCTGTAAGAACCATGATGACCAACATATGGTCTCCTGGAAGATGACTAATTTAACTTTTTTGTCTTAAATATACGATTAAAATAGGATTAGTGTTGAGAAGTTTGAAAGTTGTTTTTGAGTTGTCCCCCCTCATAACCCCTTTTGCTAGTGCTCCCACTAGTATTGCCTCTCCAACATTCAAATGCTTCATATTTGGTTTCTTCTATAGTCCACTCTTATTATGTCTGTCTCCAATCCCATTGACTTAACAAAGCTGATGAAAGCCGAAACATGAGGACCAAAAGAGCACAGACATTCACTAAAATGGCGTTTGGTACCACGGAAAGTTAAATTCTAGGAGAAAAAGTTTAGAGAGAATTTCCCACTGCCTAATATGGTCAAGAGAATTAGGCAAATTACTAATATATAATTTTCATGGAAAATTCATCCAGTCCCTAACTTTCCACTATTGACATCCAAGAGTGCGAAAAGACTACCACTATGCAATTGTACTGCAACTGCTTGACGGTCCTGAAGGGGAAAAAGAAGTCCACAGTTTATACCATCTGTTATTAGTCACCCAGGTGCAAAAGCATCTTTGTCTTTGTACCTTCCATATTCCTGAGTAACTATTGGGTTCATTTGTAGTAGTACACTGCATTATAAGAGGGTATCAGCAATTAAGTATTTAGTGGAGCATGTTGGTGAAGACAGGAGAAAAGTTTGACTTATGGGATAAGGTGGAAAAACACCCAAAAGCCAAGCTGAAAATGGACAGAGTAGGGAGGTATAGAGGGGGAGGGGGAGTCTAAGCCATGCATTTAAAAATTGTTATTTGGATGTGTCCACATGCATACAATTAGTTTGCTTGCATTTTGAGGCAACAAATAAATAGTGAAGTTGACTTGAGGTTTGTGGGTTAAAAGGGGTAAAGCAATTCATCATCATGATCTGCTGCTATTGGGTGGGGTTCACCGTCACAAGAGTTGCTGTGCTACATTTCCCATACCACTCACTAGCTTGGAAACTATATAAAAGCCTATCCCTCTCTCCCAACCTCCATCGCTAAATCCATATTGCTCACTAGTACTAGTGCTAGAAAGTGGAAGGAGATTAGCAATGGCTCTTAGGATCAAGACCTTTCTTCTAGTTTTCCTCATAGTAATCCTCATCCCCTTATCTTCAGGTGGGCAAGTCTGCAAGATGTAGTTAAGCTAAAATCTTTGTCTAATAGTTGGTTTTTTAGTGTAATTAGCTTAATGTGTGATATCATTTCTCTTGCAGGCATGGTTGAAGACTTGAAGGATGGAAGTAACCTCAATCACTACTCACTCCATCAGGTATAAAAACAAGTTCCATAATATACATGTAAAGGCTAGTAGTTACATTATGCAAAGACAAAATATTATTTTCTTGCTAATCAAACACTTTTATATGTGTGATTAGGGTACGGGAATCCGAATGAATTCAAGGAAGCTTATGATGGCTGATACATTGCTGGATTATGACGATGCTGGAGCCAACCCCAAGCACGACCCTAAAAGGAAACCTGGAGGGAGGAACCTTTGAATGCAAGCCCTTGGGGGAGTTAATTATATATATTGAATGGACTTTACTGGTAGTCATTACCAAAATTCCCTCTTTCTCTCTCCAGAGGTTTTATCATGTTGTGGAAGAGACGTAGCTAGTATTTGGGACCAAATGAGTACTTGCTTTATTATTAATAATAATGTGTAATAACTCCCCGTGTGTGTTGAAACCTAGCTTACTTACACTGTGAACATCCATCTTATATGTATCATAAAAAATAAATGTTTCATAAATGATATATCATTTTAGAATAACAAACCGAGAATATATGTGCATGCATGATGTTTACGTTCTGACTATATATATATGTATAGCAGAAGAACCAAAAGCTAGCCATGCTGATCTGCTCTCTAAGACTATCCTTGTGAAGATTAATTGAAAGGGGACAAATCAAAGATTTTAGGAATGGTTTAAACGTTAATCATATGTGAAATTTTTTTCCTTTTATGCATGGCCTCGACCCATGTGCTGTATGGGATCAGGCTGATCTGATGGCCTGTGATTATGGGGAGCAAATTTGCAATGTCATCAACACAACAACTGGGGCCTACAGTGTATTATTCCCATCTTCTCCCAGTAGTACATGTTTTTCTTTGTAGAGCTCAAGAGCTGCTGAGTCAAGCTCCACTCCATAAAAAGGTAAACTTGTCTATATGCATTAAAGGCAGAAAAAACTGCCATACAACCATCACTGTTCAAACGTGGTTTTGAAACTTTTACGTAACTTACTTGAACTTTGAAAATTTTCTCTCTTTCAATGATCAAATGTCTGACTATTAGTTTGCTTTGAAAATTGGGATATAAAAAATCAAGTCCAGTATCTGTCAATCCACCTTCTATAAACTTTACTGTCTGTGACACTAACAATATATTATAGATGACTGGTTTATGAGCTAGACAACGAAGGTGAGGAGTTGGAAAAGCATAGTTTACTATCCACTACTTGCCCTACAACCTTTTAATCAGTAATGATTGATTATTGATGGTAATTTGTTTAGCAATAGTTAAATGCCTTGCAATTCTTGTATCCTACTATGCTTTTTCACAGTTTCAAAGACCTTGTCTTCTTGATTTCAGGGATGTGTGATCTATATGGGCTTCATGAATACATGTACATATATATATATATATATATATATATATATATATATATATATATGCCCATCAGCATCAAATTTCTTTTCACTGGCTCAGCAGTATAAGTGGTACCATGTTTGAAAACATTTCTAAGCTTGTCTCTTTACTTTTGGTTGTGCTTGTTCCCTTTCCTTTTCATTTCCCCATTTCCTTTCTACTACATAACCCTATTCATAGCATTAACTTTGCATACTTATCATTTCCAGACAAAGTCCACTTTATAATACATTATGGATTATCAATGCATGCACTTTCAATTGGACAAATTTTTTTTTTTTTTTTTTGTGTGTATGGTTATAAAAAGCTTGAATAGCCCATTTTGGTTTCTCCATTGGCTTAGCTTTGCATAGCCAGTATATTTCATGGAAACATCCTTTTCTTCTAGAACTTTATTTAGTGTAGTGGAAAGTTTCTGAATCAATCTTCTTGAGAATAACATCAAATACCATAATTTTGTTGGGGACTATATGCAATTGAATCAGAAAATAAATACAGTGAAAGATAAGAGCTAATAACCCTTTTGGGATTATTATGTGGACTAAATAAAAAGTATTAAGATACCAGACATGTATAAATATTACATTATTTAGATAAAACTGTGAGAAATTACGTCACTTACTATGTTGGTTTATTTACATTTTACGGACACTGACGTCTATAAAGAAAGCAGAGATGTCATCCAAATTCCAAGTGACACAATGCCAATAGTAGCAAAGGCTTGGCCCAATTCATATACAAAGTTTTGTTGCTGGAGGGGCAAATTTTGCCAATCGGTCTGCCTGTGCACATGTCAAACACAAAAACGATTCAAGTTTCACCACAGATGCTGGTAAATTGGTCTGTTAGCGTTTGACCCAGGTTCAGAAGCAAAACAATATAAACACAGGTGCATACCCTAAATCAGCAATGACGATGCTGACATTGTCTTGCGATTGTCGATCCTGCAGCATGTATGCATTATCAAGTCAAGAACTAGTACGCAAGAAATTAATCAACCAAGCATGTACCAGGTAAAATTGAAATCATGTTATATGTTACCAGAGCAGCTTGAGCAAGCGCTTCACAAGCTATCTGAAATCAGAACAAGATGTAAACTTAAGCATCGCGGTATCGCCTTTTGCTTGCAAGTTATTACAACCAAAAACCAACTTTGATATAATGAAAGCTCAACCTCAGTGCAACTGTTAACTTATTAGCAATTTATTTATGGTAAGGCATAAACCATACCTGAACATCACCATGTTGTCGGAGTTGAGTTCTAACAAAAGCAACTGCATCCGAGCTGAGACAGATAAAAAAATGTCAAAGTCAATCCTTTGTCGTGGTTAAAAAGGATAAGAAAATCAGTCTAAAGTAAGTGCCTGCTATTTTTAACCAACCAAGAGTCTAAAGCTTAGTCCAACAGACCTGTTGATGTAATCCCATAAGCCATCAGATGCTAACAGTATAAACTCTGCATCTGTTCCAAGATCCACTTGAAAAATATCTGGAAATGCAGTTACCAAGTCTCCCCTGAATTGTACACTGGCAAAACATAAATGAAATGGTAAGATTGACCATCTTCTTCGGAATAAGAAATGATGTTCGTCTTAGTAGGTAGTCTCAGATGCTGAAATACAATGGAAAGGCAATCTAGCTTGTACTAATCACTCGAAATCATTTTGCATTCTCTCTCGAATCATTTGAGAAACCTAGATGGTATGAGATTATGTGCATGAGAACCAGATCATATAGGAAATGAAAATTAAGCTGACCATGAAAATGTGAGTTCCTCACCATCTATTTGCCAGGGACACCACACT
Organism: Rhamnella rubrinervis; assembly: GCA_007844105.2. Taxonomy (NCBI): domain Eukaryota; kingdom Viridiplantae; phylum Streptophyta; class Magnoliopsida; order Rosales; family Rhamnaceae; genus Rhamnella; species Rhamnella rubrinervis. Next base: position 962,333 of record CM017576.2, read on the forward strand.
TGGGCTTTTAACCAATTAATATGGTGGTCCCCCAGCAGAAGCACAATGATAAATTTTCATAGGGTTTTAGTGTAAGAATATGGCCAAATCTGTATGATGTTACCCAAAAAGCACAAACTTCATGATGCAACTACTGAATTATAAGAGATGGAAAAGAAAAGGACAGACAAACATAGTTATTGTGAAACATTCAGATTACCTACCGAGAAACAAATTTTTCAGACCATCTCCCATCTTCAACTCCTTTCTTTAGCATCCTGTTCATACATATGAAGAACAAGACTATAAGAAGATGCATGTTGTGTTTGAAACATACCAAAGCCACTTGAAAAATGTTAATAAATTCCATTTTCTAGTAAGGAAAGGAGACATAAAGAACTAACTCGTTTTTCTTTGTCTTGAACCTCTGGTCACCAAAAGCGCGAGATACAGCTATGTCCCCGCAAATCCTTCCATTGACAATCTGTAGACACCATATATTATATGCATTGTTGGAGTTCAAATTATTGGGCTTAGCCTAAAAGGGCCAAAATTGACAGCTTAAAGAAGAGGTAAACAAAATTAAGAAAAGAAAAACACACCCATCCACCTGCTTCTCTGATTCTTTTGATTTCCTGAAGAGAGGCGTGGTTGCTTCCATAGGGTCGATGAGGATTGGTTAATGTCTCTGCTTTTCCAGAACGAGATAAGACCTACATCAACATGTAGTTAATAAATATATAGCAGGTTACATACAATCTCTAGATGTTTATTTTATCAATCTCCACCTAAGTCCAGGGACGTTATTTGATAGGAAAGGACCTGAACATTTCAAATTTCTTAATTTAATCCTTGTATCTCAAGTACCACAAGATAGTTTGATGAGGCATGAAAAGTTTAGGACACAGAATGCTGAAGTAATTATGAGCTCCAGGACAGCATAGGATACATACCACACAAGAGTCACCCACGTGCGAAATGAACAGCATATCATTTCCTACGAACACAAGCGTAGCTGTTGCACCAGATTCATCTGCCTCTCCAGTTATTTCAAGCCTTTACAAAATGAAACACCATCTAAACCTTCAATGCAATAATATAGAATATACAATCATATTGAGATTACATGGTGCAGACATAGAATGCAACAATTTTTATTTTTTTTTCCATTAACATGTATTTGCTTACCAATTTAGCAAATTTTTATCAACTCTTTGGAAAGCTTCCTGCAATGCCTCTGTAATGATTTTGAAATTTTTTTGGCCAAGTAGCAGCCCACCCTGTAAAGCCGCACAGCACTCCTTGTACAACTCATCCCTGTTACCGATACATTAATTAGATCATATCAAAACATGCAAAGACAAGAATTCTTCATAAAAAAGAGCATGACATGGAAAAAAAAATGTAGGCTTTTAGCTAATTATTATAATTTAAATGAAATTTCATACATGTAGTACAGTAAATTAGTATATAACAAGGCTATAGGCATAACAATCTTTATGCATACATAATAAAAATGTGCTTACCACCAATCTAATACAAAAAGGAACTGCATAACATTTTAAACAAGAAGGAAATTTAAACAGATAATCATAAAAACGTATGGTATGAAATTGGACCAATACCCAATAAAATTTGGCCGAACCTGAGGAACTTGACGGAGGAGAAGCCGGCGTGGCCATCAAAAACAGCGGCAAAAGAGAACCCATCAAGGCCATCGGAGCGAACAACAATATCATCTTCCATCTCATCTCGTGGACCCTGCAACCTCGTGGAACCCCATCGAATACGCGCGACATCGGTCAAGGAAGAAGACTGTGCATCGATGGCTATGGCCGAGCAGCTCTTAATCCTTCCTTTCACTGTAAGACTACTACTCCTATTAGTGGTGGCGGAGGACCTAGAGGAGCAATGGCAATTGTATTTGGTCAACAGGAACCTCTGCAACTGTTGGCTTAACAAAGCCATTTTTTTGCTCCTACCCCACCAAAGTCTAAGCTAATACTGAGTCGGAAACACCGAGTTGGAACGAGTTCAAAGTTCAGAAAAAGGAAGTAATGGTGATGGAGGTGTTATTCGGTTTGGGAGGATAAGAGCAGACTGAAGCTCCACCTTTAACCGATTTAACGGATTGGATTCCAGATTGGGTTGGAATCATTTACGATGTACCACACGGTTTCCACGTAGTCCGGACCCCACTATTCGGTGGGACCAGAAGATGCTTCTGCCTTCTGTAGAGATTCAGCAGCTCTTTGAAAACGAGACTAGGAGGCATGCGATTCACTAGAATACAACTCAATTTTCTGCAAAATGCATGGCTGTCGTTGATCGGTCAATTTTTTTTCTTCTAAAGAACGTGGATTCTCATTGGTTCATAGCTAAGCACACCAAAGCTTACTACTTGCCCGTATTTTCTTCTCTATTATTTGGCTCTATTGCTAGTACCGCTAGTACAGCTTACGAAATTACCAAAAAAAAAATAAAAACAGTACAGCTTACGTAGAAGTACATGTCAACAACTGTGGATTTGGTTGTAAATTCAAATCTTAAAAAACTTTGTGTCTCATATGCACTCAACCGACGGTGGAGAGGAAATATTAAAGACGTAAATTTATTATTTGAGATTTTGAAAAAATAACAATAACTTTATTGACGATGACTCACTGAGAAGCTTCTTTTTATTCATCCATAAAGAACAAGTACATATCAATTAAGGGAAGCATATAAGGTTGTCGGATACATTGGATTAAAACATAAATTTTTTATATATATTTACTTTATATAGATTAATCCATTAGATACAACTTATTTCCCATTTTTATTTCCTAATTAATAATAGTAAAAAGAAAAAAAGGAAAAAAAAAAAAAACTCCCTCTATTGTTTTGTCCAAGTTTCTAACATTATTATTCTCATTCCTTCCTAACAAATATAGGATTAGCAAAGAATAACAACAGCTCAACGTATGCGTTCTTATTGAAGTACCACAGAGTTGAAGGGCTTTGCTTCAAAACAGCGGCTATTCCTTAATCAGCAAGAATAAAACCAGGAGATATAGAACAGAGTGAAAAGGGGAAGAGAACACACCACCCATAATGAATTACAAAAATATACCAAAGAGGTTATAGATACTAGTCTTAAAGATTTAACATTTACAATTAAGTGTAATACTCTCTTAAATAAGAAGGTCCAGGCTTGAAAGGGTCAGTCTCAGTATAAGCCTCTGGTCTGTAAAACCCAGAATCATTCACACGGTTACTGATCACATGAAGGATGGCTTTCTTGGTACCTCCATACTCATCTCTGTTGCTCTCAACGTACTCATTGGCTTCAGCTGCTATCTCATTCACAAAATCGAACCGGTTATCCTCTGATAGCAGCAGCCTCTCAATGTCCATTGTCAGTAGCTTACCACCTTCCTGTATCTTCCTAACCTGCTCCTCCAAGAAAGGTACTCGCTCCATTTTGTAATCCAACATCTCATCCTTTTTGGTCTGAACACACAGGAAGCTTTTTGCAATGAGAAAGTCTCAAATTTCAATCAAAACCCATGAGCTATGAGCGTGTGGTATTGGTACAAACTACAAAGAGACTGTTCATCCCACATCATGATTATGATTTATGATAGTTGTTGGCCAAAACATGTTGTAATCACACAAAGAAACAAGTAGACTTTTATTTTCTCAGTTGGATAACTATAATGGTTAAGTAGCTCCTACTGATTCACATTTCTGTATTCATAAGTTAAGTTCAGCACAACAACTTCAGCTTTGCATAAAGAAAATTTCCCTTTTGACAACAATATGATGCTCCTCAATTCTAGCTTCAAAATAATATGGTTAATTCACCCAAACCCCATTTCTGTATTAATCAATCTTTGCATTCCTTGTTATTTCTTTTAATTTTTTTAATAAAAAAATGAAAATTATTTCACTTTCAATTAACTGTACCATAATCACAATAAAGGTATTCAACAATCATAATGGAAAAAAATATATATATACCAATTTTCTTCTCCGCCACACTCGCCGACCTCTGCTATCCTTTCTCACTTGGGACACAATCTGCAAAATTTACAACAAAATAACTCGTACAATAGAAAATTTTAAATTTTGGCTAAAATTTTGAACACAGAAATTTACTATCTATGTAACCTGTGCCCTAGAAGAGCAGCTAAAAGCCAATGAATTTCTCGCTCTCACCTCTATCCTCTGCATTCACCAAAAAAAAAAAAACGAAAAAATGAAAAATCATTTTAAACATAATTTGCGTTTCTCTTTCTGGGAAACCAAACAGAGCGATTATTCTGAGAGAGGAGATTACAGGTGAAGCAGGTGAAAGAGTGAAGGGTAGAATTGGAGAAGCCATAGTTGTGCTCACTGTCCCTCTGCTTGCCCTGTGATTTGCTGCTTCTCACTTCGGATTACTCACACCTTCACGAGTTTTTGGAAAAACAAATGTCCACAAAATCTTGATTTATTACATAAATACCATGCAAGCGCGGCTATTGGGCATGGCCACCACTAAAGCTAAAGCCATCGGCTAGGCCTCACAAGAAGAAGGCCCGATAAAACAATTTCATATTATCAAAATATTTACTGTTTTTATATTTATTTTACTTCAAAATAAAATAATTTAATTCATCGCATTTTATTTGTATGGATGTCTAATTAATTTCAATTTGAAATTCTAATCTGTTATTATTTCCTTATTTTGTAGCAAATATTTTAATATTAAAATTTATTAATTCATAATTTAACTTTAATGAGGTAATAATAGAAAACATTTTAAAAAATAATAATTTTTTTTGGTGACTCGAAATAAACTAATAAATCAAACATACGAATACAAGTCGGCGGACAAGGTCCGCCGTATGACGAATTAATTACTAATATTATTAAAAGTTTGAATTGATTACTCTCACCAAGCAGTCATGGTTTTTTATTATTATTATTATTTTTTAATTCTTAAATATAAAAATTATTATCGGCAACCAGTATCACAAAAAATGCTCCACCTAAGAAAATAAAAAATCAAAATCCAAGGCGACACGGTGTCGTTTAAAGGAAGAAAAAGGCAAGAGGAGGCCCAAATTGGCTTCGAATTCCTTATTTGAATAAGACCAGAGACGAGAAAGTAAAGTGACCAGCTGAAACAAGTAAAATATATTGGTGCTGTTGAGGGACTCTGCAAGTCTCTCTCAGATTCTCCAACATCGTCTACTCTAGGGTTTCAGGTTTTTGGAAAATACTTTTCTCACGCTTTCCCTAGAAACAAACTGGAACGAAGAAGACGTTGCAAAATCACAAAACGACAAGGGCTTTGAAAGACCAAGCTCCGAACTTTTTTCTTCAATTTTCGGACGGACATAGACAAACAGAAGCCTTAGACCCTCATTTTCCCCATTACTGTAATGCTTGATATTGGACACTGTTAAAAGGGTTGGCGTCAATTTCGGGCAATCTTTGGTGAACCCTAAGCTTTGATAATTTGAGATGGAGAGGTCTAGATCTAAGAGGAACTACTACTATGACCAAGACTATGATTCAGAGACCGTTGGTAGGACCAGGCCACGGTACAATCACCACTACGGGACCAATAGCCATCGCCACCGTGGCAGCGGTGGTGGAGGACGACCCTCTAAGCCCCAGCAAGACCCAACTCTTATGGTGACAACCACTTACCGAATCCTGTGTCATGACATGAAGGCCGGTGGCGTAATCGGCAAGTCTGGTAGCATAATAAAGTCCATTCGCCAACATACCGGCGCGTGGATCAACGTGCATGAGCTGATCCCCGGCGATGAGGAGCGAATCATCGAGATTTCCGACACCCGGCGGCGAGACCCGGAAGGTCGAATGCCAGCCTTCTCTCCGGCCCAGGAGGCCCTAATCTTGATACATGATAGAATACTTGAGAGTGATGTCGCTGGGTTTGGTGGTGGTGGAGGAGAGGAGGAGGAGGAGTACGGTGGGGGTAGAGGAGGTGGAAACCGGGTGGCGACGAGGCTTGTTGTGTCGAGAATGCATGTTGGGTGTTTGCTTGGCAAGGCAGGGAAGATAATTGAGCAAATGAGGATTGAGACCAAGACCCAGATTAGGATTTTGCCTAGAGATCACAATCTGCCACGCTGTGTTACAATGTCGGAGGAGATAGTTCAGGTTTTTGAACTTAAAGCTATAACTGAATCTGAATCTTATCTTGCATGTCAAAAATTTTGAGCCTTTGAGTTGTATCAGATCGTTGTTGTTGGTACCTTTACCTGTGCTGAGGGCTGGGTTTTCCTTGGTTAGAAAACAATGCCGGAATAATGGTATGGAAGAGCTAAACCAACACTGCAAAGTACAGACTAAGGGTACTTACATTGTTCTTATTAGCTAGTGAGACCAAAATAAGACAATCATTGGCTGCTTAATGGGGTAGCTAGTGGCTAGCATATGTGGTCTTATAACTAGTCACTGACAGCTCGACTGAATTTAGGATATTGGCTTTTCGTTTCTTAATGACTGTCCTAATTATGAATTTCGAAAGTCTGATACTGAATCTTTAAGCATAAATCTGCCATCGAATGCTGCAATTGTTGGTTCATAGTCAATATAAAGCTGCATTTACGAGCAAAAATGCTGCATGAAAGTGGCACATCTTCCGCTAAGAGAAATATCTGCTGCTTTACAAAATAGGTTTCAATTTTTTTCATTGGCGCATCCTTATATCAGTCATTGAGAGGCAGTAGTACAGAGTTTGATGAATAAGTATATGACATGTCTGATTTTGATTCTTGGGTCCCAATGTCATGAGTGTTTGTATTTGTGATAATTTACTCATCCGTGAGGCTCAAATATTTGTATGAAAAGGTCTTTCAGTTATTCCTTAGTCTTAGGTTAGATTACATCTCTCAATAAATATGAATCCAGAACATGAATAGAAGTCATATGATAATTATCATGTGAAATAATCGTCATGTTTGATGAATGACATTTATTTCAATTTGATGGTGGCAATAAAAGCTTTGATAATACTACCACTGACAATGAGTACAAAAGGAAGCACATGGTGTAAAAAACTCCTTTTAAAATGCTTAATGATGTTGATCTGCAGGTTGTTGGTGACGTGAATGCTGTAAAGAATGCAATAGCTGTGATTTCATCTCGCTTAAGGGAGAGTCAGCATCGTGACCGTAGTCATTTCCATGGGCGAGTACATTCACCAGAACGTTTTTTCCCTCCAGATGATGATTACATTCCTCAAATAAACAATACAGCACGGCGGTCGCCTATGGATGGGGCATCATATGGATCACGATTAACTAACACCAATCTCAGAAGCAACAGTTATGCATCACGATCATCTGGTTATACAAATGAACCTGGTTCTTCTTCCTTGACGGAAAATATGCAACCGTTTTATGGTGAGGACCTTGTTTTTAGAATACTTTGTCCAATTGACAAGATTGATAGTGTTGTTGGAGAGTCAGATGGAATTCTAGATCTCCTTCGGAATGAAATCGGCGTGGATGTTAAGGTTACTGATCCTGTGGCTGGTTCAAACGAACTGATAATTATCATATCTTCTGAGGAGGTACTCAAATTTTCCGTTGTTATGAAGTGTGGAAAAAATTTTCCATCACGATCATGTGGAAGTTAATTGTCGTCTTGTTATGCATCTCTATTAGGCGAAAATGATACTGTTTCTCACATGTACATAAAAACATAGATGCATGCATTTTATGTAATTTCTGATACTGGTTTACTTTTTTGCTTATATCTAGGGTCCTGACGATGAGCTGTTTCCAGCTCAAGAAGCTTTGTTGCATATCCAAACTCGAATTGTTGATCTTATTCCAGATAAAGACCACATTATAAGTACTAGGTTACTTGTTCCGTCTTGTGATATTGGATGTTTAGAGGGAAGAGATGGATCGTTAGCAGAAATGAGAAGGTTGACTGGTGCAAATATACAAATTCTCCCAAGAGAAGAATTCCCAACATGCATATCTGGGAATGATGAACTTGTACAGGTTTGTCATTATACCTAAGCTCAGAAATCCCAGATTTGGTAGATGCTAGGAATATATAAAGTAACTTGTTCAGTTTAGATTATAGTTGTGCAAAAGTTTCTATTAAGCATCACAATTTTGCATCGTAGTTCTTTCTCCAGTGAGTTGTGTATCTTATCCGTACTATCATTCTGGATTGTCAGGAGTCTGAGGTAAAAACTCTTGCTTGTCTGATTATGTGTGATGATTTGAATATATTTTTTTCATGAATAAGCTTCAGTCTCTTTTTTGCATCTTGAGTCATCTACTATGAATTAGAGTATCTACAATTTTGTTTTACAGCTGAACTGTTTTGAACAAAAAATATGGGTCCAAAATCATGTGCACCAAGACCTTGTAGACAGACTGATTCCATTTTTATCAATTCTAAATGTCTCAGCTCTGTCATTTACAGATAGTAGGGGAGATAAAAGCAGCTCGAGATGCTCTTGTTGAGATAACGTCAAGACTACGAAGCTATTTGTACAGGGAATTCTTTCAGACGGATACAACACCACTTTCTGCCTCTGTACCGGGCGCTCTGGGCAATGCTCTTGGACGGGAGAACTCTTCTCCCAGTAGCACAACTCCAGCTCGTGATGGTCATACTGGAAGTGATACTCCTACAGAAACCTATCGTAATGCACAAACTATGGTGATAACACAGACATCAAAGGTTTCCTTCTTTTTTGATATTATAAATGCTTTGTTTGTTGTCTGTCTATGTTAGTTTCTTCTTCCATGGCTTGTTTGTTCTGCAAAGGTGTGTTCTTAAATCCTCGGTGACTACTTTTAATATGATTAATTTCTTCGCAACCTTCCCTTTCTTGCAATCTGGGAAACCAGGGTATCCACTTGGCTAAACCCAATCTAGGTATGGATTGGGATTAATATTCTCATCAAATATGAATTGTTGTTGAAAATTTTTAATGACCTAGTTTCCTCCTAGATGGACTGCCCTAATATGATTTGAACTGGCAGCACACTTTCTATATCACATTGGTTGGTTGTGTTCTTAGAAATTCTCGTTTTGCAGGACACTGGTGGAACAGATAGAGAGATAACGAAGCAGAATGAAAGTGATCGCCGCGAAGATGTGCCAAGTGGGCTGAATAGGTAGCAATTCTTTTGTCCTTTAACAATATGGGGACCTTGTCATTAATATGGTGTATTATCTCTCTTTTTCTTTCTGAGGGGCTCAATTGTAATTAGTGCTTATCTCCTTTGATGCTGTATTTTTCGTTCTCTGTAGATACCCTGTGCCGCTTGTTACCAGGAGTACACTTGAAGTTGTCATACCGGAGCCTGCAGTTCCAAAGCTCATAACAAAATCAAAAAACAAGCTTGCACAGATTAGTGAGGTCTGTCTTACTAACTCTTGCTTTAGTTATTGACTGCAAGTTTTCCAGTTCAGTTTCAAATGGGCAATTTATCATTTTTTACCTGTATTTAATTGCATGGAACAGTTATCAGGGGCCAACGTAACCCTTGTAGAGGATAGACCAGAGTCGACACAAAAGATCATTCAAATATCAGGCACTCCTGAGCAGGCTGAGAGAGCTCAGAGCTTGCTCCAGGGCTTCATTTTAAGCAGTAAGTCTCTCTTTCACCCGCTCCCTTTCTCTCTCTGTTCGATTTTCCAATGGAAGCTAGAGATGACTAATACTCTTCGATTCGTCTCCTCAGTGCAAGAAGACGGCCCGTAAGTTGGTGAGAGCACCATGGAGTGGAAACTTTGAAAGCTGGGGTGGGTGGTGTCATTCAATTTTCACCGGTGATGTGATTTTTCATATGTATGATCCTAAAGGAGAAGGAGATTTTTACTCCAATGGTTTGCGGGCCACAAAAGTAGCTCTTGTATGAATGTATTCCACTGTAAATGCGGTTTAATGCTTTCTGCAAATGTTGCAATTTTCCGTTTAAAAGAGATATTTCACTATAGTTGCACGCTTTTGCTTTGTGCCCTCGTATCTCATTTTCTTCATGTTTCCAAGTCTTGAAAAGGGTTTTAACTTTGTTTTCCTCTGTAACAGGGGCCAATTGGACCATGTCCATGACCAGCTTGTATTGGGCTGACTGGACTGGGCTCTTGCTGGACCTCGCCTTTAGCCCCTTTGTCCTTGTATAAACTAATAAAATATATATATTTTTTAATACAAAAATTTATATTAGTTTTCTTTATACAAGTACATGACTTACATACCAATATAATTTTTTGAGAAAACTTGGATACGGCTTTGAGCTCACTTTAGTATGTTCTTTAGAACTATAATCTATTTTGACCCCAGAAAAGAAGGGACTATAATCTATAGTGTTTAATAGGTTTTAATATGTTCAGCATTAGTTTGTCTTACAAAACTTGTTAGCTATTTTTAAAACATAATAATTGCTCCAACACACTTAGTTTAGGTGAAGCTAATGTAAATCGTCGTCTAATATTATTTCTATCTTATTAAACTCGTATCACACTAAAAAAATCTACCTTTTAATAAATATTATAATTGCAAAAATATAACTTCTTTATTTATTTATTTTTGGATAAATTTTCTAAAATATATCTTGAACAAATATGAACTAAAACTATAAATATATTCGAACAAATTCATATATTATTTATATATATATATATATATATATATATGCATGTTAACAAAATTATTCCAGAAAAAGGTAATTGGTAATAAAACTCTTATTATTTTACTTTTATTTTATTTTATTTTATTTGTAATCTTTACTTTTGTGGAACATGTACTTTGTTGCAATACGAATTAAATTTTATGGGTGTTTGGGACAATTCACTCCATAAACCCCACCCCCCAACTGCGTCGTTGTTCACCATCCTCCACAGTGATTTTAGCTCCGAGTCCAAAACCCTAACATCTCCGTCATTTCCCGCCAGCTCTCTGCCACCGTCAACGCCATTATAGCCGGCTGATCTGCCGTCATAGCTGGTACGCCTTTTTCTTCTTCTGTTTCCATTCTGTTATTTTTGTTAGTTGGATGCGGCGCCAAATTCTCGCTGTTTATGTCAAACTTTCTCCTTTGAGTTTTGGATGTAGAAACTGAAATTCGAAACGATTTGTACTGAAAGTTTGAGTTTTTTGATTTTCTGACGTAGGTTTGGATGGCTTATATTCATTACGGTAGAAATGCCCTTCGGCAAATTATAAAAGAGACGAAGCTACATAGCTCTGATCGTATTATGAACCCACTTTTATATGTTAGTCAAGGAATTAGATACAGGAAATTGGAAGTAATCCTTACAAGAGTGAGTAGATAATTCTAAGCCTGCCCTTCATTTTTTTAATACGAATTTGATTTAATTAGTGATTGGTTGGTTTTTACTACATACCCAGAACATTGAAAAGCTTGGGAAAGCTGGTCAGACAGTGAAGGTTGCTCCTGGACATTTTCGCAACCATCTGATGCCCAAGTTGCTTGCTGTTCCTAACATTGAGAAGTATGCTCATCTCATGAGGGAGCAGCGCAAGGTTTTTATCTCATCTTTAGTTCATCATTTTGATCCCATGAATCTATTTTTTTGTTAATTCTACCATTCAAATGTAAACAGTAAAAATAGAACTTTGATCATGAGACTACAGATACAGTGTAAAAGATTTCTTCTTTTGAAATAAAAATCCTTGGAATTGTGTACCTTTACAGTTGGCTTCGCTTAAGTTACAATTTATTGATACAGTGGTTGTTGCCTACGTGGTCCAGATTTGTCCACCCGAGGAAGAAAAAGAGGAGGTTAAGGTGGTCGTTGTGTCTGAGGAAGATAAGATGAAAGAATATGAAAAGGCTGCCAAACGTCTGGATAAAGCTCGCTTGGTTTGTAGCATATCTCTTAAAGGCTTTTAATTACTGATCAAAGCATTTATCAACATTTGGTTTATGTTTTATAATCTTCCTTCATTTTTCTATGGCCACTTTATATTGGGATGAAATATGTGATTTGTGCTCAGATATGCTTGTCATCTTTCTCATATCAGAGTTTTTTTATTAATTGTTCATGTATGAAGGTCAGTTCCTAAAGATTCTCATAGGTATAAAAATGTAGAATTTGTTAGGATTCTTGTTTTTTACTGGTTTCTTAGTAAATTGTCATATTGATAAATTTGAAGATGTCTTTTGGAATGCTCTTTAAGTTTCTGATGCAAAATTATGAACATTTTGCTAGTTTTGATATTTGGGACCTCTTTTTTAACTGTTTATAGGTATTGCGGAGAATGATCAGCATTGAGAAGTTTCGCTCACGTTCAACAAAGGATGAACCTATAGAACTGCAATCACCTGTAACCAAAGATGAGATTGTGGCGGAGGTATGTATTTACTATTCATGCCTGAGAACTCCTTTTTTTGAAGATGACACTTAGATGGCTTTATTTTTATTTTTAATTTTTTGATCCCAAAATCCTCTTTATCTTTCAAAAGCATTTATGTACTTTTAACCTTAAGACACATGAAAAATAATTGTTTCTTTGGCCATGGAGTTGTAAACTTATTTCAGTAGATTGGAGATAGTTAATAGGGAAGAAAATGATGAGCAAAACAGACTAGTAGATTAGAGCTAGTTAATAGGGAAGAAAATGAAAAAAAGAAACAGACTAAGTAATAGGTTGGTCAGGCTACTTGCACTGTGAGGAAAAGCTTCATAGTGGTGATTACATATCATGAAAGACCTCTGGGATAACTGATACCCTATCTTCAGTTGAATACATTTCTTCCCACGGGCTAAGTATGAGTAATTAGGGCGTTTAGGGAGATTTTGAGTTTTGTGAAGTTCCTCAAAAATTTGTTTGAGATGTGGCCCTTAAACAAGCAAGAAATAAGGTTGCTAATGTTTTATTATCTCAGCTCATAATTCATAATCTTCCTTGATTACATATAAATACCAGTTTAAAATGGATGCTTTTCTATGCTATGTTAGGTGGCAAGGCAACTTTGTGTGCAAATCGCTCCTGAAAACGTGAGATTGTCCTCGCCTTTGTCAACCGTGGGAGAGTATGAGGTGCCACTACGCTTTCCGAAGTCAATCCCTTTACCTGCTGGCAAAGTTAATTGGACACTCAACGTTAAAGTCCGGACTAAATAAGTAGTGGCTATTTTATCTTGATGGGGTATTATTATTTAGTGGATGGTAGTTTTTTGGCTTTTGTAATTTTGGCAATTCCATTACCAACCAATTGATGTAATTTGAATTTGCAAATATGAACCCTTCCATTTTGGGACATTGTTTTATTAGCTGACCTGAATTTTGTTTGGTCTTAGACTTAATTTTGTTCCTCAATTTCAAATAAAACTCCTTTTTCACAAATTAAATGGAGCTCTAAGAAATTTCTCTTCATGTGGGATTAAAAAAGTAGGTAGAGCGAGAAAAGAACCTGTAGGTTTTGAAAGAGGTAGAAAGTAGAGAAAGGGAAGGTGCACTATTTTGAAGGGGATCGAGAGCAGCGATTAGGAGTAGAAAGGACGAAGATTGAGTGACTGAGTTGACGCGGCCGCGGCGAAGATTAAGCGGTTGGGTGGGCTCAGATCACATCATTTGGGCCGTAAAACTCCAATCCAAACAGTATTTGGACTTGTAACCCAAATCGTAGATGCTGGCCCAGTAAGCTTCGTAGAGCCCAAATGATTTGGGCTTATAGTCGCCCCTTCCGAGTCAACCCAACCCGCTTCAGCGCTATCGTTATCTTTCCCACTCCACTTTACTGCTCTGAAACTCCTGCAAAATGGTGGCACCTTCCCTTCTTCTACCTTCTGCTGCTTCTTTCAGCACATACAGGTACTTTTCTGGCTTTACTTTCTCTTCGTGTTTTCCTTGTGGAGGTTTTGGGCTTTTTTATATGGGTTCTGATTGCATTCTCAGTATTGCGGAGAACCAATTCCATTTCGATTTGGTACCTTTTCTTGTGTTGTATTTTTTTTTTTTTTTTGGTTCTACTTAGGTAAGAGTAGTTTAATTACGAAATTCATTGCCTTGTTGACTTACACGAGCAAGTGAATTATTTCTTCTTGCAAAAGCTGAAGGAAAGAAAGAAACTTGAAAATAAATTTACGAGCTTTTTGTTTGGGAAATTCTCAGGATTAGCCTATATTGTTGCTTTAATCTTCTATGTTCTCTAATGCTCTTAGTATACCATTTAGGATGAACGAAGTGTTTCAAGGCATGCAGTCATGGAATTTGCAGAAAGCCATTTCATGCGTGTATGTTTCTAATCAGAAACATAGCGGCAACAACATCACGTTCTATAGGATACCTTTCAGAGACTTTGCTCTTCATTATGCTTGGAGAACTTTTGCTTCAGTTGGCTCATTAGAAGCGAATGTGGTGGGCCAAGGAAATCATGTAACTTCTGGTGTTCCATCTCCTAACAACTTTCAAAGGTGGGATTAAGTCTTGTAATTGTAACTGTTTTTCCTTTCTCTAAGAATGATTGCATGTTTAATCTTTTCGAATGTCCAAATTTGACATGGTTTTAGAAGTTGATTCCGCTATATCCGTTCTCTTCTTTTCTATTTCTTGATAAGTTCCTTGTCAACATGGCCATCAAAAAATTGCTACTGTATATTTATATTAGCAGGTCTGAAGCTTTTTCTGACTGCTCAAGTAAAGCTATGGCTGACGTGAAGAATTTTGAGAGACAATTGGAAGAGTTATTTGATGAAGTCAAAAAGATGATAATGATGGGGAACAAAAAAGATGCCATAGACCTACTTGAAGCCAATTATGAAGCTGTAAATGAAAGAATAAATGCAGGTGCCAGGGGCTTGGAAGAAGCTGCTGTACTTGATGTCATTGCCCTCGGATATATGGCTGTGGGAGACTTAAAATTTGTTGGTGCACTGCTGGAAATGGTAAATCTTTTTTGCTTATTCATTGTATTATCACTGATTTTATTTATACGAGCTCTAGTCGAAAATTGGTTGGGAGCAAGAAGCCCTATTTGAGTATTTTTTTGTTTTGGTGGTTAATTTCTGCGTAGATGTGAACTTAGTTCACATGAAGACTATCGTACTGAAAACATGAACATTCTCATGCACTTGTGTGCATATAATGTTAAATTTGAAATCTTGATTCTTTCTGGAGAATTAACATGTGAAGCTTCTGATACCTAATATTTGGGAGATAAGTGTCCCTATGAATATATAATAGAAAAGAAATTGTAGTAGGGCGACATCAATTCTTTGTTGTTGTTGTTGTTGTTTTTTTTTTTTAATTCTTACGCGGTAGTTTTTGGTCCCTCAAATAATTACATGCAGAGAAAACATTATCATACTGTAGATGAATGCACATCCTTATGAAACTTCATGCATTGTTTTTTACCTCTTTTTTTTAACTGTTTTATAAATGCAAGCTGTTATTTTCCTTCTTGTTGTTGGTGAATTTCATGAATGGCCAGTTGAATGAGCTTGTTGACAGTCTGAAGGATGATGAACCACTTCTGGATCCAGTGCTTGTCCATATGGGTAGTATGTATTCAACTTTGGGGAAGTTTAAGAAATCAGTGCTCATGTATCAGAGGGCCATTGATATTATGGAGAACAAACACGGTAAGTTTATCTTTCAGAGCCTTAAACTTTTGTAGTAGTTGATTTTAAATTGTTGTTCACTTGTTATTATTAATCCATTTTTCAGGCAAAACCTGTTTATATCTTGTCACACCAATTTTGGGCATGGCAAAAGCTCTTGGTTCTATTGGAAGAGCTACAAAAGCAATAGAGTTTTACCATCGTTCAATTAATATTCTGGAATCATGCAGAGGATCTGAAAATGAGGATTTGATCATACCTTTATTTGGTCTTGGCAATCTTTTGCTAAAAGAAGGGAAATCTATGGAGGCAGAAACCCCTTATCTAAGGTTAAACTTCTTTCCCCCCCCTTCGCTGGACTGACTACCATGTGGTCCTCTGGTTTTTTATTAAATTCTACAAGTTTTGCTTGATCATTTTTCTCTTTTGTACTTTTTTAGGATCTTGAATATATATACAAAGTTGTATGGAGAACATGATGGAAGAGTTGGAATGACTATGTGTTCACTGGCTCACGTGAAGTGTGCAATGGGTAAAATTCTTATTTTAAGAAGTCCATGTCCTATGGTGCCATGCAAACATGAGGAAACATGAGGCTCCTTTATCAATATTTGTTATGCTATGTAGTATAATCTTATATTCTTTATTGTATATATAAATTTTATTTTTTTTTGGTAAATCTTATAATCTTTAGATGACTCTTTATCAGAAACAGTTTCATCAGCTTCAAAGTTTTAACTACCAAACGTGGATCACATACTTTTACAGGAAATGCAAATGAAGCAATTCAGTTGTATAGAAATGCTCTTCAGGTCATCAAGGATTCAAATTATATGGCTTTGGATGACAGCACAATGGAGAAGATGAGGGTAGATTTGGCTGAATTACTTCATGTTGTTGGAAGGTAATGCCAATTTCAACATCAGACTTGGAAATTTAATACAAATTTTTTTATGCATACATGTTTTACTTTTTCTGTGATACCGGCATATTGTTAATTGTTCATTGGGTATGTGCTTGCTTTGAATTAACAGTCCCTAGATATCTTGGAATTTCTACATTATGCTTCTTAGTATGATAGGTCTTTTTATTGTTTTTCTCCCTTTTGACATCACATGTTCACAAGTGAGGTGATGTCAAATTTGAAACAACAATTCTTTGAAGTACTGTTAGTATTTGGAGCCAGTTTTATAGTAAGCTAGATCAAGAACCCTTTCTCTTTTTCTTTTTTTTTCTCATTTTTCTGATGTTATTCCGTTGCATTCAGAGGAAAAGAAGGTCGAGAACTTCTTGAGGAATGCTTGTTAATTATTGAAAAGAGTAGAGGGAAAGAGCACCCAAGCTCAGTGAGACATCTGATTAATCTTGCTACTTCCTATTCTCGCTCTAAGGATTACGTGCAGGCTGAGCACTTGCTCAGAACAAGTTTGGAGATATTGACAAAAACAGTGAGGCCTGATGATCCATCCATCACGTTTCCTATGTTGCATCTTGCGGTTAATCTCTACCATTTAAGACGGGATGAAGAAGCTGAAAAAATTGCCCTAAAGGCTTTACACATTCGTGAAAACGCATTTGGGAAAGATTCTCTTCCAGTTGGTAAGAAGTTGTTACTTTCTCATCGGTCCTATGATTGGGTCAGTTGGGTATCTGTCTGATGTTTAGACCATTTTGAATTTCTTCTTTTTGTGTTTTTGGCTTGGTCTCCATCTGATGTTTCGGAATTTGTATGGCAGCGGAGGCTCTAGATTGTTTGGTGTCAATCCAAACTAGATTAATGGAGGATGATGAAGTGTTACTGGAACAGCTCAAGAGGATTTTGAGTATTCAACAGAAAGAGATGGGCTTTGAGAGTGAGGAGGTTTTGATAACCTTGAAAAAAGTTGCATTTTACTTGGACAAACTAGGAAGAAGAAACGAGAAGTTGAGTGTGCAGAAAAGATTGTCAAAGCTCAAACTGAAATTCAAGCAACAGATTAAACCTTAAGTAAAAAGGTGGGTTCATATTTCTGGTTGATACTACATGAGCAAAGAGACTCAGAATCAGCATCAGCTTCAATGCTGCAAGATTCTCTTTGCTCAGATGAGATGATGCTGGCATTGTAGTGGTAACTGGTTTCAACATCATAATCATGAGAATCAGTTATCAATGGGAAGTGCTTGGGGCTCAAGAGGGAATGAGTCCGTGACTTCCATATCGACAGCGCCGATGCAACAAAGTCCACCGCCACTGCACATCGTTGTGAAGTTGAGAAGGTGAAATACAGTGCCCTTTTGGAGTTGTTAGGGGGCGGTGGGTCAACAAAGTTACTTGGGAATGGGATTTCTTGCATCACTCTAGTGGAAAAAACATATGTTTTTTTTTATAGCTTTGGTTGTAGCTCATATTTACAAGTATAATTTATGCGACATGTTTGGATTTTGATGCCATTGCCAGACTCTCCGCTCATAAGTGCTTCCTTCCTACAGCAGTATTGCTACATCCTCATCTGGGTTCTCACCCTCTTTAACATTGAAGTAATCCTTGGGAACCTACTTTTATTATTATTATTATTTACGTTTTTTCTCTTTCTCTTTTTTAAAAAAAAATTTGGTTACCAAGTGTTTTTCCGTAAGAAATTGTGCGATTAAACTGGCTTAAATAAGAGAGCGACATGTCATTTTCATTCCAGCTGCATCCTATAGAACAATCATAGAAAAAAAAATAGGAAAAAGAAAACTAAAGATTTAATTTATTTTATACATATTTTAAAAAATATATACATAGTGTTTTTTCATTTTTTAAATGTATATGGTCTATGAAAATTTTCAATTCCTTTTAAAATCATATTGTATATTAAAAATCTTGATGCACCGGAGTAAACCTATAAATACGTATAACACGATTCAGACAGAGAAATAAAAAAAAACAAACAAAACAAAACACTACCATTTGATAAATCGTGTAAACGACTCGTCGTGTTAAGTTCAACGAGGAAGTCGACCGGTAGTTGGAAAATGATGAGGATGTGGGGAGATTTCTTTCTATTTTTGTTTGCTTTCTTAAAGGAGAAAGTTAAAAATAAATACCACTCCAAAACCCAAGTACGAAAAATGAAACAAGGTACAATCTTTAAAGCACGACGTACCAGCACATTAAGCATGAATAAAAAATGAAAAATCAGTTAATTGAGCCTTTTCCGGATAGAAAAAGTTTACCGTCTCCACAGATACTACTAATGGCGTGATTGTAGCAACAGCGTGATGTAGGAGCCAAGAAACTAGGACTTGGGATCGCCGAGACCATTTCCTTATGTCCCGTTGTCTCTGTCTCATCGTCTTTGGATCTGTAAAGCTTATGCTTTTTTAGCAGAATCCATGATACACATCTTATTAAAGGGTAATTTATTTTTGCCTTTTCGTGATCCTAAATTTGCGTAAATTGATGTATTCATGTTTATACGACTCTTGTTTCATTTTGGTTCGTTTCTGTTTCTACGTTGTGATGTCTCGGTGTTTTTATCTAATCGTATGTATATTCTATATGGATGGTACCTATGTTTATTGCTGAAAGTTTGGTTTTTTTTTTTTTAATTAGATTTTCGAATTATAAGACGTTCTTTATATCACCGCTTGGTAAGTTTCTGAAACTTCTTGGGATTTTCTCGTTTCTTTTTTGTTTTCTTAGTTTTAGGGAATAATTTGAAGTGGGTTTTATTTATAAACTTTCTAAAGGTTTAGTTTTTGGACAAATTCTCGCAGATTTCATTGAAATCTTGAGCGTCAGTTCTTATCCATCATCTGAATTTTCCTATAACAATGATATTGAATTTGGGTTTAAGGTTTATTTATGATTCAGGTTTGTTTTCACATGAATACGTAGAATTTGAGGGTTCGTCTACTGTAATTTTTATAGTCACTTATGCTTATGGATTGATGTAGGAATCTACTTTGTGTTTTCATTGAACTACTGTGTGAAAGATTCTTTTACTTTAGTCTTTAGCCACCCTGATGCAAGCACATTATTTGTCGATAAATTGTTAGCTTTGGCATTAATGGGATAATCACGGACACTCTGTGAGTTATAATTGCAACATTTTTTATTGTTAATTCAATTTTGCGCACTTCTTGAGTTAACTGTTCTGGAATCAGGAATCAGATAATTCGTCTCCCTTTTGCAAATAATATCAGTCAGAGACTCTCGGTTGATCATGAATGGTTGTTTCAATTGATTGCTTTTCTGGAATAACAGTTTGCCAAATATGATTCTAATAATTTAGTGCTTATTGTTATCTTTTTATGAGTATTGCTACTTTTGTGGGTTTGAACCTTCCTAAATGTTTTTCCTACACAGAGATCCTCTTATATAAGTGGTGGTGGAAATTCATGCTCTACATTGTTGAGTGTATACCTAGCTGAGTCGATTTAACTTGCAGTTAGGATCGGGCTTTTCTGAAGGCCTTTATTATGCATGAAGATAAATGTTATTTTTAAAGTGGCACCTGTTAACATTTTCTTATTCTGTCATTGCAAAATTTATCATAGACCAACGATAATGGCGGCAGCAGAAGCAAAAACTGCTTGGCAGCGTAGTGCTAATCATTGCTTTTTTCAAGAAAATGCGAGGAGAACGTCAAAATTTTCTTGCAGCCCGTCTTCATCTTCCTCAAGATCAGAATCTGATAATGCACATGATAATGACACAAAAGGGCCACATGACGCCTGCGCAGGTTTACTTCCTTTTAACCCAAATTCTATTCTTCTAACTGATAGAAAATGGTGGTTAAACATGCAACCTAACGCTGGGAACTATAAGGATATCATGAGCGAACAGCTGAATTCCTTGGAGGCTGAAGTTGAAGCTTTGAGATATGAATTTATTAGTAAAACTGCCAATAGCTGCGAGGATCAAACTAAGGAGGTATTTAGTTCCAAAACTAAGGAGCAGCTCTGGAATGTCTCTGCCACTTCTATGAAAAATGAACAGGATACCATTTTACGGAAACTCAAGGCTGATTTTGGTGATGATTCACAAAGGAATCCGGTGAAAAAGGATGTGGGGGATCTCTGGTACACAGCTGATCATTACATGAACTTGGATTCTTTGAACAACTTGGTCTCTCAGCAACCCAAGAAGCTGTCTTCTGATCTGGAACTTCAATGGATTGGAACTGAGAAGACTGAACCATGGTGGCGGACTGCTGGTAAAGATGACTTGGCGTTCTTGGTTGCTCAGAAGTCAATTGACCATATTGAGAATTGTGATCTTCCACGCCCGCAGAGTAAGCATCGTAGGAATGGCGCGTCTACTTATCCAAAGAGTTTTGACCATGATGAGATTCGGTCGCAGTACACTAATCTTGACTTTTGTCCTTTGGGAAGCCCTGTTTCAGGTTGCTCACCTCATGATTCAGATCAAACTTTCAGGTAAAGCAGTAGGATTCTTTACTCTGCAAATGTTGTTTCAGTTCCATCTGTCATGCATTTGTTGTGTTTCATTCATTTAGAAATAGTGTCATTGAAATTTTAATGATCTAAAATGTTGTTAATAATGCTTTTAACTTTGTTTTTATATGAACAGAATACATTATTTCCGTTCGTCAAAGAATTTAAAAATCTGTGTTTTATTTATTAAGAGGATCAATGCTTAATCTACTCTTTCATTTTTACTCCTATGAGAAGTTATTGATGTATGGACCGGTCTGGATTTTAGTGGGATCACCATCTTTCTTATAGAGTGCTTAATGCTCTGAATTTTGACAAGGTGGTCCCCCTACACATTCTTCTAGAATAAACAAGTTTTGTCATTATTATCATTATTATTGTTAAGTGTGCTATGTGTATTATGTCGACTTAGAGATTCTTAACTTGAATTTTCTTCCAAACATTCATTAAACTTTTATTTCATTCTTTTTTGGGTCCCCAATTTTCTATTTTTGCATAATATAATTCTTAATTACGTAAAGGCTTATCAAGCTACTATTCATGTATGTGAAATTTTCCTTAACAAATTATATTGTGTATCCTACTTCCAGATGTTCAAATGGTTACAGCACAACCAGCACTGAAGAGGTAGGCTCCCAAAATGTTTCCGACAATGATCAGACCAAGGCTCAGCTGTTGGAAGCTCTGTGTCATTCTCAAACACGAGCAAGGGAAGCTGAGAAAGCAGCAAAGCAAGCCTATATTGAGAAGGAACATATCATCACACTCTTTTTCAGACAGGCATCGCAACTGTTTGCATACAAGCAGTGGATCCAGCTGCTGCAGTTAGAGAATCTGTGCCTCCAGCTTAAGAACAACAATGAACCAATTTCTGGTCTATTTCCATTACCTTGGATACCCTGCAAGGGTAGGCAGATGAAAAAGGGTCAGAACGGGGCTGAAAAGAGAAGCCAAGGCAAACCAAGATTTGAGATCAGCTGCAAGTCCGCTGTTGCTTTTGCTTTGGGATTGGGTCTCGCCAGTGCCGGTTTGCTCCTTGGATGGACAATGGGGTGGCTATTTCCATCTCTATAAATTGGTCTGGCTTTGAAGTTCTGGCTGCTCCACACCTGATTCATGGTATTTTTCTCTTGAATATGTAACTGGTTACTTTTTGGGAAGGTATGTTTAAAGTTGGTAACTGTTTATTCTGTAAGTATTTATCTACATATACGTCTACTTGTCAATATGTATCTGTAAATTTGTGTTGTGTACATAGAAGATCAGATATTTTGTGGGCAAGCTACATAATTAGATGTAAATTATACATAACGTATAAAGAAGCATTTGACATGCAAATTGCCGAATCTTTTCTTTCCTCCTTGTGTTTTTCTATGTGGTGTCTTGTTTATGGAGTTTTTCTGATTGACAGTGTTGAGTAGAGTTGTGGTTGTTATCACCATGTTGATTTCAGATAAGATATCATTACAAAATCAATCTGATTGATACATTTGAATATAATCAAATTAATATAGGCCCACTCATTTCTATCTATTTCCATCAGTTCTGAAAAGCCAGACTTATGCCATTGTCATGTCTGCTGTCCCTGGACTTTGTGAGGAAGTTCCCTTCTTGCGCCAACTTGACCAAACTCAAACCTGCAAGTTCATTCACAAAATAGCCAACCATATTGCAAGTTTGCAACAGCAAGCTTATATGAGTGGTCCTTTGTTGTATATTTTAAAGGTTTTGTTTATCTTAGTAAACGCCTAGTTATATTTGGTTTATACATATTTAATGGACTGGGTAGGCAAATTATTA
Source organism: Rhamnella rubrinervis (assembly GCA_007844105.2). Taxonomy (NCBI): domain Eukaryota; kingdom Viridiplantae; phylum Streptophyta; class Magnoliopsida; order Rosales; family Rhamnaceae; genus Rhamnella; species Rhamnella rubrinervis. The sequence goes on from CM017576.2 coordinate 985,102, forward strand.
ATGTAGAAACCGACACAAATTTTAGGTAAACCACTCCCAGCCCCACTTTAATTGACAAATTAATCAAACCCCACAAAAGAGGGAGTAGACTGGGCAATTTCAAAATTGTAAAAGGCGTTTGAAAAGGTTGTCACAAAAACATTATTATATTCTTTCAATGTAATGGATTGGACCGAAAGTGGAGGAGGGTGTTCCCACCCAGCACAATCGTCCAAAGCCGACACTACAAATCCTACGCAGCACCAGCACTCAACTGTGTTTCTTATCTGCCACGTGCTTTTACTATCCATTGGAGATCTCACCTACACGCACGTTTACGTGTATCCACATGAAATCATTTTTTTTTCTTTTCAGAATTTGGATTGCCAAGTGTTTGATCCAAAGTCCACAAACTTCAATGTGTTTCATATGTTAAATGCATGAAATGGCAACGTACATTGTATTTAGCAAATAAACCATGTTCAGATTACCAAAAGATGAAAAGTAAACCAAGTTCAGGGACATGCAAAACTATCCAAAGTAAAAAAGAAGGAAAAAAAAAAAACAAGGGTTACTAACATTCTAATAGCACATAATTCAATATGAATATCATTGACACTTATTACAAAGGAACGGTATCTGAATGTAATTGATCAGACTCATTCATGGAAGCAAAGCTTATGAGGTTGGGAATAATATTAGACATAAAAGTTGAAAGCTCTGTGTGGGGTATATAATTATAGTCAACCAGTGCGTGCGGAGCCCACTCCCAACTTTAGAGTATAATTAGAGAAACAAAAATTATTAAATTAGCCAACAAAGATGAATTGTTGATGGTGATGCATTTATTCAATTAACAAATTAAAATTAGAAGATTCTAATACAAAATGTATGAAAAAATAAATAAATAAATAGTAGTTTGAAATTTGCCATGGCCCATATGTATATAATTATATATATATATATATATATATATATATATATATATATATGTATCCTTGAATTGATCCTACCAAATGTCTTCCTCTCACTATATAATTTGACTTTGACCGCCATCCGCGCCAGTTTGCCATAGACGACCATCCTACGTGGCATTCACCACTCGTCTTGTGCCAACGTGTTCCCCGCCCAACTCCTCCTCAGGCTCCATTAAAGGACGTCCAAACCCACAAAACCAAAACACCTCAGGCTTCCATTAAAGGACGTCCAAACCCACAAACCAAATTTTCTCTGCTTTTTTGGAATCTGAATTGGGATTCATAGAGGAGGCCAACCTCTCTTTATTTCTCTCTCTCTCTCTCTCTGTCTCTCTTAAATCCACGACACGATGCCGTATTGCGAGGTTGGGTCGCGTAAAAATAGTGTGGACGCGCAGCTCAATAATGGAATCAAGCTATTTTACAGAACATACGGTCGCGGGCCGACCAAGGTTCTCCTCATCATAGGTCGCCTATTTCATCTCGATTAGTTTTCTTATATATATATTGTATGAGTTTGTGAATCGGGTTTCGATCGAATTTTTTTTCTGGCTCTGAGAGGTTTTTGTCATACAATGAATGATCAGGATTGGCGGCCACCCACGATGCGTGGGGCCCACAAATCAGGGAGCTGACCGGCTCCGATATGCCGAATGACGATGACGCGACGAGGGTCGGGGATTATTCTGACAATGAGGCTGATTGTGGAGGTTATGGCATCGAGGTCTGTGCCTTTGATAATCGTGGTATGGGTCAGAGCTCCGTGCCCACCAAAAAATCTGAATACACGTGAGTTTTTCATTTTTTTTTTTTTTTTTGTGGAAAATTCTTCCAACTTTCTAGTTTCTTATGGTTTCTGCCTTCTTTTTTCTGGTGTGATCGATTTTAATTTTTTTTTTTTTTTTTTGTGGGAGAGTTTGAATGATCATATCCCTTTGCTTTCTTCTTAGCCTTAATGCTTCTAATTTTTGTTTGTGTTTTTCTCCAATATCAATGTCAGGTAGCTTTGTTATTTGCATTTGCACAATCACTGAGCATAGCCTCAGTTCATGTGTTAGGCCTTCAAATTTTTTTATCCAAATGGTCATGTTTTTAACTTAATTTGCGGTATCTGATGAACGCCATTGAAATGAAAAGCTTTTTGTATTTGTCGGAAAAAAGAAGAAGAGAATTTTGGTGTTTTTAATCACGTTAATCTTCTGAAAGTCTTAGAAAAGAAATGATTTTTATTTTTGGGCTTCATATTTCTTGTCGTACAGAATTGATAGGAACAAAGCCTTCTGAATGTACCTACCATAAGCATTTGGCTCATTCAGTTAAGGTGGATTTTTCACGTTAGTGATCTTGATAACATAATGGGATTATTTCCTTTTTGGTGGTAATGGGGGTCTTTGCTTGGTGCAGAACAAGAATTATGGCAAAGGACGCCATTGCTCTGTTAGATCATTTGGGCTGGGAAAAAGCTCATGTTTTTGGTCATTCGATGGGTGAGTTACTGACAAATAATTTGAATTCACTAGCCATGCTGCTTGAGCTTTTTTTTTTTTTTCCCCTAATTAATTGCAAATCAAGTTTGTTAACTTATCGAGTTGTACCATCAAAAACAAAAACAGGAGGTATGATCGCTTGCAAGTTAGCAGCAATGGTGCCTGAAAGAGTTCTCTCATTGGCTTTACTTAATGTAACAGGTGGAGGGTTTGAATGTTTCCCGAAGGTATCTATTATGTCTTTTATACTGCTTGTTGGTCTTCATTTTGAGCATAGATTTTGCCTATAATTGTAGTGATCAACTGGAATGTTGTACCAAATACCTCTTACCTCTAGTGTGAGTGCCGGTTTTCAAAATTCTCAGTTTCTCACCTTTCTCAAATGTATCATTGTGAAATCTGCATTGGTTACATGAAATTTAACTGTATTTAATATTTATTATACTCGCGTCTAGAAGAAAAATTTCGATCACAAGTGGTTTTGCTTGCAAACTGTTTCACTCCAATTTTAGGTGGTGGATCTTTTCAATTAGGTTTTGCAGGTTAATTAGTATAATACATAACATAATAGTAGCTTCCATGATTGCAAATACAGGGCTTGAAGTAGGTGGGTAGTTGCTTATGTTGTTAGGAACTGATAGTTCATCATTACCAAATACTGAATCTGGACTTCATTGGTTAGACGAGAGCATTCTAAGCTATACAACCATCAATGTTTTAGACAAGATTTCATGATTTTGGAAATATGATTACACAGCACCAATGCGAGTAGGACGAGAAATTTTTATCGTCAGATTATGAATTAAGATGTGTTTTCACCTATGTTTGGTTGGGTTCATTAAACCATAGAAGGTCACTTTTAAGAGTATAATTATTGCTTAACAGACCCAGATATGCTAACAATTTATGGTCAAGTGGAAAAGATGAAGGGTTCCGGGTTGTACAATATATCAATTTTTGGTAATGCAATAACCAATACATGGAATTAAATTATGGTCGCTGTCTAAACCACAAAGTACATTATTTTGCAGTCGAATTTAGGTACTCAAGGAATCTTATTTCTTGCAGTTTGATAGACAAACGTTATCTATTGCAATCCGTTTCTTAAGGGCAAAGACTCCTGAGCAAAGGGCTGCCGTTGACTTGGACACACACTACTCAAAGGTATGAATTGCTATTGATTTTTTTCTGTTATTTTCATCTTTATAAACCCTGGAGAATAACCAATGACGAAGATATTATATATGAAATTGTAGCGGAAGCAATTCTCACACCTGCACTCTTAATAATGTGCAGGAATATCTTGAGGAATATGTTCAATCTACCACAAGAAGAGAAATTCTATATCAAGTAAGAACCCAAAGTCAACTATGTGAATCTTTACTTGATGTTGCAGAGTACTGGTATGGACCAGTGGAAGCACTTCTTTTTTTCCTTTTTTTTTTCGTCTTAATATTTTCGATAAGATGTTGCTAATTTCACTTTCAGTGGATCGTTTGAGTTTCCTGTTGTATTGTACCCCTCTTAAACTTGACTTTGACTACTTTGAAAGGGCATTTATGACGTGGAATTACGTTTACCTAAACCAGCAAACTTTGCTATCTTATTTCGTGGTCATTGACTTAAATTTAAAGTTAGCACATTTTGGTTCAATGATTCAAAAGTTACAAACGTTGGAAGGGTTTTTTTAATCAACTCAGTCTTTAAGATTGAGTTGTTTGCAATCATATATTTGAAATTTTGGGAATAATAGTAGGACTAAATATGCCTGGCAGCTCTGTTCTTTTATATCCAAAAGAACTATGCCTGGCTTTGATTTGAGACAAATGCCACTGCAATATTTAGAGTCTTCGGCAGGGCTTTCATTTTTTTTATCTGAATCACATTTTCTGCAGGAATATGTAAAAGGTATATCGGCAACTGGAATGCAGTCTAACTATGGTTTTGAGGGTCAACTCAATGCATGCTGGACACATAAAATGACGCGAACAGAAATCGAATTGATCCGCTCTGCTGGATGTCTAGTTTCAGTTATTCATGGCAGGTGCATTCATACTTTCTAAACATCATTCGTGCTCTTGTCTTTTTCCCCTTCACGCATATTCAAGATATGTACCGTCGAGTTCTTCGGTCCATACTTTTCTATGAAATCTGTCATAAGAATTTAATTGTTTTAAGTCTAATGGAACAGCTCGCTGGAAAAGGGCAATCCATAGAAACACATGCATACAAATGCATATTTTTTATTCACATGCAAATAATAATTGACATCTTACCTCCCTCTCCCTCCTCCCTCCTCCCCCTTCTCTCATTGATCATATAGAACATACAATTCTGGACTTTTGCTGTGTCGAGATAGAATGATTTCTTTAGTTAAATGTTTTTGAGTATTGGAAAATGACAACACCTACATTCACAATGCATGCATAATGTACATAAGTTTACTTGTATTCAACTAGTATTTCTCACAATGCATGCATAATTGTACATTCACAATGCATGCATAATTGTACATTCACAATGCATGCATAAGTATTTATTGTTTTATAATATTTATTTATAATTTCCACTGAATGGTCTGTCTGCATATATAGGCATGATGTTATTGCTCAGATATATTATGCAAGAAGACTGGCAGAGAAGCTGTACCCCGTTGCTAGAATGGTAGATCTTCACGGAGGGCATTTAGTGAGTCATGAGAGGACTGAAGAGGTATGCTGTAAATGAGTATGAATGGCAGTAGTTTGATAATGGGTGGAATGTATCAAGATCTGCGTTAAAATTTCGCTACACTCAACACTGGAATGAGACCTCTATATTTATTTGTTTCTATCAGGTTAACAAAGCTCTAATGGAGTTGATAAAGGCTGCAGAAAAGGAGATGATGCCACATGACTGGACAAATTTGCCTAAGCAAAGCTCCAGTAAGTTTCATACCGGTACCAACGACCTATGTTCTCTTTTATGTGTTAGCACAGGCTGGTTGTCATCATGAACTCCTTAGGTTTAGAAATACCTCTATGTTGGGCTATAACAATGGGTTTTGTGATCAGTCTAGAAAGAACCAGTCGGCAAAAATGGAGAAAAAAATGACATTATCATTCTGTATAAGAAGAAGACTGGTAAATGCTATAACATTGTTGGAGATTTGGAGTAGACCTGACGAGGTGATTAAGGATTGCTCTTTTGGTGATTACTTTGGCCAGAAGGAACTCCCTAAATTTTGTTCACACAACAAAGAGAAATTGTAATTTACCCAAAAAAAAAAAAAACAATAGAAAAATTCTAAGGGCTGAACAGAACAGCATAAATGATATTAAACTATTAGCAATCTGGCCAAGCACAAGACTATTTAATGCTACAGTAATTGCAGGAAAAAAACCTAACAAGATGATACATCTATTGCCAATGTGTTATTGCATTTTTATTCCGGTGATTAATCTAGGCAGTAACGTAAATTATGCTCATCCTGCAATAAGATTGTTGTGAGGGTTGACCATGGACACAGTAAAAGATACTCGCAATTTTGAAAAGCAGAAGACTTTAATTAGTTGTCGAATATCCAACAAGGAATTGTACATTCCGTACTATGATGACATGCTAAAAAATGCATTTTTTTCAGGGTGGATGGGGACGATGACATCACTTATCAGAACAAGTACCGAGGGAGGAAGCAGTGTGTCTCTCATGTGCAACATGTCAGAAAAGTTATATCTTTGCCTATTATACCTCTTTGGTCACTTTGCGTTGGCATTTGAGTTTACAAAGAGGAGACTGAGAAGTTTAAAACCAGTTAGAGTTGGAGCGTCTCTCACATAAGCTGCTAATCAATGAAACCCTGCTTTTAACTGGTAAAGTCTAATTCTTTTCCTGTCACCAACATTTTATATTCTTCAATATAAGTTGCTAAAGAGTTCCAATTTTTTTTCTTTCTTCAGGGGTTTCCATCTGTTTGTAAATGCTACCAGCTACTGATGCAGCTGGATGGATTCAAGCAGTTAATTATGGTATTTCGCAAAAAGTTATAAGGATATGTCTAAAATCAACATTTTCACTAACAAGACAAAGGTTTCTTCCGCTTTACATTAGGGGGCAAAAATGGGTGAAAAATCACCTCAGCCCAGATTTATATTGGGGTCTCTCTTCTGATCCCCTTGAGTTGTCGTCTTCACTCGCAAGGCACAACGCTAACACATCTTCTTGTAATGAATCTATCTCTACAGATTACTCCTCCAAAATGGAGAAAGAGTGCCATACATTTTATTTTTGTATCTATTCTGTTTCTTGACTTGACTAAATAAAGAGCATTTTTTGGGGACCTTCTCAGTGTAATACTTTTACTGTAGTAATATAATCTCTCGGGAAGATCAAGTTGTACTTTGTAACATCACAGTTTTTTCTAAGATATGCATATCAATAACTAAAAAGGAAAAACTCCATCTACAAGTGTTTGAATTAAGCATACAATGGTGCGTAGCAACCAACTTAAAGAAACCAAGTGACTAAAATTTGTGTTTCTCACGACGAAAGGCTGAAAATCTTAAGGTCTATCAACAACAATAGTAATGTAACAAAGCAATTCAGTATTCATCAAAATAACTATATAAATAATAAAATAAAACAGAGAAAATATATCATGTAGTTCATGGTTTGATCTAATCAAGATCAAACACCACCACCCCAATTCCGTACAGAATCGCAAGTCCAACATGCAAGAATTTCAACACAAACATATAATAAACCTAGAAATCAAAACTGCAATATTATAAAACACATCGAGTCCAACAAAAACATGATGGATTATGAGAGAGAGCGTGCCTGGGACTTGTTTCTGGAGAGACCAGGGACTTTGTAGAGCAGTGGCGGTGTCGTGGTGGTTGTTTGCATGGTTGAGAAGGTGTAGACCAAGAATGACAAAAGGAAAGAGACTAAAAAGAGAGGAAGATTCTGAGTTATGCTTCAATTAGATGCCTTTTCAACCAATAAAAATAAAGCGGCATTGTCAAATATACCTCTGGAATATTACCCTTATGCCCACTATCCAAACAAGTTAGGGTTCTCCTACGTTATTTCCTTCAAATTAGGGGGTACTTTTGTCAATTCGATATCAATTCACGTGCCCCTCACGTGAAAACACCCCGCCCTTCCTTTTCCGGTTCTTCACCCTAATGGCCTGCTTCTTCTTCTGCTTCTTCTCGAGACCTTCAGCTCGGACGAGTTTAGAGGTGTAATGGCTGCTGGTATAGCTTCTTCTATGTCGGATATCCAAACCCAGCGGGAATTCAACTGGTTACTTCCACTCTCTCTCTCTCTCAAATTTCATTCTTTGTTTGTTTTTTTTTTTTTATATATGATATTAAGCCAGTATTTCAGCTGGGTGTTTCTTGGTTTCAATTTTGAGGGAGTGAATGCGAGTGGATAATGAATTTTCTGGCACTCATCTCTCGCGAACCCACATGATACGTAAAGTAAAGATTTTGATTGACATACTAGTTAATATGGGCATGATTCAGTTTGTTTATGTATGTATAAGGAATAGAATTTCGGTTGGTGATGTAACTTAGTTCCCTCTTCTTGTTGCTTCAGCTATACTTATATGAAGTTGTCGATTTTTATCTAGAAAGAAATTTGAGGAACAGTATATATGAAGTAAAGGTTACCTACGAACTGCTTAGTGTAACTTCTTACATGACTTTGAAGAGTGGAATTGATGGCCAAATGTTATTATGAAAATTCAGAGAACTTAAATGGGGGTTTGCACTGATGTTAGGATTTTTCTTAATGCTCCCCAGTAGGTAAATGAAGATTTTCCATGGTGAATTCCTGTTGTGTAATTCAAGTTTTAATCATTCCCCAGTTCTTCAAGATTTGTGTAACATTATTTATGGAAATTGAATTTCTGTAATTTACTTGAAGTTTGTCAGTAATTAGAATTCAAAATTTGAAGATTTTCCCATAATAGTTGTGAATTTCAGAGCATTTTTTCAAATACTATGTTCAGAAAACTTTTTTTAGCATATGGGAAAAAAATAAATTATGAAGGAAGAAACTTTAGCACCTTATTTCCATTGAAGAAATAGAAGTAGAATTGATTAAGAATTCTGAGACTTTTCTAGAGATTTTCAGGGATGAACTTTTATTAGGGGGACATTATAAGCTGCCGGTTATAACACTCACTGTATTCCTTGGAGAATCTAACTCATGAAAATCACCTTATAAAAAGGCTTGCGAGGGTACTCATGCATAGAAAAAAGATAGTTCCTTGGTTCGCTTTTTATTGTTTGCCCATTTAGAATTTGTTAGTTTTAATGAATCATTAAAGTCTCTTCTTATGGAATGAAACTTTTTATGCAGTGACTTGGAAGTAGATTATGGGTCCCAGGAGATTGCTTCAATGATTTATGCTGCTTTAGCTGTTGATAAAGAGGTAAATGCTTAATGATTCTCAGCCTTGAGTTCATTGCTAACAGTTTAACTAGCTTCTTATTCCATTCCATTTCTAACTTCAGTTGCAGCCAGACAAAGTAAAGAGAGAGATGTCAGTGTCTAATGGAAAGCTTTCAGTGTAAGAATTTTTCTTCTTTTCTTTTTTTTTTTTTCCCCTGCAAAAATAAAGAAATTTTAACCTTCATGGACAATTAAAGACCAGTGATCCTTTAATGTCATATAGGAAGTAATAAGATTATATTATGTTTAGCAAACCATTATTCCATTTCATCTATCACAATATATTAAAATGAATACAAAAATGTACCAATTATATACAATGTGTGGGCAAATCAAGTATATCTGCTAATATCTTTATTTTTGAAGTTACAAGTTAAAATTCTTAATTAATCTTACTTTTCATCCTTGGTCGATACAGGCACTTTGAGGCAGTTGAGCCAAGATTTCTCCGTGCATCTTATAGTGCTTTCGTTGATGTCCTTACACTTGCGACAAAGACGATTGAGGAATTTGGAAAAGGACTAGAATTGTAACAACCTTACACTTTATCAATGAACAATGCTGGAATGAAAGTGAGCTGTAGTTGTATTATTAGTCAACAATTGTTAAATGTCAATTGGTGTTTCTGAAACATTTTTTGTAAGCAAACTAGATTTGAGTTTCAGTAAATTGGTTAATGACCTGAAAAGCTATACCAATACACAGTTTGATATACATTATTCAGGGAATGATGAAGAATGCCATTTCAGCTTTTCAAATTTTTAATCATTCAAGCTTGTGAGGAAAAGGGTGACTGAAGTAATGGTAACCTTCCTCCATATAGTAATGGATTACTATCTAATCTGGTTTACTTGCAGAACATTGACATTTAAAGATAGCATGACAATTAGTGGAAGAAAGCAGGGTTGGTAAGAAATGAAATATAAGTCAAATAAGTGTGTTATATTACATTAGAAAGCAGTGAAAATTTTTAATTTCAATAACAAAAAAAAAAGAAAGAGGAATTACAATGCGAAAGGTAATCAACTAGCTTTAACGACGACTCCAACTTGGACTGGGAAAGAGGAGAGCAAATTAATAATTAAAAAAACAAAAAAACACATTAATGCTCTTCCCCTTTCTGCTTTTGGATCTTTGAAAGCGGGTCAAAAGGATAGCCATGAAATTAGGTTACCATATTGGACAAAGAATCCAATGACAGCAGAAACATCGAGGCATTGGCCTTTGGAATTGAACTGGATGAGCCATTCCTCGTCTAAGCAGTTGAATCCAATTTACATTATGGATGTCTTTTACAATAAAATAAACAAATCATATACTGCTAGACAACACAGACCCAACCATATGTGAAACTTCAAAATGAAAACTATTATATAGCACCATTACTCGGGAAATGATACATGAGAATTTCATATATTTAATTGTTTTGATTAAAATGAAAACACATACATTATATTGTAAAATCTATCACTCTGACGAAGAAATGGTACAAAATGTGTATTGAAGGGTAAAGCTGAGAGCAAAACTATGCAGTCATTTCCTGCTTCTGTGGCTTCTCTGTCTTTGCTTTCACCACTGTCTATTTTCTCAGTATTCATCCAAGTATGTATATAGCATGTCATCTTTCTTTGACTTGCGTCTGCTAAGCAAGGCCTTGAGAAGACGCTTACTTTTGCTGGGATACTGTTCGACTTCTTTGCCATTTTCCTTTTCAGCATGTAAACGCATGGAAGCTGATTTCCGAGGCTCTGAAGGGTACTGTCAATATATGACAGTATCTCAAAATATTTTCCAAGACGAATAAACTAGATTACTAAACTGAAATTTTTGAATGATTTATATATGCAAGTATCTCACCAAAAAGAGATTACTAAACTGAAATTTTTGCATGAGCTACATGCAAGCATCCTCATAATATTGTATACGATTCAGGTAAATATTATCCCATACTCACCCGCCGTCTTGCATTAGAAGGATTTGGAGTGGTTGGCCTACTCGCATTTGGAGTAGTTGGTCGACTTGAGTTTGGAGTCATTGACCTACTTGAGAGGGATCCAGAGCGTAAAAGTGGAAACCGGTGTGGTGAAACTGTTCGTTTCTCTGATTTCCAATCAAACATCACCGTCAGGACAACAATGGAAGGAATAAAAAAACAACTATAAATTCTACAACTAAGAGTTTAAAAGTATCACAAGATTCAACATAAATATAAACCTAATTCTTTTTTGGGCATTGTAGCAGTAAAGGAAAACACTCCAGGTCGTTGGGATGTCCTTGGAGAAGGAGATGGGGAACGTCCTTTACTGCATGAAATATGACGTCAAATACGCTAGTAATCCTTGTAAAACACAGTATATTGCCTACTTAATTCAACATTAACATTTACCTGACTGTAGAAGTTGGGGTTTCTCTAATTGTTGCTCGAACAGCTACAAAAATTCAATCAGATTACAGTAAGGATCGAGCCATTTTAAACTATCCCCAAAGTTATAATGCAAATACAATGAAACCAAATGAAAAAAAATGAACAAGCTACCATTTCTAAATTGATGCCAGTCATCTTCATCATCTAGGCTGCACCCTTGGTATTTTGCTTTGGTGCGGCTTGCTCCATGCATGGTTTCACCAACTGAACAGGAATCCAAGAAACCGTTAGGATCTGTTCATCTTCTTTCCAAAAATAGAAACACAAATACAATGATAAATGCACAATACAAATATCAATAATTTATGAAACAATAGTATGTAATTACCTGGCAAGATGTACCGCTTATGGTACTTAGGAGTGTTTATCACCAGTGACTGTTGGGTAATGCCTTCATGATCAATATATTCTTGGCATGTCCTCAGCCTCTGAAATAACACAGACAAGTATAACATAATTAATACCTCATAAATCTTGGTTTCTTCGGATTGAATAGTATGGCTGGAGATCAATCTTGTTGATTCTCTGCTGTTACGCATTCAGTGTCCAGTTAAAACTGTGGTAATGAAATAAAAGAGCAGTCTTCAAGCCTGCTCATAGATTGTAACATTTGGAAAAATCATTCACAATGTTCACCCTAATCTCCCAAATACGAGGGTTCCCTTAAAATGTATTAATATTAAAGCTAAAGCTAACCCTATTAGTCAGTCTGAGCTAGCGGTCACAGGATGTATTATACGTTTGCATGCCCTATAATCTGAAGCAACTCACTCTTGATGTTTTCATAACAATATGAAGCTTACCTGTTCAATGCAAGATACACGAAGTTCTGTTCCAGAAACTTCATCCACCTTTTCATCCAAGAGATCATTAACTTTATAACTAACAGAACCCAAATGGTCCACTGTATTGACAAGAGCTTTAATAGCATAATCTTTCAATGTCTCCACCACTCTGCATAAAGAAGAGGATTAATCTTTTACTACAAAAGCAACAAGAATGGTGAAAAGTACTTTAAAAAAGACCAGTATGATGAATTAGAATTCCTCACATCTGTTTCTGGTCATCATTTGTGTAAGATAATTCAAAGTACTCAGCAGCCGAGTATAATTGTGATCTCAAGTTCTTCAAATCCTGAAAATATAGATGCAGTAAGAGATTAACAACACAGAACCAACATGACCGCAGAAGTTTCAAAAGTGCTGCCAAAAGACAAAATGACTATGACAATAAAGTTCTAAAGCAGACTAAAAAGATCCATTCCAATTCTAAATTTTGACTGTGAGGTAAATTTAAAGCGAAGGGAAACTTTCATGAATAACTGGATGTAATCTGACTTGGAAGCATGAGCATCAAGATATAATTACAAGAACAGGAGCAAAACTACCTTAAGACTATCAGCAAAAAGCAAACTCTGCCCCATAGAAACCTCATCAAAGTTAGATGCTTCTCTAGGAATGGGCAGAGTCGACGTTGCCATTGCACCCATGAAGCAGAAGTTGAACTAAGGATTCCTACCCTGCAAAAACAAAGATGAGCAATTTAAAATAAATCACTAAAAAGGGGATGGGGTGAGCAAGCTAAGAAAACATAACAACCTAGCATTGATCGCAAATGGAGTTCTTCAAACATGAAAGAAAGGTTGTTTTCCCAACTGAAAACTTAAGGAAAGAGGATGAGAAACATAGCCTAAACCCCCATTGCAAAAAAAGCACATAGTAAAAAAGACACCAACAACTAATAATATACCAAAAGCCACTATTTTTAAGCAGTCAATAGCTGTGCCTAAACTTTTTATACTGAATAACAAAACAAACAAGCATAAAATAGGGAGTGCTGGCCACATTTCTGCAACCATCCCAGACAGAAAAATCAGCAGAGTATCAAACTAAACACTGAAATTCCATTCTTCTGCAACCATTGCAAAAAAAAGCACATTTTGTCTGAACCTTCAACAATACTCTCATTATATTTAAATTTGAAAGGAAAACCCATAAAGTAAATGACACCCAATCCTTAAAAACATCAAAAGCTGTAAAATTTCAATACCCTCTTTAGGATTGGTAAGAAAGTTTGTGGGAATTTCATTTTCTCCCCACCAAAAGATAATTGAGGAAAATGAATAACAATTCATATGTACTAAGCGGGCTGGATATTCCAGAAGGAAGAAAAGCTAAGCCCACTTCATCAAAGCCGAAGTAGTCGCATAGCCTCAGTTGAAATCATTATTCTCTCCAAAACATTTCCATCCTTTTGGACGAAGTTTCGCCGCAACCAAACAGAGCAGACAAAAAATTCTAACTACGGGTAAAAGCGAAGAGTTCACTAACCTGCTAATCCTTTCTATGAAAGTTCCTACTATGCAAGTGAAACCAAGGCCCAAAACGCCAAAATCCACATCCCCAATTCGAAGTTTCGAACTTTGAGCATCAAATCAAAAACCCAAATGGTGAAGACGGTCAAAATAGCACATAAATAGGCCACTACTCGACAGTGACAAATGTAGTTTGGTAAAAGATTTTGACTAAACCAAAGAAAACGACAACTCTAATTCCAATCTATATTTTGGAAGATATACGAGGAGCTGAAGAAAGGCTTGCAGAGGCTTGAAGAGAGAGGGGAGGAGGGAGAGAGACAAAGCGTCAAGGAGAGCACGTCAGTATTTTGAAGCTGCGGGGGAGCAAAAAGTCTGCACCTTTTGGTTGCAAAACTGGGTCCGGTGTGCGAGTCGCAACGTTTTTCTTCTCATGAGTCATGATTGCCATTTTACGTGGGTACCACTTCCTTATTATGGGTCCCATTGGTGCTCTCTGTGCACAGCACCCAACAAGCTTACATTTTTCTCAGTTGTTCAATATCCCAGTTCCACAACGATGATTCACCACAGCCCTCTGATGGGCATATTTCTATAAACGCGTTTGGTTTTGGAATTTTAGTAAGTAATCAGATGGAATCTCCTGGTGAGATTAACAGACTTCTTTTGTGGCTGCTAAAATTCTTCCAAGAAGACATATTTACGAGGTAAGTTTAACTATTAATCACAGAATGACAACCAGTCACATGTGTTTTTTGATGGGTTTTGATCTCGACCGCTGGTTTAAACGACTGGTGGTGGAAGACTGATGTCGAGGTTTGAAGGCCCACGCGCATTGTCGTGATCCTGGGTCATTGCGAGTTTCACATCACAGTGTCTAACCCCTTTTAAGGCACGCGAGGCTGGTACAAGTGGTGCATCCGAACGAAACTTCACCATTAGACCCACGCGACACTCTAAGAGCGTGATTATTGATCGGAATCTCCTAATCAGATTCCTTAATCTGTCTATAAAATCTACTACCAATGTCAGCACGCGAGTAAACTCCTGTGCTATTTAACGTTGAATTTTTCCTGTGCTACCAAAAACGTTGACGTTTTATCACAGTGATGACATTTTGTGATGATAGATGTTGTTTTTAGGTATGATAAAACACCTCCTATTATTAAATCTGTTATATAATAAAAAATTTATATAAAATTGAGAACTATTTATGAAAACCCACATTATAGCCCATCAAAAACCATTTAGGTGAATGTGTTTGAAGATTTCATTGGTTATGACATTTTTAATATCTAAATTATGTAAGTCAACCACATAAAACAAGATGTAGTAGACAAAACGAACAGTTTGTAATATAATTGATATCATTTCCCAACAAATTAACCAAGCTCTTTAATGCATAATTATAGCTTCGGGTATTGAATATTTGAAGCTTCAAAAACCACATTAGTCTTGTTCACAATTGTACGTATTAACCCAAATCGATAACACTTGTAGCATGTTTCCTAAGCATGCAGTCTACTACATAAAAACTTCTTTAACTGTGCATGCTGGCCTTGTTATGATATGTTGCAATAACCATCATTGTATATAGTAAATACATCAACATCTTTGTATGCACTCAATGCCGCATGTTTTTGTTCTGTTTTTGAAAGACAAAACACACTGTCTGGCTATAAAATGACTCTACGAAGAATTATAAGCTTCGTATAGATGAACTATATATATATATATATATATATATATATATGGATATTTTTAACGCAGAAAAAGTAATAGAGCGTGGCTTGAGGAGGCTATTGGTGGGTAGGTGAGTGGGCTAGTCATGGGGCCAAGAAAAGACGTGACCTTGGAGGCACTCATTGGGTATACACTTAAAACGTGCCCTGTGAAGGCCCTTAGAACTATTTCTGTGACACTCAGCTCCTGTTACAGCCTCCCCCGACCGTCCATCATGCTCCGTCAATCTACAGAATCTGCCTCTGGCATTCACTTTCCTTTATAATTTCTTCACCGCGGCCCACCAACGACGAAAAGAGAAGATCAAAGGTCTCGATCTAACGACGGACATGGACCCCACAATTGGTGTTGGCACCCTCCGTTTGAAATCAGCTTTTGCTGTGGGGTCACACTTTGAGTTTTGGCTTTTTTTGAATCCGCCGCTACTTTAGCGAGTAAAAGAATCCCCATCCCTCCATCTCTCTCAGGATATAATTAATTAATTTATTTAGTTGGATATGAATAGCTTAACATGTGCCGTGATTGGTGGCAATTGAGTCGGTGGGTCCCGTAGAAGACCGCCATCAATCATTGTCATTTTTTTCTATTTCTATTTCTGTTCTTTAAAAAATAGTACTGGTGCTTAAATTGGGCTTGTTCGAAGACACCATCTCTCAGCGTAGTTTGGGTTGAAAAAGGCCCACAATGGTTCAAGTCCAAGTTTTTTAACAGGCTCATTGTATCGACCTCTTATGGATATCAAACGTAATTATAAAAATTTAAAAGAAAGTTTACACTGAGTTTTTAACTTAGGCATTTTATAATTTTGAAATTTACCTAATATATTAACTGTTTTACCGTTAACTAAATACATTTCAATTCTCAGGTACTCAGCTTTACTTGAATCATCAGGTGGAGGAGGGTCTGTTATGAACTAAATTAGATGCTTTAAACTCTTATAGGGTTGCAAAATTGGACCAGCAAGAAAATTATACTCACTAATAAAATCCTAGGCTGATGAGATTCACGAAGCCCTTTTTTATTCATAAAAAAAATTTACATTTCAATCAACCAACTTAGATCATTTGACAAGTTAAATGCTCAAAATCAGTACTTTAGTGATGTATTATGACATGAGTTGTACACATTTCAGGCTATATATTGTGGTTGTTTTTACCAACTGTAGTAATCTTTTCTACATATATTAAAATTAATAAATTCAAATAATGGATTGATTATAACATTAATAACCCAATGTCTGGAATTAATATGCATGGCATGGCGAGTGGCCAATCAATTAGGGCCTCTTAATTTCAACAAAATACAGAGAAATAAATGGCAATGGAAATTCAATTATTAAGTAAGTTACAGTGCTATTAATTTTGCACATAAAAATGTATGGGGAAAAACAGCCAGTGCCATAAACATTTGGACCGGTTCATCATCAGCCGCCTCTCTACAAAGAAGGTGACAATTACGACGTGTCTTATCTACTCTCTACTCTCGGGTTCACTTGGCGGCTCAATTATTATTATTATTATGATTATTATTATTTTTTTTCTCTCACATGATCACAATAATCCTTAATTATCATATTAATTATATATTAAGATGATGAACATGGAATGTGGAAGCATTTATACTAGCGTCTAATTAATTCCATTTATATTCTTAACCTCGTTAATTGTTCTGTAACCTACTCTAATTAAATTTATCTTTTTGGAATGCATGCACGCGTTCATGTCCATATGTTTATGTATGCATGCGCGCGCGCACACAACACACATTATATATATATATATATATATATATATATATATATATATATATATATAACACCACGTAATAGACAGCTAAAAGAGCACGAACGAATGTATTTAATGTATGAATATTATGCATGCCATGCATATATTTTCATGGGGATTATATATTCGGAAAAAAAAAATTAATGTGAAATATTTATATATGCAGACTCATTTTCGTGATTGGCGAGAGTTCACCAATTATACTTGGCATTTATTAAATTCCACTGAAATTGTAACTCCTCCACGAGCTTCTAATTCATATTATCCCTGCCTTCAATTCCCAATTTATACTCTCTATTTTCTGCTTCATTTTCTTCCCAACTTAATTTAGTTGCTTTGAACTTTTATCTCTCTGAAATGAACTCTAGCCTGCAACTATACGTCCCTAGGATGGAATACCCACTTGGCTTTGACTGGCTGTACAATGAAGAACAAATATATGAAAAGTAAGATACTGTTTTTTTTTTTTAATGTGTACGTTATTCATCAGATGCTCATTAATTTTGTACTTGTTTAATCCCATTTGCTTAACTAAAGAAATTTAGAAGGAAGTGAAAGAAAATTATGATTTTCCCATTGCTTTTCCTGTTATACTGTTCAAGAATTAAGTTAAGCTTTTACTTTTTACAATGAAGTGCTTGTTTTACATTTTGGGGGTGAATTAATTTTGTATTGTGGGAGTTTTTGGCAGCTCTCTGGAACTTCCACCACTGCCAGACACTTTGTTTGATTCCAGTACTATTTCGCTGCCATTGCCTTGTTACCATTACAATCACAATAATCCCTGCATTGAGTTTTATGATTTTGAAGAGTTTAGTAATGGGTTCTCATTGAACAATTCCTATTTATCTTCTAGTAGTGAAGATGTTGTGGTCGATGAAAAGCCACAGACGACTATGATAATCAATTCGTTTAGTTCCATTGACAATCTTACGTGTAACCTGAGTGAAGTCTCAAGGGTGATCGATGAAAGAGGGTTTGCAAGTTTGAACAGAGGAGAAGAGAAAAGGAGGAGTTCAAATGGTGAGAGGAAGAAGTCTGCTGGGTTAGAACTTGATGAGATACAGAAGCATTTCGATGTCCCTATCACTAAAGCAGCTAAGGAATTGAAGGTGGGGTTGACTGTACTAAAGAAGAGGTGTAGGGAACTTAACATAATGAGGTGGCCTCACAGAAAGATCAAGAGCTTGAAGTTTCTTATAAACAATGTTAAGGTTTGTGTTCCAATACTTTTTGATTGAAACCTTTTGATTCTATTTTTTTGGAGAAGAAGCTTATTTTGTTAGATTATAGTGTCCACTGCATGAACTTTATGAATTAGCCTTGTTATTTTGAACTTGATATGAACAATGTTTCACCTTAAGAGTGATTTGGGTGTATCTTTGTTTTCTGGTTTGGTAACCTTCAAATTCAATGCAGAGTATTGAAATTCTTCGGCGGTTTGGTGGATTTCAATTGCTGCTAGTCATTCTGTCTAATATTGATTGTTGGAAATGCAGGAAATGGGTTTGACTAATGAGATAATGATGCTCGAAGAACACAAAAGGATTCTAGAGGTTATACCGGACATGGAACTAACTGAGAAAACCAAAAAGCTTAGGCAGGCTTGTTTCAAAGCAAATTACAAGAAGAGGAGGTCTCTGCTTGCTCATGTTTAGATTTTACCAGATATGGAGCTAACTTAGAAATAGATGGTTTGTTTTTTGTAAGCCACAGATCACCACAGAAATATTTGTCTTGTATGCAATGCATATTAAGATCACATATGTTCATATGCCCAAAATAGATGAGAGAGAGTTCAAAGTATTACTATGTAGTAATTTGAAAAATTCAATGCAAGGATGCCTCTGTTCCATCATGAAGTTATAGTTTCCTACTTTTCACTATTTCTTCAGATAACCAATCACTGTCTAAATTTTCTTACACTTCAACATTTCCAGAGAAAATCACATATACAATGCATATTGACTACTGAACAGCCAATTGGTAAATAAATGTTGGGCTATTATCCTTGACTGGCCAAAGTCAAGTTTATTTACTTTTGGGTGGTGAGGATTGGGTTTGGTATTGAAAGCCTTTATATGTACTAAGTTTTCTTTTATATTTATTAAGTTTTTTCTTATCTTTTTCCCCTTAAAGCTTGATACTTGTAGAAATATCCAGAAACTATGCTCATGTTTTGTCATATACTAAAAACTATTTTTCTTTTTAGAAAGGAATTTTTGTTTTAATTAATGAATTATTTTTTTATACAAGATCAATGGTTAACAAGCTTGCACACAATTTTGAGAATGCAGACAGAACAATGATGTTGTTCTCATTCAAATGCTAGTGATATCTACTAACTTGCAAGCCACTGAAGATGTTGATACACTGTTTTGTAAATATAAGAATTAATATAAGGCTTTGACAGCACGATCTAGAAGATCGATTCTATTGGGGCAATAATTACATTATGAGCTCATTTTTCTGAGTTTGTCTTGCCTGCGTCTCCATGGGACCGCCTGCTTAAAGCTTTCATAAATGCTTGCCTGCAGTTATGATAAAGACTGATTATGTATGACTTGCATATAGTGTATGTAAATACGTATAGATATAGCACACGACATGAACAACTACCAGAAGATAAAGAAACCAGAAGTCAATAAAGTAAATGGGTCAATTACTAGCTATTTGATTAATTCATAAATTGAATAAAAAAAGAACGTTTTTCTACCACTTCCCTTCTGAAGAGAAGTCCAATAATTCCTGTCAGCCAAATTAAGTGCTTATTAAAGTGGCAGAACATGCATGGGATGCTAATGCACAGCATGCTTATTATAATACCTTGTAATTCGGATTAGTTGGTATAGTCCAAATTGAAAGAAATAAAAAAATGCAGTACTCCGCTGATTTTTTGTGATGAAAAGTAAGGAACCAAAAAAAGACACAATGGATTCACCAAAAAAAAAAAAAAAAGACACAAAGGTACTCTTTCCTATTGGAATATATTTTGGCCCTTAATAACTTGGTGTCAAAAGAAACACATCAATTTGTCAATGTTTTCTGCTTCTAGTTTCTCTTTTTTGGAAAACTTGCTACCTCAGATCATTGTTAGCATATACTATTAAAGGTCTTGATCTACCAAATATTATAAAAGACCACATAATTCAAAGCTAGCCTTTGAAAAAAAAAGAAAAAGAAAAAATTATGAGGCATGGAAACTTGAGATTGAAGTCATAACAATATGGTTCGATGGGTCATACTTACTGCTAGCTAGCTGTATATACATAGATATCCAACCTAACAGAATTCTTTCCTATTAATGCAGTCAATTCTAAAAGAACTTTCATGGAAGAAAACACAAACATAAATTGGACAGAGAGAAAAAAAATGGAATATTAATTCGATCAGATCATACAAAATTTTGGTTTCCTTTGATTCACTTACCAACAACTGTGACTTAGTATGAGAGAGATTCAACAAGCTTCCTCTCCTCCTAACCCTTGTGATCTTCACATTTGTATGATCACTACCACCAAATTGTACTCCACTGCCAGTAGTACTCACACTACTAGTCTGACTCTGATCGCCACCACCATCAACATAAGAAGAAAAGTCAAAACTTGGCCCAAGTACAGCCTCCTTGGTACTCTTCCTAAAACTCCCCCACCTTCTTGACCCAAAATAACCACCCCCATCTCTGCCTATCACCCTTTTACCCAAACTCTCCGAGTTGTTTCTAAGCGAAGAGGTAAAAGACATAGAACGACACACGTGATCAGGACCATCCAGGACGGTTGTCGGGGAAGGCAGATTGACAACCTTGGCGGTCTCGCTTAACAACCTCGGAGGCAGTTCCAAGGCTCTTGCACTCTTGGGCTCGGATGCAGTGTTGCAGTGCCTAGGCTTGCCAGGGGCCTCCTCCCACTGAAAGGGAATAGAGGCAGAGGTTCGAAGCGGTGGCGTTAGCGTCCCAGAAGGCTCTGGTGGTTGGCTTGGAAGTGAGAACAATGACAGCTTGAGCGTGGTGCTTGGTTCTTTCACTGTTGGATCCGACTCTGACCCCATTAATTTTTCTGTTTATCTGATCTATGTATCTGCCAAAGACGGAGACTTTCTAAAGATATACAGGAACCCAAATCATTTTCTGATCAGTTGGTGAGGTGGGTGTGTGAGCTTTTATAGAAGAAGACAGAAAAGGAGTGCCTATGAATGGTTTTCAAGTAGAGGGAGAGAGAGAAGAGTGGGTGTTGTGGTTGTGGATGGTGATGAATGTGAACTGTGAGGGTCACAGCAACGCTCCTGGCGCTTCTCCTCCACGAGAAAACGCCCACTTTCTTTTATTTTTTATTTTCTACTCCGCTCAATACATGGCTTTGTATGAATTCTACAAGAATAACTGTTATGGGTCCCACGCTAGAAAAACGTTTGATCCAATGATAACGACCATCAACGGTTATTTGTCAACAAGGGCCTGTTTGAAAAGTCATGCATATATTATATACACAGAGAGACCATTATATATCAGGAAATTATTTTATTTTATTTTATTTTTGTTGTTGTAGAGGTAGTAAAAAACGTGTAGGAAGGTCAAGAGGATTTGTTATTCGTTCATGTAAAATGCCAAATGGTAAGGCAAAAATCCATGAATTTTCAGTTAGCAAAACCGTCCTGGTAGTTTATAACAATCAAAATCTTAACGTTGCCACCGATATGAAATTCATACATGATGCATGTCAGTCTTGGAACATACGGCAGATAGATGACAACTATATTATCAAAAAAGGAAAGAAAATGTCAAATTTCTGTACGATATGAACATCATGTGCGAGTCAAAAGTTGCACAAAAGTAGCATGCATTCCTTAATATTCTTAAGCATCATTAAAGAAAAGCAACAAATAATGCTACTTATTATTAAAAAGACAGCAAAATAATAATAATAATAATAATAATAATAATAATAATGCCGCATATCTACATGTAAATGTTTATACAATATGAAGTGCTTTGAAAACAACAAATTGAAAGCAACATTAATTAAGCAATGATGAACTGCGAGGACAGAAGACCATTTTCATAACCATTTTAGAAAACTATTAGGTACACTTGGGGTGGACATCTTAACTTAAATTCGTCAGAGGTGGGTGAATTCATTGGGGACGATAAGTACTTCATAATCGTCTGACAGATTTTTAAATGACATTGATTAAAGGTTGTTAAGGTTTACTTGGTGGGATTATAGCAGCCAATTAGCAACAAATGGTAATTACTCCTCTGTTCCTTCTCATTTCCTCAGCAAAAACCCTTCAATGGCAGTACAAGATCACAATAGAAAATAGGAAGCAGAAGAGTTTTACAGGTGAAGACAGGTTTTGGAACCAGAACCACTACAAGAAAAATTTGAATTAGTCACGAAAATGCTATTTACAAATTAATTTTTTCGTAACTAAAGTATATGATTTTGACACGAAAAAAAATATGGTAACTGATAGGGATGTATGTAGTGCAATTAATTATAAATGGGCTTTTGTTACTAAAAATTGTACCAAAACACCAAAATTTACCTTTGGCGGTAACTTTCCCCCAGAATATTGCTTACGTGGCACAAAAAATCCTTATTAGTTACAAAAACCAACTGTAACTTTACACATAACAAAAAAAATTTTGTTCACATGATCATTAAGCGATGTCGTTTATAAGAAAACTAGGTTGTTTAACACATGTTTTAGCTTCTTCCCTTGTGCGTCTCTCTCGTCTTTCTCGAATCACTCTTTCCTCATACTCCTCTCGTGCTCGTTCTCTTGTTACCTCTCACAAACCATACCAAGCCACCCGATCTAACCCGTCCCCGACCAAACCCGATGCACGCCTCTCCGAACCCGACCCACATCACTAGAATCCAGGCGTCCCACGAACCCAACCGCCCTTTGCTCTTCTCGGCATGTGATCATGTTTCTTCAAGATCATATACTTCCATATGATCCTTGTCCCGATTACTTAGAGTTCGGTAATTGGGAACTTCGAGACGAGGTTCAAATTCAACTATATATGAATTTGGCGAAGAAGCCGGCTTCAAATTCAAATGGCTTGAGAGAGTCAAAGTTACGTTTGAAGATAAAGAAAGCAAAAGTATTTCAAATATTGTTGCTTTGCTTTCGAGTATTAAATCGTTGAATTCTAGCTCAAATCTTCTACTTGGATCCGTTTCCGTGTTCATTTTAGTTATCTATTTTTTCTCTTAAGGATTCTTCATTTCTTGCTTTTATTGGATGGATTTGAATAGTTGAAATGTATGATCGTA
The DNA here is from genome assembly GCA_007844105.2 of Rhamnella rubrinervis. Lineage (NCBI taxonomy): Eukaryota > Viridiplantae > Streptophyta > Magnoliopsida > Rosales > Rhamnaceae > Rhamnella > Rhamnella rubrinervis. The sequence goes on from CM017576.2 coordinate 1,008,542, forward strand.
AATTCTTATTTGACTGTATTTTATGGTTTTGGGCTAATGGTATTCATTTGTTTTGTTTGAAGCATTTTGGATTCAATTTCGGGTTTTGATCTTGTCTTTTTCTTTGTTCGTTTAAATTGCGTGTGAGCTCTGTAAGTTTTTTTTTCTACATTGGATAAAAGACTGTAGTGGCGTTGAGTTCATCTGCGTGAAGAAAGAGATATTAGCTTATTTAGCTATGAAGAAGTTTTTGAGGTTGTTTTTCCTTTTGAAATTTTAAGGGGTCGAATGAAATTTACCAGAATGTTGACACCAGTGATTTGGTGGAGCTACTAATTGGAAAACAATGTAAGTTAAATGATCATTGCTATCCTTGTTTCATGTGTTATAGAATTGTTTGATTTTTTATTCTTTATTTTGATAGATTGGTTATATTTTGTTTGTTGTGGGTGTTGCACTCGTGGCTGTCTAGTGAAGTTGGTGCTAGTTGCGTGCTGACCCAAGCTTCAACGTCCTCAGCAGCGATTTTCTCTCTCGTCAGTGATTGGTCTTGGTCTCAGTAGGTGGCTAGCTTGCGTCTTGGGTGTTGTGCGATGTGTTGGATTTGCTCGTGGGTTAGCTCTATTTCGGCGTGCTCTCTTCTACCCCATTAGCTTCAGTGTGGTTTTTCTGAGCAGCGGCGATTACAAGGAGTTGATCGTGGTTTAGGTGAGTTGTTCATAGGCGGGTTTACAGTTACCCGTGGCTTTTGGCAAGCGAAGCGGGTTTGTGGGTTGTATATTTGGATTCTTGCTGTGTGGTATTTGTTGGATTTTCTGTGGTCACTCGTTAAAATAGTTTGTGGATTTGTGGAGAATTGATACTTATTTGGCCGTGTAAACTTTATCGAAGAAATTATATTTTTCCTTTTTTGTGGTGATTTTTGTGGTTGTGGAATGCTTTTGGGATTACTGTTTTGGGCATTGCCATGGTTTCCTTTTCCCAACTTGGAAATGCTTGATTGATTTGGAAATATCATCTAAAACCGTTCGAAATGTTTTATGCATTCTATTAGTTTTATGTTTCATCTAATTTATGTAGCATCCTTCTTCTAGCTAGAGTACTAGTTCTAATCTTAGAGTCGTTAGAATTTGTTCAAACACTTGTTAGAGATGTGAATTAGCATTAGAATTTACTTGGTACAATTCATTTGGTCCGTTAATGATCCGTAGTACTACAAGAATAGGATTATATAGAGAATAGTTTTATTCTCTTGCATGTTCTTTATGCTTTGAGTGTTCTTTGCTCTTCATTATGGAGCCTATTTTGGAAAAGCGAAGCTGGAAATGGTCTACTACTACTACTTGAGATATTGGCGAGTGGATCGGAAATGAGGATCTTGCGTGACTTGCACGGCCAGCCTCAAGTTAACTTTCAGCACTATCTTTGGCTATGTGAAGGTGAATGAAAGTCAATGGAAGGGCTCTTTTCTTGGTTTTATGAGGTCGCTTCTAACTCGATAAGAAACCTTTGGTGTTGTGGCTTAGTGGAGGTAAGCACCATTGTTATATATATGTGTGTGTGTGTGTGACGCGTGTGTCTTGTTGGATCAAAAGTAAAAATATATTACTTCATCTGTTCTTATAGAAGTTCGCTACTATTGTCTTAACTTGGTTTCTTAGACCCTTTTTGGAAATGTTGATCAAATCTAGCTAAATTGATTGAGTCCAAGTGTGAAGGAATATTTGTGATAAAACATGTCGTCGAGGTCCTAAAAGCCAAGTCTTGCTTTTAGTAGGAAGGAAATTTAGATAAGCATCTAGTTGCTTTTGGTTGCCATCCATATGATGCTAATATTAATATATTAACAAAATATATTTAGTGTACACACACATATGAACCTATATATATATATCTTTGCTTTATTATATAATTATTTAAATTAATTCTTTATTTAAATATAAAATGTGTGGATGTCACATTTTGAATCTTTTAGTGGACGTGATAATTTTATGCAACTCATCTATCCATAGAAAATTATTTAATTATTATTTCCATTTGAAACTTTTATTTAAATATATTTGATCGATGGTGGCACATATTATAATATTATATGTTTTAGGTACGGATGCTCTTACATAGGATATGGAGCAACACAATAGATGAGACCTTTCTCAGTTTTAGATAGTAAAGGAATTAAACTTTGTTTTCATGCCTTACGTGGGATGAAAAGGAATTCCTTTCATGGAATTTAGGTATTGGGTTACGCCAACTTTGTTTTGAATTTCCCATATATATACATAAATTCTTACTAAAACTAAAGTTGTTTCTATTGCTTGGAAGCTTCTTCATTTGTATATCATTGTCTGTTTTAATTAATTTAGAGTTAATGATGATGCGAGGCAACATGTTATACACGGAATCTTTAATTGGGGCTTTTGTTTAAAATCATTATTGCTCCTCTTTATTTTGCTACATATTGTTTGTCGGTGAGAAGTTATATATAAGTATATGGTGTGGACACATATGATTCAATTAAATTAAAGCAATATAATACAATTTCAATTTCATTATTTCATATTCTCATAAGTTTAATTTAAAGGAGAATCACATGCTCACACACTTTTTACAGCCTCTGTTTGCAAGTAGCTTATTAAGCATCATTCATGCTCTGCTAGATCAAACATGACAAGATGACTTTTTGACTTAAGTAAATAATCAGGTTGGTTACCACTTAGCTGCTTGTTACACTAAAATATGGAAAAAGTTGGTATGCCACACTTTTTCGAACTTCATTAAATTCATAACATTCTTTCAATTTAGTTACCAACCAACTTATCCTTTTTGGTGTTTCTTTTCTATTATCCAACATTCTTTCAATTTAGTAACTCATGGTGTTATTTAAGAACCATATCAACAATAATGATCAGAATCTCGATTCGATAGTATGAAATAGTGAAGTAAACAATGATAAGCTTCAAAATTTACACAAGTAATGCAAAATATATATTTCATCTTCAAAATTTACAAAAGTAATGCATGTCAAATATAAGATACAACTAGAACTAGATTTCTTAGAATTTAACCGAGACTTAAATATACAAAGGGTGGTTAGTTTGACTAGGCCCATTGAGCCATTTTGTTTGGATTTGGAATAAATGTTAGGTAGGTTTAACTTCGAGAGAAGTCCTTGGACTCTCTTTTCCTTGACAATTGACATGCTATGGCCGGGAATACAATTAACCTCATAGTAAAACCAGGTAGTAATTAGAGGCCCATGTGTTAGAATCGTTAGAAGATGATGTGCAAAAGAGCCAAGAGTGTAGTACTTACCATATTTGTGTGGATATTTCATTCTTTTTCTTAGATTGCTGCTTCAAGTCGTAGAGTGAGTATTTAAAACCCTTCAGCTGAGTTTGTAGCATTATTAGAAGCTTTGAAAGAGCTCTGTTGTGTAATTTTCCAATGATGTAACTTCTTCTAGCGGTACGCCATTGTTTTACGGTTTGATAATTAGGGGCTGGTGAACATCCGTGCGGTGAGTTGATGAACCCAAATTTTCCACCTCCTCTTGTATGTATTTCCTACCAAAAATGAAAACCATTAATACTCACCCAACATAGCATTAAATTAAGCTACTACATTAGTGAAGGTCTATGAAAAAAAAGAATGCTTACTTTGATAGCACTTGTCAAGTTCCCAATCACCATCCCAATGTATTGTGATTTGTTGTAGTAGTTCAACATAGTGGAATTGGTCAAGAAAAGGCTTAAATAATCATTGCTCCCAATGCTAAACAAGTTGACACTCTTGACAATCTTGCTTTAGCTTCAACATTACCTAACTTGTTCCTCAACCAAGTCTCTACCTTCTTATAGTACTCTAGGTGTACCAAGATCAATCACCGAAAGCAGGGTCCAAAAAAAGAAGCATTGTAATAAGCTAGATAGGGAGATTGGTTTGAATGAATAAACCTGACACTTTGACGTAAACGTGTATTCACTTTGAATTTCTAATGTACTAACATTGTGGAACTTATTTTGACTTTGGATATGAGATACATATTTTCTATTTATTTAAATTTTTTTGCCATTAACTAGTACTTTTAGAATACCCCAAGGTACTTTTAAAATACCCCAGGCTTAAGCAAGCGCCAAGTTGAAAGCACGCCAATATGGAATGGAAGCATCCTTATATGAGAGATTGCGGGCTGACATTAGACATCATTATGAGGAACAAGGGTGGAGTACTAGCAGCTCACTACCTTCTTTCATGCATGACAAAAACAACAATTGTGAGTGACTCATAAACTTTAATATAGTGGGATAAATCTGTCTTTGGTAATTATTTTGATTCATTCAATTCCAAAATGTAGTTGAACCGACCTTATATATGTCTAATATCTGAGATGATTGATGGGAAGATATGAGGAAGGTGCATATGGAAATGTTTTTGGAAGTTATTTTGGTCTATGGATGTACAACATATTTTGGTAAGATATTTGGGAATTATTGTGTATCCACTTTGGATTGGGTATAATATATATTATATGGAAACTCTAATTATCTGTAGTCTTTTCTTAAACTTTACATTTGAGTGATAGTTGAAGAAAAGACCATGCATACTTGATTCTCTTACGTTAATGTTTGGAATTGTGTTAAACATTAATTAGGATTTAATCTGCTTTCAAGTATATTGAGCTAATTGTTATATGATGTTTTAGTTTTAGCAGACAAATGTAGATGATGACAATTGCTTTTGGATTTATTCAAGTATGGATTTAATGTTGTATGATGGTTCAATTAGCGACTATTCTCTGTTGAAATATAGTTTATATATTATGCATTAATTGTCATGTGTTCACAGTAACCCAACATTAATTTATTAAAAATTAATTTAATGAATTAAATTATATATTGTACAAATTTTGGAATAATAATTACAAAGATAAGTGTAAGTATTATTAAGCAATTACATTTTTTGTAACTATAATACAAACACTTACGACATCAAGTGTTTGTAACAAATGACATGTATATAGTAATTGTAACTTTTCATATTTCGGTGATAAAAAAGTTGTTATTAAATATGTGAGAGTTACAAATTACATTATTATAACTAATAAGTTAGTTCTGAAATTCATAATCGTAGTTACAATTTACACACGAATATAAATTTGTAACTAATATGTAGTTACAAATTGTAATTTTGTAACAATTAATCAAATAACAACGAAAAGAGTGGTCGTAAGTAATAGAATAATTTTGTAACTAAATGGCTACTTGATCAACATTTAGGGTCCTAATTAGTTACGAAATGACTATTCAGTCACAGAAAAAATTATCAATTAGTAACGACAATTTTCATAAGTAAATGTGTTGTATAGTTACGAAACATGTGTCGTAAGTAAAGATGCTATCTTTAGTCACGAAATGACAATTTTCGTGACTTATTACTAATCTATTACGGTCCTTTAGTTACGAACGATCCACGAAAAAAATCCGTTACTATATAGTATTAAGGCACGAAAAATCGTAATTAATTAATTATCAGGTACGTTTTTTGAGTTCGTGACTAATTTAAATTTTTCTTGTAGTGAACTCTGATGCCGCTGCCCTAAAGTTCCTATTATTCCCATTTTAATACATGTCTATTTAAACCTTGTTGTTGTTCAATAAAGTTGGCAAATTTTTAACATGTAAATGGGCTGTAAACTTGTGTTCCTAATCATGTGCCGAGTAGTTGGGGGTAACTTTGCTTGATACCATGTCTTAAATTCCACATACCAAACATGAAAGAATGTAGGACTCATTTGGTCCTAGGCGGAAAAATAGGGGGACAATCCAAAAGCTTCCAACTCGGAAAAGGCGAGCCAACACATCTGGTCCCAATGAGGTCCTTCTCATTTTTATTTGTTTTTATTGTTTCATGCTTTTAAAAAGGTGATGTCCATTGCATAAAGGAAAAAAATAAATAAAGGGCAAATAAAAGACACATAATGACCGACAATTACACCTTGCTAAGCTAATAATGGACCACTACTGGTTTTGGAACATTTAAGAACTGCAAGTTGTGCTCAAATGGAAGAGAGCAAACTCACTAAGTTTCATTATCAAATTTCATCCATTGGTCCGTGTGTGTGTGTGTGTGTAAAATGCTAATGCATATTGATGACAAATTATAGAAGAAAAATCCACATTTGGTTTGGCTATTCTACATTACCTTTTATTTTATTTTGGTGAATCTACATGACCTTTTATGACAGCAACAGAGAAAGCATTAGAATGTTCACCTCCCAGAGTTTTAAATGCCCAGAACCAACACAACTACCTCTAATAGAAGAGTGTAGTAAAAAGAGGGAACACATGCAGATTAACCATTCAGAGCGACCAGAACATGCAAGCCCATCCATTCATTTAATTACCTTTCACCTATATAGCTTTTGTCTCCTTTGGTTACCCATCATGGAATGAGTTACTACAGCTCCAATTTTCACCATTTTACCATACACCAAACACAGAAAAGCATGCATTTGAATTCTATGTCATGGACGAAACCATCAATTCATTTAGAGGGTTTATATCTGTGTGATCCCCAACCATTTTACCATTAGCTGTGTCTGATAGTATCTGATACAGTGTTGACCTCACTTGGTATAACTGCACCTCAATAATCAAAGCCCTGGTTTCAGTTTTCCTCTAATAGTACACAAATAATATCCTAATCTTTTGCCATGCAAATATGTGCCTTTTTACTGAACTTCTATACCCATGAAAAAGTAATCAAGTCAGAGTTGTTTTTCTTCAAGCTATCCAGAAAAGTAAGTAACCACAAGCAAATTTTATGCTATTTATAAGCAAGAATACTATGACTGGCAACTTGAAAAGATAAACAAATGAATGAATTTGATTTACTATAAAGCAAGAATACTATGACTGGCAACTTGAAAAGATAAACAAATGAATGAATTAGATTGACTCAACAAAACACAACACACACACACAATCACACAAAATATGGAGATTTCTCTTACCATGCTACATTAGGGAAAATGACAAATTGATGTTGATTTTCATTTTATCCCTTACAAGCAATTGTTGTTTCTTTTTTTATAAGCTTTGGGACCAGTCAATAGTACAAAAATTCTGATATCATAATTCTGACATTTCTTGTAGCAGAAGATTAGATGGAAAATTGACATATTACCAATTTGAATGACTGCTAATAAATTATGTGCATGTTTGATCTCCGAGATTGAATTTAAATCCAACCAACCTTTAGAGGATGAATTGTAATTTGACAATGCACCTCTCATCTAATAAGTCTTTGTTATAGTAAGATATCTGTGATTTTTTATCCAGGCTTATTTCTTTGTTCTATCACTTTTATAGTTTTATGGGATGGGACAAAGTTCCCATGTGCCAGGGGTAGTCGACTTCATGCACAATATGATTGAGTCTCGTCCAAATGTGTTTGGCCTATTAGAATTATTCATGTAAAGCTTATACCTAAACCAAAAAACTAATGCAAGTTTGAACCTTAAAGGGTTTTTAACTTGAACAAAAAGAACAAAAGGGAAAAACATGAAGGGGTGAAAGTTATCGAATATAAACATCAATTAGGATATGCTTCTTGATCAGTTGTACAGATTAAAGTCAAAGAAATGAAGGATATGATTAAAGCCAAAGAAACATAACAAATGAACCTGTTATAAGTTTTCCTTGAGAGAGAAAAAAAGGATCCAACTTTTTGTCACACTTGACTTCATTTATCGTTGGATGATTAGATTGGACGTGAAAGGAGAAAGGTAACGTCATGGCATTATTACTGCAATTAGCAGACATATACATATACATATATTTGTATTCCGATCATTAGTGTAGTTTTCCTATACAATTTAACTGTAAAATCAGTAGAAGATGTAAATCACATCGTGAAAATGGGTTCCTTATTGAACTGAAGTTGTTTAATTTATTGCTACCTTCTCAAGCGTATCATCCCATCACAAGCCATGGTCCCTTCAAGATCTCCAATGATTCGTGCTATCCGAACTTCAAGACCTCTTTGAGTTTCCTGGAAGAGGGTTTTAATACTATCAGCGAAGCGATTCATGTCAAAGCCAGCAGACTTATCTAGCTCTCCAGCAACCCCAACAAATCCAGTTGTAATCTTGGTTTGAATTTCCATCAATTTCTGTCCTGTTGCAACAATATATCTCTGCAGCTGAAATGTTTCCTCAAGGAAATGCTCGAGTGTTTTGGTTTTGTCCCTTGTTCTTGCCACATTAGCATCTCTGCGGTGTAGGTCTAGATCGTTCTCATGCTGAAAGTTGGATAATATATTCATAATCAGACAAGAAAATTTAAAACTGGTGCAAAGACTGGCCATGACATGATTTAGTGAAGTCAAACGAAATTCTACTTTTTACTAGCATCAGTATATTTTTCCCAAGGCTGATAAGAAATCTGAGTTTCCTAAGTTTTATATATATGGTATGATAAATTATATTGGAAACATAACCATTCAAAGGATCATTGTGAATATAGCAATTAATAGTGATAACTTTAAAAAATTCATTGCGTAAGCTTACCATCCTTTTGCAGAGATCATCAACCTTCCCTTGGAGGGACTGGTACCTGCCAACTTGCTTATTCAGAAAAGACATCAACAAAAGAAAACCTTTTATACCAATTTCTGTATCACTGCTTTCCATATCTTCACCACTTTCTTGCTTTCCTGTCAACCTCTCAAGCATAAGAAGTTGCTGCTTCAGCCTCTTGATCTTATAAGACACTCCAAGGGCATGGACATCCATCCTCCATGGAGAACTATTTGTCTTATTTAAGGCCTGTTGAGTAGGTGATGCCAAATTTTCAGCGGCATCTATTTCCACTGGACTTGCATTTCCTTTTCTGGTAGGACCCTGGTGGAAAACTTCCTTCTGTTCTTCAAACTCTTTGTCAGGAGATTGTGCTAATACCTCTTTGGAATGGTTCAAAGCTGGAATTCCCTCTTCTCTCTCAGTACCATCCCCTTCAGACATTTCTCTGAAAGTCGTCCTTGTTTCTTGCTCTTCCTCCCCTGGTAGTCTCTTTATAATCTTGACTTGGGGCCAAATGGAATCATTGGCTGCTTCTGAGTCATGTAGACTTGAATTCAAGTTGCTCTGGAGATTTAGAGACCTTAACTGTGATGCAAACTGCTCTTTCAAGGAATTTAATTCTTCTTCGCGCTCCAACACCAAGGTTTCCATCTTCATGTTGTTATGTCTCAGCTGTGATATATCTCTGTTTAGTCCCTCAGCATGGGACTGCAGCCGCTTTGATTCTAGTTCCATGCTTAGTAACCGCCACCGGAAAGCTTCTAATTTCTCATCTTTAAGTCTCAATTGTTCCACAAAAGCATCTATTTCTAGGTGATGCCTCTGTTCAAGTACAGTTGCATACCTCTCTGCTTCTGACCGTACCCAACCTTCCAACTGCTTAACATCAGCTGAGATAAATAAAAGCAAGAACAGGAGACAAATAAAACACTTTTAGAACACAAACATGATAGTATAATAGGTCTTGAAGACTTTATAGGAAGAGAGTAAATCAAGAAATTAAATGAGGTCAAATTAGAATGCCACAAATGTTAAAATGAAAAGCTAATCAGTTCATTCATTCTTACCGAGGTCGTCGTTTGTCTGAATTGTGAAGCTATACTCACTGTCAGAAGATGATGAAAAACCTTCAGAGTCATTTCTAAAATTGAGAAGCTCATATCCGAGAAGGGAATCACAATCACTTGGCTGAGATCTGGTTTTTCCCATGTGTGAAAGAGATGAACCTGTTGCAGCAGAATGTACCCCTCTTTCACCTGAAACAATCTCTAGTCTAGAATTAGCTTGTTTTGCCAACATACTTCTCAATGAATGCCTCTCCGGTCTATACTCAGAGACTGCCTTCCACCTTTCTGATTCCAGCTCGGCTTGCTTCCTCTTAGCCTTTGATAGCTTTACCTCCTTCAAAAGCATTTGCTTCTCTGCTGTATCCAGCTTTGACTTTCTCAGCATTGCTGACAAAATCTTGTCCTTCTGTTCCAAATCCTTATGCATCTTTACAATTTCGGCAGATAGTTTTTGGACCATCAAAACAGATTCTTCCTTTTGCATTAGGACTGAATCAAGCTCCCGCTTTTTAGCTTCAACTTGCCTGAGTGCTCGGCCCATCTCAGCTTCAAGCTGTCGTTGGTTTGACACAAGCTCAATGAAGGCAGTTTTGTGCTTCCATATCTCAGAAGAATGCTCTTGAGATTCACGCTTGGCAGTTTCTCTCAGTTCATCTGCAACACTTTTAGCCTCCGTTAGCTTTTCTTCTAATTCTTTCCTCTTCTGCTCTTCTTCCTCCAATGCCTTATCCTTTGATTGTACCATAAGCTCCATGTCCTTCAATTTATCATTCAATTCAGAAATTGCTTCTTCCTTCTTTTTGTCAACAACCCTCAACTCATTCATCAGAGCCCCAATGTGCATTCGAAGTTTTTTCCTTTCATTTAACCAGCTCTGCTCCTGTGCAGCAAAGATGCACACCACCTTCTCATTGGCCTTTGCGTCATCGCGTCTAATTCTCTTCAACTCTTCTCTCTCTCTTTCAGCATTGTCAAGCTTAAGCAGTAGCTCACGCATTTGCACATCAGCTCCTTCTCTTTGAACTCTCCACACAAGCAATCCCAAGAGCTGAGCACTTCCTTGAAGCATTTTCTTGCGCATGTAAGACCATCTCTCATCTTCCACTTCAGGTTTTGACAAGAGCCGGAGAGCAAAGAATGCACATGAAATGCCAAAGTAAAAGGGATATAAGCTATCACTCTTATCCTCAGAGACAGTTAAGCATGAACTGGGGGCCACCTTCTCATCCATTACTCAGAAATTTTCTTCCTCTTTTTACAGAAACATCAAATGGGGAATTAGAAGGTCCGAAGTCTGAAACAACTGAAAACCAACAGCAATTCTTTGACAGAGTCAAATAACCACATGAATGTGTATGAAAAGAGAAAAAAATAATTGGAAAAAGAGAACCCACTTCAATCAAATGAAAGCCACAAACTTTGCACTTCATTCGTATATAAAAAATGCACATTAATTCGTATAAAACATATAGCTACACAAACACCATTGAACCATTAAGTTTCATACTCCATCACATAACTTACAGGATGAACGAGGGGTATAAGATTCTTCAACTCAAAGCCAGAGACAAGGGTCTCTTGTGGAGGAATTGTAGCTAAGAAGAAGCAGATTTTCGACGGAGATCCTAAGGCATTAACCAGACCCAACTGAGCAAAATTTCCACTATAAACAATATGTGTGATGGGAAAGCTTTTCCATTGCAAATGGCTATCAAATGCCAAAAGCATGGGGGTTTACACGTGTGTGAGACTGCAAAATCGGTTAAAAAGGGCACTACTTTAACAGGATATAAGAAAAATTAATCAGCTTGTTCCCTGGTTTTCAGTGAAATACTGACCTGACCCTAAGAACCCCACTTGCTCTTCTTTTATTCTCTTCCACCAAACTTCGCTCCTCCTTTTTCTCTTCAGCACCTGTCATGACTGCTATAGGAAGCAGAAACTCTAGATTCCTGGTTGTTTGTCACCATTACTCCTATATTATAAGTTAAGTTTGAAAAAAAAAAATTAAAAGAAAAAACGACAATATATCTTTATCAAACAGTCCAAATTAAAATATTGTATATTTATTTCCAGAGTGGGCTTACCTGTATAACTTTACACTGCATAAAAATATTTTTTAAAGGAACATCAAAAGTCTAAGAAATATAAACTACCCAATTAAACAAGCTCATGAACTAGATATTATGCAATGTTGATTACACCTCCTTCCACCAATCTCCTGTTTATCAAATCATTATCTTGGACGCTATCAATAGTAGCCAAAATGAACCAACTAAAAAAAAAAGTACTAAAATAACTCAAGGTTGGACCACACTATCATAGCAATTGCAGTGCACCATTGAATTACCTTCAAATAGCTTAACAGAAATAGCATCTCGCTGAAATACATTGGACAATTCCCAACATGCCAAGCAATCTAATTGACTTCATAAATTAATAGAAATACATGTATTTGCCTGTGGAACGTCCAGACAGGCAAGCAAGGCCATCAGTGTCAGTTCACAAATCATGATGAAGGAAACACCTAAGAAACCAGGCCTTCATGGGACCAGAGAAAATTAGCTAGCTTCTCCCAAAGTTGCTTCCTAGGCTTAGAACTGTAAAGCAGGAACTTGTTTGAGAAAGCCTATACACAATCAATCCTATTGAAAATAATATATACTAGTTTGTGAAGTAATAATTCCAAAGAAGACCAACTACCCAAATACATTTTTATCATTAACTTTCAAGATCTACCTTTGGAATCTGAGCTTGGTGACGCTGGATTCATTGCATTAAAAACTAAAACTTCTCTCTCATTCGTACATAATATTTTCGTAAAGACATAAGGAGGAGAAAAAAAAACGATGAGGAAGAATAAACTAGGGTCACAGTCGTCTGTGGTCACAGCCCATGTTCTCAATAAGGATTTGGAATTAATACTGATGCTTCTCTTGGGTCCCACACTAAAAATAATATCTCCCTAATATTGACATTGTGCTGCCCAAAACCTTCATGAAAAGGATTGCTTTGCTTTTGCTTTTGCTTTTACTCTTGGTTTTGGACGAGTTAAGACATTTGTGAGTTAAATTTTCATGCACAGCAACTTTTTGAGTACCCATCTGTGATCTGGAATTGAATATTCTGTCTCTTTGCACCAAATGAATCCCACTAGAGGAATCCATGCACTGTCGCTGCACGTAACACGGACACACACACAGCACAGCTCTTCGTCTCTGCCTTCTTGTTGATTTTCATTTAGGATTGTAGTCTCCTTTTTAACTCTTTCCCCAAGCCCACGCTCACTGAGTTTCTCATCAATCACTTCACTCATTTTTAAGCTTTTGGGCTAGAGCTACACTATAAATAATTGAGTGGTAATTACTTTCCACAACAAGGCATTTTGCACGGACTTTCATCAGAAAAGGCGTTTTATTTTGTACAACCAGTTTGATTGATTGAAATAATTGACGACGCTTAATACACGTGGAATCGTTGAAAAAAGAGAATAATGTATAGTTAACAAAAATAAAAAAAGGAAAGCGTGGTTGATATTGAATGACAGCTTTTGCGTCATACCAAACTTGGGTTCCAGTATGCTCCACCTATTTATGTTAGTGATAACCAAATTGCAGAAATTGGAAATAAAAACAAACCCTTTTATTTGATCACTAAAATTACCTTAAAAGAAAAAATAATAATAATAATAATTAAAACATCTGAGAAAATAATTACTGAATTATTGTGAATCATAGAGATGTCAAATCCAATGCTATCTTTGGTAGACATGAGCCTTTTGCAAATATTTTATGTGTGTGCGCCTTCAAGGATGTGAAGCAAACATTCAACGGTTTGGTTTGGATTTTTTTTAAAAATAAAAAATAAAATATTATTTTCAGAGAAATTGAAAAATTATATAATTAGTTCACAACAACTTGACTGTTGACCTCTTGGATTAATAAATCTTTTTATTATTTGGGCGTTTATTATGATTATCATAGTATTATTGTTTGTGGCGGCCTTTTTTTTTGGTATTGGGCTGAGTAAGAAATTGGGCCAAGGGAACATGCCCACGGGCCGAGTTTGAGACGGGTAAGCTTTTGAAGCCTCTAGGCCCTTCTAGCTGACTTTCTAACGTACGCCGGCCCAAAACCCAAACCGCCAATATGGGCTTCACTCCCATTTTGCTACGTGGCGGCAACATATACGGCTACGTGGCACGCGTACATGAGGGGGTGCTGCGGAGGCTCTTGAATCTCCGTCTATATATATTATTTCTCCTGATGATCTGGTCTCTTTGGCATATTTTTCATCTTCTTCCTCAAAATCTCATTGCCAATACTGAAAACCCTACATTTTCGAATTTGAATTTGGTAATTTTTGAATTATTTTTTACTAGGAAGTATTTGATAGGGTTCAGATAAGACTGACCGATGGGTGGATGCAAAGTGGAGGACTTGCCTCTCCCAGCTCTCTTCGAGCAAGCTCGGAAGATTCATTTACTGGTTACGGAGTCAGGTGCCAGTTCTGATCAGGTACGTTGACGATGATTTTCACGTTGATTTTTTTTTTTAATATATTTTGGGCGGGCGGGTTTTGGGGAGATGAAAATGGGGTTTCGAATTTCGATTGTGTTGTTTGGCTTGGTGGCGGATTTTGGTTCAGGAGGTTGTAAGAAAAGGTTGCGAGGCATTGGAGAAATGCGAAGAAATGATAAGTAAGCTGGGTTTGTTCTCATCTAATGAGACCAAGGACGATATCAGCACCACTAATCTTAAATATCTTTTGGTAAGTTTTTGGATTTTAGTTTTTGTAACTTTGGTCATTGTTACAATTTTTTTCTTTCTTATTAATTAGGTTTTTGCTAACAAAAAACTATCTTTTTGCTAATTATGGTTTGTTTTAGTAGATACAGGCAAGGAAATGAAATTTTGTTTATTTGTTTTGAATTAATTTGATGTGGGGTACAATATGGTAAGAAGAAGAACGAAGAAGGAAAATCTTAATCGTTAGATGATAATAATATTGTAACTAATTTCTGCTTTAGATGTTCTTATGAGGGTGTTCAAGGCATCAAAAACGTTGGTTAAGCTTAATATTTTATCAGGATTAAATTGGGACATGTATGACACAATTTGCATTTTTAAATTTATGGGCTTTTTATTAAAGAAATATACTTTTCAAGAATTTATTTGAGTACGAAAATTTCCATTCAAATTGACTTTTAGGATTATGTTCTCAATTCGCGGCTGCTCATGATATTTATCTTTCAGGTGCCATTTTATCTTGGTGAGTTGACTGAAAAAGTTGCAGAGGATGACAGAATACATGTTGTTAAGGTTTCCCAAGCAAAGTTAAAGGTGATTACTGTTGGCTGCCTGAAGCATCTTTTAATGATTATGTATAAACATAGCACTGGGAGATTTATATGTACATGTTTATCCTAAACATGGTTTTAGTGAATACATGGTGCTGTTTGTTTAAAGTTCTTATTATGCTTCATTTATGACTTATTAAGTGATGACTTCTGCTAGGAATTCTTTTCTTTTTGTGAATCAATGGAACTTGTACCGGAAGAGGAATTAGAAGCGTCTACACAAGGAGGTTCAAATTCTGTTACTGATCGAAGGGCTCTTAAGGTAGTTTTTAAGTTTTTCAATTATAATAAAGAAAGCATAAATTTCAATCTTGTGGCTCAACTTCTTAAAGACTCAAGGCTTGCTTGATAGCAGTTAACGTATTACTTGTTCTTCTTTTGATTTTGTGTATTGCTTGTTTCTCTTGTTGATGTCATGTATTGTGTGTTCTTGTTCGGTATCTAGATTGCTCGGTTTAAGCGCCAGAGAGCTGCAGAATCAAAGTTGCTTGAAATTAAGGAGCGGAAAGAACGACGTGGACGTTCTAGCAAAGCATCAGCCCTATCCACTCCTGTTGAGGCAGGAGAGGAAGATGTGCCAGATGATGATGGAGAGGAAGAACGGGAGGTTAGCTGATGCTCCCTATGTTAGTTTAGGAAGTGCTCCTTGCATCTGCTGTTTCATGTTTAACTAAAATCTTGAATTTTCTTCTGTGCAGGCCTGGCTTACTACTATCTCTTTGGCTATCTGTAAGGTTAGTTATGGATTGATTTAGTCCATTTCAGATTATTATTTAGAGCTATCATCTGTACTTCTTTTCTTAATTTCCTTCTGGCATTACAACAATTTCAGGCTTTTGATTTGCTGGAATTGCTAAAGAAGGAGGAAGAGATGCTGTCAGCTATGAAAGAGAGACAGTCTAAGGTATTAAATGCCCAAAATCAGAGACTGTTGGTGATGTTGGATTAACTGTATCCTCTTGAATTTCATTGTGGATAATAAGATGAGAATCCACCAGAATATTATCCAAAATATGATGGAATTTAGTTATTATCTTTTCTACTTTTCATCATTAAATTGATTATATTGAACCCATTAACTTTTCACTGGGAGACTGTATGTATGTTTTCACACTTGTACGTTATACTAAAACCTTCACAGAGAGGAGAATTAAATTTTCCTTTCTCCTTTTCTGCTGGTGAATTTATGATTGGGCATGGTTCAGGCACATAAGTTGCTTTGGCAATGATCAGCTGCTTTGCATGGTTTGTAAAAAAACCCCATGTCTAACATAAATCTTTGGCCACTTATTTCAGGAGGGGGACAAGGAGTTTTCTCGGGATGTCCTTGATGATCGCGCCAAAAGAGCAGAAGCGTGGCATCGGGATGCTGCAGCTCGAGTGCAGTACACTAAACCGGTACAGCCAATCACGTGTGCTACTTTTGCACAAGATGTTCTAGAAGGGAGAGCGAAGGCCTCAGATGCACACGAACACAAGCAACAGCCTATTATCTTTGGACCAGCAAGTCTTGTGGGTGGAGGCCTGACAAGTGAAAGGGAAAGGATGGCAGCTCAGGTTTTCCAACCTAGTTATAGGTATGTTTTCTTGCCTTCAATGAATAGAAGGTTTATGTCTAAATAAGGATAAATATAGTACCCTTATCATTTTATGCTATCTTGGATGTAAAAGTTATACTGGAAATTTTAGAACTGTAGGAACAGAATTTCATTTTTCATTTTAAATGGCTTATGTAAGATGCTTAAATTGGATATCTTGTAATAGGTTACCTACCATGAGTATTGAGGAAGCTGGCCTAAAGGAGATGGATATGATGAATAAATGGCAAGAAAGGAATCTTAAACTCATGGAAGAAGCCAATTCTGCATGGCACAAGGACAGTCGTAAAATTGGACCGAGTGAAGAAGAGGATGAAGATGATGATGCAGCCCAAGAGAAAGCAAGAGCATTCGATGACTGGAAGGATGATAACCCTCGCGGGGCAGGCAATAAGAAGCTTACTCCCACCGGTTAAACCAGCAGAGATGATGATCTATCATGTATCAATCTGTGGCTGCATTTTATTGGTTTTTTAAAACAACTTGCTTTCTGAATCTTGTATTAATTGATTAGTTACAATTGTTTTTAGTGCTGTGTGATTTCGATACATAATTTAACTGATGTATAATTCCCAGATGTTAATTGGAATGAAAGATTCCTCTTTTAGTGAAACTTCACCTTTTAGAGTGCCATTGTGCACTTTGGAATTTTATGTAATTTGCATGCGATCAAGGTTCTTGATTCGGGAGCTAAATTCGAAGCGGGGCCGGTTACAAGGCGAGGCCACTTCGGCCACTGCCTAAGGCCCGCCTGGCAAAAGGGGAGGCCCAAAGCATTTATTTTGTATAAAATATACTATTTTATGTTTATTTCAATTTATATAAATAATTTAACTTTTTATTCTTTTATTTAAATAGGTGTATAAATATTTAATAAATATATCCAGTTTTATTTATTTTGTAACAATATTACAATTTATTGATTCATTATTTAATGAGGTATTATTACAAGTATATTTCAAGAAATCACTTCCATTTGTATGAATGCTTGTATCTTTGTGATCAAAGAAAATAGTCGAGTTAATTTTATACAATAAAACAAATTAGGAATTCCTTTCTTTGTTAAATTATGTCCCAAAAGAAAAAATAAAAAAATTGCAACCCCAGTTCCAACTTCCTTGCACGTCATGAATTCCTTCCAGTAGTAATACAAGTACTGTATGTATGAACTTCCTTTAATGTATTGCAAATCTTAATGGAGAAATTGTCAGCGTTTGGCACGTATAGAATCTAAACAGCTAATGAGAGACAATGAAAGACATCCAAAGTTAGTGGATCTAATAGAAACTTCAATGCTCTCTATGGTTAACAAACTTTGGTGGAAATGCTCATTCAACTTTCATGCAAAAGTTTCTTTGAGGTTTTTCTATCCATCCAATTGGTCATAATCATCAGAGCCACAAGCGCTGACCAAGAAGTTTTCCTTGATAGAACAACACATTCTAATTTCCCTTTTACCTCTCCAACCCTACATTACAAATTACCACGACCAACACAAGAGAATAAGAGAAAATTAAGAAAGGGTATATACAGTAGGAAACTACTTAGGTGCCTCAGTTCCTTGTAAAGCAGGTCATGGACCTGGATATCTAAATAAATCCATTAGCAGTTAGTCATCTTCCTCAAGTTGGAGAAGACAGGGACAGAGAAAAGAGGAAGTCAAAGTCATGGTCGGTTGGAAAAATTCACTCGATGAAAACAAAGCAATTTTATAAAGCCAGGCACCAAAGTGAAATTACAACATGAAAGTGGTACGATACAGAAGATAAAGATATCAACGCCTGCACAGGTAGATACTTCGCATATTCACAACTTGAAGAAGAACATGAGAACAGGCTTATCAAGAACTGTATAACAGCTATGCAGCTTGTTTCGCAATCCACACACAAGGAGTTGAGTAAAAAAAAAGAAAATGCAGGAAGGTACCAGTAAAAACCGAAACAAATTTGAAAGCTCATCGACATCGCTTACTCATATATCCATTGAAAGCCTCACTGCAAGATGTATCAAGCAATTTACAAGTCAAGAACCAATATACAACAGAAACGTCCTCAACAAAAAGCCATAAGTTTTAACCTTTGAGATCCTGATTTCAACTATCAATGCACTTGAATCCCCTGCAAACCCACAACCATATACCAAACAAAACAGCGCAAATAAACAAATCAAGTAAAAGCACAACCCAAACATGTTTTCTCCAGACCTGCTTTGCCTTTTGTCGGTCACCTATATGCAAAGTGACGTTCTTTTGCATAGACAGAGAGAAATCTCTGCTACATACACCGTCAACATTATCACTAACAACCAACTTGTTCTCCACGTTTAAATCTTTGCCGAAATCTCCATTGGCTTCTCCAGACAACCTCTTCTTCTTCTTCAACCCTTTACTCGGATTCCCCAGCAACGGTGTTAAAACCATTTTCTTCCCTTTTGACGAATCCAAACTGGGGTTTCGACTGCAGTTTGGTACCATAGGTGGCGAATCCACCAAGTCCAAGCTCAACGCCATAATTTCTCCAATGATAGAATCGAATTCAGCTTGAAAACAACGGTAGCTGAAATTATCAGAGCCCATCATCGACCCACTTTTGACAGACTCTTGAAAAGCGGATTTTAAGCGGTTTAAGAACCAAAGAACCTCGGATTGATCAAGATCTTGAGCGAAAATTGCGAAATAGACGAATGAATCATCAATAAAAAAGGTGTAAGTTCTTTCTCTGACTGAGTGAGAGAACATGGAGTGGAAAGGAGGTGCCTTTTCGATGCATTGCCGACCCAAAGCCTCGAGATCAGCTTCTCTGCTAAACTCGGCAAGGATTGTGGTGTTTTTGGCAATGCAGGCGTAATAGATTAGATTTGGATTCGAAATCATTGATGGGTAGTCGAGAAAACGAAGGATTTGAAGCTTGAATCAGAATTCACAGGCCGGAACAGAGGAAAGAAATGGAACTTCAACGGCGAATTGGATCGGAGAGGTTCCAAATGGGATTCTTCCGTCGAATACTGATGGTTTCAGATGCTTCCACTCAGAAAAGATCAATTTTTGAATATCTCCAAAGCTCTCACAATTTCTTCACTTCTATCCCAATGCTATTCTCTCTCTCAGAAGTCAGAATATTCCTTTTCTCAAACACCCATCTTCAGAATTTCCCCCCCTCTCCCTCTCTCTCTCTAAAAACACTATCTTTATATGGAAATCTACCCATCAACAACCTCTGTTCATTTCCTAGGGTGTGGACCTTGTAAGAAGAAATGCAACATTCACTGGAATAATAACAGAGGGGAGAATGAAACAGAATAAACCAGTGCTGTCAAATGAAACTGCTCCTCATTGGAAACCCTAATTACGGAAATGACCTTTAAACTTTGATCATTGAACTGCTACAGGATGGCCAATTATAATTATGATTTTTAGGAAATTAGGCGGAAAAACATGTCCATTTTAGCTTTTCCCACTGGGAAGGCTTTTTCATTAGTGGAAGCAAAAGAGCATTTAATAAAATAACAGCCCAGAAAAAGAAAAAAAAAATCTTTTTTTCTTTTTTTTTTTCTTTCTTTGCTAGTTTTTAAATGGTTTATCTTTTAGAATATGATATTGAAAGATCATAGAAGTATGAGATATGAAACCCCACAAATAGGAAAGAGTAATGCAAGGATGTGACGTTTCACTTTGGCTGATATACTAATAAGTAAAAATACAATTTTGATATTGAAACGAAGCGTACATACATGTTGACCGTTGGACAAAAAATGGACATCACTTTTGGTCTTTTCTTGGTCACTTTCTATATGAATATGAGATTTGCAAAAGTAAATGACAATTTGTCTGGTTGGATCTTTCTTGAGCTTTGTTTGGGTTATCCAAAACAACTTGCATTTCATTTTTGTTTTAGTTTTATTATCTAATCTATCAAAACAAAGTATCATGACGAAACTAATTGAGATTTATATGAACTTTATGCAAGACTCCAAAAATAAGAAATTAAAGAAAGGTCAATTCTATGGGAAAATGTTCAGGATTCCTTCAAAATAAAATAAATATATAATGATCACCATCTTTATATTCATAAGAACAATTAAGTTTATTCAACAACAATAATAATAATAATAATCAAGTCGATTTGTTGAAATAGAATAAAAAAAATGGATCTGCTAAAATTGACTTGCCATGATTCATTTTTAAGATGAGTATAGAACATCTCATCAAGGCAGTCGTTTGTATTTGGAGGAGAGATTACAAGTCAAGACTTAATTATTCTTTTCCTGCAACACATACAAAGTCAATTGGTAGATGAATGCTTATAAGAAACTCAGCAAGCTAGCGCTTTCACAAGGATGTTTAGTCCAAATGAGGATGAAACATTTCAATGCAAAAGGAATATTGTACAATAGCTTTTATATGGTATGGATCAAATGAATCAGTTACTCTAGTAACAAGATCCAGTTGCAGAAAATTGGAAAGGTGATCAAAATTATGGTAAGAAATATTCTTACTAACTATTTATGTTATTGGCCAATGGAAAAATCAAATAAAATTTCCTCTATATAGCAGCGCCTCAGCAGGTATACAATGAAAAGGTTGCCCATAATAGTTGAACTTATCCATGGAAGATTTATAGGGGGTGGTCATTTTATCTTCTTCTTTGTTTACCTCAGCTGACATAAGGCGGGTCGAGAAAGGTCCATTTGAAGGCTTGCTCATATTTTACTGCAGAACTTTCCCATGTGAAGTCCTTCTCCATACCTCTTTTCATCAATCCCTCCCATGAAGATTTGTGGTCTCTGAAAGTCTCAACAGCAATTCGTAGTGCCTGTAGTAAACCACAGTAAGCTCCATGTGATTTTCGAGTGCTGATCACAGTACTCATGTATCAGAAACTTGTTTCTAAAAGATGACAAATAATGAATTTGCAAATGTTTTGAATTCGGTATCTATGGACAAAAATGATAAGAGGTATTACTTTGAATAAGATTTAACAAGGTAAATAGGATGGCACAAAGTGAGTGTAACAAACTAACATACCGCCAACAAACTCTCTTTTGTTAGTGGAGAAAAAGTCCACCTGCAAATACATTCCACAACAATGTTATATTCAAAGATTCTCAGCAAAAACCATCAATATAAAGCCTTTTTCAATCCTTGGTATTTAAGGTTTCACTATCTCGTATTCTATATGCACTTCAATGGCACCATAGTTTAATCAACTTAACAATATGGGTCAATGTTTGTTTAAGCAAACCTCCATAGTGTCATCAAATTTCCTGTGTTTTCTTATTAACAATTACAATATTCCAGTAATCACTTTGCTTGAGGCTGTGAATAATTATGATGAAGGATAAATATGTACCCTGTGCCTTCACCACGGCCTCCCTGAGCATAGGGATTGAAAATCTCTACGGTATCCTGAAATATGAAGAATAAGGAATTTAGAGAAAGAAAGAAAGAAAAGAAACACTACATGTAATTTCTCGAATGTTTAAACTTACTCGAAGTCCTCCAGTGGCATGAACCACAGGTACGGTTCCATATCTCATTGCATATAATTGATTTAACCCACAGGGCTCAAATCTTGAGGGCATCAATAGTATGTCACAGCTGGTCATTAAAGAAAAGAATAAGCTACTGTCATTTATTTTCTTAGTAGCATCTAAACAAAACAAAAAAAAAAAAAGAAAAAAAAGTGGAATTCTTAATTACCCTGCAGTTATCCTATGAGAAATTGGAACATTAAATCCAACCCAACCCCGGAATTTATTTTTATAAGCTGATTCCGTTGCTCTCATCCAGTTCTCAAACTGTGGGTCCCCAGAGCCCAGCATAACCTGAAATATATTTGATAGCGTTAGTAACAACATCTACATCTGACAAAGGGATAAAGTGTTGCCGTAATGGCTCTTAAACTTGTTCCACATGGAGGGCTTGAGATCATATTTCATATAGGAGTTTATAACACCAACGTATTGAGGTTTAGAAAACTTTGTTTTTATACTTTAATGAAAGCTCTTGTAACAATTTTATGTATGTTAGATGAATAGGATGGATGTATGGTAAGAACATAAAATCTTACAAATTGCACATCATCTTCCATGATGTCTGGAATTGCCAGCCGAATCAAGTCAATGCCTTTCTGGTAATCTAGTCGCCCAATGAAACCAATCTGTGAAAATTAACAACTCAAATCTATGACATGATGTAAAGGTTTTGCTGCCTGGACCAGTGTATACATAGGGCATTAACATGTTACCAATGGGCATTCTGGCCTGACGGGAAGATCCAATTCCTTCTGCAAAGCAATCTTGCACTTCACCTGCACTTTATTAACAGCAGTAAGAGAACTATTCTTGAATGGTAACAGTTCAAAGAAAAATATATTTAGCCACCTTTCCAGAAAGATCGTCAACAGAATAATGGAAATCGATGCTCTCATCTGAAGAAGGGTCCCATTCAACAATATCAATGCCATTTGTGATCCCTGTTCATTACAACAACATGGTAAATCATTAACCACATGATATCCTTCTCAGCATAGCACTAATTAACAAGATAGACATATAAAGTTCAAGGGATCTACCATTAATAACACTCTTTCGACTACTAAGTAACCCATTTAGACCATATCCACCTTCAGCAGTCGTAATCTCCCAGGAATATCCCTGTGTTTATAAGGTATAAATTGAACATCAAAAGCTCACCCCAGTGATGTACTATGAGATACAAAGGCACTTGTGCGGTAGAAACAGTGTTTAACATCCCCATCATCGGAACACAATAGGCCCACGTGTTATAGCATTTTCTTAAAATAATTAGATTATCTAGCAGCAACATCTATCACAAGGATGTTTCAAAAAATGAGACCTAAATTAAACAATGAATGGTGTATAACATATATGACCTGGCTAACTGTTAGTATTCGATCAGCAGTCACAATTGCACCCTTCAGAATGTTGACAGCTTCACCTGTGTCAAGAGCATGGGTCCTTGCCCATGTTGGAAACACCCATTCCAGTGCTCCATACCACTCTGGAGGTAGTCCCAAATTCTTATATGTTGCTGCAGGTTCTACTCCCTTGCATTTGCAAGAGCAAAGTTAATTAGATTGGTATTCATGAGTAAGAGTCCATGAGATATATCTAATAGCAATAAACAACTTTTTTTTGTATAGATTTGACTTGTGACAACAGATGATTGAGTTTCTATATTATTTCCAACTTATAAATATCCTCTACAAAGGATTGTAACAATACTACTACTATATATCCACATTTAAAGAAATTCCAAACAAATAAATAATGACTATATTCTAGTTTTCATTCTTTGTCTAACAGTTAGTCTTGCTATCTCTGCTAATACATTTCATCTACAACATTATTATCTGAGTCAACCATATAAATGAGCAAGTAAGCTATCATCTACGGAATTACCTCATTGTCCATTAGTCAGGAAGCTCTAAAAGTTCAACCATGCTAAGGAGAAGAATACTAACTTGTTCTGTTACTTTATGTATTTTCCAGGGTGGGGGGAAGTGAGAAAAAGGAGTCTACCTGGTGTGCAAGGTTATGGATTGTGAGAATACTTCGGGCATCCTTGTAAACTCCATACAGACGATACTTGGCTGCCAAAAGTCTGAACTAGAAGAAATGCAATGATTAACATTCCACCAACATTTCTAACTTTGACATGACTCTTTAATAAAACTTCAAAGAGACAGAGAAAGGAGCCACCTACAGTGTACTACTACTCTATTAGAAACAAAATCTATAATATGGGAATAAAAAAGCAATATAAAGTTGTCCAAACAATCAGCAAAAGGGATGATTTTCATTGACCAACTTATCAGAAATACTAAGAAGTACCTTGAAGCTTCTAAATTTTGTGGCAAATAAAGCACATTGGCATTCAGAAAGACAGAAACATATGCATACAACAACATATTCACAAAGAGCTCCATGTGACAGTTGCATAGACAGATAAAAGAACTTGAGGGAGAAGAAGATAATAGACAATAACTAACTAAACTAAAGAAAACACAATCACTAATCAAACAAAGAAATACATAGAAATTAAATTATAAAGTAACAACTTACACTGGCACAAGCCCTGCATGCCAGTCATTGACGATGAACAGACATTTCTCCCCATAGGTGAACCCTCCCAATGGAAGCACCAATGGAGCTTCACAAGCTGCATGGCAAAGTAAAGTGAACCGAAACTGTAAAACCAAATGAGAGTAAATCTTATCATTATTCCTGAACAACATAGTATGCTTACTTCAGCAATCTATTCCAGTGAAGTTATAATTTGAACAATATGAAACATACCTGATTGTCACCAAAAGCACCATAACTATCCCCATATGGATTTCCAGGTCTATGGTATGATGGATGGTCCACAAATACCTGAAGAGAGGACAGAAAGAGCTCATCATTGTTGAACAGATTCTCTCACTCCGTAGAAATTGCTAAGAAATGAATCAGAACTACAAAAAACACTAGAAGGTTTTATAAGAAGTCTGCATAATACTTACCCAATCAACACCCTCCCTATACTCGTGGAAGAAGGCAACATCATGTTCTCCTCCAAAGCAATATAACTTGATACGGCAATCTAAATCAAGAGCACCAGCAAACTTATTGTCTGAAGGTGTACCATTGAGATATCTAGGAGAGACAACCATAACACGGTGACCACGGGCAGCAAGTGCAATAGGCAAAGAACCACAAACATCTCCTAAGCCACCCGTTTTCGAATAAGGTGCTGCTTCAGAAGTAACAAAGACAATATTGTAGGTTACTTTTGTCTTGGCTTCCTCTTTTCCATCTATGTCAGCAGCTTCTTCCACATTTTTGGTAGTTGCATCGTCATGAGATGAGTCAACAGCTTCAGTTTCACCTGTAAAATTTCAGTAAATTTCTATATTTAAAACTTCATGAACATCTGGATCCAAGAAAACTTGACAAGTGCAGGGGTTGAAGTATCCATTATATATTAGCATGAAAAAACAACAATTCAGCAATATAAATCAACATTTATCTACGCATTTCATAATGAACATCTCAAGGTCAAGACGTTGAAGCTAGAAAACCAATGTGGCGAGCAAATAGAACACCCTGGAGTAGTGTCCAGGGACACTACTGTGAAAGAGGTACAACCCCAACATTATTCAGACTTGGCAAAACTTAATTATGATTCGCAACTAGGTTGCGATTTTGGTGACAGAGTTTGAACCTTTATAGCAGTAGGATCAATTAAGAACCACTTCTTTCTAAAGAGCCTCTTATTCTATGAACATTCCCAATCCAGTGCATCACCACTTATCGAGTCACGGGCGGCATACAAATCAGCATGCCAGAGGATGTGATCACATTAAAACCTTGCATCTGAATTAAGTATTAGAGGTGAAAAAAAGAAGAGGAAAAGTCAGAGCTGCACACTCCTCCAATCAAACAAGTTCCAAGCTCGAATTAAGATGAAAGAGTTATTTATACACTACATATCAATTAAACTGTATCAAATTCATTACGTACTTCTTGATGAGTGATTTGACACAATCTTAAAAAATAAAAAAGTAATGAAATAAAAATTGTTTATTTGAATAGTGAAGGCTGTTACAATAATGATTAAAATATATACATAAATACTTTAGTAAAATACAAAAAGAAGGAAAACATATCTCAGAATTTGGAATATAACTGTGTGTACCACAGGTTCCGAAATTCTCAGCATTCTAAGAATAAACATACCAGACTGAGGAATCAATTGAAACCCGATAACAGAGCCAGAGCCGTCCCTCTCGGTCCCCAAAATGAGACCTTTCTTCTTCTTTTTCTCATCTTTAACGGTAGAAGACTCATCTTGTAGACCACCCAAAGCACCTTCATTTCCACCTGATGAAACAGAACCTCTCAGCCTCAAACTCCTGCTTCTAATTCCTCTTCCCCACAAAGAAGCAAAACCCACTTTCCCATTAATGATTCTGGAACTCAGTCTAGCCTGTAATACGTTTGTAAATGAGCTGCATGGGATGAGTCCAGTGATTCTTAGAGACTCCATGAGAGAGTATTAAGGTTAAAAAAAAAAAAAACAAAAGAGCATAGAGAGAGAAAAAGATTTAAGTAGTCTAATGCAGGGCGAAAGCCATCGTGAATTGCAGTTGAAAATGCTAAGAAATCTGTAAGCGACTGAGATAACGACAAAGAGAACAAAGTACACCTGCAATCAGGGGCTTTGGGAGAGCTGAGATTGTGTGTGATCCAGGAAAAGTGGCAAAGTTGATAACTTATCCTCAGCTTAACACCCCATACTCTTTCACCAATGTGACCTACACACGTCATTACCAGTGGCAAATACAGAGGCTACTTAAGACGTGGCAGTAATTGGTTGGGCATTAGATTTGGCTCCAAAAGGAATGGATGTATTCTATTGCAGCTAAGCTCCTAGTACAGAAATGTGTAACTCGAGAGAGACGCCACGTATAAAGCAATTAATGGGAAACTATAAAAGGGCGGGGGCAAAAAGCAAGTGAGTGTAGACGCAGAGTTGGACAAATTCGTCTTTTCGCGAGGGAAAAAATTCAGAATCGTCACGTGAATCCATGAAAGATCCAATGGTCATTATTGACTTGATTATCAAATATAGTAAGTGGATCCAATGCTCAATATTAGTTATCAACACAGGACGTAGGTTTCGGGTCTTTTTAAGGTACTGAAGCTGAATCATCCTATATCCTCAATTTTTCAAAAACTTCTATTTGAAGGCTAAATTCAAAATTCCATATATTGCTAATTCCATAAATTATATGTAACAAAATTTTGTTACTATAAACCAAGTATATATATATATATATATATATATACTCCAACAAAAAACAGAGTGATCAACAATCTAACACAATTTGCATGATAAATTAAATTATACATATGATCACAAATTGTTGTGTCCATCATTACATATAGCATCATTAACACCATAAAAAAAAATAAAAAAATAACAACGTATTGACAAACAAAGTTGGTGTCTTTAATCGAAGCCATGCACACACTTTTTTTTTTTATAGCTAATTAAAATTTAAATAGCAAATTAATCAAAATCCTGTCTCCAACCATGGACACTCAAAGGAAAAGCCCAATCAGGTGAATCAGGGCTACAGCCCGCACCCCTTCTACCATGCAAACCGAGCCCATTGTGTTTTGGGCTTGGGCTCCTTGGGACATGGTAGGCTGCTGTTCCTCCGCCGGAGCTCGACGAATCACAACCCGACCCAGTAACCGAAGCTCTCCTGGTTGATGTGTTCCACTGGGGTGTGTATGAGCCACGTGGCTTCACACTGCCTTGGCCTCTTACCTTGGCCTTTGCTGACTGTGTTGGTGCCATGTAGCTTGGCACATTGTTAGTGCTTGTCTGTCTCTGTTGCCTACTTGAATATGGATCCGATGAGTCCATCAAGTCCTGGTTCAGCATCTCCATGTTGACGTTACTTGAGCCAGAAGCTACAGCCATGTCCATTTCCACCGTCTTCTCCGACATGTCGTCGCTGGTTGTGGTTGTGGTGGTGTTGGCCAGAGGCACATAAGTTCCATCTCTTGGGCTGGAGTGACGTGCTTGGTATGGTTGCGATGACATCCAATGCTCGAGCCAGTTCCAGCCCCATTGGGACTTTTCACGCGGGTCAGGACCACCAAGATCATCTCCATCATCTGTTATGGCCTTGAGAAGCTGTTGATGTTGCTGCTGCTGTTGCTATATATGATAATCAAAAGGGTACTTTACAAAACATGAAAGCAAGGTACTACTCATAATGACAATGAGGGATTTGATGCCTTGAGAAAGGTATATACAGGTGACTGACCTGGTAGGCAAAAGCATAAGCAAGAGCTCTCTCTCTTTTCACAACAGCATCATGTTTCCTTGAGGGGTACTGTTGCTCTTTGATTTTTTCTGAGCTTTGTTGCCTTTGATGTCTACCATCCCTGCTTTGCATTTCGTACTTCTTCATGGGACTTTTCAGCTTTTGCTCTTCTAATCCTCCTCCTCCTCCTCCTTCCTCCACTTGGTTGTGCAGCTTGTCATGTGTCAACTGGAGTCTGCGTGCTCGTACTCTTGCCTGCACGCGCACTAATGCTTGCATGCATCGCATTGTCATTTGTGCTTGTTTTCTCACATTATGGCCTCTGACCAGTGCTTGCAGCCTCACCAATCCTTTCAAAGCACGCAAAGCCCTTCGAGCCTACAATTTCATTCACATAAAGTTCAGAAGACATGGGAGGAAACATGGTTTTCTAAATTAAAGACCTTCAAAGACTCCTTGTAACACTCAAGGCTTAAGCATGATGACAAAAATAGAAAGGTTTAACCAAGCAAAGAAAGAAGAAAGGATTTGCCGAAAACAGGCTCCGACAAATTAAGCATAGCTTCTTGGTACATGAAAGGTGTGGGGACACTGCAGATTCCATGAGCCACTAATAAAATGTTCAACGCGTTAGGTAATATTTACCATGATTAGCAGGCCAACATTATGGTTTTAACGAACCCCCAATTTTAGACATATCTGAAGCTACATTTCTACTGACTAAGCAGAATAATGTTGTAACAATTTAGCCATTTGCAAGAGAAGAAGAAAAATTGATTAACAAGGAAACAAGGGAAATAATTACCAGGTATCCTCTGTAATATGATTGTATGAGCGTTGCAGCTCTTTCTTCCCTAGAGTGACGTCCATAACCAGCTAGCCGAACAACTTTTGCCGCTGCTTGTGCTGCTGCAACTGCAGCCTCTGCAGCAGCTGCAGTTGCTACAGCAACAGCTATGGCATGGTTTCTATCTTCTGCCATTGGGGTCGAGACTGCACTCTCATCATTTGTGATATCTGGAGAACTCTCTGCGGGAAAATGTTCAAACGACACAACTTCCGGAGCATCATGCTGCCACTTCTCCGGATGATCCTTCTGAAAATGATGTCATTGATTAGAGTTATATAAGCTTGTTACTAATTAGCAGTAATGGTTGTGCATAATTTGTTTTTCACACACGCTATAAAACAAACTGGTAATTGTGGTAAAGATGATATTATGTGACCTAGGCCTCATGAGAAGAAATTTTCAATGGGGATGATGATTGAAATGTGACGAAGAAGATGCACATGACCATGAAGGTGGATGATGGTGATGGCTTAGGTGGACTGAAAATAATGTGTCATGAGCCCTAGCGACATTATATCTTGACAGGGGACCATGGGGGTACCTTTATATTCATGGTTCTAGTTGGCATGGTGAAACAGGGGTCAATATGAGGACTATTATTATTATTATCAGGTTCATTTTTTTTGGTGTCAGAAATTAGAAATCAGAATATGGGGTTGGTTGGAGAGAACTAAATGTGATGCTCATAAAAATAACAATCTTGATCAATCACATTTATGAATCAAACAAGAGCTTTTATGAACTTTGATTCCCCTTTTTTTTATGGCGTTGAAGTCATAATTGGTCGTTTATATCATAATTAATATAATTATCCTCTGATCCATTCCTTCCCACATTTTTAAACACCGTTCAAATATTTTATTAATTTAAAAAGTTGAAATATAAATCATTAAATTAGTTGATAGCTGTGATTACGCTCGTAGTCGTTTCCAAGCGTTTAGTCTTAGCTATCAATTTTGCGTAAAAACAAAAGGGTATTAAGAAAATCATTGTAAGATCATTTTGGAGTATATATTTGGAATTCAGGTAAGTATGTAATTCCAAAAAAAAAAAAAAAGATTTATATTCTGTTAATGATTGAAGAAGCACTAAAAAAAAGCAAATATTGAAATTGTGAAAAAATAATTACCTTCTTATCAGGCAAGTCCTTAGAAGAAGGTTTGAAGACTTTCTTCACAGAAGAGAACCAGGAGCCTCCTTTCTTCCCCATCTCCGGCCAAGAGATCGGCTTCTTAATTATCCACCACCATGTCAACAAAATATAGCCACGTCAGAACGTTAAACATTACAGTTTTTTTTCAGCCATTGATCATCAAAACGTTTATATAATTTGGCTAAGACATCTGTAACTGATATACAATTAGCTTAGCTTTAACCCAACAAACACCCAGATAAATTCAAAAACCATTGAAGGAAAAGACCCAGAAATGAAAATCAAACAGATATGATTCACAGTTGGAATCAGACCCATAAAACACTCAGAAAAAAAATAACCAACAAAATTCACGAGGGGTACAAGATATATACAA
The DNA here is from genome assembly GCA_007844105.2 of Rhamnella rubrinervis. Lineage (NCBI taxonomy): Eukaryota > Viridiplantae > Streptophyta > Magnoliopsida > Rosales > Rhamnaceae > Rhamnella > Rhamnella rubrinervis. The sequence continues at coordinate 1,039,351 of CM017576.2, forward strand.
AGAGTAAGAAAGCACTGAGAATGAATAAACCTGATGATGAGTGTGTTAGGTGAGCTTGGGAGATTGTGGCATTTCATGGATGAGTCTGTCTGAGTGAAGGTCGCAGAAACAGAGAAATTGTCATCTAGAGAGAGAGAGAGATAGAGAGGTAGAGCAGAGAGAGTGTGCGAGAGAGACTGTGGGTGTTGGGGGGGGTTGTTTGTAGCGTGAGAAGAGTAACTGCAAGGCCGCGCAATCGCCGTTAGTATTTAACAATTTCACGGGGTGGTTTTTGTTTTCTTGTACATGGTTACAGTTGAGACCGGGCCAAAAGTCCTCTTGCCACGTCATCCACCCTGGAGGGCTTCTATTTATTACAAAATGCTGTAAATTTATTTTTCTTAATTTCAATTGAACCCCGATACTTTGAGGTTCTACCATTTACCTCCCCTCCTTCTGTTTTGTATATAAATTACTCGAAAGTTTTAGTTCTTCTTGTTTTTATTAATAAATGCTTAATTTTACAAAAAAAAAATAAATAAAAAAGAAAATGGATATTGCACTATAAGTTCGCCAATTGCCAAGGAAAGGTAAGACGGGAATTGGATTCACAGCATTTAAAAACTTGGTCAATATGCAGTTGGAGGATTACATGGCGTTTCTGAATCTAATTAAAAATGAAGATTATACATAATAGTTATGTATATTTTTTAACGGAAGAATATTAAAAGCCAAAAAATAAAAGAAAATGTACGTAAAAATTGTTTAGATTATGTTGTGGGATTTGGAATAAGCTTAAGATCTTGTATTGAAATTTTAATTTATTTTCTTTATTGAAAACTAAATAAATCTAATATATTATATGATGGATATTTTGGTCCTTTGGAGCTTGGTTTTCCTACCAAACGATTACAAATGAAATGAATCTGCATTACGAAGCTTAGTTTTGAAGAGATTGGGTCGGCCACAAAAATAGTAAATTAATTTGAATAATGGTTAGCCATGAAGTCAATGTCATAAGATACTCATATATTGTGATAATTCTTCATTATAAAATTCGTGTTTAATTTGGTGGGCGATATCATGTCCTACAACACATCTAGAAAATTTTCTCAGTAAAATTAAATTACTGTATTAATTATATATAATGCTTCAATTGCACACATTTTTCTATCAAAATTGTCTTCCGGGAAAAATAAAAATAAAAATTCCATTGCTTTGTGTATTGGAAAGTTACTGCCATTGCTTTACTTATCAATAAGGATTGAGTGATTATGTAATTCAGTTCACGTGTCATGATTTCTAATCTACAATCTAATTTGCACAGTGTGACCATCTTGCTTCTTAATTGTCAGCCTAAACGTGAAGTTTTAATGTTTCACCATACTATGTTATTTAAACTTTAATTTTATTACCCATACCTCATAGTTTTCAAAATCAAGAAATTAAAAAGGAAATAAACAGATTAATTTGGTGAATTTGGATTCCCATTTTCCAATCCCCATCCTGCAGCTGTAAAACACAGAGTTTGCAAGTTGATGTTGTGTGTGTTCTATATGTCAAACAGCTCATATATGAGATGGTGTGGCATGGTAAAAGGAAGTTATCATTTCTATCACCTTATGTATTCAAAATTATAGGTGGAGCATATTATAAGTTCGAGTCATAACAAATTTTATTTGTATTTTATATGTACTCAATCTACTAATTATGAGCGGAGGAGAAACTGTTAGGGTGTGAACTTCTTAAATTTCTAATAAATTTATATATTAATAACTCCCATTAAGATACCATTTTATTTATAAAAAGATGAGAAAAAAAACTCATATATGGCCATGTCTATTTCAAGAAACCCATATAGAGGGCAAATTGGTTTCACCACATAAATATACTTTCTTTCCTATGCTGAGCTGTGAAGTACGCTTTTATGTGTATAATATTACTAAGACATTAGCAGGAGCCAATTAAGGTATATATGAATTACATAAGGTACAGTTGAGTCTTGCAGTTTGAAAAAACAAATAAAAATAAAAAATAAAAGAGATTAACTAAGGTAGATCACCTATTTGCTTGCATTTAAAGTAACAAATATTGAAGCAAAGATTAATAGGGTGTGTGTATATTATTAAGTGGAGGAGTCTTAGTTGTGTGCCTCTTTTTGATGGGGGTGATTTATTAAGTTTGGTGAAATGTGTCTTTCATCATATTTATGTTACCACCACCACCACGGCTGCAAGAAATTGCTAGTGTGGGGCCATTTTCCAATTGCCTTTGTATGCATGTAAAATTTTATGCACCACAAAAAGGAAAAAAATTAATTAATTAATTAAGAGGGGCTTCGGCTAGCACTTCTAATAAAAAGCTAATTTTGTGCACAAATTAGTTTGAGTAACAAATTTTCCATATCTAATTACTTGTCTAATATATATACTTCAGCATCAATTATATTTTACAAGGCATCCCATTACTTAAGCAACTATTTGGTATAAATATATGGAGTTCAAGTGTACTATAATAGTCAATTAGTTATCTAACCAAAGTGCATATTATTCTTATAAAACCGCATGTATTAATTTCAGATCGACTCCTTAAATCATTGTGAAAGTCTTATACCAAAAAGAAGTGGGAAAAAACAATTTGATAATGAAGGCCATATAAGCTAATAAAGGTTATAGTATTGTCTTAATTAATTAATTAATTAATTAATCTTTCCATGCCTTTATGGGCTTATAATTTAAGAAGGATTAATTGTCATAATGCAACCCCTTAATTGGCCTATCTACATTATTAAAGCATGAGCAAGGAATTGTACTTTGTTAATTAAAAAAAAGAAAAGAAAAAAAAAAGTGGATTATAAGGAACACCCATGCATCCATCTTTTATCCAATTAACTTGTAACAGCAAAGGATGAATGAAACGATGATGGGTTTTGTGGTCAACCACCTAAACCAAGAGATTTCAACTACTCAACGTAATCATAATGATTTAAACATTTCTTTACATCTAATTAAGGTTTGGTACAACAAATCCAATAATTTTGTAATATTTTTTCTCTGTACCTTTTTCTTCCTTATATTTTTGGTCACCGTCAAGAGAATTTTGAGCCACAAATTAAATTCTGCTTCGAAATTAAAATATTAATTATTTTCACCTCCTCTGTTTTGACAATTAATACATGCGTGTATGTATAATATGCTATAGCTTATAGCTCGGAGAAATTAACATCTAGCTAGTTTGAAGATTTCAAATCCAATTTGATATCTGGATTAAGAAATATAAATAAATGGTGGAGTTCCATGTATACTGCAAAATGGAAAAAGGATAATTGGTGGTCCAAATTGAAAACCATTATATTAATTTGGACCAGCTAGCTAGCTAGACCTTTATTTATTTTCTTTTCCTACTAGCTAAGGAGAAAGAGGGGTATGGCTATGTACAAGCAGATGCTTTGTAATTTTTCTACCATAAAAAAAAAGATGCTTTGTAATTTGATGAGTAAAGCTCTTTATCATCACGGATGATTAATATTGAATTCATTATTTATTTATACGAGTGATTGGTTATTAATTAATTATTTATTATAAAATTTTAATATAAGAATGTGATCCCTATAAAGCTAGACCAATTGAATTCACGAGTAGTTGATTCTAATTTGGATTCGAATAATATAAGGTATTTGAATTAAGCTGTAACTCGTAATAGATGTTTTTTAAACTTTCAACTATTTGAGTTTGCCAATAATATCCGAATCAAATATCATAATGTGTGGCCAATCTATATGTAAGTTTCTTGTAGTATATATGTAAGCATACCACCCAAAGTGATATATATATATATATATATATATATATATATATATATATATATATTTGGCTTCAAAATATATATGATCATGATCACATATACAGTTTCTTCATGCATGCAGGCACTTAGATTTTCAATATTTCTGATTTTTTATCAACTTTGTGGACCGGGTCAAAATCCACTTTCCTCTACGAAAGAACTGATCAATGAAGAGCAGGATTAACAATTTGAAGCCAAGGAATTCGAAGCAATACAAGTATATACATATATATATAGACAAAGCTGACATCATGGGCTATGTAATTTAGAGGCAGGATTAGTTAATTCATACGGTTTTAGTAAAAAAAAATAAAAAGATAATATACGTTATATATTTATATTTTTATCCATATTTAATAAAATAACACGTGGTGACTGTAACTCAATATATATGAACTAAGGACAGTATTTCTATATAAATAGATATATATGATAAATAACATGTGATTGTAATTCAATATATATGAACTACTTATTTATAATAATATTTCTATATAAATAGATGTAGATTTTTTTTTATCAAAATATAAATAGATATCGATGATAAATAACATATAATATACATATATAAACTATTTATCTATGATAATATTTTTATATAAATAGATATAGATGATAAGTGACATATAATACACATACATGAACTACTTATCTATGATAATATTTCTATATAAATAGATATAGATGATAAATGACATATAATACATTACTATAATTCAGTATATATAAACTATATTGTTCATAATAATATTTTTCTATATACAGATATAGTATAGATATAGATGATAACGATGAAGATTTGTGCATGGTATATTGTACTGTTGGAGTTAATTAAGGCGCAAGATAACGAAAAGACAAAAGAAAGGACATGTGGAAAAGAGTCAAAGTCAACGCCATCGGAGGTCTAAACTCCCACAACCCGACTTTTCCGAAGAGTTCAGCGACGTCTGCATGTATCAGGGGCCGGAGCTAGCCATGAAAATAGAAGAGTACGTAGGCACGTAGGTGTTAATTTCATAATTGGTTAAATAAAAATTGAAGAAAGATGATGCGGTACATATATAAATATAAATGGTCATTCCTGGCGGGGAATGTTAAGGATGAAGATGTGTACGTAGCTGGTACTTTTGCTTAATTAGCTCTCTTCTTCTGTAAACGGTGATATGTATCTTTGTAATATTAATGGCGGCAAAAGTGAGAGCCTTGGAACAAGGTCATGATAGTAATATTCTACTGATTGATCTATATATATTGAATGACACTCTTTTTCTTTGCTGGTGAATAATAATTGCATTATAAGCGCAAAAAACAAAAAGAGACCTCGGCAAAGAGACTTTCAAATAGAGCCCAGACCTAAGCTGATCCATAATTTGGCATTTAGAAGGGTGTTTTTAAAAATTAAAAACCGCAATAGTCGACCAACTGTGTGAAAAATTCAACCGACTATACTATACTATGAAGAATTAACTTTTTTTGGTAATCGATGGTAGACGGTTGGTTAGTCGACCGCTATCTATTATGCGCAGTCGATTTTAATATTGAATTTTCAAAACCGTTAATTTTTTATTTATTTTATTATAAATAAATTAAATTAATATAATATAAAATATATATTTTTTATTTTATTAGTTTTGATTGTAATATATTTAAGTTTTTATTTAATTTTAAATTATTTATCTTATTTATTTATATTTATTGTATGTTTTTTATATTATATATATATATATATATATCAAAATATGTAATAGAAAATTAAAAATCAATAGAAAAACTGCCTCGTCAATTGTGGACGGTTTTTTTAATAAAAAAAATTTTGATCATAAAACTGACCAACTGCTATCATCATCGATTAAAAAATCAAAACTTCCCATAACTAAGTTCATTAGCCCCATTTTAATAGGCTTCATTTATTTTTTCTTTTGGTGAAAACCATTAAATATATATATATATATATATTTTCCTTAATATATATATTTGCATTGATATAAAACTTTCTCCGTATGCCATACAATTCATTATGATGAAACTTTGATAAATAATTTTCTTTCATAGATTTAAGAAAGAAGATGAAACAAATTAAAAGAGAAAAGATACTAATCATTACTATTGTAAAGCAGAAAAAGCAAACATGGTTCAACTGTTGAAGTAAATTACCACTAAAAGAAAAATAAACTGTACCAAACATGAAAAATTTTCCACCATGCAAGAGCCTCTACTCCCAGTTCAATCATGGAGTAATATTTGCTTCTATGAGTTCACTACCATCGCCATGGCTACTTCTAGAACGCACTCTACTTCTTTCGCCACCTCCATTACTAGTTGCCATTAATCATCGTACTTGATTATTACGAGCCTCCATTCCAAGCACAACGAGAGCCATGTGAATCTTTTCTTCAACCCTGAAAGACCAAACCTGCAGTCGTTGATGTTTCTTCAGATGATTATTATGTACTACATCCTTCCACTTGGTTCTGAGTACATAGCAAGAGCTTGTTTTTCCAGACGGCTTGGTCATATCCCATTGTCTCAGAATCAACGTAACCTCCTTAAGTTTGGGGTCGATCACTGACACCTTTATTGTCCCCTCTTCCCTAAGCAGTTCCTTCTCATTGTCTGACAAGAAATCACTCATGATTTTTCTAAAAGGCATAGTCAACCTGTCATGAACCTCGCTCAAGTCGGTGTTGTACAAGGTCTTTTCGATAACCAGGGTTATGCTCGTTCCTTGCCACTCATTGATTCTCTGTCTAAATTGTAAAGGCAAGTCGGGATGATGATCATTAGCCGGTACTTGTCGCAGCTCAAACTTCATCAACTTCTTCTTCATTTTTACTACTGTTTTCGCTTTCTTCTTGATTTTTGCTACTGTTTTCGCTTTCTTCTGCTTCTTGGATTTCTTTAGCTGCCAATCATCATCATGGTTTCTAGATAATATTGCTCTTTTACGAGTTGTTGGCAATATTTCAGATTTATTATCAACGTACTTTTTTGCCTCATCTTCCTCAAGATATTGATCATCGTCATCAGCGGCCTCAGAATTTTTGTGTTTCTCCTCCTCGCCTTGGATTGTGATCACTACTGATCTTGATGGCTTCAAAGCCTTTCTCGCCTTCTTTTCTTCCTCATATAACTTATTCGTACATACATAGGCTAAAATACCAATCTTCGTCATCGCGTTAAGATTAACCTCCTGGTCTGCCTCTTCCTCAAGATATTGATGATCATCATCAGCAGCCATAGAGTTTTCGTGTTTCTCCTCCTGGGTCGTCATCATAACTGCAGGTACTAATGGCTTCAAAACCCTATTGTGTGCCTTGAAATTACAAGTAGAAGAAGCAGTACTGTTTTTCTTGTTTTCTTCAGCAGCGGATATTGGTTGGCTGATCGCGGCTCGCTTCTCTTCTTCTGTTAAGAGCAACCTCCAGTCATTCCCCGGCGGCGTCTTCATCTTGTAATGGTCGTCAATATGCATCAATATATCTTCCTCTGAACCCAATTACTACCGCTTTCGTACTTTGAATCTTTAAACACTGAAAACTTTTTAATCAACTATTTATATCCCTTTTCTGTCACAATCTTATATATTTCAGATACTACATACTCACGTATATTCAATCAAGAGTTTCAAAAACTTTAAAACACTCTGCATATTCAATTAAGAGTTTTAAGGACTTTCTGAAATCGGGAAGGACTACAAAAGTATTACAAGACTCAAACACCTCTATTACTAATTACGATTTTTCTCTTCTTTTTTTTTTTTTTCTTTCTTTCTTTTAATAAACTAGCTAAAGTATTGTAACAGTAAGGAAATATTTAGCTTTTAAAAATATTACAATTAATTAAACACACAGTCCCCTCTAAGTAGTTTAGTTTTTTTCCCCCCTAATTATCTGATTATATATATATATATATATGTGGCAGAGTTTAAGTTTTTTATTTATTTATCGAAGTAAATTATTATTATTTTTTTTATAATATTGTCGAAGTACGCAGTCCCCTCTAGCTAGTTTAGTTTTTTTTTTTGTTCCAAATTGTATGATTATATATATATATATATATATAGATATGGAAGAATTTGAGTTTTTTAAAATTTATTTGTCAAAGTAAATTATAAATAATCTGTGAGAGGTTGTTTAATCATGCTAATTGGTATTTCCACGCATCATCTAAGACTTAAGAGATTGTCCACAGGAAGGTGGTGACCCAGAGAAATGTGGATGGCCCACGCATTTTTATCCGAAAAACTCTCCTTTTTTTTTTGTTTTTTTTTTGATGAATCCGAAAAACTCTCTTAGTACTTCCGCAGTAGGAAAAAAGTTTCGGTAATCGGAATACATATTTCTTTATTATTTAAATAATATTATTTAATATTATGTTAATATTTATATTTATACGGTATAATTTTAATATTAAGGAAGCATATAGTTTTCTGCGTTATCGTCTTCCGGAGCGCCGGGCTCGGCTGGCCCGCGTGGAGCCGAGGGGCCGGTCGGCACCAATCCGTTGCCTTCAGCAGAGTTTTTTTCCCGTAGTACAAAGCTGGTGAATACTCCCGCCTATGGTTTCAGGGCACGTGGACTATTAATCAGAAAGCAACCCCAAACAGCAAAGCAAGTACCTTCCATTTTATTCTCTCTTCGAAGCCGAACCCAAACCGAATACGACAACCACCGACCTTCTCACTTTTGTATTTTTCTTTTCTCCCAAACCGGAGGAGCGACGCCGTTTCATATTTATGGTTCGGCGTGGAAGAAAACTTAAAACGGAATCGTAGCTTTCTCCGTATGGAGGTGTGAAGGTGCTTTCTGACGTGGAGTCCACGCGGCTTGACATCCTATGGTAGGAGTACTGAGCAGTGGGTACTCCGGCAGACACAGAGCATATTTTTCCGTCCCTTTGTCTTCTTGTGCTAATATGCAGACACAGCAGCAGGGAGAGAAACAGTGCCAGAAAAAAAAGAAAACCACAAATTTTCACTGAATTGGAAAAACCTGAAACTTGCTTGGCACAAAAGACGGAGGAGGCTGTGTTTCTTGGTCTCGAAGTTTTTTGAGGGTTAATTTCGTAATTGAACCAGATTGACTTTGGGTCAAGCTTTTGGAAAAGGGGTTGGCAGTGATAGGCGTGTCGCGTTAAAAAGCTTGACAGAGGGAGTGAGGAAGAGGGCTGGGGGAGAGTGAGGTAAGCAGTGGCTCAGTGTCTGTAATGGTGCTGGTTCATAATAAACAAAGCTGCTTCTGGTTTTTCCGGCGGATGTAGACTCAATCGTAAATTGCTTGTCTTTCTTTCCATATATATTTTCTATATGTTTGCTGGTGTGTGTGTTTGCTATGTTCTTGAGTGTTATCGACCAGAAAACCTGACAGTTACGTAAAAATGTCACTTCCTCTTCCATTGATTTTCTCTCTCTGAGTATTCGTCACTCATTCTCTCTGCATAACCTTTGGTTTTGTCTCGCTGGCACTGTAGCTTGGCCTCCAAGAAACGCTCTTGTTCTCTGCATTTCACTTATTGGGTGTGGAAGTTTTTGTCTTTGTGAAGCCCTTTCATTGTAAAAGTCTTAGACCTTCATCAAAAGGTATGGACGTGGTCTCACTCATTGTTTCTAAAGCATTTTTTTTTCCCCAATTTTGGTAGCTTTTACTCGTTTTTTTTACAGACCATTTTCTACTTTATGAAATACTTGAATATCTAGGTAATTATTATAAGAGGATTCATGCTATTCCATTCAACTTTTATCCATTTTTTTTTCATCTTGGAAATTTACGGTTTTTTTATTTTTATTTTTCTGAATTAGGAACCAGCAATGTCGTCTGAGAGGGGAAAGAAGAGGCGGTTGATGGATGATGATGACGAGAAAGTTTACAGGTTCAAAATCCTGTTACCGGATGGCATCGCCGTAGTATTGAATATACGTGATCCTCCGCATCCCAAACTCCTCCTGATGGATTTTATCGAGTTGGTGAAAGTGGAATATTTCAGAGTTCAGAGGCACTCAAAATTTGCCAATCGACGAACTCCAATTAACTGGAAAGGAGGAGGCCTATATCTAGAAGATGCCAATGACGTGAAGATGAAACATGCTGTGAATTTGGAAAAGTTTAAGCCACACAAGTGTCACATTTTACGGCTTCATGTGAGTATAACTTAAACTAAGACAAAATCATTAATTTTTTTTTTAAATTGTAGTTTAATTGTCATCATTTGCGAATATAGGACCATTCATGACTATAATGTTTTTTTTTTTTTTGGTTTTGGACCTTCACCTATTCTTAAGAGACTAGATGGGATAGTTTAGTGGAGAACTTTTTGTTTGCTTATTTTTGTGTTCTGACTTGTTATTTTTTCTGATTTAGGATGGTTCTGGACAATTTGCTCAAACTTTTGAGGTCAGTAATTAATTTTGCAATTTTACTTCTATATAATTCCTTTATTTAAAGATGATTAATTCAAGAATTAGTGTGCTCTTATTTTTTTAATCATATATTATTAATCAACAGATGCATTGATTTTAATATGAAGTTGTATCTTTTAACAGAATATGTGGGATCTAACGCCTGACACAGATTTGTTGAATGAGCTACCAGAAGAGTACACCTTTGAGACTGCTCTTGCTGATCTTATTGTAAGTTTTTTTGGTAGAGCTGATGAGAGAAGATGGAATCATTGTGTGCTCAGTTTGTTTTCATTTAGGTTCTGACACTCTTCTGATCATATACCAGGATAATTCCTTACAAGCAGTATGGTCAAACGACGAAAATGATCGAAGACTTATTAGGTGTGTTATTCTAACAACTGTACAACCTTTTATCTGTTGCTTGATTTTCATTTCTACTAGATATTAGATTTGGAAGGGCAGAGCCTGAAATCAAATAACAGCTGATTATATATCAACTGAATTGGTCTTTTGACACCTCTGTATTTGTTGCTAACTAATTTTTTTCTTCGTCTTTAAAGTGGCTTGTGATTGTCTTTGACTTATGTCCACTTTTCAATAGATTGTGCTACATTTCACTGGTTTCCTTGAATATTCATTTCATATTTGTTGATTCTTAAGCCAATATTATCTTTATGATCTAAAATTGGTCTTTCAACACTTCTATATTTGTTGATAACTGATACTTCAGTTTATTTCTGATTGTGTGGAGCTTGTTTTTTGATTTTCATATCCTACTCAACTGACCGTGCATTATTTTCGTTGACTACCTTAAGCTGTTTATTAAACTTCAAAGCATCAATCTGTGTCCATACTTTTTCTTTTAATATTTGCAGTGTGGATGTTAGTGAGGATATTATTAGAATCTTTGACACTGGTCCTGGAATGGATGGCAGTGATAAGAACTCTATTGTAAAGTGGTAAGAAATGACTTATCTTTCCTACCTTTATTTTTTCAAATGTCATTATTCCTCAAACTAGTATGTATTTGATACGTCTAAGATGCTTTATGAATTAAAGAAATTGTTTCCCATAAAATGTTGATAGATAAGTGTCAGACCAAAAAAATGTATTTACAAAAGAGATAAAATGGGAAAAGAGAAGTTAACCATAGGACATGTACCTATGTAGGTTATTAGTGCCAATATTTGTCTTAATCTAAATCAGCTTTAGATTTGTTTTGGGTTCTGATAATGACTATTTAGTACCTCATAGTTATACATGAAATAGATGACTTTCTATCTCAGCACCAATCAAACAATTTTCAACAGAATTATTTTATTTATTTATTTATTTTCATTTTGATATGTACGTGTATTATGTGAAGTTGTAATTTCTTTGTACTGTAAGTCACATGTATTCCTTCAATATTATCATACATGTACTCTATTTAGGGGAAAGATGGGTGCATCACTTCACAGATCATCAAAAGGACATGCCATAGGAGGAAAACCTCCCTACCTAAAGGTAAAAATCAATTTACAGAATCTTCTCATAATGCTTTTATCTTGTACATACACATATCGACTAGCAGAAATGCCATGACCATTATTCTCTTGGAGGCATCTTGTTCCTTTCATTGAAGACTTATATTTTAAGCATATTTCAATCTGTTTTTTTTGTGTGATTATACAGCCCTTTTTTGGCATGTTTGGGTATGGAGGACCTATTGCTTCTATGCATTTAGGAAGGTTTGACTTTCTTTGTGAAATTCTTTTGCCCTACATGAGAGTCCATGTTCTGTTTGGATATTCTTTTAAGTATTCAGTTTTACCTTTGTCATTTCACTGCCAAATCATAGGCATGCTCTAGTTTCTTCAAAAACAAAGGAGTCCCAGAAAGTCTACCAATTACATCTTGAGAGAGAGGCCTTACTCAACAATTCTGGCTCTGAACATACTTGGAAGGTGCTTATGTTGCGCTTTCAGAAAGCAATATGTTGTTTTCCTTTTGTTAGATTTCTCTTGCAGTAAAGGATAACTTCACTTCCATTTTAGACTAAAGGTGGCATCAGAAATCCATTAGAAGATGAACTTAAGAACGCACGTCATGGAAGTTTTACAAAGGTAGCCGTCAAATTATTCATCCCTATCATCTATATTGTTTTATTGTTCGAAAAATGTATTTTGCCTCTTTTGCTAGTACATTTGGTTAATCCAGTTTTTGAGTGATTTCTTTGAAGTCGTTCTGGAAAATGCCATGTTTTCCAAATAATTATCTTGGTTGTAAGCTATAAATTGATGTAGCCACTGTGAGTTTGTAAGTCTATGGTTTTTTTATGAAATTCTAAACAAGTTTGTAATTTCGTCGACCCAGGTTGAAATTTTTGAACCTCGAATCAAATGCTTGGACGTATTTCAACTTCAGTGCAAGCTGAAGGACATATATTTTCCTTATATTCAGGTATGGCTTTATGAAATAAATTGCTCCCAGGTTGTGCTAACTTGCATTCTAAATGCTGTTAATATAAGTAAGTTTATTTGTTATGCTGGGAAAGTTGTACATCATTATGAAATATTATATTCCTGGTCAATGTTGTAGCTCTATGTGCTTTCCAGTTTTCTTTTACTATCATTTGTTGGTGTTTTTGCATTTTTATCCGGGCTAGCTATTTTTCTGTCATAATGTACTTTTTTTATTTTTTTATTTTATGAGGTGTGCAGTGTGATGAAGGAGGGACCTTGACACCAATAGAGTTTCAGGTTTGATATTGTTAGATAGTTATGTAGTGTTTTTTTTTTTCTTTTTTTCTTTCTTGTATGTATTAAACTTTCTTTCTAACCACATGTATTGCTGTTAATTATGTTGTTGGTTGTACCTTAAAGTGTGAGCAACTTGATATAAGGTCATCAAGTCTTTGAGGGAACTTTATGACTTGTCAGGTTAATGGTGTTGATTTAGCTGAGGTTGAAGGCGGGGAGGTTGCAGTTACCAACTTGCATTCTTGCAATGGTGAAAATTTTGTTTTACAGCTTCATTTCTTATCTAATCAGGAGAGTGAAATCAGCAGTCAAGGTTAGTTGTGAGAGTTTTCTGATTTATGAACTGTCTCTCTCTCTCTCTCTCTCTCTCTCTCTCTCTCTCTCATTTTCAGTTGGCTTCCCATTTGTTTCTGTCCTGGTGTTGTTAGTTATTAACAAAATTTCATTTTGGTTTCTCATACTCGATACAATTCAGGTTCCAGAGCGTATCTAGAAGCTAATGCACGCCTGAAGTGTGTCTATTTTCCTGTTGTTAAGGTAAGCAACTTGTATGCATCTCAATTTTCATTTTCTCCTACACTTCAACATATAAAAAGCCTTGTATTGCAGGGAAAGGAGAATATTGAGAGGATTTTGGAGAAGTTAGAACATGAGGGATGCCGAATTCCCGAAAACTATGAAACCTTTAGTCGTGTTTCAATTCGGAGGCTTGGTCGTCTTCTTCCAGATGCTCGTTGGGTAGGTTGTGGATCTTCCTGTAGCTGCTAATAGATTTAAGTTTTCGAACTGATGAAATGTGAGATTTTGGTAATTGGGGGTAAATACTAAGTTTTACCATCTTGGTACTATTGCCATATCATGAGGTAGTCTTCATTTCGTATATGCATGTCTGAAACTTCACTCTTTTCTTCTTCTTTTTTTCTCTCTTTTTGGTGAAATTTTCATTCCATTGTAATCTAATTTTACTAAATTAAACCAAATAATTTTGCTTGCTTTCTGAAGTAATTTACTTACTCTTATGCTCTGACCACCTACCTATGGTGCTCTGGTAACTTTATCATCTTCAAGGAAATCCTTGTGAGTGAAATTTGGGTTTTATAAATTTAAGGACATATGTTAAGTTGCGCTCTGTTTGTTTAAAGATTTCTTTCTATTGTACGACAGGCATGGCTTCCTTTCATGGAATTCAAGCATAAAAAAGGAGATAAAGCACACTTATTGAAGATGTGTTGTCAGAGAGTTAAATGCTTTATTGGTGGGTGGTTTAATAAAATTTAGCTTACTATATATATGTAGATCTATTTGATTTTATGTGTCGTTTACTCATGACAGAACAATGTTTTGATTACAGAGACTGATGCTGGTTTCAATCCAACACCATCTAAGGTAAGGAATGCTCTCACTTATGTGCACATATTTTTTTGGTAAATTCACTTATGTGTACATATGAGCGGGTGAAAAGGATATTGTTTTACGTCTGTTCTAATTTTGGATATTAGTTGCTTTCACTTCTGAAATTTTGTAAATGATAAACTGCCTTTCTCCCATTCTCTCTCAAATGTTGTTCTAACCAATTATTATTTTACGCATTTACTATACTTAATTGGATGGATGGTGCAGTACCATTTGCCTCTATGTGATAAATACACTATTCATATGAAATCACTCTAAAGTAAACAGTAAAGTTTCATTATTGTACCTTCAAAATCTTCTTATATACCAAGAATGTGCTGAAAGTTGTTACACTTGCTACCAGTCAGCTCAGCAATCATTGAGCCTTGGAGATATATTGGATGGGTGAGAAGTTGAAGAGACAAATTTACATAGTGCTTAGTTATACAAAGCAGATGTAGGTGCTTCATTTTTGTGGAGAAAGAATATTTAATATAGATTATGGGCAGATGGAACTTAGAAAGCACAAATAAGTTGTTTGAAACTTAGACAGGCTAATTGATTGAGAGAGGTTGATTTATAAAATCTTTTTGTCGTCTGTGTACTTTATTATAATAATGTAGCTACTCAGTGAATGTATATTATCTGCAGACTGATTTAGCACACCATAACCCTTTTACCACTGCTCTGAGGAACTTCGGCAATAAGTTTCCTGAGAAAGAAAAAGGTAAGCTTATACTAGCATTGCAAGTATGAAACTATTTAAATAATCATTTAATTGATTTTTTTTTTCATTTATCTTGAACACATAATATTAAATTTGTAGGGATCACTGTAAAAATTTATAGAGGTGGCAAGTTGTTGAATCCATTGCAAGTAGAAAGAGAGTATCAAGATTGGATTCTTTCTATGCATGACCAGCATGACGAAGAAACTGAGCATGGTGAAGATCAACCTGTTGTTGTTGTCAGCCCTGCAAACAAAAAGGCAATTCACATTTCATCTGATGGTAGGTGTAAAAGGATCAATAGCATGGTTTTTTGAAAGAAAGTAGAATATCCTTTTTTTCTCTTCAACAATTTATTTCTTGTTTTTTTCTTTTCATATCTATAACTCTCATTATGGTTAGACTTCAGTCTGGTGCCAGTTAACTTTTTATTATTGTTTATTAAATTGTAGTGATAAGAGTGCATAAGGCTCTAAACAGGAAGGGAGTAATGTGGAAATCTGGCCAAAAAATCAAAATTCTTAAGGGAGCATGTGCTGGGGTTCACAAAAATAATGTCTATGCAACCATAGATTGCTTTGTACTTGAAGGATTAGAAGGTGATTCTGGTGGTAAGTACTCTTCCTGGTTGAAGACATTGCATTTGGCTTTGCATTCTATATATAAGTATGCCCTTCTCAAATAGTTTTTGTTTTCAATTATTATTAGAGTTCAACTAGATTCTTTTACAATGCAAGAATTATGGTCATTTTAATGTCACTGACCGTTTTGTTTTCAATAGGGGGATCTCGGATTATATGCAGGCATGTATTTTGTCCATTTTATTTTGTACAAGTTCTTTATAATTCTGTTCACTTTATTCCTCAAATCATCTTCTTAAAACTTTGTCTCTTATTTGTTTTGGCTTGAAAGGCCACTAGGTATAGCAAAAGAGAGTGGATGCATCCTTTCAGAAACCGATGGAGAAACAAATATAGATGTGCGCAACTCCTTATCCATACCTATCACAGTGATTGATTCCGGAAAGGTTTGTAATACATCTTTCGATTCTCTCTTTTTGGCTAAAAGGGAGAAAGCTTTCCAAATTTTTTATATTGTTGAGTGATTGCTTGTCTGATATCTGTGACATTAATGTCAGTGCATAGCCATTGAAAGCATTGAGTGGGAATACCAACTTGTGAAGTGGCATCAAAAATCTCCTTCTACAATCGACTTGCTAAGTGAAATGCACTGTCGAGATTTGGAGGTTGATGGGGTTAGTATACTTTGATGATATAGTTCTCTTTACTAATGTAAGATTTGTGGTTGTTATTTGCATAAGAAATATAGGGAGTTTAAGAATGGAACTGAAAGTATATTATAGAAACACAAGAATTTCATAATATAAAACCTGATTCCAAATTTTTTATTTACTTTTCATTACTTTCTTGGTTAAGCAATAAAATCTTTCCATGTTCATGTAGTATAATTTCTGTCTGTTTTCAGGCATTACCTATTAATTCTTATGCTGGAACAGTTCTTCCTAAGGAAACTGTAGCAGTTGTTAGGCCTGCAAGTTATGTATCTTCAAGCGCTTCAAAGAATTTGGATCAAAAGCATATTTTCAAAAGTAATTTAGAAATGTCTATGCAAGTAAATTTCAGAGGGGCAGCTCAAGATCGTGATAATGTCGAACATATTTATTCAGTACGTTTAAAACCTTCATCTCGTAAAGGGATTCAAGGTTTATATGTCTTTCCGCTTCGATGCAAGCTCCCATCGTTTGATAGAGCAGGCATCTATACGTTTACGTTCTCTCTCGTAAGTTATATACAACTATTATCATTTTTCTTTTGAGTCATGTTGTATGTGATTCTAATTGGTTTCTTGTTTCTCATGTGCTCTGGTGCTCTGTTATTTCGTTTGTTAGATTGACTCAAGTTGTAAGACTTGTGAGAGAACAGTTTTGATCAAGGCATCTGACAAGGTTGGAAGCTGGAGATTTTTAAGTAACAATCAGAGTCAACCATATACTGTGAGGTAAGGCATTTTTCTAGTGATTGGTATCCTGAATAGTCAGTTATAGGTTTTGGTTATGGCCAGGATTAGCATTTCAATTAGTTTGTCAAAAGTAAGGTAGTTTATTCTTTTGAAATTTATACCTTCAAAAATCAGTTTTTTTACATTATATTTGTTTTTTATGTTTCTCCTCTTTATATATGTGTTTGTGTATGTGTAATGTGGCACACACTTGTGGATGAAGCATGTGCCTGGGTCATGTTTGGCAAAAGGCCAAAAAAAGTGCTGGCCTGTTGGCTAGCGCATTTGATTTTGATTTGGTGCAGTTGAAAACAGGGATAGTTACATATGAAATATGTTCACCCTTGGCAGGATTTTATTACCTAGCCTTGTATTTAGTACATATATTTTCTGATTATTCCTCTCTATACTTTTCCTTTTCCAAATAGATTGTTCTAATTCTCTGCATATTCTACGCAAATTTTCTCAAACCAATTAACCCACTTTATTCATTCCTTGATTTGATGGCCAGGGTGGGTTCAACTTTTCAACCTCTTCCTGTTGCCTGTTATGACATTTATGGGAATCAAATTCCATTTACATCCAATCCAGAAGTGATGCTCAAGATCCAAACAAGTGAAGTAGTGATCGCCCATGTAAAAAAATTAAAGACAAGCCTTTCTGCCTCTAAAATGACTCTAAAAGTTGAGGTATGGTTGGTAGTTAATGTTGTCATACCCTCCTGACGATATTGCACTTCAAATAGATGTGTAATTGTCATATCTCATGCTTTTCTATTTTGGTTGACTTCCTCCATTTTCAGAATGTGCTGATTGAGAGCAGTGAGTTGGACAAAATTCGACCCACTTACGCAGCTTCTGTGATCATATATACTCAGGATGAGTCATTGTCAGTTTCTACTGAGTGTCAAGGTATTGTGCTATCTTTACATCTTTGCAAATATATATAAATTAATAAAAAATGTTGTTCTTTGTTTTGCAAAATAGTGATATTGTTCTTAGTGTAGATTCTTGGTTTTCTTTGTTAGTTGTTCCTGGATGTTTACATCACGTCGAAGTCCAATGCCCATATCTGGAAAACCAACTGCTTCCAGGTTGCACTGTTAAGGAGTTCAAATTAGAGGTATGTTCGACATTTTTATGGTTATCAATGTCAGGTACTGGCCAGTGTTTCTGTAATATGAGTGCAACATTTATCTTTTCCTTGCAACTCAAGGACTGGTAGAGCATAAACTTGTTGGTTAAATGATAGGAACGTGATGGCTGCAATGTTGATAATGCTGTTTTGCTTGTGACCATTTTAATTCTTGTTTCCTTGTTTCATCAGATGTTTGATAATTATGGCAATCATGTGAAAAAGGACTTGGACGTCCAATTGAAGATGGAGGGTTTTTTTCTTCAAGATCAGTTGGGTTTGGAGCGTAAGGTCAGATTCTTTGTGCATTTTTGTCTCTACTTATAATTGATAGATAATTGTATATTTTGGCAGATACAATTTTTACACATTCTAGAAGTATTTACCATTTTATGAGTCTGGTACTTAAATAAGATGTGAATCCTCTATCATATGGAAAATAGCGACAGCAATGGAATTGAGAAAATTTCTATAACCATTTGGTGGTAGTGGTATTCAGGTCCATGTGGTAGTGGTTCTCGTGATGAGGTGATGACAATACTATACTGGAGATTAGATATTGTTGGGTTCTGTTGAAATCCAGTTGTGGAATATGTTTTTCCCTAGTCCTCACATTATATGTTTCGTGTGCTATATGCAACAACATTTTTGGGATTGCTTGTGACTGCTCTGTTTCATGATGCTGCATTCAACAATTGGTAAAATTTGTATTTTGTTTTTGTAGTTTGCCTATATAAGGATTTGTTACTATAACTTTACCACACGCCTAGGATGATTGTAAGAGATTAAATGTGACTTCATTGTATTTTCTCTAAAGTAGAGTTATTTATGATATTAATCCTGACAATAAACATTTTCGATATAGGTGGATAATGATGGATACATTGACCTTAGCGGTCTTTTAAAAGTAACTGCTGGTTATGGAAAAGATGGTATGCTTTTCTACTTGATATCCCTGTCTCTTGTATATTCAAGTCATGAAACTCATTCTAATAGAAAACAGAGTACTGATTGAAAAAAGAGAATGAAAATTCTCACATGGATTTAACTAAAGATTTGTATTTTCAACTCTTGTACCTATGTAAGCGAGGCCATAACATGTTAAGTCTGCACACACAAATTCACTGTATGAACTTTTTCTTGTTGGTTTATGCAACTCATCCATGGCTTTTGTCTTTTAGTTTTCAGTTACAAGAAGAAAATTTTTGTCTGTCAGAGGATTGAATAAACGTTTTAAGACTACCTTTTCTTTGGTTGGTTTTTTCCATATTTGGAAGAAAATTTGAGCACATGGCTATGGCATGGAACAGATTGGTTGTTTATGCATTCTGATAGGTGCTCAAATTTTGCGTTTTTATATGTCAAATACCTTGTCCATAAACTCTTTTTCCATTTTCATGTTTTTCCAATTGGTTTCAAAATCTACATGTAATGTTTGCAGCATCAATATGATTTTTACTGTTATATTCTTAAAAGATTTTTTTTCTTTTTCAAGTATGATTTATTCTCAAAGAGTGAGATGTTATAGCTTAGTTTCAATTTGAGGATGATTTTATGTAATGATTTCATTCTACCCCGCTTTTCTATGCAGTATCACTTTCTGTCTTGTCCGGCAAGAAAGTTGTTTTGAAGAAAGAGTATCAAATTGAGAAAAGGGAGTTGAGAATGGTGTCAAAGGTCAGTAAACCTTTGTTTCTGTCTTTCATTTTCTGTAGTTGTAGATATTCTTTTTCTGTTTCCCGTATCCTTTTGTTGAAAAAGTGATGATGATGTTAGGTACCTGAGCTTGTGGCAGCTGGTACCCAACTGGAAAATATAATTTTTGAAGTTGTTAATTCTGAGGGTGGTGTTGATGAAACCATACACAATGAAGAGAAAAATGGCCAATCCCATTTGCTTACGATAAAGGCTGAATCATGTAATTCAGAAGACTTAATTCGGTATACTTTCAAGCATGGACGCTGCATTGTGCTATCTATTCCCCTCCCTCATAAAGGAGGAGCCTTTTGTTTTGTGGCTAGTCATTCTCGTCATCCAGAACTAAGTCTAAGTGTTGAGGTTGGAACAGCTTTACATACTATTCCAAGTTACCACTTAAGTATATAGAATACTGATTGTTAAGTTTTCTGCAGGTTTCTGTTACGCAAACAGTGAAATCAGAGTATGATGAGATTCAATGTCCATGGTCAGATGGAAAGACCTTGCTTGTCCAGGACTCACCTTCCCTTGAGAAAGTAGAAAGCTTTATGGTGTCCTGTGTAAATGATGGGAAGGTATGTCAATAATGTCAGCTCTAACTTGCTTTCAAAGACACAAATGCAAGTTATACATTGGCATGGATGTACCATTGTAGTTCATTTAAACTGATTATGAGTTCCACAGTTTAATATCGACTTTTGAAGTAACTTTTATTCTCTTTTCCCTAGAATATCTTTTACTGTTGTTTTTTTGACCATCTATTACGAAAGCCCAACTTTGCTACCTCATGTTAAATTTTGAATTTCTTGACACTTACTTCTGTCTTCAGGAGGATGACATTTATAAAATTGGTTTACAAATTGGAGAAATGGAAAAAAATTTGGATAAGCTTAATGTGGACAAGGCAGAAATTGAGGAAGTCTTGCAAAAGTTTCAAGGTATTGAGTAACTTGAACATATTTAGCTATTTACAATTTTAGAATAGTTATCATATTGCGCTAGTCAAAAGAATTACAAGATGTTTAAGTTTTACTGATGCTTGGCTTACATATTTTCTTATTCAAAGACGGTGTATTTTTCTCCTAAATCTTTGAAGGTTCATGTGGTTAAAATGATATTAGGTGGACATAAGATGCATCCTCTTCTAAGTTGGATGCGTACTTTCATTGTTACTTGATTATCTTACAGCAACTATTCTTGAGCCAATGCAGCAGATGCTGCTAGCGTCTAGTGTTGTTTAGTATCATGTTAAGAATCTATACTTGGATAATAACTAAGTAAATAACATAATAAAGTTTTGTGCTTATTTTGGCTCATTTTCAGCTACTATTGTGCCTTCTCTACTGAACATGTCAAATGAATTATTCACCAAAGAGGAATTGATGAAGCAAATAGAAAGCATAGGTAATTCTGCTGCTGCTATTTTCTGCCAGCTTTCTAGAGAAGGTCCATTCAGAGAACTACATAATCATTTCATGGGAGATATAGTTGGGCTGGTTGCTCTACTTGGTAGAGTTAATTCCACCAAGCTTAGCAGGTATAATCCCTCTGTACTTCCATTTGCCTAACTAAAAGAAAAGCCCTTGTTTGGCAGTGTTATTAAATTTGTGTTTTGTTACTTAAAAGAATGGAACTTTAACTACATTGCCAAACAAGCTTTAAAGTTATTTATCTTTGCTTTTCTAATGCATTAATATTTTGAGCTTTGTCGGTGATCTACTTGCATGCAGGGTATTATCAGAATACTTGGGAGTAGATAAAATGCTTGCTGTTGTCACTAGAACCTTTGCAGCTGTTGGTGCTCTTGAGAAGTATGAACAAAATGGAGAAGTTGATCGTAGGAATGCTCTTTATGCAGAAGCAGCTGCACGTGGGAAAACTATAAATGGCCGATTTCTTGTTATATGCCTCGATGAAATAAGGTATAAACGTCAAGTCAAGCTTCCTCCTGACTTACAAACAAGATTTATTGTTGCACAATGGGTTCTTATAAAAAACAAGTTTTGATTTGGTGGCAGGCCTTACGTTGGAGAGCTTGAAGGTAGTGACCCTCGAAAGAAGCTTGCATTGGAGAATCCTAAGTTAGCAGATGGGGCGACTCCTAGAGGTTTCATGGGGTATGCAGTTAATATGGTGGATTTAGATATCAATCATTTATACACAAAAACATCTGCAGGTCATGGTCTTAGGGAGACATTATTATATGATCTTTTTGGCGAGCTCCATGTTTATGAAACCCGGGAAGACATGATAGCTGCCCGTGCTTGTTGTTCAAGACGTGGTGCTGTTTCTCTGGATGGTGGGATTTTACAAAAAAGTGGAGTCATTTCTCTTGGATATGGGTATGTGTATCTCTCTCTTTCTCCTTCTATATAGCCTTAGAATATCTTTAATCTTTCTTGTCCCAAGATATGAACCCACTGATTTCTTATTTGTTATTATTTTTATTTTTTTTTTGGTTATAGGGATGGTGGAATTTGTTTCCCAGTAGAGACGAATAATAATATACATATGACTTCAGAAGATATGGAGCTAATGAAGTACATAGAAGTTGGAAAGTCAAGATTAAGGAGAATAGAGGATGATATAGGAAAACTAACCATAAAGCGGGACAGATATTTAAAGAAGTTCGAAAGGAAGAAGAAGAAGTTCAACGAATTAATGAACAAGTATGATTCATTTAAAGAGAATTGAAAGTTTTGTGGTGTAGGTTAAATAAGCGACCTGTTTGGTAAATACAAAGTTGTTTGGTGGTGAGGGTTTGGTTTTTCAAGATTCTGTGTTCATATACTAATTGTCTTTCTAACCATCGGATAGATGAGAGCTAGTTTTTTTTTGTTTGAATTAGTACAGACTTCTTGTACAAAGTGTATATATGTCCTTCAAATTCACGTACGTAGACTTGTTCATTAAATCTAGTTTATTGATTGAACATTTCTCATTTAAGTAGGCCTTTTTAATTTTCTAAAACAAAAGTTTGGCATAAAGTGCAAAACAAAGAAAAATCATGGGGTATTAGTGCAAATAACCCTATTTCATTTTTGTAACAAAATTTTGCTAGAGCCCAAGGAAAACTATAGAAAATTGAAATTAAAATAAATTTACTTTGAAAAATAAAACACTGGAGAAGGAAACCGGAATGGGCTTAAAACCATGAATGCCTTCGTCATAGTGCTAACAGACCGCCCGGTGTCGTTTCGGCACGTAGTCCAGCAGCCGAATGCATGCGACTGCATTTGTGCTCTTGTGCGGCCCAAGTCATAAATCCAATGCATTACTTTTTAGGTTTTTATTTTTATTTTTTTTTTGGAAATATAATATTTGATTTGGTTTTGAAGAAGTTTTTTTTTTTTTTTTCTAAATTAATACACAAGTATAATTGGATGAGGTTGGTTTCAATTAGATTTACTGTCAGATATATTTGCATTAATTATATTTTATTTTTCTAAAAAGAGATGTTTATATAAATTGAATTAAAAAATATGTCTGTTACCCTAAGATATAAGGGAAATTTCAGGGACAGATAGAGAGAGCCCCAGCGAGTGGAAACTTGCTGAGTCAACTCCGCCATGTTTCAACCTAACAACCAGGTGAGTTTGAGTCTCCCTCCAAATTTCCGTCTCCGTCGGTTGCTCAGAGAATGTGGGAATCCAGAGATAGAGAAAAGAAGGAAAACTCGGTGTCCCAGGCTCTTTGATTTCCTCCTTCTTTCTTTTTCTACATTCGCGCGTTCTCTTAGCTACCAAGTAGTGCTGGATAGTTTTGGGTGATTCCAATGCATGTCTCTTTTGTCTCTGTTGTTGCTTTCCGGTGCTTTAATTCCCTAGAAAATTAACTTCAAGTATTTGATTCTCTGGATTTGCTGACCTGTGGTTCAATACAGTATTCAAAGTCTGGCGCTGTACTTTCATGTCTGCTTTCATATATAGCACTTAAACTATGTGGGTTTTCAGCCATTAGGCGTTTTTCTATTATTATTATTTTTTTGGGTGGGAGATATGTTGTTAATGTCTGTTTGCGTGAAGGGGAAGAGAAAATTTAATATTTTTAATATGAAATAATCAACTTGCAATCGTTTTTGTTGAAGGTTCTGTAATGCATGTGAATTTGGTGGAGCAATATTATTGCAGTATGTCATACATGTTGGAATTGGGTAGGGGAAGTGCAATGTGCAAGTTCAGGTGGCTTTTATTGTTATGATTATATATCCTTTGTCTGTCTGAAATGTATTCCCCGGTTTTCTCTTGTGCTTATGCTATCAAACATCTAAACATGGTTCTCTCCCTGCAGCCTTCTATTCATACGAAGAAACTATCTGTTCAAGATTCATCAGCGTTGATGCAAGTGGATCAGAACGAAGCTAGTCTTGCTGTAAAGGATGAAATACAAAATGAAGGATTTTCACAGGCAGAGTCACTCTTCTACTTCTCTAAGGTTGTGAAGAAATTCTATCCCGGTGATCCTTTTATAACTATGCATGTAAATAATTATGGTTTTCATTTTTTGCTTTTGTTTTTTAACTCCAAACTGAGCTGACCAAATATTATAACTTTGCAATGGCCTTTTCATTGTAGAAACTTCAAGATGATCTGCATACGATAGGACTGAAAATCAAACAGCATGAGGAACACATGAGATCTCTGAAGTCCGAGAAAGCCAAATTAGAAGACTCTATTCTGGATAAGCAAGGTATGATCTATTCGTTTTTCTTGTAAATACTTGTTATTTTTTATTTAACAACTGGATCTGATACAATAGAATAAGTAGGACAGCAAATATGTAGACACCCTGCTGTATAGAATTAGACGCTATGGGAACATGACCAATTTTTAAGATTTCCCCTGGGCCTTGACTGTGCATACTTGGAGTTTAACTTTTATCCTGGTCAGCAATTGATTGCTTTGGAAAAGGTCACATTTACACTTTTAAGAAAAAAAAAAAAAGAAAAAGAAAAAGGAGGAGGAGAAGAAGAAGAATAGCAAAAGAGAGAGTGAGAGAGAGAGAGAGAGAAAAGCAATTGTAGGACACTCAGTATCCTTGATACGTTCGAACCTTTACTATTTGCCGTTATCTTCATTTCTATAATCTGCTGAGAGAATTTTCCTTTCAGTTATTTTAGGCAAGTATCATACCTCAAGCTCTCTGAAAATAAAAAATAAGGACCATTCACACCTTCAAAGTGAGGAGGAAACAACCAAACAGATTCTACGGCATGAAAAATCTGCTGCTGGCATTTTATGCCAGCTGAAAACTCGTCATGGTTCACAGGCCTCCCATCTTAATTTGATCAAGGATGTTCTGGGTATTGTTGCTACACTTGGAAAAGTAGATGATGATAATCTTAGTAGGTAAGTTTTATACTAAATTTCGATGACAGAGATGGTTTGTTTACTTGCTGACTCCTGATGGGGTATTTTTAAGCGATTGACACATTGAATTTTAACTATATTTAACTTGTTCTTCACTAAAATCATTTGAAATGCAGGCTATTCTCGGAGTTCTTAGGCGTGGAGAATATGCTGGCAATTGTTTGTAAGACTTTTGAAGGTGTCAAAGCTCTAGAAATATATGACAAAGAAGGCTCTATAAGTAAAAGTTCTGGTCTTCACGGGCTTGCCGCTTCTATTGGGAGGTCTTTGGAAGGGCAATTTGTTGTTATTTGTCTTGAAAATTTAAGGCAGGAGTCTTTAAGTTGCCTCCATTTCCACTAGTATTAATTGTAAAGCTTCACTAATTTAGTTGTATATTTGGATTCATACTGATCATTTCTTCGTGCTTCCACAGACCATATGCTGGTGAATTCGTACCTGATGACCCACAAAGGAAGCTTGATCTTCTTAAGCCAAGATTACCTGATGGAGAGTATCCACCTGGCTTTATTGGCTTTGCTGTAAATATGATCAATGTGGAGAGTACAAACTTATTTTATGTCACAGCCAATGGTCATGGTCTCAGAGAGACTCTTTTTTATAATCTTTTCTCTCGTTTGCAAGTATATGAAACTAGAGCGGACATGGTATGTGCTCTCCCTTTTATAACTGATGGAGCCCTTTCTTTAGATGGAGGAATGATTAGGACTACCGGTGTATTTTCCCTTGGTAACAGGTACGAAGCTCCTGTATATCTGGAGAAACAGAAAATAAACTTGAACTTGTATATCATGTTGAATACTTTAGAGACATTCATTTCAAAACTCTACTTGCTTGCTTGAACAATGAGATAAAATTTTTGAACTCAGTGAATGTTATTGTCCTAGTTCATTTACAATTGCCTTTGCTGCTAGATCTTAGTTTTGGAACCTATCTAATGTTCAGGGAAGACATAGATGTGAGATTTCCAAGACCCTCACTGTCCTCAAGCCTGCCTGAAGACTATATTGAATATGAGAGGCAAATTAAGGATTCAAAATTGAAGAAGGACAAAATGCTGGAAGATATAAAGAGAGAACAAGCATTATTGGACAATGCAAAGTTTAATTTTAGTAGAAAGAAGGATGAGTTTCTTAAGTTTCTGGCTGACAGTTCATCATATGTATCTCAGGTAATGGCCTAAATTTGTGCCAACAATAAATGATGGTAATTTTGTGGATATAACTTGTTTGGTTTTAATTACGAAATACCAAGTGGAGAAATAATTCTGAAAACTCTAAGCAGTGCTTTATCGTATATTTCTTTCTTTTGAAAGTAGCACGGTTCTGAAAACTCTTAGCTATTTGTATCCTCAATCTTCTTTGTCTAATACTCTCCAAGTACCAAGGTTCGCAGCTGCAAAATCTTTTGGGAGGTTCTTTATCCTCTTATATATGAACCTTTGTTATCAAATCATGAGTTACAGTGAGTAACTCATTTAACCACCACGCATAGTTTGCTGTTTTACTTTTGAAAAGATGAATGTGCCTGGAAGTCAAAGTTTGGATATGGAAAATGTTTATAATTGTGCCTTTTATACAGGGTGTTTTTTGTTGGGAACAAGTTGTTTTCCTGTGAGCACAACCTGCTTACAAACTTGCATATTGTTATTTGCAGCTTATGTGTTCCCTCTGTAAGTTAGAAAAAATTAGGAACCAATATGAGATCAGAAAATTCTGGATTAGAATACTTACGTTCATTTTTTTTGCCTAGTATAGGTGTTTCAACTGGGAAGGTATGCACTTGCAGATTTACAATAGCTTATCTTAGGGATGGAGATGATTGTAATTTGATTTCGGTTCAATGCCATGTGTGCTTCATGTTTAGAAAAGCCAGAAAAACAAAGCTTGGGTGTTGACCTTCTGTTTTGTATATTAGTTAAGTTTCTAATTGTGGCCTTCATATGATTGCAGCACCAAATTCAGGCAGCTCAAAGTAGATTAACCGAAAGATAAGCAGTACATGGAAGAAGTATGACTCTCAGCTACATTTTTTAGGAGATGCGACACACTGTCAGCTCCAGCTTCTGCGCTTAGATCCACTTTCCTTATCATTTGTATAAATTTAGTTTGAATATGGTGGGCGTGAGAGCCAGAGGGAAATGCATTTATGGAGTCAAGGCATCTCTTCTGTTTTTCAAATTAGGTCTTGTAAATTGTTACATTTGTAACCATGTAAAGCTTTCATTAACAAATGAATAACCTAATTTTTTGTTAGGAATTTATCTTTTTGTTATGTGGATTATTTTCATCATCTTGTGTCATCTAAATAATCCAATAAATGATTTAACATTGTTAATTTAAATTGAATGAAAACAGAATAGATAATGCGATTAAAATATAAAAAAAAAAAAATCCAAATGTCACAGAAGTTTATGGTACAATACTAGAACGTTCAAAATGTCTTGGTAAAGAAATTTATTAGTAAACAAAGAAAAGTATAACATAAAGTTATAAGAATAATATTTTTCTTCCCTATATAATTTAATTTCTTTATTTTACAGCTCAATGAGAAAAAACACGACATGCAATATTATGTGTTTTATTTTATAATATATATATATATATATATATGTTTATTATTTACGATCATATTGATACTTTGTTTTTTTGGTCCAAAAAAATTACAGATGATGGTTCCTTAGCAATTTTTGTGTGTGTATACATATTAGTAATTATAATTTACGACATAATCGTGTTATTTACAACTAATTAATAACTAATAATTCGACCATTTTAATCTTTTTTTTTTTTTCACACGTGGTAGGCTCTTCAGTCCTCCTCCTCCACCTCCTTGTATTCTGGATTTCCCAGTTCCCAAACAGGGTCTCTCGCCTCGAAAGCCATTCTCTTTGCTTTCAGTCTTCTCACTTCTTACTCTCAGTAGGATCAGCCTCTCTCTCTCTCTGCGCCTTCTTGAATTGGCCCTCCCCTTCGCTCTCTTAGTTTACTTCCTGTGGCTGTATTAATTTCTTTCTCGCCTACAACGCAAAGGTAATGACTTTTTTATTCTTTTTTTGTCAATTTGTGATTTTAGTTTTTGTTATTTTTCTCTGCCTCGTGCTTTAGTTTGGATGTGGATGTCTTTGGAGTTTGACGGCAAGTATGGTTTGAAGCTACTAACTATACACTGCTTTTGAGATTCAACATAGCATGTGTTAACGTGAATGTAGTCCTAAAATTGTGCCTTTTGTGGGACTAGGGTATGCTTTTCACGCACAACTGAGAAAATCTCATCTGGGTTTCGTTTGCATTGGTCTTTTGTAGGACTAGGGTATACTTTTCACGAACAACTGAGAAAATTCCATTTGGGTTTCGTTTGCATTGGTTTGCTGTATCTGGATTGGATATATATGAATTTGTTGTTTCCTGATCTATGCACCTGACTTAGGCGTATTTAGGGGTTTGATTGTAATTATTCTCTCGTTTCCACTGCATGTTTAATGTTTAATAAACTATGATACCTTCGCATATAGGTAATTGGCCAGGTTTGGTTTTTACAATCCCAAGTGAGCTCACTTTTTATGGTAAGCTCCACATTTTCTACTTAATAGCTGAAACCTTTTGAAGGTTTTATATTTGCACTGTAAACGAGTAGGAATTGCATAACTTTCTATATTTTGCTGAGTGTGAGAGAGCCTTCTATTAAAAAAAAAAAAATACACACTCTCTCAATTGACTCATCTCTGGTTTGCTGGGTGTGAGGAGAAGGAGCAGCATAAGACACAATCATATGTTATTGGAGTCCCAAGTTTTCTTTAGTTGTCTGAGATAGTTTGTTGGATGCTGTCTAACCTTGATAAGCTTGTGGGATGGTGAAGAAGAAATTTTTGAGCCTATTTAGTATTAACTCTTAGGTTATGTCATCTATCTTGTGAGGGTTTATTATTACTCTCCTCCAAGTAAATTTGCTTGTTCATTTACTTGTTTGCTCCTTCAACTCTAGATCTAAGAGTTTGTGTATTGGTTTGCTTAATATATGCAATCTCCTTCTTTGATGTGGTCTGGCAGAGAACTTCAAGAGTAGAGTTTAATGGCTGGTAAAGCTGCTAAATCTTTGGTGAAGACAGTTGGAGAATACCAGTACCCATGGCGCGAGAAGTTGGCAAAGTATAAGAATGAGCTATCAAAGGGGGTATGGGGTTACTGGGAATTAGGGGCATGGAAGCCACTCGGCATTAGTGCACGCCATCGAGCTAGACTCCGCAAGGAAGTCCTCCTTGCCGAGCAAGATTGGCCATATGATCCTGAGAGGAAAGAAATGAGAACCAAGAGGAAAGGGCACAAACATGACAGGATATCTGCCGAGAAACGGGAAAACACTGCCAGGTTGATGGAAAAGATGCCGGAGATGTTGCTTCAATACAAGAAACGCAGGTGGGAGAAAAAGATGAAGGAAGAAGACAAGAGCAAGCCTTGATTGCTTATGAAAATGTTGTTTTGCGCGGTGATGGGATTTCTGTTGCAGGTTCTGAATTAGATTATATGATATGCGCGAATTCTATGTTTTCAATAACTACTTGGAGAAACATTTGAATCATTGGAGCGTACAAGTAGAAATGTTTACTCTATGACTACTAGCTATCATAATCTTTATGTTCACAAAATGTAGAACTTAGCTTTTTATTCTTCTTTTCCCTCTAAATTTAGTTGCATTATTGCTTGAGAATTAAGAACAATTTTGATTTCTAGTTTGGTAATTATGGATTTGCAATATATTCCATGATGTGCTTTAATCGTGTCAATTTGCTTTTAAAGCGAAACGATTCATTTTCTGGAAAGATCAAAATATATAATATATATATATATATATGTAAAATACAATATACAACAAAAGGTTCCACCGAGATTTGAACTCGGGTTACTGGATTCAGAGTCCAATGTCCTAACCGCTAGACCATGGAACCGTTGTTTTCGTGTCTGTAATTAATAAAATAAGTCGTATATTTCAATTTTTAGTGAGAGAAGCAAGTACAAATTTATTGGAATAGTTTTAGAGCACCGTACACAAAAGTGAGATTATATTCCTAGTATTTTCACAAAAAAACAAATATTTCAATACGTGAATTTCAATTAAATAAATACTATCATATATATAATATTCACCAAAAAGAACTTTCAATATAGATTTTATACCAAACAAACTTGTTCTTCCAAGATGAGATACCAAATAAACTTTTTATTTATGCTTTTTTCATGCTTAAAAAATCAAAGCCACTGATCGTTGAGGCTACCAAAATAGAAAAACGTCTCATCAAATTAAATTTATGATATTATCCATAACTCTGACTGCCTAAAATGAAGGGACTCATGGAGTGTTCATGGGCGTGTGTATATATTTTTTAAAATAAATAAATAAAAAAAGGATTTCTTATATTTAAAGGAGGAATTATTTATTTTAAATTGAAAATCGAAAATAGGATCACTTATTACAATGCAGGCAATAAAATAAAAAATAAAAAAAAATTTCTTCGTAGCCGCTCCCCCGTAACATACGTGCCTGAGTCATGAGTGTAGGCCGTGTAGCGGGCCGTATTGATGTCCTCGGCTCTCTCTTACAGTCCCTCACAGACCCACCAGCTTTCTCCTACAGCCTCCCACAGACCCCAATAAACTCAGCTTTCATGATCTCCTCTGGTTTCAGAGATGACGCGCAGACATATATTGCTGTACGGCCTCCACGCCAGCTGATACTTTTCGATTTCTGTCTTCAGAGCTAATGGATGTCAAATGAGGTTTCTTTTTGCGCTTCTGTGTTTTGCTTTGCTCTGGAATGAGAAAATGGATGCTTTGGTGTGATTGTTAGGTTCTGACAAGCTTTATTATGAACATCAAGTGCTGAGAAGCAAGAGAAGGATGGAGAAGTTTGATGAAGAGAAGCAAAGGAAGAGGAAGAGTCCAGGAGAGGTGAGTAGTGGTGAAAATGGCGATGGAGTTGAAGTTGATTGGGAACAAAACAAGTCTAAAAGGCAAGCAGGTGGAGGAAATTTGGCAACTGAGGTTCAGGACTTTGGTGTTGAGGATGTTGATGGGTGGTTTGGCGGATCTAGTGGTGCGAATGGCGGTGGTCTGAGTGTGGACGATGAAATTGCGCGCCTTTTTGGAGAAGTCGGTGGTGGAGGTGCTGGCCTTGGTCTAAACGATGAAGTTTTGGACTTTTGGGATGGCGAAGATGGCCAAGGAACTACTACGGTTGGTGGACTTAGTGGAGCTGCATGTAAAATTGGCACTCAACTTTTTGGTAATGAAGAAATTCAAAATGTGTTTGGTGAAGAAGAGGTTGGAAATCATCTAGATAAGTTTGGCGATGAGTGTCGAGATCAAGATGGGCATGTTGGAAAAAGTTTACAAATTGACGATAAAAATAGAAACTTGCTGTGCTTTGAGCATTCTTGTGGAAACGATGCTAGGGTTTTTGGTGATGAAGAAGTTGGAGATCAGTTTGGTGGAGGCCCTGCAGGTAATGCCGGTCCTTCTAGTGAGAATGCAAGCGGACATGTTGCAGAAACGATTGGTATTGGCGGTGAAGAAGCGGTTGTCATGTCGAAAGGTAAGCGGGGTCGGCCAAAAGGATCAAAGAATAAGAGAAAAACAGTTAGTGCTGCTAAGAGTACTCAGCGCTTGGGTGGAGCCGGTCGTGACGGTATTGTCGTCGTGAAGCCGAAGGATAAACGAGGTCGCCCAAAGGGTTCGAAGAATAAGCAGAAAGTTGTTGCATGTGAGAAAAATGGAGGTACTCCTGCTGTAGTCATTGGTGCTGATAAAGGCGGTAGTGGAATTGTCAAGGTAAAGAAAGATGTTGCAGTTCAAGAAAATATTGAAATGGCAAGGGAATTTGTGGGTACTGGTGACGGCGGTGATAAAGCTATTGGCCTCAATGTTGGGGGGGAGAACCAGGGGCCTAAAGTTGAAAATGTATTTGTTCTGCCAGAGCGCAAGCGTGGACAATCAAAGGGTTCCACAAAGAAGAAGAAAAAGGAAGCATCTGATGGTAATGAAAATGGACATCAGAATGTTTGGTCAAAACCTAAGCTTGGTCGACCAAAAGGCTCGAAGAACAAGAAAAAAAATCTTGCTGATCAGGAAAATCATGGACTTCTGAATGTAAACGTGGGTGAAATTGGTAGTAATATTGAGACTGGTTGGTCAACTGAATTGGAGAACGGGAGGACTAAGCTTTTTGGTGTAGAAGCAAGTGAAAAACCTGGTGAATCCACATGTGAGAATGGAGGTGGAAATAAGTTTTTCCAGTCAAAGGTAAGGCGTGGCCGGCCAAAGGGTTCCAAGAATAAGAAGAAAAATCCCGCTGTTGAAGAAACACTGTCAATGGGCTTAGAAAATGGGAGGTCTGCTCTTCTGGATGAGGAAAATTGTGGAATGCTTGGGGAAGCCTCTGGTGGTGATGAAATCAGAAATGAGATTATCCAGCCAAAGAAAAAGCCAGGTCCACCAAAGGGTTCAAAGAGTAAGAAGAAAATTCTTGCTGGAAGAGAAAATAAGGAAATTCCAAGCAATATTGTAGGCTGTTGTGATGGTGTTGTTGAGGCTGTTTGCTCAGAGGGCTTGCAAAATGAGAAAGTTCCGGCTGTACTTGAGGACAATGGGGAAGTGCCTGGTGAAACATCTTCTGGTAATGTAGGTGGTACTAAAGTTCATTCCAAGGATGAGTATTCCCAACCAATGGGTTTGATAATTCCCCTGGCTGATATAATTCAAGGAATACCTGGTGAAACACTCGTTGGAAATGAAGATGGAAGTCACATCCAGCCAATTAATAAGCGCAAGCAACCAAAGACTTCTAAGGCTAATCTAGTTGTTGAAAAAACTCAGGGAATACCTGGTAAAATTGCTTGGCCAACAGTTTTGAAGGATGAGAATCCTATCCTTGTGGTTGAGGAAGATAAGGGAATGTCTGCTAAAGTCTCTGGTGGTGGTGAAGGTGGAAATGAGGGTGTGCAACGAAAAAGTGGAAGAGGTCGACCAAGAGGTTCAAAAAACAAGAGACTAACTAGTTCTGTTAAAGAATATGATAGCCAGGGAAGGGAAAAAGTTAGCAAAAGTGATGATGGATATAATAGATCAAGGAATAAACCAGGCCGTCCAAGAGGTTCGAAGATTAAGAAAAGGATTATTCTTCCTGGGGCTTTGAGTAAAATTATAGCACTGAAGCATCAAGACTTGGCATCTTTCTCTACGCTAGAAGATCAAAATGAAAGGGATTTTAAAACCATGGATATTCCTGTCGAGCAATTCAGGAATATGGAAAAAACAGAGATGAAATCTGGTTCCAGCAATTTTCAGAAGAGGCCCAGAGGGAGACCTAAGATGTTGAACAAACAGGATAGAAATCCCAGTGTCATTGGAGAAGGAAAATCAACTGAGACATTGGTGAGTTATCTTAGTTCTATCTTTTCCCGTAGTCAAGATTAGCTATGTGGACAAACATATTAGGATTTGAAATTATTAAACATAAGAAGTAATAGAAGTTTCTAGAAGGTGACCAATTTTTGGACAAGTGCTGAATAAGATCCATGTGACTTTGATTTATGCTTTTGCATGGCACTGATCTGGGAAAGGATTTTGCAAGAGTTGGTTAGAGAGCAACACAACCTTTCGGGGATGATTATTCAGTCCTGGTCCCTATAATGTTGCCCTCTCCACCAATTTTGAGCTTCAGTTAGGTTAGCTTGTCATTTTGCAGGCATTTGTGAAATACACTTCTAGTTGAAGAAATATCAAGTTTAGGAACCTTCTGTTGTGTAGTTGTAGATAATTTGTCTAACCTTTTGGAACTGAACATCCCCTCCACTTCTTTTTTTATACCATTTGTTATGTAGAAACTGCTGTATCAGGTGTGTAAAATGTGTGATTCAATCTGATTCATCAGTTGACTTTCATCATTGTATAGGCAGTTAACAATTGTCAATTTTTTTTATGAGTGTCTTGGTTGTTTCAAATTTTGAGTTGCAATTAGTTATAACTATTTTCTCTTTTAGGATGATAGTACCAGGAAAAGGGAGAGTTTTGTGTGCCACCAATGCTTGCGGAATGGTAGAAGTGGTGTCATCAACTGTTCCAATTGCAAAAGAAAACGCTATTGCTTTGAGTGCCTTTCCAAGTGGTATGGAGAGCTCGTGGCTCTTTACTTCTAAGAAGCACTCTTTAAACAATCCTCAACTTTGAGTCTTAGCATCTGCAGTTCATTTTGATTTCAGCTCTTTAACTAGAAGCAATTCCTGATTCATACTTAATGAAATTGTTCATCAAGTCAGTAGGATGTTTGTTCCATAAAGACCAAATTATATTTGAATGTTGTTTGGTGTTGCTGATATGGGATGAGTTGTATAAATGGTTCTGATGATACTTTTAATGAAATAGGTACCCAGACAAAACAAGAAAAGACATAGAGGTAGCTTGTCCATACTGTCGTGGTAATTGTAATTGCAGAATTTGTCTCAAGGAGGATTTAGTTTTCTTGGTGTGTGGCTTTTCTTGCTTTTATATCTCTTACTGTCAATTTTTCTTTAATTTTCATTATTTTTTCTGGTCAACAAGTTACTTGCGTTTTAACAGGCTGGGTGTCAAGAAGCAGATACAAACATCAAATTGCAAAAGTTGCTTTACTTGCTACATAAAATTCTACCCCTCCTTAGGCATATTGAACAGGAGCAGAGCTCTGAATTAGATGTTGAAGCCAGTATAAATGGTACTGGGATACAATAAAACTTTCAATTCTTTACTATATGTATGGTTTATAATTCTTAGCAATGTGCTATTATTTTCTCTTGGTTCTTAGGTATCCAATTGACGGAAAAGGATGTTTCAAGGTCTATACTTGAGGATGATGATCGAGTGTACTGGTACTATCTCATGTTCCCTGATGATTGAAACTGAAACACTAGTTATTGAGTTTATAGAATTATCATTCACATGTTCTATTAACTTTGCTTTGGAAGATTATAATTATTTTGAAAAATAAAATTCCTCCCAGACAAGGGGTAGTGGTGCTTCTGTTACTCTTTTACTATTAGAATAGTGAAATGGTCTGACTGACCACAACTTTTTTCTGGGAATTCTTTTGAGTCTCATCATTGGAATAAGGAAATCAATGAGCAGATATAGAGAAGCTATAGTCTATATGATACATGTGATGGATCCATGTGGGTATCAGAACTTAAGCTATACATACATCTACTTCTTTTTTATAAACAACTGAACATATTCTATACAAGGTCAGCTTCTTTCTTATCTTCTGATTTTTTCTAATTTTTTTCGAAAATTATGAATTCTGAAATTGGCGTTGGCTTTAGACTGAACATGTGTCGAGACTTTTCACTGATAGTAGGTATCGCCTGTAATTCCCTGGATTTGAATGGCTATGGAATTTTTCTCTCCCATTTCCCTTATGCGTTTGTAGTTTCAAGTTGCAATGCTGCAAATTTTTAACCATGAACAAACACTTATATAACAGTGACAACTGCAAGACATCCATTGTCAATTTCCACAGAAGCTGCCCCAATCCAAATTGTTCTTATGATCTCTGTCTATCTTGTTGTTGTGAATTAAGAAAAGGATTTCAACCTGGAGGTAATGAAGCAGACTCTTCTCACCGACAGTTTCTTGAAAGAAGGCGTGGTCAGGGTATAGATTCAAATGGTCAGGTTCTTGCAAATGGAGAGAGAGGTGCCTCACAGAGCCAAGTGGCCAGTTTGGTAAATGAGCATGCAGATTCTATGCCATGTGACTTTCCTGATTGGATGGCAGAGGCTAATGGTGGGATACCTTGCCCTCCAAAAGCATGGGGAGGTTGTGGTACCAAGTTACTTGAACTGAGACGCATCTTTGAGGTTAATTGGGTCAACAAACTAATTCAGAGTGCAGAGCACCTTACCATCAATTATAAGTCATCTGATATTGATTTGTCCCAACGATGTTCATTGTGCCATCCTACCAACTTAATTGGAAATGGAGTAGAAGAATCTGAAGTAAGGAAGGCAGCTTTTAGGCAGAATGGTCATGATAACTTTCTGTACTGCCCAAATGCGGTTCGTTTGGAGGAAAATGACATTGAGCATTTTCAATTGCATTGGATGAGAGGTGAACCTGTGATAGTTAGAAATGTACTTGAAAAGGCTTCTGGTCTTAGCTGGGAACCAATGGTCATGTGGAGGGCTTTCATGGGTGCAAAAAGAGTGTTAAAAGAGGAGGCAGTCAGGGTAAAAGCTATTGATTGCCTCGATTGGTGTGAGGTATCCGTTCATTTTCAAAATGTCAAATTACTTAATTTGGTGCTTGCACACATTCATGGTTAATTCTATGATATCAGCTATACTGGCGGGCATGATTTCTTGCACCCTTAGGCTTTAATCCCTTTGTTTTCCTTGGTGGTGATGCAGGTTGAGATTAATATCTTTCAGTTCTTCAAGGGCTACATAGAGGGTCGTAAGTATAGGAATGGCTGGCCAGAGATGTTGAAACTGAAGGATTGGCCTGCATCAAATTTTTTTGATGAGTGTTTACCAAGACATGGTGCTGAATTTATCTCCATGCTTCCCTTCAGTGACTACACCCATCCCAAATCTGGTATTTTGAATCTTGCTCCAAAGCTTCCCACTGTCTTAAAGCCAGACTTGGGACCCAAGACTTATATTGCGTATGGATCTATTGAAGAGCTTGGTAACGGTGATTCAGTGACAAAGCTGCATTGTGACATTTCTGATGCGGTATGTGATTATCCTAAAGGACTATTGTGGTTAAGTTCTATGTTTATGGTTTTCCCATCAGTTCCTATGTCAAACGGGGATTTGTTCTTTGATATTAATTTCATCTGAAAAATGCTTACTGTTTTTGGCCATGTGAAAATATTTTACTGTGTTGGATTAAAAACAAGAGTATTTATAGACTCTTGTAGAGATACAAATACTAAAACCCTAGAAAGTTAAATTACAAAAAAGTCCTTGTTGACTTTTAGACTAGAATTAGCATTTCCTAATCCTAATCTACTACTAACAGTAACCGAAAGCCTTTTAACACTCCCCCTCAAGCTGGCTAAAAAATGTCCTTTATGGCCAGCTTACTAATCAAGCTTTTGTACAGTTTTTTTAGCAAACTTTTAGTAAATATATCTGCTACTTGTTCAAAAGTCGGAAGATAAGGCAGATAATCCCACTCTCAATCTTCTCTTTAATAAAATGCTTATCAACTTCAACATGTGTAGTATGATCATGAAGAACTAGGTTGTGTGCAATAGCAATGGCAGCCTTGTTATCACAATAGACTTGCATAGGTAGCAGACGAGAAATTTTCAAATCTTCTAGAAGTCTTTTTATCCATAATATTTCACAAATTCCATGAGCAATAGACCTGAACTCTACTTCAGCACTACTTCTAGGCACCACACTTTGTTTCTTACTTCTACCTGAACTCTGCTTCAGCACTACTTCTAGGCACCACACTTTGTTTCTTACTTCTCCAAGTAACTAAATTCCCTCCAACAAAGGTTTACTAAATTCTCAAAAAATTTTTAGTGACAGTCTCTATCACTGAAGATTCGTTTTGGGAGACCATTCCCATTCCGGTTCCTAGTCTAGGTTCACATCCGGATTTTGGTTCGAGTGATGTTGATGTTGTTTCCCCGAGTATTGATGTCTCACAGACAGGGGGAGAAATACTACTGAATGGTGAAAACCGTCTTGAGCCTGAGCTTCGGGGTTTATAAGAGGAGTGTTCATCGAAATAGTAAAGATCAACATGTAGTCCAAGAGCAGGGTCAATCATCCTCCTTGCCGATTGGTCCTTCCCCTGATAGTCCAGGTAATTTTCCTTCTCTTCCTCAGTCTATTTCCTCTACTGTTGTTCCTTCGCAACCTAATATATCAGACCTAGATGTTCCTATAGCAATTAGAAAAGGAGTCAGAACCTGTACTATGCATCCTGTTTCTAAAAATGTGTCCTATCATAGACTTTTTGACAATCATAAAGCCTTTATAACTACCTTGTCTCATGTTTCTGTTCTGAGAACCATTCAGAAGCCTTGGAAAATCCGAATTGGAGATTGGCTGTTTTAGAAGAGATGAATGCTCTTACAAAGAATGAGACTTGGGATGTTGTTGAATTACCAAAGGGAAAAAAGACTGTGGGGTGTAGAGAGGTACAAGGCAAGGTTGGTAGCAAAGGGATTTACACAAACCTATGGGATTGATTATCAAGAAACCTTTGCTCCAGTCGCAAAAATTAACTCTACGAGTTTTAATTTCTTTAGTTGTTAACCACAATTGGCCCTTACACCAATTGGATGTTAAAAATGCCTTCCTAAATGGGAATTTAGAGGAGGAAGTGTTCATGGATTTGCCTGGATTCGAGGGCAAACTTAGGAAAGATAAAGTGTGTCGTTTGAAGAAGTCTCTATATGGGCTTAAACAGTCTTCTAGAGCATGGTTTGAACTATTTGGAAAAGTAGTGAAAAGTTTTGTTATTGTCAAAGTCAAGCTGATCACACTATGTTTTATAAACACTCAAAAGAAAGGAAGATTGCAATCTTGATTGTTTATGTGGATGACATAATTTTGACAGGTGATAATAGTGTTGAATTAGCAAGGCTAAAGAAGTTTCTCCTTCTAATGACTTTGAAATTAAAGATTTAGGTACTTTAAAGTACTTTCTTGGAATGGAATTTGCAAGATCGAAGAAAGGCATATTTATATCTCAAAGGAAATATATTCTTGATCTTCTTGGTGAAATGGGTATGCTTGGGTGCAAGGTGGCTGAAACACCAATTGAAGCCAATTTGAAACTACAATCGGCTAAACTTGAAGGAATTGTGTACAAAGATCAGTATCAAAGGTTGGTTGGAAGGTTAATTTATTTGTCTCATACCTGACCAGATATAGCGTTTGTTGTTAGTATGGTAAGTCAGTTTATGCATTCACCAGGTCAAGAACACTTTGATGTAGTGTATAGAACCTTGAGGTATTTAAAAGGGACTCCGGGAAAAGGCCTACTATGCATCGGCGGGGATGTATTCTTGATAGAAGGTCAACTTAGTTCTTGTACCTTTGTTGGAGGAATTTAGTTACTTAGAAGTAAAACAAAGTGTGGTGGCTAGAAGCGGTCCGGAAGCGAGTTAAGTGCATTCTCATGGAATTTGTGAAGTTTTGTGGATTAAGAGACTCTTAGAGGATCTAAAGATTTATTTTTCTTTACCTATAAAGGTTTACTGTGATAATAAAGTTGCAATCTCTGTTGCACACGATCCGGTTCTACATGATAGAACGAAGCATGTTGAAGTGGACAAACATTTTATCAAAGAGAAGATTGATAGTGGTTTGATTTGTTTGACTTATATTCCAACTACTGAACAAATTACAGATGTTTATATGAAAGGGTTGTCTAAGAAGCAGTTTGATAATCTAATTTGCAAGCTGACAATGGAAGATATTTTCAAACCAGCTTGAGGGGGAGTGTTGGAAAGTATTAATAGGTGTCTAGGTGTAAAATGTTACTACGTGAGATGTATTGTTTTTAGTCTACTGTATTAGTGAGGGTAAATCTGTAATTTCCTTTTTTGTGTTGTCTATAGAGTCTATAAATAGGAGTTTGTAATTATGTTTTATATAATTTTTTTAATGAAATTGTATCAATAACGATCCTTAGAGCATCTCCAACACTACTCTATATAGTAAAGAGCATTTTTTTTTAAAAAAAGAGCATCTTTAGAAGTAAAGAGGCAAATTTATTAGACAAATCTAATAGACTCTCTATCATAATATTTATTTTGTTAGTTTCAATGCATAATTATGATCTATTCATTTTATTTTTTAGTTTATAATTAAGCAAAATACAAATATTATATGAAATATGCAAAATTAAATGTAAATAGTAGTTGGAAG
Organism: Rhamnella rubrinervis; assembly: GCA_007844105.2. Lineage (NCBI taxonomy): Eukaryota > Viridiplantae > Streptophyta > Magnoliopsida > Rosales > Rhamnaceae > Rhamnella > Rhamnella rubrinervis. Next base: position 1,079,576 of record CM017576.2, read on the forward strand.
TTGTGCAATATTAATTGAAAAGTATATTTATCATGAAGAAGAGAGTGGTTTGGCTCTCTACATTTGGAGAGTCAAACTTTACTTTTTATTTTAAATATATAATATAAAAAGTCTGTTGGAGCTTCTTTTTAATCATTTACTCTCTTAAATAAAGAATATGAATGATTTAAAGAGTCATTTGGAGATGCTCTTACACATTATCTGCAAAATTCACATATCTGTTACAGGTTCAATATGTGTTTCTCCCCCTGGTTGTAATTGTGGCGCATGACAATCAGATAAAACCAAGTGAGGTTTAGGGACGACGCCATCATAGGGCAAAGGTATAGGTATAGTAGGTGCAGCACTAACAGGAAACAAAGGCAAAGGAGATGGTGGAGATGCACCATCAGCTGCTTTAGCTATTTCCCAAATTGATGATTCTCATCTTCCTTATTTTCTCTCTCCCTCTTAAGATGAGAAGGATAAAAAAAGGGTTGACTTTCTACAAATGACACATCCAAACTAACAAACAATTTTTTGTTTTGAGGGTCATAACATTTATATCCCTATTGAGATAGAGAGTACCCAAGGAAAATACACTTGGCTACCCTTGGTTTTAATTTCGACCGAAGGTGATCAGGAACATGAACATGAACATACACAGTTGAATCAAGCACCCTCACATGTAAATCCAAAATTATTCTGGATTGTGGAAATAATTATTTAAAAACCTGAAGCAGAATTTGAAAATTTAAAATTTTGGTGGACAAGTCTACTAATCAAATAAGAAGTTGTTAAAAGTGCATCTCCCCAAAGATACCTAGGGACATGCATGGAAAACATTAAAGCCCAACCAACTTCCAACAGTGGCGATTTTTTCTCTTAGCAATTTCATTTTGTTGGGATGTATCCCAACAAGAGGATTGATGCAAAACACCTCGATCCTTTAAAAAAGTGCCTAAATGCTAGTTAAAATACTCTGTTCCATTATCAATTCGAAGAATACAAATTTTTGTTTGAAACTAATTTTCCACCATGTTTTAAAAGTTTTTAAAAATTTCTTCAACTTCAATTTTATCAGTATGATCGTCGATAAAAATGACAAACCACCTTTTTTCAGACAATGTTGTGATTTTAGGACCCCAAACATCACTGTGAAATAAGTAAAATGGTTTGGATTCACGATCATATTTAGGAACATAAATATTTTTATGACTTTTTGATAAATGACAAGCTTCACAATTAAACGAAAGACAATTCACACTCTTATACAAATTAGGAAGTAAACGTTTCAAATAAGGAAAACTAGGATGACCTAATATACGGTGCCACAACATAATCTGCTCACGAATAGGTATTGCACTACTCTCCAAACCACACGCTCTTTGCCCCTACAAGATTCTTCATCAAAATAATAAAGACCATCTGACATCCTAGCATTGCCAATCGTCTTCTTCGAAGCCAAGTCCTGAAAAACACAATAAGAATAAAAAAAAAATAGCATAACAATGAGAATCCTTAGAAAATTTGCTAACTAACAAGAAATTGCAAGATTAGGAACATGAAAAACCGATTTTAACTCAATATTATTTGAGATTTTTATTCATCCTTTCCCAGCAATGGGAGAGAAACTACCATCAGCAATCCTAATTTTCTTGTTACTAGGGCACGGTGAATAAGAATTGAACAAATTAGATAAAAACATCATATAATCGGATGCACCTGAATCAATGATCCAGGGTGTGGAATTGAAGGAGCAATATTGGGAGCTTAGACCACTACCTGTTTGTGCCAAAGAGCCAGTAGGATTACCAAAAACCGAATTGGATTTCTACAACCTTTGAAGGTGCTCTAACTGTTCCTTGCTGAAAGGAGCATTGTTGGTCTCGTTCACAGTAGGATTCTTTTGTGCATTCTGATCCCTCACCCCCTTCCAATTAGCTGGTTTACAATGCAATTTTCAGCATGTTTCTCGAGTGTGGCGAGGTCGATTGCAATAATTACACCACACTCGAGGCCTTTCCTTTGACCGTGACTGGTTTGGGACCACTTTTCCTACGTTTGGATTAGACATCACGAAGGTTGATCCCTCCAAAGGTCATTTTGACTCTCTTTTTCCAAGAATCACACTCCTATGAGTCTCCTCCCTCAAAAGAAAAACTTCACAGAGGTGTCCCCTGCTCCTCTTTCTTCTTGTTGTAATTACAATCTTTAGTGACTTCCACTCATAGTCATTATACATATTAAGTTCTTGCCATAACCTTTTCAAGGAATTGAAGTATTTGGTAACCGTTTCTACTCCTTGACAAATCCCTCCCAGTTTTATTTGCAATTCATAAACTTGAGATTGATTGCCAAGATCAAAGTACATGTGACTAACATTATCTCACAATTCCTTGACAGTTGCGTAGCAGAGAAAATTATGATTAATATCCTCCTCCATGGAATTGACCAGCCAGGGCATAATCATTGAGTTTTCAGCATCCCAGACAGCATACTTAGCTTTGGTTGTCGTCGAGGCCTTCATTTCACCAGTAATATAACTAATCTTACCTTGTCCACGAATATACATACATACTGATTGAGACCATTGAGTAAAACTATCTCCATTCAATTTGATATTGGTTATTTGAATGGAACTATTATTGGTGATCTGTGTCTCAGTATTCGAGGTGCCCGGGGAAGTTTCTGATGTAACCTCAAACATGTTTGGGATTGGCTAGGGTTAAGGAAAAAACTGGAAGAGTAAAACAAACAAAAAACTGAAATAAGTCCAACAAAGAAACAAGAACACAAGAAACTGGAATAAGTCCATAGAAACAAGGTAAGAACAGGATCGGCTGCTACAAAAGCTAGGAAAAAAAAAGAAAGTGAAGCAAAGGGTCAACAACTAGAAACCTTGCTCTGGTACCATGTGAAAATATTTTACTGTATTGGATTAAAAACAATAGTACAGTAGACAAGAGTATTTATACTCTTGTAGAGATACAAATACTAAAACCCTCTTTTAGACTAGAATTAATGTTTCCTAATCCTAATCTACTACTAAACAGTAACCGAAAGCCTTCTAACAGACCAAAACAAATGTCCAGAACTAGCTAGATGATTTCCTTAAAAATCTAATGAACTTGTCCCCAATGGGCCTCTTACATCATTATTATGTTAAAAGAATTTGGGATTTCATTCGCGTTTTAACTTTCTTTTTAGAAGTTACTACGTTGCTTTTATATTCCTTTCCAAGTTTGGTTCCATGATTGTCTCATTGGTAGAACATCTGAAGAACTGATACCATTTTATATTTTTTGTTTAGGTTAATGTACTGACGCATACAAGTGAAGTAAAGATTCTTGCAGCGCAGCACAATATTATAAAAGAGTTACAGAAGAAATATGAGAATGAAGATTTGTATAAGCACAGTGGTGGGACAGATAAGGCTTTGGGTAAATCTAAGAGAAAGCCACCAAAAAGACATCGCAAGGATAAAGACTTGGGGCTTGATTTATCTGAAATTGCAGACTCCACTGAGAATAATGACTCCTTACAACCTAGGCAACATCTAGAGGAGGAAGAACTGGATGGAGAACAAAAGAAATTAGGTTTGGGGATTTTAGAGTTCAATAAGGCAGCATGTGCTCTGGAATGTCCTCTAGCAGTCACTGTTGATACCCAAGGGAAGTTGATTGAAGATATGAATGAAGGGATTCCAAGTTTTGATCTTCATATGGGTGATTCCAGCTCCTTGATTTTTGAAAAAGATTGTGGGAATATGCACTTTGTGGTTAAGAAACAGATGGATTTGAAAAAAGGTTCTTCTGTTAAAGAACTTTGTTCTGTGTATGAATGCGATGCTAAGGATGAAGTGACTGAAAGAGACCTATGTGATCAAGAACATGTTCAACCTTCAGAAATGACAGCAGAAATGAAGTTTGTCAAAGGAAAAACTTCTTCGGGCAATAAAATAAACATTATAGAGCCAGTTGAACCTGATTCAGCTTCAACCACTTGCCCTCAAAGACATGATAATTTGGAGGTTGTCTGTGGAGGTGCTGTTTGGGACATTTTCCGTCGAGAAGATGTACCCAAGTTAATTGAGTACCTACTGAAGCATAAAAAAGAATTCCGTCACATCAATAATCTTCCTGTGAATTCTGTGAGTACGACTCCCCCACTATTAGTGTTGTTATATTGACTTGATTTACATGGTTTGCCTGCCATCTAACTTTTGGTCTTTATGGCCACATGATATCAAAGCCTTTTGTTGTCTGTTTGTTCTTGTTCAAATCCCAGTGACCACCAGTTTTTCGTGATTTCTTTAGTTGTGCATATGTAAAGTTTGCATTTGTTTTCAGTTGTTGGGCAGGCTTACATGTGAGATGGAGTCTTAGTGATGTTGTGTTGTCTTCATATACTGTGGCTTATGTCTTCATAGCTTAATTTTTGATAAATGGTATCTTAACACCAACCACCACCATCATCATTGTTGTTTCAAGTTAGTATCTTTCTTATCTGATTTTCTGCTCTTACTCTTGCTTCAGATTGTTCATCCTATTCATGACCAGACCCTTTATCTAAATGAGAGGCACAAAAAGAAGCTAAAAGAAGAATTTGGTATGAATTCTCCTTCTCTTTTTCTTGGCTTTCATTTTATACGTGAGACATTTTAACTCTGATATCTTTTCAGATGTTGAACCTTGGACATTTGAGCAATACCTTGGTGAGGCTGTTTTTATTCCTGCTGGATGCCCGCATCAAGTGAGAAATAGAAAGGTGAGGCACTACCCTATCAAATATGTTCATTAGAACTTGCCTTTTTCGTACAATGCTAGGAGATGGTGTATTAGTCTGTTCCTATCTCGTATGATGTGGGCTTCATAGTTCACGTATGCAAATAATAGATCCGTTTGGCAGTTCCCGGTATATGGTCTGGCTGTGTAAAGAACTTGAAATTGTTGGTGCAGTGAGGTTGGCATTCTCAATCAAATGAAAATCTTGATATAGTAAAATAGCTGGAGGGAGAAAAAAAAGTTGTGGTGGGCATGTGATTTACAAGTTGAAATTATACTCAAATGACAAGCAAGTCATTGGATCCTTTAAACTTGTTAAGACAGTATTAGAATTCTTTTCATGATCTCTTCTTCTGTCAAGTTTACAGCGTCATATTTTCTTTTTTCCAGTCATGCACTAAAGTGGCCCTTGACTTTGTTTCGCCTGAGAACGTTCAAGAATGCATTCGGCTGACGGAGGAGTTTCGCATGCTCCCAAAAATCCATAGATCTAAGGAGGATAAACTAGAGGTACATATTGCTTTGATTGTTTCTGTTGATCATCACGACCTTTGAGTTTGCCTCCCCTAGTTATTACCCCAAAGCTTAAGCAAATAGGAAGTAAAAAAATTTTCATGCTCTGAAGTAATGCTTCTTGCACTGAAGTTTTTGTTGTTATTAGGTGAAGAAGATGGCACTATATGCTGCAGATGATGCTATACGGGAAATCAAAATTCTGACGTCAAAAACTGAGTAAGACTGATTGTACTCTTGACCTCATACTCAACCGTTAATGTATCCATAGGAAGCTCGTGTTTTTGGATATAAGGGATTTGTGGATATCTTCACATGCAGTTGTAAACTTTGGCGTGGGGTTGTAAGCTGAGTACTATCTCATTGATTGCGTGGTGTAATCTATGCGGTAGAGAGTTTTAATAGACAAGAGGCCGAGAATTTTAAAATAGTATTTGCTAAAGACGATATTATATAACTTGAAAATTTTGAGATTGTGGAACCTATTACAAATCATAAATATGGCTTCACGCCATATTCTCATGCTTGTTTATTTGTCTTTCTGTTTTTCACATTGTGATAGATCTCAGCGACCTTGTGATACATCAAGTGTGGACAAGGAAGCTTAGTAGTTAGAAGCAGCCATTTTGGATGGATTGTGCCATTAGAAGCAAATATCTGTACTGTGAGAAAGTAGTTGCTGCTGTCGTGTTTTGTACCTCAGACGTTGCCTCTGAATGACGATGATGATTAGCAGCCATATTGACTCATATTTTTTGACCGACAATTTTACTACCTCTGTATTCTAGTGCTTAGAATTTCAAGGATACCCGTTGCGTTAGCTTTTTGCCACCGTAGAGGTGTTTTGACTGCAATGTACATGAACTCTTTCATTTCAATAACAACTTACAGGAGGGCATCTGCTCTCTCTTCCTTTCTCGTTTTGTTGATTGTTGCACAATCTCTTCTCTTTACAGGGTTTCAGTGGCAAAATAATTAAGAGAGATTAAGTATCATGGACATATATATATATATATATATATATATATATATATATATATATATGTATATATTTAAGTTTTTAAGGAAAAATAGTTGCTTCGTACTGAAGTCTGCTTAGATGACTTCTTGTTTGCTTCTGAACGATAAAAGTTTATACCCTTCACTTAAGTGTGCCATTTTTTATTTATGAGATGAGAACGCAAATGGGTTTATTTTATAAGTTTCAATATACAGAGCATCTTTCATGCATGACAGAGATCGACATAAATACAAATGGTTCTTGTACGTTGAAAGTTTAGAAAGGATGGTGCTCAGCTTTCTAGTTTTACTTTTTCTAGTATGCAATTCTTGGTTACTCAGCTCTCTAGTTCTACTTTTTTGTAGTATGCAATCCTTGGTTACCATGGACAAGCATTGGAATTCTATTATACTTGTGACGCCTTATCTTATTTCCCGGAATTGAGTGCATACCAAGAAAAAAATTGTTCTAAAAATATAGATAATTATAAGAGAGGAAGGCATGTACACCATTTTGTACTGGTTAAAAAATACAGCCAAAACAGCCATTACATGACAAAATGTCGTCTAAATAATATCTTGAGAAGTAGTTATTAGAACGACACGTCGTCCACAACTCCACAACAGATATTCGCGAATGTCATACCTGTTCTGGAATTAGATATTCGTCCTTGTCTTCCAAATCTATTTCCTGAAAATTCGATCACCATACATGATAATACAAAAAATCAAGGGCAACCCAGTTGAACTCACCCTTATTTTCACAATCTCTTTATTGAAATTTCGCATTTTGACCTCTCTATGAACCCTGAGATATCAACACCCTAATTTTCCTTCTTTTTTCCCGGGAAAACATTCACACCCCAATGGCTGCGGCACTGAGGTCGAAGCCCTCGAAGGAGACAGCTTCTCTAACGGTTTCTCAGTTCAGATACTTTATTTTCAACTATATGCATGCAGGTCGCATGGCCAATTCTCACTGCACGCACCGTACCCAATGGGACGACCTCTACTCGAACACTCCCTACAATTTCACTTCGTTTAAACCTGTTTCGCTTCGTGGCGAGTTTGTCGAAAAGGGCACCCAAATACTCAATAGTCGGAGAGCTACCCAGGAAGCTACTAAGAACAATGATGGAAATTGGAGTGAGAAATTGGACAGAAGTGGGCGTAATAGTGTTTTGAACTCGTACGGAGATCCACCCGAGGTGTGGACCGGCGATGGGATTGTGATCAGGGCCGGTCCGAGCGCCAATTTAGTTCGTGGAGGCGGAGGTGGCGGCGGTCAAAGTCCTGGTTCGGGAGATGGGTTCGGCTCGAATTTAAAGGATGGGTGCTGGGGTGGATCCAATATGGGGAGTAATTTTCCAACGCCGAAAGAAATTTGTAAAGGGCTCGACAAGTTTGTAATTGGGCAAGAGAAGGCCAAAAAGGTGAAAGTTTTATTACATTTCTAGTTTGTTCATTCCCCTTGGATTCAGATGTGAGTTTTCAAAATTATAATTTGTCTGGTTTAGCATGAAAATGTTGAAGTTTTTTGTGTAGTGAAACTTGTGCAAAATAGTTTGAGATGGAAGAGGCTTTGGGACAACTTATCCTTTTCCTTGTGATGCACGTTGATGTCGAAGAAAGTACAGGAGACATTTAGGGTGATTTAGAGGAATTTGGTGTGTTCTTTTTATGTGAAGTGTTTGAGTTGAGATATTGGTCTTGTATGGAAAGACTTTTTCATCATGCTAACATTTTTTCTGAAAGTGGAAAATGAAATAATAGCTGCATTATGAAAAGTATGTGCAACTTGTAGGATAGATCTCTGTATATGGGTTTGCATTATTGGTACCCTTTAGTTTTTCTGTTCGTGTTTGTGCTAAAAAAAAAATCACTTTTTGCTGTTTTCCTAATTTTTATTTCTTGAATGCAGGTGCTATCTGTGGCCGTTTACAATCACTATAAAAGGATTTATCACGAGTCCTTAAATAAGTGGTTAGCTGTGCAATTCTTTTGATATATATATATATATATATATATATATATATATATATTCCGGAAGAAACTTTGATAGAGTAATATACATGTGACGGAAATTGTTCTGTATGGATATTGACTGTTTTCTTGTTTACAATTGTTGGGGAATTTAGGGCTTCAGAAGATTCAGGTAACCAAAAAGCTGATGCAGTGGATGAAGATAGAGTAGAACTTGAAAAAAGTAACATTCTTCTGATGGGGCCAACAGGCTCAGGTAATATGGTATTATCCTTGCTGGAAGTTGCTGACGAGTGTTGTATTATATATTCTTACTAATTACTAATCTGGGTCTACTATGGAAGCTGGGATTCAAACAAATTTCTAAGTTCTATATAGTAACATGCATCCTTGACTGTGAAAGCTTTCAGTACATTAGGGGCCTTATAAGTCCTGTTTTCCTTTTGTTATATAAGCATTACATTCACAAGCAAGATAATTTATATTTATTTTAACTTTAGTTGTTGGGGGTTGATTTTGTAAGTCTTGCTTCATGGGATTAACAAATGCTGTAGGATATTAAATAGCAAAAATAAAAAGGACAAAAAAAGTAGGATAATACTTTACAACGTGCTATTTGGCTTTTCTTTTTCCCCCCAAGTTTACCATTTTTTCTCAAAGATGATTATTTTCATGTTGATTTTAGTTTATACTCTCATTTGTTCTCCATAATGATGTTTCAAGGACAGGGAAGACATTACTTGCCAAAACCTTGGCCAGATTTGTGAATGTTCCGTTTGTTATTGCAGATGCTACAACACTGACTCAGGTAAGTTGGTGACTTATTATTAATGTCTTGTAATTATGGATTGGATGTCAAAGAAACTCAACTTTATGGACCGGAGTCAAATTAAGAATTTCTGAATTTGTTTGGTTTCTTTAGCTTACCTCAAGTTGAGACTATGAACATTATTTTGTCACCTTTTTTTTTTAATAGTATTATTCAATTTTTTGAGTGATGGAGTGTAGCACGTGTTTCAATCATAATTTAGTTTGGCATGGCCATGACATTGTGTTTTTACCTGCAGGCAGGATATGTAGGGGAAGATGTTGAGTCTATATTGTACAAACTCCTGATGGTAAATTCTCAAAAACTTTTGTTATGCCTTCTAGAGCCAAACTAGCACTTGTTAAGAAATACATAGTTGGGTCTGCTTTCTAAGAGCTTAAGTTTTTTTGAATAAATGGTAGTTAAATAGTCTACTTACATTGTACCCATGCTGCAGGTTGCTGACTATAATGTGGCAGCTGCACAGCAGGGCATCGTTTATATTGATGAAGTTGACAAGATTACTAAAAAGGTCCGCTGCAATGTGGTTTTCATATTTTCTTTAATGATCAAGGTCATCTCTTTTATCTCAGAGTAGATTACATATATGTTCTATTTTACTGATTTGCAGGCTGAAAGCCTCAACATTAGTAGAGATGTGTCTGGAGAGGGTGTTCAACAGGCATTATTGAAGATGCTGGAAGGAACAGTACGTGTGAATCTTAATTGAACTGGATGTAGGTTAGAATTATGGTAATTTACTAGTTGTGATCGACATGCATTAGATGTGCCGCAACAAGGCTGCCTTGTGACCCATTTGTGGCAATTCAAATCCTTGGCTGTAGATGGTTAAATTAACTAATCAGATTCCTACACATATATTCGCATTATGATGTGGTTGAATGAATTATCTGTATTGGCTGTATTCTGACCTATAAAAGCTCTTTCTGATCTAGATTGTCAATGTGCCTGAGAAAGGAGCACGCAAGCACCCTAGAGGTGAAAATATTCAGGTACATAGACGGTGGTTTATAGTTTCTCTGTGTTCTTGTTTGATGGATTATGTACCTATGGAACTTGTTTTCCCCTTTTTTCCTATGTGACATGGATGCTTTCAATGTTTTCATGTGTATACTTATTGGTCAAATTTAGAGTTTTCGTGCTTATTTAAATCCTTAATCAGTTTGTAACTTGTCCTTCTTCACAGATTGACACTAAGGATATTCTCTTCATTTGTGGAGGTGCCTTTATTGACCTAGAGAAAACAATTTCAGAAAGGTTATCTGATCATATATCTATTATGTTCTCCCCACCCCACAAAAATATATATATATATATATATATATATATATATATCTCTTATTGTAATTTGAAATTGATTTTCGTCTTTTCCCAGACATCAAGATTCTTCTATTGGGTTTGGTGCTCCAGTACGTGCAAGCATGAGGACTGGTGGTGTTATAGATGCTGCAGTTACATCATCTTTATTGGAGACTGTAAGTCCACACCAGTCTCAATAAACAAGTAACAGCTCATAGCCTTCTTTTTATGTTGGCTTTTGACTGTAGATATATGCTTTTTTAAACCAATAGCACGCAACATCTTGAAGGTCACACTCTATGAACTGTTTTTGCAGGTTGAAAGTGGTGATCTTATTTCATATGGTTTGATACCTGAATTTGTTGGGCGATTTCCCATCCTTGTCAGTTTGTCTGCACTGACAGAAAATCAACTTGTCCAGGTGAATATTGCATCAACTTTGCTGTTTCAGAATCACTTTTTGTCTGAGAACTGTCAAAATATAATAGTTGTGGGTCTCATGCCAATAGGAATTATGAGATTAAATTAATAAGAGATATAGAGATCCATGCCATGAGTAATAGCTAAATGAAAACAATGCATTCATGTGGTTATGAATAAGTTTGGAATTTCCTGTCTGGAAACTTGAATCCTCACTTCTTTTTTTGGAAGAAAAATGAAAATATGTTGGGTGTATATGATATCTGGTTGATATTTTTTGTTTGTTTGTTAAGATATGTTAGTTGTTAAACTTGTGATCACCCCTATCCTTTCCCCTCTACTTCAGTTTTATTTCTGAATCCTGTCTTTGAAGGTTGAGTACGTTGTCTTTGATTCAACATCTTATGTGTTTCTTGGTTGCTACAATATTTTGCAGGTCTTAACAGAGCCTAAAAATGCCCTGGGCAAACAATACAAGAAAATGTTCCAGATGAATGGTGTAAGTGACCTCTTCTGGCCCTTCTGCCTCAAAGCTCTCAAGTGTTATATGTAGCATTTTTTATGTTCTCACCCATTTGGTTATAGCTTGGTCTGCAAGCATGATTTCCTAAATATATGACATTAAAGTTTTTTTATTTCAGGTCAAGTTGCATTTTACAGAGAGTGCCTTGAGACTAATTGCTAGAAAAGCAATATCAAAAAACACTGGGGCTCGGGGCTTACGGTCGATACTAGAGAATATATTGATGGATGCCATGTATGAGGTTTGTCATTTCTCCGTTCTTTGACTATCTTAACTTTAAGAACTGACTGCAGAAACGATAACCAGAAAGGCTAAAGGTTTTGTTGGTAACTCAAAACAATTAGTTGAAAATTACTTGTGCCTGGTGTGACGTATATTTTTGCCGGTGCAACATGCAACTTTCTAGATTTTCCCCTTCTCTTTTTTTCAACTAATTGACTCTGTAGATAATGTACGTGTTTATTTCTTCAATTCCTTTGCAGATTCCTGATGTGAGAATAGGAAATGACATAATAGATGCAGTTGTAGTTGATGAAGAGGCTGTTGAGTCCAAGGGCAGCAACGGTTTTGGAGCTAAAATCCTTTACGGTAAGGGCGCATTGGATCGTTATCTCTCACAACGCAAATCCAAATCCAAGGATATAGAGGTACGAATACTTTGATCATTTTGTGCTTTCAGATTATCTATTACCCAAAAAAGTAGATACCAGTTGTTCATGTTTTATGCAGTCCCCAACCACAGAGCTAGAAGTGGAAACAGAGCTTCCTTCAGTTGTTGCGATCATGTAACCTTTTCTTCTATTATTTATCTGTATTCTCGTGCTTGTATATAATAAAGTTTATGTTTATTTGATTAAAAAAAAGAAAAAAATAATAATTCAAATTATGTAAAATTCCTCGAAGTGGTTTGGCCTTCTCTGCCCCGTTGAGGATTTAGAAATTTGTCTTCGAGGCTAAATCATGTATCAGCTTTGCACCTACCACACCATATATACAACCACGTTGTAGTCTAAAACTTAGAATTTTGTCGGACGCATCACGCACTATGCTTTTTGTAGTTGAAGAAAGCTGGCTCTAAATCTGAAAAAGATCAAAATGATGAAGGTGGGTGATCCAAGCAGTGTATGTATATATATATATATATATATATATATATATACACACACACATAAGAGGCTGCAGATCTGCCTTCAACTTTTGATTCAAATAATTTCATTACCCGTTTGTGTTGTGGTAGTAAGGTTACAAACCATAAAGCGTTTTGCTGCTACTGTGTTGCTTATGTACTTTCTTAGACCAGCTAATAGGGTACGTACGAATACAATCATTAATAATTTAGGAGGGTTTTTTCAATCTTTGACTCACAGATTTTTATAGATTTTTTACAAGTGATTGATTTTAGTATAATTGATGATCATTTTTATTTTTTTTGTTTACAATTTAAGATAAAAGTCATAAAAAAATTATTAAAATCTATCAACTTTTAAATTTTTTTGGAGTTATAAAAATTTTAATTAAACACTCTATAACTTTTAAGGATTTTTTAAAAAATTTATTAAAATTTTAAGTGAATCCATACATATTAGACCCGTATAGACCCATATCATTGTAATAAGCATTATGCAATATTTTTTTATTAGTATGTGTGATGGTCTAAAGGCTTTTTTTTATTTGCTTTTGTTTTTAAAATAATTGTAATATTTTCTCATTATAAAATAAATATTAATTGTATATGGTATTAAAAATTATATATTATTCGCAGTAGATTTCATGTTAATTTGAGTCAAATTGAGCAAACCCTCTATCCTACGGGTATCAAAACAAAAAGGAGGCGTAAATTTAAATGGGCTGATATTTTCAACATAGAAAATAAATATTTAATATTTGCGGTTTTTTTAAATACTGGATTAATATCTAGTACTATATATATACATATATATATATATATATATATATATACACACATAACCAAAAAAAAAATTATCACATCGATTATGAAATAAACAAAGCTAATATTTAAGAATAATGATATATACATAGTCTTGTGTTTTTTCCATGGAAACATTGTAGAATTTTGGTTTGAGTGCTACTTATTCCATAAGTAATATGCAAATAATGTTATCTAACCTTAATAAAGTAGATGCCCAAATATTGTATATTATTATAAAGAAAAAGCACTTAATTTGTGTAGCGTTTTTGAAAATTTAGAAATTTTTTTTTTTTTTGGTAAGAATATTTAATTAATATTTATTTTTTCTGATATCAAGAAATTATTGATAGGAAAAAAAATAGGTGGTATTACAAAATAATAATGAAAGAAAAAAAAAACTCAAGAAATGATATTAACCACGTGTGTAATTAAGAGGGTGTCCTTCTTTGATATTTAAAATCAATTATCTAAACCTTAATCAGATTAAACAAATAATCGAAGCCTTGCAACCGTTGGATTTAAATTATACTCCCATCAACTTTTTGAATCGACGGTTATCCTTATCTCTCTCTCTTCTCAGTTCACGCAGCCCTGAGAGAGAGAGGACGAAGGAAAGAACCTCTTTTTTCTGGAAGGGGGTTGTTTGGTTCCTGGGAATCCCGTCACACCATTTCCCCATTCCTCTTTTTCTTTCTCTTCTTCTTCTTTCTAAAATCTCCCAACAAAGAAAGGAAAAGAGGAGAAGGAAGATTTGAGAGAAATCGGATAAACCTCAGTAAATTTCTGGATTTTTGGTTGTTGGGTTTGGTTTTGTTCTCTGTGTTGAAGACATAAATTTTGTTTTTTTGTTATTCATTTTTCATTTTTTTGGGGTGGGTGAGGTTGATTTATTGGGTCTGAGTGATGGACTTGGACAGCATTGAGTGTGTCTCATCCTCAGATGGTCTTGACGAGGATGAGATCCATCAACACCATAATACCCTTCACCCGCATCCACATCCACATCCACATCCTCATCCTCATCAACACCATCCTGAATTTTCTTCTTCCAAGCCTCGAAGCAATGGAAGCAACAATGGTACTATCGCGGGTCCAACCGCCATTACTCCGGCCACCAGCGTCCACGAGTTGCTCGAATGCCCGGTCTGCACCAATTCCATGTACCCGCCAATCCATCAGGTTTACTGTTTTCTCTCCCTCTCTTTCCCTTGCATTGGGTAGTGAGTGGATACTTTGGATCGTTCTATCTACTTACATTTATATCTATATTTAATTTTAATGTGATTCGGCATTTTGTTTCGTTATCCGGACTTTGTTGCTTGGCACTTGTTTGGTGATTCGATGGGTTTGATTGGGGCTCAAGTGGATTTGCGAAATTGGGTTTGGAAGCATTTATTGAATTCAATACAAATGGTGTTTGCTTTCTCTATTTGTAATTTGGCTGTTTCATTGCTTTTGTGGAACTGGGTTTAGATTAAGTTATTTATTAGAGGATTTTGAATTGCTGATATGTCCTGATGTAGTTGTGATTTTGTGTTCTGGCATTGTCCTTTTGACCACGGATGTCCCGGTCTGGGTTGGTGATATAAGAAAATGCTGAATTTTGGATTTAAAGTTTAGGAACATACTTACTGGAAAATTCTTTATAATAATGAGCGAACTCTGCTTGTTGCCAGGGGCTGTTGTTTGCCATTTTTACTTTAAGCAGACCTTTAACATTGATTTTTTACGAGGGAAATGTTTTTGTTAGAAATAAATTACTTTCTGCTCTTAAATGATTGCAAAATAATTACTTGTGTCGGTTGAAGAATTGAACTACTAATTGATTATCTCAATGGTTATTTTCAACCTGCAATTTATATCCTCAAGTTAAATTGCTTTTGCACTATTCTTGGCATGGATTAGAGGTCAATTTAGAAGGCTAACCAATTTACATTTTCAATTTTAAATCACTTAGTCCAGCCATATGACCAGTTACAAAAATTAGAATGTATGTTATGTGAGGTTTATCTTGTGGAATGTCCACTTTGATTTGATTGGGTGTGTGAATCTGCATTTGCTTGTCTAATATGTGCCCAAGACAGTAACTTCTTTTTAACATTGAATTTAGATTTTATGTTAGATAAAAAATGGTGGTTGTAAATCTTGACATATGGTCATTTTCCTGTTCTTTTCTTTATAACAAAGTTATTTTGTTGCAGTGTCATAATGGACACACACTCTGTTCCACCTGCAAAACAAGGGTGCACAACCGATGTCCCACTTGTAGACAAGAACTTGGAGATATTAGGTGTTTAGCACTGGAGAAGGTGGCTGAGTCACTTGAATTGCCCTGCAAGTATTACTCACTTGGATGCCCAGAAATATTTCCATACTACAGCAAACTTAAGCATGAATCAGTCTGTAACTTTAGACCTTACAATTGCCCATATGCTGGATCAGAGTGCTCTACAGTTGGGGATATCCCTTTCCTAGTTGCTCATTTGAGGGATGATCACAAGGTGGACATGCATTCAGGATGCACATTCAACCATCGCTATGTGAAGTCAAATCCCCGGGAAGTAGAGAATGCCACTTGGATGCTCACTGTAAGTGTGCTATTGCGTTTTGAACTTTAATTTGGATATTCTTTAATTTGGATATTCCAAAACAGCAATGCACGATGTGCCTAGTTTATATCTGCTCTGCTATATTTAACTTTGGAGTCGGAACCAAACAATTTGTGAGTGAAGAAATTGCCCCTCATTCTGCCTTATAAGTTCTCCATCAATGTATCTATGCATCTAGATATAAGTTTTCCGGATTTCTTCAAGGACAATTTGAGAGAAGCTAAAATGCAATATTCTTTATAGTTTTTGGTGGCCAAGAAATCTGTTGCACAATCCTCTGATTTGAATTCTATCCAAAATTTTGATTTCTGTCACTTACCTAATTATCATATTGTGTTCTGTTACTTGAAGCCACGTTGTTACTTATCCTTTAAATGCTCACGCCAACACTATCACTTGATATCAGTGCAGCCTGCCTTAGTGGTGCATCCTTATACACATACATATTGGAAGAACTTTTCAAATATTAGAGAGGTCAAAATGAAATTTAATATTCCTTTTATGATTTGTTGACACTAAAAATATAGTGGTTTATTATCTTACACGTTTAATATCTTTGATAATAATCACCATTTTATTCTTAGTGGTGAATTATACTTTCTAAATAACTGCAATGGCATGGTTGTAATGTTCATTGAATTATACTTCAGCATGGTTCTAAATAACTGATTTGGTATTTGATTTTCTTGTAATGTTCATTGAATCGGTAGGAGAAGAAGTGAGTTATTTTTACTGTATTGAGTTGCATTCAGTTGATCACCCATTAATTTGGTCATAAGTTAGCCTATTAAAGTTGCTGGTGGATCAACAGTAGTCCAGCCATCAGTGAAATGATCTCTTATGTTGAAAAGAACATCTATTATTTGGGGTACCTGCACATTCAGGTTCATAATTTATAGTCTCAGTCTCCTAGTAAATACCTGAATTCACTGGTTTGCCTGCTTTTCTTTGTTAGGTCTTCCATTGTTTTGGCCAATATTTCTGCCT
This sequence comes from Rhamnella rubrinervis, assembly GCA_007844105.2. NCBI lineage: Eukaryota > Viridiplantae > Streptophyta > Magnoliopsida > Rosales > Rhamnaceae > Rhamnella > Rhamnella rubrinervis. The sequence continues at coordinate 1,096,434 of CM017576.2, forward strand.
GCATTTTGAAGCTTTCCAGCTTGGCATGGCTCCTGTTTACATGGCATTCCTACGTTTCATGGGTGATGAGAATGAAGCTCGGAATTATAGCTATAGCCTAGAGGTTGGTGCAAATGGCAGGAAACTCATATGGGAGGGTACCCCTCGTAGCATCCGTGATAGCCACCGGAAGGTCAGGGATAGCCATGATGGTCTCATCATCCAAAGAAATATGGCTCTTTTCTTCTCGGGTGGTGATAGGAAGGAGCTGAAGCTAAGAGTTACTGGAAGGATATGGAAGGAACAACAGAATCCAGATGCTGGGGTGTGCATACCAAACCTGTGTAGCTGAGAGATGATTTTTGAAGGCATTTTTCAAGTGTGTGAGTTTGGGATACTGCTGTGTGTTGTATACCTGTGCTGGTCCAGCTTGTTCTGGTATGTAGTAATGAACGAAACTATTGAGGCTTGGAAGTTTTCAGATTTAATAAATTGTATAATAATCAGGCTTTCTTCCTTCATCAGTTGCTTGGTAGCCTCACATCTAACTTGCTTTTCAGTTAAGAGTAAACCAAATCTCGACCTCAAGCTTTTATATAACGTAACTTTAACACAGTGCAACTGGATTGTCTTCAAAATGGGTGGAAAATATATTGGGAAATTCTCTACAGAATCAATTGTTCTGAAGTAGCGGTTCCTCTGCAAACAGAATGAACCAAGTTTGTGGTGTTTAAGCTGGGCAAACAATAAGAAAAAGTACAACCGTTTCTGATCATTTCGACTGGCTCAGCTTAATAGTATTCTACCCTTCACATCTACCAGCAATAGTATTTAAGCAATTCACCTTGGTTTCCCAGTTTCCATGTTCAGGGGGTGAACCAACAAGGCAAACCATGGCAGGAATTTGCCATCACCGATAAAGAATCAAGACCCATCGATTTATGAGCTTCCAAAAGAAAGAAAATAAAAAGAGCGACGGATTAGTTCTCAATGTTGACATTAAGTCGGCAAATGTCAATCTGGGAGATTTTGGATTCGACAAATTCTTTGGTTGGTAATTTATGACAATTACCATACATTTTACTTGAAAAAGTTATCAAGAGTGAGGACGCTATACCATAACAAATAAGAAACAAACTATTATTTAAACTCGAATATTAGCTTGTGGAAAGTGTTGAGTTCAACATGAGGAAGGAATTTTCCAAATTCAATAAGCTTCAAATTCCTAAATCAAAAACCTAATAACACTGAAAGAGAAAATCATATCATCAAATTCCCAACAATTCTAATCACACAGGATTGACTAGAGAAGTATAGATGACATTAAATTTCCTGTTCCTGGTCTAAATATCTATATACCCATCAAGTTCTCTCAAACTAGTCTCATATATGCCGTCACCCGTTAGGTTCCAACACCACCTTTTTGCTTCTTGATTAGCCAATTCTAACCTTTGATTGATTCCTCTGCAGAGTCTGGATTGGCAGTATAAGATTCACTGGCACCCTCTTGATCCGGCTGCTTTTCTTCATTTGCTGAAGCAGCATTGATAGCATTTCCAGCAATCTCTGGAGGTTCTGTATTGTCAGCCTCAATCGCATTTCCATTGGCTTCCACAGACCCAGAATCAGACTCCTTGGTCCCAAACAGCTTCGATGGAAGTAAAGAGGAGACAGCAGCTCTTGCACTTCTCTTTGCTGCTTCTGCTGCTTCGGCCTCCTTAGCTTTCGCTTCAGCTTTCTGCCTCTCCTTGTCCTCCATAAGCTTCACCAATTCATCCTCTCTCCCTTCCTTTCTGAGCTCCCCCTTAACGAACTCCTGCACCTCCTCATTGAATTCAACCCCATCATCATCTAGCATTGTATCTACGACATTAAGCACCTCGTTCAATTTCCCTGACTCACTCAGTGCCTTCATTATAAACTCATAGCTTGCAACGTCCATCTTGAGCTTCTTCACCATTAGATCAAAAAATGACTTTGCTTCATCAACTTTTCCCGCCTTGACTAACCCATCAACTAACTTATTGTAAACTGCCAAGTTAGGCCTTAGCTTGGAATCAACCATTTTCCTGAAATACCCCGCTGCATCATCTGGCCTGTTCTCTTTGAAGCAAGCATCCATCAACAGAACAAATGTAAACTCATCAGGGTTCACCCCCTTCTCATCCATTTCTCCATAGAGCTCTTCGGCTTCACTTAACTTCTCATTGTTGCACAATTGCTCAATCAAATTGTTGAAGGATAAGGTGTCTGGACTACACCTATAATCCCCCATTTTTCTAAAGACATGAATGGCATCCCTAAAGCTCCCTTTGGCACAGTATCCGTCTACCATTACATTAAAGCTTCCCAAATTTACAGTCAAACACCTTGGTGGATCGTGCTCGTTAATCATCCTTTCAAACAACCTTAAGGCCTCATCAAACTTCCCATTCTTGCTCAATGCATCCAACACGGAATTGTAGGCCACAGCGCTCATCTTAACTTTCGAATTTCTCCCAACAGCTTCCTCGTAACATTCCATAGCTTCCTTCTCCATTCCCTTCAAGAAATAACCCTTCATCAAGCTCCCGTACACAGCCCCATCTTCCACGGACCCTCCCAACTTTTCCTTCAACTCTTCGTATAGCTTAAAGGCACCCTCAGAATCAGAATTTCTCACACAACCCAACATCAAATAGTGATATACAATTGGGTCTGCCGCGAATCCTTTAACACCCATTTCCTCTTTCAACTCCAAAGCCCTCTCCAATTTGTTATTGTCCACCAGCCCTTTAATCAGAATCCGATAAGTAGTAGGGGAAGGATTAAAAGGAGCGTCATTTATGAGCTGTTTGTAATTTTCCATGGCGATATCGGGCTTCCGGCAATCTAAATAAGTCTGAAAAATCAAATTGTGGGTGATAATGTTGGGGGCAATTCCAGATTGCGTAATGAAGCGGTGGAGGTTAAGTAGATCGGAATATTTAGACTGGCGCAGCTGAGCATTGAGCACAGCGTTGACGGTGAAGATTGTAGGTTTACAGTTGGAGTAGACGGAATGACGGGTGTAGAGAGCAGCCTCGTCGAGGTCGTTCTTGCGGATAAGGGTGAGGATGTGATTGTGGAGATTCAGGCGCTTGTCTGAAAGGACGGAAACGTGTTCGGGGAGCTTGGGGGCATTGGGGTTCTGGGGTTTAGAGGACTGCGGCTGCGGCTGTTGCTGCTGTTGGGTGCGGTGAAGGGAAGAAAGTGGGGGTTCGATGCGGAGACGGCGCTTCCGGCGACGACGCTCGGCGGCGGCTTCCTCCGGAGTGGAGAATGAGAGGAAGCGGAGGGAGATGAAGGATGGCGGAGGATAGAGACGATGGCGGTGGCGGGGTGCGTTGAGGGACTTGAGGTGGCTTAGAAAGGTGGGTTTGGAGAGTGCCATTGATTCGTTTGGGCGAGTTGTGGATCTGATGAGAAATGTGATTTTCTGAGAATCAAAATGATGTCTTGGTTTCGTTGTTGTTTGGGTTTGCAGACTGAGGGGGTTGATGGGGATAAGGGTTTATAACAGGGTTTACCTTTTTAGATAATAATAATAATAATAATAATAATAATAATAATAATAATCAGCTTGGGCTTGGTTATTTGGGTAGCCTAATATAATGGACCTAGTGAAGGCCCATGGATATTCAGATTCAATCACCAACATCTTTTACACAGGCCCAAAACTTCAGGTTCTTCTTATGGCCCCTAGTTCATGGGTCAAATCAAATTTCTTGCAACAAAAGCTATAAAACTATTCCACATCAACACCATCAACTATAATGGAAAATCAAGTCCCAACTTTGTTCAAATAATTAATAGTAATAATAATAATTATTGGCAAAGTAATGGAGTATAATAATGTTTCATTTCTTTTTCACCTTTTGTTCAAATAGAATAAAGAATAATTTTCAATATGAATAAGTAATACACCTTAATTAAAAACACCCTAAACAAAAAATATCATCCACACCATGAAACATGTGTTCTTGTGCTTGCTATGCTAAACACGTAAAGTCCTTGATCATTACAAATTGACAGGTTAAGCAGTCAACTTTATACAATTGGACTCTGTTTTTGACAAAGCTCTTGATCTTTGTCCCTTATAATACAGTAGGACCCTGATTTTGAAATCCATATTTCTGTAACTAAAGTCTAGTCTTTGTCTCTTATTAAGATAAAGTAGAAGTATTACCAAAAAAAAAAAATAGATAAAGTAGAAGACTTTGTGAAAGCGATGTCACATAAAGAAGCTATTACAGCTATAGCTGGTTTGACAAGATCATGTCCAACCCCTAGTGGTAAACTCCAACAAAGACATCCTACCAATATGTAATTAATCTATTAAGTATAGTCAAGTTGTATGTACATTAACGTACAATAGATTGATAATTAATCACCAACCAAAGTCTATAACCCACTACGTGCTACGTCCTCGGTGAAATTTTTGTCCAACTTAGATGATGTTGCATAAATTATTAATTAAAGCATAAGTAATTAATTAGAGAGGGACATATTGCATGTATGGTTGACAAAACAAGGACACATTACATATATGGTTGACAAAAATGATATATATATATATATATATATATATAGCTTAATTTAAATTATACACTCACGTAATCTATGCATATTGGGTTTGTGGGTAGGCAGGTCCACTGTGGCGTCATTTATCATACACGAATTGCTTAGAGCCTTTAATTGGTATTTGTGGATTGGCCATCTTTCACTCACCTAAACGTACACTGACTAGCTAATTAAATTAATTAACTAATTCTGAGTATATTAATATTCATATAATTACATTACGTCTGACTACGACTGGTTGGTTAAAATTTATTGTAATTATTAATTTATGAATCTGGTAGGATATTGGAATCTTTATTGAACATTTTGCTAGCTAGAAGGTTCTCGGCCCCTTAATATATATATCCATATATATATGTATATATATATATATATGTATATATGTATATTGTTCTTGGCTTTATTCTAGTCTAGGTTCACAAAAGCTCTCCTGTTTATAATTTACAGTTAACTTTTAGTATCGTAATTTCCCTTTCAAGTACATATACATAGTATTTATAAAAAGGGGGCAAGGAGAGTAGGAGAAAGACAAAAGGCTTTTCGTAGACAGCAATCTGGCATGGAAGGATGGATGGAGATGCCAAGAAAGCTGCATATGTTTCTTTCTTTCTGGTTTTTATTTCACTCCCATAATAATGAATGTGACCCATATCATAATATCTTATATATATGTCTGTATTTTTTTTTATATATGATTTGGAAAAAAAACAAGTAATTAATTTGGTTAATCACAATATATTGTTGTTGTTATTATTATTACTATTAACTTTTTGGTAATAATTAGGTCGTATTCATATGTAGATTTGAATGTGATGGTGGCTGGCTTGTCTACGTGAAATATGCCCCATTGCCTCTGTTTTACTTTTAGAAAGTTTTTCTTGGGGTGCCACCATCACCTAGTTGGGCTTTTTCACTTTTGCCTTCAGTGTCTTTTTTGTCGGCCAAAAGTATCTTTCACTTTCTCTGATTCTGCCAATTCACCATCCTTTTCATATTCATATGCACATTTAAAGTTATTGTTACGAACTAGGTACAATGTATGATCATTATTACTTCTTATATATATATATATATTATATGAAAATTTGTATATTGTTATCCTATTTCACGGCTATGGTACCTAAAATTTATAGGTTGTGTTGTGTTATCCAATTATATAGATGTGTTATCTTAAATACATATATTATTATCTCATTTTATAATTATATTATTTAAAATTTATATATTAATTATTACCAATTATATAATTATGTTACATAAAATTCATATCTTCTTACTCCATTTGTATATATGAATATGTTACACGAATTTTAAACTTTGTTATTTTATTTTTATATGGTTATGTTATCTGAAATTAATATTATATAATTTCAATTTATGATTATGTTACATCAAATTTGCACTTTGTTTTATTGGTGGGGTTATTAGAAATTTATATCTTATTCGCCTGTTTAGTAATTTATAATTATATTGCTAGAAATTTGTCCCCTGTTACACTATTTTGCAGTCGTTGCATGAAATTTATACCTCGTTATGTTAGTTGCTATTTAGCCCTTTTTATGATTTAGTTAGGCTTTGCTACAATTGTATATATGTGTAGTATTTTATTGTTTATGTATATATATATATATATATATATATGAGGGTCCAATTAAGGTGTGGAGGTCCGTACACATATTTGGTCACGGACATACGAGCACCTATCCACATCCATTATGGTTTGCAATTATGTTGTTCACGATTCAATAGGCCAACAACATTGACTCCGATTCAATAATTTGAATCAATCAATAGCCAAAGAAATAAACTACAAAACTAGGTACATGATCAGTTGAATATCTAGGTAAATATCTACTTGATCAGTTGGATGGTTCAAGTCCCCTCTCAATAATTTGATGGAGCACATGCATTTAATTGAAGACCAACTTTTATTTTTAGCCTAATTGATATGCCTCTAATAAATGAACCACGTTTTGCATGGCTATATATATATATGTTTTTTTTTTGAGAAATATATTGAAAAAACTGCTAAATTATTCTCGGACTGATAATTTCCGGCAAATTCGATCTAAAATTTTAATTATTTCTGTAAATATAGTCCATCCATTATAAATTATGAATTTCAATCAACATGCATATTGGGATCTTTAGTCCACGATATGTATATATACACATATAAAATTATATATCATTGGTAATTATCCAAATCCAGCAAAGTGCGAAAGATATACAACATATAAAGTTGAAATTGTACGGACAATTACAAATATATAATAAAAGTTGGTTGACAGTGCACTATGAATTAAAAAAAAAAAAAAATAAAGGATAAACGCATTCCAATTACAGACAAATTAAACAAGTCCAAGGAGCCGGCGGGTGGCTATCAAGCAAGTTGCTTCTGATTCCACACAAAATCAATTTATTAAATCAAGCTGGAAAATCTGATGATTGATAATGAAATTTAGCTATTTTTATTACTCTTCATTTATTTTCCTCACGTTTTAAAAGTCCAAAAAAAAAAAAAACCTATTGTATATGCATTGATAATAACCTATTCCATAACCCATTACGTCGTATCTCCCTACATATGATGGCCAAGTTTACTTGTATAATTGTCTTTTTAGAAGATAGCTTGCAATTTTAATCTAATTAATCCAATTGTGATTATTAAAATCACATCCCCCAAAATTAAAAGTCTTCTATGATCGTTTAATTGATATTAACCCCCTCCACATGCAAAGTCTATGTAATTAGCACTTTAAAACTAAAACTATTAAATTATATTCTTTAGTTTAAAATTTTAACGGAAATATATATATATATATATATATATATATATAATCTAGTTTTAAAGTTAATATATACCAAAAAAATTAAAAGTGAATGGTACAAAAGTGGTATCAAAGGTGAAGTGACGCCTCGTTATGATCTGGTCTGCACTGTTTTGCGACGTGGCTGTATATAAAGTCAATTGCCCTTGGCCATAGAAAAAGGAAATAATAAAACTACAAGAGAAAATCTCCAAGCTGAAAGCGTATAGTTATAGTGGGGTCAGCCAAAAATTTGTAAAACGGTCAAAAGCGCAACGCCCACTGCTTCACAGCTCGCGTACCTTTGAAATTATAGTGTACGTACTCAACCCCATTTGCAGGCTGCCTGAGAAAGTTAAGATCTTGCCTCAATCTCTCAAACACTTTTAACGCTTCAGGGGTCACTCTCACTGGTTAGCTTCGTCTCTGTGTTCGTGTGCGGCTCTGTGTATTGCCTGAAATCTTTTTCGGTCATTAAATCGTGATATATGTTTATCTTTCTTTCATCTTCTTCTTCTTCTTCTTTCTTGGTTGGAGTTTTGATTAATGTCTGAGACTCCGCGTGCCCTGTCAATTAACATGCATATCATTTGTGTATTTTACGAAACTGGGTCTGGTTCTTTGTATTTATTTATTGGTTTTGCTGTGTTTGTTTCTTTGAATTTTTCTTTTGTGGTCGATGAGAGAAGTAAGGGGGGAATAGTAAAGGATATGTTGAGTCCCAATGTTTTATGTTGATGTGGTGTTTGCTTTGGCTCCCAATTGTTTTCTGTCTCAAGCTTCACATATCCGAAATCCAGTTTTTTTCACGCATTTTCCCTTCATGCAAACAGGGCAGATCACGGGCGCCAGTTTTCTCTAATAAACATTGTTTAAGAATGAAAACTTTGATTTTTTATTTTAATCTGATATGATTCATTATTAGTAAATGACTAATTTTTCTACAAGAATCCCTGATGGGAATTCATGAAGCATGATCCCAATCAGAATCTCAGTTTTGCTAGATCATGTTTTCACTTACAGATTGCTGTTCATTTTTTAAGTCACCTTAAGTTCTTTACTACTTAAATTACAGCATTCAATTATGAAGTTTCCATGAGAAATTTAGATGCTGATTCTCATACCTTTTAAATTGTTATGAATCCCAGAATATGGCTGTATTAGGTGTAAAATAATAGAAGAACAACAAACAGCTAGACAAATGAAAATTTCTGTGGTTGGCAACCCAAAAAAAAAACAAAAAATCAAAAGAAAAGAAAATTTCCGTGGCCTAATAATTGTCTAACTACGGAATGATCTTCATATCTCTCCTTTTCTCCGCGGGTCCCCTTTGTTAATATATTTATATTTTTTTTATGACAGCTTAAGTTCATAAGATGCGTCTAATATATTTCAGGAGTTAATTAGGGGAGGTCAGATCAGATCTGCTGATATAGCTTTGTTGGTATCAAGATGTAATTAATTTAAGAAGATTATTGCATGCTCAAGTCCATGAGGAACTGTGGCTGAACAAGTGAACACTTGACAAATATTCAAGAAATCATAGATAATGACCACCAGATTGGTCTCTTTCATTTATCTGCTGTTGTTCTGTGCTTTGAGTTTTATTGTGATTATCATAGTCATCCAGAATGGTTTTGGATAAACAAACTGATGTTGCAGAATTCTGACTTGCGATTTGTATGTGGTCCCTTGTTCCCAATTTTAATTTTTGTTTTGGATTTTTACAGGTCTGGCTTTCCCTTGGTGTTATTGGCATAAATTTACAACTTTCCAAGAAATTGTATGAGTGAATTATGTTTGTATAATGGGCTGCAAGTTGTCAAAGAAAGATATAACGCCTGGCTACGAGAAGCCTACTGTTCTTTCTGCTGAAACACCTTGTGAGTTTGCATCATGACTGTATTGTTTCCTGTAACTTTGTTATTTTGCTTCTACTTGGTTTCACTAAAAAACCAACAATGCACATTTTTTCACGGTGTTGCTTCTGAGTCCATAGCTAGACTGAGCATCTTTTCCTAGGTAGTAGATACCCATGATTACATCTTCCTAAACTGGCGATTTGACACCACTTAGGAAACCTTTGAGGCAAGCTGGCATGTTTACTTTGTTCAAGGCATTAATTGTCTTGTCTCTCAGTATGTCGGTGTGGAGTAGGGAATAAGGTTTATTGTCCTTAAATGTCAGTTTTAGTGCATCCCTTGGAAGTGTAGGAGAAGGTAATAAGCAGGTAGTTTAATAAGAGTATATACATCATGTCTGGCATGATGGGTTAAGATGAGAATGGAGGTCCTGGCTTATTTTCAGCTAGATGTAGCTCATTTGATTTCAACCAGCTTGTATGCTACTGAAAGATATGACCAGTATCCTGATTCATTATCGGTAATTTGATATTGCAGTTGGAAATTTTGACTGTTTTTCTTATGTGCAGTTACTGTGAGTGAAGTGGAAGCCTTATATGAGCTTTTTAAGAAAATAAGCAGTTCAATAACTAATGATGGCCTTATCCACAAGGTACATTTACCAAGGTTGCATCTCAGAGTTATTTTTGACTTCACTTTTAACTAATTTTATAAGTGGATTCTATGTTTGGTGTGATTTTGGTTAAATATGTCCTACTAAATGACAATTTTGTAATATCTCTTAAAAACAGGAAGAGTTTCAGCTTGCACTCTTTAGGAACAGAAATAGGAGGAATCTTTTTGCGGACAGGGTGTGTGATTCTGGCTCCTCTTCTTTATTCTAGCCATTTTTGCTGCATTTTTATCTGTTGAAGATAATGCATGCAATGGTCAATGTAAATAAAAGAATAGTTTCAAGGTAGATTTTGACTTCTTCATTTCTGATAGCAGTGGTGGCTGAGACTAACTGTGATTTTGAATTTTCTACATGCTATAAGATACAGCTTCTTCTTTTTTCTTTTTGTTTTTTTTCTCCCTCACACTTATAAATGATCATGCATCGCTAAAGTTATAGCACTTGATGATCACCATTTGGTTAAGGTTAGTCTTTTTCTAAAATTTGTTAATATTATTATTATTATTTTGGGTTCTTGTAGATTTTTGATTTATTTGATCTCAAACGCAATGGGGTCATTGAGTTTGGAGAATTTGTTCGATCATTGGGTGTATTTCATCCTGATGCACCTGTAGAAGAAAAAATTGAATGTAAGTTAAAATTTTCTATTAAGATTCTTATGTTAACAAATTGTTTTAGCTCGGTGAAAACAGAATGATGTTTCATGCTTATAGTGTCTTTCACATTCTACTCGAGACGTTATCATCTACTAAGTTGCTGGTTCCTTTTGCAGTTGCTTTTAGACTGTATGATCTAAGACACACTGGGTATATTGAGCGTGAGGAGGTGAGCATTGCAATCTCCTTTCCTTCTCTTGCACCCACCATCTGGGTTTCTTTTCAAGCTGTTTCCAATATTGTTTTATGTCATAAAAGGTTTTTGTTTACTGAAGCTAGTAAATGTGTATGCTTTTTTGTTAACATGCTGCCTTATAGCAATTACGTTACTAGACCTTAATATAGCTTTAGTGTCTAGCAACTGATTTAGTGTCATACCCTCGAATTGTCATCTAATCAAGGGATTATTGGCGAAAATTTCTTGTTTAATAATGGTAACATTGTGTTTCTGAAGCTGCATTGCACAATATGCTGAGAGTTTTGTGTATTATGATCTGACAGTTGAAGGAGATGGTGTTGGCACTTTTGCATGAATCAGATCTTGTACTCTCAGATGACTTTATTGAAACAATTGTGGATAAGGTGCAGTTCAGATTGATCTATCTTTAGACCCCTAGTCTTTGTGATTGTTGAAGCCAGTTCTGAAGTTCTTTTTTTTTATCCACAGACATTCAGCGATGCGGATTCAAAAGGTGATGGAAGGATTGACCAAGAAGAGTGGAAGGAATTTGTCCACAAACATCCATCTCTGATAAAGAATATGACCCTACCGTACTTAAAGTGAGTAATAAATTATACTTGAGGCTTTGTTAATCTTTATATGATCTCAGAACTTGGGCTTTATGTTGCCCCATTGCTATGGTTCTTGTTTTTAACTGCCTTTATTATGTTTCTTAACGAAAACCTTGAAACCAATTCCCTACTTTGCTCTCCACCCGCATTAACTGGTTGATAACAGGAGTCGAAATCCATGAAATTTTTCAGGGACATAAGCTTAGCATTTCCTAGCTTTGTGCTGACCACTGAAGTTGAAGATTCAGAACTGTGGGACTGAAATTTACATCCGGAAGGTGTCAATTATATATCATGTCCCGGGGTCAGGATGGTGGTTGTTTTGAGTCACCTTCTATATAGGAAGCCACTCTGACTTTGATGATTTCATCTCTAAATCACACCGCAACGAGGACTGGAAGAATTAAGAGTAGCTTAAAATAAAGTCAGTCACTCGACCGTCAAGCTGCAGCTTCTTGGTGCGAGATAGAACTGTATGAAAAGGTTAATAATATGCATGGCGTCGTCAACCCAACCCCTTGGGTCCTAGTGTTTTGTTGAAGAATAAGCAGATGTTGGAGTAAAAGATATGAACACATAAATTCTTCTAGTCATATGCATTGAGCCTTATCTCCTAAAGGTTCTCAGTTTGGGCAGTAAGCTAGAAGAAAACAAATAGCTTGTCTTCGTTTGAACTTGTTCGTGTGCAGTTCATTGACTGTGATTTGGAGCTGTATCTATTTATCCTCTAAGCACTAAAACAAATTGAGACCATCAAAGAGACAGCCAGTCCTTGTCAACCACATGACACAGAGAAAGTTGTATGAATAAATATTATTAAAACTACATGGGGGGTGGCTGCTGATAAAGTTTTCCCACATTTAACTGGGCAACTTCACCCCCATAATCTGATCCCCATTATTGATTATTGAGGTGATGGTTCACAAAGAAAGACGTACCACATAACCAAGAGTTTCAATCAGGGAAGGGCTGGTTGTCTGAACCTCATTCTTATTGTCCATCACCTGCCCACTTTCTTTCTTGACAAGCCAGAGCTTTCTCAAATTAAGTTGGCTTCTCTATAATTTGTGGGACATTGTCGCCATAACAGCAGCTTCATGAAAAAAATAAATAAAAAATAAATGTTATTAAATCACCGAGTATAAATCAAGAGATACACAAAGATCACTTAAATACTGGCCCATGTGCTATGTCACTAGTGTATATATATATATATGTATATTGTTGTAACACTAGAGAACAAATTGTGTCTTGAAGCAATAAAATATAAATTATTCTGATAAAAATTGACCTAACGTGATGACAAAGAAATTGATGGAATAGTATATATATATATATATATATATATATATATTTGGATTGGTAGTCAAAATTATTGCACCGTTCGACTTCGATACATTACATGGGGCTCTGTCATGTAATTTTGGGTGCCAAGAGACGAAGATTAATATTTAACGTGGCAGCTTGTGATTGCACCATCAATATAGAAACGAAGAAAGACCGTGACGATTAATTGTGCAGGGTGCCCAAAATGGATGGCTTATCCATTCATTAGTATATATATATATATATATATTTTTTTTTTGCTGAAAACTCATACCAAATTTGACGAATACATTGTTTGCTTCTCAAACACACCGGAGTTCTGTACCTTTTTGGTCATTTTCACTCCACGATCCCATTTTGAAGGTGCCAAATATATACATAGAAGGTGTTCCCATTTTTATGAACGTTTGTCCGAAGCGTGTGATGGTCACGCTCCTAGGAAGCGCCTCGGATACACACATTGACGGTTTCAATCATTTTTATTTTTGGGTAGAAAACACGGTTTTAATCATTTGGTTGCGTTCTTAAAGTATGTTCGCGTTCACGGCATTACTGTTGACTGTTGATCTAGAAAACTAGAACGCACCGTTTCCGTTAACCTCAAATACTTAATTCAAGAAAACAAAAATGAAATTGTTTTTTTCTTTTGTTTGTTTCTTTTAAAATTTAATATAAAATTAGGAAAACCAACCACTGTAAAAATTATCAAATGTGAGATATGACTAAATCAAGTAAAAAAAAAAAAAAACCTGTACATAATAACAAATAATATTTTGGGTAAATTTATCACAAATGGATGGCTACCATGGGAATTTTCTCTCATTCAATCATAATATCCGTCGTATTTTATTTTGTTTAAGATTTAACGTTATTTGCAATTATCAATTTCATCGAAAAAAGTGGGCAAAAAAAAAAAGGTAAGTCCAATTAAGGCCGCAAATATGATGGAAAAATAAAGAAAAGAGCCAAAGTGGGACGTGGCGCGTGGAACAAATTTCGTCCTCATTAGAAATCATGAAGGGTGAAGAAGATTAAAATTTTTATTTTTTTATTTTTAATAAATGAATGTTCAATCAGTCGGGTAGTTTCCTTTGATGTTCAACGCATTTCAGGTTCTATGGAAGTCCAGCTTAACAACTGTAAACAACTTAAAGAGGGACTAAATAACAACTTTGCTTATGGATGTGGATCTATTTTGGTTGTCTAATTTCCTTCAAATTAGCAGAACCAAAGCCTTCTTTTATTAATACGGCGATTCAGTAATTCTTAAGGGTGTATTTTGTTCTTCCACTTTGTTTGTTATTGATTCGAAAAAGATTCCAGCGTACCCCAGAATCCAAATTCCCGTGTATTCTTGTTTGCTTTCATGGCCGATCGTTTTCAACTCTTTCTCAGGTACCGTTTCAATAAAAAAGTCTACTTTTTTCTCTTCTTTTTGGGTTTCTGTCACTTTTAGTTTCGTTTAGTGTTTTTATTCTTTAATTTTGTGGATTTTTTGTTCCTGGGTGTGTGCAGTTTCATAGCCTGTTATCGGATCCAGTGGATAAAGTTTCACTGTGTTGGGAGAGAACTGATTTGTGGGGTTTCTTAGAAGGTAAATGTTGTTCTAGATTAATTTTAGGCATCACTTCTCATTTGGGTATTTATTTACTCTTCAGGTTTCTGTAAAAATGAATGAAAATAAATCTCTCCAGTCTTTTTTTTTTAGTGGAGGAAGAGTGGAGGGAGTTATCAAGTCTCAATTAAGTAAATTTGTGGTGTACTTGTGTTTTCCTACATTATGTCTCCTATTAAAATTCGATTTTTTTCTAATTGGTTTACCCTTGATTGGTTGAGGGTCAGCTGGGTGGACGTTGTGTCCATAACAAGAAATCAAAGGATTTGGGGATTCAGAGCTAATCTAAACAATTTGATATTTGTGCTATTTTCAGAAGTTTTAGTTATGTATTTCTTTTCATACATTGTCTGAGCAGCCAAAAGGAAGTGGAGATTTTTGCATTTAAACAACGTGTGTTGTTTAAATCATTTTTCAATTGATTGGTTTGTTGTTGTCAATGGTAGGCTGGTTCCAGGGTATCTGTTATTATCCGAGGACTACCAGTTAGCTCATTTGTAATGCAATCATTTGATGAGGACACAAATAAGAAGAATCTGAAGCGTTCACGATCATTCAATCACGAAATGCCTGTGACCGACACCACTGTGACACAAAGTTTTGATGACTGTATTCTTTTCCCGGTTGAAGAGATTGTGCAATACCCGTTGCCTGGATATGTGGCGCCAAGTTCAATCAGTTTCAGTCCAGATGATAATATTGTTACGTATTTGTTTAGTCCTGATCATACTTTGAACAGAAAGATCTTCGCTTTTGATCTCAAATCTGGCAAGCAAGAATTGATTTTTAGTCCTCCAGATGGTGGGCTTGATGAGAGTAACATATCACCAGAGGAGAAGTTGAGGAGGGAAAGATTGAGGGAACGTGGGTTGGGAGTAACACGGTATGAATGGGTGAAGGCGAGCTCAAGAAAGAAGGCAATTGTGGTGCCATTGCCAGCAGGGGTTTGTCCTTAGTCCTGTACTCTTAAAGTTTGCTCAATTTCAGTTGTTTCGTTGGATAAGGTTATAATGTTGGTAGATACCCCTTAAATTTTCATACATTTTCTTCATTGGTAGTTGATTCATCTTTTAGATGTTTATTTTAAATGCATTTGATTTGACCCTAGAGATTGGAGGAGGTTTGCTTTAGGTGCACAGCCAGTATACAATTTTAGGCAAACTTACTTGAATAGGTTGTTTGATGATTATGAAGCTAGTTTTGGTGATGATGCTTTTTGGAGGTGCTGGTTTTAAACTCGTTTAATTAAATTATTGATTGATGATTAGAATATTTTGTGGAAGTAAAAACATTGGAGCATTTAAAAATGGAGCACTCTAGGCCTACCTAATCTTCATACTTACTTTAGCCATGAACTTTAAATTGTCTACTTGCCTGTGATAATTTGGTCCTCTCTTTATGGCAGATCTATTTCCAGGATCTTTCATGTTCAAAACCTGAGCTCAAACTTCCAAGCACATCATGTTCACCAATTATTGATCCACATCTATCCCCTGATGGTACAGTGCTTGCTTATGTTAGAGATTCTGAGTTGCATGTGCTCAATCTGTTATACAATGAAACAAAACAGTTGACATATGGTGCTGTAGGAAACACTTTGGTAAGCTTTATGCAAGTTTATGGAGTTCTGTGTTTACTGTCTTTGTTATGATTGATAGTGAGTGCAATTTTCAAGACCAGATTTTTCTGGAAGTAATGGATGTAATTTCAGTCATTTCTAAATTTCTCTGTCCCAACCAAGCCCCAAATTATTTACTTTGTCGCAGCTTTGACTAAAAAGTCACTGAATTTTGACTAAATCTCCGTATCATTTTAATTGCTGAAGTGGCTCAATATAGGTGGATTGGAAAGTATTTTCCTTTATCTGACTTATATGACTCTAGATTTTTGTGTATTGCAGACTCATGGCCTTGCTGAATATATAGCTCAGGTGAGAATGTCACTTTACAACCCTGCTTTCCTCCTCATATAAATGTGTTATCTTTTGGCTTGCTTCATCAAACTATTTTGTGCTTTTGAGCTCAGAAGTTTAGACAATTTTCCGCTTTCAAAAGCAAGAAGTTTCTTTTCAATACTACCAAATGATGATTTGTTCTTTTCCTCTTTGATTTTCATATCATTTATTGAGATTTTTGAAATAATTCAATTACAGGAGGAGATGGATAGGAAGAATGGGTACTGGTGGTCACTAGACGGAAAATTTATTGCATTTACGCAAGTAGATTCTTCTGAGATACCTCTTTTCAGAATTATGCACCAAGGTAAAAGTTCTGTTGGTTTGGAGGCACAGGAAGATCATGCATATCCGTTTGCAGGAGCTTCAAATGTCAAAGTTCGCCTTGGTGTAGTTTCTTCTTCTGGGGGTCCTGTTACTTGGATGGATCTTGTCTGTGGTGGAACAGATCAACCAGACAATGAGGAGGAATATTTAGCCAGAGTAAATTGGATGCAAGGAAACATATTAATTGCCCAGGTTTTGAATAGGTCGCACACCAAACTCAAGATCCTAAGGTTTGACATCAAAACAGGGCAAAGAAAAGTTATACTGGAAGAAGAACAAAGTACATGGGTTAACTTACATGACTGCTTCACACCTCTGGACAGAGGAGTAAGCAAATATTCTGGTGGATTTATATGGGCTAGTGACAAAACAGGATTTAGGCATCTTTATCTTCACGACTCAAAGGGGAATTGCTTAGGTCCCATCACTGAAGGAGACTGGATGGTTGAACAAATTGCTGGTGTAAATGAAGCTGCAGGGCTTGTGTATTTTACCGGAACCTTAGATGGGCCATTAGAATCTAACCTTTACTGTGCTAAACTTTTTATTGATGGAAACCGACCCTTGCAGGCCCCGGTGAGATTGACTCATGGCAAGGGGAAACATGTGGTTGTGCTTGATCATCATATGAGCAATTTTGTTGATATCCATGATTGCCTTGGCTCTCCCCCTAAAGTTGTCCTTTGTTCCTTACATGATGGAAGTTTAATAATGCCTCTTTATGAGCAACCATTTACGGTCCCAAGATTCAAAAAGCTTCAACTTGAGCCTCCAGAGATAGTTCAAGTACAGGCTAATGATGGGACTACGTTATATGGGGTTTTGTATAAGCCTGATGTAACAAAATTCGGACCACCACCTTACAAAACTTTGATCAATGTCTATGGTGGACCATGTGTACAGCTTGTGTGTGATTCTTGGATAAACACAGTTGACATGAGAGCACAGTATCTACGAAGCAAAGGCATCTTAGTATGGAAGGTCAGTATTCACACCTTATTCTGTTAACCTGATTTTCTTTTTACTCTGGTTTTATAGTATTTGTAAGAATGGATTGAGGCTCTGATTATAAAAATCTACAGTGTGCATTCTATTCATTAGAATGGATTTAGTCTCAGATTATGAAAATCTACAGTCTGAATGCACATATATATGATTTTTTTTCCCTTCAATTTTTCTTGCTTTTCTTAGTTCCACTACCCATTACTCGATTACATTGCTTGCAAAAGACTCTGGTACATGGGCTAAAGTCTGGCAGTTTTGCACCCTGTTAGAGGTATCTTTTGATTATTACAAGGGTGTCAGGTGTTCTCAGGTGCAACCTTGTGGGGTTGAGGATTTTGGATAACCATCCAAATACAATATTTGTATTGGATAGTTTCAATTATGAGGTTGTACTTAGCCTACTTTGTAGAATAAACCAAACAATTTTCATGGTGACCAAAATGCAAGTTCCTTTTTTCCAGCTAAAAACTCGTACCCAACTAAGCTCGAAAACAAATAGCACAGGCTGGTCATATTGAATAGAAACTACCTCCCTTTCCCAATATGTTCCGTGCAATGCTAATGTGTGAAGGTAAAGAGTTCGTCATCATTTTTCTGCTGACATGATACTTGGTCTGTCAAACCTTTCCTTTCTTCCTTGTAATCACTTTAAAAAAAATTAAAAGATTACAATTTTGACACTGGATCATCCAATCGGCATATCTCTAGTTCATTTGTCACCAATATTACTTCAAAAGGATTTCATCCTCGTATGAACCCAAAGATTTTTTGAACGAAGGGAACATTTTGATCTTTTGAATAACTAATTTGCTATTTACAAAGTTTATGGTTTGTTTACAGTTGGACAATAGAGGAACTGCTCGACGTGGACTGAAGTTCGAAGGCCCTCTAAAGTACAAATTTGGCCAAATTGATGCTGAGGATCAACTAACTGGAGCTGAGTGGCTAATTAAACAAGGGCTAGCTGAACCAAATCGAATAGGGTTGTATGGATGGAGTTATGGTGGATACCTTTCAGCTATGACTTTGGCCAGGTTTCCTGAGGTCTTTCGGTGTGCTGTTTCTGGTGCCCCGGTTACTTCGTGGGATGGATATGACACATTTTATACTGAGAAGTACATGGGTTTGCCTTCTGAGAAGGCAGACAGCTATGAATATGGATCGGTGATGCACCACGTGCATAAGATGAAAGGAAAGCTGTTACTTGTGCATGGGATGATTGATGAAAATGTGCATTTTAGACACACTGCTAGGCTTGTGAATGCACTTGTGGCAGCTGGAAAACCGTATGAACTTTTGATATTCCCGGACGAGCGTCACATGCCTCGCAGGCATAGAGATCGGATTTATATGGAAGAAAGAATATGGGAGTTTATAGAAAGAAATCTTTGAAGTCAGCTTTTGTGTATATCTCGGTTTGTTCTTGTTGTTCTCGGTGGTGGTAATGCCACTCGTACTAGGAATTAGTCACTTTTCTACAATTGAATCGATTTAAGTTTGATTCCTTTAGCTTTGTAATAAAATGTAACAGTTCAAAGTCAACAAAATGTAGAACCTCATCCAACGAAATAATATTGTTGAGTTAAGAAAGGTTGTGATTGCTAAAACAAATGTCTTTTTAATTTCGTACAAAGTTGTTATACTAGTGTTTTCACAGTGTGTTCGTGCTATACAAAGTTATAGTAGTGCTTTCAAAGTTGAATAACCTAACAATTTTTGCATTAAAATGATAAACCAAGTATATTCCACAACTGAGGGTTGAAAGTTAAATAACATAGACGTGCATAGCCTGCCTCTTTCTCCATAGACATCTCGTGTGGTTTGGCAGTGTTGGACTCTTCAATTTACATTCACATGCAATATGCAGTTTGCAACGTACATTTGGTGAGAACCATCATCATAATGGTACGTACGTAGCCACATTGAGACCGATCCGCATGTTTAGCTTCCTTTCTGCTGTCAACTATTACATACATGCACGCGCGCGCGCACACACACACACACACAAGTATTCGTAAACTAATCATGTTTAAATCTTACACGCTGCTAATATATGAATAAAGAATGAGTGATCCAACAAGTGTCTGTGAATGAATCAAAAGTGGTCACAGCTTCCATGGCAACAACAAACACTCTGAGATCCTCAGGGGATTCTATATGCGATACAAGTGCTTGGGAGCTTCATACTTTAGTGGAATCCGAGGACTCTTTGTTTGATTGTGAACCATGTTCTATTAGGTCAATTGGGAAAAGAGCTCTGTTTAAATTATTAGTTGTTGATCAAGTTTTCTGATTGTTGTTGTTGAAGATTGCAATAAGAGAGAAGAAGCTACTTGGAAGTTGGCATTGGAGAAATTAATTGGGCAAATAAAAAGGAAGGTCCAGGTGAGCTGTTTGAGAGATAAACAAATCATTTTCTTCGTGTATCATGCATTTGCATTTGGTACCTCTCACAACCTTTACCCCATATTTCAGCAAAGTTAGCATAAAGCCCCATTACCTTGTTCTTCAAATTTTTAATATTATTGGTAGTGGGGCTTGGCACAAACAACCATTTTATATGTATATATAAGTCATAATTGATTAACAATTTTATTTTATTTTTTAGTTTGTTTATTTATTTTGTATTTGGTCTCGATAAATTCAACAATTGAAGTATTAACCCCCAGCTCATCAGTACAATCCAATTATGGCCTGCCACGTGTAATTAATTTAACTCATTTACCAAAAACAAAATTAATGTTACTCGATGGCGTGGCGAGCAGTCAATGGTTCAATGGATGTGGAATTTTGTTAATATATCTTGAAGGCCACGTTCAAAAAGACCTTTTTGGAACAAGTTTTTTAAAAAACTTGAAAAAGCTTCGACAAACAATCTGTTAGCTGACGGCGTTAATCCCCGGTCTGATGAGAGCGGAACAGGGTCCATTTACGTACGTGCCCAATTTACTTTTACACCCCTAGTTTCTGCATGGATCGTCGAGCCTTCCAAATTACCAGAATGACCCTATTTATATAATTGAAAACTTGTTCTGGAGACGTCTAAATCAATATAATAATGCAAATTGTTTAAACATTATTTATATTTGAAGACATAAAGTTATCTAAAGCAGAATAAATTTTTATACAAGTAAAAAGTTTGTAAACAATTTTTTTTGGTCTGACTCAATCTCTGATCCAATGTTGAATAAATTTGTATTGGTTGCCCTCGACTTTTATTAATAAAACATGCCAATTCAAATCAGGATAATGAGAGCTGTTCTTGAGTTTAACTTATAGTTTATTTTGTATTAATTTAAATCCATATTTTCCTTTGGAGTTAAAGTATTTTTTTCTAATATTTCATCTTTTTTTGGGAAGAGTATTATTTTATTTTTTTGATAAATGAATTAAAGGGCATTTTAATGGTATAATAATATGCATTATATTCAGAGATTATTGAATTTTTATTCATTAATTAATATAGAGTAATAAAATAATAATCATATTAAACCATGTGAGAGGCAAAATTTACCCAATAAGTTACCCTTATGTTTTATTATTACTAATGCACAACACATGTCTTGTCTTTTCGCATTAAACTTGGAGAGTTGGATAGAAATTGTTTTATCTTTTATTATTTTATAAACTGATGAGAATGTGAATAGTAAATTCCAGAGCACACAGGGATAATAAAGTATTTACGAATTCAAATTTTGAATATCCAAAAGCAACCTCACTCACGAATCGTAACCCCCGTTTATACGGCGTCAACGCTGTTAATTAACCCCCGCTAAACTTCCCTCCCAAGTCATTGGTCTAACACTATAAAATCCAACGCGGAATGTCGACACTACGTTCCTAGTCTTCCTTCTCCTTTTTCTCTCTCTTGCTGTAATTTTCTCGAGAAAAAAAGGCTGAGAAAAGTTCGGATTCACGGTGATGAATTGGGGCGACAATCACATACAAGTAGGTATCAGTTGCGAAATATGACGACTGAGATTTCAAGTTTGTCGTTCCCATCGCCATTTATCTGAGTTTCTTCTCCAATCTTAGCTATTTCAGGTAAAAAATCCTTCTTCTTCTTCTTTTTTTTTAATAAATAAAAATAAAAATTTAATTTCCATATTTTATTTTAAAATGTCGTAGCGGATGCTTTTTAGTTTAATCTTGCTGGTTTCTGAGAAATGTGAGGAAAATTAAAAGAATTAGAATTGTTTGGAGATTTGAATTAAGTTCTTGGCAACAATTTGCCTTTTCTTTTTTTTAGGAGCAATTTCAAACGATTGTTTACATCTTTGTTTGGATTCTGGAAAAGGGAGATCATGAGGAGAAAGAAGGATATAATTAAGCTTTGAAAGGTCTGTAGAGCGGAGCCTTAGTTACATTTCTTCTTCCATTTTGCTTTATTTTTTTTTCTCAAGTAAAAACAATGGTGAAATTGGAACTAAAGAAATTACCTTTATATTGTTAAATTTTTTTTCTTCTCTTGTTTCTTGAGAAATTTTAGAGTTTTAAGTCTCTAAGTGGAGAACTTACAAAGACTCAGAATATTAGAAAATAACTAAAGCATTAAACTGATGGCATTAGTTTAGTTTTAAATATATCTGACGGAGAAATTTTTGCGCTTTGTAGGTTATCTGTCTTCCAGCTTGCAGGGAAGGTTTCCTTTTACAATCCGATAGTGACGTTAACCCCGCATAGGTCGTCTAGTATTTGTTTCTCTGAAGGATTTTGTTTTTTCCTTCAGAGATATGATATATTTTTTTCGTCAGACTTGCGGAAGAAGTTGGTGCATACGTGAGGCTTTAATATTTGGATTCCTATCTTAAAGAGTTTTTTACTACTGTTGAATTTAGGGTGTTGGTTTTACTACGCTAAGTCAGTTTTCTGGAGCAGACTGGTGTGATTCTTGATGTTCTAGGGCTTAAGGCTTGTAGATTGATTCTAATCTGGGGGTATACATTTAGAGGATAAACAATGTCGATTGCCAGTGTTGCCCTCAGTCCTGGGTATGAAGAATCTTTGAATTTTCCTGGTAATTTTGCCAGCCAGTATGGTCCGGGCACCTGTGAATCCATCATGATTTACCTCAGTGTTGCTGGTTCTGTTATTCCCATGAGAGTTATGGAATGTGATTCTATTGCTTCTGTGAAGCTGAGGATCCAGGCTTTTAAAGGATTTTTTGTGAAAAAACAGAAACTGGTTTTTGACGGAAAAGAACTGGCTCGGAATAATTCTTGTTTCCGTGACTATGGGGTATGTGATGGGAATTTGTTGCATTTGGTGCTAAGGCTTTCAGATCTCCAAGCTATTACTGTTAGGACTGTATGTGGGAAGGAGTTTGAGTTCCATGTTGAGAGGAGAAGAAATGTGGGTTATGTGAAGCAGCAGATTGCTAAGAAAAGGAAAGAGTTTGTTGATCTCAAGGATCAAGAACTGATATTTGATGGTGAGGAGCTTGAAGATCAGAAACTCATCAATGATATCTGCAAGAAAAATGATGCTGTGATCCACTTGCTGGTTAGGAAATCTGCCAAAGTGAGAGCTAAGCCTATTGAAAAGGATTTTGAAGTTTTTATTGAGGCATCAAATTTATTTGAGAAGAAGACTGACATAGCAAGAGATAAACAGTGGGACTCAGAATTTGTGGATCGCCCAGTTGTAGGGAGACAACGATTGCATATAGATTTACTCTTGGAACCTCTAATTGTAAATACTAGTGTTGAAGTTCCATTAGTAATTAAAGAGCTTATTAGCTCTACTTATGAGGGTTTAAAGAGAGGCAATGAGCCAATTCGATCTTCAGATGGATCAGGTGGAGCTTATTTCATGCAAGATTCATCTGGCCTGAAGTATGTTTCTGTCTTCAAGCCAATTGATGAAGAACCAATGGCTGTGAACAACCCTCGGGGGTTGCCCTTGTCACTGGATGGTGAAGGCTTGAAGAAAGGAACTCGGGTAGGAGAAGGAGCACTGAGGGAAGTTGCAGCATACATTTTGGATCATCCAAGGAGTGGACCTCGCACAATATGTAATGAGGAGAAGGGCTTTGCAGGGGTTCCTCCTACAGTTATGATTAAGTGCTTGCACCAAGGATTCAATCATCCAGAAGGTTATGAATCTTCTCCAAAGAATGTCAAGTTTGGGTCACTGCAGATGTTCATCAAGAATAATGGAAGTTGTGAGGATATGGGCCCTCGTG
The DNA here is from genome assembly GCA_007844105.2 of Rhamnella rubrinervis. Taxonomy (NCBI): domain Eukaryota; kingdom Viridiplantae; phylum Streptophyta; class Magnoliopsida; order Rosales; family Rhamnaceae; genus Rhamnella; species Rhamnella rubrinervis. The sequence goes on from CM017576.2 coordinate 1,120,222, forward strand.
CTTTCCCAGTTGAGGAGGTACACAAGATTTCTGTGTTAGACATAAGATTGGCAAATGCAGATAGGCATGCTGGGAACATTTTGGTTCACAGAGACAGTGAAGAAGGTCGGATTGTGCTTATTCCAATTGATCATGGCTATTGCTTGCCAGAGAATGTAAGTCTTCAACCTTCTTTTGTTTATACTTAACTAGTACTGATGTAGTTTACTGAATTCATTATGCTGTTCAAGGATTTCCTTTTCCTCTTCGATGTTTATTTCTTTTTTTCTTATCTGTTGTAAATGCGATATGAAGTGGTAGTCCTTAATTTCTTTATCTGTTGCTTAGGATCGACTGTTACACATTGTTGATGATGTGGTAGAATAAAATATATGTAATGCACAATGTTCGATATATGCAATTCTCTGTTGGACAATTTTTTGAAGGTTTTTAATGTCAACTGTTATATATCCATAAACGACAATTATATTGATTTCTTATATTGTGAATTTTATGGTTAATCTTCGGATCTTATTGTTAATTCAGAATAATACTGCATGCCAGTGTTATTCTTCAATGTCTTTTGACTACTTAGGATTGAAGTTTATGTGACTAATGTCATTGGTCAGACCGAGTGCATCATATTTTCTAAGTTCTGATACTCTTTTATAAAGGGAATTATTTCATGTACTTTAGAAAGTACATATGGTTTAGTGTGCTTGGTTTTCTTTGTTGTTGATGTATGGTTTCCTGCCTTATTCTTTGCATCGATGCTCACTTAGGTGCATAGAACATCTTCTATAGGATAATACTATTGAGTATATAGGTGGATAGTTTATGCAAGTACATAAGTTTAGTTTTAAAATGTCATGAGGCTCATGATTTATACTACCTTTTTATATTACTTTAATAGCTTTTTCTAAAGGTTGCATTGTGAATGTTCAAAAATTGCTTCTCTGAAAAATTTAAAATCATTCCTGAAGATAGGTTGCTTTTGAGTTTTGACCTAGAAACAATTCCGAATCTGCAATGCTTTCCCTTCCCAGTTCTGAGCTGCAATAAGATTAAATTTTCCTGTAGATAGAATTTTGGTTATAATGGCTTTTTTTGTTTCTCATCTCAGTTTGAAGATTGCACATTCGAGTGGCTGTACTGGACTCAAGCTCACCAACCTTACTCCCCTGACATTATTGAGTACATCAAGTCATTGGATGCTGAACAGGATATTGAACTCTTGAAGTTTCATGGGTGGGATTTACCACCTCAGTGCGCACGCAACCTTCGCATTTCCACCATGCTTCTGAAGAAAGGTGCAGAGAGAGCACTGACTCCCTTTGCCATTGGAAGCATAATGTGCAGGGAAACCTTGAAGAAGGAATCAGTGATTGAGCAGATCATTCAAGAAGCTGATGAAGCTGCGCTCCCAGAGACAAGCGAAGCTGCTTTTCTTGAAACTCTGTCTTCGATTATGGATCGTCACCTTGATGAACTATTCCCTTAAAAGGTTACATAGTGAAATAAGTAGGCTTGTCATATAAATCTTGCATAATGCATAAAGTTAGTTTCTTGTATTTCGAACTTGTCTGAATCACCTTGTTCATACATGTTGACACCCCTTACTTCCCTTTCTCTCTCCCCTCTCTTCTTCTTGGAACCATCTAGAAATAGTTACCATTTTGTTTCTTGTTCTACTTGAGAATACAGAGACATAAACAATTTGTTTGAAGGTTGATGGTAGGTACATATATATTTTTGACTTAAACAATTTCTTGTATTACCTATGGAAAGATGGCATTTCTTATCTCGGGCTAATCATTGAGGGCACAATGATGATTGAGAAGAATGTATGACGTATGCTAGTGGATTGTTGGTGATTATTTTTTAATGATAGATGTTATGTTTGGATTAGGCACAGGATATGATTTTAAAAATGGGATGACATTTGTCATTGGATACGATGTTCTAATTTTTATCTTGAAGATTTGTGTCACTAAAATACTTCATATTTTAAAATTAAGATTCGTCTCACAAAAAGACATTTTTTCCATAGTATTGCACTGCAAGAAAACTTACTTTCTAGTAGGTGGTCTTGTTTGACTTTGTTACATGTTTCGCAGGGAATGGCAAGGAATAGGATAATGATAAGGTTTCAAAGGGCCAGATTATATTTGACAAAAGAAGTAGCTTAATGTTGTAGAGGCTCTCTTCCCCTTTTTATTTCCTGCTTCATTCTCCACTTTAACTACTACCCTCAATTTCTGCTCTGTTCCTAGTTGTCCTGTACTCTAGTCATGTGAGTCCACTCAACACTGATTGGTCCATTTTTGTTGACTTCCAAATCAAACAAGGCGGCTTGTATTGTATTGCTATTGATTTCTTGTACCAAATGATTACTGTGTTGTGGGTTTATCTCTGTAAGGCACTGGAATCACAAGGAGGAGGAAAAGTAGAGCAAATATTCTCGGCCCAGATACTAAAAATACTCTGGTGTTTGTGTCAGATATTAGATTTCTACACCTTTATACGTACCATCCTTAAAGTGAAAGATGCATTTGGGTAAAGTAGCTTCTATCACATTAAGAAGTAAGCATTATCCGAGTCTCACTATTGTGGCAGCCAGAAAGAAGCTTATCCACTAATGAATCTCGAGTTCCACATCGGACTCTTTTCATTCGCCTTAAAGTGAAAGATGATGCTAGTACAGAAAATGAATACTGGAATTGACCGGAAAAATGTGGGAATGATAAAGCAACAAGAAGAAACAAGTTTTGCCATCGTTTTTGAAAAATCAATTTTAACATTCCCGAGGCATGTTATAATTAAGTGTTTTTAAAAGATATGGGATTAACGAAAGAATTAAGAGTTACATCATTGGAGATCAAATCCATGAGGAAAGTTAATGGAAGCAAATTTTACAGAAGAAGTTGCTATTCAATCACATGGCTCGATGAACAATTTGATCGCCAATCATCAAAATAAGAAACAAAGTGAAAGATATCCTCTAGAATGATAGAGGCATCCGAGCGAGAGTGCCATTTGTAATGTTCAACTAAGGAAAGATCCGATTCAAGTATTATGAGAGAGCTGATGCTTGTAATACCAAGAAGAATTACTGAAATTGACCGGAAAAAGTGGAAATGATAAAGGAAAACCAACATGAGAATAGAAACAACGTTGGTTGAAGCTATTAAAAGCATCGTTGATTTTAATAGCAATTTTCCATGGAATTTGAGTTCAAAAGCATTAAAATCTGAAACTGCCAAAGGGATTGTCTCATTGAAGTCACTAGGAGCAAGCCTTAGAGATTACATTGAGAGGATCAACTTGTTTGTGGCTGAAAACTAAGTTATTCCTTTCTTTCCAAATAAACCAACAGATATAAAGTGTTTGATGGCACAATAAAAAGAAGTGAAAAATTGATCAAAAATCGAATGCAATTTGAGTCGACAACACTATATCCCACCACAGCTGGCCATGCCCCCTCTGCTTTGGGAAAAAACTGGCACTACTAGGAGGAGGGCCATTCACCATGTTTGAACTGAAGAAACAAGACGTACTAACAAAAACACACTTGCTGACTTTCATGCATGTTGTCTTCTCCGACCAAATGGTAGGTTTCACAATGTAGGAAATTTTGGCCACCCAATTTTTTTTTTTTTCCTGTTTGATTGAGATAGCGTGGCCAGATTTATGGATATAAATTACAATTGATAAGTTACTCTGTTTTATTTACACACAAATTTTAGACTGCTGGATGAAAGTACATTCAATGACCAAAATTAACTCCAACATGAAAGAAGTAAACAGAAATCATTCTTCTCTATTTTACTTTAATGTATTTTGCAATTTCCTCTCTTCTCATCTCTTGCTCTGCAATTATGTAATGAGTTGTACTTCTCATATTATTGATTAAGAAAGTAGTATATTTTTCTACTATATATTTATTTTTTCCTTTGGGACATACGTAGTTGTCCAAAGTAACAATGGTCCAGTGGAAAAAGAACAGTTGGAATTTAAAGTGGACCCTAGTGATAGGTGACAATGACTGGCCATATCTTGGGTCGGGCAATCAAACACCCCAACATCAACATTAAACTCTTAGCCCATGAAATTTTGGCCCATAATTTACCATAGTTAATTCAGCCTTTTGTTCACTAACCAACCATGTGGGCCACTTCTCAAAAAAAAATAAAAAATGAAAAATGGGGCCCAGTTATTGTCCCTCCAACTGCCACCGACACCATTAGTCCTATTGAATCTGATCCACTCGGCGAAAGCGAACACCAACACAAAAACGTATTCGAAAAAGGTACGGAGTTTCTCATGCACATTGTCCTTTACATTTTTAGGCAACAAATTCGGAAAATTACTAAAAAATCCTTAAGCCTCTATATTAATAATATCGTTGAGTTAAATAATAATAATAATGACAATTCTGCTTATTAAGCTATAATTCATGCAATTACGAAGAAATTATGGGGTTTTCGACCACCAAACACTTGATATATATATATATATATCACCTATTATACAGTGTAAAATTAAACGGAGAGCCCGGCCAAGAATGCTACACCGGTTGACGGCAACCATGACGACCCGTATATGAACTTTGCCACCGTGAACTTATCAGCCTCCACCGGCGACGTAATGACCCGATACCCGGGCCATTTTACTCGTTGACCCACAGCCGCACCGGGCCCATAATTCATGTATTCACCGTAGTATAACGTATCCAAGGCAAAATTCCCATTCCACTCTAACCATCCACGTGGATGCACGTGATCACCGATGAAGGATAACATGTAGACGGTCCTAGAGTACATCTTCCATGGGCGACCTAGATACGTCGGGAAGCTGCCTTTGGAGGCCTGGAGATCGGAGGTGGCCAGGATCCGACATGCGTGGATGGATATGCCCGTGTTTTGGTTCGGGTCCTTCCGGTTTTGGGCCGTGATGGTGTTCTTCTGTTGGGGCATGGGCTTGCGCGCGTACATACTACAGTTCTGAAGCACCACGGCTGCGTTGCCGAATATGAAGTCCACGGTCCCGTAGATATCGCACTCGCGGAAGAACTGGCGATTGGAGTGCACGTACAATGTGTCTTGGTATCCGATGATGTTGCAGCGGTAGACCACCGCGTGGTCCGCACCTACTCGGAGCGCCACGGCTTGGTGCTTACCCGGCCCGGCTGAGTTCTCAAACGTTATGTCCCGCGCTATGAAACCCGCCCCGGTAGCAGCTGCAGCACCAAGAATTTGTTATAATTAATTAATTAATTAATTAATAAATTATAAATCCCGTGACCCGCCTCCAAACGCTTCCTGAGTTTGACGTCCAAAGCTATAAAAATAATATTATTTGTTTATTCTGTGTCGACGTGGTAAAAGGAATTTGTGGTAAGTCAGTGAACGAGGAACTGAGTGAGGTCGGGTATAGAATATAAATCATAGATGCGAGGGACAGGCCACGTGCAACTTGTAATCAATACATGGTGATGAATGGGGGACCCGCACACACTCTACTCGGAAAATAAAAATAATAACAAAAAATCAACATAGAAGAGAATTTTACCGAAGGAAGCGGTATGGAATGTAGTCATGTGATCATAAACGCTTTTGCCGCCTGAAATTACGGTTTTACCCTTGCCATCCCCGATAAACATCAAGTTTGTCTTCTTCCTCCCCACCTTCAAATTGGCCTCTTCGTACCTACAACGTTTCGTTGTCAAAGTAATTAATATGATTAAACATGATGAATTATGAGACGATGCTCAATTTAATTCACTCTTCATCATGACGGGTACTCATCCAAGTCAAGCACCAACCGCTTTTCCAAATCATTATTCTTTTTCACTTTTTTCAATTTTCACGTAGTTTTTATTTTTATTTTATTTTGGAATAAATAATTTACTAAAAAGTTGATGGAAAGACTGACTTTATTGAGTTTGATGAATTTACCTTCCTGCCCTCACGTAGATGATCGTTCGTCGCTTACTGTTTTGGGGAGCCTTCTTGATGGCCTCAGTAATCGTCCTGACCGTACCGTTTCCGTCTTTGGAAACAACTATGTCCGCCTGAATCGCAGCCACCGGCAAAGCTAGTAACTTTCTGTCTCTCCCATTCAACCACCTCGGAAAATTCCCCGACTCTTCCACAATTTCCGGATTAATGTCGGCCTCCAACAGTCTCCTCCTGTTCTGCACCGGAACTCCAGCGAAGTCGTCACCGTCGCTCCCGGCAAATATGGCCAGACAGTTGCTCAGCAGCTCCGACAAGTCCTTCAACCTCTCCGCCATCTGATCCTTGACGTTCCCGCTCAGGTCCGAGAATCCCTCCGTACACGTGTCCTGGTTCGTGAGTGCGGCGCTGAGCCACGTCATGATGTCCTGGATTGACCCTTCGTTCAGTTGGCTGGCTGTGCCGTCGGAAGGCACGATGGAGTTGAGTGCCAGCGACAGCGCTTCCATGGAATCCTCGAGGAGCTCCACACAATCTTCGTAGGCGGTGCGCACGTGCGGATCCATCTGGAGGTACGAGATCCCGGATGTGAAGTAGAGAGCTTTGCTGATGTGTTGCAGAGTCATGTTGAATGAGATGTGGACCAGGTCTTGCTCCGACGCTTTGAGAGAGCCAGGGAAGTCCAGGAGCGTGCTCACGCACAGACTCGGGAACCGGGTCTTGCTGCAGGTCCGGGAAATGGCTTGTGTTGGCTTGCGGTGGAGAACCGAGCCTCCTGATCCGGAGGCCTTGGTTCGGACCCCGATTAGGAACACGGCGGAGATCGCCGAAGCCACGATTAGAACAATGGCGACGATGGACAGCAGGATGAGCTTCTTCCGGCTCCGGGTCCGTGGCGGGACATAGGATGTGCCTTCTTCGGACTGATTCAGTTGCCTGGAGGTGCCTCCCGGGTCGGATGGTCCAAGTTTGCCGTAACCCATTTCTCCCTCTATATGTTTCTTATTGTTTCAGAAGAAAAATTTGAAGATGATGAAAAAGAAAGAATGGAAATTGATGGTAAGTATAAACTGAGATTAACATATATATACATATATGTGTGTTTCTGTGTGTGTAGATAGGAGCTCTATATATATATATGTGTGTATGGTGGCAGTGACAAGTAGTGTAGGGATGAGAGAGAGAGAGAGAGATGGAATAAAAGAGGTGGGTGTGAGGTCCGTGTCGAGTACATTAGCTGGCTGCTACTTCAGCAATGTCCAATGGGTCGCACAGAGAGAGAGAGAGTCTGTGGGAGTGTTCTGTTTCTTTCCATCGCACTTGTTTGGTTTTATTTATTTTAGTTTGTTTATAATTTTGGGTTAAATTGTAATTTGCTTATAATTGTTTAACTAATCAGAAGACGAAGAAGTGGTGGGGAAGATCTTATTGCAAAGAAGTCTGTGACGCAAGAATTTTTAATAAAGCGCAGGGAACGGTTTGATTGGTTCTCTTAACTCTTAAGCGAAGTGCCCTATATTTGTTGTCTTTTATAAATTCTTCAATGTTTAGTGGATTGGAACTTTTTGTTTTTTGTTTCCCATTTTGGTTTTCTTTACTTTCATCACAAAAAGGAAAAGAAAGGAATGAAAATTTTGATAGAAAGAATCTTTTAAAGATTGCTATAATATATACAATCTATATGTTTAATGCTTAGTTTAATTTGATGAAGAAATGTGTATGAATGGCATGCTTGACCTTCATGGCTCAGTCAACTGCTTGGACAATTTGAAAAATTTTCACCATTTGTTTTTACTACTTTCATTTATTGTCCATTATTGGCAATTGGGTACTTATTTTACTTTGAGAGGTGGGTTTTTTTTTTTGTCACCCACAATTTTGATCTTATTTTATTTCATCGATCTACATATTTTTGTATTAAAACCAAACGGTTATCAATATATAAGAAGTAAAGTAGTACGTAATTATCAATAGGGTTAAAACTGAAATGATATTTCCTTTACTGAACATATGGTAGTGCTACTACTTTACCATCTTTAAAAAGATCCTATATAGCATTTTTGGTCCATTCCTCTATCTTAAGTAAAGAAACTAATTAGCTAGATTTTTATATTACAAAGTTAAAAGGTATAGATGAGCAGGCAAAAGAAAGGTCCCACCTATGTTTGTGTACCAGAGAGAAGCCATGGGGTAGTTAAGCTAGCTGTGAATTAATTCTGTTAGTTGCCCTACTATTACAGGGAATAGTATTGAAGATTGAGGGTGTGCCGTTTCAATTACTAGCTAGTTATAAATATGACAATCTGATCTCCTGCACGTATAATTAATTATATTAACAAAAGGGAAAATAACAAAAAATTTGAAATGTAAGTTTGGTAATGAAACAATCAACTAGACAAGTCATATGTAGTCCAATTCCAATTTAGTAGGGCTGATGCAAAGATGATCCTCTCGTTGTTTACGAAATTTTTTACTTTGAATAGTATACGTGGATATAATGTTATCTATTTGCTTTTTGGCACAATGCTCTTTCAGTTTTCCTCTTTCCGTACTATATTATTTTCTAAATGCCAAAACATATGAAATTGGTTTTGGCTAATTAATTCATTTGCATTCTTGTCCCATTTGAGCTACGTATATTGTCTACATATAATAATTATATTTTGGAATCTTGGACGTATATATATATATATGTATAGGTTTTCTATATTTTCCATTTCTTTTTGCAATATTAACATCGTTTATTAAGTTACAGACGTTTTAATTTATATATGTATATTTCATCTATTTTTGATACATTTTGAATCGTTTCGTACAATTAATATATATGTTGATGTTATTACCAAAAAAAATATATATATATGTTGATGTCACTTCTTTTGATATATAACTAGTTTATCGTATAATAGATTTACCAAAAAATAAAAAGTTTAATTATATAATAGTATGTATATACGTAAACTTTCACGGAATTAATTGTGCTACGAAACTAATTGAGAGAACTATTTATAGTTGACAACCCGACATATATAATACAAATAATATATATATATATATATATATATATATATATATATATGTACATGTCTGCACATTGTCACGCTCGATGTTTTCACATCTGCAACTCTTACAGGTTGCAGTAAAGTACAAAGTTGGGAGACCACACGTTTTTAGGGTTTTTGATTGGTGCATTTTGCATGCAATATGTTTACCTCCTAGAATACACAATTATATAAATAATATATTCCTAGCTATCGATCATACTTATTAGGTCAGAACTTTTGTGATATGTGGGGATCTAAATAATGTGATTAAGATTCTAATTTTGTTGGGATTATACTAATTCTAACACACTTAAGTCTAACAGAGCAAATAATATATACAATATTTAAAATGGATTAATTAGCGAGGATGAATACTAACAAATATTTAAACAACAAAATATTGCGGATTCTAAATTTTAGGTTTCCAAATAACATTGCTAGCTTCATTTAGGGTTTGTCAGTTCAACTATTAGATTTTAATTTTAAAATCAATGGCAAGGTCATAACCTCTAATGTATTTTGGAAGAATTTAAAAACTTAAATTTTTTGAATCCCCTAGCATCTTTTTATTAAAGTAGATCAATATATATTCAATAAAATAATGTACATACATCTTTTTCATACGTATACGTATGAAAGAGGCATATAACAGAGTTAATACTTCATTACTTTTGCAGAAGATAATATTAGTAGTAGAACTTCTATTATTATAGAGCCGAGATTAGTTAGCTCGAGAAGGTTTGCAAGGTGACCCGTGTGTATATATGTATTTAATTAAAATCATATTGTTCATTATTTCTATAGCTTTTAGTGTCTACTAAACATACAATTGTCCCTCCTAATTTATGTAATGTTATAACCGGAACAATGTTGGCCCTCGTATTCTTTGAAACAAATTTATTAAAAGCAACAATGCATGCCAAGTTTCATGCTTATGGTCCTTCATTTGACAACCACAAATTTCATCATCCATTTAGAATCGAATATTTCTCTTTTATTATTTTATTGGAAATCATACAAATAGTTATATACATATATATATATATATATATATATATATATATAGATCTGTGTATGTGTATGTATAATTATAAAACCTCTCCAATCTTCTATGCATAAATGTATAATACTGGGTTGACATTCTTTTACACAGTCACACATGCTTTTAGCTTCTGTTTCTCTGTGTGCCTTTCGGAAACCTTAGTTTTATTTTTATTTTTTTTTCCGACAGAATCAGAGAATGTGCCACTCTGAAATGCAAGGTGACTTTTTCTAAATTTGCTTTCAAACAAGTTTTTTTTCCTTTTTTTTTTCTTTTCTTTTCCTTCTAAACAATATTAAAAACTTTAATTAAAAGAAAACTTATTATTGCAAATATATACAAAGGGAAAAAAAGTTGCACAAAAGTGACGAACAAACCTACGTGAGCAGGCAAACCCTTTTTGGGATTCTGAAGGATCCTATGAGAGAACATATAATCTGAACTAAATCATGGTAATTAATTAAAGTTAATTAGTTAAATGAATTTATATAAAACTAACGAAAATTCAATTAACAAAATACGGGCATGCAATGCAACATTTCAATGGCAATTAACTCTTCAATGTAAAACATTAACACTAGGATACACCAACCAGTTTAGACCCAAATACAGCCCTACACACAATTTTACATTTACTAGTACTACGTACAACGTACTCCCATTATATATATATATATATACACACACACACATACACTTCTTTAGAGCAAGACCAATTACAAGTTGGCGTATTAATTGTACTGAACTGACCAGTAACTTACAGCAATGTTGGAACTCACTGTTTTTCTCATAAAAAAGAAAATTAAAAAAATTCAGGCGTAAATTGAGATTATAATAAAAGCAAAAAAAATGAAACATCTGAAAGGGCAAATTCGTCATTACAGAGGGGAGGCTGTGGCCATAATAAAATTGCAATAATGAGACAATAATAATGGCACAAAGAAATTCCACCGACAGAAATGGATCGGAGTGATTAATAAATGAAATAAATTATGGGGTCCGTAACGCATAAAAAGGAATGAACAGTTGAAATGTTGAATACTTTGAATGTGCCATGACGCTCTTTCATGTTTTGTCTCCACTTCTATTTACTTACTTACGACTGCCACGTAGCGACACGTCAGCTTGTAAATGGAAAATAGACCTTCTCATCTCATGCATGCATGCTTATGCAACCAATTTTACTCCACCTGTCGAAGTTAACTGCATGGGAATTAATTTAAAATAATAATAATACGAATGTTGGATTACTTTATACTTCAAAAGCCTATAACTATAGCTTAGTAGTATTCTATATATATATATATATATATATATGTTAGCGAAGGTACAGATACGTATAGAATACGAGGCAAGCTTTATGGCTTTGCTTTGGTGTGCTGCTCAATGGCTATATGGATTAGTGTTACTTGCCTACCATTACCCCTGTCCCAAACTCACTGTTTGGTAACTAAGAAAACTGTACCACTTTGACTTCATCTGTCCAAAGTGGACAGCGAGTAACTTCAAATCGATCACGTTCGTTTCTTCTCATGCCTGCTAGCTTTTTGCTTGCTAGTTGCTGCTTTAGAAATATATATATATATATAATGCCGATGCTGTGGAAACCTTTATCTCTGCCTTCTCGTGTAACGTCCAGACAAGTAAATATTTATATATATAAATTATAGTAAGTAATATGAATCCTTGCAAGTAGAAAAGTAATATTTTTATTATCATAAGAAGTGGCTAAATTATGAATGTATCATTGTATAATTGGTCAAAGATTGTAGGGGGATTAAATTTTGGAAGAAATGAGAATTTTGTTAGTGTCCAAGAGGGACCAATAATATTTTATGATGCGGCTGATCAGAAGTAAAATTAATGTTGGCCACATGTTTACTTAGGAATGGTGTGGCCAACGATTGAAGAGATTAATATTAATAATTAAGCAAAACCATGTGGCTGCTACCTTGGTGGTAGGGGACAAAGTGCCAAATCATCCTTTGCCAATCACATGAACTGTTGCATGACTTTATATTCAAAATCTCCATATATATATATATATTCCCACATTTATCCTTTTTTTTGTAATTATTTAATTTTGCTTCCTATAGCTAATTAAGCGCGTAATAGCCAATTAATTCACAAAAATATTACTGTCGATTATTGATTTTGGATGCAAATTAAATAAATTGGCCACCATAGTATACACATTAAATCTTAATATTAATTAGGTAAACTACAAACAAAAATGATTTTCTAACTTATTTCCTTGTTTTAATTAATTGGTAATTAAATTAATTCTCCTCTGAAGTAGTGGTTGCTTTGTCAATCAGCATTTAATACAATAAATATGCAATGGGGGAACAATTTCAAATATTGCACCCCACTGCTAGTTAATTAGTAGCTTTTGGTTTAATGGAGGGCTTGCAGAGAAAAATTGTGTTTCACGCATTCGCTACAAGGTGATTGATTACTTAATATTAATTTCTTATATATAGAGTAATAGTCGATGCATTGACTTCAAACAAACATGAACAAATCAAAATAAAACACGTCCTACCGATATTAATTTAGATAAACAATATTATTAATTTAATTACTGATAAAAATCCCTTCCCAAATTGCATCTCTCCAGTCTCTATTGAAGTTTATAAATAATTTTCTCTTTTTTTTTTTTTTTTTCATCACCTTTGTCAGGTGAAAACAAACAAAAGCATGAACATACACTAGTTAATATTGCATGTGAGAAAAATACAGCTCTAGGGTTACTGTACGTAATGGGGTCAGTTCCCTGTCTTGTTGAGTGTTATATATGATGGATCTCTCACTTTTCCTTATGTTTTTGTATACATCTACGACGTTTCTGGGTGTTCTCAATCCTACGAATTCTAAAAACCCTTCTAATACGTACGCTCACAGTTGTCTTTGGACCTCTCAAGTACATGCAAGTAGACTACAAGAGTACACGTTCATGTTTATGCATGCAAAGCAGTCACAACCATGTGCTCATAAGGATTGACACGGCGGCTTGGGCTTGGCTGGAGTACTCATGAATTTTGGATTTGTACCACATGGTTCCCTCCCAAATTAATACAGCCGTGTCAGCCCCTATTATATATATATATATATATATATATATATATATAGTGTTATTCACACCTTCAATTGGCTTGTGAATTTGGCTATAATATATGCCTCATGACACACTGAATTTGGGACTCTTCCAATCACATTATTGAATGTATATGATAAAGCAAAATGGTATGGATATAAATGACAAATCAAAATGGGTATGAATATTAGTTGGAAATTAGGCAGTACTCGAGCATTCAGCATTGGGTGGGTTGGGAAACTGTGATGTTGATATGTACTGTGGAAAGTCAATGATGATAACAATCTGATATCATATCATCCATCATAGACTCATAGACAGTCACGTACGCCGTTTAAATATATAGTGTGGTATATATGTAAAACCTATAATTATTGGTCATCATGTTTGCAACGCGAACCAAAAGTCTTAGAGAGTAGTCAAGATCGATGGTTAGGAGGACCATATAATTTATTGCATATTTACTATCCACCATGTTAATTAAAATTAATATTCTACTAGCTATTCTTCCAACTCATTCAACCTTTCCTTCCTTTTTACAATGTATAATCTGTGTACTGGAATATTGAAATAAAATTGCTACGTTTTAATCGCTAATGCATATGTATAATATTGGTTGATCAGATCTTAAAAACCATTTAATAATCTTAATTGACAATATGATGGTGTCCCATGCATTGAATTTCAGTCCCATTTATAAAATCTGTAGATCTAGCTCAAATGTTACCGGCCATTACCTAAAACTCATTATATTTATTTATTATTTAGTACATAAAAATTAGACACAATACCTAGTAATACAAAAATACTTATCGTGGCCCATATTCTGTCCAAATAGTCTTTTAATATTTTCTTCAAATAATTCCTTAGGTGACAACCATGATAAATAACACATATATAGCGGCATAATTTAGACTACTGTTCATGCATGTAACTGTCTAATATCTTTTCCTGTCAATTCTTACACTTTACACCGTGTAATTTAGACTATTCTTCATGCATGTAACTTCCGTAGTATCTTTAATTGCCCCGTCAATTCTTGCACTTTTCCCAATAATTATGTTAGTGCCACCAAATTATTAGACCAACTTCATTTATCAAATAATGTAAGAATATATATATATATATATATATATATATATTTGATTTGTTCATCTAAATTTATTTATTTTATTTAAGAGTTTATTTTCTATTTCTCAAAGCATAATGATCATTAACCAATTACTTTATGACACTTATATGATCAATTATCATATCACTGATGGATGTTTTGTGATATTTATGGGCGGATATGTAGCACTATTGCTTTTCCTAAAGAAGAAATTAAGAACCAGTAATCTGGGTTTTAGATTTCCGTAAGCCAATTGGCCACCTATATATAAATGATACAGATTTCAAGCAACCGTTTGTACTATAACGTGGGCAAAATTACTTGTGAATGGTCTTCCACATAATTTCCCCTGATAATGTGTCGCATAACCATTGCCAGATCCTGTGGGTCCTAAAAGTAAAAAATTTTCTTTCATGGTCATCACCATCAAAGGCATCAATAGAATTTGTAATTGTTTTTATTTTAATTTTTTTTAAGGTTATTATCATATTCATTTAGGTCCAATAATTAATTAAGCACATTATGATAACCATTATAGGGAAAGTGAGATCATTTTCGACAAGCATGACTCTTTTCAATCACTTGCTTCCCTGGTTTAAAACAATTCAATTTCAATAGTCGAAATTACACAAGCAGCATATAAATTAACTTATCTAATATAGCTTTTGAAATTTCAACTTTTTTTTTTTTTCTTTCTTTTTAAAAACTTTTTTGGGCACGGAATTGGATGTATGGTCCTACAATTTAGTTAAAGACGCCTTGAACTTTCCCCCAATTCATTTTTCCAAGAAACTGAATATGAAAAAAAGATATGAGCATCGACATGAAAGGTTTTACTAACAAAGGAGAAAATTAATTTTGTCTCAAACTATATGATTACAGTATCATAAGTACTTTTTTAAAGGTCGGTGACATGAGTGACTTTTGACAATTAGAAAAAAAGTGATGAAAAAAGAAGCACCCAATTGGTTATCCAAATCACAAGTCATGAATAAAACTATCAAAAGCTTAGTTTGAAAAATGTTAATTAGTAGGAAAAGTAATGCTTTTCATCCATTGAAGCCACGCCAAACGAACACCTGTCTCCATTCATGATAATTAATTCTGTATTAATTTAGACACCCAGTACCTAAAAAGCTAAACTTAAAAGTCCGAATATATTAACCTTTATCTTTTAGACAGACCTATGATGATCGATTTTGTGTGTGTGTGTGTGTGTATATTTATATATAGCTAGATTTTTGCTTCACAAATTCACCAATCAAAAAGGGATTAATATACTGTTTCAACTACGCAAATAAAGATATATAATTTCATCTGAATACGCAGGGTTTCAAAATAGCTTATTGCGTATTTAGTTTAGAAACTATTTATACCATATTTATATATCAAGATTTACCATGCATGGTGATTGGCAAAAACAAATGGGTTTTGTTTTGAATGACCAAAGAGAAGTAGAAAACGAGAAAAAGGGCAAGCGGCTGTGGCCCATGATGAATTAGTGATGGTTCATGCACCCTCCGGTGGACCATATATCGTGGAACAAACGTTGTGCAACAGACATACAAATTTTGGCGTCAATCTCCTTCACTTTTTGCATTATTGTAGAGAAGCTAAGTAGGTCAATTACATATACTGTGTATGGATATTAGATAATCTCAAAAACAATCTCAGTGGGGATTTATTTGTATCACCCATTGTCTCTTACACAACTCTCAAAAACAGATATCATTTTCCACATAGCTAGCCAGAGAAAGACATGGCAGGGTCCCATGGGGAATTAGTTCAAGTGTCACGTACTTCAAATTTTTGTAATGACGATTGGTAAATCAATTAATTAAAGTGTTTGTTATCCTCGAAAAAGAACACTTACACATAAGAGTTCACGGTCGAAAAGAAGAATTTCCCCACGAGTAGTTTCGAGTTTCTGCTAAGTAAAGAAAAAGGTGTACCTAAAAAGTAAGCAATACCTCATCTAGAGGAATTCACTTTTCTGGCTAGAGTTTCGTGTTTGGTTCCGGGGAAAATCTTGGTCTGTTTGCACTTTCTAGTTCCGGGTTTGTTTGTAGTGTTAAAGGGAAAAGGAAGGTTAATTATCTTAAATTTGCTTCATCATCGTTTGTGTTGTGTCATTGGTTGATGCTGCAAGTACTGTTTGTTGGTGAAAATAAACATAAAACAACAACGACAATTATAATAATAATAGACTAATAGTAAATAACCAGCTTCCTTATTCTAGTATTAGCTTATAATTATTTCTATACATCGTAATCAGCTAAACCCACCACTTTCTCTTTGGCAAACACTAAGATGGATAACAAATATTTATTCCTATCCATTAAAGAGTTCTAGAGCATCTCCAATGGCTAAAAAAAAATCTTCCATGTAAAAAATATAGGCAATCATTTAAATCTTCTCCAGACAGTGTGAGCAATTATATTTTTTTTTTAACCAAAAAAAAAAAAAAGAAGAAGAACTTTTAAATAAAATAAAAAAAAAAGACATGTCAATTTGATGTACACATCATTAACTATTATATTTTGCATAGAAGTATTGGTATAAACAGACTCCTATGCCACATAGATAGCAATCTATAAAATGCATTGGATATGCTCTAAGATTAAGGGATGAGTGGTTTGTGAATTAATCGAGCTAACTAGAGTAGAAAAAAAAATCAACTTAATTAAGAGGAATACTTGGAAAACAATAAATTGTAACGTTGGGCCTGAATGCTCTTGAAGTATGAGATTGGGCTAGACACTGTTCCCTTTGAATACCAATCCACTCAAAGTTCGGACCTATTTGTAGTCCAATTCCTACACATGGGTATTGGGCCTAACAGTTCCCCTGAAATAAATAGACCCACTTCATTTCCCTTCGTACGATATTTCACTAAGATTGAATTTTATATTCTATTGGTATTTTAACAAAACTGAGTATGATTGAAACAAACAATAAAGAATAAAAATTTTGATAATTTTTTTTTTAAAATTTCAAATATGCTTAATTTTATTAAATATTAAATGAGAAAAAATTATTAAAGCAATAAACTACCCTAAACTTTTAAAAAATTACAAATCAGCTTTCACACCGCTGTGTCACTGCTGTCTTTTCAAGTGTTTGGTAAAGGGAAGTAGGAGAATGATTTATGAATACATTAAAGAAAGAAGTTTCTCAGTTTTCTAATATGAAGAGGGCACTAGGTGATAAGCCCATTAGTGTTGACAAAATTTCCATGAAGTTTCTTATGCTCTGCATTGTCTGGAGTTCGTTTCACATTTCCGCGAAGCTTGAACTTTCCAAATTTCAGTCTCTTTAGGTTGCCACGAAGCGTAGTAACGGGGACGATGGATTTTGGCAGGCGATAAATTCAACCACCATTTTGGACGAATAATCTAAAAGAATTTTTTTTCTTTTTTAATTTGTAATAGATTTTTCAAGCCCTTACGAATGAAATGAAGTAATGAAACAGACTTGGAGGAATTCCATGCTTATTGTGGCTCTCCGCTTTTTGTTCATCTTCATCACGAGCTTAAATACGGCAGAGGCAGATGATGATCATCAGTGCAAGCCAACAAGATGCAAACACAATGGACCAGTTGTCAGTTTCCCATTCAGACTAATAGATGGCCAACCAGAGCACTGTGGGTATCCTGGGTTTGAGCTATCTTGCACCCCCAACAAGAATAGACATACAGTGCTGGAGCTCCCTCGGTCAGTGAGGCTTTTTGTCAAGCACATCAACTACACATCGCAGCAGATTCATGTCTACGATCCAAATAATTGCCTCCCAAGACAGCTCCCAGACCTCAACATTTCTGCCTCTCCCTTCCAGTTTGCGATGAAGATGACAAACTCACTGGACTCCTTCTCTTATTTCAATTGTTCGTCAGCTGAGCGGGTGTTCTACGGATCAATATTCCCTTGTTTAAGCACTCATGGCTACCAAGTTCAAGCTTATTCAGATACTTACACTACACTGATTGGTTTGTTGCCTCCTTCGTCTTGCAAGAAGATGTATGACACTTCACCGATTCCTAGAGATGTCATACAATCCAGCAAACCTGATTTCTATTTACAATGGTTGAAACCAATGTGCGCGTGCAGCGCAAGGCAAGGGATGTAGATTGTTAGACAGAAATAATAGTAGCACATTCACAGAGTGTTTCTACTTCCCCAACCAAACTAAAGGTAACCACTACTTGTCCATTTTTAGAAGCCTATTTATTAGCAACTACAAGCATATGCATACAGGTACTATTTATAACTACCATATTGCTCATTTTGTAATCCACTGTAACCTAATTATTTTTGTCATTAATTCACAGGTAGTAAATCAACAAAGCTAGTGATTACAGGTAAAAAGTTGTCTACTCACACTCAGATTCTTTTACAAGGCGGTGATGGATTATTTTCTGTCAATGTTTATTTTACTTTGTATGCAGGTGTGTCCCTAGTTTCCTTCCTCGTTGTCCTGATCATGGGCATTGCAATCTACCGCTTCCATAACTCCAACAAGACTGAAAAAGAAAATCAAATTAAGATTGAGAAATTCTTGCAGGATTACTGGGCTCTAAAGCCAACGAGATATTCTTATGCTGATATTAAGAGGATAACAAATCAATTCAAAGATAAAGTGGGTCAAGGAGCTCATGGAACTGTTTTCAAAGGAAGGCTTTCTAATGATATCCTTGTGGCTGTTAAGATCCTCAACAATTTCAAGTGCAATGGGGACGAGTTCATCAATGAGGTGCGATCAATGGGCACAATCCACCATGTGAATGTGGCTCGTTTGGTCGGCTTCTGTGCTGATGGAGTTAGACGGGCTCTTGTATACGAGTTTCTACCAAATGGATCACTAGACAAGTATAGATTCTCAGTACAAGGCCAGACGCAGAGCCGTAATAGTCTTGGTTGGGAGAAGCTTCAAGGTATAGCACTGGGCATAGCCAAGGGCATTGATTACCTTCATCAAGGTTGCGATCAAAGAATTATCCATCTTGGTATAAAACCACATAATGTGTTATTAGACCACAACTTCAATCCAAAGATATCTGATTTTGGAATGGCCAAGTTGTGTTCCAAGGAACATAGTGCTATTTCTATGTCTTCAGCTAGAGGGACCATAGGCTATATTGCGCCCGAAGTGCTATCTAGGAACTTCGGAAATGCGTCATACAAATCAGATGTTTACAGTTTTGGAATGTTGTTGCTTGAAATTGTTGGGGGAAGGAAGAATACGGATGGAAGAGCTGAGAACACAAGCCAAGTATATTTTCCTGAATGGGTTTATAATCATTTGAATAAGGAAGACGACCTTGGAATGGAAATTGATGTAGAAGAGGGACAGTCCAAAATGATAAAGAAACTAATTATTGTAGGACTTTGGTGCATCCAGTGGTACCCTGTGGATCGTCCTTCAATGAATAAAGTTGTACGAATGCTGGAAGGAGGAGACGGCGACCTTGTGATGCCTCCAAATCCATTTGCTTCTAAAGAGATTTCAACTCAGGGGACTTCCACGGTGCCTAGGAGACCCTTACAATCCGCGCTAGATATCATTTCTGAAGCATTTTGAAAGGGATATGTTGTATGTTGGATGGAAGCACAATAAAGTTTCTGAAATTGCTTAGTTGATATAGAGGCATTCAGCAGATTACATCTGGAATGCAATTTACGTACGTACATAAATGCAGTTATTGAAACAAATGAATATACAGAGAATCTATTATAGATATTACTTGCATATAATACACAATCAAGTCTCAATTTCTATCCATTAGAGACGGATGCATGCATGAAAATCTATTATTAATCTTCATTTGACATCTGGCTCTGGGGGACATAGAAAAGGTTTGGAAGGCATTTGGAGGAACTCCACCTTCTGTTGGAGCATTTCCAAGACTTTTCCCATGGAAGGACGATCTATAGGCTTCATTTGTATGCACCAAAACGCAACAATGAGCAACTTCCTCACGATTTGTGTCTCACCGTCGGTGGCATTTCCCAACTCCAAGTTTTGTCCTTGATTAATTTTGTCATAAATCCATGAAGAAAAGTATATCTTACTGGTACGCTCTGTGAATGCATTCAGATTCTTTCTTCTCCAGACCATTTCCATCAACAACATTCCAAAGCTATATACATCAGCCTTATATGAGATACCCCCTATGTTATTGTAAAATAACTCTGGAGCAATGTATCCTAATGTTCCTCTTGCTGCAGTCAGAGATACATTACTATCATCTACTGGATACAGTTTGGCAAGCCCAAAATCTGAAACTTTAGGGACGAAATTTTGATCAAGAAGAATATTGTGTGGCTTGATGTCAAAATGTAGGATTTGCATGTCACATCCACGGTGTAAGTATTCAATTCCACGAGCAACTCCGAGTGCAATGTCATACGTTGTCTCCCAATTCAAGGAAATGGTCTTTCCTTTGTGAGAAAAGATAAATGTGTCTAGAGACCCATTTGGCATGTACTCATACACAAGAGCTCGTTTCGAACCATCAACGCAAAATCCAATAAGTCGCACCACATTAACATGATGAATCCTACCAATGGTGGCGACTTCATTGATGAAATCTTGACCATTAGCTTTTACCTTGTTCAACACTTTGATGGCTACAGGATGACCACTTTGGAGCTTTCCTTTGAACACTGAGCCATAACCCCCTTGACCTAACTTACTCTTGAATCCTTTAGTCATTCGCTTAATTTGTGGATAAGAGTACCTAATAGGCATCAAATTATTTTGACTTTGAAGAAACTCTTCAATTGTATTATCCACAGATAGATGTCTCTGGCTCAATTTGTATATGCATATTGCCAGTAGACACAAGAAGCCCAATGATGCCCTTCCAAATATTATTGCTCCTTCACACAAACACAAACAAAAACTAAGTCAACTTAGAACACATCACGGAAATAACAAATGCATGGGGCTCTTTGGCATTTAATCTCTCTCTCTCTCATGGATATTGCAATTAGTCAGACTAGGCATAAATATAAGCTGTTGCTTCATAACATACTAGAGTGGTATATCCAAAACTTCTTACAGACACAATTTTTTTGTGGCGAAAGTTTTAGTTTCAAGGTTTATCAATTTTCATATAGTTCATATACGTACCTAAGGATATGAAGAAATCAATCAGTTGTCCTGTCAACGAATCATCCAAAGACGAACAAGCTCAAATTAAGGTAATTTTATGATCAAACGTGGAGCAAATAATAAAGCCCATGATGAGGAAAGCTTACTATTATGATACCACCAGAGCTTCCGGAAAAAAATCTCAATCCTGATTGTATGCAACCAAACGTTACTGAAAAGGGACAATAGAAAGGACAAATAATAATTATTGATATTTGCATATGGAAAAGGGTATAGCTCCATACCTCCTTGTAAAGGGAAGCGGATGACATGGTTCAGATTTAATTGAAGGATAAGTTGTGAATCCCATCAGTAAATATCGACAAATTTCAACAATGTTCTTGTTTGTGGTATTGTAAGTGTTTGCGGGCAGTGAGGCTTTAACGTAGCATGACTCATGGATATCTGATAACGATGAATAGGAGGCCAAAACATACAAGTAGTAGGCGGAGGAGGATGATGATGTTGTGTTGGGGTAGCTGTAGTTATTAATATGGATGCAAGGAGAGGCATCCATGTATTTAGAAGAGTTTAGTACTGGTTGGGTGCAGTTCAAAAGTGAAATAAAAGAAAGTGAATAGTAATCAGCATAGTAATTACAAGGTGATTGAATGGGATAGAGAGGAACATTTGTGTCTAAATTGGCGTCTACAATCTGAACTGAAGGAAAATAAGGATCATAAGAAATTTTGAGTACATAAAATTTGAGAGAGTAGAGGTAGAAAATTGTACGGTTATTCTCGCAGGATAGCTCAAATCTTGGGTCACCACAATTGGGAGGATCATGGCCTTTCAGTCGGAAAGGGTAGCTGATGTTACTTATACTTCCACACGAAGAAGCCAAGCACAAATGGTGGTCTTTTATCGTCGTCTTTGCCTCAGTTCCAGCAACTGATGAAGAAGCTTCAATACTAGTACTCATCAGCTGTGCCAAAACCCAAACTAAGGTAATTACATTTTCTCTACCAATTGACATCAACATGATTAATATCTATAACAATATCATCAAGTATCAACACCTTCTCATGTCTTTTGGAAACAAATCTGGGGTGCACGATTATTATCCAAGCAAGGACTTCAAAAAGACCCTTGTTAATCATTCAATGTCAACCCCCTTGTCCCACATTCTTTATGTAAGTGATATAATATTTGAGCCTCTATTGGTTAAATGTTTTTTAGGCCCGTACTATAAGGCCCGCAACAACGGATGGGCTGTTGACTATGCCCTGCATACAGACCTGATCAAGAGACGAGCAATCTCATAGTCAGAGCACGCTCCGCTTAGGCTTGACTTTTTTGTAACCCACAATAAGTTTCAACTACTTCAATACGTCAAAATTGGATTAAACAAAGAAGTTAATTATTCGAGCGGTGGAGATGGATATGGGATTAAAAGTTTGTTGATTATAATCAAACAGAGTTTTATACACCAACAACAACATTAGTAGTGGTGTTATGATGGAAAGACAGGTTTGTCCTTTCACAATTCACACACAGAAAAAGAGCAGAAAAAGTATATTGAATTTGATCAGCTAGTGAATTGGTAGACTACGGATTGAAAGTGAAATTTTGGGTTCCACCACTGTTCAATCCCATGAGCGCACCAAAAATCCGGTGCTGGAGTCAGATTAATAGTCACAATCGCCGAGGGAAGCAGATTGAACGGCTCTGTTACCTTTCCCAAAGCACCCGACAACATCCTCTCTATTGAATTCTTTATGGCTACCCTCCCTATCCTCCTAGCTCCGATCTCATCCATCTTCTTCCTCTGCTCAAAATACGTAATATAACCATTGCAAATATCATCAGTTTGGTTCAGAAAAAGGTAAGGAGACCACGCAGACAACAACACAAACGGGTCTTGATGTTGTTGAGAATCGAAACGACGGTGGCGACTCTTCAAAACATGACTCAGCCCTGCTTTGACAACACTGCTTGCTATGCGAATCACATGTTTCACTCTCTCATATGTAATTCTTTCTGTTGCGGCTGATATAAATGGAGGATTGAAGAGGTACGTTTCAAGAGGAAAACCCATCTTGGTCATGCTCTTTCCTGCTAGTAAAGCTAGGGCCGAACCCAAGGAGTGGCCGGCCAACCACACATTTCCTTCACCGGCTAAAGACACCATGTTTTGGATTGACTGCATTGCATGTTTAAATCGTGAGCTCTGATGGAGTATGTCGATGATGCACTGGAAGTTCAATTTGAGGTCTCTAATCCATGTGTCTGGTAGTGTTAATGTTCCTCGAAAGGCAATGACGTATCTCGGGGTTTTGAGTTCGGACTGCATGAAGTAAGAAGCTGGGAGTTTGTACTCGTAAATGACACCAAAGATTGAACGGTCGACATCGTCTATAAGAAGATGTTTCAGTTGAAAATGGAAGAATTCCCACCAGGGTGGTGCATGAGCTTCGAGTCCTTGGAGATTTTCTTGCCGGTCTCGTTCTATTTTGTAGGCTCCCTGAACTAAACTCGCAGCCACCGCTCTTCTATGATGTGGGTTTTTCCTGAATGGATTACATATGACCATGGCATGGAAAATTACGTTCTCAGAATATGAAGAAGATCATTTTGTAGAACAGAAATTAAAATAACCCACGTAATTGGTTGAGTATATTTAGGTTAAAGTTGGAATTACTTACCAATCCACAGCAGTGAGATGTGAAGGTCCTGACTTTCTGAAAATTTCCATTGCAGAGGACATTATTATTCGTCTCCCAGTGTTTCTTTATTCAATTCCCGATTCTACACCCCTCAAAATATATCTTGCGCCAGAGATAAAAGAAACTCTGAACATGGGAGGGGGGGGAGGGGGGAAATAGGCAATTTGATGTTCTATGATTTCTTAAATTTCAAATTGAAAACAAATTTTGAGTTGATCAGTAAACTGTTTCTTGAAATATATCTAAAATAAAATAGAAACAGCAAGCCAACTGCTGTTATGTCACAAAAGTACACATCACCAACCAGCTAATTTCCGAGAAAAGATAAAAATAAAATTAATAAGACATTCTTTAATCAGATTGCTGATATATGTATCCATAACCTGATTGAGCCTAGGAAACAAAGGTGACATGGATAAACCAAAACCCAAATCACAGTTTTCAAAATAAGAACATAAAAGTCAGTCATTCAGTTTTCTAATCTATATAAACACCGTTATTAGAAAGAAAACTTTCATTAATAAACAGTTAAAACTAAACAATTTTTTCTATTAGAAATACATTACAGGTAATAAAAGAGATAATGAAATCATACCACAAAGGAAAGAAGCTATAGTAGTGAATGCAACTGATGAACTGAAATCTTTGGCTTGTCTGGGCTACTTTGGTGTAAATTGAGAGAGAGAGGAACAAAAAACAAAGAGAAAGCATTGGTAAGGTTTTACGAGAAGCAAATCAAGGAAAGAAATAAATATGAGAAATAAACAATTAGCAAGTTGGCAAATTGACCTGGACTCCTAGGTCAATGACCAATTAAGAGAAAGCATTGGTTAGGTTTTATGAGAAAGCAAGTCAAGGAGAAAATTCAATATGAGAAATAACCAATTACCAAGTTGGCAAGTTGGCCTTGACTTCAAGTTCAATGACCAATTAAGAGAAAGCATTGGTAAGGTTTTATGAGAAGCAAATCAAGGAGAGAAATCAATATGAGAAATACTGTATATTGACTTTTTGTTATAATGTAAAATAACATAGCAATGTAACAAAAAAATTTGAGAATTTATTTGTAATAATTTGAAATTACTATGTAAGTAAAAATTGAATTGCATAATTATTGGATCATGCAGCATACTTAAAACCTTGATTACAAAAAATTTATAAATAAGTAAATAAATTGAATTGCATAATTATTGGATCATGCAGCATACTTAAAACCTTGATTACAAAATATATATAAATAAGTAAATAATCTTATAACTTTCAAGACACAAGGGAAAAATGGAGGCGCGGGGAAGCGAACACGGTGTCTTCGCATGCGAAACGAGCGAGCTACAGTATGAGCAACGCGCACACTTTTGTTCAAATGAACAAAAACAAGACATAATTGATAACTTTCTCAGTTTGGTGGCGGCAATATATATTTAATTCCATTTTTTAATTTTATGATCCCGTGATTGTAGCTTCCCTCTTGATTCTCGTGTATAATAACATGAACTAAGGTCCACGTCCAATTCTTTGCTCTTGAAAATTCCTACAGAGTTGGATGAAAATGATCCCTTCAAATATAATTAAATATGCTTTTCTTTCTTGTGATCACCTGGCTCCAAATAAGTTGCACTTATATTACTGAGCGAAAAATTTTGCAGCTTTCTCTTTTTCCACTTTTTTAACATATTCCACTATTAGGTTCGTAGCCGTAGTTTGGCAAGTCTAAGACTTACCCAATTGCTAGCACACTATACATGACCACAAGCAAAGACTGGTTCTTCTTAACGCTTAAAACACCAGACAAACAAATTTAAGTTGCCATCAAGAAAAACGGGTTGGCTTTTTTCATGTACCATTTATTTTGAAGAAGCGATGAATAATCCTTTGGTGTTTTGTTCACCCAATCAGTATTAGGTAATTGGAAATGATCAATGTTATTTAATACAATTTATGTTGCAATATAATTCATTTTATATGCTATTATTAATTATGTATAATAAGCTTGTGAATTTTATTAACTACATGTAGGCATCTACTGTTTCGTATTTGAGCTATTAGAATTGTGAAATCCACAATGAAAAGCTTTATTGAATAAAAATACATTCAATCATTTAAACCTTCTCTAACAAAAGCCTTAGAACTTGAACAAAATTGCAATTACCACCCCCATCCATCTTCTACTATTTAAAGAATTCCAATATTCCAAGCTTTTCTTGTTGACAAAAGCCATGATATTCTTTAAGTTACAAAGACAGATATATATATATATATATATATTTTATAAAAAATGGCGGTAAGAATAATTAATCTAAAATTCTATTAATAGATAAGGTATTATTGCTATTTTAATTTTATAACCTTGTAGAGTTTAGAGCAGCAAATCTAAAACATTAAATTCGCTCCCTTAATAATTTCTTCTTCATCAAATATTTAATAAAATTGAATACATTTAAAATCTTAATAAAGACTTATTAAGACTGAAATTATAATTTTGATAGACGAATATAAAAATTCATTAGACTTCTTTATTGTTAGTCCACACCCTAAGTACACATATGTATTTATCTGCGACTACTATGTGTAGCCTGTCGAAACAAGAAGGAAGAGCATAGATGGCTACCGACAATCTTTATGTAAGAAAGGACTTCAAAAAGACTTTCGCTAATCAGTCAATGTCAACCCCCTTGTCTCATATTCTTTATGCAGGTGATGTAATAGTTGAGACTCTTTTGGTTAAATGTTTGTTGGGCCCGTACTATAAGGCCCGCAATAACGCTTGGGCTGTTGACTATCCCCTGCATACAGATCTGATCCAGAGACCAGCAATCTCATAGACAGAGCGCGCTCGGCTTTGACTTGACTTTTTTGTCACCCACAATAAGTTTGAACTAGTTCAATACGTCAAAATTGGATTAAACAAAGAAGTTAATTATTCGAGCGGTGGAGATGGATATGGGATCCAAAGTTTGTTGATTATAATCAGAACAGAGTTGTGTACACCAACAACAACATTAGTAGCGGTGTTGTGATGGAAAGACAGGTTTGTTTCTTTCACAATTCACACACAGAGAAAGAGCAGAAAGAGCACCGTGAATTTGATCAGCTAGTGAATTGGTAGACCATGGAACGAAAGTGAAAGTTTGGGTTCCACCACTGTTCAGTCCCATGAGCGTGCCTAAAATCCGGTGCTGGAGTCAGATTAATAGTCACAATCGCCGAAGGAAGCAGATTGAACGGCTCTGTTTCCTTACCCAAAGCACCCGACAACATGCTCTCTATTGAATTCTTGATGGCTAACCTCTCTATCCTCCCTGCTCCGATCTCATCCATCTTCCTCCTCTCCTCAAAATACCCAATATAACCATTGCAAATATGATCAGCTTGGTTCAGAAACAGGTGAGGAGACCACGCAGACAACACCACAAACGGGTCTTGATCTTGTTTGGAATCGGAACTACGGTGGCGACTCTTCACAACATGACTCAGCCCCGCTTTGACAACACTGCTTGCTATGTGAATCCCATGTTTCACTCTCTCTTCTTTAATCCTCTCTGTTGGGGCTGATATAAATGGCGGATTGAAGAGGTACGTTTCAAGAGGAAAACCCATCTTGATCATGCTCTTTCCTGCTTGTAAAGCTATGGCCGATCCCAAGGAGTGTCCGGCCAACCACACATTTCCAGCACCGGCTAAAGACACCATGTGTTGGATTGACTGCATTGCAAGTTGAAATCGAGAGCTCTCATGTAGTCTGTTGCTGATGCACTGGAAGTCCAATTTGAGGTCTCTAGTCCTTGTGTCGTGTTGTGTTAATGTGCCTCGAAAGGCCATGACGTATCTCGGGGCTTTGAGTTCGGACTGCATGAAGTAAGAAGCTGGGAGTTTGGACTCGTAAATGACACCAAAGATTGAATGGTCGACGTCGTCTATAAGAAGATGGTTCAGTTGAAAATGGAAGAATTCCCACCAGGGTGGTGCATGAGCTTCAGGTCCTTGGAGATTTTGTTGCCGGTCTCGTTCTATTTTGTAGGCTCCCTCAACTAAACTCGCAGCCACCGCTCTTCTATGATGATGGTTTTTCCTGAATGGATTACATATGACCGTGGCATGTAAAATTACGTACTCAGAATATGAAGAAGATCATTTTTTTTAGAATAGAAATTAAAATAACCCACGTAATTGGTTGAGTATATTTAGGTTAAAGTTGGAATTATTTACCAATCCACAGCAGTGAGATGTGAAGGTCCTGTCTGTCTGAAAATTTCCATTGCAGAGGGCATTATTATTCCCCTCCCAGTGTTTCTTTATTCAATTCCCGATTCTATACCCCTCCAAATATATCTTGCGCCAGAGATAAAAGAAAACTCTGAAAATGAAAAAAATAAATAATAAATAGACAATTTGATGTTCATTATGATTTCTTAAATTTCAAATTGGAAACAAATTTTGAGTTGATCTGTAAATTGTTTCTTGAAGTATACCTAAAATAAAATAGAAACAGCAAGCCAAGTGCTGTTATGTCTCAAAAAGTACACATTACCAATCAGCTAATTGCTGAGAAAAGACAAAAACAAAATTAATAAGACATTCTTTAATCAGATTGCTGATATATGTATCCACAACCTGATTGAGCCTAGGAAACAAAGGTGACATGGATAAACCAAAACCCAAATCATAGTTTTCAAAATAAGAACATAAAAGTCAGTCATTCAGTTTTCTTTAATCTATATAAACATAGCTATTAGAAAAAAAACTTCCATTAATAAACAGCTAAAACTAAACAACTTGTTCTATTAGAAACACATTACAGGCAATAAAAGAGATAATCAAATCATACCACAAAGGAAAGAAGCTCTAGCAGTGAATGCAACCGATGATCTGAACTCTTTGGCTTGTCTGAGCTTCTTTGGTGTAAATTGAGAGAGAGAGGAACAAAAACAAAGAGAAAGCATTGGTAAGGTTTTATAAGACGCAAATCAAGGAGAGAAATCAATATGAGAAATAAACAATTACCAAGTTGGCAAATTGGCTTTATCTTCAAGGTCAATGACCAATTTAATATGAAAGTCAATGATCAAATCAAAGTGGATATACAGTACAGACGTTGTACCCATAAGAAAAAGAACAAAGCCAAGTACAAAGGCAAGTGCTGTTATGTACACATCACCAACCAGCCAATTTCTGAGAAGAGATAAAAATAAAATTAATAAGACATTCTTTAATCAGATTGCTGATATATTTATCCATAACCTGATTGAGCCGAGGAAACAAAGGTGACATGGATAAACCAAAACCCAAATCACAATTTTCATAATAAGAACATAGAAGTCAGTCATTCAATTTTCTAATCTATATAAACATTATTAGAATTTCAAACGGGCCCTGACTCTCCTCAGTGCAACTTTTTTTAGCTCTTTGAGGGCATTCTCCCAGTTTGGAGTTCGAATTGGATGGCCTACCAACAGGCTTGGAACTATCCAATCATGTATAATGGATAGTTTCTTAATAGACAGAGTAATCCAAGTTATGCAACTGATGAACTCTCTCAAATATAACTTTTTGGCTTTTTGGGGGCATTCTCCTAGTTCGGAGTTCGAATTGGATGGTTTAGAGAAGACTACATAACAATTGATTACGTCAAATTCAAGTTATTAGCACGTGATTTGGTCAACCTGTAATCAAGTTGTTAGTACAGACAATGAAATCACACAGGACATTTGCTTAGTTTCTAAACCGAAGTCATTATTTGCTTTAGAAACTAGGGGCTAACTGTGTGGATAAAAATTCATACTTTGGATGGTATTTAATTATTCATAATTAATTATAGATATATAGTTAATCATGAATAATGGACATACGGAGAAAGTTTTAAGGATTACCAAATAAGTCAAGATGGTCAGGGTTTCGTAAATCCTAGTCTCTAAATTCTATAAATATAAGGCCCGACGAACATACTGGTACGTAGATATCTCTCAATCTCTAATGAATTACACTGACTTGAACGTCAGAGGTCTTTAAGCCGGTGAAGTCCTACTAGTCTAAGACCGCTGATGTTCCTTTTTTTCTCGCAGGCTAATTAGTGAGACTCGAATATCAATTTCTATTGTATCAATTTCTGCTTAAATACTAATAAAAAGAAAACTTCCATTAATAAACAGCTAAAACTAAACAATTTGTTCTATTAGAAATACATAACACGTAATAAAAGAGATAATGAAATCATACCACAAAGGAAAGAAGCTTTAATAGTGAATGTTACTGATGAACTGAACTCTTTGGCTTGTCTGCGCTTCTTTGGTGTAAATTGAGACAGAGAGAGAGGAACAAAAAACAAAGAGAAAGCATTGGTAAGATTTTATGAGAAGCATATCAAGGAGAGAAATCAACATGAGAAATAAACAATTACCATGTTGGCGAATTGGCCTTGACTTCGAGGTCAATGACCAATTTAATATAAAAGTCAATGATTGAATCAAAGTGGATAGACAGTACAGGCGTTGTACCCATAACAGAAAGAACAAAGTCTTGGCATATCCAAGTTCCCAAAAAGAAAAAATAATAATAATGGAATATATATGTAGACTACGAAACATGAAAAGAATATAGCTGGCATACAAACATTATTACTGTGTATTGACTTTTTGTTATAATGTAAAATAACATAATAATGTGACCAAAAAATTTGAGAATTTATTTGTAATAATCTGAAATTACCATGTAAGTAAAAATTGAATTGAATAATTATTGGATCATGCAGCATACTTAAAACGCTGATTACAAAAAACATGCAAACAAGTAAATAATCTACTTTCAAGACAGAAGGGCAAAATGGAGGTGCGGGGAATCGAACCCCGTGCCTCTCGCATGCGAAGCGAGCGCTCTACCATATGAGCTACACCCCCAGTTCTGTTTAGATGAAAGAAAAACAATTTTAAATTAAAAGAGATATTTTATGCCAACGATTCATAATTTTTCACTTTGGTGATGGCAATATATATTTAATTCCATTTTTTAATATTATAATCCCGTGATTGTAGCTTCCCTGTCGATTCTCGTGTATAATAACATGAAGTAAGGTCCACGTCCAAATCCTGTTCTTGAAAATTACTGCAGAGTTCTTTTTCTTTTTTTTTGACGAAAAACAAATTACTGCAGAGTTGGATGAAAACGATCCCTTCAAATATAATTAAATATGTTTTTTTTTGGTAGTTAAATTATAATTACATATGTTTTAATCCAAAGACAGACCTTGCTCCAAATAAATTGCACGTATATTATTCGGCGAAAAATTCTGCTGCTTTCTTTTTTTACCACCTTTTGGACATATTGATATTGCATTATTAGGTTCGTAGCCAGGCAAGTCCAAGATTTTACCCAATTGCTAGCACACTATACATGACCACAAGCAAAGACTGGTTCCTCTTAACATTTAAACGCCAGGCAAACAAATTTGAGTTGCCACCAAGAAAAACCGTTTGGCTTTTTTTCATGAACCATTTATTTTGAAGTAGCAATGAATAATCATTTGGTGTTTTGTTCACCTAATTAGTACTAGACAATTAAAAATGACTAATGCTATTTAATACGATTTGTACTGCAATATAATTCATTTAATATTTTTTTTTTTTGCTGAATATTTAATATATTTTTATTGAGCTTGTGAATTTTATTAATCACATGTTAGGCATATTTACTGTTCCATATTTGAATTGTGAAATCAATGACGAAAAGCTTTATTTTGAATCCTCTCTAACAAAAGCCTTAGAACTTGACCAAAATTACAATTACCACCCGCCCATCCATCTTCCACTATTTAAAGAATTCCAATATTCCAAGCTTTTCTTGTTTGACAAATCAAAAACCATGATATACTATAAGTTAAAGAGACAGATATATATATATATATATATGTATGTATGTATGTATGTATGTATCTGCAACTACTATCTGTAGCCTGTTGAAACAAGAAGGGAAGAGCATAGATGGCTACCGACGAGTCGTCACCGCCAGGGCAAGGGCATCTAAGTCCGGCAGCTCGGTTGTTTCATTCGCCGAGATTCAATTGTCATATCATCGCAATCATGGGCTGCAAGACAAGTATCAATCCCGACGTTGTTAAAGATGGTTTAAAACAAACTTTGCTTAAACATCCTCGCTTCTCTAGCAAGCTGGTACCAAACAAAAGCTCCATTAATTCTCTTTTGCTTTTTTTTGTCTCTCATGTGGCTTATGTTCTGGAACTCCTACTCCATCTTTGTATTCTTCTCTGCCCTTTTTTAATTGGCTGTTTTAAAGAAAAAAAAGGTTTTTTTTTTTTCTTTTTTTGTTGGTTGATTATGAACGTGAAGTGATAATTTAGAAGAGGAAAAATGAAGGTTAAAAACTAAGACCAACCACGTCAGGTAGATATTGTTGCAGAGAGGTATATAATGACCAGAATGGAAGCTAACCCTTGTGCTAAATCTAATTGATTTTCCTTCTTTTTTTTTTTAGTTAAGCAATGAGAAAAGGAAATGGGTTCAAACAACTGTGAATCTGGAAAACCATGTAGTTGTTCCAAATTTGGATACGGAAATAGAGTCTCCGGACCAATACATAGACGACTACATTTCACACATGACCACAACCCCTCTTGACCTTTCAAAGCCACTGTGGGAACTTCACCTCCTAAACGTCAAAACTTCGTACGCAGAAGCCGTCGGAGTATTCAGAATTCACCACTCGCTTGGCGATGGTGCTTCCCTCATGTCTCTTCTGATTGCTTGTACCCGAAAAACCTCTGACCCGGAAGCATTGCCCACTGTCCCAACATTGAAACGGGCGGGTTCAAGTCGTTCAAGCCTGTTTTGGTGGCTGTTATGTTTTATTTGGTCAGTGTTAGTGTTGGTATGGAATACTTTTGTGGACATTATGATGTTTGTAGCAACGACTCTGTTTTTGAAAGACACTAAGACTCCTATTAAAGGTGCGCCAGGGGTTGAGCTCGCCACCAAGCTGTTCGTGCATCGAACGGTTAGTCTCGACCATATAAAGCTAATCAAGAACGCAATGAACACGGTACGTGTTTGGTTTGGTTACCTACTTCAACTCATCGAATACGTTTGAATAATTTGGTTGGACTTGGACTTGTATATGGATTAAGTAGTAAAGGGGCTGTCATTTTCTAAGCAAGACAGAAAACTATTTAGCAGGCACAGTATCTGATGAGGTTCATCATACAAATTGATACACAAAATGGAGCGCAGAGCGCGAACTACTACCACCAGTTATAGAAAAACTTTGACTTCAATTACCCACATGCATTGTTGTGTGAATTTTTTTATAATGACAGGTCCATGAGGTTCCAAAATCATAAAAGGGTTTTAGGCCTTTCAAGTTTTTACCTTCAAATAGCTCTTGCAAAATTCTACACAGTGCCAAACTGATAAATGTTGTAAATCATTTAATCAGACAATCAATGATGTTGTATTGGGAGTGACACAAGCTGGTCTCACACAGTACCTAAACCGCAGATATGGTTAGTTTTCTTCCCTTGTTATGCCATATCTTTCTGTATATGCAGACTGATTGATGAATCTAGTTTGTTGTGTCGTGCAAAAGTTTAATCAATTTCTTCATCTTCTTAATTTTCATATAATCTATAGCTATATTAATTTCATTGGCTGAATAGTAGTACAGGATTTGAACCGGATTTGAACCTTTCAAATTATGAAATGTTATACATTAATAAGATCCTTAAGGTCACGTCCCAATTACTGTTTCTTCACAGGTAATGCCTAGCATTAGTTGTCCTTTTCAACTATGGTACCCTACACATTGTTTCTTCTCCATGCAGGTCAAAATCAGAAAGAAGGTGGACCAAACCAGAAGAGAAACAATCTTCCTAAAAGTATCCGACTTAGAGCAGCCATTCTTGTTAACTTGAGGCCAATCGTGGGGATTCAGGTGGATTCATGGTCTCTCCAATTTTATTAATTAATACTGATGAATTCAAATATCTACTAAAATGATTCTCAGTCCCAAATGGTTTTACTCATTAAAACAGGATTTGGCAGAGATGATGGCTAAGGGGTCCAAGACCAGGTGGGGTAATTGGATTGGATATCTGCTCCTTCCCTTAAATAACATTGCTTTAGAAGATGATCCTTTGAATTATGTTCGTGGAGGTAAAGCAACTAGCGATCGGAAAAAGCACTCGCTTGAAGCTATCTGCACATTCACAACTGCCAAACTTGTACTCAAAACATTAGGAGTTAAGGTACAAATATTGCTAGCTAGCTAGCTTTTCCTCGCTATCTTCTCAAAATCACACATGCCACAGAATGTACATTTTAGTAATGTCCAACACTGAGGATGTTAAAACAATGTCAAACACAGAGAACGATTTGTATAATTTGATTGATATTTGACAGGTAGCTGCAGCTATAGCGCACAGAGTTCTTTCTAATACAACAATGGCGTTCTCAA
This sequence comes from Rhamnella rubrinervis, assembly GCA_007844105.2. Taxonomy (NCBI): domain Eukaryota; kingdom Viridiplantae; phylum Streptophyta; class Magnoliopsida; order Rosales; family Rhamnaceae; genus Rhamnella; species Rhamnella rubrinervis. The sequence continues at coordinate 1,154,726 of CM017576.2, forward strand.
ACATGGTTGGTCCACTAGAAGATGTTAGCTTTTATGGTCATCCAATAACTTTAATTGCTCCTAGTGTTTACGGCCATCCACATGTAAGCTTTTTATAAATAAATCAAATTTAAAACTTGCTTTTTTCTTCTGCAAATACTTAATTAATCATCGTGCAGGCTCTGACAGTCCATTACCAAAGCTATGTTGAGAAGATGACCATTGTATTAGCAGTTGATCCAAGTGTGATTCCTGATCCTCACCAGCTGTTGGATGATTTGGAAGACTCTCTCAAACTCATTCGTGATGCTGCTGTAAAAATAGAACTCACCCCCCATGAAGCTGTATAGTTTATGCTAACATTTTATTTTTTAAAAAAACTTATAAAAGTTTCTTGCTTTCATTAATTTTTTCTTAAAAAAACTAGTATTTATTTTATTTTATTAATGATTGTATTATTCCAAAAAGCAAGTGAATTGAAGGCCACAGTCAGGTCGTGGGTTTTAGAACTCGTATTTGGGCAACTAAATATGCATAATAATACCCCGAATTTTACTCAGTTGGATCAAAAGAGAATACATTCTTTTATTTTCTCATTAAAATTTTGACAAACACCTAACAAGCAATCTGTAAAAACACAGAGTCTGAGACAGAAGTATCAAACAATCTGCGTCGACAAGAATGTCTAATGTGAAAGACACAGTGTCTAAGAGAGAAGTTAATAAACTACTAAAATAAGCAAAAGTTAATCAACGATGAATCACTCAAAAGCCCATTGGTTTTCCCTGCGAACCTCCTCCTCTTCTTCTGGGGTATAGTCATTCTTAATGTGGAAGATCTGTCGGATCTCTTCTGGGGTCTTCCCCTTCATCATATTCGCAACCGTCTGACATGTCAGGTCGAGCAGGCCCTTGATGTCCAAGAAGTTTGCAGCCAGCATGAGGTCGAAGAGTATGGACTGGTCGTCCTTGATGTCCTTGATGAAGTCGGCGTCCCAGGCTGTGAGATCCTCATCGGAGAGTTTGAACTCGTGAGCAGCCTTGTAAGAGTCGTCGGCGACGTGTTTCTTGCAGTACTCGACGACCTTAGCCAGAATCTTGCTGTTGACGTTAGCGAGAGGGATAGCATTGTCAGCGCAATTGTCCTCGATCATGTGCTTGATCATCTGAGACTGAACCGCCACCATCTCATCAACTTCGAAGACCTCGCCGTCCGAACTCTTCAGCGTGATCATCTTCGACGACGACGACGACATGATGTTTCTTATCCTACAAAACGCTACGCTAATTCTCTCTATGGCCCTTTTCCCTGACTTGCTTTAATTTAAGCGAAACGAAGAGAATCACAATTCAAAAAAAACACAAAGCAAAAGTTTAGGGCTGGACCTCTATTTATAGACCTCCCGTAGCACTTGGCTTCTCTCCTCCACTTGGATACCGACGCGTGTGTAAGAGTGCGAATCCAAAAGATGTTGGGACGTTCTGTTTACTTTTGTTCGTACCCCTTCTTTTCTTTTTCTATGGGGGAGTTACGGCGGATTGACTTTTGAGGGAAGAAAAGAGAATTAAAGAGGAATTCGACGTGTAAGAGTTGTTCCGTAGGAGGATTGACGAAGTGACTAGTGAGTTTGGGGATTAAAAATAAATAATTTTTATAATTAATTAATTATATTTTAATTTATTATGTTATATTTCTTTTTTATTATATTAAATGATAGATTAAGTTCCAGAGAAAATTTGCAAAACTCTGTTTTCATTAAGAATTAAATACAGGTTTTTTAATTATTTTAATAAAAAAAAAAATTTCGACGACGTGGATCGGAAAATCTAACAGAGACATTATTGTTGAGATTCTGACTGAGAAAAATTAGACATTCCATGCCCTCTGAGAGTGCTTTGTCGTGCTGTGTCACTGACGTATCCCACAAGATGAGACTTTTTGCAAACAAATGAGGGGGAAATTCAGTGAACGAAACTGGTCGGTTTTAAGTTTCATTCCTAATCGGAATAGGAAAGTTCAGAGTAGGAGTCGGAAAGTACTAAACTGGTCGGATTTAATCTCTGATCACAAACCGAGATTGCTTCCAAGAGATTAATATAATCCATTTAATTATTTCACCAACGACCCTTTAATACTTTATTGTTCCTACTAAATAACATTTTTGTACTTTCTAAATAACAACTAATGAATTACGTTACTTGCGTGACATTTTAAAAAGTAAATAAATGTAACATATAAAAAATGTAAATAAACCCTAGTATTAATTTAATCTTTTGAGTAAATAAATGTACACATCTAATTACTTCTGCTCCTATTTTATTTATAATTCTTAGAGGTTGTATTGATTATATATATATATATACAATATAGTTTAACCTAATCTATCAAGCATATTATATATTATTACATAATTTATTAAATTGAAGACTACGGACAGTGTTAAAATATATTTTATAAAATTTTAAATTGATGTGGCTCATATCAAAATTTTTTTTTATTTAAATATATATATATATTAAAATATACAGCTTAACGCTTAACATTATAAAAAAAAAAAACTTAAATCCGACCAGTTTAGTACTTTCCTAATCCTACTCTGAACTTTCCTATTCCGATTAGGAATAAAACTTAAAACCGACTGGGATTAGTAAAAGGGACCTAATAAAAGTCTAGAACTCTCTGCCCTCTCCGAGAATATTGATGTATAAGTAGTGTGTCACTGCCTCTCCTTAATTGAGTACGCCTGAACATTGCGTGCTCAAAACCTCAAACTGATCGGAGCTAGATTTACACACACAGACATAGTCATGGCCATAATCTCTGACTACGAAGAGGAACGTGAACAAAAACCTAAGCCTTCCTCCTCGCCGTCGACTTCTTCGCCAGCGAAGCCCTTCAGCGCGAGCTTAGATCCTTCCAATCCCCTGCAATTTCTGCAGAAAGCCTTCGACTTCGTTGCCCAAGAAACTGACTTTCTTGAGAAACCAACGGCTGACAGCGAGATCCTCTCCGCGGTACGCACTGTGAAGCAAAGAAAGGAGAAAAGGAAGGCTGAAGAGAAGAAACTGAATGAGGAGCGCAAGAAGCTACAGACCAAGGAGGTCAACAAGGAAGTACAGCAAGAAATAAGGGAGAAGCCGGAGCTCGAGAAAGCTCCAGTGGAGGTCGAGAAGAAGGAAGAGAGTGGCGCCAGAGGTACGGATCATTATCTCTGTATTTAATTTTGTTAGGTTCTTGAGAGAAATTAGGAACGGAAACGAAAACAATAATGAACGGGTTTAGTTTAAAAATTTTGTATTTTTGGGTAATCTTTTATTTTTTGGTCATCTATTTTCTGATATTTAGGCTCTTGGGTTGAAAATACAATGCTTGAATTGCTTAATTTATAGAATCTTCTCCCATTCTTGGTTTAGTCTCTTGGGCACTTTTTTTTTTTTTTCTTTGGGTGTTTTCATGTTGTTTTTGTTATGTTAATTATGATAATTTTACACTTTTCCTGGGTTGTTTTGATGTATAATGGTGGACATTCTACGATTCCTTTAGGTCCTCGGAAAAACATGTGGATGACTTTGTGGAGTAGTTTATGATTTTTTAAAATCTGCAACCTGAACAATGTACGCAACGAATATTTTTTGTAACCTATTTCTTTTTATTAGGTTTAACGTGAAGAGTCATGCTTTTTGTTGGCAGTTTGTTATATCTATCTTACGTTTGCCCAACGGTTTCTTTTTTCTTTTGTTTTTCTCTTTTTTTTCCCGGAGTGCTTTGTCTATCTCAAGAAAGAAAATTAGGGCATGTTTATGTGTTGCAAATTGCCAATTAATATGAACGTGATTATATAAAGATTATATTAAAGCAAAGCGAGTATTATAACGAGAAAACTGTAAATTGATGACTTGGAATGTGTTTTTTGTAGATAGGAAAATAGGTAAAGTGAGGTAAGATAAATAACAGGCTACTAACAGGAGATAACAAATGTATAATCTGAACTATTTTCCCCGTTAATACTCTCGTTATTGTCCGTTAGTTGGTGCACCAGAAGCTCCTTTAGGCCTATAGCTTGTGTATGTGATAGAACAGGCTGCTCTACTCCCAAATTAGTTTTTTTCAAGGGCATGTAATTTTAGGGTTTGGTGTGTAATATTACCATGTTTAACAAAGGTATAAACTGACCTTATTTTCCCCATTAACCTAACCATACTCACGTTATTGTCCACTAGTTGGTGCACCAGAAGCTCCTTTAGGACCTATCAGTTGTGTATGTGATAGAATAGGCTTCTCCACTGATGTCAGGAAACCCAAATTTTTTTATTTTTATTTTTTTCAAAGGGAACTTCATGTAATTTTAGGGGTTGGTGTATTACCATGTTTTGCTACATCAGTGAAAGTCATGGATTATATTTTTGGTGGGTGAAAGTGACTTTCTCATGTGGCAGAGGACTGTAATTGTTTGTTTATTTATTATTCTCATCGACATTTGTCATGGTAAATGCATACTACAATGAAGAATGATGTGTTTTATTAATGCCATCCCTTCTATTATTAGGATTATTATTATTTTATTAATTTGTATTTCAATTATTGTAAATTTCCTATTTTCTAACATATTAAATACTTGGACAGTTCCAAACCTAGGTAATGGCCTTGATTTGGAGAAGTATTCTTGGACCCAGACCCTGCAAGAGGTTACTGTAGTTATTCCAGTGCCTGCTGGAACAAAATCAAGGTTTATTGAGTGTGAGATAAAGAAGAATCGTCTAAAAGTTGGGCTCAAGGGCCAACCTCCTATCATTGAAGTAAGTTGGCTTAATTGCATATTGTAGTTTCTTTCAGACAAGTTATGTTTTCATTCATAACATATATTTTAAAACACGTAGGGGGAGCTTTTCCGGTCTATCAAGCCTGATGACAGCTACTGGAGCTTAGGTATGTTATATCATACAGTGTACAAACACTCCAAATAGCATATTTCGTTTTTTTTTTTTTTAATATACATATTAACTTTCAATAAGATTTTTCTTTAAATTTTCAAACTTTTGCTATGTTGTAATGAATATGTTTGTATTTGTTTTAAACACTTCTGCAGAGGATCAGAAGGCTGTCTCTATTCTTTTGACCAAGCATGATCAAATGGAGTGGTGGAAAAGTTTGGTCAAAGGTGATCCTGAAATTGATACTCAGAAGGTTGAACCTGAGAGTAGCAAATTATCTGACCTGGATCCAGAAACACGGCAGACTGTTGAAAAAATGATGGTAACTCATTGATTTACTCTACCCTCTCCATTTTAGTTATTTTAGAATACAATTGCTAGCTGAAGGAGACTTTTGTTACTTTCATAGGCTGTAATTTGTTGCATTCAAGGTCATGGCAATGTTGTTGGAAATAAAATTCATGACTGAAATAAAACTGGTTTGGAAGATTTTATGTTATTCTTTTGTTCGAAGATTTAGAGTATACAATGAGGGATAAATAGTATTTCTTTGAAACACTATAATATACACCTAAACTTTATATTATATGTACCTACACATACCTTATCAGGAATACATGATGCACCCTTAGCCTTTCACAAAGCCTAGACGTAAGGATGTACATTATCATGGATGTTAATTCAGTTAGTCTTAGCAAGGAGTCCTTGTCTCTTCTGTTGGATTTTAGTAATTTATTGAAGTCCTTCAATCTCTTTGTGGAGTTTTATTCTGGCAAAGTAGGAAAGAAGACGCTTGGGTATTGATATGTTATGGATTTTGCATATAGAGTTGTGGAAATAGATATTGTAGCTCCAAAAAACTGTATTGAAAGTATGTTGAATTTGTGATTATCTACATGTCCTGTCTTGTATGTATGGTTAATGACTCCTGGATGGTATGTGCATTTTGTGCAGTTTGATCAGAGACAGAAGACTATGGGCCTCCCAACTAGTGATGAAATGCAGAAGCAGGAGTTGCTGAAGAAATTTATGGCTGAAGTAATTTATCTGAGATACATTTTTACTCTTTTTCTCTAAAATAAGTTACATGCATGTCCAAATAATTAGTGAGTTATTATAACTGGGTAACAAATTAACTAATAAACAAAATTGTGATATCTTTGCAGCATCCAGAGATGGACTTCTCAAGAGCCAAGATTAACTGAGCGAACAGTTTCTACTGGCCGACCTTTCTTGCGTATTTGGGATTCAGCTATGGCTTTCTGGTTGATGTACTTATTGCTTGAGGTCCTTTTGGGTTCCTGTTTTTTGTCTATATAGGTTGGTCTGGTTAGCATACTGGCACAAAAAATTTAATTAAATATGCATGAATTTTCGTTTCTTGCAAGGATGCATATTGCTATTTCCTTTGCTTGATCTACCTTCTTCAATAACTTTGGTTGATCGTTTTTTATGTGATTGATATGCTCGGATGAATTGCTGTGCTTCTGAATCCAAAGCACCCAAGTTATACTCTTGGTACTTTTATTTGCGGTGGTCGTTTTATCAATTATTATGTAAATAAGCAATCATAAAAAACACACAAAAAATAGAAATCTGATAGCTCTATAGCTCTATGGGAAGGGAACTTTGTCGTTTTTTCCCCATTTCTTTTAATTTTGGAATGGCAGGACATGATTTAAATTGTCGTGGTTTGCTTTCAAAGACTGCAAGTTTTCAACCTCATAACGATTTTTTTTTGTTTGGTGAAAACCTTATAACAAATGTTAGTGAAGAGTAAAAAAGCAACGAAATATCAGTGGGAATCTGCTTGATTCTGAGAAAATGCATTCAGAAGCAGTGCATAAGCATACGTGCACAAATAGTATAAGAAATCTAAATCTGACTTGTAGGGAAGCTTTGGTGGCAACAACCACCAAAGTAGCTTGTGCAAGTTTGCTTGGGCCCTCTACTGGGCCTCATGCGCGATGTCCCCTTAATGGGGAATCCTCATAAAATCCAATAATGGTGAAATTTGGACACATCTGGAATTAATAAGAAGAAAAGAAAAAGAAACCCACATTCTTCCCCTCCGCAAACAAAGCATAATGCAAACTGAAGCCGACACGTGCCCTAAATATGCCACGTTGGTCGCTCTCTCATGCTCTTTTCCATAAAAAGGTAATGGGTCACCACCAAAATTGTCCTCTTTATAGGGTAGTACCTTTCTGCCAAGTCCTAGAAAATGACCGTTTTGTTTTTATTAGCTCATTCCCAAAGAATTAATCACTTATTACTCCTTCTCTGCTGCCAAACAAACGCGGCCTTGGTTTGGAGGACCTGTATATCGCTCTCCACCAGCAAGCATTTGGAAAGCATTTGAAATGGTCCCCGTTGTCCCCATAGTTATGCTCTTGCTCACACACAACACACACCCATCTACTTTCATCAAGCGTTTCTAGTGCATGAATTTGCTGGTGACAAAATGTTATGGATTCCGTAAACACTAACCCTTCATCTTATTACTGTCTATTTCAATGGTGTCCATGAATATTTCGCTGTCCAATCAATTTGTGTGGCAATTCTCAAATATGCTTTTGTATTAGTAATTAAAGATGATGATGATGATCATCATCATCATCATATTCTTAATGTATACAAGTCTCCTCTGATTTAATTGCTCAAACGAAGCTTCTAGTATGTAGTAGTTTTGTATAGTGATTTTATCAATAAGCTGTAGTTTAACAAGTACATACATACATACATATATATATATATATATGTGCATGTAGGTGATATTCAGTACCATACGCGTATAACATGAGCATGATGATCGTTATTTTGTTTTTTTTTTTCATAGGAGGATGATAAATAATTTTAACCATTCCCTTCCATATTATTAATCTTTTATTATTTAACAATATATTTATAAATAAAAAGTCCACAAATATTTATCTTATCGCCTTAAATTTTATTTTTAATGCGAGATAATTAAGTTGAATCACTTTGAGAAAGAGATTAGTAAAATAAATTAAAGAAAAGTAGATTAATTTACATAAGTAGGGTAGGTTTCGAGTACGGAGTTTCATACTGGGCATAAGCTCTGCTTGTATCGTACATCATGCATGTGATAGTCATTGTCGACCCTATTTCCTAAACAAAGAAGAAGGATTTTGAGCCTGATGATTATTTCACAACTGCTTTATCAGATGGGGCTTATTACGCTTCCCTAAGTGGAACAATGAAAAAGGCTTTTGAGCTTCATGATTATTTCACAACTATTTTATAAGCTGGGGCTTATTACGCTCCGTTAAGTGGAACAAAGTAACTGGTTGTCTTAATTAAATCAGTTATATTAAATGATTTGAAAATATCTACATAGATATAGATATTAATTCAACCTTATTAATCCAAAATATCTACGTGATTTGAAAATGATATGCTCCTAAAATATTCATATATATAAAAATGTGGGGGTACCTACCTACCTTTAGAGCTTAGATCGACAAGGATAGGATCATATATATATATAAATAAACTACAAGTTGTAGCTCTAGTACAACTAGTTAATGAGTACTATATATGAAATTGATTTAGTTGAGGCTTATTATGGGTACCATTCACAATGAGGAATTTGAATAGATGATTCTAATAATTGAACCACCATTTTTCATGTCTAGATCCTTCATGATTCTTCTTGTTAATGATCCACGTGACCCAGTATGAATTTTAGGAGGATGAAAGAAACAAAATGGTAAAAAAATAAAATAAAATTTAGCTGTAAATTAATTGGTGCATAGCTCGAATTGAAAAGAAAATAAAAGCTACTTGAATTGTTTTTTGTTTTTTTTAAAGAAGTTATAAATAAGTGGAAAAATGTATGAAAAGTGGCACAAAAAGACAAATGTAACTTTGAGAAAGTCCAAATGGCTCAATAATACAAGCAAAATTTGATGATATCTTATCATCTCCCTCATGGACCGACACACATAGTACAATATGATGCACGTCGCAAGAGGGTTCCTAGCTGATCTCATTCCATGTCCAAACAAAGTCTCAAATTAAAGGGCATGCGCTTGCATGCATATACATACATGCATATATATATATATATATATATATATATATATATATATATATATATATATACCTGGTGAATGTGGGTGTATTAATGAATGAGAATGCAAAATTGCATCGAGACTATTGTCTTAAATTCACAACAATATGCCAAGGTGGATGTCCCAATATGACGTGGTATGCCACTTGTCTCTGAATTTTGATGTCTTTGATCCTCCATGCACGGATCTCCATCCACAGGCAACAAAGTGACCAGCTAGCCCTACTTCTGTCCATGTCAGTAAAGCTTTTCTTTTTTTAATAAATATAAAAAGGTTAGGAGGGTAAACGATAGTAACTAATGCTCTGGTAATTCCGACTTGACTTAAACCTTTGACAAAGGTGTGTTCAGTATCTTCCTATATTTTTGAGTCTCGTCATTATATTTACTTTAGTGGATTTCAGAAATAATAATTTTACTCTTAATTTAACGGATTTCAGAAATAATGATCGATCCAACAGTAAAAAAATTTATAATTTATAATTTTTTAATTGAGGGAATGAGTTTTTTTATTATTTCTTTAAACTATTTTAGTTCTGGGATTTTTTTGTATTCAAAGGGTGGTGATGAATATTTTGCTCCACTCTTATTGTACTGCATAGATATTAAGAATATATAAGACAATTTTGTACTACTACATTTTCTACCTCACTGCTATTTCTTTTTCTTTTTCTTTTTTTAAATTTTGTGGTGCACTGAAAACAAGTAAATTTTGGAAAAGAAATTTCACATAAAAGCTACTTTTACGAATACAAATTATCTAAAATAATTCTGATCACTAAAATGAATCGAAATGGTATTGAATGTTGGCTTAATATATATATAGGTTCATTAATTTATCAAGTGAAAATTATTATATAAATTTTTTTTAAAAAAAAAATCCGAGTTTAAGTAAATCTAGGTAATCGACAGCAAAGAGGAACCGATCATTGCTTATTAGACATGATTCATAGTTTTAGTTTATATTTGTGTGTATTTAATATAAATTAAAGGGTCATGAAAAAACCCACAGCATGAAAAATCCAATCTTGTATTTATCAGGCAAGTTGAATTTGTTATTATGTATATTTTCCATGTTAATTAATTAAGCAGAAAGCAAACAAAGTAGATGACAAAATCCGAAACGCTTTCAAAATTTGATTAGTCATATCACCTAACTTTGTTGCTCCACTGAGCCACTAATAATTTTATTGGATGATGATTCTCTATTTCTATCATTACCATTAAAATCATGAAAAAAAAGAAGCAAAATAAAAATTCGATTGTGATGTGAAGCTCTAATTAATCTGTGAAAGTATTCAACCCCTCATAAATGTATGTACATTACCTCTATAATTATTTGTATAATCCCAGAGACGGAAATGCCAAAAATTCTTCAAAGCATCCACTAATTAAAAAAATTACATTACTTCTTGTACTTAATTTCACTGCTATTTATGGAGATTTGATTTCATTTACACCAATGTATTTGAGCAAATTGCGGATTCTATCATGATTGTTTATTATAGATTATGACCTCAAAATGTATTTAGCAACAAAAAAAACACAATCTTTCAATTATTAATTTGCATACAGTAGAAATTGTCCTTTCACTATCGCCATTTTTAAAGCATCTTTTTTCAGAAGAAAATGAATACAATTTGTAATATATATATATATATTCTAATTATTTACCTGGTATTGTTGTGAATTACATGCAGTTTTTTTTTGCTATATAATATATATTATACTCTCTTTTTTCTTCTCCGCAACTGATCAATCTAATTTCGTAATTCTCAGTATTAAAATCATAATTAAGGCCAGAAAAACTCATCAGTATGCTATCCAATTACTCGTGAAGACATATATTAATGATTTATCATTTTTTCTGGCTAAAGAAAATTTTAAAAAAGAAAAAGGGAAGCATACTGTAAATCGTTCACATCACCTTCAATATTGATGACAGTGATTATAGGATTTGGAATATTGATTCTGACATGCGTGCGTTAACTGAACATCAAACGGCAAATTGTGAAATTAAAAATATAATATAAATTAATAAAACAGGCCAGAGATGACCTTGAAAGAGTGTCATTTAATTATGGGACTTTTGTCAACTAGTTAAACACCGCTCTCCAAAACCCTTTGTTACTTTCTCACAGACATTACAAATATGTACACACACACATCATTTCAAAGTTGTAGTGTTAGACATCCAAAAGAATCCAAAAAGTAGCAACCTTCAAGTTCAGGCCATGTTAAAGCGATTTTGCAATGAGGGACCCATTTTAATCAATGCAATTCCAATTACAGACACTACCAAAAAAAATAATAATAATAATACAAAATAAAAAATAAAATTAACCTCACTATCAGACAGTCCTCACCAGCTGTTATTTCTTAAAAAGCCTTCCCCATCTCTTTCCACCTTGTATCTTTCTCACCTCCATATTCTTCATTTCCTTCTGCCCCAAGACCTTCAAATTAATTCCTTTGAAATTAATGACCATTTTCGGCTCCTCTCTCTCTATGAAACCAAATTCAATTTGGAAACCTGGAGTCTCTCTTTGTTCGTTTCTTATACGTAATTACAAAAAAAAGAAAAAAACACTTCCAATTTATGTGGGTCTTTGAGGCGTTTTAGTTATAGCAACCCTTTAGAATGCTTGAACACTTAATTAATAAATGTTAGTGTTTTGTGTCTTTAAATTCACAAGTTGATCTTAATCTACTTAAAAGAGGTCACCAATCACTTATATATCCATGCTATAGTTCACTCCATTATTAGCAATGCCATTTTCATTTTTCAGTAATTTATATTCATGCTGAAGTGGTGCGTATATGGTTCTAAGGGTAATCTCTTTTTATGTAAAAAGGAAAAGAAAATTCATTGACATTCTAATTAAGCAACAGAAAGAAACCGACCAAATTCACTTCATCAATTCTTCACCAACTCAACCAAATTGAGCATATGATAATAAATATTAACCTTCTGCCGATTTAAGTCGGCAGCACTACTCTACCATTATAAATGTATGTATGTATATAGACATCTAGCTGCTTTAAATTAACATAAATTAATCACATTGTAATTTTATGCCTTAATTCATAGAGTGCAGGCCACTGAAATGGTCTGCAAATTCCTTTGGAAAAAAGTTAAACTAGGCAACATTAATTGCCCATACATCTATGTCGGGCGCAGCCTTAGTGATTTCTCATGAAATTTGACAGAACCCTAGAGAATTATTTTCATTCTTTTGTCTGCTAAAGTCCACTATCAAATTCTGGCTGCCAAGTGTTACATGGTAAATGTGCCACATGGAATCAACCAACTGGATGATACTATCTCTCCCAAGTACTCCCAATGACATGGACATCATGATCAAAAAAAAAAAAAATTGAACTTGTGTGCAGCAGTGTGCCTAAAGCCTTTTGTGAAGGTTCTTAGAGAGCTTCCTTTTTACAATTTCTCTATTTCCTAATGTGGGAGTTTAAGGTTTTTATGTACTACGCTATGGCCGTCCCAAAAGTGTACATTTTTCTCACACCTGTTATTACCCTCCCACAAACAAAGAAAAGCATATACTCCCACTCTTTCTTTTTGAGGCCTTAATTGGTTGAAATTCTTTTTTTTCCCTTTTTTTATTTTTGTTTTTGCTTTACTTTACAGCCCAACTTCATATTCCGCACATGAATTTTCTTTCAAACTTGAAAGCTATTTGACCTTCAGCGTATATAATTATTAAACTATATATACATTTGAAAGTGAAATCACTTAGTGGGTTTTTCCTGTTCTGGGTTTTGCTTTCACATGTCCTTCCTAACAAACACTTAAAGTTGGAACCAAAAATAAAAAAAGAAAAATAAAAAAGATGCTATATATTTTCTCAATAAAGGAATATTGGTATTGAATCATTATTCTACTATTAATTTAAAATGGGATATTTTGGAATTGGATTTTTTCCTCCCTCAAATACAGTAAGCTATATAAGGGTTTACTACTTTTGCCAACTTAAAATAGTTTACTTTGATGTTTAATTACCTCTAGAGCCCTTCTTTTAATTTTCATATTATGTAAGACTCGTATTCTTTATTTTGTGCCTTGAGCTTGGGAAAGGGACAAAAGTTAGGTCGACACTTTTTGCATATTATTTTTCTTAATTCCAATTTGCAATGTGGACGAATAGGCCTCACCATATTGATAGAGAATTTGAATATTTGATCAAATTGGAAGACAGAATCCCTATCTTTCTTTTCTTTTCTTTTATACAGCTAATAATTTATTTTCTGTTTTTTTTAATACAATAAAAATAGATAAGATTTATAATATATATATACACACTAAACTTGAACGCAACATCAGATGACGTTTTCTATGATTTTATATACACACTCTGACAGTTTAAAATAGAGGTTAATATATGGGACCTCCCAAAACAATACGCCAAAAAAGTTTTCTCCTATTGATCAGCTATATATTATATATGCAACTTACACAACTTGGCTTGATTAGAGTTTTCAATCCTCTCTCTTAATATCTTTCTACAACTAATATAATTAACTTTCTGATCATCAAACCATGATTATTGTTAGTTGGGTAAAGCTCAAGGATTGAGAATTTGGTAATTTTAGTGTCTGAGATATTTTTTTTCTGTTTAATTATTTCTTCCTTCCAAAACCGAGCAAGAAATTCCATAATTAGTGCTGACGAATTGAGCAAGTAATAGTGCTAAACGTGATTGAGAGAAACAATTAGATATGAACGACCCACCCAATGGTGCTTGGAAGCGATGACTCTAAAGTCCATTGATTTTGATCATTGAAGTTGATATCAACAATGCTTTTTTGATTGATCATTTTGTACAAATTTATTTTAACAATGCGAATTCCCTAGTACCTCAAATTAATTTACCCAAGCTACTAATTATGTGTGTGTGTGTGTGTGTGTGTGTGTGTATATTTGGTGGGGTAAGGGATTAGACCATTAATTTGTAGCAGCAATGACATATATGTAAGTAATAATTATTAATGGTGTTAGAAATCTAAACACTCTTGCGGTTGATACAATTTGTAACTTATTAGGCGCTGACATAAAAGTTATAAAAGTCAATAGCATGGGTTTGTTCTATGGTTTTTTTTCTTACTAATTTCTGTATACATATAAGTCTTAATTTCCATAACACCAAAATTATCACTGTTCAATTTTATATAAGTATATGTATATTTCAAAAGGTTATGATTTCTTGTTAGATTAACAAGGTAATTAAGGAGATTTGAAAATATATATATAGCAGAAACTATTATTACATGATCTACCTCTAGACCCCTCCACATATATATTTCAAATGTTAATGATTAACCTAAGATTAAAATATATTTAAATATGAGACAGACATCCCCCAAAAGCTTTTACAATGTTTAATGGACATTAATTATGTTATTACTTAAAAGCTCAAAAAGGAAATAGCCCTATTGGCGAAGGGACTGGCCTTCAACCCTAAGTCGATCTTTGTCTAATGTCTAAGAGAAATCCAATAGTACCAGATTGTGACATTTATTATTGGATAGCAGATAAAAATAATGCCATCTGCAATGTGTGATTACTACATTGTCAGCAAATTCAATGATATATTATCCAAGTTACTTTGTAATCTTATCAGTATTATGATGATTTTTGAATTATGCACTTCGACTCTTGATGTAATTCTTGAATTAATTGATGTATGCGCAAAACGATGAAACTCATATTTTTAACTTTGAGATTTCTCATGTTGTGTGTGTGTGATGTGTGTGTGATGTGTGTGTCTATATATATATATATTCAATTTGATAAATATATCCAATTTAATTGTTTTTTTATTTATATTGCATTTAATTACATTTTTTAAACTAATAAATACCAAATCCAACTAAATTATAAAAATTTTGACAGATTCAAAATTTCACTCCAATGATAAGGGAAAAAGAAACACCCCCAAATCTCTCCACCCACGAATTACACAAAAAATTATAATAATAAATAAATAAATAGAAAAAAAGAAGAAGAAGAAGAAGAAGAAGATGAAGAAGTGAAGAAGGATCCAATCCCTAATAATAAGTCTTTCTTTGTGCACAAACCACACACTTTAACTTTGGATGGAATTTGAATATTCTTCCTCCCCTATGGCCAGCCCAGCAGTCATCGAAGTTGACATTATTGATTCCAATTTAATATAATGAATGTCATTTTTTTTTCTTTCTTTCCAAATATGTTTCATCAATGTGAAAAAAAACGATGTAATTTAATTATATGATTTATGACTCCCAACTCCATTTCTGTCGAAGCAACGTACTTGCACACACATCCTTATAAGACAGGGAATCTAACCCCTCCAAAGCAAAAAAGAACTTCCATTTTGGTTCCTAAAGAAGAATATAAATTGACATTAACAATGTATATCATTTTAATATGTAAAAAGGTCAATCATATTGATAGTGAAAAACCTAGCAGTCATACATGGATTAGAATAATCAAAACTTACACAAGGCCAAAACTGTTCTTCATTATCATGCACCATACCCTTTTATTTCAGGTACTATACATCACTGTTTTCCTTTATAGTTTTCTTGGGACGGAAGGTATCGTTTCCTTATGCGAATACAGCCCATATTTCATTTCCAGCTCAATTCATGTATCACTATCATACACACATATACATATATATACATAATTAATATAAGATATAATTATAATCATATATATATATACATATATGGAAAGTTGTGACCCAGCAACATTAAAAGATATTAGTTGGAAAAGCTATGGGAAACTCATAACTTCCCTATCATTGCATTTAATTGATACGGTGCCCACTCAGACTCCATTGTAATTTTTCCTTTATTTTCCTTTTTACATGGAGTTGGAGGTGTCACTGGGAATATTTACTATATAGACGCTGTTTTCACACGAAATTTTTTCTATGATTCATTTTATGGAATAAGCTGTCGACTTAAATAGTGAGAATTCACACACTGTGATGGATAAAAAGTAAGTTTGTCTCTATTAGTAACTTTGTCTCTATTGCTTAAAAGTAACTCTGTCTAAATGTGAAATTAGTACCTTAATTTTGGGAAAAATGAAAGTAATTAGGTGCTTAAAGAGAAACAAAAAAATTTCGTAGACCATGATGAAGCAGTTCACAAATAAGGGCTCCGGTTATGGAGAAAAATATGGGTAACTTCCAAAAGCAGAACTCTGTAGAAAACAAAATGGAAATGCCAAAGTTGCTTGCGCTTGGCATGCACCGGAAGAGTGCTTAACACGCGTTCCAAGGCGCGTGGGAACTTCAGCCTGAGAGCTGTACACTGAATGACTGTCGCTGGCGACTGATGACCACAGTCCAGCCCACAAACATGTCCACAGATTTTGGCCCGGTGCAATTCACCCTGTACAATTCGCAGTAAAATATGACTGCAAAAATTAATAAATAATATATTCCGGCAAAATTAATTTTAAAAAATGGGAAAAGATAATAAAATATAGTGATAAAATAATATATTAAAAAAGGAGCATGATAAGAGACATGGGGACACTGCATTATAAAAATGCTGATGCTCCTTACACTCTTTTGTCCTCATTATAATTTTACATCATCACTCCCAATATTATTTTGTCAAAATACCACCCAAATTTATTATATATATATATATATATACATATTCTCTCTCCTACTAACTCCATAATCACCAAGTTCCAAGCAAACCATCCCATTACTACTAGTCCACTCTCCGTTTCTTTGCATTTTGGCTGCTCTGTTTCAGTTTGTTCTGCTTCGGTTTACTCTGTTTTTGCTATAGTTCTTTGGTTTGGAGGAAAGTAACCTTCTTTTTTCTTTCTTCTTTCTGTACATATAAAAGGAGCTCTCTTTTTCTACTTGAAAATCTTGAGCTCAGGCGGAGTGTGGTTCTTGGAAATGTATGCAGAGACTGGGCTTTTGTTCCCGTATTTCCAGAATTTCTCTCAAGAGGTTCAGCAACTTGAGGAATTCTGCAAAATCCAGAAGTCCAATGCTTTAATGGTACTCTCTGAGTTTAGATGTCTTTGTATGAATGAACTTGTGTCAGTACGTTTTTACTCACTGTCTCTACTTTCTCATCTTTTTTACTGTTGGTGTGCTCGATCTGCATTAGTTTGATTGTTCTTAGATGGGTTTGAATTGATTTGCTGCAAGCTTGAGTTTTGGTTCTCACTCTCAATCACCCCCTGTTTGTTCGCTGAGAAAAATGGGGCAACAAAAAATGGGACAACTTGTGGTTGAAAGCAAATTCAGAGTTAAAAAAAAAAAAATAGAAATATTTGAGCAAATTCAGTAGCCTCTTATTTCAAAGTTCAATTTCCTTAACACGCTTTTTTTTTTTTTTTATTGATCTAATTATGTGTTTGATCCCCTTTTTGGTTGACGAGAAAACAAGGAAAAGAAAAGAAAAGAAAAGAAAAATTAATTGATGGACTTTATGTTTTATTCTTTCCTTCTGTGTTTCGACGGAAATGAAAAGAAGAAAAAGAGAAGAAGATTTGTTCATTGTATTTTGTCATCATTTTCCCGAAACATTTATGGAAACAGCTGGAGTTAGCTTTCTTTGCTGGATCCGGAAAAGAGTGTAAAAGGACAAGAAAAAGTAAAATAATTTGAAATAATTTTGTTTCCACCATAGTTTCGTGTTCAATAGTCTACTTCCAGTTTGAAGTTGAGATTTTGCTTTTCCACCGCACTTGCACAATACAAAAGAAGAAAAAGTCTTCTTTTTTTTTTCCCCCTTTCATGAAGGTGGAGGGAAGGGTGTGTGAAAACATAAAGTTATATTCTCCTGTATTATTATATCCATGGATATTTTTGTTTGTTATCAAAAATTAAAATTTTTTAATAGAAGGGGAAAAAGGAGCCTTTAAAAGTATCCATGGATCTGAATTTGCTCATAGAGGGTTTTTGGGGGTAAAAGATCCTCCTCTTTAGTGGGTTTGTATAAACTCAGTTAAAATACAAGTTTAAAGGCAATTTACTGGTGTTTGCTTAGTGAAAGATGAGCTTTTAGTATGGTTTTGATTTTCATTTAAATATCAACTTGAGGGATGGTTCTTTGTTTCTATCTTTTTCATTTTTTCTTTTTCTTTTTTCTTTTTTTTTTTTCCCTTCAGCTAAATAAACTGTGTTTCTTTTATAGCCCCTACTTTTGGTTGAATTTTTGGCTTGACAGTGAATTTCTTCGTGCGTTTCTCTTTCCCGTTTTCCCTTGACTGAATTTATGGAGAACTGTTCTTCTAGCTTCTGTAGAAAACGCCAGAAACCAAAACCAAGCTTGTAAAATGTAGTTAGTTCCTTTTATTGGCCATGGTCTTTTTATTAAAGCTATTGTTATTAAATACTAAATTCATGTTTCTTTCACTCTAAAAGTATAATCATATAGTAATCATTGACTTTTATCTTGATTAACCAGGGTTATAATAATTACCAAGAATTTGAATATCTTATAGATAACGTATTCAGATTCATCGTTGATAGTTGCTAATTTTAATTTTCCTTTTGTCTATTGCAGAGTAACCTCATCCAGTCATCCATGATATCAGAATATGACCTGGGAGGAGAAGGAGATCTATTCAAAGCTCCAGAACCCATCATTGAAGAGCCAGTTGTGGGCCTTGATCCCATGACAGCAGCTATTTCAATGGTATCTTGTGGGGAAGATGCCATCTCCCACCAAGCACTCAAGGTTGCAGACATTGAATCACTTCATAAGGAGCAGCTTCTTAATGAGGTCTTTTATGCGTGCGAGAAGGATCTCTTTGAAAAAGCAGCAATAGAAGCACCTTTTTCTGAAGTTTTAGATATCAAGATTCCCATTTTGAGGACGGATACTAATCAAGTTTTAGAAAACAAACCTCTTTCTGATGGGCTATTTCAGAAAAGTGTAAGCTCAGAATGTCTAAGCTCTATGGATTGGATGCACACCGCTGTGCCTAAGCCAAATTTTCTGGATTTTCCTGGAATGGATTTTGGTGCTGCTTATGGGATGCGGCGTGCATTTAGTGAAGGAGACATTAAGGTCAGATTTATTAATTCACCTTGTTTTACTACAATTATTTGTGGTGTTGGGGTAACTAAACATTTTAAAAGGTTACAGCTACTATTTCTTGACCCAAAAACCTGAAAATTGTTTCTTTAAGACAAGAAAATGGAAAAATATAACAGGGTTGCTGAGACTAATCACCACTCTTTTAGCTTTTAGGTGGATCATAGTGTCATCGATTATAGGACTCTACTTCCTACCCTAGGATTATTATTTACTATGCAAGTAGGATTTAAGAGGGCTTGTGTAGTGACAAAGTCTATGATGGTACACAATTAGCAAGTCAGTGCATTTATTAGCCACCTTCCTTTACGTTATCTGTCCAGGTAGATAAACAGCCGCTCATTAAGACATAGGTCGATCTTGTTCATTTGCATGTTCCTTTAATAAGTGAAGTGGGATCTAACTAAGAACTACGCATGATTTAGTTGGATACACCCGACTTTTAGTTTCCTTTAAAGAGAAACCTTCCACATATTTGGACTTTTTCATGCCTGGTTCATTACCAATGTTATCTTCTTCTTGGTTGTACTGCTCATCGTTGGAGTAGGGAACATAGATGGATCCTATGGTTGATTAGACATCTAATAGCTCTGTTTCTTCCCTTAAAACCATTCATATGCATCTAGTGACTCTTTTTGTCATCTGAAAATTGCAACTGATTGACTTTGTCTGCATTTCCCTCTCATTTGTGTGGTTTAAACCACCAGATTCTAGTGACATATATCTTCCATTGTGCACCAAGCATTTATTGGCTATATTACAAAGTCTACGGACTGAGAAATTTTTAGATGTTTCTGGCCATTTCAACAGGATGGGGCTGAATCATTGATAATGAGTTTTTATGACAGACTCTTGGCAATGTTAACATAAGCCTCATCCATTCTCCCCATGAGCGGCCCTTCGTCAACAACTGCACCTCAGAGGAACGTAGGGAGAAGCTTTCAAGATACAGAACTAAGAAGACAAAGAGGAACTTTGGCAGGAAAATTAAGGTAGAAATTTTTATCTTTATTTTTTTGTATATATATATATATATATTATATTTTTCTGTAGAAACATAATTATTATTATGCAAACTAATTAAGTAGAATATAAAGTCAGAATTAAGGACCATACAGCCATGCAACAGAAAACTTTAGTCTCTTTGATTGATTGATAACATCACGTTATGCTTTTGCAAACTTTGCAGAACTGCAAATGCTCAATGTCATTTGCAGACTTGTAGTTGACACATTCATGACATTTTTAGTACATAACTTGTCCTGTCATTTCCTTTTGGAAGCTCTGGAAGTGACGCAAATTTTGTAGATTTATACCCTCATTGATTTCCAGTTTCTTCAATTTGAAACACAGCAATTATGTCCGTGAAGATGGCTATCACCATCATCGGTCAACTCCAAAGACTTAAACATTACAAATTCATTACAAGTGCTTCAAAACCATTGTGTATCTTCCCTCCATGTAGTACTTAGTGCTTAGATCTATTATCTTTTCTGCTAGTCAAAATCTCACGTCAAGAGGTAGTAATTCTCTCCCTCTTTGCCATGTGTAGTGTTTAAAAATCTCTCTCATTCTCACCTGAATTTTCTTGTGCCACTGGTTTTGGATGATTCCTCACTGAAAAATCTTTTTTGCATTGTTGCAGTATGCATGCAGGAAGGCTCTTGCTGACAGCCAACCAAGGATCCGAGGAAGGTTTGCAAAAACTGAAGAACCGATGTCAAGAGGCAGTAACTGTTAACCTACTCGGTGCGAAGAAACGTAGGAGTGAAGTAGCTGGGTCCGATGATGCAGTGGAAGAGATCAGGAGAAGTGGAAGATCTGGCATGTGGACGTGGTCTACCAGAACAACTTCAAGTCCAAGTACTTCAGAAGTAGTTTAATCTCTTTTTGCTGTAATAACCTCCTCTTTATGTACCTATATGGCCAAGTAGAATTGTAAATAGGGTATGCTTAAATAAAAGAAGGGGAAGCAGAAAATTGTACTTGTTTATATTGTATGTT
Source organism: Rhamnella rubrinervis (assembly GCA_007844105.2). Classification (NCBI taxonomy): domain Eukaryota; kingdom Viridiplantae; phylum Streptophyta; class Magnoliopsida; order Rosales; family Rhamnaceae; genus Rhamnella; species Rhamnella rubrinervis. The sequence goes on from CM017576.2 coordinate 1,175,822, forward strand.
TTTCAAATGCCTATATTAGCGTCTTTCTTTCAGTTTCTGCTACTCAAACAAAGGGTTCTAATTTAACATTAGGGTTTTTGGCACAAATGCCTTCTGAGTTATATACAAAGTTACAAATAGTAAATCATAAATTATAAAGTTGGTATTAATACCTTTTCAATTTAAAAAACAGTTTAAAATATCTTATAATTAGTATATTTTTAGTTGTTCATATGTATTATTTTCTATGTTAAAAGGTTGAATTAAGTGGCAGGAAGTCAAACATAAATTATTTTGAATTATTTATATAAAAATATTTTTATAAGTAGTTAAAAAAATATACTATATATTTATAGGATGGAAATAGTTTTTAAATTTTATTAAAATTCATAGAGCATTGGTGTCAGTTACTTAGAAAGTAATTTGTAATTTTATACACAGGGGGCATTGATGTAAAAAATCCTGATCAATGTCGGTAGCATTACAATGAATTCCTAAGAATATTCAAGAAAGTAGTAAATTATGTCGGTAGCATTACACTGAATGCCTAGGAATAGTCAAGAAAGCAGTAAATTAGATTGGATTTCAGGTAACAAGCATATTGGTTGAGGCACTGATAATCAGTTGAACCGTACTCTTAGGCTCAGCCTTTGAATTATCTCTATGGAATTTACTGCCCAAGCTGTCACTAAATCACACTGTTCCTTGTGGAGATAATTGATCTTTAGAACATATCAATCTTCAATTCTTATCTGTTTCAAAGGTTCAATCATCTTCATAGCAGATCTTTAATACATATAAAAAAAAAATACATGACAAGGATACCTATTAGGAGCTGGAAATGGTTATAAGGTATAATAAGTTCTCTTTTTTAATTATTAAAATTATTGTTGGTACACAGTGGAAGCATGAAGATTAATAAATATTAATCCAAGCTTCCATTTCCATGTTTTGTCATTTAGCAAAAAATAATTCCCACGTTTTGTCTAAATGATTTTTTAGCAGACTATTTGCAACATGCTCAATTTGGGTAGAAGAAAAGAAAGGAAAAACAAAAAAATGTTTATGACAAGGAAGAAAAAAACATTAATAGATATCAACAATAGCCATCTCCATCCCACGATTTCCTCTTCGTCATCATCTCACTTGACTTTCGTTTTCACTGTTGGGTGTGTTGGTTGGTCATAAATGAGTTTATATACAGTTCACCCTCACAGGAGAAGACGACGAACCATGAGTTTGATAGCTTGGTGTGCCACTTTGGATCTTAAGCAAGAATATTCTTTGCTTGGTCAAGTGGCTTTCATATTATAAAAACATGTCGGTTCAAGTTAGAGCAGGGCCGTAATGAAGCATATGGTAAGTATCAGTCAAAACCACATCATCATACAAATTCTCTCAATCTTTGCCTCACCATGAATTTTGATCGATTTCCTCATGGGCCTTCTCTATGGTTTCAATTGCTTGTAAGTTTCCAAAATTGAATCATTATTGTCTGGGACATGGACGTGTCCATCAATTCTCTCAGCAAATTAAATCACTCTCACAAACCACCACCGTAGATTGATTGCTCTGAACTTGGCTCCTCTTCTATGTCTGATTACTGCAATTATAGCGACGCTGACAAACTTGGGACTATACCCTTATGCATTTTTGAATGTGACTTGGACTCATTATTACATTACATAAGAGAGGGATTAACACACTTTATCATTATGATTGTGAATTTTGTGACATTTAAAACATGCCAGTCCAAATTAAGGCCTTCGACGGTCCAAAATTTTCCAGCAACGTGCTATGAAATTTCAGAGTAAGTTGCCAGGTTAATAAGAAAGCGTTTTCGTCATGGTGCAATTCCTGATTGCGTACCTCAACAAATCCATTTTCTAAATCTACAGCCTCTTCTTCTTCCTGAGATATTATCAGTCATTTGTATGGTTTGGATACTATCTAAACATTCATAAAACCTTGTCAATATTCAAATCTCAGAGGCTTTGGATTAAGCATATGAAAAGAAGGTGGTGGTAACAAACTAAAAAAAATTATCAAGTTGTTAAAACACCAACGTTTTGTATATATTTGGTTGACCATTCTCTTAGAGACATAGAGTTCCAGATCTTTAAACCAACACCACAATGTGTTCATAAGCCAGCCGAGGCAGTAAAACAATTTGCTGATTCCTTGCCACCATATTGTATGCTCTGATTCCTTAACAAATTCCTTTTTTCAACATCATAAAAAGTGAACAAAACAGAGCCCCTGAAAATAAACACAACCGGAAAAGAAAGTATGTGGAAAATTCACTAATTCCATAGGTGGCGCTCCATTATTTAAACACCATGTTTTCAGTCCAACCCCAACCAAAATCCCAACATAACACATCACCTGGCTTTCTATTGTTCCGGCAGCGCCACCATCTGTCAACCCCATCATCAGAAAGCTCCCCACAAATAAATTAAACCATTTTCTCAGAGCCAAATCTAGTAAAAATTTCACCTATACATGTGTGTTGCAAGCACCAAGAAAAGCCCAAACAAGTTTGAGACATGAAACATTCAACCCAGCCCATGTCTGCCCCAACCGGACTCACTCACGACTTTAGGGCTATGACCTATTCACCACGTTCATCTTTACAATCCCATGACAGATAACAAGGCACGCACCGTATCTTCGAGGATCCACGTGATCCAACATGGCCTCCTCTCCCATTTTAAGGCATGCCCATTATCATTGCACCACAAAATTAATTTATTTTTTTTTTAGAAAAAAACACACACACACTCGGAAGCTTCTTTTTCTTTAGCAATATTTTCTTAGAGTTGACCTTCCGGCTAACACAGATTGCCTGCTCGCATATCTGGTCCTTCCCATAAAATATTCATGGTAAATAAAACTTTATTCACTTGCAGACCAATCCATCCTAACCCTACCATGATCACCGTTAACCCACCATGGTTTTACTGATCCTTCAAAGGTTTCTGTTTTTCCTTTAGATCGAGGGCATGGGAATACACCCCATTTTGATTAATCCACCTCTGAGTTACTACGTACGCAAATGACCAACCTTAAAAACGTGGTGTATAAATATTCCTATATGACATAGCACGGACTTTAATCAGACTCACTAGACACTGTTCCAAACTCGGATCCATGGTATCTAGGGTTTGATGCTATACAAACCCATTTATCAAATTTTACAAATTCTATAGGAACTTAAAGTTGGTCGGTCCGTGTTGACAAATTCCCTGAACTCGCAAGTCCCAAGTTTTTTCAATTTCAAAGAGGGTTTCATAAACCAAAACTCGAAGGAAAACTCAGCGAGACCTCATCCGTTGGGAAGTTTATGATTAGGTGGTGCCATTTTCTCAGGACATCTGCGTGGAAGCAGGAATTTTTTAAAGGTTAACTAATCATCAACCCCTGAAATTACAAAGAAGAAAATTTTCGGACAATAAAAAACAAAAATTTCAGCAAAAGTTACTACCTTTCAGTAAGTAGCTTGGGAACATAACCTGTTTATTAACAGTCCCACCTAAACTGAAGCATACCCAAAATAACCCTCCAATAAATTTGGTGGGAAAAATTCGTCATGCCGTTGGTGAAGCTTTTAAATCTCAAACATCACTTTTTTGGTCATACCCGCCATTTTCAGGACCCCAAAAAAGAAAAATAAAAAATAAATATCAAACCCATCACTTAAAAAAGAAGAAGATATAAACTCTTCTCTTCAACCATTTGCTCTGATAACCGCCATCATATTCCAACACGCAAGGCGCCGAGAGAGGTTTTTCCGAAACCAAACCTATCACCTTTTTCTCATCCACAATACAAATCTAACCCCATATAAGCCTGAACCCAAAATGTCAATGTGGAAAATAATTTCATGCAATATAATCACATTGTGCTGCCATTGCTATGTACGCAGGCTCATCAAAGTACGAACTTTGCAGCGTTGCTACATAACAAAAAGTCCATTATAAATTTAACATAAAACTTGATGAACTATGGTCGTATTAAATTCTAATAATGTAGAAATTGCTTGGCACATTAGAGTTCCAAGTTTTTTGGAAACGGATTATTAGTTCCATGTTTGTCTGCTGAAAAAAGCCATAGCCACCAAACCAAAATCCAAAAAATAAACCCAGCCCATGAAGAATGTTGCTAAACCAGAATGCCCATCACCATGCTCATGACCTCGGCAGAAGAATTGTGCTACAAACACGTAAGACGCAAGTTAACCTCTCTCTCTCTCTCTCTCTCTCTCTCTCACATCTAATATAACACTTTTACAAGATAACGCCGACCCCCCCCCTCTCTCTCTCCTATACCCTGTCACCACTCACCCGCCCTATAACTCTTTCTCAGATTTTCATTAAAAATTAAAAAGCTTTCCAAAACTTAAAATTTTTACTATTTTCCATAATTAAACTTCATTTTTGTAATAAACTTCTCTGTTCTCTCTCCTTCTCTCGCTCTTTCTGTGCTCTGTAGCAGTTAGGGAGAAAGTTCCTCCAACAGATCCCTATCTCTATTTCAAACACGTTCTTTTCTGAATTCGATCTTTTCTGTCACTCTCAGCTTGCTCAATTTTCTCTCTCCCTCAGAGTTTCATTCACAGTTATTTGTCTGTTACGTGGTAAGACAAAGTCAGTATCTCTCTTTATTCTCTGAATTGCTCTGTTTCTGGGTATACTTCGAAATTAGGGTTTATGGGTGTTCTGAGAATTGGGGTTTTGATGTGAAATCAAAACGATTTATGGGTATTGTTATGTGAACGTGGGATTCCGTAAAGCATTTAAATTCAAGGATTCGTTGGGTTCTGATTTCTGCGAGAATGATAATCAAGCGGAATTTGAAATCCCAAATGCCGAGTCTGAAACGGTGCAAACTTAGTGATTCTGCGGGCGAGGACGACGAGAACTCTGCCAGGAAGAAGAGGAAGACTAATGGGTATTACCCCCTTAATCTGCTCGGCGAGGTCGCCGCGGGTATTCTCCCTGTGGGCTTTCATGGGTTACTCCGCACTGTTGCAGCCGAGAAGGGCTTCTCTGCTTCTTGGTGCACCCAAGCCTCGTGCTCCCCCGAAGTCGAGTCCAAATCAAGAGGTCGAGATTCGACGAGAGGGAAGATTAATGGAAAGGTGGAGGTTCAGCGGCCACCTCTTGTGAGAACTTCGAGGGGTCGAGTTCAGGTACTCCCTTCTCGTTTTAATGATTCAGTTATTGAGAATTGGAGGAAAGAAAGTAAGACTAGTTTGAGTGATTATGTGTTTGATGATGAGGTTGAGTGTAAAAAAGAGAAATTTAGCTTTAGGACGCCAAAAACTTGTAGTTTAAATGTGAAAAAGATGCGAAACGATGAGAGAATTGGATATAAGTATAGGAAGTACTCTACATTGTGTGAAGACGAGGATGGGGAGGAGGAAGGTTACGTGGCTTGTGAGAAATTTGATATTAGGAAGTATTCGAGTTCTAGGAATTCACTTACATCTGTGCATGAGCAACTAATCGAAGATGAGAAGTACCCAGTTGAGGCAATTGTGGAACAAATTGATTTAGTGGGCGCGGAGAGGCTTGTGAATGACGGTGATGAAAGGAAAGACGGTTTGTATGGACCTGAAGACTTCTATTCTGGTGATATAGTGTGGGCAAAGCCAGGTAAAAAGGAGCCATTTTGGCCTGCTATTGTCATCGACCCAATGTCACAAGCACCTGAACTAGTTTTGAGGGCTTGCATAGCTGATGCAGCTTGCGTGATGTTCTTTGGGTACTCTGGGAATGAAAATCAAAGGGTACGAACTACTTTTTCTTGTTTTTTTTTTGTCCAGGAAATACGGAAAAAAGAAAAAGAAAAAAAGAACTACTTCCTGTATGGTGTTTATCTAAATTATGGCTTGTGTTATTATGTTACAAGAATGTGGCCATTAATTATGATATTTTAATGACATCAAGCAGGATTATGCATGGGTTAAGCGGGGGATGATTTTTCCGTTTATGGATTATGTAGACAGGTAGGTGGCTGCAGTATTTTATTTATTTATTTATCTATCCTTTAGTCTCCAATTTGATTGCTATTTAGAAATTCTTTGCTCTTAGGAAACTTTTTTAATTATTAGGTTCCAGGGCCAGTCCGAATTGAATGAATGCAAGCCATGTGATTTCCAGATAGCTATAGAGGAGGCATTTTTAGCAGAACAAGGGTTTATGGAAAAATTGATTGCTGATATAAATATGGCTGCCGGGAATCCAGCTTATGATGATTCTATTCTAAGAGGGTTTCAAGACACTACTGGTTCAAATCAGGATCCAGACTGTCACTTTCTGAACCAGGCAAGTTGTCTTGTAGTTTCCTGCCTTTTACTTTTGAGTGACCTATTAGATGTAATATCAATTGTAAAAGTGTGGGATTATATAATTGAAAATTGATATTAGCAAGTTTGTGTTTTGACGTGGGCTATTTTTTGCTTGCTAGCTGAAATTGCAGTAAAGTAAGTAGGACTTTCAGTTTTTATAGATGTTTAATTGTTTAAAATTTAATTGTTTAAAATCTGAGATAATATCTTTTGCAAGCAAAGCTTAATAGATTGATTTGCCTTGATTAAAATGTTTTTTTTTTTTTTCTTGGCTAACATAGCCAGAAGAAGATGGACCTGTTGCTAATCCCATTTCTTCTGCTTAATTTTTCCTCAGCAATCTATTGGAGAGAAGACACTTTATCTTGATAGAAATACATGTTTCTTCATTTTGTTTTCCTAGTTCATTGAATCTGCTTCATTCTATGCAGTATGTGACTGGAAATGGAAAGGATGCACGATCTTGTGAAGGCTGTGGTGTAAGCCTTCCTTTGAAAATGTCAAAGAAGATGAAGGCTTCAACTCCAGCAGGCCAAATTTTTTGTAGAAATTGTGCTAGGGTTCGTACGGTTGCCTTGTTCTTTGAACCATTTTATTTAGTTTAGTATTCAGGTTTGCATATGTTGAGATTTGTTGATGTTAACTGATTCTTGTTTTAGTTAACAAAATCAAAGCACTATTGTGGCATATGCAAGAAGATTTGGAATCATTCGGACAGCGGAAGTTGGGTGAGGAACCTACTGTGTTAAGGTTGTCACAATTTCTCCTGTTATAGATAGCTGCTTATTATCTAATGTCATCTTTGGACAGGTTCGTTGTGATGGTTGTAAAGTATGGGTGCATGCGGAATGTGACAAAATTTCCAGCAATCTTTTTAAGGTCTGTCATTATAGTACTATCTGATACCTTTTCTTTTTATTTTCTTTTCTCTGGATGGTGAGAGCATAAAGAAACATTTCAGACTTCCCTGACCAAGTTATTTCTTTCTTGAAGAATTTGGGGGGCACTGATTATTATTGCCCTACTTGCAAAGCGAAATTTAATTTTGAATTATCAGATTCAGAAAAGGGGCAACCAAGAATCAAGTAAGTTTGTAAAGCCCAATGTTTACTATGAAAATCTTGGTTACATGAAATTTTTTCATTATGATTACTATGAGTATCACTACAGAGTGATCTCTTTTCTTTTTCTTTTGTTGCTATAGTCAGACATCTTTTTGTTTACTTTCTATATGAATTAGCCATAGTTCATCTTTTTCTATTTATATTTTGGGAGATTCAGGCTGCATTCAACTGAAATTTGAATACATTATTCCACCTTCTTTTATCTAATGATTATAGGGTTTCTGACTTGGATGAAACAAATTTTTTATGCATTATTCCATCTCCTTTTATGTAATGTTTGCTATGGTGTCTGATTTAGATGGAACAAAAACAATGGTCAACTTGTGCTGCCGAACAAGGTTACAGTTCTCTGCAACGGTGTGGAAGGCACATATTTTCCAAGTCTTCACTCGTAAGGATTAGTGCTTTTGATTGAATGATATCTGGTAGAGGACTGTTGTTTATATGTATTTTGTGATTTTGTCAATAATGGTTGAATTTTTTGTTATCCCTTCACGTTGGTCTTCGATTTGGCTTCAATGGGGGAATCAAATTTATGATTACTAGTGTTTTCTTACTTTTTTACATGCTTAAATATTCAACATACAAAATCTTTTCAGAATATAGTTTTCCATTTTTTAATTACAGATTGATATATCTGCATATCTGTTCTTCGTTTTTAGCATATTTTAATTTAGTAATTGATTTGAATTTTAGATACTTTCCAAATAAAACTAATAACGTTGTCGTCAATCCCAGTTTTGTTAAAAGATGTGAATTTCTAGTTTCTTAATTTTCAGAGAATATAGTAGTCAGAAACTTTTCTCCTACCAGTTAATTGAGTGGGCTCTTGTCCATGTGCTGGACGATTGGCATGCACACCATGAGCTTGTGAGAAGCTAGAAACAGAAACTTAAGCTAACTTTTAATCTCAACTTGCACTTTAAGCTAATACAATTACAAATTCCTTTTTTATTCTTTAATATCTGAAAATGATTATTTTGATGTTCCTTTTGTCCAGAGTTGTCTGCGAGTGTGGGTCCTGTGGGACAGAAAAGCTAGCACTTAGTGAGTGGGAGCGGCATACAGGTTCAAAGGCAAGAAATTGGAAGACAAGTGTCCGGGTGAAGGGTTCCATGCTGCCACTGGAACAATGGGTTTGTGCTTTATTTTAGTTCTTTTCATTTTCTGCATATTGCTTATCCTTTAAAAGTCTGTCTTGGCATGTGAAGATAGATTTCTTGTATGGAAAGAAAATTCCATCCATGCTTGATGAATCAATAATATAATACAGTGAAGTTGTAGTTCATTGCAATCTTGTTTGATTTTGTAGATGGTGCAGTTAGCTGAGTATCATGCAAGTGCTCTTGTATCTGCCAAACCTCCTAAGCGTCCTTCTATAAAAGAACGCAGGCAGAAGTTGCTTGCTTTTTTGCAAGGTATGCTTTCTTTTTCACTTTTTTTTTTTGGTTGTTATTGTTGTGCTTCCATAGCCAGCATGATTTATGAGAAATAACTTTGATATGCTTGCTAATGATAGAGAAGTATGAACCTGTTTATGCAAAGTGGACAACAGAGCGATGTGCAGTATGTAGATGGGTTGAAGATTGGGACTACAACAAGATCATCATTTGCAACAGGTATTATCATATGAGACCACTCTCACAGCATTCATAGCCTAACTATAATGACTCAGGAGTCAGGACCAACAGATGCTCATTATAGATTATATTATAAGGCAGAAATGTTAGAATTTGAACTGGGTTTATGCATATTCAAATAAATTTTCTGACTGCTAATAGTATATCCTCTATTTATGAAGTTTTTATTTTTCTAACAGATGTCAAATAGCTGTACATCAAGAATGCTATGGAGCAAGAAATGTTCGAGATTTCACTTCATGGGTTTGCAAAGCATGTGAAACTCCTGAAATCAAGAGAGAATGTTGCCTCTGTCCTGTGAAAGGCAAGTTGTTGATTACGTCACTTCATTATTTATTTATTTATTTTTGTTTAATCAATTATTTTATTTTTGCTTTTATTTGGTATGAAAAGATTTAAAAATTTAATCAATTATTTTATTTTTGAAAAGAGTTAAAAACATCTTTCCTGAACCACTTGTTTTCTTGTGGCGTTCAATAATATGATACAGCATTTCTCTTTGTTTATGCAAAAATCTTGCTTCTTACACAGAAGCTTAGTCAGTCAATGATATGGATATTACTTAAAACAGTGGATATTTGTAAAATCCTAAGCTGTTAGGTAGTCAGCCCAACCTTGTATATCAAGCTAACATGCAGACAAGATGAATTGTACACGTGACTTGTAAAGTTTGAAGTTTCATTGTGTATCATCAGTTGATATTTTTCAATTATCTCTACCACAGGAGGTGCTCTAAAGCCAACTGATGTTGAAACATTGTGGGTTCATGTTACGTGTGCATGGTTCAGACCAGAAGTCTCTTTTGCAAGTGATGAAAAGATGGAGCCTGCCCTTGGAATCTTGAGTATTCCATCAAATTCTTTCGTGAAGGTGATTTAGCCACTTTTGGGCTATGAGAACCTTATGATAATTCCATTATTTGGAATGAAACAATGTTGAAACAGTTGGAGTATTTTTTAGCATAGCAATTCTCTGTCATATGAATATGGTTCTATCAAACATAAATGCAATCCTTCACATCTATTACCTTTCTCTTTCTTTTCATTCAATATTTGCCTCCACTATAGAAGGAAAAAGTGCCAGATATAATCTTTGAAGTTGAAGCACACACTTATTATGTGAAATTTTTTTTGAAATAGTTGATTAACTATATTGCTGTCAGAATCAATGTACTTTCTCATTTGGTTGATTGTTTGTTTAATATTTAACTGATGCAATCTAAACTATGCCTCTTTTAACTTCAGATTTGTGTTATTTGTAAGCAAATTCATGGTTCATGCACACAATGTTGCAAGTGTTCCACTTATTACCATGCAATGTGTGCATCAAGGGCAGGATATCGCATGGAGGTGAGATTCTTCTTGCTTTCCAACTTTTCATTTGTGCTCTATGTTATTCTATAGTAACTATAGGTGAGGGTAAATATTTTATTTCAAAAAGAAATTTTTTTGAGGGTTCCCTGAGTAATGGTATCTTGTCAACATATAAGTATGTTGGATCTGTGTATTCCTATATCCAAAGAGAATGATCTCCAAGCACAGAATTGATCTCTCTCGAATCATATTCTGTTTTTAACTTTTGTTTGTTTCGTATTTTAGTTGTGGATCAGTTGGATGGTGTCTTTGTTTATTATTGATCAGGTTGTTCAACTCACTTTTCACATATGCTTGCATTTATCCATAATTCTAAAATTGCAGTTGCACAGCTTGGAAAAGAATGGGAAGCAGATTACAAAAATGGTTTCATACTGTGCTTATCACAGGTTTGCAATTCTGATTCTGTCAACAAAACCCCCCCATTTGCCTCCATTTTTTTTTTTCATGTGCTTATCTCCTAGTGGTTATATAATTAAGAACATGTTTTTTAAAGTTATTTCTAATTCTAACGTATCTTGGGAAAGCAACAATTTTATTTTTTGTGCAGGGCTCCAAATCCAGATACTGTCTTAATTATACAGACTCCCCTTGGTGTTTTTTCAGCCAAAAGCCTTCTTCAAAATAGGAAGAGGGCTGGTTCAAGGTTAATTTCATCCAATAGAACAAACTCAGAGGAGGCTTTAACTGTTGAAACTAATGAGCTTCAGCCATTAGCTGCTGCAAGGTGCCGGTTATTTAAAAGACCTAACAATAACAAGAAGGTACCTTATTTATGATTTTTTTGGTGATAAATATCTCAGTTTGCCCAAGTATTCTGTAGAAAATACTTCATTTGAAGATGGTGCAAATACATTCTGTGCTTTTAACCTAACTCAAGCTGAAGAAACTTAATAACAGTTTAGGAAATGTCTGCTGCTATATGCTTCTTTGGGTAGTAGGGGAAAGGGAGAGATTTGGATCTCTAAGTGTATTGGAAGCTAACACATCCTTTGGCTTCACTAAGCCAGTTTTTTAATTCATATTTGGCTATGATCATTTTACTATTTTCATTATTTTTTATTTCTTATTTTTTAATTGATAGAGAACAGAAGAAGAAGCCATTACGCACCAAGTGATGGGACACTCTCATCATCCCTTTGAAACAATACGAAGTTTGAACACCTTCAGAGTAAGCCTCTTCAACTCTTTTCTTTTTTCTATTCTTTTGATGTGGAACTTGAGAAACCTCAGTCCGCAGCTTAACGTGCATGGTTTTTTTTACCAGCAGGTAGTTGAGGAGCCTAATTCTTTCTCTTCTTTCAGAGAACGACTTCACCACTTACAGGCTAGTCTCGATACTAAAATTCTATAACTTTCTGGATTAATGTTCTGATTGTTATTTGAATATTTATATATGATTGCAGAGAACAGAAATGGACCGTGTCTGTTTTGGTAGATCTGGCATACATGGTTGGGGTCTCTTTGCACGTAGAAACATTCAAGAGGGAGAAATGGTAAGGCCGAAGCTAAAACTACTTAAATCTTATTAGAAGAAATTAATTTTCCTTCCTCTGCCACCACATTCTCATAGTTAGATGCGCATTTTATAAATGTGGAATAAATAGCGTGTTTGTCTGCAGGTTCTTGAATATCGTGGAGAACAGGTGAGGCGTAGTATTGCTGATCTGAGAGAGGCACGCTACAGGGCGGAAGGCAAAGACTGCTATGTGGGTTTTAACTTTCCAATGATTTAAGATTATTTATTTACTTATAAAGGCTTTAGTTAAATCTAGAAGTTAATGTAATACATAATTCTGCAGCTGTTTAAGATCAGCGAAGAAGTCGTGGTGGATGCGACTGATAAAGGAAATATAGCACGCTTAATAAACCATTCAGTGAGTCATTTCAGTCAAAAACTTTTTAAGGATTTGAATTAGAATTTAACTGTAAGATATGGTCTTTCTTCACCTAACTAATATAACTGCCACCGTCAAAACCTTTTATTATATAGTGCATGCCCAACTGCTATGCGAGGATAATGAGTGTTGGTGATGAGGAAAGCCGGATAGTTCTTATTGCCAAGACTAATGTATCTGCTGGTGACGAGTTAACGTACTCTCTCTCCCACCTTGTGTTGTGTGTGTGTGTTTCTTCTTCAATTATAGTATGGTATCAGTTAATGTACTAACATGCATGTGGCAGGTATGATTACTTGTTTGATCCTGACGAGCCTGAAGAATTCAAAGTCCCTTGTTTATGTAAAGCTTCTAACTGTCGGAAATTCATGAATTAGGATTTACAAAGAGAGACAGATACAGTTGCACAGCCATTTGTTTTTTCTCCGCAAGGAACACTAACCCCATTCCCCAGTTTCGCGGGATCTCACACCACCACAGTTGCATACTAAATTTGTAATTTTTGTCAAAAGAAGAAAAAAGAACAAAAAAAGAAAGTGATTTTGTGTAATTCTTTTGTCTTCCTATTTCATTTTCTTTGTACAAATCTTTCAAGCTTAATAATAAAAAGCTATTAGATTTGCTGGCTTAGCTTAGCATTTGGTCTCTGTCTGCTGTTAGCTTTTTTGCACAATCCCTAATAGAATTTCCACTTCTATTGTACATATGTAGTATGAAATTTTTACTTTTGTGATGATGAAAAAAGAAATGTAGTTCTGATGCACTGATGAACTCTGCGATGAGATGGGTATTAAATGGAAGATGAATAGCTTGAAACAAAGGAATGACAATGTCTTCAACTAATAAACAACTATTAGGGATATATTAATCAATCTAGCTCCTCTATAATATGTAGAAAGTAAAAAATGATGATATTTGAGTGTTATGGCCAAACTGCTGTCAACGAAAACTTTTAACAGTTGTGGAGAAACAGTCCTTGGGTAAACCATATATAAATATCCCCCAAACACTTTACTATCGGTTCTCTTCGTATGTATACCTGTAATTGGAAATTAATCGTCATAGTTTACTTTTTCCCCATGCGTTTACATGCATGCTGACCATTTAAGAGATCTTGCTCAATTTGTGATTAGTACAACCACCTTACGTTTTCAATGGAGTTTTTGTCGGTTTTTTCAGTTAGTTATGATAAATCCAGTAATTGATGAGTTCCACTAATAATCCATTCTAAATAAACCATAGAGTATAAAAGTAGCCTTAATAATAATGATCTCTTATACAAATTCAGATAGCATATCCCTTTTTACATTTCATTATCGTTCCCCCAATTAAATTTTGATACATAAAAACAGAATTATCAATTCCCCCAAATAGATTTGGGTACATAAAAATGGAAGTAAAAAAATTTAATATGTCAAATTTTAAGACATAGAGGGGAATAAGTGACGTGGATATTTTTGAAAGATTATATATATATAGGGGTGCTATAAACCCCGATGTTGAGTACGCTATAAAACGCGTGCGTTAACGAGAGTGTTTATTTAAATTTTTGTTTAAACGCACCGTTTCAATTTTAATCAATGATAGGCTGGTCCAGGAGTATCATTTTACAGTATTTATTTGTGCTCGCCAATAGTAGCGAGAACTCCCTACTATGAGCGAGAGTTCCAATTTTAGCCGGCGTTTGTTTGTGCTCGCCAATAGTAGCGAGAACTCACTACTACGAGCGAGAGTTTCAATTTTAGTCAGTGTTTATTTGTGCTCGCTAATAATAGTGAGAACTCGCTACTACGAGCGAGAGTTTCAATTTTAGTCAGTGTTTGTTTGTGCTCGCTAATAATAGTGAGAACTCACTACTACGAGCAAGAGTTCCAATTGGCGAGCACAAACAAATACTGTGTGCTTGCCAATAGTAGCAAGAACTCACTACTATAAGCGAGAGTTCCAATTTAGTCAGTTTTTGTTTGTGCTCGTCAATAGTAATGAGAACTCGCTACAAGCGAGAGTTCCAATTGGCGAGCACAAACAAACACTGACTAAAAATTGGAACTCTCGCTCGTAATAGTGAGTTCTCACTACTATTGGCGAGTACAAACAAACATTGACTAAAATTGAAACTCTCGTTAGAATAGCCTTATTATCGACGAAGACAAACAAATATCAGAAATGATACTCTCCAAAAGGAAGAAGCTTTGGCGAGATCTCGCTCCTTTAGGTGATATATTTTCTTGGACCAACCTACCATTGACTAAAATTGAAACGGTGCATTTAAATAAACACTTTCGTTAACGCACACATTTTATAGCATATCCGACGCCGGGGTTTATAGCACCCCTATATATATATATATATATATATGCAATGAGGAGGTGAGGTTTGCTTTGCAGACATATTATTACAGTTAATTACTATTTTAACGTATAAAATGTTCGTTAAACTTTAAATTTTTTAGAAAAAAAAGATTAATAGATTTTACGTAATGTGGAAAAGGTGAGCTTACCCATGTCTTTTTTTTTCTTTTCTTTTTTTTTGGGTAATGTGAGTTTACCCGTGTCCCATGTGGAAAAGGTGACATCGAAGATGATGGGCTTAGGTTAACTTAGCTCAAAGAGTTGTTCCATTTTTATTTTTTTTTATTATTATTATTTTTTTAAATTACATAACACTTCAGTATCACCCAACCACATTCAAGTTTTGTTGAAAATGTAGATAATACTACTACTACACATTCCTTAGTCAAATGAAGTGTGTAGCTACGTACAAATTGTGTTATAATAATTCCGGATTAGAACGCTTGATCATAAGAACTCGACGCTTTCTTCCAATCCAAGTTGTCGTCCATGGAGGATCACCAGAAACCACTCTGTATCCTGCATTGCTGTACAATTTCCGAGCTCCAAAATCATCTTCATAAGCCCTGAGTACAAGGTATTTGAAGCCCCACAGAATGGAAAGCATATCACAAGCTTTAAGCAACACAGTCGCTATTTTCTTCCTCCTGTTCATTACATATACATATCCACACTCGTTAAGGTGGGAACAGAAAGTGCATGCAACTATAACTGAAGGGAAATTTTGGTAGCCATTAGAATGAAGTGAAACCTGTAACTCTTCAAAACAGCAATACCGGACACGTATAGATATTCCTCTGCATCAGTTGGGAGAAGCTCAACCACATTTTGGTCTCTCAACACAGTGACATCCACAACTCCCACAATTTCTTCTTCTTGTTCTGAGTTGGAAGTCTCTGAGCTAGGCTCAGCAACCAAACAAGCATACCTATAGTGGGTGAATCTAATCCCAAGGTCATTAATTTGATCAGTCTAGAAATTAATTATGTCATTTGATCCAATATGTACCTGTTAGGGGGTGAGTTTCTGAGTTTATAAAGAAGCCCAGATAGAACTTCAGCCTAGCAAACCCAATACAGACTACTATAAACAAAACGAAAATCAATGTAGTTTAAAAGATTTTGGCAATTGAAGCAATGTATGCAAACGGAACCTGAAAGAAGTGGAAGAAGAAATCATTGAAGAAAAGGGAAGGTTCGTGGAAAGCTTCAGCTTGAACTTGAGCTGCCATTCTCATCTCATCTGCCTTCATAGCCAACCTCCTCACCTTCCATCCATAATCACTAACCAAATACCCAAACTGATCTCCCTTACCATTAATGGAAGCTTTTCCATTGCCCACCAAATTACCCACTTCCTCAGCTGATGAAGTTGAACTAGTAGTGCAGCATTGTACCATACAATTTCTTTCTTTCAGCTTCCCATTAATCGACCTATAACTCCTATCCCCTTTAACAAATGAATATCCAGAGGAAGAGAGCTCTGTGCACAGTTTTCTTGATATGCTGGGGTAGCCGTAGCTCCATAGCAAATTAGCCATATTACCTTCAGCATTTGATAAGTGCTTGTTTATTACTCCTTTCAAAATGATCAATTGCATGGTAATTAAGCTGTGTGTTGCGTCTAAATCTACTTGCTTTTGTTGTTTGCATTGGGTAGATAAGATAATGAAAGGAGTGGTCAAAACTTCTTCTTTGTTTTACGCCAAAGACTTGAGCTGCCAGGTGGAAAACTCTCAGCCTACCACGTGTCATGAGGAAGCATACTCAGTGGTCGGCACCCCTTCACTTACAGGTACTAACTACTGTGCAGTGGTCGGCACCCCTTCACTTACAGGTACTAACTACTGTTGCACACTGGTAGTAGTCGGCTGCTGGTGCTGGTCGTCACTTCCAGGTACTAACTACTGTTGCACGCTGATGCTAGTCCGCTGTTGGTAACTAGTGAATCGTGATATGCTTTTCCTCTTTCTTTTTTTTCAATTTAATCAGAAAACGAAATTAAGAAAAAATGAAATTCTTTTTTTATAAATAATTAAAAACTTTTAAAAGAACTTTTTTTAATTTAAATATTTTTCTCTTAACTAAACAGAGAATTAAATACTGCATTTCTTTTTCCGGTTCAAGTAAACGTTAAAAGAGCGCAAGAAAAACCCAAGCAAAAAAAGACTAGCAAAGCATTCCATTGGAAAGTTCATGCAAGAGAGCAAAAATGTTTTTGATGAAAACAGGAGGTAAGAGGCATGGATTGGTGTATCAGCGGGGACCAAAGAGCATATTCTAATTTTTATTTCCTTTCAGAACGGATTTGGGCAACAAAATATGGAAGAGCAAATGCGCTTTTACCAAAACCGCTTTAAAGAAAAAACAAACATGGATAAAAAGGAAAAGAAATTGTCTCAATGTGTACTTTCAGGAGAATGATGTATCCGACTTAAAATAATCGACTCAGACTCTTTTGACCCAGACATCAAAGCCTCACAACCCTTCGGAGAACCATCTCGAATACACAATGGACCATTCGTTGCATCACCAAAAGCCAGACCATCCTCGGTTTGTAATCTAGAATTATCACCATTGGCCTTGCTATTGCTAATTCCGTTTAAATTATCATCAAAATTGAATTGAGTGGCAACAGCAAGTGAATCACTTTCAGGAGATGAGAAGCCAATTACACCTGCATCCTTTGCTTTCACCTGTTCCTGCTGCTCACAAGAAATCGCCTCCATTTCCACTTCATTGGAATTTGGTTGTGCTGGCTCCACCACCATGTCGTCTCGACCATTATCTTCAATTGGCCCTTCAATCTTTGGACGACATATGGGAATGTGCACCTCCTCACTGGGAGGTGAAACCACCACTGCTGATTTATCAGCAGCATCAGCGGCAGCAGCAGATGGATCTGCTTCCACATGCTTTGAATCTATATCTGAAATTGGAGCATCTAACATTTCTGCAGATGAATCCGGGACAGAATCCTCTACTCTTGCCACATCATAATGTACCTGCTCTTCCCCATTCTCCAGATTGGATGCCGAGATCAATTCCAATGTTTCTCCAGTGATGAATGGTTTACCTCTTGTTTCCATCATCTGCTTCTTGTAAAGATCCATAGCCCTCTGCAAGTTAAGAAATAAACAGAGTCAACCATAGAACAAGACTAAGAATTCATCAACTTCTTGCACTCTTTCTGGACACCTAACCTCAAGGAATATTCCTCCCTCTACTAATAGGTACTACAATAACAAGGCACCGGTTATTCCCCATCCATGGAAAAAAACTCTGGTACTCTGGGAGTACCAACTCCTGCCCCTCTGTGATAGTGCCACATGATACTCTATTAATATTTATGTCTATGTGGCACCATCACAGAGGGACAGGAGTTGGTACTCCCGGAGTACCAGAGTTTTTTTCCCATCCATGTTGGCTAGTCTATTAACTGTGACTTTCAGACTCAGAAACATAGATGAGAATACATCTTCACAGTAAGTGAACATCCACAATCAACAGTTTCTTATGTAATAATATAACCTGTCCTCAGATAGGGAGAAAGATACTTTGGTTGAAATTAAGACTTTTTTCCCACTAAAATCGCATAAATATAACTCCTTTCCTTTCAATAACCAATAACTTGAGATGGCTGAAACACCAGCCTCCTGTAAAGCTATTTTGTAACAAATAACATGATGTGGGTGTATTCTAACCACTACTTATGAGTCATCACCATAGATGTTTTACCTGAAAGACAGAATCCTTAATGGGAGGAAAATGTGATGAAATCCACAATGTATTAGATGTCAGTCCAGCACCTGAACCAACCTGTGACATAAGAAAAGAAGGAAGAGGTGGGGAAGATACAAAAACATTTAGCAAGACTGAACAAATTAAAACAAAACAGTACAATGAAACAAAGTTTCAGCAAGAAGTCTCTACCTTCAAAATTATATGCTTCATAGTATCTTCATCAACAGTTGCACTCTGTTCAATATCCAATATGCTCAAACACTGATCATACAGCTCTCTCTGTGCAAGTTCTACTGAAATGTCAAGCTTAGAAATATAATGACGGCTTAAACGAGAAGCATCATTGCTTGAAGATCTAGCGGGATCATGCGTCTTCTCCTGGATATCTTTAGGCCTAGAATCTTCTGAAGGAGAAGTTACAGTAGACATCACTTCTGCAAGTTTTGAATGAACTCCCTGGTCATGATCATCTTCATGGTTAAACATCTGACCACCCTGCCCGGACAAGGCATCATCACCTGAAGCCTGCACTTGATAATCATCTCTATGGGAAGGGGAAGGCAGGTCCCTTTTTGCATCACAATTTTGGCCTTTCCACATGTCAGCACTGGATTCCCATCCCCGACCATTCATTGAATGCCTGGTCTGATCCCACTCAGCTGCACCAAACATGGGATGTTCATCCCGAAAGGCACCATTATTTCCTTCCCATCCATGCAAGTGAGAAGGACCTGAACCATCCATCATATTCTGCCATCCAAGTGGCCGCAAGTGACTAGAAAATCTGTCAGCATCAGAGATATGATAAGGTATCCCAGTGTGATTAATTTCCATAGAAGGTCTAACACCGAAAAGTGGAGCAGGAAATTGTGGCATCATTCCTTGGAAACCTCCATGAGGTGGCCCATGTTGGAAAGGAATAAATCCATTTGGTACTGGTGAAGTCCAGTTTGGGACACCCCTCCAAGCATTGCTATGCCCTCTTCCCACATTGGGATCACTACTCCTCCTATATCGTGTATTGGAATTATCCCTACCATCATCCTCCAATGAACCAATAAAAGAAGGGCTGTCAACTCCAGATCTGAAAGCAGGATGTGGAGGAATCAAAGAAGATGAATTAGGCTGACTAGTTCGACCATAAAAGGAGGAATCAGCAGGAGAGGACTCATCCACCAAAGGCTTTTCTATAGGTAAGTCCCGGCTAAGTCTATCCTCGTTAGCATTGAAATCTCTATTGTCAATAGAAGCACTGCTTCTACGTCCAGTCTCATCAATGTCAAGGCTCCGCCTCACAGTTCGATTCATGTACCTACGGTCAATGCTTGAAGATGAAGGTGATCGTTCCACCAAGCCTAAAGGTAATGCCTTAGAATTTGAAGACCTTTCATTTGAAAGCTCACCAATTTGGCTGTCATCCATTTTATTGGGTTTCTCCACAGATCTGTATTTTGCACCTTTTTCAGATACTCCAGAAAAACCAGTTATATCCCTCGATGAAACTGCTTTGTTCCTCTGCTCTGCTACAGAATCCCTATATTTCAGATCTTCTGGGTTTAGATGCCTGTGATAGATGTAAAATGATGACAATTTACTATCGAACTACTGAATCAAAGAAGAAAATGGGCCATGCATACTCATCTTACACTGTTTTGTGTAGAATATACATACAAATATATGGTAAGAATCCCGTGCGATGCATTAAAAATATTACGAGGAGTGTTGGAAATCATACAGTTAAAATCTAAGTTCATTTCTACACATAAGCATATTAGATGTTTCAATAATTACAATCAGATCAAGCTAACACCCAATTATTTCACTAAAAAAATAAAGTAAAAAAGTAAGCATTGTAAACAATGCAACAGAAAATCCCCTCAACACTCAAGTGACAACACTCGTTGAAGAAAGCTACCTTAACACATCCACTGATGCATAAATACAAGTTTAGGGACCTTTCCAAATGCTCTAAATGCATATGACTAGTTGCTAATGTGCAACAACAGATTAAACAAAAATTACCACATCTTTTGCATTCAGGCAAGCAACACTGTGACAGTTAAGCTCGAATAATATCTGAAAGCATGTGATAACTCGATGAGAATCGAGAAAGTTGACGTTCAGTTAAAGACACATCATTCAATAGAATGAATAAATGATGATTACAAACCTTGAACGATGGTTTAATAGTTAAAAAATGCCAACCCAGTTACATTTTCCAATCATTCCAAAAATTGAGAAACATAAGAAACTACCTGTACTCATCTACACCAACATGTGAATTAGAGCTTGGAGACGTCCTCCTTTTGTTGTTACTTGCCGTAGTGTCTGCATATGCTTGTCGTGAATGAGATCTTCCCTTACTAGCTTCTGATTCCATTCTATCACCACTTGAAGATTTCTTTTCCACGTCAGAATAACGGGCTTTGACAGCCCTAGATTGAATATCATTTAAATCATCATGACCATCTGGAGAACATCTCTTTCCCCTGCTGCTCTCTTTGTACCTTGCAGCTCGGACATCAAGATGAGAACCACCACGGTCAAACTCATAATCATGTTCTCGGTCACGATCACGATCTCGATCACGGTTACGCTCCCAATCTTGATCCCGATCACGGTCCTCCTCATGCTCGCGTTCACGGTCCCAATCCCAGTCATGATCATGATCAAGATCTCGACCACGATCATAATCACGCTCACGTCCACAATCAGGTTCAAGGTCATGGTTGCGGTCTCTGCCACGATCCCTAACAGGGTCTAACTCGCGGTTTTGATCACCATCGCCTTTGCGTTCACCATCTTTAGATCTCTTCTGTAGGATTTCTGCAGCACTGTCTTTTTCATCCCTTGAATATTTATCAGACCTGCTGCTAGGATAATCTTTGGAAAAGCGGTCATCTCTTTGCTTCTCCTCTCGGTGCTTATCCCTTTCTACATCTTCCCGATGCTTCTCTTTATACCTCTCATCTTTGCGTCTCTCATCTTTCTGTTTTCCACCCTTTCCAGTATCATCCCTCGAAGATAATCTTCTATTGTTGATTTCTCCTGTATCATCCTGATGCTTACTCACATCCACAGAACCATCTCTCCTTTTCCTCATTCGTCTTTCAAGCTGGTTATCTGGGTCAGGACTTCCCAAATCAGCTTGTACATTCAAATCTGCAATACCACATAGACCACAATGTAAAACCAGAGTTTCAACAAGGAAGAATAATATGAGGTAAAAAAAAAAAAACCTTCCCCAATTGACAGAACAATCCGCTACTGTGTAATTTATCACATAACAAAGACAAACAAAGTCTACAAGTCTTACACGAATTATGGTCATCAAGATTTAAGATTAGGTATACCCTATATATTTCCATTTACCCTTGTCCCTGTCCAAAATTAGGTGTCCAGCTTTAGATGCATCTTCATGTATAACCAGCCTCTAAACATCTCATCTAGACATCGATACCACTTTTCAACCACTACATGCTTCTGATTCCACTTTTAAATACAACATGCAATGTCCAGGATTATATTATTAACTCTCATACTCTTTATATTATAACAAGACAATTGAGTGATTAAAAATCCTTAAACATATAGAGTAACATTCAACAATTATTCGAGTTTCATCAAAATCACTAGGTGCATTTCAAGTTGAAACAGTGTGGTTACTGCTATAAATTGAAAAACAGAATTCAAATAAAATCAATATGACACAGAAGGGAAAACCAGACTTCAACGTTCTCTTGGAAATTATCACCATCAACCTAACTTAGGTTTTAACTTAGATTGCCTACTTATACCTTCAGAAAATGGATTCTGATTTTCCTAGTATAACTTTACTTCACACTTCTGTTGCCAAACATTTATCCATCATGTCTAATACCATATCATGACAAGAAGTTCAAGACCCAATGAATTGATCAAAAGTCCATTCAGTAATATCCAATTGGAATTAAGATTAATTAAGTTGGCAATAGCAAAAATATTGCATACCTAGTTCAAAAAGCATGTGAAAATAAACCAACACTTCTTGTAATTTCCTTCCTTAATCAGGGATTTAAAACCACCAGTAGATCTCTCCTCAACCCCCACCACCCCACCACCCAAAACACCCATTCTGCCCCTCTCCAGCTCCTCTCCTCTCTTTAACATGACAACTAGAAGTATTAATTTTCTGATTGTTTCACTGTAGGCATAAGATACCAGCTTTTATCTCTATTTTGAGAGAGGACCTTAGATCTCAACATAATATTTAATAAGTAGAAAATTATTAGTTTAAGTACATATTTAAAATTTCCAGGACTAAGAGCCAGTTTGCAGTGATTTTAGTGTTGTTGATAATGCTTCTAAGAGGATCAAAACAATTTTCGCAACGTTTGGCTAGATTTATTTGGGTGTTTTCTTTGAGAGTGTTTCTAAAAGAGGCACCCATTAGGTGCTTCCTGGGTGGAGAAATGCTTTTCTAAACCAGAACTTAAATCACTCATTCATAGTCAGATTTTAATTAATGACAGAAAACATGTCTACAAGTACAAAGAATGCCTAAATTCATCTTGGCAAAGCAATAGCTCCAAAATCTAAAAGAATAATGAGATAAATAGGCATTCTTCAATCCTCTCTGATAACAGGAAAATTGCTTCAAATTGATCTTCCTAACATGCACTTGATTAAGAAGTCAAATTGAAGACCAAATCATTTATGTTAGGTTACTCTAAGCACACTGGCTAGTCTTTAGTGATACCACCACAATATATTAGTCCCCCTATCAATCTGCGCAAGTTCCAAAAGTCACCTAAATTTCTTCGTCATCAATAGACAGACACTGACAGAACACAGAACTGGAGTTAGGACATAACATCTATCTCTAAGGCAACTATATTATTCTTAGTCAAACTATCTACACTTCATAATTCACATACCATGGTAACCAGCAATTGTAATAATCACCGTAACTGAGCATTCAAATGCAAAGAAGATATATATCATAGCAAAATCAGAGCTATTTAAAGGAATCTGTAGAAGAAAGTTAAATCTAAGACATCAATCTACAAACGAGTTAGATTATCATCCATAAATTGATCGTTTATGAAAAATGCTAATATTATACTTGTACAGACTCCTACGGAGTATCATATCCATATAAAAATACTAGAATACAACAACACAGTGGCTTCAGAATCAGCAATAGTATCTCTCCCTAGAAAAATCAAGTTTCTTCCCCCAACAGTCACTACATCAACATATAATCTTACTTTCAAGTTCTGGTACAGGCTATATGCTAGCCATAAGCATTCTTGTACTCCTAACTCCTAAGACCATGACATTAAATCAACTAGAAACACTGTTATCACACAAATAAATACAGACAACAAATAAACCATTCAGTTACCTTACCAGTATTTTCAGCGACCTGCTTCACCATCACACGATCTTCATCACTGCCAACCAATCTATCACTTCTCAATTCCTTACCTTTCCTCTCCCTGTCCCTGTCCCTGTCCCTATCCCTCTCCCTATCCTTATCCCTATCCCTTTCTCTCTCCCTCTCCCTCTCTCTGTCTCTCTCCATCCCACCACCGTCCCTACTCTCCTTTCGACTTGAATCTCTATCCTTATGCCTTCCTTCGCCCTTACCACTACCACTGCTCTTCTTCACCTCCTCACCCTCTTCATACATTCCCACACTCCCGTCCCTCCTCTTACTTTTTGAATCACCCAACACCTTTGACGTCTTCTTTGAGCCCTCGCCACTGCCTCGGTGATCATCGTCACCACCATTCCATCTATCACTAGCTCTATCGTCAAACTTCTCTTTGCGCCGCTTGGAGGAACTATGATCCTCCGAATAGTCCCCGTTACCTGAACCACCATAAAAGTCCTTCCCTTCCTTTGAATCCAGCTTCCGCTTCTCACTAGAGCTCAAATCCTTGGAAACCCTAACCCCACCACTCTCTTCCTTGCTCTTCCGATCCTTCAAGCTTGAATCCTTCTCCGAGTCCGAGTACTCTCTCACCTCCCTCAAACTATGCTTGCTCGATTTGTGCCGCGAACTCCTCGGCATCACTGCAAAACACTCAAAACCCTAACGAATCCACCCAAAATTCCAAAATGGAACCTTTAATTTCAAATATCGCAAACAAAAAGTGAGCGCCAAAATCCAAAAATCGAAAACCCTAATTTCAACCGCCGAGTAATAGTGCTTGAACTGAATAATGAACCTCAAAACTCCAACGAAACCCAATAATTGTATAGGTGATAATTAAAAACCCTAACTTTGCGGCGAACGAACTGTGAGAAAAGCAAACCGGAGGAGTACAGTGGCAATGGCCGGAATCCAAGAGAACGGATCGGAGGGGATTGGAGGCGGGCGGGCGAGATTGGGATCGAAAATGGAGACAATTACAGGAGAGCCAGAGAGAGATTTAGGGTCGCTTGGGGATAAATGTGGAATAATACCATTTGATGTCGAAAGGGAGAGAGATAAAGCGCACAGGTGCGAAGCTTTTTGGTGTTTTTTTTTTTTTTTCTTTTTTTTAGTCTTTTTGCTTATCGGAGAGTTAATGAGACTCGGAGGCGACTTCGTAATGCAATTGTGTTTCTACATGACGATATTGCACCTGGAATTTTGATTTAATTACCAACGGTGTCCTTTCTGATGTTTTCGACGAACGATGATGATCTAGTAATTGGATCACGTTCACAGATCAATCACAACGTGACACGTTACTGAACGTGGTCGATTAAAGGTGGGAGAGAGGACTCATGTGTTACGGACACCATTTACGCTTGTGAGTTTTAACTTGGAAAATAAAAACATATATATATATATATATATATTTATACATATATTTTTCTATAATAATATCTTAGGAAATTAAAATGGTCTACATTTTTATTTATTTTTTCGTTATAGTTTCTGAATACCTAAGTACTGGAACCAATCAGATTCATTCGTTGGAAAATACAAGGCGATTTCAAGAGAGAAAATAAAAAAACAAAAAAAAAAAAAAACATAAAAGAAATAAACAAACAAACAAGGGCCTGATTGGATCGGGCCATGGCCCGGATTGTTATCGATAGTACAGCCCGTTGGGGGATATGGGCCTACTTTACATACAAAGAGAGAGTGGTGGTGGACCAAAGGAACCAAACCAAACCCACAAATAATTCAAAATAATTTTAATTTTTTTTTGAACTACAATATTCTCTAGCCTTCAATCCCATGCCATTCAATTCAAGCATTACTTAACACCACAAATTATAGGCCCTGAATTATTTGATGACTAAAAAGAAGAAAAAATAAAATGAAGGTAAAATGTGCCCACATTTTACTGTCAATGCAATCATTACATTTATGTCTTAAAATCTTCAATTAAACGTAATGTATTTTATATATTTTTATTAATTATATATAATAAATCTATTAATTATAGAGATGTCACTTGCTGTGTTCAAATTGAGAATAGCACGGGATGAGACAACGGTGAAGGGAGAACATGGTCTAATCAAAAGTAAGAAGTAGTTGTAGGGGTAGGTGCTCCAATCACTAATTACTTCAGCGTCTTGCGAATTTATAGGGGACTGACTGACTGACAATAGACACACAGTTAAATAATTGTGAATTATGATATTGAAGGTCGTTGGGCTCCACACACACACACATATATGCATATATATATATATATATATATATATATATATGTATATCCATAATTTCCATGGAGGTTCATGATCACGCAGCAAAATGGTCTAGCCTGACTTTGGAACCCCAGATGAGAGGCGGCGGCGGACCCCACATAATTCATAAAAATAATATGATTGGGATAAGGAAGAGGAAGAAGACGTTGAAAGAGGCAGAGAGATATTTGGGTAGGCGGACGCAGACGTGCGACGGACTCGTTGCACAGCGTTTACACCATTCTCTTCCACGCAACTCTCACACGCAACATACTTCCCTCTGCCTCTATAAATCGCTCTCTCTCTCTCTGTTTTCAATTTTCTTGTCTGTCAAATTCTTCTTCTCCAGCCTCATGTTCCTGGTAAGCTCCCAAAAAGTTTCCAATTTTACGAGTTTTACTTTGATGAATTTTTCTGAGCTTTATACTCGTCTCTATCGTTCTCCACTGTATCGTCCACTTTATTCTGAATCAATTTCACGTTTTGTTTGTTTGGAAACTGGGTACGTAAGATAAGAGAAAACTTTCTCACTTCTTTTCCTCCTTCTGGCGGTCTTTTTAGTTAGGAGAGGTTGAGTCCAATTAATACTGCAATTTCACTTTGTTTTCTATTCTCTTGTCTGTTACTAAGCAACTTAGAAGCGAAACCTTATTGAGCTGAGTTTTAGAGTATATTTGAGTGTGTTTTATGGGTATCTAAGCATCCGTTGTCCTTTCATCTTTGAGTGGTTAACGGAGCTGAAATTTAATACTGTCTTTTTTCTTTCTTATTTGTTCAGAGCTCTGATCAATGGCACTGTTTGGAATTGTTTCGAGTCCAACTTTGGACCGCGTTGAAGTAGCTTATGGCAGTGCAAATTTGTTGACAAAACTCAATAGGCCTAGTCCTAAGCGGTTCGTTGGAAAGTACTCTCCTTGGACTCACAGACACAGTTGGGGAGTGCGATGTTCAGGGCCAAAAAATGTTTCTTTGGTGGAATCAAAGGAAAATTCTCGGCGTTCTGTTCCAGTTTTCCTGGAGGAAGAATCTGGGCATGTTTTGAGGTTCAAGATATCTGATTTTAAGATTCTCGATCGTGTTAGTGCTGGCCTTGGTGGGCGGGTATGAAGAACTTACTGTGTTTGTGGCTGAAGGTGTTTTTGAATTCAACTTGGAAGGGCTTGATTGATTTCAGTTTTTTTGCAGGCGGATGAAGTTGTTTTTGAAGCTGTAGTGAAGGATACTAAAAGGTAATTTATCTTTGTTCCACTTTTACAATACTATGAAATTTGAGCTTATGCATTGTATGGAATGCAGCCCTTTGTATAATACGGGAGTTGTTCTTCGACGGCTTAGTAGTGCTCAAGCTCAGCGTAGGGGTATACGAGCAATAGAGGTTTAGTGTCTTTTGTCTTCTCATATTTTCTCGGGTGCTTCTTAAGCTATGATCTTCTTGTAACTGTTTATTGTTTCTGTCTCCAGGTGTTGAAGAAGTTGCTTCGTCGTAGACTTATGTACCATTCTTATTCAATGCAAGTTCATGGTTACATTTCTTCAGCAACAAGTAGTGGTCGTGACTCATTTACCCTGGTGCACGGGGTAGGTTTTTTCCTGTGCAATATGGATTCTACCTCCAGTTTTGTAATATATTGTGCATAAATGGTCTCATTTAATTTTGCATTCTCTCCAAGAGCATTTTGTGTTGAAGGAAGGTCTGTAAGACTTCCAACTTTTAAATTTTCTTTTATGTAAATAATTTAACAATTCGCCTTACTTTTATAATGAACGAATTACTTTTCCTACAAGCCCTCTCTCTTTTCTATCAAGAGATCAATAGTGGTCAGTCTTCATTTTCAGCCAACATTGCATATATTTACAGAGTTCTGCAATTATAAGTAGAAGAATAAGCAGAAAGGGAGTTGAGAATGTATTGTCTCTTATTTTCATCGCAGTATCATGGTAGTTTTTCTTTAAGACATTGGCTTCAACAGTCAGATTGGCTTCCAACCTTGGAAGCTACTCTGGCATTGAATGAGGAATCTGTAAGAAGGGTAGGAGACGACACTGTTGGAGGACCTGAAGTTTCACGGCAGTTGCGGCTTATTAGGATACTGATGAGAGATCTCTTGATTGGAGTATGTTTCTCTTTTTTCTTATGATAAGTGCATGCTAGGCATCGATGAATGGATTAAAGAATTTATGGTTTTTCTTCTGCTTATTCTATTTAGGTTAATTACTTGCACAGCCATGGACTTGCCCATACAGAGTTGAGGCTGGAGAATGTGCACATAAGCCCAGTGGATAGACATGTTAAGGTAAGCACCAAATTTGCAATTGAGGATTTCAGATGCTGGCTCAGGAAAATTAAATCCAGATGTATTTAGTGAATAAACCTCATGCATACAAAATACTTAACTAGTTTAAGCATACAAATTGTCCTTTCCAAGATTAATTATAAGCACCAAATTTGCAATTGAGAATTTCAGGTGCTAGCTCATGAAAATTAAATCCAGATGTATGTAGTGAATAAACCTCATGCCTACAAAATACTTAACTAGTTTAAGTATGCAAATTGTCCTTTCCAAGATTAATTATTTACAGTAGAGAATGCAGAAGGATCAGATTCCTTCTAATGCGGCTTTGATTTTCTCTCACTTTCCTCACCTCCTTCCCCCTCTCCCTTCTTGTTTGTGGTCATAGTTTTATCATTATAGATTTCTATTTTCAGGTAGGGATACTAGGAAATGCTGCTGATTTTTACAAGGATGGTCTAAATAGTAATACACTGGACAACAATATAGATAGGCGACAGATGATGATTGCTTTTGACATGAGGTATGGTGTTAGGAAGACTAAGGTGCAAAGTGTACTTCAGTACGATTTACCAGAAGATATTTTTTATGCTTATTCTGTTTCGTGCATGTTGGAAAGATGTGTTGGATTCATGATGGCAAAAATGGTGTTACGGGAGCTCATGGATCCTGTAATCTTCACGAAGTTCAAATCATTCCTTAAAGAGGTATTTTTCCTTTTGATCTTAACATTTTGTGTATGCTATTATTGTTATACACAAGGTAACCTGCTCAAGGATGTTGGTCTTAATAACATAAAACAAGGTTGATTTTCCCACATGCAAGGTCGGTTTTTCAATTTCAAATGTCAATTTTCCCACATGGAAAGTTGATTTATTCATATGGAAAGACAAATTTTCCACATGAAAGGTTGATATTTTTTTACATAGAGGTCGATTTTCTCACAGCAAGCATGACCTTTTTCACATCAACGTCAGTGAAAGAAATATATATAAAACCTATATTTTCCAGTCATCACTGCTTATGTGTTCCTCACCTCCTAGCTCTATAACATTAAAAGTTATCTTCTGTTTTACTCTCTCTTTGCATATTACACCTGCAACCTACTACTGACTATAAATAAACCAAAATGAAATTTGATCAAACTGGCTAACAGAAAGAAACACAAGAAGTAACGTCATCTTTATCTAGAACATTTGTACTCAGGAAATAATTGGTCCAATATAGATCATAAGCTATTTCTAATAATGGTATTATATGGCTTCTGATCATAGTGGATTTCTTATGAAATGTCAGCGTTTTACAAGGGGCCATTTTAAATTTAGATATATAAAAATAACAGAAATTCAAACAATATTATACAAGAATGAATGGTCCAAAACGTTTAGCTACCTGCCCAAGGATGTTGGTTTTTATTACATTGGAAAAATTTCATATTGAGTTCTTTCTCATATCAGCTCTATTAATTCTAAAACATCCTAAGAAATTGTCTGAATGGATAACTTCCATGTTCCTGGTAGCTGTTTGCTTGGGATCAATCAACCCCAGTGCACTCAGAGACTGTTGTGTGAAAGAGTTTATCAATCAATCAATCAACCAGTTGTACTCTTAAAAAATATTCTAAAGCATTATATTAGTTATCCATAATGTCAAACTCATTTTTTCCTCGCATCTTTCTTGGAAAAAAACTGGTGGTGAAGAGACATCACATTAGTTTTAATGAAAATGGTCAATTAGATCATGCGTATTTGTTGTTTATCTGCAGAACAACTTAGAGCTTCTGGTTAATGAATTTAAAGTTTACCATAATACTAACCTCTGTTGATTTGCATGTGCAGGGAAATGACCCTTCATGCTTGCGTGAATTTTTATTGCCAATACTTGACAGGAATTCCCCTTCTGTAAATGCTGGACTTCAAGTAGGTTTATAAACATTGATAATTAGTTAATGCGGTGTCAACTATCCCTTCCCCATTTATATGAAGGAATTTATTTCCTTTCGTGTAGATACTTGATAGGAACTGGGGTGCCGGCTGGAACCTTCTATCCTTATTGCTTGCAACTAACGCTTCTAGAAGAATCAGGTAAACTTCTGTTTATATTTAAAGGAAAAAATGTACTTTTGGCAAGGTCAGAACTTTGGGTTTATCGGCCTCCCGAAAGTTTTAAATGTTGGGAAGCCTCACTTGGTACCACGAGTGTTGTCTGTGTGTTCTATAAACCAAAGAACTAAAACTGAGGATTCTATATCAGATTTGTTGTAAGGTGCCAAACATGAAAAATTTCTAGTTTTAGGTTCACTTGAATGCACATAGAGCCCTTAAGAACTTACAAGCAGGTCTTCCATGAGCCTTTTATAATGTACCAAATCATGTAAATTAAAAAATCTATCTATATCTCTTTTCTTTTGGAAACAAATGAATACATTTAAATTAATAGTTAGCAAGAAATTAAGGATTTTGCTGATGAGAACATTTTTCTGCGTTTATTTTTTCAAAAAAAAATTTATATGTGCATTGTTTACACTTCAATTGGGAAAACAATGCCGATCATAACGTTTATTCATGAATGGCTCACAGTTGCTTAGATGCCCTTAGACACCCCTTTCTATGTGGTCCTAGATGGCGGGTAGTTCCATCCATGGATATCATCAGGTGGGGTCTGGGCTCAACTGCAGTTAGAATTTCGGAGGAATATATTTATCGCCACCCTCAGGTATATCAGATCTTTTCCTTTGGATATATAGTTTCCCGTAGGCTACTTTGAGAATGCGGTATCATGTTCTCCTATTCTCATTTCTTTACACCAATAGCTTGGAAACCAGGCTGCATGAAGTTGACAGAAAATACATTTAACTCTATTTTCTTCATGCTCTATAGCGTAGCAGGCTTGCTTACTTCATTGAACTAATGGAGGTGCTGAATTCTCATTCTAAACCAAAGGTAACAAACTTGCATTTGTCTTCTCTCTTTTTTTCCCACATTAATAGAGTATTTTACAGCTTAGGTTTGGACTTTCGAACAATCACTAGAGCTAGAAGTGACACAATTCCTGAGCCATATCACTTTTAGTTGTTTATCTTTCCATAGTATTATATTATAACATTCATAAATCTGAATAACCTCACTATATTTTTGTGGTTGCAGAATTGGCTGGAGTTGCTGCCAGGCAAGTGGCGTCTATTATACTGTACCGGGAAGCACATAGGCTTGACCCTTCGGCAACCTCCTGTTCGCGTCCTCATTGGTGATGTGCACCTGACCGTGTCACGAACTTCGCAGTTAAACACCAACCTATCATTTGCCTCTGACATTAGCTTCACCGTCATGATGGGTCAAAGTTGGCCACATGAGAAGACGGGCGTTAATGGGAAATTGCAAGTTAATTCATTATTTGGATTAGCAGCAGGTAGACGATTATATATTAAGGAAGAAGAAACCACAGGAAAGTTCTCATCAGGTCCATCAACTCAAGATTCATTGGCTCAGAAACTATCCGTTATGAGGTGGAGGAAAGCAGTTCCCTTCAAGGAATTTCCAACGAGCCTTTCGGTGGCCAAGTTGATCTCGAGTGACATTGAGGTAACAATGAATCTCGGTGAACCTCTGCAAGAAAATGTTGATACTGCAAAAGATGTACTTCAAGAAATCCGGATACAAATCCCACCTGAAATGTTTGATCTGTCAAAGCTCGTGTGTGGAACATACGTGGACTCAAGGCTGCTAGTGCTTAGGGGAGTGAATGGTTCAGCGCTCCTATTTACAAGGTCTTGC
The DNA here is from genome assembly GCA_007844105.2 of Rhamnella rubrinervis. NCBI lineage: Eukaryota > Viridiplantae > Streptophyta > Magnoliopsida > Rosales > Rhamnaceae > Rhamnella > Rhamnella rubrinervis. Next base: position 1,208,020 of record CM017576.2, read on the forward strand.
TTGGATGGGTTAAGATGACAACAATATTTGAATGGCTCATTTGTAATTATAAATAATTGAAACGATGATTACCTTTTTTTAACACAAAATAAAACTTGCACTACAGTTGAATAAATAACAGATAATTTACTTTTAATACAATAATGTTTGTGTCAATATATTTGATAGAACACTGGTTGAAAATAGAAATTGTTACCTAAGTAGCACTGTAAGCATACTGAACTGAAATCTCTCTTTTCCATCTCTACTCCACAAAAATTGTAAAGCATCCTCGCCTCAACAGGCAGTCACGGCACCGTTAAATGTTGCTACAGTTCAAGACTCGAATGCTACGTCGTACCTTCTGAACCTCCTCCCCTTTTTCTCTCTTAAATCAGTCCCTGACGTTGCAGATCAGTGTAGGTCCTCCTATTGTAGATGTTTCCCTCTCTATCTTCGTATTCTTCTTCAAGATCCGGACGCCATTTATTCACTCCTTGCCGCTCTTGTATCTTTTTCCATAAATCTTTTGCTTCCTGCCAAAATAAACTTTTGCTTAGACTGATGTGTACTTTGCAATCATCCATTTGATACTTTCATCAGTTCATGACCATATATTTAAAACAATCAAATGTTTGTTCTAAGCAAATTAGTCATACTAAATTCCTATCAAAGGTGAATGTGAAGTCCATTGTTCCGAAGGTTCCAAGCTAACTAGATTAACTAAGTAGATATATATTCACATCACTGGAAGGTCTCATAAAGGATACCTCGATTGATGTGATCTCATTGAAGTTCTTGGTGTTTGGTATGCCAAGACAACGCATCCCATGCTGATGACGCCATTCCTTGAAATGCCGTTCAAACGCCCTACGCCCCCAGTAACTGTAGTTCCCACATATCTCACACTTGAATTCCTAAAATGCCGGAATTGTAATCATGTAAAGAGAGATGATAATTACTAAAGCAAGAGAACAAAAATAAGTATCCAGAGCTATTCAATGAGCAAACATGTAAAGAATATTTAAAGGAGGATATTACCTGGCCAAGCCCATGAAGCTTATAGAGCCAGTAAGGTATAGGCTTCCCATCCCAACCCATTGGTAATTTGAGGGGATTATAGATCTGCTGCTCGTCATCATCACTTTCAGAGTCAGCTTGTGTCTCTTCCTGCTAGGAGTTAGTCCAAGTAAGACTTTTATAATTAGAATCACATATGCTACCAAAAGAAAAAACTTGGCATATATGTGAGACAGGTAACGGCTGGTATAAAAATCAAAAATTTAGAAGTCTCATTTTGTGTTTAACAATCCCTTTACACAGTCAGAACAGCATCAACTCATGACAGCCAGAAAGGGCCACATTAGAGGGGTTTTAAAAACTTGAAACGTGAGCCATTAAAACCTTATTAGGTGCAGAGTTGTTGCTGTTTCAACCCTTTCCAACAGCCAAAACTACCAGGTGCTCGAATATAATGCCTATCTACTCACCTCTTCACGTTCTGCTTCAATTTCCTCATACGTCAAAGCCTGCTTCTTCACAACATTGTCTTTTGTTCGTGCAATTGTCTGTATGACATAGTAGAAAATGCACAGCCCAGTCACAAAAGATAATATATGGGACAATAACAAAAAGTTTTGTATGTGTACACTGATCAATGAAGGATGGACAGTTGCATGACTTGTATACTAACCTCTTCCAATGAATCACATAATTTTATTATCTTGGCCTCCATCAAGGCAATTTCTTTCAAATTACTGACTGCATGTGGAGCTGCAGCAACCCCATTCTGTTCTGAACCACGTGAACCTTTAGCAAAATGCTTCTTGTCCAACTTTTCAAGAGGTGTATCCTGCACAAAAGGAATAAAGACAATGTAGAAATACGTTGATAAATATTAAGATACTGGTTCATACATTGCGAAAGAAAGTGATCTGATATCAAAATTCATAAAACAAGGTTGCTCCCAGTGAAACAGATGTGCTAGAAGGACTCAGATTTCAGATTTTGATTAATACAAATAAATATAGCATAATCATTTTCCTCAATGCCTCTCAAGGAATGTAATAAGATAGCAGGAAGGTATTTTAACTTTCTAGCCAATTTAGTTACACCAACCCATCAAGTTGAGCACACAGTCTTAGAGCATCTCATAAATACATACCAAATAAAACATTATGCAGAGCATAAGCAGAAAATAAACTCAATTTCATATATTATTATCCTTAATTTTGTAACTAATACTATTTGGCTTGTTAAAGGCTAATGCATAATTACCTTTGTAAGGAAAAGCCTCCCTGCTCGCTGCTGAATAGTACCACCTGTCTTTAGTCCTAATGCAGCTAATGCCTGGCATGTGTAAATACAGAGACAAAATAAATAAATAAATAACCATGGGGCAGATGTAAAATTGAACTTCTTACAAGTACACAGATTCAACTTTCACAAAGAAAGTATTTCAAGTAGATAAAACAATGATTCCCTAGTTTGGAAACAAGAGCAGCAAAGCACTAATTCAAAAAATAAATAAAGGCAAGAAAGGAAAATATATCTAAAAGAAAAGTTTCTGGGAGAAAAAAGCATTAATCAATAATAATATGATTACTGAGGATCAGACTTACCTCCTTTAGCTTTTCAGGAGCCACTTTCATCAGCTCTTCAACAGTGCTATAATAATCAAGATCAATAACTGTATGCTCTGGAACATGTCCATTTTCTTGACTCTCAACTCCCCATCCTTCTATGCTACCATTTTCCCATTGTTCTTCAAATTCCATTTCAACCTACACAAAGCAATATGTTATGAAACCAAGGAGATCAAACCAGGAGAGCATGGTCTCAAGATTGTCCCTAAGTTACCAATATTGTTTAGATGAAGTAAAACAAGACTCCAAGGATTTATCTTACAATTATAGAAATTGAATGTTAATTGGCTTCTAGACTTAGATCTACTTTTGATACACCTATAAGGTAGCATTTCTAGAGCCCATAGAGAACATCAATCTACAGGAGTTCCAAATACAAATCTATAAAAGCACCTTCAATTGCACGTGTTAAAAAAATATCTTATAAAGGGGACACTGTTTTAAAGGCACTAGAATAATATTTAGCCATCACTTTAGTTAAATCACATTTTGAAAAATAAGAGATAAAGTATTTACCATCTTTTTTTTGTTTTTGTTAGAATAATTCCTATTTCTTTCTACATAAAGCAGGATTGAAATTGAAGCCTAAACTACCTATATTCGGTCATGCAAACAAATGTATCAATATAAAGCGAACCTTTGAAAACATTCTATCAAGGTCTTGCAAGGGCTCTGTCCGCTGAAAAAAATATATCAAATACTCCAACAGATTTTCTACATATTCCCTGTATTTCCTGCAGCAAACCAAAAGAGAGAGAAAGAGAGAGAGAGATGGAGAAAAAAGGTAGCAGTCAAATAAATGAAAACCAGTGAAAGACATTGATTGAAAAAGAAACTGATTAATCAAATAATTAAAACCACCACAAAAAGAAACAATGGTTTACCTCGACGACTTCATTTTGCGAGGAATTCTTTGTGGTTGTGAAAATAAATCAAGGTAAGCAGAGTACTCAATAGGCTCTCCAAATTTAGAATTAATGTATTGATTGTATAATTCATGCAAGTCGAGATATCGTCCAAAAGCTTCCTAAAAAAGAAATTTAAGAAAATTATGCGCTTTTCAGGAAGAAAAAGAGTTAAATATAACAGAGAAACAGGTGCCCTTCCTATATGCGTATAAGTTATAAATGAACATATAAATTATAAATGAATGTATCCATCTCTACATAATATAACAAATATTTATGTAATTCCTTATAAGGCAAGGTGAGAGAGAGACCTCCCCACTGAACTCAATCGGTGGTTCCTCCTTAAGTAGCACTTCATGCTCCTCATTAGCATCAACAACACGTGCAGCTGGATGCCTTCTATGATATTCTCGGATCTGTGGATTACAAAAGAAACACATGAAAATTCTTTAAAGCATCCACTCTCGCATATGGTTCCCCAACAAGTTTTAGAGATCTTATACACATGTATATACCAAATTTTGAATCTTAAAACTAACACAGAAGGGGAAAAAAGAACAAAAGTAGAGGACTAAACACTAGAAAAGCATCACATAACCATGACAAAAGTAGCTACTAGCTTCAGAGGAAATTCCACTTTTGAAAAGTCCAAGTTACCTCTTTCAATCTATCATAAAATGCACTAAACACATTGGTTCCCGTAGCAGTTTGGCCTCCAAGAGCAGCAATCTCATCCTTTCTTGCACTATCCTTATCTTCATAAATCTCAACCTGAAACACACGCAATAACGACCACTTAATTTTGATCGCCTTCTGAAAAATAAACTCATTTCATAATCTTGTTTTTCAATTGAATTACTGAAACCAAAAAAAATAATTACTGCGAGTCCAATTTGCTCGGACACTGTTTATATATAAACAGTATCAAATATTTATAGTTCTTCTAAGCAGAAATCAAAGCGTTTTCTAACCAAACAATGCTTTGGTGACCAGCGAGACAGCAAGATAAGTGTTCAAATTGAAAAATTAAAAAATTTTCTTGTCCTCCAGCATCTCAGCTGCCAAAGATAGCGTAAAAGCAAAAGTTTTAGAAAGCTGAAGAGGACTTACGAGCTTCTCAGTAGTTGCAGTGATGGTATCGATCATGTTGCGGACTCGGTGGCTCTGGAACAAGCGGTCCTTGTTATTAGTTGGGTCGTTCTGAAGTTCCTTCACTATGAGCCGCTCGAGCCGCTCCACCTCCTCGTGACCCGCCCGAGTCACCTCCAATAGTGTCGATGACATCTTCGCTTTCCGGCTTGGCCTAGTCCTTCAGGTATATTAGCTCCCCAGTCCCAATCTTCAAAACGGGAAATTGCAGTTAGGGTTTTAGAGCAGAAATTTAGGGAGACGAAATATCTAATTTTTAATTTTGAGAGTCGGGAACACGTAGTGATTTCAGACGGCGAGTCATTCCCGTTTAATTTTTTTACCGCAAATTTTCGTGCGGTAAAAAACGCTATAGGGGCGGCGTTTTACCCTTTGTTGAAATGGGAAGATGAAATAACTATCAATAAAAACATGACACGTAATCAAATTGTCAGTGGAACATTATAATAACCGATCGGTGAAAATTTGTGTAGAGACCTGGAGGCCCATAGAGAATCCACGAAAATAAAAATTAGAAAAACACAAAATTAACGGCAAATACGGAAAGGTGCTGACTCGGTGAGTCTGTGACCTGTGTTGCTGCTTTTGCCTTTGGAGTAATTTTGAAGCCATTGAAGAAGAGAGCTTAGTTTCTACAATGTGGCAAAAGCTGAAGCAATCTATGGTAGGGGATGAAGAGGACGGAGGAGAGAGCTTCCTCAATGACGAATCCGACGGCTTGTGCTCCCTCTCTCCAACTCAGGTTCCATGGCAAAAGAAAATTTCAAAAAGATTTCATTTTCAATTCCGAGCTTATGGGATTTGCTATTTTTGAGGTTTTTGGATTGTGGGTTTTGATTTTGAACAGAGAATATACGGATTCGCTGCTTGCTTGATCGCTGGTCTGGCTTGTATGCTCCTGGTATGCCCATCTGTGCACCTCTCTTTTACTTATTCAAGTCAGCGGGAAGTGTGTGTCCATGCGTTGCTATACTCAGTTTGTTGAAGGTTATCTTTTTCATATAAATTGGATCTCTGCCTAAAATATTATACAAAGTTTGAACTTTGAATGATGCTGTACCTGCACAGCATGCCATGAACTTATATAAGGCGTTGTTTTGGTTAGAATTTTCAAAAGTAGTTTTACTCCTGAAAGCAACAATTGCAGTCTAGGTTACTAAAACATATCCTAGAATCTAGAGAAAAACAGAATCAGTTCAATTACTTTGTTTATAACAAGAGAAGAAGAAGGGAAAACATTTGCAAATCCTTGGTGGTGAATATTACTAGAAAAGAAAGTATTTTAGTGACCAAAAGACAATGCATGTTACACAATAGCTTGACCTGATGGTAAAGCTATGTGTGTATTCCACCACCACCTGGGTTCGACCAGGTGTGTGGTACCTTGGATGGACCAAGGCCCCCCATCAAAAAAAAAAAAAAAAAGGCAATGCATGTCAAATCTCTAAGCATTAAAGAGATTTTTCTTCATTGGAGAGGGTAAAGAAAAACTCTTTTATTTGTTCTCCTTGGTAATCTAGTTTCAACTTCCTGCGATGCAAGAGAAGGGGACTTTCTGTTTTCATTTCATTACTTTGAAATTTTTTTCTCAGGTTAGGAAAGAAAATTCGTTAAATATAATAATGGAAGTAACAATCATTAGAGAAAAAAGTAATTATTTTAATTTTTCTCAGAAGAATTTATGTATGGATAATTTACAGTCTAGTCATGGAATTGAAATATTAAAATGGTAAGTTGATATTGTTGCAGCTATTTACAAGTTTTGTTTCTTTTGCAGTCACTGATTGTCTTTACCAAACCAATTAAATTTGCCATATTATTCACATTTGGCAATGTGTTGGCAGTTGGAAGGTAGGTCCACAGTCTGTTTATATCTGTTGTCAGTCTTTTTTCCTCCAAAAAGATACCCTATCTGCTACTTTTTGAAGTTGTAGTGTCTTCCTCTGAAGAAAATGTTGTCAAATACTTTAAACTTGAAGTCGTAGTTGAGAAGACAAAGTTGTTTTAAATTTCTTCTTTCTTTCCTGGCCCAAGTACTGGTTAACTTGGTTGTCATTTGCTTTCCCTTACAGTTTCCCTGGGAAATGTTTGGATTCTGCTCATCCTGAAACAAATTATATGAACTATATTCCATCTTGCAATATTGTTTAGTCTATGTTGGAAACTATCAATCTATGCACCACAGTTATTGCTATATAAAGCATAAGATGACATATATACATTTTGCATTTCAAACAATGACATATAAAAATTTTCATTTTACTGCCTCCATATCATTCTTTTGCCCCAGGGCATCACTAATTGAAGTTAGCTGAAATTCCCCAAAGTAATTCAGATACTAACCTGTGTTCCTTTTGACAGCACAGCCTTCCTTCTTGGCCTGGGGCAACAAATGAGAATGATGTTTGATTCTGTTCGCATATATGCAACTGCTATTTATCTCGGATGTGTTGTAATAGCACTCATCTTTGCTCTCTTGGTTAGTATGCAGCATTTATCCTATCATATAATAGAGAAAGTTGAGTTAAATCTGTAAGCTTGGAAATCTTTGGAACTGGATTCGTTTAGTTCCTTGAGAATGTTGGTTCTTTGAAAATACCCTGCAAGCCCAAACATTTCCAGACTCCACACGGGCGGACACACACAAAGACAAAGATGTACTTACAACTGGCGATCTCAACTTTGATTAACTTAAGTTGAACCAAAATGCATCCATGGCGGTATTATGAATTAATAGTGCAAACACTAGAGTAAAGAACCTGATTGTTGAGCTTTGAAATTATGTTAGTAGATTTAGACCTCTTTCATTTGCCTCTTCGTGTGAATGTTCATGATATGATTCAGTTACAGTACAAGTTAGTTCTCTACCTCTCTTCTCATGTTGCAGATCCATAACAAGATTTTAACAATAATTGCTATCATAAGTGAGATCTGCGCCCTTATTTGGTGAGTTTACCATTCTCATTTACCCATCTCATCTGATTTCCAACTATGTTGTTGATTTGAGAGGGATGAGCGCACTCTTCTCTATCTTATCAATTGTCAAGCAAACGCTTTCACAACTTATGGTTCATATATTTTATGTTTCTAGTTCATCTGGTTTATAAGCTTTAGTACAACCTCACTATGTCAACCTGCTAACATCTAGTCTGCATACATAACACCAACATTTAATCCAGAACTCTGACAAGGTTTGTGATTTTTCAGGTATAGTCTGAGTTATATTCCTTTTGCTAGGAGAATGGTGTCTGAATTGATGATCCGTTGGTGTGACACCGAGCTTTAAAAGATGCAATGCAAAGGTGTCCATCATGGAGTAGAGTTAAACTTGTTGAATGCTGTTTTCTTTCTACTGTATGAGTTGGATTCCATTAGGCTTGTGATTGCTGTGGGAACTTTTATATTTCTTTGTTCCTATTCCAGTTTTGTATTTGTATTTACCATTTTCTTTTACTTCCACTATCCTGCTATAAGGAAATTCCAGTAATATGCTCTCTTGATAAAAGAGTAGAAAGGCCCAAAGAAGAGCCCAGCTCGGCCCTGCAAATCTGAGCTAGTCATTTCTCACACCCAATTAAGCTGTCAAGCACAGACTACCAACACTTTTGACTCAGTATTTTAGGCTTTACACAAAAGCTGGATACAAATCCAAAGTGCCACTTCATAAGTTTGTTGTCAATGTTTAATGGGTAAGCGGTGATGGTAGACCACATAATTGGTGAAAATAGAAAGATCCTCTATTCCATTGAAAAGGGGCATCTTTCTCCGCCGCCTTGTAGACCGACAACCAAATTTAGAGACATGACAAAGCATGTGAAATCCAAACCCAACTACCTTGGTGAAAGCACCCACCACATGCAACAAAGTATACGTGACTACCCAAAACTTGTCTGCCAAGTTTACGAGGCCAAAAAAAAAAAAGTCTTCATCAATATTGACATCACCATCTTACCCATTTATCCTACTCTGTTGCGACAAAACTCACTCCACGTTTGCACTATATATGGGCCACGCCCTATCATCGCAGCATGACCTCCTTCCATACGCCCGCAGGCACATACAGTTGGTTCTCTTACGCAATCTCTTTATTTATTGTCTAACCTTATACTTCACTCTTTCTACAAGTAGCGCTGATGATGAACTTGCTTATAATATCACCCCAAAAATGGAAGCGCTTTTGGTCATTTTACCCAAAAAGAACGAATGGGTTTGGCTTATTATCAACTTCTAGAACTCTTAAAAACCATTTACTACATTCTGAAGTGCTTCTCCTAGCAAAACATCAGCAGACCAATATAGTGCAAAAGTTACCCACCAAAGCCATTATTTAATCTGAAGACACTCCTGAACTGTATATGGCTATAGAGTTTAGGTCTAGATTCAGCATCTGAAGGAGCTCAACAAATCAATCAGTACAGCATCAGAGACCCACTCGTTGGAAAAACTAACATAAATAATTGAAGAAGTAACAGCATTGCAGATTTTTTAGTACTGGGAAAATCCAAAGTCCATGTTCTTCATACAAACATCACAATCATGAATAATACATGTGCATCTCAAATACCCCAATACCAGGGCTTTTAATAATGGGCGATGGAAACAAATGGAACATTTCAAAAAAGTAGTAGGTTTTGACTAATCGAAAAAGCTTAAAGGGAATGTAAATAGGTTGGTAAGGAATGGGTAATTGGAGTTGGTAGAAAAAGTTAATCACCTTGTGGTGATTTGTGACCTTGTGTCTTTTATACTAAATTTATATATTAAAAATATGTAAATAAAATAAACTCAGGTTAATTAGCTTCAAAATTCATTCCCCTTTTCATTACTTTCAGTTTCAGCTACCCACTGACTCCTAATTGACGGTCCATGATCAAGACCATGACCATCTTCATCTACTGCATATAATATAATATAATATATATATAGACACACCAACCTACCACCATCTACTCCTACCACTGACATGAGCCAACAACACCACCCCACACACACTTAGCAGCTACTAAGTTTTTCTTGACGAATTTGAATTTGATTGACACAATGGTTGTTAAAATGATGGTCCACCAATAGAAGAAAACACTGCGTTAATATCACTGGCATGTTTGACTTTTCTTAGTTCTTAGTAGCAAGTAAATAATCCAACCTCATATTATTTCTTTCACCTGATAAATCATTTTGGTTTTTCTCAAAAAAAGAAAAATAAATAAGGAAAAAAAAAATTCTACGTTCGTTTTTACTGTTCAAGTCTCTGGCGAAAGACCCTGTTCTTTGTGCGAGGTAGCAAACGAAATTAAATCGAGAGCAGAGTGTCATAGCCACACCGCTTTCGCAGCCAAACAATAAAAATGGTCCTATTCTAGCTCATTGGTTGCTTTTGTTTCCCGATGAATCTTTTCTTGGACCTTTTGCTACTCTCCCAACCCCCAACTGACTCTGCTTAATTAAATGAGAAATATCATATAATTAACAAATGGACCGTCATCTCCACCATCAGGTGATTTATCTATATTTTTATCGTCAATATGATGGCTCATAATACTATGCTATATCATTGTGTCTATTCAGACTATAAATATAAAACTGAGGCCAATAAATAATTTATTCATAATATTATAAAAGATTTTGAAGATCTCAACCATGTGTTATTGTCAGCTTATTTTAAACTAAATTTTTTTTAAAAAATTATTTTTCAAGAAGCGTGCTAACATTTCTCTCTGTTTTTTTTTCTTTTTTTTAAGTCTGAGGACGTGCTAACATTTCTTATTAAGCAAACTCAGTAACGTAACCTAATGTTTCAACGTAAAAATAATAATAACAACAACAATAAAATCTTTTTTTTTTATAATAATAAAAAAAAGAGACACCATTATAATAATTATTAATTTAAAAATTTAATTTATTTCATCTGATATTTAAAATTAAATATATCTGAGAAAACGAAATTTATTAATATTTAAATTTCAATTTTTATAGATAAGCGTGAAAGTAATAATAACTGCCTGGCAGTTTAGCAGTCTCCAATTTAATAATAACGAGCAACACCCAGGCCCAGATAAGCGCGTGCAAAAAGACCTCTGTCAGACTAGCACGTGCTTTCGATGGACGTGGCCAACATGAAGGCTAAATGCAGAACTCTGCCTCCAATGATTGGCGCGTGGTGAGGACTGCATTTCACAGTGCGCGAATTGACCGCATGTAGTCAAGTGATGAACAAGGTACAAGTGACAGAAGCCGAAACCTTCAAGGGAGTACAAACGACGCATGCCACTGAGTGAGTGGCTCTTTGATGCCTGACTCTTTGGATCTGCGAAGGTGTACAAGTCAAGGACTCCTCGCCCAATCAAACGGCCAAATCTAATCCAATTTTTTCCCAATTTATTATTATTACTATGTTTAATAATAATAATAATATAATAGTTTTTTTGGTGAATAATAATAATATAATAGTAGTAACGTGCATTTATGGAGAAAAGTAAGCGTTAGAAGGGTAAGTAAGATGAATAATTTTGTTAAAATATTTAATTAACAAAATCATAATCATTGACCAATAATGCGATTTAAACCCATACATTTTCTGCCGACCATAGTTGGCTTTTGATGTACGCCGCAACTCCTTTGGATCCTGACCACTGAACTCCGGACACCGCTGCACATTGTGTAAAGGCCGTGTCATTTGTCTTCCAAATTGTTCATTTTATATATATATATATATATATATATATATTTTTTATAATACATACACATGCGCATACCAACTGCTTCGAGGAGCCGCATCTGTGGTCTGATCTCACTACACGTATATATATACATTATTTTGTGCATGTTCATAAGTGGGTGACACGGATTCAATAATAGCTTGTAATCTAATATTAAACAATTATAATTTTTATGTTGAAGATAGAACCTCTCAAATAAAAAAATACCGGATTTGGAACGCAGCAAAATAGTTAAACAAACTCAAATTGTCAATGGAGGCTTGTTTAGTTTGAAGCTTATTAAAGCCTAGGTAGTTTGGTATAACGGTCTCTTCGGTCGCCAATGGTGGCATGTACCCCATCACCGTGCAATATGAATAAGTGGGTGCATTGGGGGGTGCGACACAGTTAAAGAAAAGTGCTACTTGTATAAGTTGGATTCAAATTTTAATATGCCCCTTGTAATTACTCGATCTTATTAATATTACTCTCATATAATTATACGAAATAGCAAATAGGTTATGAATTAATGGGTATTTTTTTTTTTTAGTTATATGCAATTTTAGTTGTGGTAATTCTTTGGCCTAATTAATTAGACCGATCTGGTCTGTTTATGAAAAACACATGGGACCACCAATAATGGAAGGTTTAAATTAATGTCTTTTGGGACGAGACTAGGCAAAGATCTTTCAGCTCACTGTTGTCTGCTCCAAGTAGGAGAGATTTCGTAAATGAGTCTTGCATAAACACACACACATGTACCTGGTAAAAAGCTACAAGCAAGCTATATATGGATTAGAAATGTAATACATTCATTATATATATGTAAATGTACGTATGGGTGTACATATGAGAATGACAGGTATAACTTACCTATTTAATTAAATTAGACACACACAGAGCGTTTTTAATAAAAGAAATTACAATTGCAAGTTGCACTTACTGTACTAACCAACAACAATACCCGATAGTTACAATAAATGTAAATATAATATGGCACAATTATTAGACCTCATTAGGCCTTCGGAATTGTTTTTATTAAGAACCCTAGAATCTGACAGACACGATCATGCAAATTTAAGGCGAGCTCTTTCAATAATAATCCTGTAATTAAGCATTAATTTGGGTTAACCAAGAATATGTAATAGCTATAGCCTATTAGATATCAACGATTGACGATCTCTCTATTGATCTCCGAAACAACCACAAGCTCTTCCTCATCATCAGCCAATTAAAGAATTGCTTGCTTATTTACCAAAAAAAAAAATAATAATTGCTTACTTGTCTTTCATTCACAATAATTAAAGAAAATAAAATAGATCATATATATATATATATATATATATATTGCAATAATAAATTAAAGAGATTGATCGAGTTTCTCTCTCAGCATTTTTTGTAAACTCCGCTTTGAATTAATTATTCATGTCATCACAATCAAGGAGCAATGAGAACAGCTAAAAATGTTGGATCCGTTATAAAAAAAAATGCTGTTGACCCCAGTGCTTATTTGTTTTGTTAAATCACCAAGGTACATAATCATGGATGCGAAGAAGATTAGCAAACAAAAAAAAAAACTAATATTTAAAGAACTTTTTGTTAGAAAAAAAGTATAGGGGGCATAACCATCAATATTTTAGGCCACGAATCACATACTTTGTTAAAATAATAATAATATTAATAAGCATTGTTGGACCGCTTCGTTCACGATGGTAGTTGAGTTGAGTGCTTGATATATTTATGTGGGACAAGGTATGCCGACAAAATAGTGTAATATAATACCATATAAACATTTAAATTAAGCTTCATTAGTTGGAAGCAGTTGCTTGTCCATTAACTGCAAATATATATATATATATATATATGCAAACTATGAATGTGGTTCAATTTTTTATTGGGGGATATATATATATGCAAACTATGAATGTGGTTCAATTTTTTATTGGGGGAAAAATAGCTAAGTAATTTGTCATTTAGCATCTCGTGAAAAACAAAATCATATCAGATATTCAGTTTAAACGGCAAGTGGGACAGTTGTTCTATCGAAGTTCAAATATATAATAAATATCCTTTGGAAGTGTATGTTAATTATATAATAATTTTTCACAAAAACACCAAATTAAGCCTTATACAAAAAACCCATTTACCAAAAAAAAAAAAGTCAGCTTTCATTAATAGAACGCCGTGCCCTTTTCAATTCTCTTATCATTATTTTTACCAGGTGAAAAACATTGTAATTTTCTAAAGTAATATTTTGCGTCAAGAAGTGTTATTTATTTTGAAACTTTGCTTCGTGAACCATGACAAAACCAAATCGAACACAACCAGTACTGTAGCTATAAATGGATGCGAAATCAAATTTATAGGAAGTGGGTATATATATTAGCTAGGGGAGCTTGCGAAGCCAATACCTAATATGCTAAAACGGAGTAGATAGAAACAAACTTGGAACAAGTAATTATGCATCTAAGCTAATTTCAAGCAAACTAGATGCAAACTTTAGTGGATATGCTTTATGGCTTTGCCATATCAAATAGTGACAAGTAAATCTTCTTTTTTGAGAGTATATATATATATATATATATATATATACACGCGCGACAATTATTCTAATATACAACGTTATTTATATATATTAAATGATAAATAATGTGCTATGTATTTTTAATATTTTTTTATTTATTCTGATTTTTATATAATTTTTTATTTTTTAAAAAATATATATAATATTTTATTTATCGCTTAATATATATATACAAATTTGTGTATAAAAGTATTTTTGATGACCACGATGATACATTTAAGAAATCTCTCGTGCTTGAAGCAGATAACAATTAGGTGGAAGATCTTTACCCATGGTCAAGCCTAGCTCAGTTAGAAATTAAGTGGGATATATATATATAGCTAGTCTCGTTCCAAAAAATAATAATTAAAACCTTCCATTATTGGTGGTCCCATGTGTTTTTCATACACGGACTTGATCGATTTAATTAGTTAGGTCAAAGAATTACCACAAACCATAAATACTTACATATATGTGTTTATATATTAATATTATAGTGTGAATGAATACGAATTGTATCAAATCTCTATTCCATAAAAATGACAGCCTACATTTTGTTTTATTTTAATTTTAATTAAGATCCTTCCTCAAATGAAAACATAGCATGAGACACTTTTGAGGTACTCCTATGCCAAAAAGTACATGGTTATACGTATCAATAGGAATAATTTTCTCTTTCACCTCCAATCCTTCAATCTCAGAGATTGAGAGTAAGTAAAAAATAATAAATAAATATTCCCTCAGAAGGCACCAAGTATAATCTATTATTAATGAGTAAAGGATGAAAACAGCCAAATTTTGCAGTTGAACAAGTGATAAAAAAAAACAATAAAAGGAAAATCTGCTTTTAGTAAAGTTGAAAGAATATATATTTTTTGTGTATTTTTTTGAATAGCAAAAAACAAAATAGCAAAAAACAAAAAAAATCAATAACCTATGATTAAGATGTTGCATCTGTTTAAATAGACTTTTCCAATGTTGAAGGGTCGGGTTCATTCAATCATGGTGTTGCTTCTACTTACTATTTACGCCAATAATGTTCCCCATTAGCCTGTCTTTTATTTGATTTTAAGTATCAAACATCTTCATTTTGCTTTACATAAAGAATAAGATTTAAGTAAATATGTAGAACGTTTCAGAAAATAGTAAAGGCAAATAATGAAAAGGAAAGGAGGACAGGGACTAGTAAAGATACTTCAATATTAAAGGTTTGAATTCAACTTGTAAATGAATTACTTAAACGTTTCGCTCAGAGAATAATCCATTTGTTGATTTTGATCAATCACTTTGTATATTAAATAAAATAAGAGCAACAGGGTCGAATATATAATAATATAGAGCCATGTAATATATTGCAGATGCTTATGGGATGAATATCGAAGGCTACCAATATTCTATGCATCCGAAAAAAGTACCTTCAAAATTTATAACAATGGAAGGACTAATTGGATTACTATTATTATCATTGATAATTTTTTGGGGTCATTTTAATACTAAACCATATAATGCTTATATTTATATATTAATAAGGCTACCAAACACACCAACATAACGACAATATTGCCTGCTACCTAAGGTGTCATTAGTCTCATGTTACTATTTTCTGTGCTGGCTTTAGTGGTAATGTCGCCGTAAGCATCCAAACATATTTATCACTAAAATATTTATTAATTCTTAATTTTCTTTTTCCAAAAATAGAGGAAAAGAATCTTTCACGTACTAACAGTTCCAGTTTCTGAGGCTCGTAATCTTTAGTACAATTTTAATGCTAGCTAGAATCTTCAACACGAGGGCAAAAAAGGTTACTTGACCATGAAACCCAGCTGATTCCGTTCACACAATAAATTAAGCTTAAAGATATTAAAATGATTATACAACTAAATACCAATAGCATATTATATATTCACAAAAAAAGAAAAAAAAAAAAAGGAAGAAAAAAGTAGACCATATATATATATATCATAGTTATGTCTAATCAGGGGTTAACATGTCTAGTCATGGGGCTAACAGGTCTGAATTAGGTGTTAAAGCAGCAAGCAATATCTTTATTAAACTCCTTAATTAATTTAATTGCCATGAGCTTCATTCATTGCAGTACATAATTTGTTTGGGGTAGGTGGTAATTTAAAAAGGTCAAAAAAAAAGAAAATTATACAAAGTGGGGTGGCCGGGGGGGTAAACCACGTGTTTTGCGAGTCATGTCATGGGGCCCTAAAAAGTAAAAAGCCTTTGCACGTGTTTTGCAAATGATTCTTTGGAAATGAGAAACTTCCTTGACATATATACTTTATGGTAAAACAGGTGCCCACTCCCTAAGCTTTGTGGTTATTTACTTGTATAATTTTAGTGGTGGTCCTTGTATGGTGAATTTAGTTGGCTTCTTAGAACTAGAAATGGTAATGTGAAAGAGAGATTGACGATGGAACTCACTTGGGGTATCATAATAATTGTACAATATTTGGAAACCATAGATCTATTTCTCTCTTGTAAGGTGGTCCTTTTGCTCCTTTACACACTACTTGTAACACACAGAAAAATATTGGTGTTTATCTGTTTAATTATTAGAAAAGGAAAAAGATTAATAATGTAGTTTAATATGTTCTTTGACCCTTTTTTTTACATCAAGTTTTGCCCAAAAAAAAAAACAAAAAAGTTTTGCCCAACTTGACTTCTTGCAACATTTAGGCATGTGTCTAGCACATTCCTAAGATGAGGGTGCGGGGTGAAGATGTTCAGTTGGGGTCATAGTAGTAAACGACCACCAAAACTCAATATGCCGTCGTTTAGTGGTTTTCTTGCTCTCCTTTTTTTTTTTCTTTTTACTTTGAATGAGAAATGGCTGGAAAGGCATCATGTCTTCTGCTTTTACTAGCAAACGCTGTCTCTCCTGACATTTCCAATTATTACCGGCTGCGGAAACGTTCCATACGGCGTAGCTGTCACTGACACGTGTATGTCTGTCTGTCCTTGTCCTTTTGGGACCATCACCTCCCAATAGAAACTCTAATTAATAATAAATAGAATTATCACCCTCTAAAAGTTTGATATAATTTTTTATTTAATAGAGTTTTGGTTTTACGGTTCAAGAAGCTTCTCAATGGGAGCAAACTGGTCAATTAATTAATTTCTAGTATCTAATTTATTCCTTCAATTTTAGAAGACGGGCTAGAGCCGTAAGTTGCGAGATTGAAGATTATGGTAATTATAATTTAATTAGATGAACATTATCACTCAACTAATCCGCCATTATCCAAAAAAATCACAAGTAATCTAATCCCTTCAGATACTTATTTTGATCAAAATAAAATAAAATAAGAATTTGCTCGAATTCTTATTGCGACCTGGACTCTTCTAAACAATTTATTTCGTATTCAATATTCTCTGCTATGTAAAAAAAATAAAAGAAAAAGAAGCAACATATATATATTTTTCCTGCACGTTATTCTTGTGTAAGTAATAACTAAATATATAATTTTCTAAACATAGGAAAAAGCAAAATAATAATAAAATGGGAAATTAAAACAAATAAATATACGAGTGATGGGATGCAGGGACAAAAAAGTCCAGTTAGCACCCTGACTATTAACAGCTGCTTCACCTACCGACCTTCCCTCTCTCTGTTCTTTGTTTCCCAACTAACAAAATGGAGGTTGGTGAAGCCCGAAGGTTGTATGCTAAATCTAATTGCATATTTATTATATTCAAAACAAAAAAAAGTAATAATTAAAAAAAAAAAAAGCAGAAAAATTGCTGTCCAGTAAAGAGAAAGGTGGTTACCGTATTTTGATTTGGTTTGGTTGTGAGCATCAGATTTCGTCATCTCGGAGGGTACGAGGCCTACCTGTTTCCCTTATAAGAGGATACACGAGCCCCCGCCGTACTTCTTGGCAAATATTTGATAATAAGGAGCTCTTATATAATTTGTTTACAAAAAACCACCCTCTCAGTTATTCTAAGTATTTATGATATAGTCCCTCGCTTATAGTCCATTTCCTTGTTATGCCGGTGGTCCCTGTAGCTGATTAGGACATGGGTTTAGGTAGCACAACGTTTGTTACAATGTTCTGAGCATGATTATTAGCTCTTTTACCACCCCAAAGCCCTTTAACTTTATTTATTTATTATTGTTAATTTTTTTAAGAAAGTAAACGAAGAAATTTATTTTAGAATGCCAGATATATTAATTTCTACAAGTTTATGTGGGCATTTGATGGGTATCAATAGCCATTTTTCAATGGCATATATGGGTTGATAATATCGGTGAATCCTTTTAACTCTGTTTATTAATTATTATTAATTTTTTTAAAAGAAGATAAATGAAGAAATTTATTTTAGAATACCAAATATATTATTTTTATAAGTTTATGTGGCCATTTGATGGGTATCAATAATTATTTTTCAATGTTGCCCATGTTATAATGGGCGACAATGAACAATAATAGCCTAATTTTTCTTTTTTAAATATATATAGGTTGATAATATGGGCAATATCGTCCATGCTATGATGGGCGGCAATGAGCGATAATAGCTCAATTCCTCCTTTTTTTTTTTTTTTGCACATATATATAATATAAATATATAAAAAGAAGTATAAAAAATTTAAATAAAAAGTATAAAAAAGCATAAAAACAGTATATGCATATATATATATATATATAAACCATTTTTATCAACCTCCTCTATATATATATATAAACCATTTTTAAGCAACAGTAGAAATAAAAAAAAAACATAAACGGGAAATTAATCTTCTGTTTAATATTTGTATTTTTTTAAATATGCATTTAGCCAATTATCTTAATTGTTATGGAATAAAAAAGACTTAAAAAAGATGACGTACATTTTATGTTTCCTAAAACATCTCGTCGTTTCGATCCCTTTGGTGTTATTTCCAAAACAGAGTAAATGTTGGAGGTTGAAATTACCGTATTAACCTTACCTTCAACAACTCGAATAGGTCCAGATGAAAAATGATTCAAAAGGCAGATTTTGAAAAAATGATTCAAAAGGCGGATTTTGACAAAATCTGCTGTTGGTTTTTTTTTACCAGCCAACAGAAATACAAAAAAAAAACTCTAGTATTCAAAAATACCAATTTTCACCCCCATTAAAATAATACCGTATAAATAAAAATATTAATAAAATATTATATAATATTATTTTAATTGGACGTAAGTTTGATACTCCCGGATACCAGAGTTTTTCTCCAGAAATACCAAGCAATTAGCTGAAAAGGAATATTTAACAAAAAAAAAAAAAAAACTGAAAAGGACTCATTTACTGTTGGCCGCTAAAGAATCCAGTGGCAGCCAGATCGCTTATACCATTGGCCGCGTATCGGGTAATTCATCCGACTTTTCTATCAATAATTCAAGCCTATTTTCGTCATTCGGAGCGTCACATTCCGTGGTCAACTACTCACCGAACCCCTTTTACTTTTGTATTCTTACCAAAATGTCCTCCGGTATTTACTTTGTAATATTGCTGCGTCCGATGCCTTTTCACTTAATATTAGCAGGTGTTGAAATGACCAATTTGTGACTAAAATAACACACAAAACTAATAATACACACGAATTCTAACTTAAGGACTTTATTTTATTCTCTTTCAACCGTGTAAAAAATAAATAAATAAAAAAATATTTTCATAAAAATATTAATTAATCATGAATTTCATTTGTCATAATTTGTATACTAAATGACTAAAAACTATATTATTTATTTGTTTGATTACATTTTATGCATTTTTTTACGCGGGTCACGTTTATTTTATCAATAAGTAAATTTTAGAAAATCAATATGTATCCATCGTTATACATTACTAATCTCTTTATTAAAAAAAAAAACTATATAAGGGTTTTTTGGAATGACTAATTAAATTTGCTTAAAATATCTATCATGGAAGAAACAAGAATAATTGTTGGAACAAATAATGTATCTAACAATCTCGTTAAATAAAAAGAAAAAAAAAAGAAAATCAGAAAAATGGGTCAAAAGTTCTAACAGAAAAATCTCAAAAAATCTCGGAAAAGATAAAACACATTCGAAGTCATAAAAGAAAACAAAAGTAAGAAAAAGAAAAGCCGACAAAAGTATGCAATGGGCAAATTGGTCATATCGGAAAGTGACAGAACCCCGATTAGTTAAGAGACTCTGGGCATGAAGATATCATACCTGCCGTTTGCTAATAATGCTGTACGGTAAAATTTATTGTATTATCAGAATTCATTTATAAATTCCAAAAAATTAAAAAGAAAAAGAATAATTTTTTTCTTTTTTTACAGAATTATAATTTTCTAAACATACTCATCCTCGCAGCCTCAAACATATAATATAGAAATATACAATTAGATCGACCCCGTGACATACGTTGCAATTGAAAAAAAAAAGAAAAAAGAAAAAAAAGAAAGAAATTGATAATAAGAGTATTTTAATGCGAGGCCCGCCGCGGAGGCTCGGAGCCGAGCCTATGAGGATAAGAACTGAATAACCGGAGGCGGCTTGCCAAACAACTAGCAAACCCCGAGGCTGAGGCTGAGGCTGAGGCAGGTGTTCAATGTTTATCTAATTTATCAATCCATCAGCGATGAGGACCCACCATGAACGGCTGTCGCGTGCCGCGTAGGCTACGGGACACGTGGCTCAACGATAAAATTCTGAGCTGTCACGACACTTAAAATAATAGTTTAAAGAGTGAGGTGGGAATTGGTAAATTTATCCTCTGGTGGTCCCCACCATTTCCTTCTCTCCTAAGCGCAATTTTATTTTTTTCAATTCATTTTTCCTAACAATAATTTTTTTTCTCTCTGTATTTCTCCTCTCACTGAAACTCTCTCTTTTCTCTATAAAATAGCGCTCTTCTTCTCCGAAGAGATCCCAAACGAGCAGACTCTCGCTCTCTCCATCCCTCTCTCTCTAAAATTTTCTCTTGCTTTCAGGTTTGCTTAGCGGTAGAATCGGTAGCTCGAGATTTCGAAGCCCAATCTCGAAGATTTTGCGAAGAAGAACATGAGAGCATATATGTAGCACGAAATACCTGCGAGTCGTTGCACCCTTTACTGCCAAAACCATTTTCTTTTTGTTTTTTTTCTTTTTCTCTGTGAGGAAATCAGTATTGTTTCCCTTCAGTCCCTTTGAAACCAGTTTTTGGTCCAGCTTCAAACTCTCTTCGGCCTAGAACGTTTACACAGATCTATTTATTCAACCGGAAGATTCAATAGGACCTTAAAATCTGTGTTATTTGGATCCAAATCTCGTACCTGTTCTTAATCCAGCTCAAACTCAAACTCCGGATCTGAATTTGATTTCTTAAAGACGTAAATTTTAACGGGGAAAAAGCTTGTATTTTTATAAGATATTGTTTACATATAAACCGGAACCTGCAATCGGAATTTGAATAATGTTGGCAACTCCTGGTTCTTCTGCTATCGAGCTCCGGAATAAACCTTGTCTCACCTCTCAACTGAATGCTACGGCTATAACGAGGCTCAGCAGCAGAGCTACTAGATGCTCTGTTACGAAGAAATCATCAAATGCTGTAGAGAAGAAGTTCTTAGGGACCAGGCTGAGGGCGTCCGGATCGGAAAGGCTCCATCTTTGGCGATCTGATGGTCCTGGGAGGTCCCCTAAGCTTCGTGTCGTAGTCCGTTCATCTCTCTCCGCGGTTCCGGAGAAGCCCCTCGGCCTCTACGACCCGTCGTTTGATAAGGACTCGTGTGGGGTCGGCTTTGTAGCTGAACTGTCCGGCGAAAACAGCCGCAAAACGGTAAGAGAACCGGATAAGCATTAGACAAATACTTGTGTATGCATTTCCTGCGTGGGTTTGGTCTTTCATAATAAGAATTTGGTGGTCTTTGTTAATATAGATTACGGATGGTTTGGAAATGTTGGTTCGTATGGCGCATAGAGGGGCTTGTGGTTGTGAAACGAATACTGGTGATGGAGCTGGGATTCTCGTTGCCCTTCCTCACGACTTCTACAAGGATGTACGTTATCTATTATTATTATTATTTTTGTTTTCTATTCTTCCGTTTCTGATTATGCGGTAATTTTTAATTGTATTAACTATTTTTTTTGTTTACCGTGCATCGTTGATTTAGTTTTTGTAAATCTTCGTTTTTTTTTTTATTGGTTTTCTTATGTTGAGGGTCTATTTCTATTTCTTTGTTGGTGTTTTTACCCCTTTTTTTTTTCCTCGTTAAATTGGTTTATTCACTTGTCGATGAAAATTAAACGCTTTCGCGAATTTTTCAATTTTTTTTTTCAAAATTTTGAATTTCTATAAAAGAAATTATTTCAATTTTGTTTATGTTTGGAAACTGTTTTTTTGATGTTATCGAGGAAAAAGAAACTTGGTTTATGATTTACAATGAGGACAAGTTTAATTGGTTTTGTGTTTGATTTTATATACTTCATGACTAGGTTCTGGGTTTTCTACTGATTTTTTTTTAGTTGATGTTTAACAGGTTGCCAAGGATGTAGGATTTGAGCTCCCACCTCAGGGGCAATATGCTGTTGGTATGTTCTTCATGCCCACATCCGAAAGTCGAAGGAAGGAAAGTCGAAATGTATTTACAAAGGTAATTTCTCGTCTTCTTCTTTTTGAATTATTATTTATTTGGGTGCTAAAAGGTTCATGTCTTTGTTATGCCAAATCATCCATGGTTTTGTTCAACTACCCTATTTTTCTTTCTACCAGTTCAGAGATTCAGTATTTCAGAGAGGCATTTTTGACTCTGCGACTCTGATGATGATGCTTCATTTGATGCCTTTTCCCTAACGTTTTAGTCTTTGGAATTTGTTTGTCTTTTATATTATTTGTATTTTACGTCATATAATGTTTTCCGTTATGATATGGCATCCATTTATAAGTCTTTTTTGTGTTTCCAGGTAGCTGAGTCTCTTGGGCACACTGTTCTTGGGTGGCGATCTGTGCCAACAGATAATACAGGATTGGGCAAGTCTGCTTTGCTTACAGAACCTGTGGTTGAGCAAGTGTTCCTTACACCTTCTCCTCGGTCAAAAGTTGACCTGGAGCGCCAGGTAATTTTTAGTTTTTATGTTCTATAATCTATTTGATCAAGTACAATGATGGAACATTGTTTCACTTTGCTTTTTATGTCCTTACCATAAGGCTCTCTTAGTTGATAGTATGGGTTATCGCATATCAAGAGTTTCGGATAAACCAGTGGAGTCCAACTTGGAGATTACTTTCTGAAATATAAGTTAAATTATTTTATTTCTCATTGTGGACTGATCATTATTCATCTACCAACTTGAAAAGAAAACTATTGGACTAATTTTACATACAATATTTGATTCTTTCTACGTCTAATTTAGAGGCATAGATTGGAGTGTTGCTAAACTAATGGCTGACTTCCAATTGTTAAAAACAAAAATGTAATGCTACAGTAATTTATCTACCTACTTTTTTATTCCTGGTGAATGTGGTAAGCTATGTACTTCTATATTCTCTAAGTCTACCCAATTATTTTATCCGTAGAAAGCAATATTTTAGGATTTGACCTGATTTTTGTTGTCATTTCTTCTTTGCAGATGTATATACTAAGGAGGGTTTCAATGGTTGCTATACGAGCTGCACTGAGCCTTGAACATGGTGGTGCTAGAGACTTCTACATATGTTCTCTTTCCTCAAGGTGTGTTTTTCAGATATCTGCCACATTGTCCAAATACATTTACAATTTTTCTATTTTATGCGCTTAATTCCTTTACCTGATTTGTGCAGGACTGTTGTTTACAAAGGTCAGCTGAAGCCCATTCAGTTGAAGGATTACTATTATGCAGACCTTGGCAATGAAAGGTTTACGAGCTACATGGCCCTGGTAAATATTTTATCCATTCACTTGTTATCTTTCTCCACTAACTCCATACTCCAACAAACAGCATGGGAACAACCGGTAACTGAAGAGATGCAAGGTTGAGGAATGACTTCTGAGGCATTGAGGTTTGAATGATCTCTTAAGTTCTTCCGCTTCCTTGATTACTAGTTGAATTTGATGCTGGATTGGATTGGATGCATTGGGTGAGTTGGTAAGGAACCTCATTATCAAGTAAATCATGTTTCCAGAAACTTGGTGCAGTGCTCTGTGTTGAGGATGAAAATTTTAATTTGAGTGGTGGAATGGAAATTGTGTGAGGTCAAAGTATAGCCTAGGGTTTCCATAGTTTTGTACTGGCACTGCAGTGTACAGTTTCCTAAATTGGCCTAACACAATTTCATGTGTGGTTTTCAAATCAGTTATTTATATTCTGAATATAGTAGAAAAAATTATATGACAATCATTGCTATTTTTATCATATATGCAGATACATTCTCGATTCTCGACCAACACATTTCCTAGCTGGGACCGTGCTCAGCCTATGCGTGTCTTGGGCCACAATGGAGAAATCAACACCCTTAGAGGAAATGTAAACTGGTATGTTTTCTAATTGAATAGTTCTGTTCTCTTGAGGTCATGATAAGAATAAAATTTGTACCATGTGGAATTTATAGATGAACACAGTAGCTTCAAACAGTGCATGCCTTAATCGAATATCTTGTACTTGGATAAACAATGCATGTTAGTAAACAGGAAGAGTTATCAATATGCTTGCTTATTCTTCATGTTTTATGTGCAAGAGGTTTCTAATCTCCTATTCTCTCTGCACAATTTTCTTGTGAATTACAGAATAACTAAGATATGCTAGCTCTAATGTTTTGATGATTCAGGATGAAAGCACGTGAAGGACTGTTAAAGTGTAAGGAACTTGGCCTATCAAAAGATGAGTTAAAGATGCTTCTACCCATTGTGGATGCAAGCTCATCTGATTCAGGTTATTGGTTATATCTTTGTGTTTCGCACATTTGTGCATCTATGATTAGATAAATGCATGATCTAGTATTGGCTGTCATCCCTCATAAAGATATGAAGGTTCTAGGTTAAAAATATTTGTGCAGATATTATTTTATTCTATTCTAATTGGCATGAGCATGATATTTCCTATGCAGGAGCTTTTGATGGAGTGCTTGAACTTCTTGTTCGAGCTGGCAGAAGTCTTCCTGAAGCTATTATGATGATGATTCCTGAAGCATGGCAAAATGACAAGAATATGGATCCTCATCGGAAAGCATTATATGAATACTTCTCAGCTCTCATGGAGCCATGGGATGGGCCAGCTCTTATATCATGTAATGTTTTGAAAAATTCTTGAACTCAGTTTGATAACTTGTCTATATTGCTTCTGATTTCTTAGCTTTGCACTTTGGAATTTATCTGCAGTTACTGATGGTCGATATCTGGGAGCCACTCTGGACCGAAATGGACTGCGGCCTGGTCGCTTTTACATCACCCACAGTGGACGAGTTATAATGGCCAGTGAAGTGGGTGTAGTTGATATTCCACCAGAGGATGTGAGTAGGAAAGGGCGACTTAACCCTGGAATGATGCTTTTGGTGGATTTTGAGAATCACATTGTTGTAGATGATGAGGCCTTAAAGCAGCAGTATTCTCTGGCAAGGCCTTATGGGGAGTGGCTCGACAGGCAAAAGATTGAGCTCAAGGACATAGTTGGCACTGTTCATGAATCTGACAGGGTCCCTCCTTCTATAGCAGGAGTGGTGCCAGTAAGTTTTGATGTCTGTTCATGAAAGTTTGTACTGCAATTTTTTTATTAGCAATTTTCATTATGACACATTTGATATATTGTGATTTTTAGGCTTCTGCTCATGATGATAACATGGAAAACATGGGTATTCATGGTCTCTTGGCTCCATTGAAAGCTTTTGGGTATGCTATCATTTCTTCTTGATTTCTTGATTTTTTATGCACCGAGGAAAAAATAATTTATGAATCTTGCGTCTCTTTGCAGTTACACAACGGAAGCCCTAGAAATGTTGTTGCTTCCCATGGCCAAAGATGGTGTAGAGGCCCTTGGGTCAATGGGAAATGATGCTCCTTTGGCTGTCATGTCTAATAGGGAAAAGCTCACATTTGAGTACTTTAAGCAAATGTTTGCTCAAGTAACAAACCCTCCAATTGATCCTATTAGAGAGAAGATTGTCACTTCCATGGAGTGTATGATTGGTCCTGAAGGTGACTTGACGGAAACCACTGAGGAGCAGTGTCAACGTCTTTCTCTTAAAGGTCCTCTTTTATCCATGGAAGAAATGGAAGCAATTAAAAAGATGAATTATAGAGGGTGGAGAAGTAAAGTGTTGGATATAACTTATTCTAAGAACCGTGGTAGAAAGGGATTGGAGGAGACATTGGATAGGATTTGCGCTGAAGCGCGTGATGCAATTAAAGAAGGATATACCACACTAGTTCTTTCAGACAGAGGTATGATGCTGCAATATATATTTTTTGAAAGCTTGAGTTTATTTCACATAAAGGAAAACTTTGTAATACATGTTCACTCTGTTTGATGATTACTATCCTTTGCATATGTAGCCTTCTCAACAAAGCGTGTTGCTGTAAGCTCCCTCTTGGCTGTCGGGGCTGTTCATCAATTTCTAGTTAAAAGCCTTGAACGTACTCGAGTTGGGTTGGTTATTGAATCTGCTGAGCCACGTGAAGTGCACCATTTCTGTACACTAGTTGGGTTTGGTGCAGATGCAATCTGCCCGTACTTGGCTATAGAAGCCATTTGGAGATTGCAGGTTGATGGAAAGATCCCACCTAAAGCAAATGGTGAGATCCACAGTAAGGAGGAGCTGGTGAAGAAATACTTCAAAGCTAGTAATTATGGTATGATGAAGGTTCTTGCTAAAATGGGAATATCAACTTTGGCTTCTTACAAGGGTGCTCAGATCTTTGAAGCTCTGGGTCTTTCATCTGAAGTGATTGAGAGGTGCTTTGCTGGAACTCCAAGTAGAGTAGAAGGTGCAACATTTGAGATGCTAGCTCGTGATGCACTTCATCTGCATGGGTTGGCATTCCCCTCTCGTGCATTCCCTCCAGGAAGTGCGGAAGCTGTGGCACTGCCAAATCCAGGGGACTACCATTGGAGGAAAGGTGGTGAACTTCACCTGAATGACCCTCTTGCCATTGCAAAGCTTCAAGAGGCTGCAAGGACAAACAGTGTGGCTGCTTATAAAGAATACTCCAAGCTGATTCAAGAATTGAATAAAGCTTGTAACTTGCGGGGACTTTTGAAGTTCAAAGACTCTGCTTTTAAAGTTTCCTTGGATGAAGTGGAACCTGCCAGTGAGATTGTTAAACGGTTCTGCACTGGGGCCATGAGTTATGGATCTATATCATTGGAGGCACACACAACACTGGCTATTGCTATGAATAGAATTGGAGGAAAATCAAATACAGGTTTGCAATTTTACAACTCAAAGTTTTATATGTAATCAGAGTTATTTATCATTTTTTCTTCAGGGTTTTTTTCTAAAATATCTAAAATTTTATAGAGGACTTTGATGGTGGAAAGTCAGGCTTTGAACTTGACAAGATTTCAATCATCTTGAAGAACCTAAGAAAGTCTTGTTATGTTCACACAAATAAACTTTGTTTACTTGGAATTTGGAAGTTATATTGATGTTGATTAAACTAATTTCTCAATTTTGGTTTCATATGTAATTAATTTATTTGAAATTATTTTTAATGCAGGTGAAGGAGGTGAGCAGCCTTCTCGAATGGAGCTTCTCCCGGATGGCTCTAGGAATCCAAGGAGGAGTGCCATCAAGCAGGTTGCAAGTGGAAGATTTGGAGTTTCAAGTTATTACCTCACGAATGCGGATGAACTGCAGATAAAAATGGCTCAGGTAATAATTCTTGTACAAGATATAAACTTTTAGGTATCTGTCTGGTTTATTTTCTTTTACCTTTCCAGTATTCCTATTCTGTCTCCATGTTCCTATTGGAACGGATGTTCCACTTGTTTATGGATCTATGTTCATGGCAGATGATGCTGTGTCTGCAAAGCACCTCTGGGTGCCTTTGCATCTTTAATTGATTCCTACATTTGGCATTTGGTGAGGAATATTAACAGAGTTTGTTTGTTTCCTATGATGGATTGTGTACTCATTTTGGTCTTTATGGTTGCACAGGGGGCCAAGCCTGGTGAAGGTGGTGAACTTCCTGGTCACAAGGTTATAGGAGACATTGCTGTCACTAGGAATTCTACTGCTGGAGTGGGGCTTATCAGCCCACCTCCCCATCATGATATCTATTCAATTGAAGACCTTGCTCAATTAATTCATGATCTTAAGGTTTGTTCAATTGATGTTTTTTAGAATTTTTTCCTCTGGTATCAGTAACGTGATGGCCTAATTAACTCTAAGTATGGAGTGACATGGGTTTTGCTTCCTACTGTATTTCTGTTTGATTTTATGCAATTAAATTGCAGAATTCCAACCCCGGTGCTCGAATCAGTGTCAAGTTAGTATCTGAAGCTGGTGTTGGTGTAGTTGCTAGTGGAGTTGTTAAGGGTCATGCCGATCATGTTCTTATATCAGGCCACGATGGAGGCACAGGGGCCTCTAGATGGACTGGTATCAAGAATGCTGGACTTCCATGGGAACTTGGTTTGGCTGAGACCCACCAGACCTTGGTTGCAAATGATCTTCGTGGTCGCACAATTCTCCAGACAGATGGTCAACTAAAAACTGGGAGAGATGTGGCTATAGCTGCACTTCTTGGTGCAGAAGAGTTTGGCTTCAGCACAGCTCCACTCATAACTCTTGGCTGCATCATGATGCGGAAATGCCACAAAAACACCTGTCCTGTTGGCATTGCTACACAAGATCCAGTACTCAGGGAGAAGTTTGCTGGAGAACCTGAACATGTTATCAACTTCTTCTTCATGATAGCGGAGGAATTAAGAGAGATAATGTCACAGCTTGGATTTCGAACTTTAAATGAGATGGTTGGTCGTTCTGATATGCTTGAAGTTGATAAAGAAGTAACTAGAAACAATGAAAAACTGGAGAACATTGACCTATCCCTGTTACTTAGACCTGCTGCTGATCTTCGGCCTGATGCTGCCCAGCATTGTGTTCAAAAACAAGATCATGGACTGGACATGGCTCTGGACAATAAACTGATTTCACTGTCCGGAGCTGCTTTAGAAAGGGCTCTTCCTGTGTACATTGATACACAAATCTGCAATGTGAACCGTGCTGTTGGAACAATGCTTAGCCATGAAGTGACCAAACGTTATCACATTAAAGGGCTTCCTACAGACACCATCCATATCAAGTTCACTGGTAGTGCAGGCCAAAGTCTTGGAGCATTTCTCTGCCCTGGCATCATGCTAGAGCTTGAAGGTGACAGCAATGATTATGTTGGTAAAGGTTTGTCAGGTGGCAAGATTGTAGTGTATCCTCCAAAGGGTAGTGGGTTTGATCCAAAAGAAAACATTGTGATTGGTAATGTGGCTCTTTATGGTGCCACAAGTGGGGAAGCATATTTCAATGGAATGGCAGCTGAGAGATTCTGTGTCCGCAATTCCGGGGCTAAAGCAGTTGTGGAAGGTGTTGGTGATCATGGTTGTGAGTACATGACAGGTGGTACGGTTGTTGTGCTTGGAAAAACTGGCAGGAATTTCGCTGCTGGTATGAGTGGTGGTCTTGCTTATGTTCTTGATATTGATGGTAAATTTCAAACTCGATGCAATCCGGAGCTTGTAGATCTTGATAAAGTGGAAGAAGAGGAGGATATTATGACTCTTAGAATGATGATACAACAGCATCAGCGTCACACAAACAGTAGTTTAGCCACAGAAGTCTTAGCTGATTTTCAGAATCTTCTGCCTAAATTTATTAAGGTCTTCCCCAGGGAATACAAACGAGTTCTTGCAAGCATTAAAGCAGAGGAAGCATCCAAAGAAGTAGCCGAGGACAATGAAGAGGTGGACTTAATGGACAAAGATGCTTTTGAAGAACTTAAGAAGATGGCAGCTGCATCTGTAAATGGGAAATCCAATCAGGTAGTTTTCTCATGATTAGTATTTGGCTTACAGTTCTCCGCAAGAAATTAGGCTTCTCCATGTCCCCTTCTCTAGAGTACACGTTCACACAAGCATGAACATCATGGATTTGGGACTCATATTTTGCCTGTCTTTTTTTGCAGAAGATATGGCTGTATGTTATTTTTTGTTGAGGATCTGATTAGAATTTTTAAATTTGCAGATGATACAAGAGGCTGAACCACTGAAGAGGCCTAGTCAGGTTTCTGATGCTGTTAAACATCGTGGATTTATATGTTATGAGCGTGAGGGTGTTCAATACAGGGATCCTAAAGTTAGGTTGAATGATTGGAAGGAAGTCACGAATGAATCAAAGCCTGGTCCGCTTTTAAAGACCCAATCAGCCCGTTGCATGGACTGCGGCACTCCTTTCTGCCACCAAGTAATATTTTCTTTTCTTTCTGTAAATCCTTAAATTTGTTTTTGTTACTTCAAGACTTTTATATTAACTTTGGCCTCAATTGTCTCCTCTGTTATTAACTTGCAGGAGAACTCTGGATGTCCTCTTGGAAACAAAATACCAGAGTTCAATGAATTAGTTTACCAAAATAGGTGGCATGAAGCTTTAGAGCGACTCCTAGAGACAAATAACTTCCCCGAGTTTACTGGCCGCGTGTGCCCAGCACCTTGTGAAGGTTCTTGTGTTCTGGGTATTATTGAGAACCCTGTGTCCATCAAAAGCATTGAATGTGCCATCATTGACAAGGCCTTTGAGGAGGGTTGGATGGTTCCACGGCCTCCTCTCAAAAGATCTGGGTATGTTTCTTTTTTGTCCAAGAACCTATATACAGGGATCAATTTAAAGTGTTCCTGATTAAGCCAATTAGATCCTTTTTGTTTTTTCTCGCTTGTTCATTGGTTGATAGTCAATTGGGCTTTATAGTGTCTCCATGTTTTAAGAAAGATGCTATATGTTAAAATATTTTATACCAATGGTATATAAGAGTCATTTAAATATGTATGTGTTATTGCAGGAAAAGGGTTGCCATTGTTGGGAGTGGCCCTGCTGGATTGGCTGCTGCTGATCAGCTAAATAGGATTGGCCATACTGTGACTGTGTATGAGCGTGCTGATAGAATTGGAGGGCTGATGATGTACGGAGTTCCCAATATGAAGACTGACAAAGTAGATGTTGTCCAACGACGGGTCAACCTTATGTCTGAGGAAGGTGTCAACTTTGTGGTTAATGCTAATGTTGGCACTGATCCATTGTATTCTCTTGATCAACTCAGAGAGGAGAATGATGCCATTATTATGGCAGTTGGAGCCACAAAACCAAGGTTAGCTAATAAGCAGAAAGCTTTAGAAATTGGTATCACACAACTTTGAGATAATCTATGCCATTAGTATCTGAATATGTGTATTATTTGGTTCCAGGGATCTACCTGTGCCAGGACGTGAGCTATCAGGAGTTCACTTTGCCATGGAATTTCTTCATGCAAACACCAAAAGCTTGCTTGATAGCAATCTTCAGGATAATAATTACATTTCTGCGAAGGGAAAGAAAGTGGTGGTAATTGGTGGAGGTGACACCGGTACTGATTGTATAGGAACATCCATCCGGCATGGCTGTAGCAGCATTGTTAATCTGGAGCTCCTCCCAGAGCCTCCAAAAACTAGGGCTGCAGGCAACCCATGGCCACAGGTTAGAAATTGTCCCTCACTTCCCTTCTAATATTTCCTTGTCAGCTTCTCCCTTTTCTCTCCCTTTTTCTTACTGGAGGTGTTTGATGGTGTTCCTGAAGAAATTTTCTTTGACAAGTCTGTCATTTCTGTTTGATCTCCTGCATGACATAAATCTGTTTCAGAGTGTACAAAGTTTGTATTGAATTTACAACCATTTGCATTTTCCTTTTACAAATATAATGAAAAGCTGGAATGAAGAATCAGAGGGAGAGGTTTAACAAATTGTTGATGAAGTCTTCATATGCACTATAAGATTCTTATGAACTTTTTATTCTATTCTGCAGTGGCCACGAGTATTCCGTGTAGATTATGGGCACCAGGAAGCAGCTACCAAATTTGGAAAAGACCCAAGATCATATGAGGTACTGACAAAACGATTCATTGGAGATGATAATGGTGTAGTGAAAGGACTTGAAGTGGTTCGTGTTCATTGGGAGAAGGATGCTTCTGGGAAGTTTCAGTTCAAGGAAGTTGAGGGGTCCGAGGAGATTATTGAGGCAGACCTAGTCCTACTAGCTATGGGGTTCCTTGGCCCTGAGTCAGTAAGTATTTTTGATTTTTCCTTTCCCTCATTAGTTATCAGTATGGAATTATTTTACGAAGTTCAGTTCTACTTGTTTCCCTTTGGCACCAATAACTTACATGCTCAGGACCAAACAATAATAATTCTAAAGTTGTTAATTTCAGTTGCTTGTAATATAAGGTGGATTTTCTCATGATAATGTCGTTGGCTATTCCAGATTGTAGCCGAGAAGTTGGGTGTGGAGCGTGACAACCGATCGAACTTTAAGGCAGAATATGGCCGTTTCTCAACCAATGTACAAGGAGTCTTTGCTGCGGGGGATTGCCGGCGTGGTCAGTCCTTGGTGGTATGGGCAATCTCTGAGGGACGACAAGCGGCTTCACGGGTTGATGAATATCTCACAAGAGAAGAAAATGATCATGTCATTAGCCCTGGGAATCATGATCTTCTCAAGAGGCGTCAAGATTTTACCAAGAGGCAGCAAGACAGCAGCAAACACACAGTGATGACAAAAGCTACGTGATTTTTCTTTCCTTCTTTCGTATGGATAATGGTGCTTTTTCTATATAAAAGATTGGGTATGGAGTCGATTATATCGTGGATGACTGACAAGCGATGTCATGTGCCCACGGTAGAGATTGTAGCCCATGGGACTTGACGTAAGATGTGGCTGCTGCAACAAAGTTTAGCATAAGAAGTTGATTTTGTGGAGCCGGGTATAGGTTTCAGAATATTCAATTTGTTTATAGTATTTTTCTAGTCTTGTTGCTTCAGGGTCAGCCTCTTGTGTTTTTTTATAAATGAATAATGTACAGTTCGATTTCCTGTATTGATTTAGAATCGCATAATGGGAAATTTTTGATATTTTATTTTTTCTGGAATCATACAAATGGGATATTTATCATAGTTTTCCCCGTGAGGTTTGATGTTGTGATTGTTTAAAATCTTTTAGCTTATCGTTTCAGATACTTTTGGGGATGTAAGATAGTCTTGATCTCTAAATTAAATGTGATTGTTTTCAACTTTGGACCTATCATTCAATTTTCGGTTATTAATATTTCCTTTTGTTGTATAATGCTAGTACATGCAGCGACTAAATATATTCATGAGAAAACTTACCATTGTTATATTTTTGGGTTGGCCTCTCATCCCGTGACAATAGTTTAAAGAAAAAACCAATTAAAGATCATAGAACAGTAGCGAATCAAGCCAACAAACAACTTATTTTGTGGGAAATCTACAATGGGTATCAAGACTAGTCCTTTAATCGCTTGCTTACAATATCGAATATTAAGTTATAGCACCTTCTTTTTAAGTGCGTATCCAGTCCAAAATCAGGAATGGAAACAGTAACTGGAAGCTCCTTTCTTGCAATTTGTCCCTCAGCAGAAAGATTAAAGGCATCCACCCAACTGCAAAACAAACAAAAGCAATTAAAAAATAGTATAAGAAACACAGTTTTATCTATGTAGTTAGTGAAAAGTCAGTCAAACACAGCCACCTAATTGATATTAGGATTTACTTTTACAGTTCCCAGAGGGTCTGTTAATATTAGCACATTTGGTCATAAAAAATTGGAGACACCAACACTTTTTAAGTGGAACAAACACAGTCGATGTCGAGTGGAGCACATGCATTTACTACAAAGAGAACTCATTTTATGTATAAACACTTCCAATGATCAAAGAGATGATATATATACGTGAGTGCATCCACTATCTGCGCATGTTTCAAGGCCTAAACAAACTTTCTTACCTAAGAAATTCTGAGTGTAGAATCTAGAGGTTGGGGGTTCAGTTTCAATCCATTCCAACTCTTCAAATAATTAGATTGTTACTCACCAGTATAGCCTCTATTTCCCTATCTGAGACAGGTGTACGTTTCGGCTGAAGGGAGGCTTTCCCTCCCACTGCAGTGTCGGTGGGTGCTGCTGGAACATCTGACCTTGTCCTGTTTGTTTTTGCATGCTGTTGAGTATCTGAAGTTGAACCTACACATTAAAATTCCACATACACTTTGATGATATTAACAAACAGCAAACATAACAATTAGGACAGGTGATCATGCAAGAACATAACTTTTTGCATTTACGATTAAAGAGTTAAGATTCATCATTAAAATGGCTAAAGATAAACACAACAACTTTACAACTCATAAACAAGTCTACACTCTGCATTTATACATCTTTTCAATTTTAGCACGTCAAAATTGACCAAATTTTCAATTTTTTTCCAATGAAATTGACCCAATTTCCATAACCCAGTTTTAAATTTCTGTTCTTTTGAGTTATCACCCAACTAGACAACAAAGAATCATAAACATATTCACAACAACGACTACTGAAGCAAAATGTCGAAGAAAAGTCGTACAAAAAAATGAGAGCAACAAAAAGACTGAAAAACGAACAAAGAGAGAGACCTGAGCCTGAAGGTGATACGGAGTGTCTTTTTGGGAATTTAATTCGTGGAATTCTCTTCAAAATCTGGCCTTCTCCACCCATCTCTTCCTCTTGCTTTACCTTTCCGTTCTTGCCTTCACGAATGTCAATCGCAGCAACATCATCAACAAGAAACTCCTTCCAAATTATTCATTTTGTTTTTCCAATTATTTAGTTGACTCTATCGAGAAAAGGGCCTGGGAAAGCCCATTGAACGTCCTATTATTTTGAGCCTCAGCTCGTTAGAATGAGGGCCCGATGAAGCCCATTGAATCCAGTGTCATGTTGTTTGACAGTCTACTCACCACGTGGCTTTCTATACTCCGAACACGACACCGTATCGTCTCTCTGCTTCTCCCCGCCTCTCTCTCTTGAGGGTTTCTTCTTTCGCATTTTCATTCGTTTCGCAGAA
Source organism: Rhamnella rubrinervis (assembly GCA_007844105.2). Classification (NCBI taxonomy): domain Eukaryota; kingdom Viridiplantae; phylum Streptophyta; class Magnoliopsida; order Rosales; family Rhamnaceae; genus Rhamnella; species Rhamnella rubrinervis. The sequence goes on from CM017576.2 coordinate 1,242,988, forward strand.
GAAAGATGGCGAGCAATCTAAGCCGTCGAATCGCATCAATTGCCGAGCTCTCCACTCCAAAACTAGTCCTGTCCTTCATCAAATCAGAACCGTTGATTCACTCGGCGAGTCGATTCATGTGCTCCTCAGCTCAGCAGCCTCAACCGAACCCACCAAACCTCAGCAAGGAACAGGGTGAGGAAGTCGAAGAGAATCTCGCAAGTGAGATCAAAAAAGACCAAGACGATGAAGAACAAGAAGACGATGGGAACGTGACTAAAGTGACCGGTGAGATCGGTGGGCCCAAAGGCCCTGAACCCACCCGCTACGGTGACTGGGAGCGAAACGGTCGGTGCTCTGATTTTTAACATTTTCAATGTTATTTTATTATCGAAAAACAGAGAGTGGATGGTATTTTACTTTTTATTTTTATTTTTAATGGAACTTTATACGTTGGATAAATAAAATTTATGTTTATCTGTTATTTACTGGGATAATTATTTTCGTTGTTATTATTATTTTTTTTTATGGAATTTGAAATTAAGAAATTGTTTTTCTGGAACGAGAAACGATTGAAAATAGTTGGCGAGTTTAGGGTAAATCACGTAATTTTTTATTAGATATCTACCGAATCATTAATTTTTTTTTTTTACAATACCATGGTTTATAATTTTTAAAAAATATTCATTACTATTAAAAATTCCTCAAACTCTAATAATTAAACCCGTTTAATAGCTAGCTTTGCTATTTAAATGTTAGATTTACGATCTGATAGGTGAATTCGTTAAAATAATTAGAATCGCTACTTAATAGTTAAATTCGGCATATTCATTATCTAATAGCTACTTACCATCTAATAAAGTCGTTATCAAATGGTTAAAATTATCATTTAATAACTAAACTCCATGAAAGGTGTGTGTATTATAAAAGATATGGTATTTTTAAAAAAAATAAATATTTTTGCTAAAATTATACTATATGGTTATTTTAAGAAAAATTAGTGATAGAATGGGTATTTAATCAAAATACCCGTCACTAAATTGGCGCAAAAGGGTTGTGTACGTAGTCCTTATTGTGGTGCAAATAGAACAACCCCAGGCCCAAAATCAATACTTATGCAAGTTGCATGGAAGTTGGGCCTTTCGATTGGCTGTTCAGTCCTCCTCTTAAAGCCCACTTTCTTGTCTTCTAATTATTTTTGGATGGGAGGCCCACCATGTGGCACATTATTAGTGAGCAAATACGTGGGAATAAATCCCAAAATCCAATGTTCATAATAGGAGGATAATCATATTAGATTTGAAGCGACTTGAGCATGTATGAAACCAAATTCAGATTAGATTAGTTTCCAGCTAATATGAAGATGTAGGCTTAGACAAAGATTTGAGGTTTGTGAATGGGATGCATTGGTTTGGGTCGGATATCATCAAGTGGTGGAATGAATTCCTTCACGTAGTGGGAAAATATATTCTGAATACAAGGGCATGAAAAGAGATTTGTGGATCTTAGCCTTTGATTAAAGTGATGTTCACCCTCCTAATTAGAATTGCTTCTGCTTCATTTTTTTTCCATTTATATAAATCAGAGTCGGCTTCCAATGCTCAAACATCATTACAAAGCGCAGCCATTTTTTAGCCCCATTTCTACTTTTAATTATTTCTATCAAATTGCGAAATCTTCAGCTTGTTTTTTTTTATATTGCAAAGAAACATTGTTTTCCTTTTCTTTGGTTGTTGTAGACTTGTAACTAATAATTATTTGCGTTTTCCACATGAAATGGACCGCCTCCAAATACTTTGAACAGGTCTCACTAAGCTGAGGTTTGCCCAAAAATTTCTCCGCAAAGTCTTTGCTTTCCCTTACGTGTTTAATTGTTGGCAGATTGTGGGTCATACCTGTGCTTTTTATGCAACCCTTTTCTCATCTGCTGCTGTTTATGTTCTTGTTTTCTCAAATCCATTGTCAAATTTTTAAGGGCACAGTTAGTGTTACATTTTTATGGTTGGTTGTTTATGTCTAAAAAGCATGATATGATGAAATGGTTTATGACTTTCTAAGTCATGTTTTTTTATTGCATTATATATATATATATATATATATATATATATGGTGTGGAAGCGTAAAAGAATAGGCCTTAACAAATGAAGTCAAACATCCATTGTATATATTACTAGTGTCTCAATACTTATCTGCTTCAGGCATCTGTTGTTTGCACAAAAATGAATGTTTTAAAACTCACCCCCTATATCCTTCTCCTCCTCCTCTTCTTCTTCTCATGCCTCGCAACAAGTTTACAAGTGTGCACAAAGGCTGTTTGCGGCATGGGCGAGCCTGAAATAAGGTTCCCCTTCGTGGTAAAAAACGGCCGGCAGAGTAAGTCTTGTGGTTATCCGGGTTTCGGCGTATCCTGTGACACAAGGAGCCAAACTGTACTCAACCTGCCTAACTCTGGAGATTTCACTGTCCAAGCAATAGACTATGGCACACAAGAAGTATGGATCAATGATCCCAACAATTGTCTTCCTCAAAGAATTCTTTCCCTTAATCTTTCAGGTTCTCCTTTCTATGGTGCTTTTAATCAAGATTTCACTTTCTTCAATTGCACGTTGGGTTATTTTAGGCAAAGATTGAAGCCTATAACTTGCCTCAGCGGTTCTACGTATACAATATATGCTACAGCTTCATTTGTTGTAGCTAGTTATCTGTCATCTAAATGCAATTCACTTGGAACTTTTCCTGTTCCGGTTCAATGGCCACTGTATGAGAATCTACCATCATCGGACCTCAGTGACAATCTCCGGCTCACGTGGGACATGCCGACATGCGGGCGGTGCGAGTCCATGGGTGGCCGATGTGGCTGGAGGAGCAACTCTAGTCGAGAAATTGTTTGCTCCAGTCTTCCTTCAAGAGGTATTTTTCTCAATGCCTTTTTTAATTAAGTTATATTCCTCATTTATCTTATTCTTTCTTAGACAAGTACGTACTAGTCTTATGCTTTAAGATGGTGAACTCTTTAAGACAAACAAGTTCTGAGAAAGTGATCTTTGGGTGAGAAAGATTGAGATTGGTTTTCAGTTGTTTCTCTCTTTCAATTTACATAACAAACATGTCAATAAATTGGTTGTCTTCAAAACACAGTACGTGGACGAGAGACATTCAAACTTGGGAGATAATATCGTTCGCTTACATGTGTGAAAACAAACAGAGAAAACTATGTTCAAGGTCGGATTAAGACAACTCTAACAAAACCCTACATTAACTAATACGAACCAATTAAAACGCTGCAAGTAGTTAAATTGTGAATTGTTGTTCACTTTGTTAAGCAAAGATAAAACCATTCTCAAATGTTACCGACAACATAAAATACTCCAAAACTCTCCGAATGACGACATCACAAACAATAATGGTGGCATTGAATTATTTCGATGGGACTTAAATATCTGCGATGGCTTCAAGCCATTGATGTTGTAGATTAGTGGCCTGAGGGTCAACGATTTCTTGTTTTTGAGCAAAGCTGGTGATGGGCAATCCAATCAAGCATGACTTCAAGAGCTTATTTTATTCAGCAACACTATTTTGAATTGCTCAAGTGGCACTCGATCCTTATCGTACTCCAATCAATGGCCTTTGTTTGTTTGACCATTTTTTTTTTGCAAGTTAGTGGACTCAGCCACAAGGTCTGATTTTGTCTACACCTTCTCATACGCATACTAGATAAAATATTCAATTACAAATAATGACAAATAGCATATATATATATATATATATATATATATATATACGCGCGTGCGTGTATATTTCTGGATATTTCTATACCATACATTAATTAAATAGATTAATCACAAAGTCTTGCTCTTAAATTTAATATAATAATACTTTGATTTACCAGGAATTCCAAGGACTGCCAGATACGCAGTTGCTGTGGGGGTTGGAGCACCGGCGGTGCTGTGCTTTCTAGGACTGCTTTGCTGCATATTTGGCAGAGTTAAGTCCATTGCCAGAAACAGGCCGAGGCCCATTTCTGATTTCAGTTCCTCGGTGGCTCCTCAGCCCACCTTCGTTGTAGGCCTCGATGGGCCAACTATCGAGTCCTATCCAAAGATGGTGTTGGGTGAAAGCCGGCGCTTGCCCAAGCCCGATGATGTAACATGCTCAATATGCTTGTCGGAGTACAGGCCCAAAGACACGCTCAAGACCATTCCTCATTGCCGACATTGCTTCCACGCTGATTGCATTGATGGATGGCTCAGATTGAACGCAACGTGTCCTATTTGTAGAAAATCTCCTCAGCCCTCAACTCCACCAGATGTTTAGTCCCTGATTTCACACCTAAAATTTTTGGCTCATAAATACTTTTTTTTTTCTTTTCTTTAAGTTTTGTATTAGTTTGAATGCAATTGGTTTCTCCTACATAAAATTTTTGGCTCATGAATGCAGCCGGGGTAGTAAAAGACCTTGACTGCGTATACAATTTGGCTTCAACCTCAACAATTGTATCACGGACTGTGAAGAAAGCAAAGCCAGAGAAAGAAAACGAAATTGCAAGAAGTCAAATTTAGAGCGAGAATCATCTTCCCTCTCTCTGTCCTATCTCATTTATGTATTTTAGAAAATATTACAAAAGTCGGTGTAACAGAATTCTTTCTTGGTATCAGAGCCATTTGGTTGAGGGGAGCTGTGAAGGGAGTAAATCAAATATGACACGAAGCAAAACTGAATGTCAAGTGGCAATTAGTTCAGGCTGTTTAATGCCAACTGTTTAGAATACTGATGCACCGACTTTGTAATATTTTCTAAAATACATAAATGAGATAGGACAGAGAGAGGAAAGGTGATTCTCTCTCTAGATTTGACGTCTTGCAACTTCGTTTTCTGTCTCTGGCTTTGCTTTCTTCACACGGACATGTGCCCTTTTCAATTTTGGGGATCAGATAATAAGTATACCTCAATTGATGGTAACTTGCCCAGACCATTTTTTTTTTTGGGGGGGGGGCTTTTTAGTCCTTTTAAGTGTTAATTTTCATAATAATATTAAAAAATATATACACAATTTGGCAACTGCATCATTGACATGTGCCCTCTCAGGGATTAGATAGTAATAGACCTCAATTAATAGTAACACTTACTTGTGCTGGGTCACACTCCTTTTGGCTTTCTGGTGTTAATTTTCAGAAGAAAATTCAAAAGTCGTATAAAATTTGGCTCCAGTGTAAACAGTTGTATCACTGACGTGCCCTCTTTTCAATTTGATTAGATAACAAGTAGACCTCAATTGATAATAACTCCCCCTCATGAAGCAGGCCACCCAAAGGGCTTTTTGGTCTTTAAAAAGTATTAATTCCTTTGATTTGGTGACGGTGTGACTTAAATCTAGAATCTTATGGATCAAATGGCTTGAAGTAAGATGAATTACTGGTTTTTTTTTTCTTTTAAAAATTCAATAACACTGTTAAAAACTCGGTTCAATTAACTATTTATATTATATTATGACATAAGCAAAACACATTAATACTATTATTCAATTACTTGAAACATATAACTACTGAAGAGGTTCCAAAAGTTCAATAAAATTGTTAGAAAGCGAGTTCAATTAGCTATTTATATTATATTATGACATAAGCAAAATACATTAAGACTATTATTCAATTACTTTGAAACATATAATTACTAAAGAGGTCCTTTATTGATTCAGCTATTAGAAATGGCCATAATGTGAGAGTATCCCAATGAATATCGGCAATTCTATCTATATCAATTCTAACACAATATATAATATATTGTACGGACTAGTTATTCAGGAATCATTTCCAACTCTTGCTTCATGGTTCTTGCAGCTGGGATGTTGGTATGCATCCTTTTCGGACCCGGAGAGGCAAAAGGATTAGGAGGAATGGTTAATCTATCTCCTCCTTCCAACATTTGAACCACAACATTCATGGGAGGACGATCTCCGGGATGCCACTGAATGCACCAGAGTCCCACAACTGCAAGTTTCTTTGCAATTTTGGCGTCTCCTTCGTCATCAATATGTATTCGTAGGTCTTCTCCATCTTCGAGTAGATTGTATATCCATTCAGGATAGTAAATATGGTCTGCGTCCTCTCTTGTTCCATCTACATTCTTCCTCCCTCCAACCATTTCAAGTAACATCATTCCAAAACTATAAACAGCAGACTTGTAAGAGACATTCCCAAAGTTCCTAGGAAAAACTTCAGGTGCTATGTACCCCAAAGTCCTCCTAGCTGTAGTCATTGACACTGTGCTTTGTTCCTTGGCACACATCTTTGCCAAACCAAAACCAACAATCTTTGGTGTAAAGTTGTGGTCCAGCAAAACGGTGTGAGGATTGATATCCAAATCAAGGATTCTCTGATCACAGCCTCGGTGAATATATTCGATTCCTTTGGCTACGCCTAGTGTAATGTCTTGCATGGTATCCCAATGGAGGGAACAGTTTTTGCCGCCAGCTGTGGCTGCTATGTAGCTTTCAAGTGCACCATTTGGTAAGAACTCATAAACAAGAACTCTTTCAAACCCTTCAGCACAAAATCCAACTAAACGAACTACATTGACATGGTGAATTTGACCCACGATTCTCACTTCATTGATGAACTCTTCCCCATTTCCTTTGGAGTTATCTACGACCTTCACGGCAACAAGTACGTCATTTGAAAGCTTTCCTTTGTACACTGGTCCATAGGCTCCTTGACCTAGCTTTTCCTTGAATTGGTTTGTAATCTTTTTAACATCAGCATATGTATATCTTGAGGGCTTAAAAGCTCTGTAATCCGCCAAAAACTTCTCAATCCTCAGTTGGTTTTCTCTATCATTTTTGTCTTTCGTATAGATGCGATAGACTAACGCAATGACCGCTATTGTAAGGACAGATGCGCTTACAGTAACACCTGCGCATATACATAACATTCCAAGTCAAGAACGTTACCAATTATCATTCTTAATTAGTTACAAATTAAGTTTGAGGCAAAGACAGTCGTCAAACTCACCTGCAACCACTGCTCCTTTTGATACACCTGTGAAAATAAAATTAATGACTAAATGAGCTTTGATCATTAATACGCATGGAAACTAATACAAAATCATGAAGCATTTTGGTTGAATATATATGATTATTTAAGTTATAAACAAAACCATTCTTGAGAAGCCTAATTCAATACATTGGTTTTCGACTGATTTGCAATCCAAGAATCAACTTGCGAAGATTGCATCCATTGAAAAAACAACCAACGGTGGATTTGATATAGAACTGTTACGTACCTTTTCTTACACATTCAGTTTCATGTTGAGTGCTAAAGTTCTTCACTCTGCATATCTTGCCTTTTGCTTCACAAGCTCCACAGTTTGGTTTAGACCATTCCAATTGAACATCACTGACTTGGCTGGACATTTCATATGGGATGCCTTTTAAGTCATACATCTTGGTACATGACACAAAGAGCAGGTCATCAATATCATCATCTGAAAAAAATATCTTAATCTGATATCCAGAGTCACTAAGGCAGGGGATGAGGCCGTATCCTGTTCTACTTGATGAAGAGCAATTGAATAGGGTGTGGTAGTAAGGGTTCCAGTTACTGAATTGGAAGGGAGGAATTGATCGGTTGGGGAAGTTTAAGAGCAGTTTCTGAGAGCAATTATCTGGGTCATATACTTGAATTGTCTGAGATTTATAATTTATCTTTCTTATCAAGAACTTATGGTGCATTGAGGTTGATAGCTCAAGTGCTGTGTCATTGGTAGTGGTGCAGGATGCAGAGAACCCAGGATAGCCACAGTAGTCGGGCTGTCTGTCTTTGACTCGGAAGGGGAATTTGATAGCCGGGCCATGTTCGCTACACCTGGCTTCCGAGCACTCATTTTGGCCTACTCCTGTTTCTGCCACAACTATCATCAACAACAACCAAAAACAATACATCACCATTTTCATTTCTAAAGCAACACTCATCTTTGCAGTCAAACCAAACTTCAGAACTTAAGAGGTAGTTGATCGACACTAGTACTAAAAAATTTATTCTAGAAAAAAAATATATATATATATATATATATATCTGGGGGTCTATGGTTTCTTTACAAGGACTTGAGAGGCGCTATATCCATCAAGCGGATGAGTTGTGTGGTATACAGTGGGAGATATAAATTTTGTTCACAGCATGATTACTGTTCACACTTTGAAATATAAAATAGATAGATCGGCCATTATGTTTCAAAAGAGAAGACGCAACAAATGCCAGACAAATTGGACACGTTAGGAAATATTCCATTTAAAAAAATCTAACTGCCAGAAAAGTATAGACAGGAACCAATATTTTAACAATTGAAAAACCATAAAGATCAATTCAAAGTAAACTATCTTTTGACTAACGTGGCCTCGTTGAATTATTGTTCAGAAACAGTAGCTGATATAGAGCAACCTCTTCTAAACTGGCTTTAAATTTGGTATGATCTCATGGACAGCTGTTACATCGCCTTGAATTCGGATTGTCAGGCTGAGCTGTGAGTTGTTAATATAGATAGGAACCAATATTTTTGTGTTGATCACTCTCTCAATGCCAAGTGACTCCTGCAGCACGCAAGTGGAAACTTCATTTACTTGAAAGCCTGATCTTGGAAAATTCTCAGCACTGATAGTGGGCATTCTCATTTACGTCCTTTGTGTAATTTAAAGAACAGAGAACTCCACTACTCTAGTCCTCCGCAAAATCTCTCTCTCTCTGTGTCTCGCATCATGGATGAAGTAAGGCCCTGTTATACAGGATTTGTGACCCTTATGGTTCTTGTCCTACTCCAAATCACTTGCAGGGCTGACGATAATTATACTAATAGTACTTGTTTTCCTTCTTCTTGTGGAAACCTCCGTAACATAAGTACACCGTTTCGCCTAACAGGTGATCCAGAAAACTGTGGCGACAAAAGGTATAGCTTATACTGTGAGAATAACATCACTGTACTCTACTTATTCTCAAGGAAATACTACGTTCATGAAATCAATTACCCTCTCTACACCATTCGTCTGGCAGATGCAGGCATTCAGAGAGATAATTGCTCTTCCATTCCTAGCTATTCTTTAACCAGTTATGACTTGAATTCTCCTCTATTTAGTACGGCATATTATCGGCTTAAAAGGAACGAGAGCCTTTTAGGCAGGAACAGTCTCTCCACCCTCACTAGAATTGAACTGACAAAGCTTATTATCTATTTGAACTGTGCCAATCCAGTGACTTCTCATCTATATGTGAATACTGCTCCTTGCATTAATGCTACCAACACATCAAGCTCTTCTTTAAAGCATTCTTATGTGCTGGTTGGTGGTTCAACTGCCTTGCAATTGAGGGCTTCCTGTCAGATAGAGCAAATGTTTGTTACATCAAACAAGGCTGGAATGTTCGATGGGGGCAATAATATGTCCTATGTAAGCGTCCACAATCAGCTACTACATGGGTTCGAGCTTTCATGGTTGGATGCAGTTCGAGACCCTCAAAATGAGAGCCGTTGCTACCTCGACGACTCCAAACAAGTTCACTGTGTTTCTCTATGCAGTTACAATAGTGAAGTAGATAATCACTATTATGGAGTAGAGGCAATTGAGCAATGCGGTGAGATTAATACAGCGTGACACTTCATTTTTATATTGCTGTTCCATTTTTTTTTAAAACTCTTTCCCGCTTTTTAATTCTTATTTCATACACCGAGCTGATATTAGTATTATTGATGATGGTGCAGGTTTTATTTATGGAATTATCATCACCATTCGATGTGAGTACATTATTATTTCCATTTAACCATGCTTTTCATGTTCAGTTTTTACTAAACATAATTTTTTCTTGTTCTGCATCGATTCAACTAGTACTTCCTTGCTGTTGGCATGAGGTTATAGTTAGTACCATTTCTTCATCCTATATAAATAACTAAATACTTGTGAGGGATCTCTTTCCCAAAATGTTAATTTCAAGTATAAAATCACATAGGTTTAGCTTTAATCTCTCTCAGTTGAATTACATAAAATTTCAAGTAATAAATTTCATAACTTTTGCATTAATCCTTCATACTTTCTTATTGAATGAACTCCCTCCCTATATAGAATCATGTATATATATACATATATATAAAGTTTTTTTTGAGTTATAGTCTGATAAGATATAAATAGAAAACGATTTCAGTCTGGACCATGATGTTGAAGTTTTTAATACACAATTATGGCTGGGCTTGCAGTTTTCAACTCGTAATTGTTATATCTTTGCAGATTATGCGGTGGTATACACTTATATTGGTAAGCACTTTAGCTTTCCTTTAGCTGATTTATTTCCTTTAACATTGCATGAAGTTATATATATGACTGAGTAAGATAACAACATAGATCCAACAGGATTGTAAATTACATGCGGTAAATCTTATAATCAAATCTGCGACACTCTCAGCTAAGCAAGAAACTGAAACTTAATCCACTATAAATTTCAAATCATTATTTTTTAATTAACGATTCTCTTGGAAATGATCATACTCAGGACGATATATTGCAGCTAGATTTTTATTGGGGACTTTATGTACAATGCTGCTTTTGATCTATAAATGGAGAAGAAGGCATTTATCAGTGTACGCCATCATAGAAGATTTTCTGGAGAATAATAATAATCTCATGCCTATAAGGTACTCTTACTCAGATATCAAGAAGATGACTAACTGCTTTGAGGACAAATTGGGCAAAGGAGGCTATGGCTCTGTTTTCAAAGGAAAGCTTCGCTGTGGCCGTTTTGTTGCAATCAAGATGTTAGAGAAGTCCACTACTAATGGACAAGAATTCACCAGTGAGGTTGCGACTATTGGAAGAATTTACCATGTTAATGTGGTGAAACTCATTGGCTTTTGTGCTGAGGGACAAAAGCGTGCTCTAGTATACGAGTTCATGCCCAATGGTTCTCTTGATAGGTACATTTTTGCCAGACAAGGAAATTCCGGCTTGACTATTGAACAAATGTTTGAAATTTCTCTTGGAGTTGCTCGCGGGATTGACTATTTACATCAAGGTTGTAACATGCAGATTCTGCATTTTGATATTAAGCCTCATAATATTCTTCTTGACGAGAATTTTACGCCAAAAGTTTCAGATTTTGGGCTTGCAAAACTTTATCCGGTAGAGAACAGCATTGTGTCTCTGACATCAGTAAGGGGAACGATTGGATACATGGCTCCTGAGTTGTTCTACAGAAACATTGGTGTGTCTTATAAAGCGGATGTGTATAGTTTTGGAATGTTATTGATGGAAATCACTGGCAAGAGGAAGAATTGTAATGCACCTGCAGAGAATTCAAGTACTGAAATGTACTTCCCTGATTGGGTTTATGATCAAGTTGAAGGTAATTATTTAGAATCGGAAATTTCCATAGAGAAGGAAATGAAATTGGTAAAGAAGATGATTATAGTTGGTTTATGGTGTATACAAATGAGGCCCAGTGATCGTCCTTCAATGCACAAAGTCATAGAGATGCTTGAAGGAGAAGTTGATAGCCTACAATTGCCTCCAAGACCCTTCCTTCTTCCACAAGAAACGGAAGCAGAGGATTTCAGAGACATTACATCTACAGCATGGTCATCAGTTCTATCTGGTGACTCTATAGAGTCTGTCCGTTTTAAGTCTACGAGTAATGACATTTGATATACACAGTTAGCCTGTTCATCATGATAACAATTTAAATCAATGCTCAATGATATATGTAAGGACTGTTCCTAATATATTAAACTGATGGTTAATATACATGAATTTTCATGTACACACCAATAGATATTAGCAGCTAGCTTTACATTTATTAAAGTTGATTTTTCAAGCTATACATTTTCATGTAAATTTGCCAAAATGATCAGATGGAAGACCAAGAAAAAAAAAATAATGGAAGACTAAGAAGTTTGGAAGATTTAGAAATATCAAATGAAGACTTAAATTAAAGCAAACTACACGGTTGTATTTAATTTAGGTTGATGGTTCACATCAATGAATAACCTGTACCATACGTCTAAGATTTGATAATTGTATAGGCAGCTTCATTCTTCACTGAAGCTAACGAATAATGAGAAAAGTCCACATTGAGTTCCAAATAAGATTGTATTGCTGTTCTTTTCGTGTACCTTTCAGATTATTGGCTCACGTAAATGAATTCCGGACTTCTCAGAAAAAGCGAGAACTAATTGTTTGACTTTGACTCAGGCCAGTTCCTGGAAGTTTTATCAATACCCCAACTCCAAAAAGTTCCAACTTTATAAATTAAACAAAGTGGATCACAAATATAGGAGAATAAATAATAGTTGGAGACAAGAACATATTCAATGTAAATTACATTAATAAAAGCAATAATGACATTTTAAAAACAAAGAGTAATGCTCGAGCTATTATTTTCACACACACACACACACTTCTTTTTGTTTCCCTTAGAAGAGACAAGTTAAGTATTTCTGTTGCTTCTTTGCTAGCAATGCTGGAGGTTGAAACTAAATGATGCAACCTAAAATCAGTTCCTGTTGTAACATTGAAGATGAAAGACGATTATACAAATAAATTGATATAATAAGCTGCAAATTATTGCTTGTTCCTTGATTTTCCTCATCCAGGTTTGTTGCGTTTCTACCTATATACTTAATTAATAAACTACTTCCAACTCCCCTAATGTCGGAGGAAGAATGCTTACACTTATAGTACAATTACATTGCTGCTACTAATATTCATTCCAATTCATCAATAGTTTCTAACTCTAGGTTCATACGTCTTGCAGGCGCAGTTTTTGTTGAGCTGAAAGGATTTGGGGGCATTATCAATTTGTCTTCTCCTTCCATCATTTGAACTACCAGTTTCATGGAAGGACGATCCACTGGGTGCCACTGGATGCACCACAGTCCTACAATTGCTAGTTTCTTTGCTATTTTAGCATCTTCCTCATCCTCAATGTGGATTCGAAGATCTTCTCCTTCTTCTAGCAGATTGTATATCCATTCTGGGTAGTAAATTTCGTCGGTGTTCTCTGCTGTCACATCTGTATTTTTCCTCCCTCCTACCATTTCAAGCAAAAGCATCCCAAAGCTGTAAATATCTGACTTGTAGGACACGTTACCAAAGTTCCTAGAGAACACTTCAGGTGCAATGTATCCCATTGTCCCTCTAGCCGTAGTCATTGACACCGTGCTTTGATCCTTGGCACACAACTTCGCCAAACCAAAATCAGAAATTTTGGGGGTAAAGTTGGGGTCTAACAGAACATTATGTGGTTTAATATCAAAGTGAAGGATCCGTTGGTCACATCCTTGATGAAGGTACTCAATTCCTTTGGCTATGCCTAAAGCAATGTCTTGAACTTTTTTCCAACCAAGGAAAGAGCTGGAATCTGGTAAAGCTATGTATTTCTGCAGTGAACCATTAGGTAGAAACTCGTAAATAAGAGCTCGTCTAAATCCATCTGCACAGAAACCAACCAAACGAACCACATTGACATGGTGAATCCGACCCATTGTCCCCACCTCATTTATAAACTCTTCCCCATTTCCCTTTGAATTGGCAAGGATCTTCACAGCGACAAAGAAATCAGCAGTGAGGGTTCCTTTATACACTGTTCCATAGGCTCCTTGGCCTAACTTGTCCTTGAATTGGTTTGTAATCCTCTTAATATCAGCATATGAATATCTGCTTGGCTTCAGAGCCTTGTAGTCATCCAAAAATCTTTCAATTTTCAATTGATTCTTCTTTTCCATTTTATTAATGCTGTAAGCTCGATAAGCCACAATAAGCAATACAATAAAAGCAAATACACCTAAGCTTACACCTGCAGAATACAACTTTGAGTGAAGATCTGCAACTTATACTAGAATTCAACCATATTAGAACTGCAACAAGATTACTCACCAGCAGCCACATATTGTTTTTGATGATCTGTAAAAGAAAAATAATAAAATCAATCATTCATATTTGGTAAATTAGGTAATACAATCATCACATAAATAATATTGGTTGAAAAATATCCTCAAAATGATATCTTTCTATGGTCTTAGACCCTGGTGGACATGTTTGGTTAAATCAGAGATCATTTACAGACAATAGCTAACTCATTGGAAAGCCCAGGAGGTCACATTACTAAAAATTAAAGAACAAGTGTTTTTTAAAACTAGAAAACAGTTTCTGAGTACATGACCAAACAAGGACTAATAAAATATGCTATCAATTAGCTCCAGTTATAATGGTGGGGAAAAAGATGTTACCTTTCCTTGTGTTGGGTTGGAAACATTCAGTTTCTCCTCTGGTGCTATTGTTCTTAAATCTACACTTGGTCCCTCTAGCTTCACAAGGTCCACAATTTGGTTTGTCCCAATACAACTCAAGCTTATTATTATGATCTCGGTCATAATAATTATAGGGAATAGATGAAGTATTAAACATCTTTGTGCAACCCACAAGAGGCTGTTCATCGATGGAATATGTAGAAAGAAGGGCATAGATTTGGTGGGTCGGATCACTGAGGCAGGGGATGGAACCGAAGTCCAGATTTCTTTCAAGATTAGTGCAATTGAAAAAGGTATAGCCACGTACACTATAATCAGAGAAGTGGAAAGGAGAAGATGATATGTTAAGGCCCTTTGAAAGCTTGCTAAGAAGGCAATTTTCTGGGTCATATAATTCAATTACCTGAGATTTGTAATTTATTCTGCTCACGAAGAGTTTTGCTGGAATTGGGAGCTCAAGAAACGTCTCATCCTTTTCAGTGCAAGATAGCTCAAACCCAGGAAACCCGCAATTAACTGGTTGGCGGCCTTTGAGCCTGAATGGGAATCGGATAGCTTGGTGCCCACACGATTGGTCTTCTTCGCACTGATTTTGGGTTGCTCCAAGCTCTGTGAAAAAGACCACCATCAACGACAACATGTAAACCGCTGCCATTTTCAAGGAAATACCCATTAATTGCTTCTCCTCAAGCTGGTTAAACAGGCTCTGTAATGTATAACAGATGATGTGGGTTTGGCTCTAACTTTTGTTTTGTTCGTGTGAAGAACGAAAGCAGGGGAAGAACCAGTTGACTCGACTAGCAGTCACTCCGCGAAGCTTAAAATAGCCGTAAATTATGGGAAATGACAGTGGGTAGAGTCCATCGTTGACTATCAACATCTTTGGAAATTTGGAATCCATCTGGCCAATGATATTATGAGTGGGCAGAGAGGGCTTTAACAGTTTAAAAATATATATATATATATATATATATATTATTCTCGGGATAATTGTTATGGACGTTGGATGATAATTAAATAATTTTTATTTATTTATTTATGTAAATTATATAGTAATTACGCGGATGCTTTATTTTTCATTTGCATGTAAAATGTATTATCATGCATGCTTTTATTTTTCTTCATCTCTCTAAGAATGGTAAAATTCCATGGCCTATTTGGCATGAAATGTTAATAGGGTAGAGGCACGCATGCATGCAAGTAAAAATTAAGAAGAATTTTTATGGATGAAACGAGCATGCATTCAGAGTGAAAATTAGATAGCAAAATGAACAACTTTTTTGTGAATAGTATGAATTATACATGGTTGCAGATTCCCTGAAGAAATTTAAGATAAGACATTTAAGTCATATTTCATGTCAAGACAAACTAATTTTTTGTTTTGTTTTTCTTGACTCATAGACAGAGTCAAGCTAATCCATTAATTTATAATATTATATATACATATGTTTTTATCTCTATCATATATGAAATATATAACTCATATTTCTTGTCAATTCAATCCATTTAGGCTGTCCAATAAAAATTTTTATTAGGGTTATTTTCCAAAAAAGAAAAAAAGAAAAGAACAGAAAAAAGTCCTTAAGGTTGACATTAATGGGGAAGGTAGGAAAAGGAACAACCAAATTTTCTTACACACAAGTAACTTCCAAGCAAATTGCCCAAACATAGACCATAGAAAAGCCTTATCAACTAGACCACAGAAAGAACATTCAACGGTTTATACGAATTGAAGCAACCAAATAATGCAAGCATCGTATTCATAACTTTAAGAGTACTGTTAAATCAAAGACTTTAAAGTCCAGTGGCTAGCTGTGTAGATATCTAGTAGCTCACCCTATTAACGTGAAAATTAAATGTGCAGCTTCTTTGAAGATGATGAATTAGATCTCTTTCTTCTTAATTTCAAAATTAATATTTCTTTGGAGATATCAAATTACCAGTTTAATAATTTATTTATTTTTTAATTCATGAATAGTCATGATTGAAATTGTTGGACTGTTCTGAATACAACATAAAATAAACATGCAAAAATCAGAGAGGAGAGTCTGAGTTCCGATCATCAGAAATTGAAAATGCAATACTATACACAAGCAGTTTCATATGAGCCACAGATTACCAAAATAAATACATATATAAATGACAAGAGTACTTGTTCCTTGACTTCACTTTGTTCTGCTTTTTACATTGACAGAACAAATTACTTACAATGTGTTAAGCACTGAAGTAATTTGTTACACATAAAAATTGATGCTGCCAATCCTTATACTCATTCCAACTCAGCAATAGTTTCTAACTCTAGGTTCATACGTCTTGCAGGCATAGGTTTTGTTGAGCCTGTAGAGCCAAAAGGATTTGGGGGCATTATCAATTTGTCTTCTACTTCCATCATTTGAACCGCCAGTTTCATGGAAGGACGATCCACCGGATGCCACTGGATGCACCACAGACCTACAATTGCTAGTTTCTTTGCTATTTTAGCATCTTCCTCATCCTCAATGTGAATTCGAAGATCTTCTCCTTCCTCTAGCAGATTGTATATCCATTCTGGGTAGTAAATTTCGTCGGTGTTCTCTGCTGTCACATCTGTATTTTTCCTCCCTCCTACCATTTCAAGCAAAAGCATCCCAAAGCTGTAAATATCTGACTTGTAGGACACGTTACCAAAGTTCCTAGAGAACACTTCAGGTGCAATGTACCCCATTGTCCCTCTAGCTGTAGTCATTGACACTGTGCTTTGATCCTTGGAGCACAACTTTGCCAAACCAAAATCAGAAATTTTGGGGGTAAAATTGGGGTCTAACAGAACATTGTGTGGTTTAATATCAAAGTGAAGGATCCTTTGGTCACATCCTTGGTGAAGGTACTCAATTCCTTTGGCTATGCCTAAAGCAATATCTTGAACTTTTTTCCAACCAAGGAAAGAGCTGGAATCTGGCAAGGCTATGTAATTCTGCAGTGAACCATGTTGGGAATCTACACCTGCAAATATCCCTAGAACCAAATTATGAGGAGTATAAATGCAAATAAATAAATGACACACATATTATTAATCTGAGTTCAAATTCATGCCTACGCCTCCTGAGTCTGCTGAGATCTTTTATCAGAGGAAGAAAAATTACTTGGCTAACACTCACAACCCAACCCAATTACACCCTCTTCTTTTGAGCTTTCAACTCAAGCTTACCCTAACACTAGGAAGAAGAAACTAGGATGATTAAAACAAAGAGAGGAGAGAGAGCTCTCGCTCCTAAGTGGAAGATCGTAAGAAGAGATTGTATTTATAGCTTTCAATTCTAATCCTCCTTCATCTTTCCATTTTTATTTATTTTAAATTGAGTGGGCCCATTTTGTGGCTGGCACTTTGTGGTTGTTCCCACAATTGTCTCCCACAATTGTCTCCCACTTGGTTCTAACAATCTCCCACTGAAGACGATTTCAATATGCCTTCACACCGATCAATACAAAATTTATCCGGTCTTATCATTTCAGAAGCCAACCGTTGAACACAACTTCGCTTTGTCGATAGTCACCGCCTTTGTTAACATATCCGCAGGTTTTTGCTACAGGATCTTTTCAAGCGTTATGACTTCATCTTTAACAAAGACATGAAGTTGATAATAATTCCAATATGCTTGGTTCTCGAGTGAAATGAATTCTTAGCCAAGTGTATCGCGACTGATCACATCAGATAAGCTTCATCACCGCTTGAATCCCAACTCGAACAAACCTTGTAAACCAAGAGCTCACTTTCTCTCATACCGACATATTTGTAGATAAAGCAACAATTTTCGCAACCGAAATCCAACTAATGGCAATGTCACCCAAAGTAAACACATATCCCGGTGATCAATCTCACCAAAGAAAATCAGCATCTACATATCCCCGCAATTTTAGTTCACATCTTCTCAAGCATAAGCAATTTTCTCGTAGTACTGTAGGTATCTAAGTATCCACTGACCGCTTCCCAATGTTGCTTGCCTGGGTTCGACATAACCGCTTACTACTCCCATCGCATGAAGCTATGTCCGGTCTCGCAAAACCAAGATACATCAAACTTCCAATCTTTGGCATATGGAACCTTGGCATGATTCCTTCTCCTCGCTCGCTTCTCGACACCGATCCTGGATAATTTGAAATGGTTAGCAAGAGGCCTTGGGTTTAGCATCACCATATTAAACCTCAGTAGCACCTTTCAATGTACTCGCCGGAGATAATCGCAAGGTATCCAACTGTTTTCTCTCGCTAATCCTCATTCCGAGTATTTGCTTAATGCACTCCAAGTCCTTCATCTCAAACTCATTGGACAACCGCTTCTTCAATTTGTTGATCTCTCAATATCCACCCGCCACTAACATGTCATCAACATAAAGCAACAAGATAATAAAACTGGAACCAACCTTCAAGTAGCAACAATGGTCAAGATTGCACCTAAATAGCCATTGGTTTGCATAAACCCATCAAATTTATCGCACTCATTGCTTCTGTGAGCTTGTTTCGCACCATATAAGCTCCTTTTCAACCTCGCACGCCAGATGTTCTTTCCATTTTCGCAGAATTCCTGCATATAAATCTCTTCCTTCAAGTCACCAGGAGGAAGGTCGCCTTTACATCTAACCGCCGATGTAATCCTTCACGCAACAATGCTCAAAATCGATCGAATAGTAGTTAGTTTCACAACCTGAGAAAATATTTCTGTAATCAATACCTTGAAAGCCTTCACCACCAATCTAGCCTTGATTTCTTGAGCCATCATGCTCCTCCTTGACCCTATAAATCCATTTGTTTTGTAGAGCCTTTTCCAACCGGTAACTCACCCATGTTCTGTTAGATACAAGAGATTTCATCTCATCTCCCATCGCAGCTCCCACTTACTTGCATCCTTCACCCATATGCCTCATCATAAGATTCGTGTTCTCCTCCATCACAAGAATAGATAGTTTATGTATCTCCCTAAGCATTACGCCGGTAAGACTTTCTCAATACGAGCTATCGGAAACCGCTTTGTCCAAAAGGATTTGTCACCATTTGTTTCATCACATGACTATCTTCAATATCACCTACATCGTACCGATTCATTCTTTCCGAAGTTATTGGTCTCGATGCATGTTCTGCTTTATACAACTCCCGCGCCAAGATAACATCTCGGCTGCGCTAATCACCTTCTTGTTTTCATCATCCCATATGCGATATCCAAATTCATCCTCGCCAGATCCAATAAAAGTACATTTTCTCGATTTGGATCGCTTATTCCCCGTGATTGGTTCCATGATATGCACATTGTACAACCAAAACTTTAAGATGAGTAGAGTTTTACTTTTTATCGCCATACCTCTTCCTGTAGATCCCGAGCTCCAGTTGATGGTCCTCGATTGATTAAGTATGCCGCTTACGCCTGAATTGTTTTGTAGTTCCCGCATACGATGTCCGATTATACGCCAACATACACCATTATGTTGAACATTCGGCATGCCCTTCCATTCAATTCCATGTTCATAATGAACTTTGAATCATTGCCTTCATATTCACCACCATTGTCGCCTTCGAGCCTTTAATCTTAAGTGCCGTCCTCATTTTCAACCGAGCTTTCCATCTCCGAAAATATCAAACACTTCGACTTTTGTCTTAGAAAGTAAACCCATACCTTCCGGTGAGTGATCATCGATGAACGCCACAAAGTGTTGTTTTCCACCAATGGATGAAACTGCTGGTCCCCAAACATCGAATGTAGAAAGCCCGCTTTTCCTTCGAGTTCTCTACTTGTCCGAAACACCTCTTCGCTTCCAAGTATGCAATCAATGACATGTCGATCTCCACCGATCGTAGACACTGGTAGCTTTCCTTTGAATGCATAACCTTCATTCCTTCTCACCATATGGCCAAGTCTTTGTGCCATATGTTAATCTTTGTTTCCTTCTCAAGAATCGCGAATCGAAAGACATGCCCCCTAAAATAAAAGAGTACCACTCTTCTCGCCTCGCGTAACCATTATCAGACCTGATATCCTCCAATCATCACCATGAAGGTTGAGGTGTAGCCTTCACCGCCAGCTCTATTGATTAAGTTCTTCCTCGTGCCTGAATATGTCCGACATCCTTCAAATTATACGTACCCATTTAATTTAATCTTTACTACACCTTTACCTACAATGTTGCATGGTTGATCATCACCAAGATATACTTTGCCAAGGTTTCCGCACACATACCTCTCAAAGAGATCTTTCGCAAGTAAGATGGAATGATGCTCTAATCTAACACCCAAGACTCCTCCTTTCTTTCCAAAGAGCATATCAACGCGATCATCTCACTGGGCCGAGGTGGCAACATTTCAAGCATCGCTTCCTTTGTCGCCCTTCGCATTCTTACACCGATTTTATAAGTCAGATTCCCGCAGCTCCAACATTCGGCGCCTTCAATTCGAGAATTCTGGGATTTCGGATTGACCTCCTGTCCTTTGATTTTCCTCGGTAGTTTCTACTACGCCCTCTTCTACCGCTTCTTCCTCTCGATTCTCGTAGATAGAAAGCGTGTAAGAAGATGTTTCAATTGCCTCCTCCGGTCGATATTTCACTGAGAACAAGATCACGACATCATTAAATTTTAACTTATTATTTCCCCAAGAGCTACTTTCACAGCATCGTAGCATTCCAAATTTCTCGTAAGAAGATAAAAGTATCAATGCCCAGTATTTCTTCATCAAACTCATTCCAACCGAACTTAGTGGGTTGTGATTGGTTGAGATCATTCGGATAAGTCAATTACGATGTTCTTCCGTCATCCAGAAATTGAACAATCGCCTTCGATGTACTTTGTTTGAAAATGACGCTTCTCATACATACTTGAAGAGCCTTCATAGTGCCTTCTCCTTAAAAGCAACATTGCGGATAATAATCGAACAACCCAAGAGCTTGTCTGCCGAGGAGTTTCCATTCATCATCCATATTTTCTCCGCTTCTTTCCTTCAAGAGGTAAGTACAAATTTTTCGATATAGATAGTCCTCTATCCGCATTTTCCGTAATCCAAAATCGCATCACGTGAACTTTTCGAAGTTTCACCTTCCTTCGTCACGCCATTACTCCCACTCAAATCTGTTCTTCTCAACAGACCGACTATTCCTCACGCAAATAATCCACACACAAAACCACCCAAACACTATCAGAACGCTGATAGCAATACAACTTCTTGTTGGGAATCTACACCGCAAATATCCCTAACCAAATTATGATGAGTATAAATGCAAATAAATAAATGACAATAATATTGTTAATCTGAGTTCGCAAAAATGCCACGCCTCCTGAGTCTAGCCGCAGATCTTTTAATGGGAAGAAAATTACGTGTGGTCTAGCAACACTCACAACCCATAACCCAATTACCCTCTTCTTTCGAGCTTCAACTGCTTACCCTAACACTGGAAGAAGAACTAGGATGATTAAAACAAGAGAGAGAGAGCTTCTTGCTTGGTGTGTGAAGATCAGAAGAAGAGGAGTGGTATTTATAGCTTTCAATTCGGCAATCCCTCCTTCATCTTTCCATTTTTTATTTATTTTTAAATTGAGTGGGGCCCATTTTGTGGCTGGCACTTTGTGGTTGTCTCCCACAATTGTC
This sequence comes from Rhamnella rubrinervis, assembly GCA_007844105.2. NCBI lineage: Eukaryota > Viridiplantae > Streptophyta > Magnoliopsida > Rosales > Rhamnaceae > Rhamnella > Rhamnella rubrinervis. The sequence goes on from CM017576.2 coordinate 1,264,843, forward strand.
TCCCACAATTGTCTCCCACTTGGTTCTAACAAACCATTCGGTAGAAACTCGTAAATAAGAGCTCGTCTAAATCCATCTGCGCAGAAGCCAACCAAACGAACCACATTGACATGGTGAATCCGACCCATCGTCCCCACCTCAGTTATAAACTCTTCCCCTTTTCCCTTTGAATTGGTAAGGATCTTCACAGCGACAAAGAAATCAGCAGTGAGGGTTCCTTTATACACTGTTCCATAGGCTCCTTGGCCTAACTTGTCCTTGAATTGGTTAGTAATCCTCTTAATATCAGCATATGAATATCTGCTTGGCTTCAGAGCCTTGTAGTCCTCCAAAAATCTTTCAACTTTCAGTTGATTCTCCTTTTCCATTTTATTATTGCTGTAAGCTCGATGAGCCACAATAAGCAACAGAGTAAGTGCAGATACACCTAAGCTTACACCTGCAGAATAAAACTCTGAGTGAAGATCTGCAACTTATACTAGAATTCAACCATATTAGAAATTGCAACAAGATTACTCACCAGCAGCCACATATTGTTTTCGATGATCTGTAAAAGAAAATTAGTAAAATCAGTTATTAATATTTGGCAGTTTAAGTAATAAAATTATGACATAAATAATAGTCGTTGAAATCATAGATTATTTACAGACAATAGCTAACTCATTTGAAAGCCCAGGAGGCCATGTTACTAAAAATTAAAGAACAAGTGTTTTTAAAACTAGAAAACAGTTTTCAAGTACATGACAAAACAAGGGATAATAAAATATGCTATCAATTAGCTCCAGCTATCCAGATTAATAAAATATGTAGCAACAGAGATAATTCCATCCATGAACATATAGCTTTATGAGTGTAATTACGAAATTCTTTTGAAAGCTGTGTAAAACCTCAAGAAGCGCAACAACATATGTAGAGAAGAAGTGTTACCTTTACTCTTTTTGGGTCGAAAACATGCAGTCTCAAGCTTGGTGCCATTGTTTTTGAATCCACACTTCTTTCCTTCTGCTTCACAATGTTGACAAGTCGGTTCATACCATTCCAAAATAAGATTATTACTATCTCCATCTTGGTACAATCTATAAGGAACCTTAGAAGTATTAAACATCTTAGTGCAATACACTATGGGCAAGTTTTCAATGGAAGAGGAAGAATCAACAGCATAAATTTGGTAACCAGAGCCACCAAGGCAAGGGATGAGAGTCATGAGACTGTCCAAGGTTTCTCTTTCAGCACTAGAGCAATTGAACAAGGTAATGTCATTCAGTTCTTGGTAAAAGTGGAAGGGAGAATCTGATAAGTCAAGGTTGTTTAAAAGCTGCCGAGGAAGGCAATTATCTGGATCATATACATAAATTAGCTGATTTACATAATCAATGTCTCCAACCAAGAATTTGACTGGTAATGGGAGCTCAAGAACCGTCTCTTGTCTTTCACTGCAAGAAATCTCAAAACCAGGATACCCGGGGCAATTCTTTGTACGGGGATCTTTGAGTGTGAATGGGAATCGGATAGGCGGACCATTATTTCCACACCTTAATCCTTCGTACTGATCTTGGGGTTGGCATGCTCCAAGCTCTAGGAACAAGGCCGCCAGCAGTAACATGCAAAACCAAGGGACGACGAGTACCATTGCCAAGGAACCACCCATGAGTGTACTTTACTCAGCCTAGATCAGATCCACCAGACAAGAAACTCAATTCCGCACTGCTGCTGGGATAGCCTTTGTTCAAGTAGCCAATGAAATTAATATAGGCAAATTACTGAAATTTTTGTTAATGTATTTATCTCATCGCGGGACCAATAAATGGTTTTGTATGAAAATTCGACGAAACTTTGCACTCAAGACTTTGACGTCTATATATTATTGCGGACCACATTAGACTGCAATCACCACTTGGAAGTACACGCAGACCCAACGCAGACCCCATGAACTTTAAAGCACGACATTTCTTGCCTTGAAATAAATCCTTTTCTTCATTTACTTTTTTACTTCCAAGTAAACGCAGGCCCATGGACTTTAAAACACGCCCATTTGTTTGAGTTGGGTAATCCTGGATTGTTAGCCACAGAGCCCACAGAGATCCAATGTTTGACAAAAGCTCTGCATCACGCTTTTAACGGAATAGCAATTGGAACGTACCAACTATTGCTCTTCTTCTTCATCTTCGTTTTTTTTTTTTCGCTTATACAATAAGACATCAACTCAAAAGGAAATTCAAAATTTCCATATACATATATATATATATATATATATATATATATAAATTAAAATATACTTAAGTAATAAATAATTAATTTTCAACACTACTTAGCTTTTTTTATCGATTTAAAAAGAAAGCCCTTCCCTTTCTGATCTGATGGCGTGTTTGTGGCAAATAAATTATTGATAATTATAAGTCTTAAGTCCAAACCCAATGAATATTCATAGTATTACCTTTATATATTATTATTTATTTATTTTATTTATTTTTTTAGGCATGCATTGGTAGACAGTTGACAAACTTAGAAATGGCCAGAGCCAGCAAGAGACGCAAACTCCGGAAAGCACATGGGAATATTTACGAGCCATGCCTAATTCCATAAATTCGATTTGCATTTTTAAATTACCAGCTAACAGTGTATGTATGCTAGAAAATCAACAAGGGCCGGGGTTTGAACCAAATTTGTTGATTCTTAATTACACAGAGAGTAGCAAACAACGTCGCCTATCAAGATCATGAGGAGTTGATTTTTTCATCAATTATTGTAATTAATAATATTAGTTAACGTCACTTAGTTAAGATATAATTTATTTAAGATATAATTTATCTTATTTAAGCTGTAATCATACATATTATATAACATGTTAATTATTATGTTATTGAAATTTTCATAAGAGACTTGTCATATAGGCGCAACTTCGTCAAATCAAATTAAAGGCTGTCATATGGCCAATTAAAGTCTACATTAATATTGAAAATTTGATTGGGTGCCCTAATCTTTGTTAAATGATAGGCTCTCATCATGCTTGTTAATATTTTATATTTCTTTCAATTTGTTAGTCTACATTACAGCTAACAGTCGTTGAGATTTGAAACTATTAAGAGTTTGTTTGACTATATAAAAAAAATACGGAAAAAAAAATTCCAATATTTTTTTTTCTATTTATTCTTATCATTATTATATATTACAATAATATTTATCACAAGGGTTATCAGGAGATGATCTGAGTTGTACGCTTAGATAAACATCTTAATTTCCATGGCAATATTTTGGTGTCAATTTCTGATAATGGAAAGTAGAAGAAGCTCCATTATTTCCATGTCTGCTGTAATCATTGGCCTACTCGTCAGGATTCAACTCCATGAAATATCAACCATTAATGCCCAGGAAGACAATCATCAGTGTCCTCCATCATCATGCGGCAAAATCCACAACATAAGCTACCCATTTCGTCTCAAAGACGATCCAAAGCACTGCGGCAGAAAAAGGTACACACTTTCTTGCGAGAACAACATTACAATCCTATACCTTTATTCTGGAAAATACAACGTAGAGGCAATCAATTACAACAACTACACAATCCGACTTGTTGATTCCAATTTCCACAAGGGTAATTGCTCCTTCATCCCCCTCTACTCTTTGGCGTCTTTTAACTTCAGCTATAGCGATCTATATTCAACCGTGTTGTACCGTGCGAAATTGCTTCCTATTCCTCTTGTAGAGACTAGAATTTTCATGACCTGTGAAAATCCAGTGAATTCTCCACTCTATGTAGACACAGCTCCTTGCATTACCAGTAAAAGGCCATATTACTCTTATATTATGGTCCGTGGTAACTTGAGCGTTGACCGTATGGAGGATTCATGTCGTACACAACTAGTTGTTATGTCATCGTGGAAGAGAAAGAATATAAAAAAGAAGAATACTACATCTTCGTACATGGACATCCATAATGAGCTTTTATATGGGTTTGAGCTCTCATGGTTGATTACTTTCCTTAAAAAAGATCCAGGTCCATATGATAATTGCTACCTCAATGACAGTGGCAAGGGCGTTACTTGTTATGTTGATAATTCTTGTCCCTCCGACTATCCAACATTCGAACATTGTGGTAAGGACTAAGGACTGTACACCACTATATATATAAGATATCAAATTGCGTACCCTTTCATATATACCTGTTTTAGTACTATATATATGTACATTTATACATATCTTGAATTAATTGTTGTTACTTCTATGATGTAGGCTTTTGGCGTGCGATCCTGTACGGGATTAGAAGTGAGGATTTTCTCTAAAAAAACATTCTTATATATATATATATATATATATATATATATATATATATATATTTCTTCACTAATTTGCTATGGAATGTTGTTAGGCTTATGCGTTGTAGAGTAAATGATTATCCGCGCGATTTTTGTTCTTTTTTTTTTCAATGATCATTTTACTTTCTTGCAGTTTATTACTGGCTGGCACTCTCGCTATTGGGTAAGCCTATTAATTCAAAACCTTTCCTCCAAAAACTTAATTTGAAGTTCACGTCAAGGGGAACATTAATTATTATATAGTGTGTAGGAAAATGATGCTTAATTAGACCAATTTGAGGCCGCAAAAACCAAGTAGAACATGTATTTTGACATGTTATACCTACAGCGGCTAGTTATTCAAACTATATATAACTTCTTGGTGATTATAAGTGATCTATTACCATATATATAAACATACATAGTCAAGTAACATTGATAGTTTTGTGCTAAATTTCACTCATTGTTGGTATTCTTTTGGAAAATTCCCAGCCCTAGGGTACGTAGCAGCGAAAATAACAATTGGAACTCCATGTGTGGTTGTCCTTTTGATCTATAAATGGCGAAGACGACATTTATCAATGTACGACTCTATTGAGGATTTTTTACAAAGTCATAATAACTTAGTACCTATAAGGTACTCCTACTCCAACATCAAGAAAATGACAAAAGGCTTCAAAGTCAAATTAGGTGAAGGAGGATATGGTTGTGTTTACAAAGGAAAGGTCCGTAGTGGTCGTCTTGTAGCAGTCAAGATCTTGGGTAAATTAAAGGCTGATGGACAAGAGTTTGTCAATGAAGTTTCCACCATTGGAAGGATTCACCATACTAATGTGGTACAACTTACTGGATTTTGCGTTGAGGGATCGAAACGTGCTTTGGTGTATGAATTCATGTCTAATGGATCTCTTGATAAACACATTTTTTCTCAAGAAGGAATTAAAACCTTAAGCTGCAAGAAAATGTTTGAAATCTCACTTGGAGTGGCACATGGTATCGAATATCTTCATAGAGGATGTGATATGCAAATCCTACATTTCGATATTAAGCCTCACAATATCCTTCTAGATGAGAATTTCAATCCCAAGGTTTCTGATTTCGGGCTTGCAAGATTATGTCCACTAGACAAGAGTATTGTGTCTTTGACAGCAGCAAGAGGAACCATAGGCTACATAGCTCCGGAATTGTTTTACAAAAACATTGGAGGAGTTTCTTACAAAGCTGATGTGTATAGCTTCGGAATGTTGTTGATGGAAATGGCAAGTAGAAGGAAGAATTTGAATGCGGTTGCGGAGCATTCAAGCCAAATATACTTTCCTTCCTGGGTTTATGATCAATTCAATGAAGGAAAGGACATAGAAATGCAAGATGTTTCAGAAGAAGAAATGAAAATAATAAGAAAGATGGTGATAGTGGCACTATGGTGCATACAGTTAAAGCCAAGTGATCGTCCTTCAATGAACAAAGTCATTGAGATGCTTGAAGCAGAAATCGAGTGCCTACAAATGCCTCCGAGGCCTTACCTATGTCCGCGCCAGGATTCTGTCGATGGTGCTACGGAGGGCTCAAATTCTACATGGCCATCGTCAATATTACCAGCTGAGCTTGAGTCTTCAGAGATCAGTTTGATTTAAAGTTCAAATTAGCATACATATTTGATGTTGGTTACTTAATGTGTGCATATATCAGAGAATGCACTAAACTTGTTTTCGTATAGATTTGTCAGGCCACATTTATCTTAATTTGGTTCAAATTACATGAAGAACGTTATAGTTTAATTCGATTAAAAAAACGTTATCGTTTAATGACCAACCTCTGTGTTCCAAACGATTAAAAGGATGAAATAGTGATTTGGTCAACTCCGAAATCGTCATCTTCAGAACTATTTTAATCTGGTCAACTCTAATAGGTGGGTCATGGGTGTGTGCGAGTGAGTTTTGGTCCAATCTTATCCTACGAATTAAATTATTCCCATGTTCATCTGAATGTGTACATTTATTTTTAATTAATTTGCTCACTCTGCGCTTTCCATTTAATTTATATATCCTTCTCTCTATAACTATTAAAGATTATATATATCACTTTAATAAATTATTAATTTATTCTTACTCTTCACATGAGTGAACCATGTGAGTTTGATGTATAAATGGCGAACGAGGCAATTATCATTGCATGATGTTGAAGAATTTCTAGAAGGTAATAATTATAATAAAGTTCTACATACATGGTCATCGTCAATATTACCTGAGCCTAAGCCTACACATTCATCAAAAAGAGCCTCAGTTTGATTTTGAGTTTGAATTCCACAAGGTAATGAATGAGGCTGAGCCTACTATGCGTTGCCCTCGACGGTGGTGGCCACGAAGGTTGAAAACGATCACATGATTCCTTCTTTATCCATCTATTTAAAATTTAATACACGTTTACTGTTTAGTTTTTTTTTTTTTTCTTTGATATGTTAAATAGTGAATGTGTCAAATTTTAAATGGGGAGGCAGATAAAGAGACATGTAATCTGAATTCTTGATTGTATATTTTTTAATGAATTTTGTTTTCCTATTATTTTGTTTTCAATCTATTATTTATTATTACTAGTTATCATTTATTCGGCCGGTGAGCTAGCTGATCTTATAAAATAAGAAAAATTAATCAACAAATTATTAACGTTTCACTATTAAAATACATCATATATGTGGATTGGATAAGCCAATTCATGTATCACTCTCGCTTGCCTGTGAAACTTAAAAAAGCATCTTTTTTAATTAGACACATTAGTGAAACTTTAATCCAAATTCGAAATCTGGAGGAATTTTCCACTTACTATGATGACGCTGAGCTATAAGCTTCATATAAGTTAAAACTCCATGCATGGTCATTTTGCGCAGCAGCCAAACTTCATGCATGTCGTTTCAAAGACATTTGGAAAACGTACAGAGTTAAATCCAATATTAGATCAAGACAATTAAACATTTTTCCAGATCTCAATGTAAATACCAATATATATATATATACTAGATCATGGCACCTGCTCTGCAGGTGATTTTCAAAAATATTAATTGAAATTTTGATTCATTTTTTTGATATTTTTTATTAAATATAATTATTTTATTTAATATTTTAAATTTTATTGATTTATTCTATTTCTTTTTTGGCAATGATTATCGGTGATGTGTATAAAATAGTTAATTAAATTGGCAATCTTAATGGCCTGATGGTGAGGCACCAACGGCCTGACCAACGGATTGGTGGTGGGGCACCAACACACTGGTGGTGGGGGCACCAACACACTAATGGTGGGGGCACCAATAGACTGGTGGTGGGGCACCAATGCCCTGTTAATCATAATCTTCATATCCAATATTCAAATTATTTTTTATCCATCATGTATAATTCAATATCCTGAAAAAAAATATAGAATATTAAAACATCTATAAATAATTTTTTTTTTTTAAAAATAAAATAAAATAAAAAAACAACTTACATCCAACGAATCAATTGCAATAAACATTACTAACCAAAAAAATAGTCATTACCATTTGATTATGTTGCTTAAATTGTAATAGCATGCACAAATAATTAGGAAATGAAAAAAAAAAATCCACCAGATGGTGGGGCACCAACATTTGTTTTTCCTTTTTAGTTTATTTTTTTTCTCATATATTTTATATTATATATTAAAATAAGCATACATTTATATAAATTCAAAAGAAAAAAAGAAAAGAAATTTAAATAGTAACAAAAGGTGATATTACAATAGCACTTTTAATAATATGATTAGTTATCAGTTGAAATAAAAAATAAAAAAAACAATCAACCATTGGTGCTCCACCACTACATCGATGGTGAGCCACCAACAATAAGTAGTGTAATAAATAAAAGTAGTAGTAAGGTCATCTATAGTTGCAATAGCAAACAAAAAATATCAACTGTTGGTGCCCTACTACATCAAATGGTGGGGCACCAACACTTGTTTTCCATTTTGTTTATTTTTTCTCACGTATATTATTATATGTTAAAATAAGCATACATTTATATAAGTTCAAAAGAAAAAAAGAAAAGAAAAGTAATTTAAATAGTAATAAAAAACGATATTACAATAGCACTCCTAATAGTATGATTAATGAAAAAATCAATCATTGGTGTTCACTACTATATCGATGGTGAGCCACCAACGATATGTAGTGCAATAAAAAAGTAGCAGTAGGGTCACCGATAGTTACAATAGCAAAAAAATTAAGCCCCACCACCACGTGATAGTGGGGCACCAACACTTGTTTTCCCTTTTAGTTCATTTTTTTTCTCACGTGTTTTATATTATATTTTAAAATAAGCATACATTTATATAAGTTCAAAAGAAAAAAAAAAGAAATTTAAATAGTAATAAAAGATGATATTACAATAGATTTGAATAATATGATTAGCCTTAAACCAAATAAAAAAAAATCAACCGGTGACCACCACATCGATGGTAAGCACCAATGATAAGTAATGCAACAAAAAAAAGGGCCACCGATAGTGCAATAGCAAACAAAAAAAATATCAATTGTTGGTGCCCCACCACCACATCGATGGTGAAGCACCAACAGTAAATGGGCATTTAAGATTTATAAGATTCTTTTCTTTCCTTATCCTTCTACAATAATATAGATTTGTAACGTAGAGCACCACATTCAAAATCAAAGAAAAATTTTAATGGAAAAAAACCTCAATTTTGATTAAAATTAAGAGGTAATAAAAGCATCTCCAGCAAAAACAAATATTATAATAACATTAGTATTTTTAAGTTTTAATATTGAAATTTATTTTTTAAAAATAATATTAAATTATTAATGTTAAAATATACACTCTAATATATCATGTTAGAAATATACAATGTAAAAATAATTATGTACTTTTACTTAAAAAGGTGTATTAAAAAGGGGGTCCATTCTACCCCGCTCAATTTCTATTCTATTTTGCACATATTTTTTGAATAATAATACTATTTTTTAATATTAAAATAGAGTTGGAGTATAAATGATAATGGAGTACAAAAAATAAATAATAATATTAAAATTTAACATTATTAGTTACTTTTGACACGCTATCGAAGATGCTTTTACATGTACTAATTCAACTCTGAGTTGTAAATTGACACAATATACCAGCTTTCATCATGAGTTTGAATAAAACTATATAAAAATTATGAGAGACAGCAAGGTCTTGCAATGCTTGACGCCCATGATGGCTAAATCAGCAGCTCTCTCTGCTTTGCTAGTGCTTTTGTCATTCACTTCAGGTATATATTTCATTCTTTTTTTTTTGTTGCTTTTATTTTTTGGTAAAGGTTTAAAATGGTTTCAACAAAGCTAGATTGGACACTCCTTTTTTTTTTTCCACTTTTTTTTTAATCTTTTGGGTGGTACAAATGTTGAATTGGTCTTAACCTGAACTGGGTTCTCTAAGATTCAGCAACTCCTTATATGAGATCTTTTTATTTTTTCTTGATTCTTTTGGTACCAGCCGGTTTCATGCTTACATTCACAAAAAAAAAACACCTGGTTTCTGGTTTCATGCTTACCATAGGGTATAATTTCTAACACATGCATTAATTAGATCTGAACTGGGTTTTCACAGATCCGGAAAGTACAATTTCAGTAATTTGCAATTTTTTATTAGAATCACTTACATACACTTTTAACAATATTTATTGCTCCTTGTCACTACTCATGAAGTTTTATAAAGTGATATGGCATGTAAAAAATTGGTCAATCAAAACCCGCCATATTATTCATAAACTTTACAGAGCTGTGACATACAGCAGTGTTATATTATCTGAGTTCTGTCCACATGTAAAAGCATGCATTTTGCACTTTTAATTTTTCCCATTTTCTAACTTGTAAAATAACAAAGAACTAATTGTCACTATTTTGCATTGAATCTCTCATTCACATTTCCTTTTTCTATTCCATAGAGACTATGCTCTTGGTACATGGACAGGTAACCATAAAAGATGTTCACAATTTTCTCAAAAAAAAAAATTTTTAATTTGTTTTTATAGTTTCACTCAATTTCAACTGTTTTTTCAAATGCAGAAAACATGGTGTGTGGCTAAGCCTTCATCAGATCAAGCAACGCTGTTAGCAAATATCAACTACGCATGCTCTCAGGTGGACTGCAGGGTTATGCAAAAGGGTTGTCCTTGTTACTCACCTGCAACTCTCATCAACCGAGCCTCTGTAGCCATGAATCTCTACTACCAGTCTAGAGGAAGAAACCACTGGAACTGTGATTTTAGAAGCTCTGCTCTCATCGTCATGTCTGATCCAAGTAAATCTCACACGTACCTAAGCTAGCTAATATTAAAGCACACATGAAAGTACGTGTTTTCAATTTAAACATGCATAATGAATGGACTACACTCACTTTAGAATGAAAAATTTAGAGGGTGATAACTTCTTTCTCATCTTGTAAAATAAAACAAACAACAATTACACTAAAATCTAAAGGTTGATCATCAAATGAAGTGAATCATCGAGTAGCAGTTTCATAAATAGACCATCACTTTCTCAGTCATAAGAATTGATAAAGTTTAAACAAATATAGAAAATAAGAACGTTCACAAGAAAATCAGAACAGGTCCCAGAAGGGGTGTTCTTCTTCTATCTCCTTTCTTGGCATCAAAGAAACACAAGGAATATTCATACATGCACATCTACAAAAGAATTTTTTAAAATTCTATTTCCAAAATTTGTGCAACACATGCATATCTTCAATATATAACAACATCCAAACAAGATTGCATAAACAAAAGGAACCCATATGGCATAACAAAGAAAGTTCTATTCAAGTAAGCATGTAACTTAAAGCAAATACAGAAGCTAAACTATGAGGAAAGGAAAAAATAAAATAAAACATACCAAGAGCTCAAAGCATCTTCAAGTCAAATTTCTGGGCTAATCCTTTGTGTCCAATAACCTTTGCTCATTGGAGAACCAGCAATTTCAAACTAATCAGCATGTCTTGTTACAATGTCACTTTAAAGTCAATTAATTTAATTTTCACCGACAAATATTATAGCTCTTGCTTATTATCCATCATATAATATGCACAGGTTCAAGAAATATCAAAATCTCTAAATAGTACAGTTTCAAGTAGTGAAAATCTGTTCATATAAGCTCATGTTACTACTATCATATTAAATCCCATTTATTTTTTTAAATTTAGTAAAATCATTTGTATAGCAAAAGTACAATAGCATAAATAAAACTTCAAATTATCTTCACCAACTATAAAATTCAGATTCTTATAGCATAGTAATCATAAATGACAAAACATTTCTGGTTTATCTACCAGAATAAAGCATGTTAAATCACTTTTTCAATCACTATTAGTTACATCACCAATTTATCATTAAGAGTTGGCAACAAACACCAAAATCAGGAACTTCAACACAAGCCAGAACGTCAGTTCTTACCTTTGCTTCTAGATCATTTTTCATGTTCAAGAGGTACAAATTATCATTATAAAATGGAACCACCATGTTTGAATTTCCAGATTTCTCAGTATCTTCAACTGCTTTCCTCCCTATCCCAATATTTCTCAATTTATCCTGTCAATCTTGCTTCGTCATTATCTGTGCTGGCCTTCTCCACCTCAAAGTCTTGACGCCATATTCCATTAAAGTTAAAATAAAGCAATACAATGTTCAATTATTAGGACCTCAAAATCACAATCAGTATGTCGCACTATAAGAGATAAAGGTCAGCGAAACCCATAAGTTAAAACATATAATAAAATCCATTTTCTTCTTTGTTCCTTTCTTTTTTCCCTTTCTTTTCTCTTTCCGCGGCAACCAAACAGAAAAATTCAAAAGAAAAACCAAGCTTCCAAATCACACACACAAAACGAATTTGAGTATAATTTAATGAACATGACCTACATTTCCAGCTCCAAGAACCAAAACATTTCAAAATCAATAACGATTCAAATATATTCAATTTGAAACCAAAGTATGTCCTTCCGAATCAAAAACAGAATAACAAAAATCGAAAAACCTCACCTTTGACTCCCCTTCGTTCGTTGGTGATTCATCCTCAGCTTGTTTTATCAAATCCTTCGGCTCCGACTTATCCGAATCTTCACCGATTCAACAGAAAATTAACAAATTGTATTGAAATAAATATAGATTTTAAAACAAGTAAAATAAACAATCCAAAAACTAAAACCTAAATTTTTCTTCAACCTAAAAATCCCAAAGCTAAATTTTTCATTTAAAAAAGAAAAAGAAAAGAAAAGCAAACTTTATACAAAATCACACATAAATCTAGAAAGGGAAAGGAGGTGGAGGAGTGGGGAGCGAGGCTCAGATTCGCCTTTTCTCAGGCAAAGAGAGATAGCCGACCACCGATGGCTGCGACTCGGGGCCATCCATGGAAAGGACAAGAAAGGTCTTTTCACAGAGCTAACCAGGTCGCACCGCCAGGCAACCAGAATTCGTTCTCTTTACCTAAAGTTTTTACAGTCCGAACATACATACACATAGGGAAAGAGAAAGAGATAGAGGGAGACTATAAATTATCGACTTCACAGACATTTAAGGAGGGTCAAGGTCCACAACAGAGCAACCCCCACAGCCTCCATGAGAGCAGAGCCTCATTCTTAAACTAATGAGTTTTGAAGCCCTATTTTACGCCCTCATGCCCTTTGTGTTCATACCTTTTTCACCTAGATAATACAAATTTTGTTAAATTTGTCGTAAAACTAACAACCGAAGAAAGAAAATTTTCTCACACCTAAACAAACACACCCAATAAAGAAGACAGCGAGTCGCAGCCATTAATTGACTCATTCTTTTTACTCATTCTTGGTTTTTCTAGTGTCGTAGCTTCTTCTATTAATCTATAATTAATTGACTACTTTATTGACCATAAATTCAACATAAAATATCACAACTTATTTTTATAACCAACCTTCAAACAAATTAATTAATCTACTGTTTTTTTTTCCAAAGCATTAAAATTATTTAGCAGATAAATGCATATATACATATAGAGATATATCTATATATGCATAAATATATGTATACAATTTTTTTTAATGTAAGAACAATTAGAAACCCACAAAATATAATACATTTGTGTCTTTCTATAATGCTGCTGAACCTTAAAGAAACCAAAAAAAAAAAAAAAGTGAAGTTGAAAATTTACGACAAAAGCCACAATTTTGGAAATATAGATAACAAAACGATTATTATAATTTATTTAAACTATGATCATCTAGAGTATCATAATACTTCACCTTCTATTTATAATGAGGTCTTGCAATTAAAATAATATCTGCAAAAAAAGTTTAAATTCAATTGGATATATGATATATAAATATAAAAGCAAAACATTAATTGCCAAAAATATTAACCTTTATTTGAATAATTTTTTGCTTCACTGAAAAACATGAGAAGATAAGTTAATGTATAACTATAACAACTTCTCTTATCTATACGATAAGAAAAAATGCTATCAGTTAGTTGATTTGGAATTTTAACTTGGAAAAGAAAAAATAAAATTAACACACAAAAAAGATAATTAATATAGAAAAAAAAATGCAAGCAAATATAAGACACAAATATCAACTGAATAAACAAAATATGTAAAGCAAAAAACAATGGCATAATTATGTTTCATCTAACCAACCTCAAATAAAAAAAAAATACAGAGATTATTCAAAAGAGATCAAATTTAGATAACCAAACAAGAATTCAATTTTGCTTGTCATTAGGATAATGAAGATCATTACACTAAATTAGTAATAACTTTTGTCCTAATTATATATAGAATTTTGGTTCGCTACAATCCCTAATAAGATCATTTCTAATTGAATATAATTGATAAGTATTAATGAAACAAATTTTTATTACATTTTGATTTAGATAGTGATAAGCTTGTTAAAATCATCCAAAAAGGTGAAGAAAAACATAGTAAAACATAATTATAAATTACAACTAACCAGAAACTAATGAAAGCAAAGAACAAACATTCATAGTTTTTAAGTAACTTCTTAAATATGTTCTTACATAACAAGAATAAACAACTTTTTTTTAAAAAGAATAAACAGCTAAATATTACATAATGTAATACAGAAAAAGACATAGGCATCAAAAATATAAATTTATATATATATAATTGACAATGTAATTTTCTTAGAAAAGTGATGAGTAGGAAGGGATACAAAACCAACAGTACTTAACATAGCTTTTACACTTATATTTATATCTTTTTATTTAACTATTTAGGTAATAATTCATCCAAAAAAGGTATTTGGGTAATATAATATGCTTCCATCCAAGCAAATAAGTCATGCTTTCTAAAACCTATAGATAGTTCTAAGCATATTACCAGTTGATAACTAAATGAACATGGATGATTTTTGCAGGATATTCTAAGCTCATGAGTAGTCACATATATATTTGTATATAATCCATTAAAGAGGAAGCTTTAAGTAATACATAAATCCAATGATTTGATTAATAATATTGAATTAGATAATAAACATGCCAACATATTTTTTATTTCTAAAGTCACTTCTCATAAAAAAAAAGTTAGCCTATTGATAGTGAAATTCATTTCTACAATTCCACCAATAGAAATAACACAAAAAGGTAGTTCAAGAGTAAATAAAATTTAAAAAAAATAAAATTTTGACATAAGAAAAATATCACAGATGGATTCATCAACTTGGTTTGGATACATATTCTTTTTGTCTGTTTTTATTTTAAATGACTCGGCTGAAAAAGATATATAGGATAAGATCTAATTTTTTTTTATCCTGCGTATCACATCACATGCTTATGAAGAAACACAAATTTACAAAGATAAATCTTTTAAATCAATTTGTATGGTCACGAACACATTCAATTAATTACCATTACTCTCAAATCGGTCATTTAGCTTGATTTTCGATACAATTTTTGTTTTAATGCATTTAGTTTGAGGGTATAGAAATTGCACATTATATTATATATTTTTTAATTTAATCAATGCCAAACTTTAATTATGTGTATAATTAAGCTGCTAATACTTTTTTCTTTAGTTAGAATATTGAAATTACATATATAATACAATGCTTATAGTACCACTATCACTGACAAATGCATGCACGTTATCAATAAAAAATGTGAAGTACTTCTTAGCATGATACTTTGGACATTTTCCAAAAATTATTATTATTATTTTTAACTGAATCAAAATATGGCAAACTTACTAATTAACACATCATATCATTGATACTTGTTAAGCACATGCACTGATTACTCAACAACTTTTTTTATTTTGGTGGGTGTAGTGTAATAAACGAATCTTAAATGCCCATTTATCTTCGGTGCCTCACCATCGATGTGGTGGTGGGGTACCAACGGTTCAAAATTTTTTTTTATTTGCTTAGATTGAAAATGGATGTTCCGTTGCATCTAAGCTTTAATTACACCATCATTTGCCATCGGTGCCTCACCATCAATGTGGTGGTGGGGCGCCAACGGTTTAATTTTTTATTTTATTTTATTTTATTTTTTTTGCTTAGGTTGAAGATGGATGTTCCATTGTATCCAAGCCCCAATTACACCATCATTTATCGTCGGTGCCTCACTATCGATGTGGTGGTGGGGCACCAACGGTTCAAAACTTAATCAAAATACAAATAATGTATAATCTAATTTAACCTAATTATATAACATTTTATAGACTAACACACAATAATCTCAATTAAAAAAACAGCAGCAACAACCAGGACAACAAATTGAACAACAAAATAAAAGATGTTTACCACATATATTAATTCTAAATAAGAAAGTTTCATATTGATTCTAAATAAGGATCTTAAAAGATTTTTAAAATGGCTTGAATTGCTCCCCACATTAAATTAATCTTTTGTGGTAGAATCCTAAATCTACCTTGATAATTAGACCTTAACTCTATATCTGTCAAAGAAAAAGAAAATAAATCAGTAAGTATATGATGGAATCCAAGCTATATAGAAATCCTTCTTTGTTAGTTCTATTAGGCAGTATCACATGGAGTTTCATTTATAGAGTATTACACTATTACATAACGTGCAAATATGTTAATCGAAATTTCAAATTAAATTAATAATTAAAATATATATATGAAAAACTAATTAAAATTATGAGGTATGTTATGAAATAATTAAATACTTTATATTATTAAAATTCTGTCAAATACATTATGTTGCTGGCCTGTAAAGCTGTTGCGTACACCTTCGGTTGATGTTTTTCGCATGTGCCTTCTAATGGCATTGTTAATATTATTTATTAATAAAGTTGCAATATTCTTAATGAGAAAGAATATATATGCATTTTATAATGATTTTGTTGTCCCTATTAATTAATCCTACGTTCTTTAGAATTTATCATTACAACAACTCGAAAGTGTACTGCTGTATTTAAAAAGGAGACTTTTATCTTTTCATTAAAAATTAGTTAATTACATATAGCATCTCTGCATTTTAAATTACATATAGCCCGATATATGACTTTAGTTTCTACACTGAAGCAAAGCAAGCCCCTTTGTAGCACCAAGAGCAACCTTCAAGCGTACGTTCCAAGAAAAAGGCTGAAAATAAGAACCCCCTGGTACAGAACACAAAATTTTCAATTAGAGTCTAAAATGAAATGGTTTTGTTCCAAGGTGTCAAGAGATGTGATGAGAAGTACTTATGAACAAATGATTTTCCAAGCTGCCTCGAGGCATGAATTCATACACCACAAGCTGGTGTTCCTCTTCCAAGCAATAGCCAATCAATTTCACAAAATGAGGATGATAAAGTTGTCCCAGATAATTCACTTCTGCCTATAGAAGCAACAAATCACATATGAGTCGATATAAGAACATTATGGTGGCAGTTTCATCCCAAGTTCGTGAAAGTTTCATTAGGAGGCGTTTCAAGCATGCAAGTCCCGTCTTGAATGATGACTGTTTTAAATTTAAAAGCTAGCACAAAGTTGTCTGTACCCAATCCTACCTTAACCAAATGTTTAAACCGTCCTCCAAAAAAACAAAAGACCAATACTAACGAGCTAAGTTCTCTGTGTGGATAAAATTAAAAATAAAATATCAACTCACCAACCACTCCTTATTACCCTGGAAACCTTCTTGGTTAAGCCTTTTCACAGCAATAACCATGCCCGTCCCAGGTTTTGCAGCAGTTAAGGAATATCCATATACCTGCGTTACTTGGGCTCTCAGCTTTGATTTGGGCGCTCAAGCAAACCCCTATGAAAACTAATTCTGAAGACCAACTTGCCTGTCGAACTTCCTTCCTACAGATCAAGAAAATAAGATCCACAACAGAGCAACCCCGACAACCTCCATGAGAGCAGAGCCTCATTCTTAAACTAATGAGTTTTGAAGCCCTAATTCACGCCCTCATGCCCTTTGTATTGATACTCTTTTCACCTAGATAATACAAATTTTGTTAAATTTGTCACAAAACTAACAACCCGAAGAAGAAAATTTTCTCACAGCTAAACAAACATACCTGATCTCATACAAAAAACAATAAGAATAAAATAAAAATAAGAAAATTTGACCAGCAAAGCATACACAGTGAGAAACAAAAGCAAATGGTATATATTAGCAATGCTATTAACAACTTAAGAAAAGAACTGATACAGAAAACAAAAACAACTACAATTCTTTAACGGGTGAAAGTTCTTCTCCTGATATAAACAAAGTAGATAGGTCGGTGCATAAACAAATAAAACTACACACATCAAAGCCACACTTACCTGTTCCATCATTGGCAATATCAACTCCATCAAAGCTGAGAATTACATCAGATGGCTTCAAAACGTGATATTCCGGAGCAGTAGAATCACTTCTTTTCATACGAACACCCTTTTGATCGGGTTTCATGCCCATTGATGTACGCAAGTCAGGATTTTCCATCTTTTGCCACTTAATGCCAAGAATCAGAAAACCTAACAAATAATGAAGAATTAGGAGATGCAGAGCAAACACTAACACCTCAAAAGTAAAAAAGCAAGCAATAACACCTGTATATGCTCCATTTTTCTGAGTCTTGAATGAAGTGCATGATGACCGGTGTTGGTATTACAAGAAGCATGGCACGCTGTTGATAAGAACGGCACTGATTGACAAGGTTGAAACTTGGAGGAAGAGGAACGAGAGAAAGAAAATAGGGTGAGTGGGTTTTCCATCGGTGCCCCACAGACAGTGTGATTGCGAGACCGCCTAAAACCAAAAACCAACCCAGAAAAATTTCATTAGAAAATTAAATCAACAAAGAAAAAAAAATGCTAGATGTCGACAAACCGTCGGTGCCCTACCACCACATTGTTAGTGGGGCACCGACAGTTTTAAATTTTTTTTTTTTCACCACCTCGACCATTGGTGTCCACCACTACAACGTCAGTTCCCACTGACGGTTTTTTTTCCTTGAAATTAACACCAATGAAAACAGAAAGCCAAAAAAGAGAGAAGAAAATAGAAGGAGCTAACATGGCGATGCCAACACTTTAGGAAAAACATGCTCCAGTCCCATATACAATCACAATAAATATCACAAACTGCAAAAACATTTCTCAAAAGACATAACAAAAACGTGTAAACATAACTATAACGGCCTATGTACCTCAGGCTTTGAAGGTTGGCTAATATGAGAATCCAAATGGGCTTCAGAACCTGATAACTGAAACTTGAAGAAGAATTAGTTTTTGTCATAAAATCAATCAATAAATTGAACAACAATCGATGAGATAGAGAGATAGAATTAATAAAGAACTTTTTACACTATACAAGGAATATGTTTATGGAGACAATAAAGAATTTTTTAAATATATAAGGAATATGTTTATCTTTCATACCAAAGTCCTCCGCTTCCTTTTCCATGCTTTGGAGGCAGGCTGAGGCTGTTGCTCTGACCCAAAATTGGTATTAATGTCAGTTGTTGAGTCCTGTCCAAGTTTGGATTGAGGAAGAGTCAGCTTCTGCCACCAAACCAACCCATCAATTTAACATCAATGCATGAAATAAAGAGAGAAAGATCAAGAAAGTTACAAATATTGATACTATAAAAGGCATGAATGTTTACCCCTGGAACCAGGGACTTTCGCCTCTTTTCCAGGATTTGGTGGCAGAATGAGGTTGTTGCTCTGCCTCAAATATAGTATTAATGCCATTTGTTGAGTCCCTCCCAAGCTTAGATTTTCTGGAAGTAGTACCCTCAAATCCGGAAATTGAATCAGCTACCTTTTGGTTTGTCCCCACAAGTTTATTTCTGCTTTTAACTTGGCTTGGAGATGTGGATTCAGGTACACTACATTTATCTTCCATGTCCAGAGTTGTTCTTTCTTCCTTCAACTGGACAGATGATTCTAAATGCAAGACAAGTTTATTAAATAAAAATAAATAGATAAATCATATAAAGTCACAATATGAAAGTTCACTCTAAATCCAATGCGAAAGAAAATTAAATGCTCAAGTCCAAATTTAATTTCATGAATTCATCTTCATTTTACTTTGATCATCTCTTAAATTTATAAGAGCCATACAAATGATTACATAGTCTGAATTCAAACACAACAACAATGTAGACAAACCTTAGGAAGGGGGGAGATAGATAACTATATCTCTGTTTCACACGCATGTGCATTATCTGAAGTCCAAACACCTATGAAAAAGGAATAGACAACCAGTAAATGCTTACCACATTCCATTGTGGATGCTGCCATCATTAGGGACAAATCAGCCAGCGTTTGCAAAGCATCCAACGCAGAGTATGAAAAACAAGTTGCAAAAACCAAAACATTATTACAGGAGCCAAAGACCTAACTAACTTCCTAATCACTGAAGCATAGCATAATTCAAATAGCTGACAGCAAATATATAGCTGCAAAATAAGCCAAACGGCTCATGATGCTAAAGTAGAAAAGATCCACAAGGAAAAAAAAATGAAGAAGAAGAAGATAAGAACAATAGAAAGATTATTCATCCCTTAAAATTAAGAAATGCATTTTGAACAAAAGTTTCAATAAGGCTCCATTTGTCTCATAGAAACTAACTTGCATTTTGTTTGTTTTAACTTTTTCCCTGTTTCTTTAGTTGGTCTGGTTGTTAGTTTACTTTTATTTTTTGAGTATTTGGTGCGGCTTTGGAAAATCAATGTAAAATAATTTAATACTTTAGGAAGCCTGTCACTTCCCAGAATGACCGTAAGGCTTTAAGTGCTGCCATTTATCATTCACCAATGACCAATTACCTACATTGGCCATCAATTGATCTTTCCTGGTTGCTAACAATTCCTGATTCAATCAGGTTATCAAACAATCTCCGCAATTCCAAAAGTATGTCGATGGTCTCTTGTAACTCCCAATAAATCAATTACCATATCTAATCATTAGAAATCACACTTTTTTAACAGTTTGCTTACAAAAAGAACATAAAGTCAAAATCAATAAATAAATTTTTTTTTTCTAAGCTATAATTATTAATTATTTTGTTATCAAGTTTTACCGCCAATGCAAGTTTTAATAGATCATATATACTCAAAGTTACTGCCAATGCACCTTCTAACAGATCATACATACTCAAAGTAAGCAGATAAAATATATGCTCAAACTATTAAAAAGAAAAATCAAATGCATAAAACTTCATTTGCAAGGTAGCAAAAATTACTTTGTCATCAACATACAAAATAAAAGATTACAGTCAATATTCACTGATTGCAAAATCTAATAAAAGTTTTAGTAATAGCTATAGCAATTTCTTTCTATTATATCCTGCAATCAACTTGTCTTCAAAATCTATTATCATATAAACTTTCAAAATATAACAATCTAACATAAAAATGACAAAAGTTTTTCCAAAAGTATTTTTGAGAAAAGAAATTTACCCATTTATCATTTTTTTTTAATCAACTTTTTTCTTCACTTCCTCTTGAATTGAAAAGAAGCTCTTGCACTGCTAGAAGAGCTATTTTTGCAATTCTTGGAGTCTCAGTGGGTTCAAAACCAGTCCTTAGCATTAACCTCTAGACTAAAACTTTGACGCATGCAAAACCAAGATTTCATGGTTCAATCAAGTGTTGGATGCATCTAACTATGTATATCACTGCAGAGTACACCATACAGAGATTTACACAAGGAATTGTAAGTTATAACTTATAACCAATAAAAAGAGGATGAAAAAGATAGGTTGTCTAAACACAAATCATCAACTTCAGAAGCTAAATCCATGCTCAGGTAGCGGAACCCAGAACAATAGTTTACAGGAAGTCCTTTTGATGCTTTATTGATCACAATCTTGTAGACATTGAGAGGGCTCCTTCCTCACCCTATAGTAACAGCAAAGTCAAATCTGTAAAGTGGTTTCTATGGATTGCTCAGGCAATATTTCAGAAAGCATTCATATGATAAGTTTTCAAATTGGAAGATTCTCTTTAAAATGGAGATTACTATTAAAAATTAAAAGATCTCCTTCTGATAAAATTATTCCTACCTTCACCACCAAGCCAGAATGTACAGCTCTTCTTTTCATAAGCATTAACAATGGCTCTTCATAACCTTCATGATAAAATCCAGCAACAATTGTCTCCTTTCCTGTGCCTGTGAATAATAGATAAAATACATTTCACTTTCAGGATAGTCCAGCCTCTTTATACTTGCTTTTAGTCATAATAGCCTAAGCTCATAAAACAAAGAAAGAACTCTATCATCCATGATAGTATGCTTACAAACCTCCTCTCTCATGAAGGCAGCATTGATATCAGGTCTTCCATGATGGTAAAACATTTTACCAACTGAAACAGCTCCCATGAAATACAGAAATATGACATGTGCATATTGCATGTTATATTAAAACCAAGCACACAAGATAGTCTTACCTTGCCTTCCACGTATTATAGAAACAGTTTATCTGCAACAAGATCGCTATATAAAATTTCCACTTTCAACAATGAGGTGGCTCACCTTTACAAACTGCTGAACTTTTTCAGTTGTTGCCAGTGGGGCCAGTTTTTAATATGTTCCCTCAAGCTAATCAATGAATATCTGCAGAAGCCATAAAAATTTTGTCCTCACCATATACAGATAAAAAGTTTTTACATATGAGGAATAGTCCTGCCACAAAGATGGGAGGAAAACCAAGATGTCCACACAAATGCAGAAAAGGGAAAGCTTGAATTGAAAATATTAGGTTAGAAATTCATACAGAGATGGTTGAGCTTCACACTGACTTATATAGGCAAAACCAACCTCTTCATCCTAAATAACAAGTTTGACGGGGTGGTGACATGTCCAAATTCCTGAAAACCATTCATATCAAATTCGTGATACAATTTTTAGCAAAACCATTCTACACCAGCCAACCAAGCTCACAAAAGTTGCAATAATACTGGAAATACATAATTAAAAGATGATTTCATGATTTATTACCAGGATCTTCTGAATTTCCTCACGTCTTGTTTCTATTCAGTTAGTGATGAATCAACTACAGACGCATTTTCTCTTGCAGTATCAGAAGACATATCCCTACCAACCCACTACCTTGCAAATGTAGTAATTAACATAATGATTAAACTAATAAATAATAAAAATTCAGATAAAGAGGGACAAAATGAACTATTGGAAAACAATTAGCAATCAATTTTTCGAACTGCTACTGAGCTAAAATATGTAACACATAAAAACATATTCTGGTACAGGAACAAAGACAACCACAAGAAAAAAAAAACCCTTTCTTTTCAGAACATCACACGATGATATAATTCAGTTTTGTTTCCCTTTGCAACATTATTATCTAACAACTAAAAGGAACAGATTCAGGAAGTTAAGAAGATAATTAAATTCCTAATATGCAAAAAACAGAGACAAACATCACAGTCTTATTAAGCAAAACAAAAAGATATATAGTGGAGTAGAAAAAAAAAATTCAAAGCTACGCCGACCCTTTAAGCTCACTCATCTCCTCTCTCTTCTTCAACTCGCTTTCCATACCTTTTCAATCTCTCATTCATCTTCTCTGTGTTTGCCCAAGCCAAAAATTCCCAAAATCAAACGCCCACAATCTCCAACACAAATCAAATTCAAAATTCGCAAAAATACAGAAAAACAAAAATATGATTAAAAAAAATACAGAAAAACAAAAATAAAATAAACATGTTTAAATCAAATTTAAGATTTGTAAGCCACCATCTGGTAGCTGAGACACCTGGAATTTTCAATTTCCGTCCCAGTTTCTCAGCAACCAAACAGAGCTCTCTGGAAATAGAGGGAAAAAAATCTGACCTTAGCTTATCTCGACCCGGTGCATGACGTAGAAGCCTAGAACGCCACCAAGAATGGTGCCTGTGATGATTCAGAAATGCTACTACGTGCAAGTACAACCTGATTCCCAAAGGAAGATTCATTAATAAATACTCAAGAGTTAGAAAAATAAAACGAAAGGTCAGACTGAGTAGAAGATAAAATTGAAAACACAAACTTGGATCTGTATGAAAACCGCCAAAGGACTACAAAATGCTCTACTGAGAGAAAAAGCAGCAAATCTAGGGTATCAATATCAGACATTGCTTGGAAAAATTTGTCGGATTCCAACTAATCGGAGCCGTGGGTGTCGCTGGAGCCGTGGACGTCGTCGGAGAAGACAACTGGGAACGATTCTTGCTGGTTCATGGAGCAGCGATTTGGCACGGCTGAAATTCGTGGGCGTGGGTTCAAGATTACTCAAGCCGAGAACGAGACAAAATGGAAAAAAAAAATTCTCAAATGCACAAAACGACATTGTCCGAGAAGTTACCTGTCTTCCAGAATGCTGATCAAAAGTCAAATTTTTATGGGTCTCTCCATCAATACCCATTCTTCTAGCCTTGGAAGCCACCATCCCGCAAACTTGTGGTCTTCCATCTTCGGGCGTGAGAGAGACTGAAAACAGAAAGAAAAGGGAGAAGAGTAGGTAATATGCCCACTTCGAACGCAAGTTGAAGGAAGAAAACTAACATTTACTGCGATGCAGATGGGAGCAGGTAGCCAAGGAGAGGCGCCGAATCACCTTCAAAACGACGTCGTTTTGAAGCTGGAATTGAAAAAAAAATAACAAAAAAGAAAGAGCTAAACGGAGGACGAAAAACAACGAAATTTACTGTGCCTTGGGCTAGTATCGCGCTTTATATATACTATAGATATATTTTTTTTATTATTAAAGAAAAAAAAATCTGAAAACTGAAAAGTATACAGCATATTTTCGATTCAGGTTATGTGTTTTCACACCCTCAAGTTTTTTCTTCGGCCTTCAAGTTTCGTCAACTCTCTTTATTTATTTTTCTACCAGTGATCTGTCAGATAGAATTTTACCCATAGCAATGATGATCCTTCGGTCCAAGCTCAGAAACTCAACTAGGTTTGACATTAAACAATATCATGTTCTTCTGGAAACATTGTTAATTTTACTCAAAAACTTTATTGGATCAAACATTCTAAGACTTCAAAACTTGGGAGTGCTCTCTCATGATCTGGAATGGGTCAACGTCAAAATTTGCAATGTGTCTCTTCTGTGTTTTGTATTTGGCAGCCATGGATGCAGACTCTGCAGCTGTCTCCCAGAATGAATGCGCTGAATCAAGATGTAGCCGCCATGGCCCGGTCATCCGATTCCCCTTCAGGCTTAAAGAAAGCCATCCCAAACACTCTGGCTATGCTGGGTTCGAACTATCTTGCACCCAGAACAACCATACTGTGCTTGAACTACCAGTCTCAGTAAAGCTCTTTGTCAAAAAGATCAATTACAAGTCACAGACTATTCATCTCTCTGACCCAGAAAAGTGCTTTGCAAGACATTTCCGAAACCTCAACTTATCTGCCCCTCCTTTCGGGTACATTTAGGACTATCCCGGTAGTTATTTTGTGTTTGATTGTATGTCTGAACCAAAAGGGTATGAATTTATTGCTCTCCCTCCTTGCCTCACTGCCTCCGGACAAACACTCTATGCTGTTGCTCCTGTTTTTTTAATTAAGTACATGTCCCTCTCCCTCATCTCTTGCACCAAGTTGTACGAAATTTCTTTCATGTCACAACGAGTACTTCGCCAGAAAAGTGATGATCTTGTTTTACGTTGGCTTACGCCGAACTGCTTCATATGTGAAGCACAAGGCAGCAAATGTAGATTGAAGAGTAATAATAGCACAAAACCAGCTGTAACCGAGTGTTACAACAGAGGTCCCAAACCCAGTAAAGGTATCTTCATTTGTGTCTACTTTTGTTGTTTCTTTTTCTTTTTCCTAAAGAACCAGCAAAATTTGGAGATTCATTAGGAAATTTGTATTGACTTATTGCTTTGCAGGTGCGACAACAAAATTAGTGGCAACAGGTAATATGGTTAGTCACCTAGCTCTAATACCATTTGTTCTTAATTGATAGATATATAAACTGGTTTTAGCTAATTCCCTTTGGTTTTGTTTATGCAGGCTCCATTTTGGGTTTCTTTCTTCTTCTGCTAGTGGTCATTGTGCTATATTATTTCCTCCGCACGAAGAGAATAGATGAAGAAAATCAAGCAGAGATTGAAATGTTCTTGGCAGATTACGAAGCTCATAAGCCCACAAGATTCTCATATGTTGATATTAAGAGGATCACAAATCAATTCAAGGTCGAACTAGGACAAGGTACATACGGAACAGTGTACAAAGGGAAGCTATCGAATGAAATTCTAGTGGCTGTGAAGGTCCTCAGCCATTCCAAAGGAAAAGGAGAAGAGTTTATCAATGACGTGGGCATAATCGGTCTAATCCACCATGTGAATGTGGTTCGCTTGGTGGGCTTCGGTGCTGATGGATTTAGACGAGCTCTTGTTTATGAGTTCTTACCAAATGCTTCTCTTCAAAAGTTCATATCTTCCATTGACTCTAGGACCAATTTTCTCGGTTGGATAAAGCTGCAACGTATTGCTCTGGGAATAGCCAAAGGAACTGAGTATCTCCACCAAGGATGTGACCAACGGATTGTCCATTTCGATATCAAGCCTCACAATGTGCTATTAGATGACAATTTCAATCCAAAAATCTCTGATTTTGGTTTGGCCAAGCTCTGTGCCAAGGATCAAAGTGTGGTTTCGATGACTACGGCTCGAGGGACAGTGGGCTACATTGCACCAGAAGTTTTCTCTAGGAACTTTGGAGATGTCTCATATAAATCAGATGTCTACAGCTTTGGAATGTTGTTGCTTGAAATGGTGGGTAGCAATAAGAAAGTTGATTTTAGATTGGAAAGCAATGCCCAATTCTATGAGCCAGAATGGATCTACAGTCATTTAGAGAAAGGAGTGGACTTAGAAATTCACATGGAGGATGAGAAAGATGCAGAAATTGCAAAGAAACTTGAAATTGTGGGATTGTGGTGTATTCAGTGGCAACCAGTGGATCGTCCTTCAATGAGCGTTGTTGTTAATATGCTGGAAGGAGAGGAGGAATTAGCCATGCCTCCAAATCCATTTCCCGCAAAAGGCCTATCAAGAAAGCATGCAAGTCTCCCTGGAAATTATAATCACCAAGAATTACCAGTCATATCTGAGTAATTTTATAATTGTCTACTTCTACCATCAAGTAGGCAAAATGTTCGTGAGAAAAATCAGATTGGTAGAGTTCTTAAATATGCTACAACAATGTTAATTAAGGGTGAGAAGTAATCTCACCTTATGCATCAAACATCAGGTACCACGTAAATGTATGCTAACAGTAAAATTTAATTCTGTGAGAGTACTTGTTGATCATGACTTGTTCCATATCACTTAATTGATTATACTGAGATGGCTTCACATGTGATTGCTTGCAACTGGGAGACTTTGTAATGATCTATACATAAATTGTGTAGCTGAAACTTAGAAATATTGAAAGATACATATGGTGCAATCCCCTTGTTAAGACTTGTTTCCTACAAATTGATATATATACATATATATATATATTTATTTATTTATTTTTACCAAAAAATTAATAATAATAATTGCAGCATTAACGACCTCCAGGGCCCAATTAATTGTATTTTGATCTTCACATACTTTCCACTGAGAATTCCATCTAAATGTGAATGAGATCAGCTTCAAGCTGTCCATGATTTTTAGTGGCACAGAGAAAGACAAACTTAAAAAGGCCAAAGTCCCTATCATTCAAAGTCAATATATATATATATATTTTTTTTCTTTTTGTCTTTTGGCTTGTCTTAAAAGTCAAAGTCTGTGTTTCTGTACACAATAAGAGACATCACCGCAAACTAAATATATGGTACGAACATCGAGGGGATAAGAACAGTTGACTAGGGGATATATATATATATATATTGTCATAAATTGCTTTTACTATGATCTGGGTTTGGTCAAATCTTATGATTACAGTTTAGTATATTATTAATCCACTCTTTTGTACTACATGTGAATATAATCATGCATCAGTCCATGTGCTTTACACAACCGCCTTCATCTTGATCCCACGTCTTCAATTTCACTAAGCTTTCTTTTACTAGCTGTAACAGTTACCGGTTCTTAACCAATGCATATTATATGAGCCATTAATTACTCACTACACCCTCTTGCACACACAGCGAGCAAATTATGTTGAGGGGAAACCTTCAGGTCCTGATCAAAGCAATCCTTGTTCTTCTCTTTGCAAATTTCATTAACTGCGAATCCAAGAGAAGTCCCCATCGATGTAACGAGTACCCATCTTGCGACAACATCCACAACATCTCCTACCCATTTCTTCCAAATGGCCAACCAGAAGGCTGCGGTGAACCCAAATATGAACTGGTCTGTGAGAACAACACGGCGGTGTTCTATATCTACTCCGGTAAGTCCCACGTGCAGGCTATCAACCGCAAGAATCTCACCATCCGACAGGTGGACGCGGGCGCTGACAAGCACGATTGCTCTTCCCTCCCTCTCCATTCTTTAACTCCTGAAAACTTCAGTTCCCCCCACCTGACTGATAAAGATTTATTTCTCTACGTGGGTGAGTCGAACTCAGACTATTTGTGGAAAGGTGAAATGGTATTCTTGACCTGCCGAAACCAAGTTCACAATTCTTCAATCTACGTCAACAGGACGGCTTGTAGTAATAGCAACAGATCAGTGGGATCTTCCAGCTCTTATTCTTATGTTTTATTTAGAGATAATATGGAGATCTCGGTTTTGAAAGATTTGTGCAGGGTTGATATGATTGCATTGTATTCGAGGCCAATTAGGTGTAAGAATAATTGTTCGTATTCGGAAGTACACAATGCTCTGGCTTGTGGGTTCGAGCTCTCATGGCGTGTCATTAACTGTGAAAAGTGCAAGGGACGAGAATTCTGCTTGCTTGATGACAATGCCAACATAGAAGGTGACTGTAAACCCTGCGGTTTTCAATGTAAGTGATTCCATCATCAATATTTAGTATAAGGAAGGATCTGAATACAATATACAAAAGAAATTAAAGTCAATAGGGCATTTTCTGATAAGAAATATAAGGAACAAAATGCATGTGTTTTTGTGTTTGATCAGGAAATTGAACAAAGGTTAGTAACAATGGATCAGTAAACTAGCCTATGATATACTGAATGATTTATAAGTCTTTTTGGTAAGAAGATTGATATAAAACTCAGGAGTACTATTGAATTCAATACAGGTATTGACTTTAATCTCTGTTTTCTGACAATGCAGGCATTATGTCGCGGACTGGGTTAGTGTCTTATTTTCATCTTACTATTTTCATTTTTAAATGATTTTTGTTTGTTCTTCTCTGGATCAGTGACATTCAAAATTGGCTATACACTGTTTTCCCACACATCCATATTAACATTGGTTTTGCTTACCTTTTTGACAGGGCTCCTTTATGTTGCATATTATGTCATCGCTAAGACCATCCTCCATTTCTTGTTGTGAATTTTAGGAATCATCCTTGCAAAGCACAAAAGATTATGGTTTTATGCTTCCGTCGGATAAGAGACCTTGCACTTGCATTTCTACGTGGTCTATAGCATGATAATCTGAATGATTTTATAGCATGTCACATAGTTTATAGCATGATTCTCAATAATGTAGCATATGATTCTTTTTGAACCATATTATTCAACTAATTAAGAAAACATGTTATAGTTAAAAAAGTGTTGTTAACCTAGCTAAATAATCCGACAATCTGTTTCTTAATACAAATTTGTGTTGTTCCTATACAGTACCAATGCTTCAAATAAGATTTGTAATTGGTTTGCTTCTCTTGATGGCCCTCTTGATCTATAAATGGAGGAGGAGACATCTATCAATGTATGACACAGTTGAAGAATTCCTCCAAAATCACAATAATCTAAGGCCAATTAAGTATTCCTTCTCCAACATTAAAAGTATGACCAAAGGTTTCAAGGAAAAATTGGGTGAAGGAGGCTATGGAACAGTTTACAAAGGAAAACTTCGAAGTGGTCGCGTTGCAGCCGTAAAAGTATTGAGCAAGTCCAAGGCCAACGGACAAGAATTCATCAACGAAGTTGCTACCATTGGAAGGATTCATCATGTAAATGTTGTGCAACTCATTGGATTTTGTGCGGAGGGCTCTAGTCGTGCTCTTGTTTATGAATTCATGCCTAATGGCTCTCTTGAAAAGTACATCTTTCCAAGCGAAGAAGGAAATTGCCTTTTAAGCTGCGAGAAAATGTATAACATTTCTCTGGGAGTAGCTCGTGGAATTATCTACACCGAGGTTGTGACATGCGGATTCTGCATTTTGATATCAAGCCCCACAACATTCTTCTTGATGATAATTTTGTCCCAAAAGTTTCCGACTTTGGGCTTGCAAAACTTTATCCAGTAGATGGAAGCATTGCATCTTTGACTGCAGCTAGAGGAACAATAGGGTACATAGCTCCGGAGTTGTTCTACAAAAACATAGGAGCTGTTTCGTACAAAGCAGATGTTTTCAGTTTCGGAATGTTGTTGATGGAAATGGCAGGTAGAAGAAAGATGATTAATGCAACTGCAGAGGATTCTAGCCAAATTTACTATCCTTCTTGGGTTTATGACCAAATCAGTAAAGGAAAGGACATTGAAATGGTAGTAGAACTCTCGGAGGAGGAATCTAAAATGACAAGGAAGATGGTCATTGTTGCTTTATGGTGTATCCAAATGCAGCCGAGTGATCGTCCTTCAATGAACAAAGTCATAGAGATGCTTGAAGGAGAACTAGAATGCCTGCAAATGCCTCCAAAGCCTTCCCTGTATCCAGAAGATGTAACGGTTAAGGATATGGAAGACAGCACCAATTCAACATCCTCCTCAATACTCTCAGGGGGCTCTTCAGAATCAATCAGTTTAATACCAAGTTCAAATTAACATGTTATCCTACTCCATTTTAACACTTAAACCTCCATGGAACAGGACAAATTTAATTTTGATACTTTTTTCTAGTACATTACTAGAAGATTAGGGTTAGTTTAAGTAGCTATGAAGTTTGTAGTGTATATAGAGTCCATCTACTTTGTTTCACTGCACATTTATTGACCATCTTTTGCTTTTGTACTCAATTATAAGGAAGTTCTTCTCTTTTTATGGTTTCAAGATTATCAGAATCGTCTTTTGGGGTTTCTAGAGCAACAGTCTAGTAGTTCACCTTTGGAGGCTCTTGGCTTTAGAATTATTGTCAATATCAACCAATGAAGAAACTACAAAGTCATTAAATGTTGGAGGAGAGAAGAACACTTAGGTTGTGTTTGATAACACAACTATTTTTTGTTTTTAATTTTTTCCTCTTGAATTATGTGTAATTTTGTTAGTTTAGAGGTTAGTTAGAGTTTGTTAAAAGTTAATTAGACTATTTAATTAAGTAAAAATGTAAAAATAAAAACAGAAAATGAAAACACTCCAAAAGTGTTTTCATTTTCTGTTTTTCAATTTTCTTCACATTTTTAAACTAACTAACATTTAACAAACTCTAACTAACCTCTGAATTAACCAAATTATATATAATTCAAGAGGAAAACTAAAAACAAAAACAAAAAACAGTTGTGTTATCAAACAAGCCCTTAGAAATGCCTACTCCAGTGAAAGTTTTTCATCTGTCTGCAACAAAAGTCTACAAGAATCAGAGTCATAGAGATCAATGTTGGAGAAGTTGGATTAATGTTTGGAAATTCAAAACGCCTCCAAAGCATTTCTTAAATCCACAAGAAAAGCCTGTAAAGGGTCGGTTGGCGGGTAGAATCAAATTCAATATGGCAATCACCTACAGAAACGACTTTGATCTAAGTACAAATGTGATCGAGATCAGTTAGCTCAATCAGTCTAAACATGTTTAATAGGAGAAGTAAGCCTTTTTTTTCTAATCCTAATTAAGTGATTAATAAAGCTGTTGATTGAGTTTAAGTCAATACAAAAATTTTAGTTGGTTGGTTGGTAAACAAAACAAATTTGCAAATCTTACGCGTTGTGCGCCCAAAATCATCATTTCACTTTATTCTTTGACAAATGTTGCAATTGACTTTTTTTATTATTTATTTGTTTATTTTGTCTTTCTCATTAGTTTAATTAATAAAACAGTCACGTACTAGCCGTTAGAACTTGGGAGTAACATGCCGCCGAGCCTTGCCTTGTCCCTTGCCTCTCCCGCCAAACTCGCCTTGCCTCCTGGCAAACCCCGCCAAAATCCTAACTTCTCCGACCAAAAACTGTCCTTGAAACATATCATCTCCGAGCGCCTCAACCACCGGCTACTCCACAACCTCAATGGGGGCTACCTCCGCAAAGCTATCTCGACCCTTGATCTCATGGTCGTGCAGGGGACCCACCCAGACCTTGCCACCTATTCCCTCCTCCTCAGATCCTGCATTAGGTCCCGCAATTTCGAGCTCGGCAAGCTCACTCATGTCCACTTGGCTCAGTCACAACTAGAGCTTGATCCTGTCACTCTTAACTCTTTAATTAGTTTGTACTCGAAATGTGGGGATTGGGTAAAAGCGAATGCAATCTTTGAAAGTATGGGAAATAAGAGGAATTTGGTTTCCTGGAGCGCAATTGTGTCTTGCTTTGCAAATAATGATATGGAATATGAAGCCATCGGTACCTTTGTTAACATGCTTGAAAATGGGTTTTACCCTAATGAATATTGCTTTGCTGCGTTGATTCGGGCATGTTCAAATATGGATTATGTTTCAATTGGTAAAACGGTTTTCAGTTTTGTAGTAAAAACTGGGTATTTCGAGTCTGATATATGTGTTGGGTGTGCATTGATAGATATGTTTGTGAAGGGTGGTGGTGATGTGGAAGCAGCATATAAAGTGTTTGAGAAAATGTCAGAGAGGAATGCCGTCACTTGGACTTTGATGATAACCAGGTTAATACAAATGGATTTTGCTAAAGAGGCCATTGATCTGTTCTTAGACATGGTAATTAGTGGATTTAGACCAGACCAGTTTTCCTTTAGCAGTGTTATGTCGGCTTGTGTAAAGTTAGGATTTTTATCATTTGGGAAGCAGCTGCATTCTCATATTATAAGGTCAGGATTAGCTTTAGACCGTTCTGTTGGTTGTTGTTTAGTGGACATGTATGCTAAGTGTGCAGCTGATGGATCAATGGAGGATTCAAGGAAGGTATTTGATTATATGCCAAACCATAATGTTATGTCTTGGACTGCGATTATAACTGGATATGTACAGATTAGTGGACATGATGAGGAAGCTATTAAACTCTTTCATGAAATGATTTTGAGTCATGTTTTTCCCAATCATGTCACGTTTTCTAGTATTCTCAAGGCGTGTGCAAATCTTTCAAATGTGGTTACTGGCAAACAAGTTCATGCCCTTGCAGAAAAACTAGGTCTTGCATCAGTTAATTGTGTGGGAAATTCAGTTATTAACATGTATGCAGAGTCTGGCCAGATGGAAGATTCCCAGAGAGCTTTTGACTTTTTGTTTGATAAGAATTTGGTTTCTTTCAACATAATTGTTGATGCGTATACTAAGAACTTTAATTCAGAAGAAGCCTTTGATCTCTTTTATGAAATCGAGGACATGGGATTCAGGGCTACTGATTTTACATTTGCTAGTCTTTTGAGTGGAGCTGCCAGCATTGGTGCAATTGGTAAGGGTGAACAAATCCATGCTCGGCTACTAAAATCAGGATGCGAGTCGAACCAGTTCGTCTCTAATTCTTTGGTTTCCATGTATTCCAGGTGTGGAAACATAGAAGCTGCTTTTCAAGTTTTTAATGAGATGGGAAATCGAAATGTCATAACTTGGACTTCAATAATCACAGGTTTTTCAAAGTATGGATATGCAACAGGGGCAATCGCAATCTTTTATGAAATGCTTGAGGCCGGTGTTAGGCCAAATGAGATCACCTATGTTGCTGTCTTATCAGCTTGCAGCCATGCTGGTTTGGTTACTGAGGGGTGGAAACACTTCCACTCAATGTACCTAATTCATGGGATTTCCCCAAGAATGGAACATTTTGCATGCATGGTTGATATGTTGGGTCGATCAGGATTGCTTTCTGATGCCTTTGAGTTTATAAACTCAATGCCTTTCAAGCCTGATGCACTGATCTGGCGTACATTTCTTGGAGCTTGTCGGATTCATTGTAACACAGAACTTGGTAAACACGCTGCTAAGATGATTCTTATGCAGAACCCACATGATCCAGTGCCATTTATTCTACTATCGAACTTGTATGCTTCCAGAGGTCAATGGGAAGAAGTGGCAGAGATCAGAAAGAATCTGAAGGAGAGGGATTTGATTAAAGAAGCTGGCTCGAGCTGGATAGAAGTAGAAAATAAGTTGCACAAGTTCCACGTGGGGGATACTTCACACCCAAAAGCTAGCGACATCTATGAACAACTGGACCGATTGATTATGAGAATAAAGAAACTGGGTTACGTCCCCAATACGGATGTTGTTCTTCATGAGATGGAGGACGAACAAAAAGAGAAATATTTGCTTCAACACAGTGAGAAATTGGCAGTGGCCTTTGGTCTTATACACACATCCAAATCAAGACCCATTAGAGTATTCAACAATCTTCGTGTTTGTGGAGACTGTCACACGGCAATGAAGTACATTTCGGTGGCAACAGGCAGAGAAATAGTGCTTAGAGATTCAAACCGTTTTCATCATATCAAGAATGGGACATGCTCCTGCAATGATTATTGGTAAGATATGTGTAATATTAAGCTTTTAACATGATAGATCTTCTTTTAAGGTAGAAAAAAAACCCTAGTAGGAGGACGAAACCAAGCTTAATTGTTGAACAAGGCAGTGCTTACCGAGGTGGAAAAGAATTCAAACATACTAATGTATAATTGTAATTTCCTTCTTTTCTTTTCTTTTCTTTTCTTTTTTTTTTTCTTCTGCTAAAAGTACTCTGTATGGATGTTTGTATGATTGATGATTGTACTCTAAAATTTGACTATTTTAATTACAATGTCAATTTTGTAACTACCTTGCAGCTGCCTCTCTAATTTTAACTTGTCTGATTCTAGCCAAATCTGCGCACCAATCAATGGTGGACATTTGGTTTGACCTCAATCATTGATAGCAAAGGTATTTTATATAATAATTTTTTGATATTTTTCAACCGATTTTGATTTGTCGAATTATAATAATTTTATGATTTGTTTATCGATTCAATAAATGTCATATTCTTGTACATCCGATCCGATTATTATAATCGAGATCAATTTAATTGAATTTCTTCAACTGGTTCAGAGTTAAACCATTTAAAATTAAAGTAATGATAATAAGTGATTTGAAATATACATAATTTTTTTAAAAGTTTTAAATGAAATTCTACTATTCAGATAATATAATTCATTAAAACTGAGAAACTGATCAACTAGTAACTAATTTTAAGTCATAATAATTCGATATATTAAAAAATAAAATTGAGTTTTGAAAAATTAAATGAGGGGTGACTTGAATAATTCTGAAGCCCAGGGCATACTGAATAATAATAAATAAAACCCACACGAAATCTGAGGCGAAGACTCGAAGTACGAGGCGCAAGCCCAACACGCGACTCTGCATCCATCGACACGTGTTCTCATTCCCTCACAAGTCAACATTATTTGTCAGACCCACACACTGTAAATTCAAAGATCCCAACAGCACGAGCCGCCACGTCATGACTTCGAGAGACCACAAGTGGGACCACCCCACACAATATCTCTCACCAAACCGAATCACAAACCGCTTCATCACAGCTCCACGTGTTTCAGTCGTTATCCTTGCCGTCCACGTCTCTTTTGAAAAATCCAAGTCAGTGGTCCGTAAGATCCCATCTGGCGCCAATCTAACCGACCTCAAAAGATCGACGGTGGAAATTCGTTACTTTTCCTTTTCCTTTTTATACAGAGAATCCGCCGCAGCGCCAAAAGCTTCATCTACCTTGTGTACGTTTGTTAGTCAGCTTTCAAGAACCATGCGGACGAACCCCAACCCTCACCCGACGCCGGAAAATGATCTCCGTCGAAGTAGGCGGGATTCTGGCGACGTAAGCCAAGTCTCAATCATCAAAACCAAGAATGCACGCCGGAAGAAATTAAAATTTCGGCAGCTCAAGTACACATGTCGATCGAAGGTCCACGTTTCCTTCACCGGCGCTAAGTTTGGAAATTCCTCCGGAAGTGACGACCTAGTGAACAACAATGAATCAGAAAAAATGCAGAGAGATGATGCTCCGATGAGGATATCTGTGTCGCTCTCGCCATCGGAAGACGACATCGTTTTATCGAGCTTCGCAGAGGAATCTCCCCAAGGAAGCGATTGCTCGGGAAGGTGTTACCGGGGACAGTATGGCGTGTTGTCAGTGATAGGGAGGAGGAAGGAGATGGAAGATGCAGTCAGAGCGGAGCTAGGGTTCGCAGTTAAAGGAAGTGAAGAGTATGATTTTTTTGCAGTGTACGACGGGCACGGTGGGTCGTACGTGGCAAACGCGTGCCGAGAGAGGTTACATGAAATGGTGGCGGAGGAAGTGGAGGGAAGGGGAGAGAATGAGGTTGATTGGGAAAAGTTGATGGAGGGGTGTTTTAGTAAAATGGATGAGGCGGTTAGCTGTGTAGCATCGGCGAGGACTGTTGGCTCTACGGCGGTGGTGGCAGTGGGGACGGTGGAAGACTTGGTGGTGGCCAATTGTGGGGATTGTAGAGCTGTGTTGTCAAGGGCCGGTGTTGCTTTGCCTTTGTCCACTGATCATAAGGTAACATAATTTTTTTTTTTTATAGTTACATATATATATATATATATATATTTGGTTCCTAATCTAAGATTGCTATTTCAATCTCATGCTATTGCTTGAAGCAAAGCAATTCTTTTCTTTTTTTCTTTTTTTTTGGGGGGGGGGGGGGGTTTCCTTTCCTTGCTTATTTAAGGGGCAGTCGTAAATTGCGGTTTTTATTAGAATTAAATACTTATAAGAACACTGGTCGAAAGTCCTCAAAATGAGACTAATAACAAGAAAGCTTGCTGCTTTTATGATTAAAAAAGAGAAAGAAAAGAAAAAATTGGCTTTTAAGGGGGTGTCTCGGTTAAATTATAAATAGTATAAAAAAAAAATTCATTCTTTGGGCTGCTTTTATTGTCATCGTGTTGGTATGTGAAACCGTGAATCATTTCAAAACCCTTTCTGTGACATGAATGGTGAGTTTCTTCACGGGTCATACCCGTGGAATTCATTCCAACTATTAATTCGGAAGGCCAATATAATAGTAGCTACTTTTCATTAGTGAGTCGTATTTTTATTAACTAGTCGTAGTCAATTCAAGTGCCGTATCTTTATCTTCCAGACATTTAATTGATTGGATCACATGATATATATATTTATATGTACCATATATGATCAGCATTCTTGATATGCATATTCACTAATTTTGTGGTATCATAAATATTATTCTTTCTAAGATTGGAAACAGTAAAATTTAATTCACGCTCTTGTCACTTGTGATGACTTAAAAGTTAAATGTATTTAATTAGAACCCTTAATTTGTAAGTTGTAAATTAATCATCCTCCCATTGACTCCCCACTGGTAGATCCACTGCGAGAGAATCGTATATATTTGAAGCAAATATCATATGAATGGACGAGATACGATATAATAAGGGATAACTGTGCTTTATTTGTCATCAGCTTTATCTGATCCATGCGTTTAATTTATTCATGACTGACTTTGATCACACAGCCTTACAGACCTGATGAATTGATGAGAATCGAAGCTGCTGGTGGAAGGGTGATTAACTGGAATGGACACCGTGTTTTAGGTGTTCTTGCTACTTCCAGATCTATAGGTATGCATGCATGTATGGCAAGAAACTTCTAGAGTTTAGCCATATATTGTTCATTTTATGTACCCTCTATGGCTTACTATTTAATTGCCAGTTTTTTCTGTTCCTGTATTATGCTTATTGCACTTGTGATTACAAGCATAACATAAAAGTAAGCAAATATTTGAAAACGTGATTGAGTTCCTTGCGTATATATATATATAGGTGAATTTCACGTGAGACCCATATGAGATCTATTTAATATGTGTAAGTTTAGAAGTTGGAAATTATCAGCATGTGAACATTGTTGTGCATGAGTAATATTCGCATCTTTAAACAGGAACTAAGTTTTTCACAATTTCTTGTTATGTAATTAATTGTGGTTTTAATCATACGTGGAGTATATGAAATTAATCTGGCTATCATTAAATCTAATCACTGCGGATACAAATTTTGGATGTACATATACAGGTGATCTATACCTTAGGCCATACGTAATATCAAAACCTGAAGTTACAGTGACAAAGCGAAGTGATGAGGATGAATTCCTCATACTAGCGAGTGATGGATTGTGGGATGTCATATCAAATCAAGTTGCATGTAAGGTGGTGAAGAAATGTCTGGAGGGTAAGATGAGGAGAATAATTTCCAAAGAGGTTGTGAATGAAAGCCGAACATCTGAGGCAGCAGCAGTGTTGGCTGAGTTAGCAATGGCTCGGGGCAGCAAAGACAACATTAGTGTGATAGTCGTTGAGCTGAGGAAATCAAGCTAGCTAGCTAGCCAGGTTGTCTTTCCCCCTTTCAAAATCTACTTATATCCGTCGAATTAATGTGTGTTGATAAAACATTGTTTCTGACACCATTTTATTTGTCATTGAGGTTGATCATTTTTAAATGAGGTTAATAGTTATGAATTCAGATGAATGAGACAATTTCTTGTCAATTGGACCTAACATATATATATTAAGGTGGTGTTAACTCTAGGGGCCTAGAGTTAATCGGTTGCTACTAAGTTATTTCCATTCATTTACTTTATTATTATTTTTTTTTTGGTTGGTAAAAACCATTCATTTAGTTTTCATTTCACAGTAGTTGGTTACGCATATATCAAGGTGGTGTGATTGTAGTCTCATTGCTAGTTTGGCGAGTAAGATAATTTTCAATTTTCTCAACAGGAGAAAATTTACTCTACGAACTAATAATGTAATAATATGAATACATTTGGGCATTAAAACCAAGTATCTAGGCGTCAGTTTGGTATTTATATATCTGTAAAGCAATATTAGTATGTTAAATCATTTTATAAGTTTAATTAACATGCTAAATTTATAAAGATGAATTAATACTGTATTACTGTCGAGCCCATGTTCGTTAAGAATTTGGACTTGTGGTAGGCTAGCAGCTGCATTGGACTGGGCCTGTTATCCGTTAAAGATGTTACAACATTGAATCAAAACCCAAAAATATAGTTTTTTCTGTTACAGTAAACTAATATATTTCCACTAAATAATATTAAATCGTATCACCAACAAATGTTATTAAATGTTTATAAATTAGAATTTGTGTAGATAATAAATAAAGTTCCCCTTAAAGACATGGATATTTATATATATATATATATATATATATATATATATATGAGGTATAGAGAATAATAGAAAAGAAAAAAAAAACAGGTATCTTCCACTTACAATATTCCAAAGAAACACAACGTGGTCGTACGCAGCCTACTCAGGGGCTATTGATTCCCCTTTGCCATATGTTAGTGATTGCCATATAATGTAAAGAAAAGGTGTAAAGGGTCAATCAACTTATCATTAACATGGCCTACAAGATGCATTGCACGGTTTATTATTATAATATAGAGTAGCGTGAAGATTTTCTTGTATTTAATTGGATTTCAATGTGGTGGGCTTTAAAAGTGAAGCCACGTGTTGCATGAAAAGAGAAAGAATATGAGAGAGAAAATGGGCATGCGTGAATTGGGTCTCTTTTATAGCTTTCTTTTGAAGGTAGTAATAGTGTGCTATATAATACTATTACTGACAACTAATCACAGCATCTGTGACAGCAACAACGACAACCACAAGATTAGTTCTTTCACTTGCCTTTGCTTTTTTGTTTTCTTGGAAAAAAAAAAAAAGATAATACATTTCAAGTGTAAGGAATAAAGGCCTTCCTTCTCCACGTTTTGATACTTTTTTCAATTTAAAAATTACTACTTTATAATTTATTACAATATTTCACCAAATATATATATATATATATTAATACACATATTTATAAAGAAGATACATATTTGTTTTCATACCACGTGGTACAGATCTTCATCCAATTGAAGCAATTCATCCCGTTTGTTTTTTCTCAGAAACCATGCACAGTGTGAAAACATTAGAGGTCGATTTTTTTCCTTTTTAAAATGCAAAGTGATGTATTATGTTTTATTTTATATTATCTCCGACAGTATTGCTGCAGTAGTCGTCAATTTCAGCTCCGAAGAGGTTGCAGCTGGCAGTACTTGTGGTGTGGGATTAGTGTTAATTTACAAAGTTACTTTAATTAATGGAGTATATATAATTAATAAACGAATATAATTCCTGATTTAGACTTTTACATGCATGTATTTCCTTCCTGTTGAAAGCCAGTCTCTTGCAAATATTAATTATTTCACTTTCATAAAATGGGATCCACGAAGTGAATATCATATTAGACGAATAATTAACTTTCTTTGCTTACCAAAAGAATCACGTTCCCGTATCCAAAACTTGATTAGAATATAATCTGTCTGTGCTCAGCCATTTATATTATTGTCTTAACATTTAACTTTGCTTACACTACAAACAAGTTTATTATCCTTGTATATCCCTCATATATATTAGAGCTCTAGCTTTAGAAATATTATCGTCTTTGTTTTACTTAATATTTTGTTTAATTAATTCGTTTATGAGGTTTTCAATTATGTGTGGACCTTATGTTACATAAACATATCATTGGTCCATGATATAAGTAATTAATGAATTTTTATTTTTAATATTAAATCCTCATCATGTATAATTCATCTATCCCCCAATGATGGTAGAACTGTATATTATTATTTATTTTTAATGCATTAGAGATAATCATGAATCACGTGGAAATTGAGAAAACCCATCTTCTCTTTTCCCAGTTTTGGAAATCAATATTACCCTGGTGTGTGCATATAAAAAAAGAACACAGTCAAAAAAGCCACACACACACATGTATACATATATATATATATATATTGCATTTTTTTTATTAATCGTTAATTATTTTATAATCAAAGCTATCGCTTCTACTAAATTGGGTGGTCTAGTTTTGATTAGACAACTGTAATTCCAAATGATGTGGACATCAGAGAAATTTAAAGAACGTGTTAGAATTCGGCTTTTGAACAGAACGTATGTCAAGGGTTTGTGTTGGTTTTACTATTCAAATTTTTGCTTCTTACCAATTTTTTATTAGTGGAATAGAATTATTCTGATGTTATGTGTAATATTTTAATATTATCAACTGAAATGATAGTGGATGAAGAATCAAACATAAACATATGTTTTTGTTGGGTTGATTGCAAATAGTGATTGATGCATTTAAAAGTCGTATTATTTGCTAGAGAATCAACAACTAGCAGCACATTGTATCATTAAATTATAACAAGACTATCTCTACCAAACCAAACCAAACCACTTAACCTAAAGAAGAAAATCATACTCAATGAAACTTTAGTCTTAAAAAAATATTATATTTCATTGTTTTTCCAAATGGGAAGCTTAAAAATTATATATATATATATATATATATATATATATCTACGTGTGAAATCATGATGTGGGAGATCCAACGTGATTCAAGAGTGATCAATATATCAACGAAGATAATTTTAAAAATAATTTGATTCATTACAATATATATATATATATATATATATATATATATATATATATATATATATATATATATAGCTTCTGGTAATTAAATATATACTGTGAAGTTGATTCGACCATCCAATTGGCGGTGGAGCTTTGAGACCACGTGTTTAGTTACGAAAATGAAAACATCAAGACAACTGTCAATGAAACCCTAATTAATAAAGAAGAAGGATGAAGTTAAAAATAAAATTATATATATATATATATATATATATATATATGAAAAAAGAAAAATATGTGGTAATCGCGCATAGATAGTGCCACAAAACATAATAATTTTGTGCATGGTTAGCAATTCGTACAGATTGTTATATCAATGGGGTTGCTGCCAGACAGAAACGCTTCACTTATATAAGTATCACATGGTTCACATTAAAAGTGGCGACGCTAACCTTTTATTCATTTTTCTGAGAATTATCTCAATTTATTGTAGAATTTTGATCGTGGATATAACATGGATTATGTTAGTGAAATAATAAATTAAGCTATCAAACGAATCACAATATAGATATTGTTTTCCAAAAGCTTATATATAATACATACGTATTTATATATATATATATATATATGATGACATAACATAAAGTTTAATCCAATTATGACTTTTAAGTAAGAATGTGTTGCACGTTTTGCCTCAAGATGAGGGTTGAATCACCTACCTTATTGTGTCATTGTCCAAATATATTCATATACATGTGATTTTGTCCTTTTTTAAAAAAATAGCCCTGCAAGAACCATAAGATCTTATTTTAAATTTTAATTGATAAAAGAAAACATGTAAATTATTTGAAAACGAATCTTCTTAGCCTTGTTTAAAAAAAAAAAGAGTAAAAGCAATAAAATTAAAATTAGTGATATGTTTATTATTTTACTGATCTTAAAATGCACACTTGAAAATTTGTAACCAAATCTCTACCTTCCAAAATAATATTACTAACATCAATCCTGAACTACGTATATCTCTAATTTAATGAGTTATATTGTTGTTTTTTGGAGCTATATAGCATATCTCATTTGCACATTACATTCCTTAATTGTTCAATGACATTAATTAAAAGAAAAAAATAAATTAAACAAGACTAAGAGTCCGTTTGGAACTGCTTATATAATAGTATTTTTTAAAAAAACAAAACAAAACGCTTATTTAAGCACTTTAGTTAAAAAACACTTTAATGATAAAAGTAGTTTGTGTTTGATGGCAAGCTATAAAAAGTGCTTTAAAAATAATTAACAGTGTTTGATTATTTAATTAAAAAGT
This sequence comes from Rhamnella rubrinervis, assembly GCA_007844105.2. Taxonomy (NCBI): domain Eukaryota; kingdom Viridiplantae; phylum Streptophyta; class Magnoliopsida; order Rosales; family Rhamnaceae; genus Rhamnella; species Rhamnella rubrinervis. The sequence continues at coordinate 1,307,605 of CM017576.2, forward strand.
GCTTTTAATTGTGGTAAATTACCAAAAAGGATAAACTCTTAGCTAAATAAACTTGAAAATTTAAGTAATACTTAAAAAATATTATTAATTAATTTTATAAGAAGAAAACAGAAAAAGTAATTACATACACATGAACAAATAAAAACACTAGAAAAAGAAAAAATAAGAAAAAAAATATACATCAATAAAGTATATCAAAAGCTTTTCAAAAAAGGCTCAAAAGACACAAGTAAGAAGATACAACTTTAAGAAAAGACATAGATTTCAGAGAAGAGAGACAGACTTAGAGAAAATATAGATTTGAGAGAGATCATTTTCTGCATAAAATAACCATAGTAGATAAAGAGTGGAATTTTAAAAATAAATGGAGATGTTTTGAGTGTTTTAAATATTAATTTAATATATCAAAATACTTATTTTTTTTTTCAAAAAAAATATTTTTTTAGAAAAGCATCTATTAAGTAGTTCTTAAAAAAAACACTTTAAATATTTTTTCATAAAAAAATATTTTATAATTTTTTGACCAAATATATTTCAAACTGCTTTTTTTATATTAAAAAAAATTTATTAAAAAATAGTTCCAAATAAATTCTAAAAAGATTAGTTTTCAAATAATTTACATGTTTTCTTTTATCAATTAAAATTTAAAATAATATCTTATGGCTCCTGCAGGCGATTAAAAAAGAAAAAAAGGAAAAGGAAGATAACACTCTGAATAATAAAGATGGATGGTCTTTTACAAAAAAAAATAAAAAATAAAGATGGATGGTCACCAGATGGTCTTCATCGCCAATTATTATAAATAAAATAAAATAAAGAAATCTGAAGCATGGCATTGGAATGTGTGTAATAAAACATGGAAAAAAAAATAATGCAACGTTTTTACTTTTATTCATTCGCTCTATCTTTCTCTTGTTGGTATTAAACATACCTTTTTTATTATTATTAAATTTTTTGGAAATGTTTATAATTATACATACTTTAGGAAGAAGAACTACTACTTTTTATTTTATGAATTTGGGTCGAATCTGCTAATTTTTCTTTTGAATATTACATTTTGAAAGAAATAAGACAGATTGTATCACTTTTTCTATGTGTTAATTTATTTTATGATGTACTCCTTCCTTTTGGAAGTTGTAGAAAAACTAGTTCAAAAATAAATATTAACAATTTGGAAAAAAAGAAAATGGATTTCACCTAATCCAGTTTATTCAATGTTTGCTTCTTCTTTTTCTTTTTTTTTAAAAAATAATTTATTCAATTTTTTTTGGAATTAAATAAAATATATAAATTAAAAACGAAATCAATACATACTCATAACTGAGAATTGAATAATATTGTATTGTATTTAATCTCAAATCAGATTAAAATTATCAAATTTTATATTTCATACAAGGTTAATCATATTATTTTGATATGCTTTAAATTCGGAGTTATCAGTTCAGAATTTTATTAAAATATAGAATCTTATTGTTGTTTCAGTTTTATAATTTTATAGGAGAGCAGTAAGTTCATCCTCTTAACAGTTTTCTTTTTATTTGATATTTAATAAGATTGAGTACACCAAACTTTTAATGAGAACTTATTAAAATTCGAACTATAACTTTTATAACGAGCGTTAGAGTTTAATAAGTCACTGAATTATACTCATTTACTCTCTATCTCTTTTTTATGAGCCCGCAGTGTATTAGAGCATCTCCAAGGGACTCTTTATTTATTATTATTTTTTTTATTTTAGAGAGTTAATCTTAAAAAATTTACTCCAACAGACTCTTTATTTTAACTTTTAAATATGAAGAATAGATTTGACTCTCCACGTTTAAAGAGCCAAACTCACTCTTTAATTATATGTTAAACAATAAATGCATTTTCTATTTAATATCTCACAATTTTTAATGATTAATTTGAATTTAACTTTACAAGATTACCCTCAATAGTTTTATTTTTATTTTATAAAAAAAAAGATAAATAAGTAAAATTCAAATTAATCATTGAAACTAACAAAATAATGACTAAACAATAAAGAACATTATTGGAGTTGTTTACTTAATTTGAGAGCCCGTTTGGAACTGCTTTTTTTAATGAAAAAATACTTTTTTTCATAAAAAAAGCAGTTTAAAATATGTTTGGCAAAAATTTATAAAATATTTTTTTTATAAAAAAAACACTTTAAGTGCTTTTTTTGAAAAGCACCTTATATGTGCTTTTTTAAAAAAATATTTTTTTAAAGACTGTGAAATATTTTTAAAGTATTTTTTTATAGTTTTCCACCAAACACAAACTGTTTTATTATTAAAGCGCTTTTTAACTAAAGTGCTTAAATAAAAACACTTTAAAAAAATATTTTTACATGCTAGCTTCAAATAGATCTGATTCTCTAATATAAAAATGCTCTTTACTTATAAAAATGTACTTTTTAATATAAAGAACATTATCGGAGATGCCCTCGAACATACACAATATTAATATTTATTCAATAAAAACTATATCAGACCAATTCAATCCAAATATAAATAATAATTCTGTCAAAACTTTTTCATTTAAATAATAATAATAATAATAATGAAAAGGTTGCAAGTTTTAGAAGAGTAGAAAAGAGAAAGATATAAATATGGTAATTAAAAGCATTTTATTTAATATTATCAGAGTGGCTGGGACCTGGGACGCCATTCACCTTCAAACTAAAGCTAGACCTGCAAACTCTGCCACAGAGCGATAAGAGTGACGGAGACGGAGACGGAGAGCTATAAATTCATCTTTCCCGCTCACCTTTCGCTCTCAATTCTCAGGAAAAAAACCTCAAAGCTCTTTTTCTCTCTCATCAACGCCAGGCGAGCTTCTCTCTCTAATCCCTGCTTGCCCTTCTCCTTCTATTTCTGTATGCTCTTACTTTTTCTCTTTTTTTTTTCCTTCTTATATGATCCCTGTGCCTCTGCAACTCTTAATGGAAATGTGATTATTCCATGCTTTGGACTTTCTTTTATTTTTTAATAATTAGCGATACGGGGTAGTAGTTCGGGTTTCTGGGCTATTTCTCGGAACCATTTTTATTTTATTTAACCCTAACCTTTTTGTTTATTTTGCGAGAAAATTGCTCACAGATATTCGATAATTTATACTTTTTTTTTCTTTTTTATCTGGGGAGTGCTACCGACACTTTTCTTTTTGCTGGGAACTGCATCGACACATATGCTTATTGTCTGTTCTTCTTCCTACAATTTCCCGAGAACCAAACAGAGTTTTAAGAAAGTTATTGCATTTCTTTTCTGCAATGAATAGGAAGGTGGAGAAATCTTGTTTTTATTGTTTGTTGATCGGTACTTGTGGAAGCAGACAGCTAGTTATTTTTTTTTTCTTTCTTTTTTTTTATAATATAATTTTCTTGTATGTGGAGAAGTTTTACGGTTTGTGCTTTTGACCGAAGAAAAATAAATATTTGATTGCTGGTTTAATGTTAAAATTGGTTAGTTAAATATTTTCTTTTAATCTCTCTGGGATTCTAAAATAACAAAAGAAATCTCTCTTGGATTCATAAGGACGCTGAAAGCTAAATAGGAGGTGATACTTTCTTTTTTTCTTAAAAGTTTTGTTAATTAGAAAAGATGAGGTAATTCTTTCACCTTGAAACGGAGAATTTTAAATTTAAAAATCTATTGTCCTTTCTTTTCTTTCTTTCAGGGTCGTGAAAATCTGTTGTCCTTTAGGCGTTTAATTTATTCGGAATTTTAGTACAAGTACGGAAGTTTGTGATTTGATTTTGTTCACAGGGCTGTGGTTTTATCTGGTAAATTTTCTATTTCATTAAATATTAAAATGGGAAATATGATATTTAAGTTTTCATGCTGTCCTCAATTCGTTTGTAAATGAAGACTGCATTGAGAAAAGATCAAACTTTCCGCTTTTGATTTATTATAAAGTTAAGTTTTTTTTTTGCTTGGAATTGTAACATTGGTAGATTTTTCTCGTATGCTTTTTTCTCCTCGTTAACAAGTTGATCTTTTTTTTTCCCTTAGACTAGTCTTATGTTATATTGTTCTAATTTTAGTCTTTTAAAATGTGGTGAAAAGAAATACACGAGGTACTGGTTGTACTATGACTGCATATTGAGAGGGGATTTTTTCCCTTGTGATTGTAGATGGTTTCAATTATAATTTTTTTATTCTTTGATAGAAGAATTGTAGAGTTTCTTATGACTTTATATTGATCCTTAGAGGCTGGAGCCGGATAAGAAAAAGATAAGATATGGAGGGCGACGCAGGAAGAGGTTTGGAATGCCAGAAGACTATGGATGGGAAGGCGAGTAACGTAAATGGTTCAGGAAAAGTTATCCCTTCTTGTTGCTTGAAGGCTAGGGCTTCAGTCCCTGAGCTGGAATCAAAATGCCATTCTACTGTTGTTTCTGGGTGGTTTTCAGAATCTAAATCTCACTCTGGTCATTACCTGTGAATTTTTTGTTCCTCTGGTTCTTTGATTAACTGTATCATTCTTTTTCCAGCATAAAGTTATAGTCACGTTGGCTGGCTTCAAGGTCAGATAGGTAGATTGGAGTTATATACTCATTTTTATTTGTTTATTCTTTTCTTGCAGATAAAGCCAGCAAGAAGGTTTATTTCAACAATCCAATGTGGCCCGGTAGGCTTCATTAATGTCCATCTACATTATTTCAGCATATGTTTTCTTTTCATGTACAACTAAGAAGAAACATTAGAAACTTGTTACTTGTTGATTATTTCGTGTGATTACTTTATCCCCTAAACATTACCACTGTTGACATTTTGAAAAGTTTGATAGTTTTTTCTCCTTGGTGAAATAGTTATTTGGTTGTTTCTGCAGCTTTTTAACATTGTAACCAAATTGGTTCCTTTGCTTCTTTAAGTGCTGAATGATGACTGTAACTCATGTTTTTTATGCTTTTCCTTTGGCAGGAGAAGTCCATTCTCTGGAAGTAGAAAGCACTTTGTTCAGGGGCAAATCAGACTACCAAGAGGTTCTGGTTTTTAAGGTTTGTTATTCTCTCATTGGATAGTTTCTGCTGTTTATCATTCCTTGTGGTCCCTCTTCTTCTTCTTCTTTTATTTATTAACCTTTTTGTTTTAATTTATTCTGGTCACTTAATGCGTATTACTTTGTTTGCAGTCCTCTGCGTATGGAAAAGTGCTTGTTCTTGATGGCATTGTCCAGCTAACTGAGAAAGATGAATGTGCCTACCAAGAGATGATAACTCATCTTCCCCTTTGTTCAATTCCCTCCCCCAAAACTGTAATTCAGTCACATAATCCATTCATCATGGTTTTGATTTCCCAAATACTGCAACTTCACATAATCCATTTATAATTCTAGGAGCCCTTTGAGGACTGGAGATAGGCTTGCACTGTGAGCCAATCAACATTTATATTGCTTTATTTCTGATAATGATTGCTGTTTCTCATTTACTAAAAATATGTTAAGGAAGCTTATGGATTATAGTTTGATAATGGAATAATGTATCATTTACAAGACATCAGGTGGTGTTGCTATATGAGTAGAATTAGGTGCTTTTTAAATCTGTGTAAATTGACATTGTAGTTTTTGCTTTTCATTCTCGTTGTTATGCTAAACGTGACTAAAATTCTTGATGCAGGTTCTGGTTGTGGGTGGCGGTGATGGTGGGGTTCTTAGGGAAATTTCTCGGCATAGCTCTGTTGAGCATATTGATATATGTGAGATAGATAAGATGGTCATTGATGTAAGTACTTATGTAATGTACCCTTCCATTCATTTTTCCATTTAGAAGTATTTTGAGTAAACCAACTACTGTGCTCTTCTTTTCTGTAGGTGTCTAAGGAGTTTTTTCCAGAGTTAGCTGCTGGATTTGATGACCCTCGTGTCCATCTTTATGTTGATGATGGTACGGTTTACCTAATAGTTTATTACTCTTTCTTTGGCATAAAAATTTTGCTAAACTGGTTTGTCTCTCTTGTTGTTATTATTAGTTGATCTTCTTTTCGTTATTTTGACAGCTATTGCATTTCTGCGGAATGCTCCTGAGGGGAAGTATGATGCTATTATAGTTGATTCATCAGACCCTGTAGGTAGGTTATTGTTCTTGACACGATATTCTTTTTTAATTCATTATTCCCTGTTAGGTAGGTTATTGATCTCTAGGAATTCCGAGGCATTGCTTTGAGCATATATGGTTGTTTCCATTTTGCCTATTAGCACTGAATATATGTATTCGGAAAATCATGTGGTTGAAACTAGAAGATATGTTGAAAATTCTGTTCAGATCATTTATGGCTTGGAATTTGATTTACTTTTACATGTACCACATTGCCAAAATTAATGAGGTGTAGCTATCACTAGAATGCACTTTATGATATGAAAACTGTACATTCTTCTGTAAGACGATAAATCTTCTATTTGGAAGTTAGTTGGCTGTTGCCATTAGCTTTATTGATTGCTATCACACCAACTAATGCAGTGAAAGCCATGATTCCTGGGGTATTTCCACTCTTCTTCTTCTTCTTCCCGTTTTTTTTTTTTTCTTCTTCTTTTGAAGAAAAAAAGTATAGGTTGACCTCACTCTTGAGAATGCATACTTTTTTGGTTCTTAATTGTATGAGTTATTTCCTCTGGTGCAGGTCCTGCTCAGGAGCTCGTAGAAAAGCCCTTTTTTGAGACAATAGCTAGAGCATTAAGGCCTGGTGGTGTTCTGTGTAACATGGCAGAAAGTATGTGGCTTCATACACATCTTATTGAAGATATGCTATCTATTTGCCACGAAACATTTAAGGGTTCTGTCCATTATGCATGGGCAAGTGTTCCTACATATCCAAGGTACTCTATTAAATACTAAATACAGTTCATTCTATTTTGTCGAAGTGATAAAGAATTGCCAAAATAAAGTATGGTTTTTACCAAACAATTCAATAACTTTTGACTTTGGTAGTTTCTTATTAACAACTATGGTGAATATTTTTCGGCATTAGCTCGTTTGTACCAGTCATTCAGTAGGAGGATGTTTAGGCATGGTAAAAACTGAAGAAATGAGATTGGTAGAGCACTTTTTATCTCACCAGCAAAATGACTGATGGAGATTCTTACTAGTGAATTACTTTGTCATGCAGTGGTGTGATCGGCTTTCTGATATGCTCAAGGGAGGGCCCACCTGTAGATTTCAAAAACCCTGTCAATCCCATTGAGAAGTTAGAAGGAGCTATCAAACACAAAAGAGAGCTTAAGTTCTATAACTCAGATGTGAGAGCTGCTCTTGTTGTTCTTCTTCTTCTATTTAGCCTGCGTTGAGTTCTTTACTCTCTCTCTCTTAAAAATATGATTGACATTGTTGTAGGTTCACTCAGCTGCCTTTGCATTGCCTTCGTTTCTGAAGAGGGAGGTCCGCTTACTTGGCAATTCTCCAATCGGGGCACAAGCTGCAACAGCCTTTACTTAAAAATTTTCCTGCGATTACATAGTTAGTGTAGATATGTGTTTGAGCTTCTAGCCTGTAATATTATTATTTGAGACTGACTGTTCGATGCTAGTGTTCATTTGTCCGACTTATCAAAAGACAATATTATTGGTGACTCACAAATAAGAATTTGACAGTTTGGGTATGTGAATTTCATTTGCTCTTGCATTTGGTTTTGTTTAATTTTGAACAATTACATTGTTTTATACCTTATTTAATATCCTGAATTAAGTTGGTGAACTTGCGTACCCCCCTAGGATAATGAAAAACCATGTTTTTTTAAAAAAATTATAAATAAGAAATTAATCTTTGAGAATCTTGAAAGGACAAAAATAGAATTTGATATCTTAATATCCCCGACCGGTCCATCTTTTGAAGGCTTCAATAATTATTATTTCATTTTGTTTAGGTAATTAGATATTAAAATAATAAATAGAAAAGGAAATGTGATAATTTCGTGGCAATGATAACTATTTTATTCCCATGGGATTTAAAACGCCAAAGCCATGGACTCTGACACGTGCAGAATCTTGAGAGTATCTGGCACGCGCTGGGCACGCTCCTCGTCCATACTTTACCCGAACCCTCTGCATATTTTTTGTCCATTTCCTCAAGAATCATAGTAGCAGGAAAAGATTGGACCAGTTGGAAGCTTCAAAATACAAGTAGAGCATTACCATTTTCTCAAAATCTTCTCTTTCCTTGCGACTGTTTCAAGTTGATGTGAAATTCTTGAATTTTCTAATGATAAAATGTCGAATTTCTTGCATTACTTTGTTAGTTCGTTTTAGTTTTAGAAGAAACCTCAACTTTTTTGGTTAATTACTTCAACGTCCTCAGTGGGAATTATTTTGCCGAGTTGATAAAATTTTGGTTGGAATTTATCCTAAACCGTAATTGATTCATGTTCTTGTGAGATTAATTTTGCGGTAATGGCTGTTGTTTGTTGGTATGGAATGATTGTTTTGTTTTATTTATTTACTTTTCTGTTTGGTCTCTCAGAAAATAACCGAAAATTGAAGAGGAGCGAAATTTTACTCATTTCTTTCTTCAATTATAGTTTTGCTCGCCATTTTTTTTTTTTTATTATCGAAATTATAATTTATTTTAAAATTATATATCAAGCTTTTGACTGTACCAGGTGAAATATTGTCATGTGAAAGTGGGGGTCTTGCAGGTTCATCATTATGACGGTGAGTTCGATTTCTGCTTTTGTAGCTGCAAGTCGGAGGACAGTTTCAAGCCATGTAATCCTTTTGCATAATACAAAAACATTGCAATTTGTATGCTCCAACCTCAGGGGAAACTCCAAACATCTTCCCAATAAACTCCTTTTTAAACAGTCAGCATCTTTCAGTCGCTTGCAGTATATGGGAAGAACTTAACAGCCAGGACTTTAGCTTCTGCTCTATCCAAAGGAAATAGTGAATCAAATACAAGCAGTTCACATGGCTTGTGCTGGTGATCTACCTCTTCTCCCCTTGGAAAATGACAATGGTTCTGAGAATGAAGATGTGAATGTTCAATCTTCTTTTTCAATTTCAGAAGAAGACTTCTCTCTTGAAGGCTTGTCATCTGGGAAATGAATGGAGCCTTCTAGACAAGCTAAAAGGCTGTTCACTTGCATGTACTAGCTTCAGAGCAATGGAATGCTTCTCGTCTCAAATTATGTCGCAGGTAATACTTCATTTCTGATCAGAAATTGCTGTTTTTCCTTATGGTTTCTATATATGAATATTGTACTCCCTCAGACACCCACAAATAGTGTTGAAATGTTGAGCTCAAACTTGCACACAATCTCAAACTAACACCAATGAGTTTTCTCCGCACACTTCTTTCTTATTGTTCCCACATCCATTTCAGTTTTCTTATTCTCAAGTAATGTAAAAAATTTTTTTTTTTTTATCCTAGCAGAAACTACTTGGTGAGTGCAACAAGCTTAATACATTACCTTGCACTGAAATGCCTTGACATTGAGCAGCTTGAAGAAGATCTTTCTTCTATTGGTCTTTTAAAATTGTCGACCGTCAATTTGAAATGTTCTTGAAAATCTTACCGCAGCCATTCTACTTTTGAAGAACTTGAAATCTTACTCTTTGAACACGAAGGAGAGTGGCGCAGACAGTTGCAAAGACAAGAGGATAGACCATCAACAAAAGAATGGGAGGATAGACCATCAACAAAAGAATGGGAAGTTCACTAACTCTTTGAAAAATTGCCTCACATGCTGCTGGAGGCAATGAAATCCCCAAATCCTTCAGGGGTAATGATTGCCAGAGTAGATCTGGCAGTGGAGTGTGGGTGGGAAAGGCTAGCTGATATAAAGGAGGAAATTCTCTCTATTTGTTCTGCTGCCCACATACCAGTTATTTGGGCAACTCAGATCCTGGAATCATACGCCAAGTCTGGTGTGCCTACCAGAGCTGAGATTACTGATGTGGCCAGTGGAAGGAGGTAAGTAAGTGGCTAAATATACATTTACTTAATGGTAAGTAGAAGTCAGTTGACATCTTTGTATGGTTTTATTAGCTATCTCTGTCTTTAGCTGTAAAGAAAAGCATGATAGCATGGAATGGAAAGGAGGACTGATAGGTTGTTGGGTCTGTCTTTACAGGGCAAGTTGCATAATGTTAAACAAAGAGAAGCTCCTTTGTTTAACATTTGAGTAGCATCCTGCATAGTAGCTCCACAAAGTTGAAAGCGAAACTGAAGTCTCTTATTTTGTCCAGCCGTCTCTTTTAGCAAAAGGTCGTTGCTCGTGTCTCGTGGCGGTTCATTATACTAGTTCTTTGAAATTAAAGACTATACTCGAGGGCTCAGGATACAAACATTCAATGCATCTCCATTGACACACCAATCCGCTATGACCACAGAGATATCTAATATATTCCACATAAATTTGCAGGCACAGACCCCATTTCTCATCAACATCATCATCCTAATTTCAATGTATCCTCCAATACTGTTTCTCAGTAGCACCCTCTTAAATTTTCATCAGCTCACCAGTGGTCTGTGTTAGATCTGGGGGACATGAAACTATATGATACATAGCCAATTTATGCAGATACTTGAAATATAATATCCCAATTGATCACATAATATAATGTGTGCATTTAATTCTTGGCATATAGTACTATTAGACTATTAGAGTGAGTAGTTTAGCAAGATACAACAAATAAAATTAATTACATAAAAATGTGGTTGGGATAACCTCAGTGCTTGAAAATTGTCTTCCCGAGGCTACCCTGGTAATCAAAACCGAACAACAGAGAAGCAAGCACCGTTGGTCAATTTATCCACGTATTCCAATTTTCAAAAACAAAAATCGCTTTCGGTTTCATCTGGGTTTCAACTACTTAGTAGAGTTGAAGGAAAACTAATTCCTTCTCTCGCAAAATCAAAGTAAATTAAAAAAAAAATTTGGGTTAGAAACGGAGTCCAAGCTAGTAGCCAAAGTATAAAAATCCCAAAGCTAAGAAAAAGAAAGAAAAATTTAATCAAGATTTAGCTTTTCTCAGACAAAGAGATGGAGGATTGGGGCGGGAGGCTCAGATTCGCCTTTTCACAGACAAAGAGAGAAAGCCGACCACCGATGGCTGCAACTCGGGGCCAGCCATGGGAAAGGACCAGAAAGGTCTTTTCACAAAGCTAACCAGGTCGCACCGCCAGGCAACCAGAATTCGTTCTCTCTGCCTGAAGTTTTTACAGTCCGAAAACATCATCATCGCCTCATTATATACACACACATACACATACACATACAGAGAGAGAAAGAGATCGAGAAAGAGACTGTATGAAATCATCGGCTCCACAGACATTCAAGGAGGGTCAAGATCCACAACAGAGCAACCCCGACGGCCTCCATGAGAGCAGAGCCTCATTCTTAAACTAATGAGTTTTGGAGCCCTAATTCACGCCCTAATGCTCCTTTTATTCAGACAGTTATATATTATAGATAGAAAGAGACGCAAATCGGTGTGACAGCGATATATTCGAATAAATATATAACATTAATTTATCAACAAAAAAAAAAAAGAAAGAAGAATAAATATATAGCATTATATATATAATCCGCGCAACCAGTACTTCACTAGCCAATGAAAGGGTGGCTCAAGGAGGAAGTAGATATTTATAATTATTATAAAATTGTGAATTCTAATCTTCTTAATTTTATTCGTGTTTGGGTAGTGCAGCTACATTCAAAAAAATTCAAGCCCAATACCCAATACCCAATACCAGATCATTCAAAATTGCTTTTCAAAGAAAATGTGGGCACTTACCAGTACCCGTGTGATGACTTCTTTTTAACTTACCTTCACATAGGCTTTACGCTTAGTAGAAGTACACTGTAATTGGTATAAAAAAAGTCTTTTCTCTCGTAGTTGTTTTAAAATTATAAGCTGATTATAAAAGTGAACCCAATAATCAAAGTTTAGCACTCTTTTAAACCAGTATTGCATAGATATATAGTGTAAATAATAAATATTAAATTAATATTATAAAATACCCAAATTCTTCATTAACCAGTTAAAAATTAAAGTAATTCTTTTTGTTGGGTCTCTAATAATTTCTTGTTCAAGATCTTAAACTCCAAATTAGAGTTGGAAGTTAATTAGCACAAAAGAGGAAAAGGCTTGTCCATGGCAGCTTTGCATAATTGTGATAGAGTGATCATTGGACCCCGCATGATGAGGTCACATGTGATACTGATGCTTCGAATTTAATCACACGCGGGGTCCAGTTTCGTTTGTTGTACAGGGAGGTTTTCCCCGTGGTTGAAAATGACGGGTTGAGATAAACATGGAGGCCACGGTGGAGCATAAACCTGATCCAGGCGCAGAATAGGCCCTGTAATGGTGGATCCCAAAGTGACGCACTGTCAACGTAGTTCATCTTCGTAGCTGGGTGGACTTTGTCACTTATAATAACTCAACGACTTGACATTTATATTAAAATAAAAAATCTCATTTTATGAGGGGAAAGGAAAATTCCTTCAGACAAAAACAATCAGATATTTGCATGTACAACATAATACACAGACCTCGTAAACTAAAACAACTGTGACTTTCTATCTTATGCAATTGCATTTTACATGTTACACATCCAAGAAAACATGCACATATTTCACTACTGATGGGCTGCCTATTGTTCCTCAGAAGTGAAATCAGGCTCTGCAGGCTTTTGAAGCAACATGGGTGGTAATCTCTCTGGAACCCTTGCCTTCCGTGTTGTGTTACGCCTTAAAGCACGAAGTGCATTAGCAGCAAATCGCGAGGCATAAATGGTGGCCCCTAAGCTTGGTGAGCTCCCACCAGCTCTGGCCAGTGCATCTTGCAACCTATTCTCCTCTTCCTGAAGAGACTCTTCAAGTTTCTTCTTACTATGGCGGCGCCATGCGGCTTGAATAAAACAAGCTGCCCAAGTCCTCCACTGCTGCGAGTAAAACCTGAATGTGTGGCGGAGCTGCTTGCTGTGAAGCCTCCGAAACTGGGACGCTACAAATTTCAAATCATCAGCCTTTAATGCAAAGGCTTCAACTTCTGTGAGGGCTTGGACAGTTCTGGTCGAGATAGGAAGATTTGATGAGGAGTGGGGATCCAATGCCCACGTAAGAAGTTCTTCTCCACAGAAGTCACCAGCCTTGAGATATTCAGAGTTGAAGAAACCAGTTCTTCCACCATTTGTGGTCATAGTCAATAGCCTGCCTCGCATAATGAAAAGCATCTCGTCAACTGGGTCTCCCTCCCGAACAATGTAGCTTTCCTCTGTGAAAAGCACTGGTTTGAGGCGATCACACATTGCATCCAATAACTGTTCATCCATTTTCTCAAATATTGGAACCTAGAACGAAGCCAAGAAAATTAATCAAATCCAAGATCCAGTGATTATTAAAAAACATGTGCCCAATCACTAGAGAAATCAAATAAGATTTATGACCTCCCCCAGTTGACATTAGAATTCAACAAGGGTACAAATAAATAACATTAGCAGGAATTGACTTACTCTCATGAGGAGTGCCAAGCAGAGATGGCGCTTTATGTCCCTTCTAAGATCCTTAGGAAGATTACGGATTAGATAATCTTCATCAACACCCCTGGTTTCTTGCCATCTGTATTGTTCATACCGCCTAATGCGCTCCCTCAGATTCTCAGGAAGCAATCGATGGGACATCCACTGTTCTGCATCTCTTCTTTTCACTCTCATTTCCTCCAATCTTGTAGTTGTGGACTGTAAATATGTCTGTTCCAAAAAAAAATTTAAAGTGCATCAAGACCTAGAATATATGGGCCCCCTACGTATTGGCATCTCTTCTTTCAAAAGAGTTTTCAAGTCCAAATTATAAGCAGTTCAATGAAGTCTCCAACTGAAAGGAATCAATCTAACACTCGTAGGAATACTAACCTGCATATTTCCAATAAGAAATGAAAATAGCACCAAGCCAGCAATGGAAATGAAGACTGCAAAGCAGATTTCCCAAAAATAGGTACTAGTTTCAAGGTTTTGACCAAGAGAACTGCAAAATAAAAGAGAGAATAAACGATCATTCACAAGTTCTAGAAATTAAGTCAGCTACTCTCATCACATATAAAAAAAAAAAATGTCCCTGAAAACACAAATGGGACTTAAGGACATTCTATCCTTAAAGTATTTATCGTGAGAGAGACGACCTCACCTCCCAAGTCCTATCATATATATGGTATAGCAACTTCATTCACAACCTTTTGTATTTTTTATTTCAAACAATCTAAGGAAAAAAAAAACTCACAACCAGAAACCAAAAAAGGAGTCTTATATGAGCGCACCTCAAATTTCGTAAGCCCCACCAGAAACAGTAAAACAACTTTTGTGGAAAATTCGAGGTTGAATTGACCACATTAGATTGAAGGGCATCAAGAAATATTCCAAAATCAAAACGTGATTTATTTTCTGGTTCTATTGGGCAGGAATCATTTAGGAAGGTGTTCAACTGGTTAAAGCCATCACAATACAGAGAATCACGGCTGCATAAAGTTACATTTCTCCCACAGGCACGTTGCCAGCAAGTGGTTTCTCGTTCAATAGAGCACAAGTACCAAAAGGCACCAAGTACCTTGAAAGCAAATCACTTGACAATCAGAAAGATTTGAAGATGGCAAAAATTAAACTTCCATTTATAATAGAAGATACTGAAAGGGAAAAAAAAAAAAAGTTAAATATACCATTAAAGGAATCCATTATCAAACTTACATGGCTAGCAAGCATGTAAAGGAGAAGATTAAATGCAGCTCCTGCCCATGCAGTTTCAGTGAGTATGCCAGATGCCCTTGTAACTTCTGTATACAATGGATAGATTCGAATAACCCTTGGCACATATTGGAAGAGAACAACAAACTTCAACAAGTTCTTTGTATTCAACGACCTTGAGCCTCCCAGTTTTGGAACGATAACTAAAATCACCATCTAGGTATATACCACAGAATTAAAGTCCACAAGTTAAATCAAATTACACATTTACATTGTAATTAAAATAAGAAAGATTTGGCAAGAAAAACAACAGCATTAAAGACTAAGGTTATACTTAGAATTGAGTAAAAATTCATCCTCTCAATCACTTCCAGATCAAGTACATGTATGAAAATCAAAGTATAATATCTACACTTAGTCACACATGGGGCAAAGATTCCTATTCCTGTATGGTCAATATAGTCTAACTAACAAGACAATCTTGTGATGCCCTAATGTAGTAGACATGATTAACCAAATTTCCTTAGCAGCAAGCACTTCTCCTGACACCATATTTGACTGGTAAGCCAATACATTAAGATTGCATAACAGATTGATTCCTACATTCAGCTATTAAATACACCACTAAATTTATATTTTATACAGAAAATTTATGCTACCTGTGGGAAAGGAAGGACAGCAAGAATGTCAATTAGGAAGTAAGTTGATAGATATCTCCTTGCTATAGCCCAAGGATCTTCAACTAAAACCCCTCTCCCAAATACTCGAGAAGAAGGAGCAATAAATCCAGTACGAAACTGAAAAATTATATGAATTATATAAAATATATCTGTGAACCAACGCAAAACACTGGCAGTGATCACCATCTTCCGGTCCCAGTCCAGACACTTTCTTTTGTCATCAATCACTGGGACATAAAAGAACAAAGGATCAAGAGAGACTGCAATCACGCATGACAGCATAAATATCTTATTCCACTTCTGAAGGAACGGCCCTTGAGGATCAAGAATTTTCCTCTGGGAACCCAAGCTTTTAGCCATGACACTATTAAATGAACATGATTTCAACGATCGTTTAATACTTTTAATCCTCTCAGAACTAGATTCCAAGCTTGTTTGAAACTTGTCTGAAACTGTGTATATTGTTGATCTGATTCTTCCTGGGTGTATATTATTAGTTGGAGAATATATCACCTCCGTATTTTTCCCTGAATTCCAATCCTGAAACCTGAACATCAAACATGAGAATCAGTCTCGTAGCCCACACCCTATATCAGTTCCGCAACTAACTTCAGGCCCACAAGTAGCCTATAGAACCGATTGCACAACATTATCAAGTAATATTTTTGTGTCAATGCCAATGGAGTAAGCCTTTAAATGGTCAACCACCATGACAACAAATTTTTGCTTTCGGAAAAGCAAGTTGAATAGTAAATTCTGCAAAGCACTTCCCTAGTACATTCAAGCACAAATTTCTCCTTTCTTCCAAAAGAAAGAAAGGATGTTGCAAATGCTACAGCAGTGAAAATTAAAATAATTAAAAGTATGTGGTGTAGTAGAACCAACCTCACAAATTTCTCTTGCTGGAAATTCATCACTACAGATTGTTTTAAATAACAATTCCAAATGGGAAATCAACCTCTAAACTGATTAAACTCAAATAACTTCTTCATGTACCACAAAAATTCCCGAAATCAACCCCTGAAAAAAAAAAAAAGAAAGAGGGAAAGAAAATGACAAACTTGACATTAGAAACTTCATTTTCAGGAAATAAAACAAAGCATAAATAATGTGTATGAAAAATCAAAATCAAAAGGAGTTATCAAATATCTGCCATTGGAAACAAGTACTTGAGCAGGTCTTGATAGGAATTCTCTGGAAGGGGATATATATCTGAGTGTCAACGCTGTTTTTTTTTGCCAATTGACCAATCATCCATTACAGTGAGACTAATATCTCGATGAAAATATCTAAAAAAGTAAATCCCACTACTTTAACATCCACAGTTCATCCGCATAACGACGCACATTGAAACATTTTATGATATATATGATATATATATATATATATATATATATATATACACCAGCAACAAAAAAACCATTCTTCAGAAATTAATACACAGACAGATTACCTAATATTAAGAACCCATATTTCAATTTTCTCAAAGAAAGTCAAATAACATTTAGAATAAATATTTGCACAAAAAAAAAAACTACATCCAAAATTTAAATAATATCAAATAAAAACTGAAACTTCAAATAATTAGAAAATTTGAAATACTTACAGGGCCTATGAAAGGATGGGTTCCAGAGAAAATAATGGAAGGGGTAGAAAGAAGGAAACATACCAATTAGCAAACATGAAAATCAAAATGAGCAAGGAACCAAGTTGTACATGGTGGAAAACTCGTTTGTGCTTGACTGTGTAAAGCGGAGATTGTTTAGCATAATATTCATTCAATTTCAATTCAATCACAGAGAGAGAGAGAGAGAAGGAGAAGGAGAAGGTTCGCGGAAATATAGATGAGGGGCCTCCAGAGTCGGCTTTCTGATTTAGACCAAAATGAAATCAGAGACGAGTCCAACAGTGCAGTTTGGTGATGAGGCAAGAAATTCTCGTGGGTTCTGGGTCCCACACTGCTGATGTTAATAAAAAATAAATAAATAAATTTTTTTTTTGATGAAAAATAAATAAATAAATTGTTCTCTACGAGTACGTTCTCTACGGTTACTTCCTAACCAGATCCTAACCTTACCTTACCTTACCAATCCAACGCACCCCCGCATTTCTCGCAGACACGACGGCTGTTTTCTTCGTACTTTAACAAGTTCCCAAATTTACTGTTTTCTTATTGGCCATAAATATAAGTGCTTCCTTGAAAAAAAATAAATAAAAAAATTTACGTCAATATATGAGATGAACAACTTTCCAACTCTTTGATTTGTCTGAAACAATTTAATATTTTATCTGCGTCTTTCTCTCTCTATTTATTGTCCCTTTGACGGAGTTACCAGGAAAGAGCCACAGAGTGGGCTCGTGCAGTACCAAAAGTCAAGCAGCGTATACCCAAAGTCAAAAGGGCTTTCAGCCCAAATATTACATTCTCCAATTCAAATCCAATCCTCAAGTTGACTTCACCTGTGTGTCAGATCAAACGGCGACTTTAGTCTTCTGGGAGCTCAGTGCTGTTCAACTTTTAATATAATTTATTTGATATGTATTTATTATATTTAATTAATAAAAATATATTGGTAGATTGTAACGCAACATTAATTATATTTAATTGCATTATTTATTAATATATGACAGTATAATTGGGTTTTCAATGCATTTGAGGTATAGTATAATAGAAACAAAATCAATTATTCCATCGCATTTATTTCAAGGAGAATGATTCGGATAAGATAAATTTCATTATTATTTTATATGTATTTAATTAATTATTTAAAATTATAAAACTAAAATAATAAAAATGTTTTGCTTTATTTATTGACAGAATCTTTAACTAATAAAATTAAGATTTTTTTTATTAAAAAAAAAAAAGCTTCCAATGTATAATTTTTTCTCTCTTTCATCTTTTTTTTTTTCCCCTAGAGACTGTGATTTTGTCTTTTCAATTTTCATCATCTGTCTGCTTCTTAGTGTTTCCACCCAGCTCTCATTTTGTCTTTCATGGAACCTTTTCCACTAAAGAAACAGGAAATTTCATCGGAAAGTACTGTGCACAACGTAAGCTAATGAAGAAAGGACACAGCGAATTGCATGAATTAGATATTATCTAATATATATATATATATATATATATATATCTATTAATTGACTCTTAAAAAAAATTAATAAAACCGGTCATTGATCAACTTATTGCACCTGTTTCATATTCAATGACTACACCAACTGTTACATATTAGGCCATGATAGTGGCCATTGTTATATAAACTGTTTTTTTTTTTTTATTGCTTGGGATAGAGACGGGTCGATGTTCCTTGTAATTTCCAACCAACTCCTTTACGACTTTAAATTATTAATATATATATATATATATATATACCACATGAAAATGAGATTATTCCAACGTAATGTACACACGTACGTTCCTCTACAGCTTCTTTGACCCTTATTTATTTATTATTATTTCGTATTTTATTTTCCAACTACACAATTACACCACATATTTAAAACATATAAATATTCCATGTCCATAATTAAGTTAGCTCTATCTTTACTTGGCCTAGTTTTTTTTTTTCACAAAAATAAAAATAAAACACTCTCTGTAGGGCGGTCGCATAAATAGTGATTTGTTTGACCAAGCACGTAGTCCACTAGACCGACCAAAAAAACAAAAACAAATTGGAAACCGAAGGGACTAGGCAGCCAAAATTTGGCGCCAGGTGTACGGAATAATAATTAAAGGAAAAAAAAGAGTGCAGTACGACGTGGCATGTCTTGATTTGTTGAATCGAGCGCTGTACTGAAGCTGGAAGGAGAGGATTAGTTTCTGGAGTGGATGCATGATGAGTGACACGTTGCCACTGCTCTTCGGTGCCAAAACTAAGGAAGTTGCGATTCTCTCTCTCTAGGGTTTTCAGATTCTCTTTGGTTTCTAGAGAGAGAAAAGTATCTAGAAGTTTAACAAAATTTGTTTATCTTTTATGTCTATGCATGCGTATATGGAGCTGATTCGAAGCATTTTTCTCTTAGATTCGGATCCTCCGATTGCATGAACCCGACCTGATCTACTCAGTTGTGTATTCGATCCGATCCGACTTCTTTCGGAGCTCAAGCTGGAAGAATCCGAGTGACAATTCGGTAATGATTGCATTTTTCTACTTTAATTTCATCCGAAAACTGATCGAATTTAGCTCTTGATCCAGTTTTTGTTACGTGTGTATTGATGATAGCTTATTTAGCATTCAAATGGTTATTTTCAACTTGTTAAAAAAAAAAGTGGAAATTTTTTGTTTTATTGAATTTTTGTTTGTCTGAATTACACTCAAAGCTTTAGTTTGGTAGGTGGGTTGTAGGTGGTTTACTTGGCCTAATCCAGATTGAAATGCAAGATACAATTTTTATGTTTTTGTAAAATTTGAAGGTGTTGACTGCATCATATGTGAATCGATGAATGCGGGTTGGATGACTATATTTTAAAATTTAATCTTGTTTTATTGGACATATAAAACATATTTGAATTTAAAGCTTAGCTAGTCGGACATCTAAAAAGAATGGTGATCATTTTACGACATTTTGTAATTATCATATGCTTTCTGTGCAGTTTATCTGTGAAATATCTGGCACCGAAGGCCAGGTTGGTCCATTTAGATGTTATGCAAAAGTTGCATAAGGAGTGTGATTGTTCAAGCTGGGCATATAGGAACATTTACGACAAGAAGGGTGCAGTTGAGCAATACTGGAAGGAGATTGCATGCAGGTCTTGGCTTTACGAATTGGTGGAATCGTGAATTTAAAACAAGTTTAAGGATGATGGTTGATACGAGCGTGACCGGAAAACGCGGTCCCATTATCGATGTTTTGCCGGAGAAAGAAGAGTACGGTGGATATGCTAGTGGAGGGTGGAAAAGGTTGGTAATATTGTCGTCATTTTCCGAAAATTTCCTTACTTTGTTTTGAAACTTATGGAAAATATCCGTTATAGTTATTCAGGTGTATGTGTAACCATTTTGTTGTTTTGTCTTAATAGGTTTTTTTATTTACAGCTAGTTAGTATGCATCAAAGCAGTAATGTAGACTGTTATCCATGAGTTGATTTCTGAACCATTTATTGTAATGTTACCATTTTGTTTTCTAGTTCTCTAAAAAACAGAGGCAATTTTTTCAGGTCAGGACATTCTTGGCTAAAAAAATCTGTCAATCAAGTTTAATATGGCCTTTTGGTTGGGTTTGGTGTGCCTTTGTCTCATCTCTTCTATCTCGCCCTTCCCTTTGTTGTGTGCGTTTCTACTAGTTGACCAAAAAAGAAGAGTTTAATGTGGTGTTCTGTGATTTATAAATGGATCTAATAGAAATGCTATGGACTTGCCTTGTAATCCTAATGTTTTGGGTCAAAATCATATTTATTAGCATAATGCAGGTATTTCTATGTAGAAGCGAGTGTGACCAGGATAATATTTTCTTTCCATTTATGTTTATATTCTTTTCCCAAATCTCTAATTTCCTTGTCCTATAATATTTTTTTGTTTTGTTTTTCCACCGGGAAAGGAATTTGGCAGTCTTTCTTTTATCATTACTGACATATCTTCTTGTTTCTCTTTTGTTCTCTGAATTAAATGGAGATGAATATGTGCTTGGGGATGTGTGCCAACTGTAGCACTGAATATTTAAACTCATTTGATCCATTGACAAAATAAAAATTTGATTGACATATCTTCTATTCTTGCTGACAGTGAAGATGGAAAATTAAGCTGTGGGTATTCAAGTTTCAGAGGAAAGAGAGCCTCCATGGAGGATTTCTATGATATTAAAACATCCAAGATTGATGGTCAAACAGTCTGGTTGTTTGGAATATTTGATGGTTAGATTTTCATTCATTATTTTTTACCTTGGAGAGATAAATTGATGCTTAATTTTTGTAGAGCTGCATAAGATGCACTAGAAGTGTCCAAATTGGAGTTTATCGAAGAGTACAAAGTGCTGCATTGGAGTTAGTCTTTCAATTGGTTTTCAAGATGCACACAATTCCCAAGACACAGATTTGCTAAAATATCAGTGTCATTTCCGTGTTGTAGACTGTTACATCTGCAAATTATAGTCTGCATGTTGTATGTTGGACATGTGGAACAACTTCAGGATTTTGAAACACACTTACAAGTTACAACCATGTACTTCCTAAATTATAGGAAAATGCACCTGTAAAAGGTTGGCCAAATTTGATGTTTATTGCTATTTGAGAGCCAAATGTAAAGAATAGCTATAGCGTTTTCTACTTGTTTATGTACCTAAGTAATCCATTGATAATAACCACATCTCCTTGTGGATATGATTATGGCCTTTAGACAAAACGCTGATATAATTTGTATGTCGTGTGTGTTTGTAATTATTAGTGTCTTACTCGTACAGGACATGGTGGATCTCGTGCAGCTGAATATTTAAAGGAGCATCTTTTTGAGAATCTCATGAAGCATCCACAATTTATGACAGATACCAAATTGGCTATTAGTGCGTTCAAGTTCTCTGCCTTGTTATTACCAAAAAAAAAAGTTCTCTGCCTTGTTTTTCTACACAGCTTATTGTGAAGTAACAGGGTCTTATGATTATATCATATCCTTTGATCTGATGCAGGATCCCATAGGGATGAAAATATTCAATTACATGTCTGTTTAGGGAACCTGCATTAGATAGGATGGCTTTAGGTTTGTTATTTTGGGATCCTGCATGGAACAATTTCTACTCTGTGACATGGGTTTCTGCGGTTCTAGCTGGTAACTTGGGTAAGCTTGCAGGTGAATCGTACAAGCAGACTGATTCAGATTTTTTGGATTCTGAGAGAGATACTTACCGGGACGATGGTTCTACTGCTTCAACAGCGGTTTTGGTTGGTAATCATCTATATGTTGCCAATGTTGGAGATTCACGTACAATAATATCAAAGTCTGGCAAAGGTATTATATGAATTAAAAGATAATTCATTTTTGTTTAACTTCATGATTAATATTTTTTGTCTTATTACTCCCTGAAATTTTCTTTAAATTGAAACTAAAAATTGTGAACTTGTCAGCTGGATTTCTAAAAGCAGTTTAATTATTTCCTTTGGACAGCAATTCCTCTCTCTGAGGATCATAAACCAAATCGAAGTGATGAAAGGAAGCGAATTGAAAGTGCTGGGGGTGTTGTAATGTGGGCAGGTATTATCTTTCAGATATAGATGGTATTATGGTAGTAAATAAAGTCCATATCCTTAATATATATAAAGTGCGGTTGCCTGTCATCATAAGCAACTTGCATTGTTTTTCTGCTGATTCTAACACCAAAATGACATCGTTTTATTCATTATGGTTAAAAGACATTTGTTCTTTTCAGTCCCTGTTTTTGCTACCTGCTCTGAGTCTGGATTGCAGTGAACGTACTTTGTCTCAGCTTTCCTCTTGTAGCTATATAAACATCAGTCGGTGGCAAGGGTGATTTGTAAAACCGGAAAATAAGTTTACAAAATCCACACAGATATTTCTCTGTTTCTTGGGCAATAAATATCATTTTTTGTAAATGTAAAGAACTGATTGCTAGTTGTGCTGTTTATTTAATAATCTGATTCTCATATTATCACAAGGATGCAATTGATAGGAAATGTGGTCATTGTTTTCTCAATTGGGACAAATTATATATGATAATGTTCCCTAGTTCTGAGCTTTGCCTTTTTTCTTGTTATATTTTCAGGGACTTGGAGGGTGGGAGGCGTCTTAGCTATGTCTCGGGCTTTTGGTAACCGCATGTTGAAGCAATTTGTTGTGGCTGAACCTGAGATCCAGGTTATAATATAATACTGTTATTGGAGTTACTTCTATAACATTTTCCATTAATTATATGGGGGTCTTATCCCAAGAAATGAAATCATGTAATTTTTTAGTGTTCCTGGGGAATTCATAAATGAAAATGATTTTGAGCTTTTTTACTTCTTTAGGATCAAGAGGTAGATGATGAATTTGAATTCCTCGTGCTTGCAAGTGATGGGTTGTGGGATGTAGTACCCAATGAGGTTAGTTTTTTCCTCCTCTTCCTCTTTCCTTTATTCCCTCTTCATTGATGTTGTAAAGCAGTACAATGGAGATTGTTCTGAATATTATGATGAGTTTGAAGAGTATTAACACTTTGGAATAGTTGGCTTCTCCCAATATATTTCTCGAGTTTTTTGGTTGAATTAATGTTGTCACCTGCTTATTTATACATACACGTTATCAGGATGCTGTTTCACTTGCCCGAACAGAAGAAGAACCCGAATCAGCAGCTCGTAAATTAACGGAG